>OU823242.1:12512500-15012500 GCA_917490735.1 Dryobotodes eremita
TTTACTGAATAACAATCATCAATTTCATATCAATCGTCAAACTTTGGAAATTTGTTCCACCTACTTAAAGTTTCATATGAAATATTCTGAAAAATTCTTAGATGGAACAAATTTCTAAAGTTTGACGATTGATATTAAATTGATGATTGAACTTTTTGTGCTTCTACTGATGTACGCTTACATCCGAGTTGGTCACAGTTAATTGACTATTTAACAAAATGGGAACTTTTTGAGGCTCACAAATCAAATAGAGGTATATTTATTATATTTGATTAGATCTCAGTATAAGCGATTCCACTATACGCGATGTATATCGGCTTCCAGGTAAGCCGGGCTTAATTAGATCGATTGTCACGGAATTCACTAATGTGCAAATAAAAAAACAATTAATCACGTTGGTGCGAAATTTCAATATAACGAAGTCTAATGAAGAGCGCCTGAAAAGCAATACCATGGGATGCCGAGCGACCGTCGACCAGTCAAAGTCAAAGTCAAAGTCAAATCATTTATTTCAAATAGGCACATAAAAGGCCCTTTTGAACGTCAAAATTTACAAAAAAATAGAATTGATTCTAGTTGCCCCTTCCAAAAGGTAGTTTCGTATGGAGAAGAATGGGCAAGAAACTCCACCGTTACTCTTTTAAAATATTTTACAATATTATGTAAGTTCACATTAATTATGTAATCATATGTGAAGACGATGCACCTAGAATAAAATTACTATACCACAATAGGTAAAAAGAATTAAATATAATGCAAAGGCAGGTAAATTAATTATGTGATAGATGCATGGTGCTCACATATTTACAAATATTGAAAAGTAGACGATGTTTCCAAAATTTCAACAAGTAATAATTTAGTGTGTGAGTTTAAGTAGTTAAGTACATAATGTAACAATCAATGTCATAAAAATTATAAGTCTGCGTCGCGTCACAGAGTTTTTGCCCGCAAGTTCAAAGAAGCTGCTATACGCCATAAGGGAATTCGGAAAGGCCAAGAAATATAAATTTTGCTGGACTACCAACGGCAACATTTTTAGCTAAGAGTATACTAACGAGCATTAAGTCGGAAAAAACCCACATGGATCTGCAAGTAAATCAATGACTGTATTCCGTTATAGTAATATGCTATAAAGTCGCACAATTATACTAGAGCAGAAACTTAATTTCAATAATAGTTATACAAACCTGTAAAATTGCATGTAAACTATTCACATGTTCATCAACTATTCTACTAAGTTATGAAATTCACAAAAAAAAAAAATAACAAATACGTCATACAATATTTACATATATCACGACACAATACACAAACTAACCTCTCACCATAACTACTCTTTAATATATTTTGTGATGGTTGCCTCTATTCTTTTATCAAAACATTACAAAGGTACGATATTAACTGCGTCATTGGGAGAAAAAGCAGCTCACGTGCTTGGAGAAACTTCTCCAAGCACGTGAGGTGCTTTTTCTTAACTCTTAGTTTTAATTACACCTACGTATTTTTCTACTTTCTTGCTTATTCTTATCACAAATGACTAATCTTGATATCATTAATAGTGAAATGGACTCCCTTAATGTATTTCATTCGCTCATGTGTCAACCTCGTAGCTGTGTGCAGATTATAAAAGTGCCAACAGAATACGAAACATTACAAAAAAATCGATGAAGTTCCAGTGCTTATACCTTTATTAAGTTTCCAGGGTGACATGCTCGTACTCACCGAGTGTTGGTTAAGCAAACTCTCCTCACATTGCTGACCTTGGATAGCTATACGTCTTACTCTATTAAAACACATGTAATCAAAATGATTGGTGCGCTATTTACGTTAAAACTTCCATTAAAGCTGACGTTAAGGAACCACATTTCGTTAACGCGAACTGTCTTGTCTGTCGCATAGAGGACGTTACAAATGTAATCATTTATCGCCGTCCTTCTTTTTAAAACATTAACAACTTGATTGAAACTCTCGATAACGTATTCCAAATATAATATTAATAATAAATAATAATATTGATAATATATATAATTAATTAATTAATATATAATTAATTCATATTTAATAGTCTTCTATCAGGCGGAAACAAGGTACGCGCCTTTAACGGTTGGGTCATGCCGGTTTTGATGTATTCTTTTGGCATACTCAAATGGACTCAGACCGAACTCGACGCCCTGGATAGGAAGGTCCGTACACTGCTGACTGCAAATCGAATGCATCATCCACGGTCATCGGTAATGAGGCTGTATATCCCGCGAAAATGTGGAGGTCGAGGCTTTTTAAATGCTAAAAACCTCCACAATCGCGAGATATGCAGTCTCAGGGAATATTTCTTAGAGGCCGACGTGGGGATGCATCGAGATGTGGTCAAAGTGGACAAGGGCCTCACCCCGCTCTCCTTGGCTAAAGAGAACTGGCACAAGCCAGTAGTGCTTGACACTAATGATCGCATGGAAGTATGGCAGAGTAAGGAGCTTCACGGACGCTTTTTTCGGGCCCTACATGGACCCGATATAGATCAACTAGCGTCCGTAGCCTGGCTGCGTTTCGGTGATCTCTTTGGAGAAAGCGAAGGTTTTGTCTGTGCAATTATGGACGAAGTTATGATGACAAACAACTACCGGAGATTTATTGTGAAAGACGGCACGGTTGACATTTGTCGGGCATGCCACCGTCCAGGTGAATCGATCAGACACATTATCTCCGGATGTTCTAGTCTAGCTAACGGAGAATACTTGCATAGACACAACCTTGTAGCCAGGATTATCCATCAGCAACTTGCTCTCAAATACAGCCTTGTAGAACCGGAAGTGCCGTACTACAGGTATGTGCCCGACCCAGTTCTCGAAAATGGAAATATCACATTGTACTGGGATCGATCCATCATCACTGACAGGACTATTGTTGCCAATAAGCCTGATATAGTGGTGGTGGATCGATTAGGGCGGCGTGCAATGATTGTTGACATAACGGTCCCACACGACGGGAACCTCGTGAAAGCCGAGAAAGATAAACAAATCAAATATCTTGACTTGGCTCGCGAGGTTGTCGACATGTGGGATGTGGACTCAGCGATCATTGTACCGATAGTCGTTACAGCCAATGGACTAATAGCCAAGAGCCTCGACCAACACCTGAGGAGGCTCTCGTTGGGTAGCTGGATCAAGGGCTTGATTCAGAAGGCGGTACTTTTGGACACGGCCCGCATTGTTAGGAGGTTTCTCTCTCTGGAGCCCTGACCGCCGGTAGCTTGGACCCTGTTCCCGATACCGGTGGGCCACTATTTTTTATATTTTTAAATGTTTTTATATTTTTATATTCTAATATTTAAAAATATAATTTATATGTATATATATGAAATAAAGGATAATAATAATAAATTTATTGAAACGAAAAACTGGTTTACAAAAACTCTGTGTTCGATAACAACTGCATTAGTATAATACTGTGTCGCAGTCATTAACGCCCACCTCCAAAAAGTCGGAACAAAAGCAAAACTAAAACACAAAAATTATACTACAATAGAAAAATTAAAAACTAGAACTTAAAATTAAAACTGAATAATATTTATATTTATACTGTGTAATTTTACGTGAGATTGTGTGTTTATATGGAAGGATTGTGTAGTTTTGTGGGTGGAGTGTAAATGTGTGCGTGTGTGTGGGGGTGGGTGTGTGTGTGTGTGTGGGGGTGGGGGTGTGTGTGTGTGGGGGTGTGTGTGTGTGGGGGTGTGTGTGTGGGTGGGGGGTGAGTGTGTGTGGTGTGTGTGTGTGCGCGCGCATGTTATACATATATAAAGGGCAATTGGAAAGTGAGTTTAAGATTTTACATATGTTTCTAATTCTTCATAAGTGAGTGTATGAAGCCACTAAAAGAAATAACTATTCCTTCCGTGGTCTTGATCAGTGATATCAACATCGACATTAAGGTTGACAATATTGACAGACACTCTGATGACTGTGCTGCTTCAAACGGACTTCTTCCACCTAATTTGTTTCCGACACGGCGCAGAAACTGTTTGGACCACATTTGACTAAAAACAAAGAAATCCGCTACTACATTTGTTATTGAATCGTCTATAACAGATCACGAACCGCTGCTTTTATTTCTACAAACCAGGTGTGCTAACTCTGATGTAACACGTACTAGGTCAAAAATAAATTACGAGTCCGTTATAGAGAATATTAAAACCCATGACTGGTCTCCAATATTGTCAATCTTGGATCCTAATCCTGAAGCTGCAGATGCGTTAATAGGAAACCTCTCCTCAATAGTAATAAACTACACGCGGAAGAGAACGTAATTTGAAGCCCTGGATTACGCCGGGGCTACTCTCAACAAACTCTACAAACTCGGAAGTTAACCAAATAATATTACAAATCACGTACCTGTACCCGTTATCGCAATTTTTGTAATTCCCTCCTGTGAAAACTTAAATGCTCGTATGAAAAATATCAGTTTAAAAATGCTAAAAATAATGTTAAGGTTACTTGGAATGTCATTAGGAAGGTCTCATATCTTCAAACTCTTTATCCTCCCTCTCTTGATATTATCGACCCAATATCTTCGCTTAATCACGTCACCCAAGTTTTTTGCAAATGTTGGCAGTAGCTTGGCAGCGAAATTTAAATCAGCCTCAATGGAGCACAACTTTGTGGCGAATTCAAATTCGTGTAGCTCAATGGCCCTACTTGAGGTAACCGAAGACGATATTGATTCTATCATTTCGCGTAACAGGTCTGATTGTGCTACAGGCGTGGACTGTGTACATTTTAAAATAATAAAGGCCGCGAGGTGCATATTAGTTCCGATTATTACACATGTCTGTAATGTGTCTATAAGAACTGGTGTCTTTCCGACGGCGTTTAAAAAAGCAGTAGTTTCCTCCATTCATAAGAGGGCGCAGAGATGATCTAAATAATGACAGTCCAATTTCGATTTTAACAGCAATGTCAAAGATCTTAGAACGCGTTCTGAATAAGAATCTTACCAGTTTTCTCGAAGCAAACAGTATCTTAGCCAATAATCAATACCGTTTCAGAAATGATTAATGTACTGAAAACGCATAGATAGCACGAAAGCATAGATAAATCTAATCACGTAGCTATGAGGCTAGACAGAAAACACAATTGCTTGGGAATTTTACTTGATCTGTCAAAGGCATTTGACACCATTTGTGCCACAGCCTTGTTGATTGAATAAAATGTAAAGGATTAGAATACGAAGATTTTAAAACCGTGTCCTTTGAAAATCCCTAAGGAACCGACTGGTAGACTTAAGAATGAGACTTACGAATGTAAAACTTAACAAAATTTTATTGTGAGAACTTGCTTAAAGATTATATTCAAACATTAACTTATGATAGTACTGAGGATCTTCTGCTGGATAGTTGACAGTGATATTTAATTACAAATCTATACATACACACCCACACTCCACACCTACACACTACACACTCACACCCTACACTGCCACACTACACACACGCTTCATCATACGTATAAACATTTTTAATATTAGTTTTTTTTATTCTAATAAAAATTATAATTCTATTTTCCACCATTAATTGTAAATTTTTACAAATTACTTAAATTTTGAGGCTTTGTTGCTACGGAGAATCACTTACTCCTAAGTCACAGGAATTTACACTTAGTTTAGGAGGCAGAGCATTAAAATATTGACCCATGACTAAAACATAAAAGGCTTAATAAAGCCGTTTATGTTTTAGTCAAAAGTATACTGTCAAGGGCTTTAGGTGAAATAAAGGGTACGATTAAATACATGTCTTAAAGTATCAGCACACGTGGAGGTATTTTAACGTATATCATGTAAACACGGCTACATATCAAGCTGTAATTTTCCAGTGTAAGATGACCTCTAATTGAACGGAAATCCTATACAATGCGAGATCAGCTTATACTGGAAATGTATAGCGCGATATGATGAGCTTTATATAATACAGCCACATATACATACATACATAAAGGTGAATAAAACATTTTTAAAAGAACAACTTTATCTAAATCAAGACACGTTATAATCAGAAAGTTCTAACAAATTTACCAACTTAAATATTATTTATAACAAATATATGTGCACTTATTAAACTGTCAAACGCTAGTATGTGATCAATAAAATATTTTCCATCAGATACGAACGCGATGCAATTAACGATCGCAGAAACTTTAGTAAGTACATCAATGTTTTCGAAGTTACAGTCGCCTCTAATCAAGATATGTTTTCTAAAGCTAAAAATATTTCCAACATATTTCATAGAAGCAGAAAATATCTAACGAAGTAACTGTTTGAACTTGTTTATTAGTTTTTGAAGTTTTTCAATATGTTTGGAGAGACTTGATTTTATTATAAAATACAAAGATGATTAGTTAATGTGACTTACAAACATTGAGCAACATTTCATTAAGAGTCGCCTGTGCGTAGCTTCGTAGCGCGTAGCCGCAAAGATATTCGTAGCACATGCTCGTAGCGGGCTACGCGGCTTCTACAGTAGGTTTCGTAATGGTCGTTGAGTTCCAGAGCAACCTCATAACACTCAATTAATAGACCAGCACCCTAATTACGTAACACACTATCTATCGCAATCTGAATCATTTTGAAGCCTATTGCTAATCCATTGCTTCATATGTCCGAAAAATTTGTCTGCTCAACAACGTAAATAACGCAATGAATATTGTTGAACTGTCAAAATGAAACCCATTCCTACTGTTAGTGTGTTACGTAATCACCCCGCAGTTGAGTCGCCTGCGTTTACAAAAGAGCGATGCACAGAAGGGGCTCGTTAAGTACTGCCGCCGTACCATGACGTGTTAATACCATCATGGTTCCATTGCGAAAAAGGGATAGTGCTATCGGTCATATATAGCTCCGTCTCTCTTTCACACTGGAACAATGATGGCTTTAACACGTCATAGTACGGCCGCTGTTACGCAAACTGACATTGCAATTGAATTTATCTTAAAACTCTCTCTAGCTGAATAAAGCCGCCCCGCCCATTGTATGTTTTGTGGTGTAAGATGTTATTTTTTTTGTGCTGTACAATAAGTGGTGTAATATTATTATTTTGTTTGCAATTTATATAATTTTTATTTAGTAATATTTTGGCATTTTTGTAACATTTTATAATTTGACTTTTTTATATTTTTACATTTTTTTATACGGTTCTGACCATTTTTTTTTTGACAATTTTTTTTTTTTTTTTATGAGTTAATAAATATTTAAATTTAATGAATCACTATTTTATTTTGGGTTTTTATCTGTTTTAATTTAAAATAGTTTATAATTTTTAATGTATGTGTGTAAAGGTGTGGACTAGAATTATGTCTGAAATATATAAACTAGTATTATTTTATTAAAGTATAATAAATAAATGAATAAGATTCCTCTACGAGTTGTTTTTTTGTTGCGATTTTTAGTTTTGGTGTCCTTTCTGTAAACTGGTTCTTTTTTAACTTCACCACTCAGTGGTGCAGTCGCTTCCTCATATTAAATTAAGATCAATCGTTTTACTAATGCCCGAACCTGTAATTTACGGACCGTTATTGGTTAAAATTAAGACTTGTATCTTTACCAATAAAAAGCAAAGACCTCCTAACTTTGCATAGTAGACCCTCCCTTATGGAAGCAGCTATCACAGGTAAAATTAGCTTATGAATCTGTTTATATACCCAGTTTGGCAATCAAAAATGCTACCACTGGTAAGCAAAACGTTTCATTTTTGTTTATAGGAACCGAGCATAAACGGTACAATGTCACAGTTGGTTAACCCTTCATTTATATGGAAGCCGTAATCAAATAGGCTACCTACTGAATCAAAGTAATCTAGTTAACTTGACATATGTTGTATCATCGATTCGAAAAGAAGATAAAAAACACGTGTGGCACTCGGGGACTGCCGCGGTACAGCTATTGCATAGCATTTTTTATCAACTTATGCAATTATAATTATTTATTTATGCAGTATTTTTTTTTCTTTGATATTAATTCAAGTACAGTCGTACCATATACATACACGTTAAGCGAACGATCGGCCGAGCTACATGGTAGGCGGAGTGGGGGGTGTTAGGTTTTATTTTCGTTACGGAATTTCTTGATTCGGTCGCAGCGCTCAACGCCCGCGATAAAAGCTATGCTAAAAATCTATTTATGGATTATCTGACATTCGCAGGAGCACCAAGGTTACCGACCGAAGGATTGCTATATCTACTTAATGACCAGTGGGCGGAAACATATTTTTATTTGGTTTGACCATTTCTCACCTGATTGTAAGCAATCATGCGGTTGACAAGGTGCACGCTCAACTAGAAGTAACCTACGCACTCTTAACACCATCGAAAATTATTTTGATAAACGAAGGGAACCATTCCCAATTTTCCATTATAATTCCACTAGTATGAGACTACAAGTTTCAAGGCTATCTGTTAAAAGGTTTACTGGGTCGTACGATGTATCGAATATAGGGTTTTGTTTTTATTTCTTTAGTAACAAATCAAATCAAAATAATCAAATAATAATAAAATAAAATATTTTATTTCACGTAAACCATGGGTACTTATGAAACGTCAGAAGCTAGGAGCTCGGTTCCAATAAGTCGTATCCTATGGAGAAGAGCTGGCAAGAAAATTCACGGTTTCTTTTTTAATTTTTCGCACATTATTCTACGGTTATTAAAAAAAAAATGTGCTGTTTTAACCGCGTAGGCTGTTTTTTAAACAGCTGTTTTTTTATCTAGAATCATGTGCAGAATTCATGGTTTCAATTTGCGCGTCCATGTCTCAGCCACCTGTGTAAAAGATAAATAAAATAATAAAAATAAAAACCTATTTAAACCTAATGACATAATTGCCGTTACAACTGTAACAAGTCCGAATTAATATCCTGTCCACAAAGGCCACTAATAAAGAGTTGAAATTAGAATTGTAGATATATGATGTCCAAAAAAAAGAAAATAACAGGTTAAAGAATTACATAAGTAAAAAATAAATTGAAAAATAAACATCGTAATTTGGGAATAGTTAATAGACATTTACATGGTTATGCCGTTATTAAGGTACCAGAGAAGCCACATGTGCAGAAGAAATTATTACCAAACATCTACCAGTTTTCAACGTAGTCTTTAATCATTCAATAAATAATTGCTTTTTTGATAAGGACACGTTTGATGTGGGTTTGGAACTTTCCATCGCTCAGTTCTGTAACCGACTTTGGCAACTTTATAAAAGCGGATACTTTTTAAGAAATGACTTGCTTATTTTAGTTAATCTAAATTTGGGTATCACAATTTATTTTTACTACGTGTATTTATATTATGGAAATCATTTCTTATTTTGAAAAGTCCTAAGTTTTTGCGAACATACAAAATATTTTCTAAGAAATGCAGACAAGGCCGAGTTACTCGTAGTATATTAATAAGCAATATAATAAATATAAACATGCGATATATATCGGATATATATCATGTATCAAAAGAGATGTTATTTTCGTTCTGTTAGTGATTTATGTGGTTTTTTAAAAAAAACCAAAACAACACAAAAATTATGTGTTTGATTATTTGACGTTTTTATTATAAAAGTAACACAAAATTAGAGTTTTTGATGAATAATATGTGTTAGTTAATCAACATTTAACAAAACAAAAATGATAACATTATTTTAAAAAGCATATGAACGGTACGCGCTAGGGGGATTCCCACAACATTATTAAATATAGGAAATACCCTATATTAACGTAACCTAGTATAAACCCTGTGTTTTCGATATACGGTTTGAATTTAAATAAAAACCTAACCGTACTTTCACGCTATTTGGTGAATCCCCTGAAACGAAACATGATTAGATGGCCACTTCGGGAAAGGTGATCCAAATTGTAGTTTTATGTCAAGTGTTGCTAGGGTAAACTTTGAATCTGCTTAATTTCTAGTTTTGACAATAAATATCAATTATTATAAACAACGTGATATGTATCACGATATATATCGTGATTGTGTCGAATTTTAATTGTGTGGTACTACAATATCTTGGAGTTTCATCTCAGAGCCAGACAGGAAACACGGGCGACATGTTATTTCAAAAACAAGATGTAAGTTGTAGTTTTATATCTTTAAAATTCCAATACAGAAATACAAATAATTCTTAAGTCTCTGCCACTGAGGTGCCTTTTTTTTTCACTATGCTTAGATGTAATCAGACAGACGTGTAGTTTATGTACTATATATGTGGTAGGTATTATGTATTTAAAAATATAACTTGAATGTATATTACTGTAGGCATGTATTTTAAATAGTTCTTCTTCTTCTTCGTGTCGTTGGCACGACTTTTCTCATATTTTGTTGGCCCAAAACTTCGCCACTTCCACGGCGTCATCGGTGGCAGCGCAAAGGTCATAGTTATCATAATAAAACAGAAATGTAAGAATTTATAAGTACATTTGTATTGCTTATAAAATCAAGGAACTTTTAGCACATCTGTCATTTAAGATCTGAAATATTTTTTTAAAAATAGCATAACAAAAATTGTTCATGTTTTCTAAAGGCTGGAAACGATGGGAAAAAAATTGAAAATCCTAAAGAGTGGTTTTGTTAAAATACTGTCTCAAAATCATGTCCCAAACCATGCTGATTAGTCAAGGGCATCAGTAATCTTTCTCTTACTGGATGGTAGGTGATTTGGTTGTTGCCAGTTACATTACAATCCAGAAAAAAAAATGATACCATTTTAACTAAAAATAATCAATTAGGTACTTCTTCTACATAAGTAACACTATTTTGCTGATGTGTAGTCTAAAGGACACTATGAAAATAATACGATTTTTTGTATGGAAATACATATTATTATTTTACTGACGATACGTCTAAACGACCCATCACTTATAACTGACCTTTTACGTATCACGGGCACCCCACAGCTGTAACTCGGCAATTACGTACGCCACCGTAGCCGTCGCAGCATTGTCGCAAAAGGGGCACGTCTGTAAAAAGCTACCGAGCCGGCGCGAACTATATTCGGAAAAATGGCAGCCTAACCATCAAATGTTGATTTCCCGGTGTCTGACAGACGTAACGTCAGCGGCAGAAGGGTAATGATGTATCAGCTTGTAAACTTCCATCGCTGAGTTAGAGACCTAGTCCCTATGACCATTGTGAATGGTCAAAGAAAATTCCAACTAACATTATAAATATGAAAGTTTATATGTTTCATACTCAATCACGCAAAAACGGCTGAACGGATCGATATAAAATTTGACAGATATGCAGATTGGGATCTAGTTAAGGACGTAGGCTACTTTTCATCCTGGATCGCAGACGAAGTCGCGGGCAACAGATAGTTTACTATAATCATCAAACGCATTCGGCAGTCGGATAAATAATTAATCATAGCTGGTAGGTATGCACAGGTTGTTATTATCGACTAGAAGAACCTTTTTACTACTCAAACTCAAACTCAAAGCATTTATTTCAATTAAACCATTTACAGGCACTTTTGAATTGTCAAAGAGTCGGTCAGTTAGTCAGAAAGTGCAAGCTAGTTGCCCATTCCAAAACGTAGATCTCTATGGAGAAGAAGTACCTTAGTCGACTTTCACTATGACGGTTATAAGCAAAACCAGTACTTAACCAATTTGAATTAGCATTTTTACGCCTTAGTATTAAAAAGATCCTGTATTAACGTTTTCATGATTAACACAGCATTTATATTAAGGGGGATGCGGTAAGGTAGCCCGCTAAATTCAAATTTACTTACGTTTTTTGCAATTTGCAGGTCCTTACCAGGTTGTATGTTGATTAAAATATGATTCGCGACTGTAACAAATATGGTTTTATAGATTTATAATAATTAGAATCAGCAATACAAGTCCTTATGTTAGAATTGGCCTCAAATGTCATGATTTCATGAAATAATCATTCAATAGGGTAATATGAACTTAGAGAGATGTATTGATGATTTTTATGATAATAATTCTATAATTAAATATTTGTTACGGCCGCGAATCATTTTTAGATCAACATACAACCTGATACTGACCAGCAAATTGCAAAAACATAAGAAAATTTGAATTTCACGTGCTACCCTGACGCTTTCGCCTTAACACAAGCCATTTAAAAATGTTTACCTACTCTGTAAGCCTATTATTTTTCAAGAGAATAATTTTGTTCTGTTTTGACTTTCAAGCTGTCCCTATTTTATGTATTAATGGTAGTTGTTTTATCAGCAAAACAAAATGGTTTACTTAACCCTCAACAAGTTTAGATTACCATAGTAACAAAACAACATTGTTTCGGTATTAAATGTTTAATATTTCAAGGGCAACTTAAAAGGATAATATTAAAGTATGAAAACTAGCCCGTTAGACGTTATAGTAATTAGCGGTCGCTAGCGCTACTGGTTAGGGATGTCGGAAATGCAATAAAGTATCGATATATATTGTATCGATATTTATTGAAAATATCAATATCGATATTGATATTTTTATTAAAAACTATCGATTTATCGGTATGATTTGACAGAGAATATTGACGCTCTTAAAATTAATTTATTTGGCCTAATCTACTTCAATCATCGTACATTACTAGATAAATACTAATCAATAGACATTGTTTTTAATAAATCAAGAACAACGATAAAAAATATTAATTATCTATTAATCAAACCAAAATTTATCTGATACAGACATAAGAAAAACTCTTTGATTTATCTGCTCGGCTGTAGGATTTTTTAATCAAAAAAAATATCGATTTTTGATACCTTTTCGATACATGGAATTTTATATCGATACATCGATATATCGAAACAATAAATATCGCTCAAAAATATCGATACATCGAAAAAATATTATCGATATATTGATGTATCGATATTTTTTCAACAAGCCTATACTGTTACTGGTCCTGGGGTCGGGCTAAGTACTACAGGGTTTTTACCGTCAGGATTTTATGTTATGTTGCTAACAATAAACCTATTTTTAACCGACTTAAAAAAATGGAGGAGGTTCTCAATTCGACTGTATTTTTTTTTTATGTGCGTTACCTCAGAACTTTTTTCTCGTTACCTCAGAACGATTCTCTTTTATTTAAAAGCTGGTGCTTCTCATGTGGTCCCATATAAATTTGATCAAAATCTGACCAGTAGGTTTTGAGTTATCCTTAATAATGCGTATTTTTTCCACTTAGTATATATTGATGATGTTTTAATAACTTCATGTCACTGTTATTTACATATCAAGTAGTGGTATACGAATTTGTGTAGGGTAGTAGGTTCCACAACTAAAAAGTGAATAATAATAAAAAACAACCAACTTCCAAAAAAAAAACACTACAAAGTGAAAAATTACTTTAATTTCAGAAATCGGTGGTAGTTTTTCACTTTGTAGGGTTTCTTTTTTGGTAGTCGGTAGTTTTTTTTTTTTTCTTGTAAAAAGTTTTCTAGCAAAGTGCTGAACCAAAATCCCAATTCCCAAATAGGGATATGAAACAAAACATTACCTATAGACAACGTTATTATTATACGAAAAATAAGTTAAAGTTACCTCGATAAACATGGATTAGGGTCGGTTGCACGTTGGTGCCTAAGTTTTTGTTACGGAATTGAGTCTTGTTGCCGAAAAGTACGTTACAATAATGTTACCGCGTATTTTCATGTTTGATCGAGGGGTGCAAAATATTATAGGTACGTGGTTTGTCGTTAAAAATCGCTCTGTTTTGAATCATATTTGCTGAGAAAAGTTTAAATATATAACTGTTATACTTTCCCAGGTCTTCAGTGAACATACTCTTACGTAGTGGAAAATCTGTAGCAAAACACCATACCTTCAAAGTCGGGGCACCTTTTGAAGGTTTCCGCCTCTTAAAACAAAAAAGGTATTGTTTTAACATATTATTTAGAGTTTATTAAAAAGGCGAGGGCCTTTGTATTTTAATGCATGACAATTATTAAGTAAGTCCAGCACCCCAATTGCTGACTATCAGTCACAATCTGAGTCATTTTGAAGCCTATTGCTAATCCATTGATTCATATGTTCGAAGAATTTGTCTGCTCAACCACGTAAATAACGCAATGAATGTTGTTGAACTGTCAAAATGAAAGCTATTTCTACTGTTAGTGAGTCACGTAATTACCCCGCAGTTCATTATTTTGGAATAGAAAGCTGTATTACTTATGACAGATGGTAGCCCAAAATCTTATATATTTGTCCGTAGGAAATATTGTATTAGAGACATGTATTAATCAATCAATTTATCTTATCGCGATTAATCATGCTCATGAAATATTTTTTCATTGAAAATGATTCAAACCTAATGATATTGTGCCCATAATGTTTTTGCTGTAGGTTATTTATAAGAAAACGTTTTGCTTGGCCCGGGACATGAATAGCGAAAAACATAATTCAATCAAATTTGAATTTACTAAAAATAAAGGATTAAGCATAAATATTTGAATTAGATAATAGAAATCTGTGTATTCTGTAAACTGGGATCCAACTATCGCCTATTATAGGTACACAGTAGCCTACGTAATGAGTTCTTCAACAGGAAAAACTAAATGACTTTTTTAAACATATATTCAACAATTTGTAGGATTTTACATAACAATTCTACTTAAACAGATTGAATTTTCGCGAAAATGTTTCGTTTTGGCTAGGGCAACCACGATTACGTCGCCTGTTGAAAATCCAGACTGCTAGTATATAGATTTAATTATAGATATCTCTCTCTATTTGCATGCCCTGAACAGCAAGATACGAATTGTACATAAAGCACCAACTTTTATACCTCATTTTGCAACACCTGTATTTTCTGCAAATAAATGATTCTTGATTCTCAATACTATAATAGAAATGTGTCTAGGCCATCAGTTCGGATAACCTTCAGAAAGCTTAGCTTAAACTTACCTCAAAGATTTACATACATATAAATCTCAAATCTTTGTTCCACATCGATTAGAAATTTGATGAGTGATTAATTACAGAAACGTAATCGTCTTAACTCGTACCGAGTCTAACCGAGTAGGCATCAAAGACGGGCAATGCCAATGAAGTTAGTTTTAGAGGCTTAGGCGTAGGCAGCTGTATCGGATTGTCTAGAAAAGGTTGTCTGTGAAGATCGCTTTTAGCGATAAGACCACCCATTGTGTCACCCTATGTACAATTTCTACATTTATATCTGTAATTTGTATGATGTACATAATAAAGAGTATAGATATTCTATTCTATTCTATTGTTCATTCATAGTAATTAGCACTGCGTTAAGACCTAAAGTGATTTATGGTCTACTCTGGGAACCATTTCCTTATTTTGTCGTGAGTTGTTGTGGTATCAGGACTCCTCGGGAACTCAGGTAGGGAAAGACTGTTCGAGCTGTATGACCATAAGCCTTACATTAACACTGAAACTTTCAACAAGTATGTTGCTAAATATTCTAATTCTTTTAGGAATACCTGAAAGTTGGCATAAGCCCTATACATTAGCAACAAGATCAACAGTTTGGAAAGTTATAAATAACGAAAATAGTAGGAAAAAAATACGAAGCACTGATTATACGTTGGAGGCTTCACGTGGTGCCATAAGCTCTAACTTAGAAGTAGCTCAAGAATTTGTAAATTTCTTTACTGATATACCATCTAAAACAACGGAAGCTATAAATTCTTCACCAGATATCTCAATTTATTTATTAAGAGCGAACGTTCCAAGCTGCCCGTTGAATTTCAATTTAAACATATAAACCCTATGATAGTTATAAAAGTTTTTCGGTAAATAATATTAAAATAAAATTGACCGAAGATCTATGGGGAATGTCAATCAAAGTTTGTACATCCATAATCGAGACTATAGCATCATACTTAGCTTTGATATTTAATTTGTGTGTAGATCAAAGAGTCTTTCCGGATTTAGTGAAATACAGTAAGGTTATTCCACTTTTTAAATCTGGGGACAACAAAGACACCAACAATTAATTCAGCAAGGTTTTCGAAAAGGTAATGCTCAATCAGATGCTTAATCATTTTAACACCAACAAAACCTTACACGATCTGCAATATGGTTGCACCAAAGGACGTTGTACGACTGACGCCGGTGTCACTTTATTAAAACACATATTTACAGCGTGGGAGCACGTTCCACAGAAATCTTTTGTGACCTCTCTAAGGCATTTGACTGCGTTGATCACGAAACCTTGCTCTTAAAACTTGAGCATTACAGACTAGGTAAACTTGCTGTCAGTTTAGTAGAATCATATTTAAATGATAGACAACAAAAAGTCCAAATAAATGGTGTCAATTCTCTCGGTTTAAAAGTAAAAATGGGTGTTCCACAAGGCTCAATATTAGTTCCTTTCCTCTTTTTAGTATATATTAACGATCTACCCCATTTATTAAATAAACAACCACAAATGGTGTTATTTGTTGACGATACTTCCTTAATTTTTAAGATAAATAGACCTGCATAAAATCTTGACCACATAAATAACGCCCTACTGCTGGTACAAATTCGGTTCCATTCTAATAATTTAGTGTTAAATGGGAAAAAAACTAAATGCATAAATTTGCTCGCTTTACCGAATGTTAAAAGTAGTGATTGTGACATAGTATTGAATTATTGAATAAAGAGAAACTAGTATTCGTCGATAAAACTGTTTTCCTGGGGATCACGCTTGACTCAAGGCTGCAATGGGGTCCTCATTTATGATCTCTTGCAGGACGGCTCAGTTCAGCAGCATATGCTATAAGAAAAATCCGTCAATTTACTAATGTAGATACCGCGAGGCTAGTCTATTTCAGTTACTTTCATAGTATCATGTCTTACGGTATTTTACTATGGGGACGGGTTGCAGATATCGAGTTTATTTTCATTCTGCAGAAAAGAATCAGAGCAATATATTGCCTCCGCAGGCGTGATTCTCTAAGGGAACTGTTTAAAAATTAATATTAACATCATGACGGTACCTTGTCAATATATCTATGAAAACATCATGTACGTAAGGATTTTTTTTAATATTTTGAGTAAAAGAGGTGAAAGACACAACTATAGGACTAGAAATAGGGACCAATTAGTTCAACCAGGTTTCAAGGTTTCAGACTGGTTAAAGTAGACTCATCCTTCATGGGGTACTGTTTAAAATGTTACAATAAAATACCTCCCTACATACTCCAACTGAATGAAACGAAATTTAAATCTTGTATAAAACGAACACTATGCAGTCAAGCATATTATAAACTGGGGGATCAGCGGGTCCTGCTCCACAGGGGCGCATAAATTATTTGATTAGCATTCGAAAATATTGTTGGAGCTGCTGAATATTGTAAAAACTATCTTTGCATTGTATTAATTCAATCTCTTAGTAATGTATAATTGCATAACACATGTGAGAGCACTATGTATCTACTATAAAGCTACCGATAGTCTTTCATTGACTTGAATGTGCCCTGACGGCTGAGAGTATGTCATGTTCACGTAAATGTCGCGTTGTTGGTGGGGTATGTGTTGGATCATTGAGTTCTCTTCAAAATGGTTGAGCTAAATGGTGCTGATTCATACGTCATGTTCGTGAACGGGAGCCGTCAGTAGGGACTGGTCATCTCTTAGCTGCCACAGCTTATACTAATTTCTGAATTGTTTATTTTGTTTATTTTTATCTTTTTTATTACGGACGCTTTTAACGTACACGTCTTTCTACATCGTTCTCACATGTATATTTTCAACTTAATAATAATAATAATAATAATAATAATATTTATTCATAAAATTACAAGGTATTAAAAATTTCACAGTTTTGCTTAAATGTAAATTATATTCCTAAGATTTACGTGCCTGAACTAGGTAATCCTGTGTTTCAGGCGAAAAGTGCCAAAATAGTCATAAAATAAATAAAATAATGTAAAAGTTGACAATAGACAAATAAATTATACTAATGTTGAACAGCTTAACTCTTAGTTTCTAAATTTGATATATACTTATCGTAGGTGAGTATACGTAATATTTACTTTAACACAGTTAATAAATTCTCTGTATCTTCGTAAGACATTTTTTGGAGAGCCTCCTTGAGAATTCTCTTACAATTTGTGTAGTTCAGGGAGTAAATGTTTGCTTTTGCGTTTAGTCTATTATAGAGAAGAGGACCGAGGTACAGGTAAAATTTGGATATAAAAGCATGTTTTGTTGTATTTTGCGGGCAGACTATATCTTTACGTCTTTTTTTAGAATGTTCAGTGCTGTAGGGTAGAGCTGTGTGTTGTTTTAATACAATGCCCATTATAAATAGTTGCCGAACTGTTAATACTTCACAAGATTTTTATAGGAGGTTGGTAGGAAAAAGGAAAGGGCGGAAAGTAGACACTTTGAGAATCGCCCTCTGAGCTCTCTCGATGGTTAGTAACCTTGTTTTACCCGCTCCACCCCATGTAGTAATACAGTAAGATAATATCGATTGACATAGAGCAACGTAAACTTGTCTAACTATTTTTGGGTCAGCAATATAGCGTAACTTTTTAAAAACAAATATCAACTTGCGAATTCTATTATTTAAAGCTTCTATATGTTGTCTTCTAACTTGAATGATGTAACCATTTTTTTGTAACTGTTTGTTGATCTAAAAGAGTGTCCATGGAGTTTCTTGCCCGTTCTTCTCCATAGGTACCAAATACGCTTTGGAATGGGCAACTAGCTTCATTTATCCGACTGACCGACCCCTTGACAATTCAAAACTGCATGTAATTGAAGTATTTGAACTAATTGCTTTGAGTTTGAGTTTGAATTTGACTCATCGTTTTTGATTATGTACTACCGTATAATATCGGCTCGTATTCGTCTCACTGTTAGGCTAAGGCTTCGTTTATGAAGTACCTGGGACTCGTCCTCGACAGCCGGTGGATCTTCGTGGAGCATTTCTGACGTTTGGTAAACAGACTGGAGCGGGCCGGGGCTGCCTTGAAGCGGCTCCTGCCCAATCTCGGGGGTCCGAACGCCTCTTGCCGGAGGTTATACGCGGGGCTCGTGCGGTCTATGGCCCTTTACGGGGCACTGGTGTGGGTGCGTTCATTGAGGCGTCGACCAGCCCGCCGGTTGAACGCGTCCTAGAGGGTCATGGCCATCCGGCTGGTCCGGGGATACCACACAGTCTCCTGCGAGGCGGCGATCCTCCTTGCCGGATTGCCGTCATGGGATCTGGAGGCAAAAGTCCCCGCGCACATTTGGGAGTGGCGCGAGGAGGCGAAACGCCGGGGCGTAACTCCGCTGTCGCGAGAAATCGCGGCACAGCGGACAGAGCTCCGGCGGGATCTCATGGCGGCATGGAGAGTGCGACTGTCGCAACTCAGCGCAGGGCACGCCACAATTGCGGCGGTTAGTCCCCTCTTTGAGGAGTGGCTTGAGAGGTGCCACGGCGTCCTCACGTTCCGCCTGACGCAGGGCCTCACCGGACATGGCTGTTTCGGGAGGTTCCTGTTTCTGATAAGGCGGGAGGAAACGCCCGGGTGTTATCAATGTGTGGATCCACCGGAGGACACGGTGGAGTATACGGTGGAGCATACGGTGGAGGTCTGCGCGGCTTGGGCGGAGCACCGCCGTGCCCTCGTGGCGGAGATCGGCGGTGGCGATCTCTCGCGTCCGGCCCTGGTTCAGGCCATGGTACGGAGCGGGAGGGAATGGGAAGCCGTCACCTCCTTCTGCGAAGCAGTAATGGTCGCGAAGGAGGAGGCGGAGCTCGAGAGGGAGTGGCAATCGCTGCGCCCTCGCGCCCCTAGCCGCCGCAGGAGGAGACACCCTGGGCGTTGGGAGTCGATTGCCGACTCCCGGCCACCGTAGGCGCGGGCTTGCGGACGGCGAGCAATGGGCAGCTCGCCGTCCGGTAAGGACCAGGCCCGGGTCGACGGCGCGTTGTGTTCCACGCGCGCCTCAAAGAGATGTCAGCATAATTAACGGGCTCCGATAGGGCCGATGCCTGCCGGGATCGCGGATTGTTCGAAAGAGTTACCGTGGCCCTGGCGCACAGGCAACTGAAGGAACACGAGTGGGTTTTAGTCAGTAAGAGTCTGAAACGCCCTTCAGCTCCGCCCAGAGCGGGATAGGTCATTTGATGATTTCCCACCCAAAAAAAAAAGGCTAAGGCTTCGTCTAACAAATTCTAACGTCTAACAAATTTCTTGTTCCTACAACCAGGCTCAAAAAAATTGGTGGCTCCTTTAGATGCCAATGTATACGTTTTTATAATAAACTTCCTAGCCACATTCAAGATCTAAGCTTTAATAAATTCAAATCTTTTATAAAGCGGAAATTATGCCAGAAAGCCTACTATACTGTGAAAGAGTATATTGAAGACAAAAAGGCTTGGGATTGAGCTGCTCCAATAAATTTACACAGTGAATGTTGATTTTAGTTTGCTAACTCTTTTTAGACATGTTTATTTACTATAAAAAGTATTATGTTATTTTCATTATTGTGAATATGAGGACTATGTGGGTCATTTTTTTTTTTCAGTTTTATTCTTGGTCTGGCAGTTTAAGTAGTTTATGCGGCCTACCCAAATGTCCTTTCTTTGGTATTGTTCGTCGAATCGTTGAGCTCCTTAAGTTCTGAGTTGAGCTGCACGGTTACTGACAAATGCGTGCACTGACTGGACAGGTCGACTTAATCTGTGTGGTTCTTTCCTCAAAAGACCATTTCAGACACCGATCTACATGATCTTCAAACATTATTACCGAATTTATATATACACATTGACATTGATAAATTTTATATATACAATGACATAAGTATTTACTTGTAAAGTATTATATTATTTTAATTTTGTGAATGTGAAGACTATGTGGGTAATTGCTTTTTTTTTTTTTTTCTAATTTAATTTTAATTATGATCTGGCAGTTTGAGTAATTTATGCGGCCTACCCAAATGTCCTTTCTTTGGTATTGTTCGTCGAATCGTTGAGCTCCTTAAGTCCTGACTTCCTGAGTCGAGCTGCACGATTACTGACAAATGCGTGCACTGACTGGACAGGTCCACTCAAACTGTGTGGTTCTTTCCTCAAAAGACCATTTCAGATACCAATCTGCATGGTCTTCGCATGACCTGACCAAGGTTATGTCTGGACTTTAAAAGAGACTGTGACCTCTGAGTTTGTTTCGGCCTTTCTTCTCAGAGTAGTCAGATAGGAAACGCCGACCTCATCTAGTTTAAAAAACATGATTGACGTGTAAAAGTGTTTGTACAAACCTACTTACAGAAATAAAATCATTTATCATTTATCAAAGAGAAAGATCAAGCTTTGATCAGCGGGGTTGCTGCTTACTGCGCGTTTGCGATTTCTGTGCATAAGTGCTACGTATGTTCCCCGTAAGTCACGGATGGATGACCAAGATTAACATGAAAGATGAAATACATGGTCAGGTTCGAAATAGATTACAACGTAGTACTTCAAATTACACGTCAGCAACATAATATACTTTATGTACCTTATCGACGCGGTGTGGGTGGCAGCTATTCATATATAGTTTAATTGTATGAACTTACATTCGTGGAAACTCAGTGTCAATAGAAATATCAATTGTATGTTACAGTTCCAATTCCAACCCTTTGTTCATATGAATAATTGACGGTGGAAATCTCAATAAGGGACAAACCCTGACTTTAGAGTAGAGCCAAAAACAAAATTGAACTCTGTAGCAAACCCTATTTTAAATCACCAGCGTCACCCAGTATATAAGTGAGACACTACATGATGCCGCTACTCGACACTAGATGGCGCTGTAGCAATACGTCATTTTTCTGAATCGCGGTGTTAAGAGTCTCCGCGAGTTAATGACCTCCGCTAAAATATGTGATTTTTGTGAGACTGAACTAGTGGTGCATTCGTGAGTTACGTCCTAATTGGAATAGCTACATGAGACTCCGCTATTAAGTTATAGCAAGTTTTAGACTTATTGTCTCCTTTTTTGGTCTAGAGGACCCCCGTTCCCCTCCTTCGTCCCTTCTGGGAAAAGGTTGTGAGAGCTCGTCCTATATATATTTATAACATATTGGTGTACTGTGTACGTTAATAATAAATACAAATCTTGTCTAAACGACTGGACTTCTCTTTGTGCCGGAGACGGTGACCACATCCTTTACAAACTGGCGACCAACGGTGGGCAAAACAAGGATCAGCAGAAGTACGAGTACGTCACGCGTTCAGACAGATTAACGACGTCAACTGTAAGGACCTCACCCAAAGCGATGTCAGTCAACCTGTCCGACACCCAGTTCCAAACGTTACTGGAGAAGATCTCACCGTCTAGGCAAGGATCCTTCACGACGTGCACCGCTCAATATGACGGGATCAGGAACTCTGAAGCTTTAGAAGCGTTCCTGGCAGCAGTTACTATTTTCAAACAAATAGAAAATGTTACGGATGCTGACGCCCTTACCAGTATCCCGCTGCTGCCGAAAGAAGAAGCAGCAATATGGTGGCAAGGTGTGAAGAAATATGTGACCACGTGGGAGTTATTTAAGGACCGCCTACGATATACCTTTGCTCCTAAGAAACCAGGCTATGTACTATATCAAGAGATAGTTGGCGTGAAGCAGGACGCTAATACCCCTACAGAAAACTTTGTAGCCCACAAGCGGATGCTATTATCTCAGCTCCCAGCTCCTGATCCGCCCGAGTCTCACCAGCTGGATATGATATACGGGGCACTGAGGAGTAAGATTCAAGATAAAATTCCTCGAAACTCATTCAAGACGTTTGACGAACTATTGAATATTTCACGAGTCATTGAACAGCTGTGGAATGAACAAGCCAAAGAATCGAAATCCGTGAACACACAAGCCAAACAGCAACCAACAAGTGGATTGCAGTCGAAGAAGAAGTGTAGTTTTTGTCACTTCATTGGACACCGTACCGAAGAATGCAGAAAGTTAAAGAAAAAGCAGGAGGAACTAGGAGTCTCAATCCAACCCCCTGAAATTTTACGCCCTAAAACAGAACAAACCAGGTCGACACAAGCTCCGTCGCCTTCAACACCTACAATACGATGCTACGGATGCGACGCACCAGGCGTAGTTCGCAGCAGTTGTTCTACGTGTTCTGTGAAAAAGGAACGCGAGCTGCCGACTGACCTAAAATTCTGCTCCTTCAACTTCCGCCCTGACGTAAGAGCAAGACCAGTCATATATGTGGATATTGACGGCATCAAAGGAGTTGCGTATATACCAACCTGTATAGTACCTGTGCAAAAACAAGCATTGCCTCATATCAGTTATATAATCAACTGAAAGCAAAGGGACAGCAGTTCGTTAGTGAAAACGCTCGGGTCACGCTAGCAGATGGGATACCCAAGTACCAACGTGTCCTGAAAACGATGGTATCTGTTAAACTCGAAGATAGGGTAATTCCCACTTCCTTTATAGTCTTGCCCGAGTCCAGAGATAACCGCACCCTGCTAGGAATCGGTTTCATTCAGGATGCAAAAATGGTGCTGAACTTATCACAGTTCACCTGGGAGTTCCTTGGCAGCCCTATAACCTACGAATTATACGAGGAGGACTTCGCCGCTTTCATTGATACTGCGAGCAGCTATGTAGCTATGACTCCTCCGCAAGATAATTCTTCAGTACCTTTTACGTTGAAGCAAACGGCTGTTTTGCCGCAGCGGACAGATACATACAAACTGATTCCGCTAGACGAATCAGTAACAAAAAGACCCAGAACAGTATTCGATGGATACTCACCCCGCTTTGCTGATTTTATGATGATGGATGCAGAGCGCACCATTCGAGAAGCGGAAGACACCTTAACATCTCCCGAAAAAGATCTCTTCCCTAGCACAGATGGAACTAATAATTACACTGATATTGTTATCGAATCAATCGACTTGTGTTCGTTAAATATAAATGATCAGGAGAGTAATGACCTCAATAAAGTTCTGGCAGAGTACGAGGACGTTTTCTTTGATAATGGTAACCCATCGTTACTTGGAGAGCATTCTATTGTAACAACAAATGATATCCCTATATCAGTGCCTCCTTATAGACTATCCCAAACTAAGACAGAAGTCCTTAAGACGGAAGTAGATAAAATGCTGCAAAATCGCATTATTGTACCATGTACCTCACCTTGGGCCTCGCCTGTAGTAATGGTACCAAAACCTAATGGTGAAGTACGGGTGTGTATTGACTACCGCCGTTTAAATGCGATAACTGTACCAGACACTTACCCCCTGCCTCGAATAGACGATCTGTTGCATTCAGCTAAATCGACCCCCTTTATGACGTCACTAGATCTGAAAGCCGGCTATTGGCAGATTAAAATTCGGAAGGAAGACGAAGAGAAAACAGCATTTATTACTCCTTTCGGCGTCTATAAATTCCAAAGGATGCCCTTCGGTTTACGCAATGCGCCCGCTACTTTCCAACGTCTAGTCGATAGATTTCGGGTAACCCTTGGGAACATGAAACTTCTAGCTTATTTAGATGATCTAATCTTATTCTCTACCACATTTGAAGACCACCTTGAAGATCTGGCAAGAGTTTTACAGAAGATGAGAGAATACAACTTAACGGCAAACAAAGAGAAGTGTAAATTTTTGCGTTCGTCAATCAAATACTTAGGGCATATCATAACGCCCGACGGTTTGATAACTGATCCAGATAAAACGAAAGCCATCCTTGAGAGGCCAATCCCTAAAAACATTAAACAGCTAGTATCATTTCTGCAAATGTGTTCTTGGTATCGTCGGTTTATTGAAAACTTTTCGGGTATAACACAACCGCTTACGAAGCTCACGAAGAAAAAGGCAGAATGGGAATGGAATATGGAACAAGAAGATGCATATAACACACTGAAACAACGACTTACAACTGCGCCTGTTCTAAAACAAGCAGATGGAACCAAGCCCTACATCCTAAAAACAGACGCCAGTGGTTTTGCACTCGGAGCAGTTCTCGTCCAGGGGGAGAAGGAAGAAGAACACCCCGTGGAATACGCAAGTAGATTACTTACGGCAGCTGAAAGAAATTATTCCACAACCGAGCGAGAAGCCCTAGCCGTAGTATGGGCCTTAGACAAATTTCGAGCGTACATAGAGGGCTTACCGATTACTGTTATTACAGATCATCAAGCGTTGAAGTGGCTTATGCATTTGAAGTCACCAACAGGTCGTTTGGCTAGATGGGCTTTGCAATTACAGTCATTTGACGTAAATGTTGTTTACCAACCCGGTAAAATGAACACTGTGGCGGACGCGCTGTCCAGGCCCCCGTGTTGTGAAGAAACCTGTGAAATATGCCTAATTACCATAGACATGCCCAGAAGGAGTACTAAAGAAATACGAGAGGAGCAGATGAAAGACGAAAAGATTAAGAAAATAATTGAAGCTCTTGAGGAAACAAAAACGGTGGAGGATGCCACCTATTGGAGTAACAAAGGCTACCTAATGAACAATGGCATGTTGTACCGCCTACATCCTGATTCTGAGGTAGATGACGCTCAACTCTTGGTACCTGAGCATGAGTGGAGAAATGTTCTTAGTGCGTACCACGATGACCCTCTTGCCGGCCACTACGGTGCTGAGAAGACCTTCAAGAAGATTGCAAATAGGTATTATTGGAGTGGAATGCGTAAATACGTTACGAGTTATGTACAAAACTGTTTGGAGTGTCAAAGATACAAGCCCTCCAACCAGAAACCTGCGGGTTTACTCCAGACTACTACGCTCCGACAACGATTCGAAGTAGTATCCTTTGATTTATTTGGGCCCCTCCCGCAAACTGAAGACGGGATGACATGGATATTAATTGCCCAAGATATAGCTACGCGGTGGGTGGAATTATTTGCTTTGGCCACCGCTTCAGCAGAAAATTGTGCTACGACACTAATAAACGAAGTGTTCCTAAGATATGGGGTACCAAGGAGACTGATAAGTGACAACGGAACTCAGTTCGTCAGTGCTGTGATGCAACAAGTAACATATAGCTTAAACATAAAACATCAGTACACCCCACTTTATCACCCTGAAAGTAATCCTGTGGAACGCAGAAACAGAGAATTAAAAACCCAACTGGCTATAATGGTGCAAGGAATGGAACATAACCGATGGGTAGAGCTACTTCCTGCCATTCGATTCGCCATGAATAGCACTAACTGTTCCACCACGGGACAAACTCCTGCATACCTAACATTCGGAAGGGAATTGAGATCACCAAGGGATAACGAGGTTGATTTTAGGAATATACTCATTTCGGAAAACATCATACCCGAAATAACCCCAAAACTAAAAACGTTGGCAGACAGCTTACTGAAAGCAAGAGAAGTTCAAGAAATGAAAGAAGAAGCTCGTAAAGAATACGTTGACCGACAGAGACGCAACCATCCTCAATACAAACCAGGAGATATGGTTCTTGTCAACATACACCCGATCAGCAGAGGGAATCAGGGAGTAACAGCTAAATTTGCGCCCCGAAGAGATGGCCCATATATTATAGTGAAGCAGCACGGTCCTGCATCATTTAAAGTAGCTTCACCGAATACTCCTGAAAGTCCGATTGGACTATATCATACGTCTGCCCTAACACCTTACAAAGGTGAATATTCCACTGAAGTTCCTGAGCCTGTACACCCACTCAGGAAAAGAGGACGACCTGCGAAGAAGTTGGTTACCCAGACCACACTTCTCGCCAGTAGAAGAGGCCGTGGACGTCCTAGAAAACAATAAATCTCCAGCTCCTCTCGCCGAGACGTCTTCGGGAACTGAGGGGGAGATTGTAGCAAACCCTATTTTAAATCACCAGCGTCACCCAGTATATAAGTGAGACACTACATGATGCCGCTACTCGACACTAGATGGCGCTGTAGCAATACGTCATTTTTCTGAATCGCGGTGTTAAGAGTCTCCGCGAGTTAATGACCTCCGCTAAAATATGTGATTTTTGTGAGACTGAACTAGTGGTGCATTCGTGAGTTACGTCCTAATTGGAATAGCCATGGTCTAAAAAAACAAGGTCTGGCACTCCGGGAGTGACACATGCTTACGTCACTATCCAGTTGCCACTTTATTGCTACAAAACGCGAAATTATGGAAACATTTTCAGTCACCTTTCTATTGAAAAAATACATATAAAGCATTTAAATTGCCGTTTCGTTTGTATAGTCAAACGAAACAATTAAATTTAACCATACCAACGTAATTCTTAATTAAAAACTCAATTTTTTAACGGGTTCGCACAGGTGGTTAGGGAGTTATTATTACACACTACTGGTAACACAGAAACGGGCTGTCTCATTGAAATTCCGCCATTTTGTCGTGTATTGCTATTCTTGTTTAACGCGTATGCCGGTCTCGCTCTCGCCAGTGTAAACAGTGATTCTCAAACATTTATTTGTGGACGTCTAACAAGTTTGTTTTTTTCTTTGACTACAAAATTAATTAAAATGGTTGGTTGTTCTATTCGGAACTGTAAGAGTAGAAGTTTAAAAGGCGGTACAATAAGGTTTTTTTCATTTCCCCTAAAGGAATCTGTAGCCAATGAATGGCTGCGCTATTGTGGACCTAAAACAACCACTAAACATGGTAAGTATGTAAAATTATTAATGTATTTAAGTTATAATTAGTAGTGATTCTGTGCTGTATTCTCTAATGCTAAATCGCGGTGAAGTTATTGTTATTTTTATAACCTTTACGGTTTAACTTTAGACATTACTGCACAAAGTTGACAGCTTGGCCTGTCATAGATTATAAGAGCGACTTGAGACTGTTGGTTTTGCATGTAACATTTTTGTATAGGCCATTTTTTTTATTTAATTAGCTGATTTAAAAGGAAGGCCGAACATTAATTTGTAGTACATTTTAACCTCAAGATTAAACCAAGACGTCTTAGAGAATTTCTTCTCTTCTTTATTAAATTGAATTTCCCCATGAATTTCCCCAAATATAAAGTTTGAGAACCATCGATAGGGGTGATGACGTAGGCTTGTGTCACCCACGTGACCACTGTGTCTCGGAGTGCTATACCTTATATTATTATACCATGGGAATAGCTACATGAGACTCCGCTATTAAGTTATAGCAAGTTTTAGACTTATTGTCTCCTTTTTTGGTCTAGAGGACCCCCGTTCCCCTCCTTCGTCCCTTCTGGGAAAAGGTTGTGAGAGCTCGTCCTATATATATTTATAACATATTGGTGTACTGTGTACGTTAATAATAAATACAAATCTTGTCTAAACGACTGGACTTCTCTTTGTGCCGGAGACGGTGACCACATCCTTTACAACTCTAAAATCCTCATATTTATTTTTTATTTTTTAACTATGAATATGATTTCTAGACCAAATGAATCATAATTACTTTAGCTATAGCATGTTTCTGATCAATGATTGTTAAACGCCATGGTTTAGAAGATATTGTCCCCCCTTACACACTGTAATTTTGGAAGAGATGTCCCTTTACGAAAACTATATAAAAAGCGGTTTAAAAAAAATGCCTTCTGCCCTTAACTTTATAGACATCATTGTGGTGTAACTCCAGAATAGTCTTGTTTACTTGAAATCTGCTGTAGTAAAACTAATTAAAAAAATAATTTTAATGAACTAAATTACAAAACTAAAAAGTTTCAATGAAAATACTTACAAAATTGTAGTAGTCTGGATTACTTGCACAAGAAAACAAAAACCAGTTTGCAAACTGTAACCATGGATTCAGGATAATATGATTCTAGACCTAGCGTAGAAATTTTTCGTAGGTTATCAAAAAATATATCTCCCGTTTCATAGAAAAGTGCAATAGGTACCTACGCGGTCAAATTGTATGGAACAAAAAATGTCCTTTTTTTTTACATCCTACGAAAAGAATTATTTTGCATGAAAGGGGTTTGCTGGGGTTTGCTTATATAAATTTGGTCAAGTTCTGATGTGTGGTTTTGGAGTTAGCTTCAATAATACGTATTTTAACACTTTATTTACTCAGCAAGTGAAGGTATATGAAATTGTGTGGGGTAGGTACCACAACTAAAAAATGAAACATAAAAGCTTTATAACAAAAAAAAATTACCGATTTGCAAAAAAAAGCTACTGAGTGAAAAACAACTTTAATTTCGAAGTCGGTGGCAAAAAACGAAAATACAAAACCGAAGGCACCGACTTCCGAAATTAAAGTTATTTTTCACTACCTATGTAGTTTTTTTTTGGAATTCGGTTGTTACACAATTGTGTTGTGTAGCATCAATAAGAAATGAATTACGTACCTACTTATGTTTTACTTTAACGGTACTTATTCTACAGAAAATAATCAACAATCAAATATTATCTGTGATATTTTTTTTAATGATAATTAATAAAGTTAAGGGGACTACGGGACCTAATCGCAAGTTTTATAGTGCCTAAAAGTATATGATCCACTGCAGTAAACAAAATCAGAAAAATATATGATATTCTTCAGGATATATGCTAGTTAGATAATGTGTTAAAAACATAATACAACTAATTCGATAAAAAAATCACGAAGATACCTCTAAAAATTTATTTTAACGATTAAAAGCCATACAAATATACATGCATTTTTATTTTTGTCACATTAGTCTACAAGCAACATATTAACGTAATAGTGTTTTAATTTTTAAGTCTAATCAATAGATTTTTTGTAAATAAATAATTGCTCCATATTTTGCAATAAATTACCAGCGTTGTGTCATAGCATCGCGCTTCGCTTCTTTTCTATGCAGTATGACAGTGACCGCGCTTTAGCTGTTGTCAACCTCATATTACAAAGAAGGAAAACTTACCGCATTTTTTTTTATACCTATAACAAAAGCGGCTATCATGTAGCCGCTTTTGTTTTTGTTCTACTTGCAAGAGGATCCAAACTTTTCTTGTAAACCATGGTAACATAGGTCAATCACAATATCACACTCATATTGATTTCTATGTTGTAGTTTAACGCATAACGTCCGTATTTCCGTAATTTATTAAACACTAGCTTTTGCCCGCGGCTTCGCTCGCATTAATTTAGACTTGGACTTTTAATTCGGGTTATAATTAAAACATGACTCGAAAGACACGTGGCGCCATCTATTATCATAAGGACGTTATTGTTGTTTTCCCCGGGAACAGTACTTTTTTGCGGGATGAAAGGTACCCTATGTCCGTTTCTGTACCCCTGATAACGTATATACAAAATTTCAGGATTATCGGTTCAGTGGTTTACGCGTGAAAAGGTAACAAAAAAACAAACAAACTTACTTTCGCATTTATAATATTAGTTAGGATTAGGAAGTTAGGATTAGGATGCGCACGCGTCACAGAGCATCGTTATAATACTGGTACTCATCCTCACAGGATTTGCTGATACAAAATCAAGCTGGCCGGCGCGGGGTCCCCGCCCCTTACCGCAGTCCCTGCGCTCACAGCGAGCGACAAACGTACCTATTTCGTTATTATCTACGAAAAGTCCGTGACCGCTCGCTGTAGGGAGCACGAAATTATAAAGAGAAATGGAACAAAATCATAGAATAGAATACTCTTTATTATGTACACCATAAAAAATAACAGATATAAATGTAGACATTTTACACAGGGTGACACAATGGGACATAGAGATTGGGATGGAGATGGGTGGGGGATGTGGACTTAGTTACACATAAAAAAAATATTGTATAAGATTTTCAACTTTTTGTGTTATAGGTATGTATGATGTTGGCACATAACTTACCTACACAACGATATAGTATGAGGATAGTGATATTTATAGATGACTTACAACAACAATTTTTCAATATTTTTGTAATCAAATTTGTCGTAACGGACATAAATTGTTGCTACTTACGACAATGTTTATCACAACATTTAAAATTAAATTTTTTGATGGAATGTCGTAACGGAGTGAATGTTATGACATGGTGCTACTTATGACAATGTCAACTAAATTTTCTATATGTATATAAATTATTTATATAAATAAATAAAATTGAAGTGTCCGTTTGTAATGTCAAAATAATAGCGTTTTACTAATTTACTAAACGCATATGGAAGTATATACGGGACTTATAATACCAATTTTTTTCATTTTTGTTTGGCTGTCTGTCTGTCTGTTTGTTCCGGGTTTGTCCCGGATCTTGACGGGACTTGTTTAGTTTTTGTACCGGCAGCACGGTCCCGTGGGATAATTTCCGACATCGTCGCGGGCGAAACCGCGGGCAGCGGCTAGTTTTAAATATTTTCATAAGATTAATGTTGTAAAGGAATACAAAAAATATATTGGTGCTTTACAACGTATAAATCTAGCAGATATAGAAACTTACAACGTTGCATAAAATCGAAATAAAGTTAGAACTTAAAGTTTGTCCCTTGCGACATAAAATTACACAATTTTTGTTACTTACTACAAAGTGAAGGTCATCATAACTCCTTTATTTGAAGAGATATCAAAATTTCAATGATACTGATTTACAAAGAAAGAAAGGAAATGGAAAACGGTGGGCCCAAATGTAATAAGTTGAGATTTATGATCTAAAAAATTAGTCATATTTTTATCTTAGAATATGAAAAATCACCTCAATTCTCAATCTAGAAGCGGAGAAATGTGAGAAAGATAGTTTTCGTGAGATTATCGATTGAGTAATCGATTACACAGTTACGAAAATAAAACATTTGCACTAAATAATTAACTCAAAGTAATTATATGCACTGTATATACTTATATGCAATATAGTGCATATAATTATAGTCATATTAATAAATAAAATGTCAATTAATTACCGAAAAACCAATATTAATGATTATCGATTTCATATCGATTAAAATCAGTCTTCTATTTTAGTCTATGTCACTGGCATGACAGCTGACTGACATTGACACTAGACAGTTGCCGACTGCTGAACTGCTCATGTTTGCTCACTAGTATTGTGTTTTCCGATGCGTTTTGAATGCTTTCCTGATTATTCTTCATTTTTCACGACCACTGCTTTGTATTTTACGCATTGCGACCCTGCCTACCTTGTACGACCCTTGCTTTCACACTGAACACCGAAGATCACTCACACGTTTGACTTGGAATTGTTATTTTGGATTTTACCGCCGGCTTGTGGATTGGATATTGTTTAAACTATAGATCGGTGTGTGAATTGTGGGATAACAACTAGTCACTACAATACATTTCCTACTAAATATAATAACTATTAGGTAGTGCAAAAGAACATATTTTGCACCTCGGGAATCAGCTGTTATTTAAAGATTGTAACATAACCTCACTTTTACTTAATTTCTTATATCGCCGTTCTCAGATTGACAAAATCCGCAGAATTTTCAGTGAAAGGTTGATAATATTTATGCTATTAATTGACACTATTTTCATCTTTTTACATCCGGGCCCAAGATTGTATGTAATCGTTTCAGTCTCCTTTGCCATCCAACGGTGTATATATCTGTCCCTTACGACAAAAATGTCCCTTACGACAAAAATGTCCTTTACGACATTTGATATTTCCACTGTCGTAATACTTATAACAGTAACAAGTCAGTCAAGTACAGGAACCGTGCGGGACAAACTATGAATATCTCGATGTTCCCCTTTATCATGTGCTTTGAGATAGCACTGTCGTTTACTAACGGTTTCATGTACTTTAGACTTTTTTTTTTGGGTGGGAAATCATCAAATAACTTCTCGCGCTGTAGCCGGAGCGGGAGGGTGTCAGACTTTTACTGATTAAAACCCACCCATGTTCCTTCGTTGCCTGTGTGCAAATCCACGGTAACCCTTTCGGACAAACCCGCGACCCTGACTGACATCGGCCCTAGCGGACCCCGTCAGTGAGTGCTGACATCTCTTTGAGGCGGTGTCGACTCGTGCCTGGTTCCTACCGGACGGCGAGCTACCCATTGCTCGCCGTCCGCAAGCCCGCGCCTACGGTGGCCGGGAATCGGCTATCGACTCGCGACGTCCAGGGCGTCTCCTGCAGCGACTAGGGGCGAGAGGGCGCAAAGATTGCCTTTGCCTCACGCGTTCTGCCTCCTCCTTCGCAAGCGTTACTGCTTCGCAAAAGGAGGTGAATGTACTTTAGACTAAGTCCAATTGTTGCTACTTTATAGATAATTAAACCATTTTATTACCTGTGGATGTATATTAGATAATATCATCAATAACAAGACAAGAATGTTTGTATGGTCATACACATAGTTGTATGTTTACTTGTGAAGATATAATATATGTGTCTGTAAAAAACCTCACTATAAATGATGAATAATAAATGATTCTATTTCTGTAAGTAGGTTTGTACAAACACTTTTACACGTCATTCATATCAAACTAGATGAGGTCGGCGTTTCCTATCTGACTACTCTGAGAAGAAAGGCCGAAACAAACTCAGAGGTCACAGTCTCTTTTAAAGTCCAGACATAATCTTGGTCAGATCATGTGAAGACTATGTAGTTTGTGTCTGAAATGGTCTTTTGAAGAAAAACCATACAGATTTGAGTGGACCTGACCAGTCAGTGCAAGCATTTGTCAGTAATCGTGAAGCTCAACTCAGAACTTAAGAAGCTCAACCACTACACATACAGAAGATTTGAGATGAGTCCTCACTATACATACTAATTTGAGGTAACATCAGTCTAAGAAAGAAGAAAACAAATTAACATCTTATCATGATCCCATGCAGTCGGAAGCCATGGGTCTTTATTGTTAAAAAGATGCCTCCGATTGCATGAGATTTGGTGTGGGAAACGAAAATATATCATCTTGTTTCCATCTTTTATAAAGCTCACTTTTTACGCAGTCGAGTTTTTGATTCTTTAGATTAACTTATTTATTTTACACTTTTTAGTCAGGATTATGTTTCTCTGATTGTATTTAGTTACGCTTTAGGTAATGGTCGTTTAAATTTTCTTTCAAAGCAGTAACATTCTGGGTTTGTCACTCGATTATAAGAATTATGTTATAGGTAGATAATTATTATTTTTCACCAAGTTTAAATCATTACAGATCCTAAATGATCATTCAAAATAAAAAAACTATTAGAGAAAACTAAAAATTTTTTTCAAAGAACTATTTAACGATACTCCACTTGACATAGTTCGTTAACTTTTTTTTTTCCACTTTGTGAAGTCTGGTTGTCGCCATATTGAATTTTGATTACTAGCATGTCTTTAGTGATACTCACAAGATTAAAACAAATCGTTTGACGTAAGAATCATAAAAACTGGCTCACGCATTTGATCTCTAAAACGGTCAAAGGAACAAACATACATACATACATACATAGGCTGATAAACATATTACCCTCCTTTGCGTCGCGCAGTCTGGTAAAAATAGAATATCAAATTGAATATATCAAAGAAAAGCTGTTACGAAGTTACGTTTGAAATGAATAAACATCTTCGGCGTTGTAACATCTATTTGCTTTTATAATTCAGTATTTTCTTAGTGACGATATTTTAGACTTCGACATTAATATTTTATGCTTCTCTGTATCTTTAAAACTCATGCATCACGATTTTGCTAAAATTGTCTTACGACCAACTGATAACATTCTCTCTTGAAGAAAAAGCCTTTTCTTTGATATGAATTCAGTTGAATGTAAACCAAATGGATAATAAAAGCCAATAACTATCCCCCGTCAGAGCAAAGACCTCTTTTTATACAGGGTTATTGGTTATATCCGGAAGACAGCGATGCAGACGAGTACTTCGGTACCTAAGTGACCAAAAAACAAAAGGATTTTTGTATTTATTTGTTAATACATTTATACAAATAAATACAAGAAATCCTTTTGTTAGTCATTTTAAATTTTTGTAAGAAAGTTGTTTTTTTTTAAATTTTATATAGGTACAAATATTGCGTCGTTTAAACATCATCGTTCTTCTAAAGTGTGTATGTTGGCGAACTTTAATTTATTTTTGTAAGGTGTTTTTTTTTGTTTTAAGGACTGTTCCTAACGAATCGTTTTGCGGACGCGTTCTAGAGGCAAACTTTTCGTAGCATAGTGTCCCCGCCACACCACACTACAGTATTCTAATATGCTACGTTCCAAACTATATATATATATATGTCGGAGGAAGTAAACGGAGTGTTGATTGTTGGTTGCATACGATTAGGTTGATTGTTAACTGAAAATAACTTGTTAAATCCTAATTTAATTTGATTTAATTTATTACATTTTAATATTGTGTAAATCTAACTAATTTATTTAAAAGTCACTGCATTGTATAACGTCCAATCAGAGCAGAGGATAAATCTAGAGTGGAGTCGAGGCGCCATCTTAACTTTGGTGGGGTAGAGTGAGGATTCATTAGAGTAACGGTGGTTGATCGAGGTGGATCGCTGGTGATAAAGTTAGATCGGTGTCGCGAACCTGCTGCTCGAATATAATTATTTAAGCAAATTAGTTATTGTGAGATATTGATTCCTTCAGTGATTATCAACGTTGTAAAATAACTGCCATTAAATTGTATGAAACAGTGAATACTTTGTTTTGTGCTCGTATTTCACCCTAATGACGCCCACTAAACTCGTGACCACTAATGAAGATGTCGAGAACAATGCTGTTTCTCCGACATATATATGTATATATACTATAGATTTTTGTTTTACTTTAGAAGAAAACCATTACACTGACTTACGATAAAACCCAGCATCTTGGACGCTTTTTTTTCAAACAGAACTGCCAGGTCACGTATAGTGTCTATGTAATTAACTTTGTCCTCAATAATGAAATACCTGTCTTTATAAGATTTTTTTTGTATACTTTACGTAGTGACATTTCTTTGAGTTCAAATGCATTTCATTGTTTTGCACCATTGAATCAGACTATTAAGATCCGAGTGCCGAAAAACATCTGGGAATGTCATTAACTAAATAGTTAAATAAAATGGCTCTCAGATCGGCTTTGTGTGATTCCAGAGGAGATATCATAGACAATAGATTGATAACCATTTACCACGGCAAAAACATCTATCTGCTAAACATGAAATCACCCATTCAAGCAAGCTGCCAGTGATAACATAAGTACGCAACTTATAAGAAAGGATTTTGTGGAAAACTTGTTCAGTCCTTGCTGAAGTCACTATAAATGTCAGCCTGATGACCAGCATCAACAACCCCAATTAAAAGTTCAGTAAATGGAACCACTTTAGTACTAGTTGATCGTGATCAAACAAATCCGTGCTGATGATCGCTAATGAATAGCTTTAAATGGTTTTAGAAATGGGGGCAGAGTAGTGACTTAATTATGTTGTCATTCTTATCCGATTTATGTATATGCACCATCTTTGCCATTTTTCATTTTCAAGTGAATATTCCAGAAATTAAGGACTTGCTGTATATGAGCAGAAGCGGACACACTAACACACTTGTTGTTTTTCAGAAAAATCAGGTGCATAGTACTCGTAACCGGCGTGCGTGTATGACCAGATGTATGAACGTAAACGAGGCAAAAGGAGTATGTAAGGATCGTAGCAGGTGGCGTTCTGTAGTTTCTGCCTACCCCCGTGGGAAGAAGGCGTGAGTTTATGTATGGACACACTAACTCAGCCGCGCAAAAAAAGAAAAATAATATGATAAATATTGGCGGTATTTAGGGCCCGCACCTTTGTTAATATTTATATTTTTTTATTTTTTGAGTATGATCTTCCAGCTAATAGTTGGAACTTCCCTCGACGGCCTTTCGTCTCCATTATCAGACCTTCGATGACAGTTGTACTCTGACTAGGCCTTAAGTTGTCATCAAGATGAATGAAATAAGCCCAAACACGATGTAACTGCTGTAAACCGTTGAGGAACTCTCTCAACTGTCTTCCGTCTCCATCACAAGATCAACTCCAAGTCTCTATTTTGTTGAAGCGTTATCTGGACTACATGCGTGTGCCAAGTTTCAACACAATCGGTTCACAAGTGAAAATTCAGTAGGTGGTAAATCATTCAGCCCCTATTTTTCTACACTTAGAGGTGGGTTTTGTTTATTGATTTTAAATGGGCCCAACTTCGAAGTACTTATATCCTTCCAAATTTTTTTTTTAATTAAAATCGGACTTTTCTGTAAAAAGTTATGCGTGGTCATAAATTAAAAAAAAAAACCGTCGACTTGAGAACCTTCTCCTTTTTTTTCGTCGGTTGAAAATGAACAGACGTGACATCAGTGGACCGAGATGGGCGTAGTTCATTGAATTGATGGAAAAGGGGCTTCAAATGAAAACCGGGAAATCAGGGGCATATTTAACGTTTGTATAAAGTTGACGCGGTTTAACGAAGCTAGAAAAATCGAGGTTTCGTGGGTAGGGTAGGGCTTTAATTTAGGAGTGAGCGAAAGCGGGTTTTGGCTTTGACAGGCTGCTTAGCATAAAGGGTTTATTTGAAACTAGCTCATGCCCGAGGTTTCACTCGAATTCTAAAGGAACTACTTACTTAATAGTTTTACACCCAGTTACAAATCTCCTTCGGAGCGTTTTAAAGCCTTGTGTTAAATGTCGCTGAAATCTGTGCAGTAGTTTTGGCGTGAAGTGCAAATAAACATAGAAACAGAAAACTGTTTTGCTAAAATGTTCCTGCTTATTTATAAACTTTGCTTAAATCTAATCATTACTTAACTTTAAAACACTTTTATAAATAAGTGAAGTTATGTGCAGATATACAGATGTATAGATTATTGATATATATTTAAGATTTGGTTGAACACACGTTTTCCTTGGCCTTTTCTTTGAGCAAAACCAATATCTAAAACAGATTATAGCATGTCATCGAAATAAAAACATTTCTTAAGGTAAATCCTACCCATTTTCTCAAAAGAAGTCGGGTAACTGTTTAAGGCTCTAGGTTATTAATTAATAAAAAGGCCTGTAACAGGATAAAACATTTATTTAAAAAAAATACAACAATTGTATAGGTTTGCAAATCCCTCTGAATTCTCTGGGACGAGGGCATGACACCGTAAACATCCCTATTACGTTGGGTACCTGCATCTGTTCGTTGCCTCCTTTAGGGTATTTAAACTGTGCTGACAAATAAATTTTACATCGTTTTAATGTTTGAACTTAAAAAATAACATCATCTGTGTTCCCTAATGCCGTAGGCAGAATTGTATATAACACTCGCATATCGCTAGTTATATTTTCGTCCCTTATAATAGGGGGTAAGCCAGCCCAGCAATATTCCTATGGACACAAATCCAGGCTGCCCATAGTTAACCGAACTCTCGCCGAGTTCTACAACTCCCTTGCGGAGTTGAGAGTCGTCGTCGTCGGGTACCATACCCTGCCCGTGCTCGTACTCGGGAACTTCAATGCCAAGAACACGGCTTGGGGTTCCCGGTACACGGACACACGGGGCGGGATGGTGGAGGACTGGGCTCTGGAGACAGGCCTGGTCGTCCTAAACCGGGGTTCTGTCCCCACGTGTGTGCGGATGCGGGGTGAGTCAGTGGTGGACATCTCGTTCGCCAGCCCCGCTCTGTCACCGCGTGTCCTTGACTGGCGTGTCATGGAGGGGGTGGAGACGTACTCCGACCACCGGTACATCCGGTTTGACGTCTCCGCCCAGACCTCGAGCGCGCTGGTCCGACAGGCCCCGAGTGGTCCGCGGTGGGTGCTGAAGAAGCTAGACCGGGAGCTCCTCCTAGAAGCCTCGATCGTGCAGGCCTGGGTGTCATCACCGGACAGGCCTGCTGACATCAACGACGAGGCAGAGTGGTTCCGGGAGGCCATGTCCGAAGTGTGTGACGTGGCAATGCCCCGGGTCCAGCCTGGACGCGCCTGGCACCAGGTGTACTGGTGGTCGCCGGAACTAACGTCTCTGCGCGAGGCGTGCGTTGCCGCGCGGCGCCTGTACACCAGGCACCGCAGGCTCCGTATCCGCCCTCCGGATACGGAAGCCATTCAGGCGGAGCTGTACGAGGGTTACAGAGTGGCGAAGATCGCCCTCCGAGCGGAGATCCTGCGGGCCAGGCGACTGGCCCGTGAGGAGTCGCTGAGGTCTCTGAACAGGGACCCGTGGGGGCGCCAATATAAGGTGGTGTGGGAGAAACTCCGCCCATGGGCTCCCCCGCTGACGCAGAGTCTCCGGCCCCAGCTCGTGGAGGGTGTGGTGAGCGCTCTGTTCCCTTCGCGGGGGGAGCATACTCCCCCGCCCATGGCTCCGCCTCCTGCGGTGCCAACTGTGGACCACACAACCGACGATGACGACGTTGCTCCTGAGGTGACCGAGGTAGAGTTGAGAGTGGCGGTACGTAGGCTTTGTGCCAAGAATACCGCCCCAGGACCCGACGGCTTACCTGGAAAAGCCTGGGTCCTGGCCTCGGAGGCTCTCGGGCCTCGACTAAGAGGGCTCCTAAGCGCATGCTTGGAGGAGGGCCAGTTCCCACTTCGTTGGAAGACGGGGAAACTGGTCCTCATTAAGAAGCCGGGGCGCCCAGCGGACTCTCCGTCCGCTTACCGGCCCATTGTGCTGCTCGACGAGGTGGGCAAGCTCTTTGAAAGAGTCATTGCAGACCGCCTCGTCGGGCAGCTGGTGCGGGTGGGGCCGGATTTGGCGGACAGCCAGTTTGGTTTCCGCAGGGGGCGCTCCACGGTGGATGCCATCATGCGCGTGCGAGCCCTCACGACGGGGGATGCTGTGGCCCGGGGTGGGGTCGTCTTGGCGGTGTCTCTAGACATCGCCAATGCCTTCAATACCCTGCCCTGGAGTTGCGTCAGGGAGGCACTCCGGTATCACCGGATGCCGACCTACCTCTGTCGTGTAGTCGAGGCCTATTTGACGGATAGGGCGGTTATTTACCCCGGTCACCAGGGAGAATGGAACCGGCGAGAGATGTCGTGCCGTGTCCCACAGGGATCGGTCTTGGGGCCGCATCTGTGGGACATCGGTTACGACTGGGTGCTGCGCGCCGACCTCCCTAGCGGCGTCAGCGTAGTGTGCTACGCTGACGACACGCTGGTCCTGGCGCAGGGGAGGTCGCACCAGGCGGCGGCCGAACTAATGACACGCGGGGTTGCGGCAGTCGTTGAGAGGATCCGGCAGTTGGGACTCGACTTGCACAAGTCCGAGGCCATGTGTTTTCATGGTCCTCGGAACGCGCCACTGTCGGGTTCCCAAATAACGGTAGGAGGGGTTCACATCGGCGTCGAGTCGACGATGAAGTACCTGGGACTCGTCCTCGACAGCCGGTGGAACTTCGTCGAGCACTTCCGACGTTTGGCTCCCAAACTGCAGCGGGCCGGGGCTGCTTTGAAGCGGCTCTTGCCCAATCTGGGGGGGCCAAACGCCTCCTGCCGGAGGCTCTACGCGGGGGTCGTGCGGTCCATGGCCCTTTACGGGGCACCGGTGTAGGCGCGTTCGTTAAGGCTCCGGCCAGCCCGCCGGTTGAAAGCGTCCCAAAGGGTCATGGCCATCCAGATGGTACGGGGATACCGCACGGTCTCCTGCGAGGCGGCGAGCCTCCTTGCTGGATTACCGCCGTGGGATCTGGAGGCAAAGGTCCTCGCGCACGTTTGGGAGTGGCGCGAGGAGGCGAAACGCCGGGGCGTAACTCCGCTGCCGCGAGAAATCGCGGCACAGTGGACAGAGCTCTGGCGGGATCTCATGCCGGCATGGAAAGTGCGACTGTCGCAACCCAGCGCGGGGCACGCCACAATTGCGGCGGTAAGTCCCCTCTTTGAGGAGTGGCTTGAGAGGCGCCACGGCGTCCTCACCTTCCGCCTGACGCAGGTCCTCACCGGACATGGCTGTTTCGGGAGGTTCCTGTTTCGGATAAGGCGGGAGGAAACGCCCGGGTGTTATCATTGTGTGGATTGACCGGAGGACACGGTGGAGCATACGGTGGAGGTCTGCCCGGCTTGGGCGGAGCACCGCCGTGTCCTCGTGGCGGCGATCGGCGGCGGCGATCTCTCGCGTCCGGCCCTGGTTCAGGCCATGGTACGGAGCGAGAGGGAATGGGAAGCCGTCACCTCCTTCTGCGAAGCAGTAATGCTCGCGAAGGAGGAGGCGGAGCGCGAGAGGGAGAGGCAATCACTGCGCCCTCGCGCCCCTAGTCGCCGCAGGAGGAGACACCCTGGGCGTCGGGAGTCGATTGCCGAATCCCGGCCACCGTAGGCGCGGGCTTGCGGACGGCGAGCAATGGGCAGCTCGCCGTCCGGTAAGGACCAGGCCCGGGTCGACGGCGCGTCATGTTCCACGCGCGCCTCAAAGAGATGTCAGCAAAATTGACGGGGTCCGATAGGACCGATGCCTGCCGGGGCTGCGGATTGTTCGAAAGAGTTACCGTGGCCCTGGCCCACAGGCAACTGAAGGAACACGGGTGGGTTTTAGTCAGTAAGAGTCTGACACGCCCTTCCGCTCCGCCCAGAGCGGGAGAGGTCATTTGATGATTTCCCAACCAAAAAAAAAAAAAAAAAAAAGGCTGCCCATAGTTAAAAAAACAACAATAATACAGACTTGAGGATCGAAGTCAAGAACTCACACACAGATAATAAATTATATAAAACTTTTAAAATGGCCTCCACAAATGGTGATAGGTACCTAGATAGGTAGGTGTAGGTAGGTAGATACATAGTTTTTTTATCACTTATTTCTTTACAATATGTATCACTTTTCACTTTCCCTATTTTTCAACTTTAATGCAAATTACTAATCACAACTGGAACCGGACGCACTGATATAGGTATTCATTGTTTGAAAAAAAGGGGGTTTGTGGCTAAGTAACAACAACCGCACGACCTCGATCGATTAGGTTAAGCTACGCTTGTCGAGGTTGGTCCGTAGATGGGTGACCATATTTACATACCAAGACCCCTCCGTGTCTGTGAAAGCACATTAAACCGTCGGCTGTGATTCGTGGATCTTTGACAGTCATTACAGGTCGTCAGAAGCCCGAAAGTCTGACTACCAGTCTTGCCACGGAGTATCATATTACCCAATAACTGGGTTATAAAGGTCAGATAGTCGCTCCATGTAAAGTACTGGTATTCAGCTGCATCTGGTTATACTGGAAACTGACTCCAAAATAGTTTCGAAAAGGCTAGGCAAATGCTGTTTGGAAAAAAAATACTTGTTGTTTTAAAAAGATCAAAGTAAGTATAAGTTAAGGTGGATAATCTTATAGAACGAAAAGAAAGAAAATACGTTAATTTGGAGTAATATGACGCAGAGAAAAACACACAAATACAAGAAAGAACCAACGGGAGTTATCAACGGGTAATCAGGCTATAATGCTCCAATTGCGCACTGCTGGGACACAGGCCTCCTCTCTATGAGAGGGAGTGGGCTGTAATCTACCACGCGGGCCCAGTGCGGGTTGGTAGATGTCACATGTCTTCGAAGTTTCTGTTCTAGGACATGCCAGTTTCATTACGATGTTTTCCTTCACCGTTTTGAGAGCAGTGGTGATGAAATTATTGATACAAAGTAAAGCGACTGCCTGGGTTCGAACCCACGACCTTCAACAACTCGTAAGTCAGGGCTTTTACTAATGGGCCATCATTTCTCGACAGGTAAATTCTATTAAAGTCCCGAGCAACTTTGACCTGTGGAAAATGTTAGCCCGAAGTTAAAAGGATATCTAGTTATAGGCTTTGTTTTCTTTGCCCTAACTTTAAGCAACTTTCTTTAGACGGCTCTATCTATTTTGATTGAACTATTTTTGATGCTCATACTGTATTATCTTTTGCTGTGTTCTTCGAAGGCACATGTTGACATATTTACGTAAGGAAATCAGTAATACTAGTATTATAAAGATGTGTATAATTTGAAAATGTTTTTTTTTTTATATATATAAAAAAGTAATAAGTTTCAGAATTGTAAAGATGTGTAAGATTGAATTTGTTATTTTGTTCGAGTCATAATAGTAGGTGCTTATACGTCTTCATAAATTGAGATTCTTTCAGTAAAACATATTGGCAAAATGTTTTCATTCCATTGTGTCTGGTACAACTAAATACTCTACATTGTATTTTTGTCTCAGATATCCCGGGACCTTTGAGTCCTTCGCTTGGGCCCCTGGAAACGGTCGCTAGCACATAGTATCGTAGCGACAAGGGGACAATATTGTACTTTGTATTACATTGTACTTATTGCGGGCGCTGCGTGTGGTGACTGGTCGTCTTGCTGACCATGGTTTTTTTTAATGTTATTGGTAAGTGTGCTGTCTATTTATTTTACTTCGATGGTCCTAGTTTATCATTTGTGACTTCGAGTTACAGCTATGTGAAGATAATCCAGCATTGCATATGTAAGCTGTCACGCCCTTTGTGCCTGGAGGCTTTTATGTTTTGGTTTACTTTTTAGCTTGAGTATAGTTTTTTATTGTATTTGTTGGTATAATGGCGTGGCTAGTTGAAATATGGCAAATAATTTTATTTAATGTTCTGTGTCTCGTAAAGTTAATTATTTTGCATACCTACTATTATATAGAATCAAATTTTTTTTGTTTCTAACTTTTCAGAAAGCTGTGCTGCTGGGGAGTATGTTGCGCCACTTCTTCTCCCCAGCTATAGCACTAGTAAGTGGTGAAGGGCGGGCGTTTTGGGGGACTGTCTTATGTAATTTGGACGTTCGAAATGTGCTAATTCTATATAAAATACTTTATTAATGACTTTTGGTTTTGATTTTATTCTTTTAATAACTTATATATAGCTGGATATAATTTATCATCCCGTGACAGATTGTTTACTCAGTACACAATAGGATTCTGAGCAAACATTGATACAAATCAATCACCATTCAATCATCGTACAGATTACTCTGATTTATAAAAAAGCTAAAGAATTTTTTAATAAGAAAATGCTATTATTGTATAAACGATTATTTAAACGAGAAAATATAAGTGCTAACATATCTAAATAAGTTTAGTACAGTTAACTATAGTATGTTTTTGTTTTTATATTTAGTTCAGGAGACTGTTAACAACATTAAGTGATAAGCTAAGTTGTGAAAGCTTCCTCTTTTTTACTATTTTTGCGGTGCCCGACGGGGTCCATAATGATTAAATATAATTTTAAGTTACGGAAACGGTTACGGTTTTGAGTTACGGTTACATTATGGAATGCAAATGAATTATTGAGTATTGAGGAGCTTTGCAGTTTGTATAGGCATAATCAACCTATAATGTTCCCACTGTTGGGACACAGGCGTTCTCTCGGTGCCTCGGCTCCCTCGAGCGGGCCGTAATCCACCACGCGGGCGCAGGGCGGATTGGTAGATGTCACATTGTCTTCGAATTTTTGGTTCTAGGACATGCCGGTTTCCTCACGATGTTTTCCTTCACCGCTTTGAGAGCAGTGGCGATGAAATAATTTACACAAAGTAAAGCGCCTGTCTGGGTTCCAACCTACGACCAACAACTCGTAAGTCTCGGTCGTCACCACTAGGCCACCACTGCACTGCATTGCAGATTGTATGCCAACCGTCAAATTATTATTTTCTAACTCAAACCATTTATTTTAATTAAACCATTTACAGGCACTTTTGAATTGTCAAGGAGTCGGTCAGTCAGAACATGAAGCTAATTGCCCATTTCAAAGCGTAGTAGGTTCCTATGAAGAAGAATGGGCAAGAAACTCCCACGGACAATCAAATAAAAATATTGTTACAAAATTTTGGTTACATCATTCATGTTGAAACTAAACACAAAAAAATAAAACAAGTTACAAATTTTACGAATGAAAAACTCAGATTTATTTACGACATCCATTTTAATCACGTCCAACAAAAAAATTGTTCGTCTCTAAAAAATTATGGGCACTTAAATTATAAGGAAGGAAGTTGATCCTGCGAATTTTGTTTCTAAAATGTTCAGAATAGCAAAAGTAACGTAACATTTTATTTAGAAACTAGCTTCTGCCCGCGACTTCGTCCGCTTGAAATTTCTTGTCACTACTGTCTGTCTGTCTGTACGCGATAAACTCAAAAACTACCGAACGGATTTTACTACGGTTTTCGCTATCGGACGGAGTGATTCATGAGGAAGGTTTAAGTATATAATTCATGAAAGTTTTGTGGAAATTGGCTGAAATCTGACAATGATAGTTGAAGAAGTCGGAAGAAATTCTGCCGTTTGGGAGCTATCCCGGCGTGCGCTGCAGAAACCGTTAGATGTAAACATAAATAATGTATGGTGAGATTGTAACTCATAAATAGGTAAACAAAAAATCCGTGATAACATACGTCTATCATTTAGGCGAACGCCGTTATTGGCAAAACTTTGTCCGTAGCAATGTAAATTTAGTCAAATAATTTAAAAGTTTAAAAATCGCGACAGTGCGCGTGTCGCTGCAACGTTACAAAAAAGCCTTCTAAACATCATCTTGAAGGATTGGAAATAAAATACATTAAAAATACTCAAAGTCGGATGAACATCAATAACATTTTGATTTAACCCGCATGCTTGACGCAACAGGCTGATACGACATTACGTCTGTAAAAGAAGTAGGCACGTCATAGTCTCTACTACCCGTGCGAAGCCGGAGCGGGTCGCTAGTTTTAACATACAATATATCATAGCCAGTGCTGGGGCTCTGTCTCGCATAGGGTCGTAGCATTATACTGAGCGATCGCCGTTTTGCGTGAATGTGACGCATATTTTCCCCCAACTCGTTATTTTTTGTGTTTGTGTGTTCTTTGCGTCATGTTTACCGCAAATAAATGTATTTTCTTTATTTCTCTCTATGTACTGTAGTACCCATGCCCCTTTTTTTTTTTTTTTTTGGGTGTGAAATCATCAAATGACCTCTCTCGCTCTGGGCGGAGCGGAAAGGCGTGTCAGACTCTTACTGACTAAAACCCACCCGTGTTCCTTCATTTGCCTGTGCGCCAGGGCCACGGTATTTCTTTCGAACAATCCGCAGCCCCGGCAGGCATCGGTGCTATCGGACCCGGTCAATTTTGCTGACATCTCTTTGAGGCGCGCGTGGAACACGACGCGCCGTCGACCCGGGCCTGGTCCTTACCGGACGGCGAGCTGCCCATTGTCCGCCGTCCGCAAGCCCGCGCCTACGGTGGCCGGGAGTCGGCAATCGACTCCCGACGCCCAGGGTGTCTCCTCCTCCTGCGGCGGCTAGGGGCGCGAGGGCGCAGGGAATGCCTCTCCAGTACCCATGCCCCGTTACTTCGTTTTCGGTTAGCGTTCTTACAGCCTTCTTTCCTTTTGCTCGGCTCATTCAGGTATATATTCTGTATTCGTTATTTATTTTAGGTGCTTGTCTAAATATTTTGTATGTACGTATTTATACATCTGTTATATAGCATATATATATGACGGAGAAGGTACGTCTCTCGTTATTATCAGCCATATTTTAACTACTGTAGGCGTATTATGGGTAATGTTGGTTACTGCGCGATAGAAAAACCGTTTGCTATTCCAATAAAGTTATAATTTATGATCAAATTAATCACACTAGCGAATCACACACTGTAGTCGACACAACTATATGGAACGCGCGACAGATTCTAAACGTGTTCACTGCTTAACCGCCAACAACAAACTTTTCTTTACTCTGGTCAAGCGTTAACGTTATAGACTCTGTCGAGTGCCACCTGGTGGCGCTGGCGTCCCGATTCGTCAAAGACAAACGATTGATTTAACGTATTTCCGACATATATATCTATTATAATAAATTACTTATTATTTTGCACCCATGACAACCCCATTTTTATGTCCACGCAATAACTGTCCATTTCAAGGTTGCCTGGAAAGAATCGCAGAAAGCGATAAGAGTGCCCATTGTATGTTTTGTAGTGTTAAATTTATTTTTTGCTTAGTTTTCCTGTTTTCTGGTGTACAATGAAGTATATAAATAAAGCCGCGGCCTGGCGCAGCGAAATTGCTCCAAAGCACACTAGGAGTCGTGTCGGGCCGCGCCGCAACGCAATAACGGTGTCAGTCAGCTCTTGACATCCAGTGCATCCAATCTAGTACAATAGATAGCCTCACGCACATTTGAGCGGGCCGCGTCGCATTGCATTGCGAAAATCCTGCTACGACCGTGTCTGGAGGCCTACTCTCTAAGTCCGTCAACGTACGGGCCCGTCCGCAAGTAATTAGAAACTTTGGGGTGAACCCTACACCCAATTAATTAACTTTTTCACACAGGTAAAAACACATCGGCAGTAGGGACAGCTGTCGCATTGTGGTGTCATTTATTCTTCGGGCCACAAACTAATCTTATGTCCGTAGGTGAAACCGTAGGCCGAAACTTCGGATTTCATGCTTAGAGGGTAAACCTCCTTTTTTATTTTCATCCTATTACTTCTCCCGCTCTGGACAGAGCGGGAGGGCGTGTAAGACTTTTACTGCCTAAAACCCACCCGTGTTCCTTCAGTTGCCTTTGTGCCAGGGCCACGATAACACTTTCGGACAAACTCGCGACTCCGGCAGGCATCGGTCTTAACGGACCCCGTCAATGTGTGCTGACATCTCTTGAAGGCGCGCGTGGAACACAACGTGCCGTCGACCCGGGCCTGGTCCTTACCGGACGGCGAGCTGCAAGGGTAAACCCCCTGAAGAGATGACGGAGGATTTTTGCAATGCATTGCAGAGCGGCCCGCTACAATCTGCGTTAGCATTTGGGGGTGGCGTTGGGATGTCAACGTTAAGAAGATTAATTTAAATGTATAAATAAATAGAAAATAACTATAACTCTTTTTCTATTTTCAGTAGGTTAAGATAAGGTAAGGTAAGATAAATACATAAATATTTCTAAGAAATTCACTAAATAAATTGTTAGTTAATGCTGTTTATATTCTTATAAAATTATTTTAATAACACAGAAAAAACTCCCTCCTAAATTAATTAAGATGATCATCGAAGTAAATTAATGTTTCTTCTAGCTTCTGTTATTTGTAAACTTTTCAGGAAGATACTCTTTTTTGTTTATCTTGTTCATTAAAACTTTTAGTAGGTGGCTTTTGTATTTCACAAAAATTTAATTAAGAAGAACTCTTGAGAATGTTGTTCGTGGAAATTTTATTACAGCTAAAAATGTTTTACAGCTCTACGTGCGTGCCTGAAAAAGTGAATGTACTATGGGCAAAAAGTATAAGTCTACATGCAAGCATCCACGTTTTTTTTTTTTGAATGGCTCCTCGCTGGTTACCTAGGAGGTTGTCGGCTGCTTAACCGAACAAATCCAAGCATCCACCATAAAACAAACTGTTTTTATGGGCTCGAATGACGTTGTCCGAGGGGAGCTGTTTGAGAACATTTGTGAAATTGTTTTATGAAATGTATTAAAAAAACAAGATGGCGGTGTTAGTTCCGATTTATCCGCGCGCCAAAAGGTTCATATATATCCATATAGTTAAACTGGACAAGGTTGTTCATGAAAATAAATCACACGATTATTTCAATGACTGTTGTCATGTGATACATGTCCCTCATACACTTAACCCTTTTACCGTTTGTACTTTGTACCAAACTATTGAACTACGGAATTCTCTACGGATTTAATCGGAGTTGTACATGTTTCAACAAGTAAATTATATATTTGACAAAATAACAAAAATTTAACATTTTTTCTAGACTATAATTAGGAGAAATGCTAGCCAGTCTAGCAAATTAATTAATTCGGACGACAGTAATGGATGGACAAAATGTATAGTGAAAGAAACTTTAGTTTAGTTCATTAGTGGTTAAACTAGGATTTAAGGTCAAAATTAGGAGATTTGAGTGTAAGATTTACTTTTAAGATTAATTCAGCTTAAACTCTTCTTAAGACTAAGTTTATTAAGTAACAACTGGCCTTTAGGCCTTATTTATCATTTTCAATGATAACGACTTACTTTGCGCCTTAAAAAAAAAAAACTTCTGTAAAGTTAGGCATTTTAGGTTACCATTTTATTCGGTCGATTTATTCGTCGAGATTTTATTTTATTTCACAGTTTTATGAAAACTTACAGCTAAACATTTTTGCACGATTAAGAGTAACAGAAATAAGGCCAATTAAAAGTTTTAACAGATAGAAGAGAGCAAATAAACAAAAACAAAAATATTTGAGAAGGTAGACAGTGTTTTAAGTAAAAACAATATGTGTATAAGTAAATATGTTTCAAACAGCGTAAATTGTGATCAATTAGTTTACATTATCAAAGAAAAAAGTATAAAGAGTCCTTTTTCATTTTGAAATGCTAGTACTGAAAACATCGATGTCGATGCCGCGGCAGACCGCATTATACGTATGGCTCGCTCTTATTAGGTATGAATTTCGTCTGTAATTCGTTCCTACCAAGGGAGTATGCAATAGATAAAGATTTCGCAGAAAAGCAGAAGGAATCCGCAGTCCAATTTTGCTCAGCAATTCGGGAAGCTCGGTTGAACCATTAGCGATTCTAAATAAAAACGCCAAGTCTGCAATTCTTCTACTTTCAGAAAGAGGAAGTAGATGGGAACTTTTACAGCGTAGGAGATAAGTGGGAGAATAAGTTTTAGACCGGAATTAAATATACCTCAATTTTTTTCTTTGAATGCCTTCCTATCGATTAATGTTTATGTTGCAATTGGGATTCCAAACTTGAGAGGCATACTCGAGATGACTGCGAACAAGTACAGTAAAGAATTTTAATGGTTTTGATGCTCCTGAACTCAGACGAGACTCAAAATGAACCCTAGTGATTTTGAAGCTTTATTAATGATTTTATCTACGTGTTGATCAAATAATAATTTTGAATCAAATACAACTCCCAAGTCTTTGACTGTGTTAACCGTAGCTAGAAATCTGTCTAAAAGTTTATAGTCAAATGTGATAGGTACGGGCTTCTTAATGAAGGAGCACACATAACACTTGGAAACGTTTAAATGGAGCTTATTAGTGATGTAGTAGTACTGGAACCTATCTAGATCCTCCTGCAATGATAGAGCATATGATAAGGAGGATATCTTTGACATAATTTTCATGTGATTAGCATACAGATGTATTTTAGAGTGAAGGAAGCAGGAATCAATACCATTGATGAACAAATTGAATATGAGCGGCCCTATTAAAGAACCTTGAGGAACTCCTGATGGGATAGGCATTGCTCTTGATGAATACCATTCAGCACAACAGTCTGACACATGTCCTCCACATACGACTTAAACCAACGGAAGATATTACCCCTAATGCCCATCGATAGAAGTTTACGCATGAGAACGACGTGATCAATTCTGTCGAAACATTTGGCATGATCTGTATAAATGACGTCGATTTGGGAGCGATTAGGCATAGCCTGTGACAAGAAGTTACTACAGAGAACGAGGTTTATAGTTGTTGACCGACCACCCAAAAATCCATGCTGGTCTTCGCTGAAACTGAGCCTGAGAGCAGAGTAAACTTGCCTGTACACTATTTTTTTAAATATTTTTGCAAACACGCATAATTTGGATATCGGCCTGTAGTTTTCAACGCAGTTTCTCGGTCCCTTTTAGTGAGTTGGACTTATATAAGCCGACCGATCTCTGAATACCATGGCTATGCATGCCATAAAGTATTATGGCATGCATAGCCACGGTATTCAGAGATCGTCTGAATAAGATTGTAAGAGGAACCGAGAGGCTTGTAGCACAGTTTACTATGAAAACTGGTGGGAGCTTGTCTGGATCAGCAGATTTATTTAAGTCCAAATGCTTTAACAGTGTCATGACCTTGTCTTCAGAAACCTCGATAACAGCAATATCGTATGGACTGTAATCAGTCCGCTCACTGGTATAATGGTTTTGCGCATTATTCTTAGAGCTGGTAGATTCGCGAAAGTTTGACATAAAATACTCACCGAAGAAATTGCAAATTTCTTCAATATTGCACAGAATTGGACAGGTTTCCAAATCGCAGCACAGAAAGGTAGGAGTTGTTTTGTTTTGTTGATTTTTTGTAGCACTAAAAGGCTCGAGGGTTATTGTGAATAGCGGATTCTACGTTAGTCATGTAATCATCAAACATGCACTTCTCTAAATCCTTTGCACGTTGCCGTAATACAACAAAAGATTGGCGGTCCGAATCGTTCCCATACTTTTTAAATTTAGCGTGGAATTTGTTTTTTTTTTTATTTTTTTTTACTAACGGACTTTTATACCAGAGGGGTTATTTAGACTGGGAAACAACTGTTTTCGCTGGGGTACAAGTTTTGTGTTCTTTATATGAAACATCATAAAAGAATGCTACGGCATCGTCTAGTGACCTGTGCCCCAACTTGTATTGCCATTCAACGATGTTAAGGTCATCTTTAATTGCTGCACAGACAGCAGACCGATACAAGTATTTAACATAGGGATGTGCTGGCAGACTATGCAGCTGAAAAAATATGACCATAAGTCATAAGCCAGCAGGTCAAGCTATACGAAACTGTCAAATTTCTCCAAACGATTTTAAACCTTAAAATGTTGGTGGTTAAGTTCAAAATCGAATGAGAAAATCTGACAGTTTGTGGTAATTTAAAGTGCTGGCGACTGTACATACAAAATCTTATTCGGTCCAAAAAATATTCTATAGGTTTCAATTGCAATCAAGTTTGGTTGAAAAAATCTGTCCTTAAACTGAATTATTGTAATGATCAAAGTTGATGCTTTGCATATTCAAAAGATATTTAAGACGTTTACAGTATTGCCTAACTCGTGTACTGCGGTTTTCAGTGTCTAAAGTTTAGAGACTTTGGTTAGAGTTAGAGTATTAGGTTTCAAACGACTAAGTCAGTGAATAATTCTCATAATATTTGGAGGACTTCTAAAGATCACTTGAATGAATAGTAAAATAAGTCGCTTAAGATTCTCTAACACCTACATTTCTGTAATACAGTTTAATTTCAAAATACTTTAATTAAAAAATTCGATTTAAGACATTCTGATTTTGATATAAAATATGTTAATTGTCTACAAAACACTCTATAAAATGCCTCCGCTGTTTTATTTATTAACCTTGAACTAGGATAAGCAAGTAAGCCATGTGCCACTTATGTTAGGTTCAAGAAATTTTAAAACTAAGGTAAAAGGCATTTGAACTAGACGTTTCTTACAAGTACTAAAACGTGCGTAGTTTACTGGTGAATATAATAATATGTAAGGTATACAACCTTTATTAAATTTGGAATTCAGAGAGATCTCTGGAATGTTTAAGACGAATAGTCATCAAATGTTTATCTCAAGAAGCGTGGTTCACAAACTATGCTTGCTTCTTTATGGCAATTAATCTAAAGATCCATTTACATTTTTGTAATGCATACTAGGGTATATTTCACAACAACGTTTATCATTATAATGGGGCTTTAAGATTGAATGTGACACACTTAGAAAATATAAGTTACCAGCATAACGCTCTACTATCAAACTACCAATAAAACCTACCAAAATATTCAGCAAATTGTATTTCTACGATAAATAATTCGACCGAATATATTAGTCTGAAATCTTTGTCTTCGATCGACCAAATGCGAAGGCATTTCCGGCGAACAATTTCAATTTCTTACATCGAAAACATAATTGAATTCCTTTCGTATCTTATGTAACATTTCCTTGTTTTGGTCTCGTTGATAGTAATTACTAAACTTTGTTTCATTATTGTTTTCCGTGAAACAAGGTTAATGACGACATGCAAAAGGTTTTGAATTACTTATAGGCTGCTTGATAAACCTAATGTTACATGAAACTCACGGTCACAATGTAACAACCATCTAATTAACTAAAGGGCTGGTGTCTCTCACGGTATCATCTTAGGTCCCGTCCTGTTATGTCTTAAATAAACTTATGAACGGACAAACTTGAAATATGCACGTGTATAGAACTGTAAGTTAACAATAATATAACTTAGCATATGAAAGTCGTTATTCTGCAAAACCTTAAGTTTTTTTCTGTGGAAGTGTCAGTACCTAACAGATAAAGAAAAATCTTACTAATATTATAAATGTGAAAATTTGTGAAGATTCACGCAAAACTACGGAACAGATTTGGATGAAATTTGGAACCCAGATAGTTAATAACCTGGATTAACACGTAGGATACTTTTTATCCCGGTAGTACGTTCCTGTAGGACAATTTCCAACCTCCACGCAGGCAAAGCCGCGGGCAAAAGCTAGTAGACAATATGTTTATTTGATCGCTTTGTTACTGAAACGTTGTTTAAAAGATATTGGCATGCACACATACAATTTTTACTGTTTTTTTCTTTTATTGAAGGGCACGTGACTTACATCTTGTGAGAACAAGCCTAATTAAACATCACAAGGGTAATTATGTGTATTTAGGCGACAAATTTTCTATTCCCAATCAAATTAGGCTTGATTCCTACAGTGGCAGGGCATTAAATTCTACAATACGGGTAAGGTCGCTGGTCACCTTGTTCAAACATTTTATGTGTGTTCGTAAGACATACCTCAGATGTCTTAAGTTGCTGATAATGAAGTAAAAGTATTATTGACTTTTATCGATGCCATTATTTAAATCATCACCAGCGTAAAGCCAGTCACTGCTGACCATAGGCTTGTCACTCTCATCCAACTGTTACCAGCCACCCTGCGAAGATAGTGGATAATTTGAATATAAGTAAAATTATAATTTGAGGTTCAGGTGAAACTTACTCTACATATATTTGTGAATGTCACAGAAGATGTTTTGCCCAAAAACAAATCTCTTTATCTTTTGTAACATCATTCCTTTTGAAAGTCAAATCAAAACGAAAATTAAACGAAACGTTTTCAATGTAATTTTCCTGTTTTGATGATAACTGTTCAAATACTTTTGTTACCTGTTACCCTGAGCAGCAATATTATTATGATTGAAAAAATAGGCTACGCAAGCAGCAATAATGTTTAAAAATGCTCAAATTCTTATTAGTATTTTTACTAAAATATCTAGGTTTCTAAACTTAGACTTTATTCACAAAACTCTTTTTCCACCAGACGGCATGTGGACTCAACCGTAAAATCTAGATAAACTAAAGGAAAGGACATAAAACTTGCAATAAACAAGGAGTAAGCACTTGCCTTTCTATACTGAAAAAGTATTGTATGTTCTAAAGTACTACTAGAGCTTAAGAGGGCGTACAATGGCACACTAATACCACTCTTTCAAAAAAATAATGTTATCTCGTGACTGAGAAAGATTTATGAATAACACCTTGTAAGGACCCTCGGTAAGTGTGCCTAGAATTTTCTAATATCTTTTATAAAGTTTCATATTGAGAAACCAAGCAACAAAATACGAACTAGAGGAATGTGGCCGCTTTTGTTTGGATCGAATTTTGTTGCTTCGTGTCCCAATATGAAACTTTATAAAAGGTATTAGAAAATTCTAGACACACTTACTGAGGCTCATTACAGGCCGTTTTTCTTCTCAATCACGAGATATTTTTTTTTAAGGAGTGGCGATAGTTTACCGTTGTACGCCCTCTTAAACTAAGGCTTTAAAACAAAATAACTTTGTTTTCACCTTGAAGAACTTAGGAGCAACCATTTGAACTACTATTTGCTTCGAAGATATCAGTTTTATTGCTGTCGTTACCTACCTGGAAAACAGTTCACTTAACAAACCAATAATTATGTAGTACTAGCTTTTGCCCGCGGCTTCGCTCGCGTTAATTTAGACTTTGACTATCAATTCGGGTTCTAATTCAATCATGATTCGAAAGACACGTGGTGCCATCTATTATCATAAGGACGTTTTTGTTGTTTTCCTCGGGAACAGTACTTTTTTGCGGGATGAAAGGTACCCTATGTCCGTTTCTGTACCCCTGACAACGTATATGCAAAATTTCAGGATGATCGGTTCAGTGGTTTAGGCGTGAAAAGGTAACAAACAAACAAACTTACTTTCGCATTTATAATATTAAAGTTAGGAGTTAGGATAGTTAGGATAACTTCTGTTGTACAGCACGTACATACCAACTTATATTAACAACGGTAGAATGAACAAAATTACATTATTCTATGAGTCTGCTGTTTGGCGTCAATATAAGAAATCGATCACTAGAACATTCCATTTTGATCATAAATCATTTAGCACACCTATTCAAATTAGAAGAGTCAAATCAAAAATAATCTTATGAAATAAAATATCACTTTCCTAAGAAGTCTGAACTGGCTCGAGCCATTTTAAAAAATAAATTATATTATAAAATTCTTGGAGCTTCCTTTGACGACTAAAGGAATTCAGTAGCGAATTTTTTATTAAATATTTATGGGATTTAATCAAATATGCAGCTTTAAGGTAGACTTTACGGTAGCTTTAAGATACGGTGATCAATTATGTGGAAAGGTTATCACCTTTTCTTTAAAAGTTTAGACATTATCCTACCTGCCACCCACTTACAATCGTTTCACGTTGAAAGCGACGTTTAATTCTAATTAAATTGCTGCTCGGAACGTCCCAACGAAGTTTTCACTCTCAGATTGAAAGGTTGGAAAACAGTTTAAGAAATACTGTTAATTACGTTAGTGTTCAAAACGTTTTCTGATTTTGTATTGGTTTCGTTAAAGCTTCATTCAGATTCTGATGTTAATATTCATCCAGTAGGTATTTAAGTCTTTTTCCATTGGCACAACGGGTTAATTTAATAGTATTTTAAATTGTTCTCTATTGTGGGTTTAGCATAATCAGCCTTTAATGTTCCCACTGCTGGGACACAGGCCTCCTCTCTTTGAGAGGGAATGGGCGGTAATCTACCACGTGGGCATTGTGGGTTTGTTTTACAGAAATTAAATTCTGGGAACATCTGTCTGAAAGCAATTATATGTGTATTGGTCCAGGCGCCAATATTCCAAGCGGTCCCCGCCGTCATCCTTCTACATTCAAAGGATACAAATATTTATGTACAATCACTTATAGAACACTAGCTTCTGCCAGCGGCTTCTGCCCGTGGCTTGGCCCGCGTGGAGGTCGGAAATTACCCCACGGGTACATGCTACTGGGATAAAAAGTATCCCAGTTAAAGTAGTATTATAGGCTAGCCGTGGTCGTATGCCACTCCTATTTTCATTTTTCGCGTGACCCCGGATTTAATTGTGTTTAATACATATTCATAGTGATGTTCACAGGATAGCCGTGATCATCCACTTTGCCCTATAGCTTATGATCGCTTACTACTGTTAGAATGCATTATTTTGTTAGGGTAGGTGGCATACCCATAATTAAATTCGGGGTCACGCGTGTTAGGGCATACATCGAACAGATTACGTGCGACTTCGTCTTTTTAATGTGTCAGTCTGGGATGTCTTGTTTAGACCTTTTTAGTTGACTTTTTGTCGTAGTTGGGTTTTAGTTTTTATATCTTTTTTTTTTTAATTATAAAGCTGAGTAGGTAATATATACTATGTAGTTAGTGTAAGCATTTAATTTTATTTAATACAGAAACCAATGCGTTTTTTTACATGTACTTAAGTACTTAAAAAAACAATCTGCCTAACCTTTTTCCTAACTATATGTTGGGGTCGGCTGCCAGTCTAACCGGATGCAGCTGAATACCAGTATTTTACATGATACAACTACCTATCTGACCTCCACAACCCAGTTACTGGGTAATACGATACCCGTTGGTAAGACTGGTTGTCAGACTTTCGGGCTTCTGTGGACGCGTAAAGACTCTCAAAGATCCACGAATGACAGCCGAGACCAACGGCTTATCGTGCTTTCCGAGGTACGGAGGAGTCTCAGTATGTAAAGATGGTCACCCATCCACAGACCAACCCTAGCAAGCGCAACTTAACCTGATGGATCGACCCATGCAGCTGTTATATATTACTTAGCCACGAGCTCCTCACATGAACTTACTTATAACATATAATTCACGCCTTATTTCTCCGAAGGGTTAAGCAGATGTACCAGTAGTACACCCACATTTCGCCAGTTATGTTTTAAGTCCTATGTTATACGATGCGAGCCTATTGCCATCAACCGGGCACAATTCCAGACTCCAGGCTGCTGCTGAGAAATTCCTGTTGGAAAAACCCAATAATACTTTGCCCGACCCGGGAATCGAACCCAGGACCTCATGCTCAGCAGTAGCGCTTGCGACCGCTACTTACTTATAAATGGAAATATTAGTTACAACTACAGTTATTATTTGTTAGTTATTATTTGATACATCTTGATACCTTGGTGGAGATTGGACACCGGTGACGACAATGATTCATTAAATCTACATATAGACATAAGTATACTGGCATTACCTATTAATGTCGCATATCACGAGCTAACGCAAAAATCGGGATGTCACATATTACAGATACACCTCTACCTCAGAAAAAACCTACTTGACTCTGTTGGGGGATGATTTTGGAAAAACTGTGATATACTTGTCTCATAATTTTAATTGAAGAGTATGTGTACCAATTTTCGAGTCAATCGGCACAGAGAATACAAAGTTTCACAGAAAATTCAACCCCCCATTTCACCCCCTTAGGCGTGGAATTTCGAAAATCCCTTTCTTAGTGGATAATTACTCTTTATAAATAACACATTCTCCAAATTTTATGTCTCTAAGACCAGCGGTTAAGGCTGTGCGTTGATATATCAGTCAGGACTTTGAATTTATAGATTTTGTTGATAGAATTTATATGTATAGATTTTGTTTACCTCACCCTCGTTCTATTTACACGTGTAACTAGCTAAACAGGGGCAGACATCGATCATGTAGGTAAGTAGAAGAACAATTACCAAAGGCCGGCCGGGAGGTCAACATCATAAGCAATGCTATGGCATTATCAATCAATCTTGTTGGTTTTGTTTCATCTTAAACTTCAGACATTGATTGTAGAATGCTAGCACGTAGCTAAGGCTAGCTTGGAAATATACATTTATTACTTCTTCTAATTGCTTAAGCCTGCAGGTTTGTAGTGCATCGGGCATGTTTGCCGAAGCTCGCACGGATGGTTTTCATGCCATTATGCGTAAAAAAGCGGCTTCCTTGCTACAAAGCTTGCGTAGCACTCGCAATGGCATCCTGAAAATGATTGTTAACAGGCCAGACTGTTCTATACAATGGCGCTGGGTAGAATAACCTATAGGTACACGAAGATAATTAATTATTAGATGTACCTATGGTGCAACCACACTGAGCCACGAGGGCGGGCTTGGGCAATTTAACTGTGTTTGTGTCCTTACTAACAATACTAATATACTATAAGTCCTTTCTGTTACTAACCCATCACTAAACAACATATGGACTGTTCATTTATATGCGTTCATGTCTGAAATAACGATTTATTATTATTAAAGCAAATATTTGGGTACAAATAAAAATGAGTAGCATAATATGACATCACGCCTGTATTCCGCGAAGGGTTAGGCAGAGGTGTACCTATAGTACACCAACATTTCGCCAGTTATGTTTAAGTCCCATGTAATTGGGGGCGAGCTTATTGGCATCAACTCGACACAAATCCAGACTCTAGGCTGTTACTTATAAATTCCTGATGGAAACCCCAATAACACTTTGCCTGACCTCAGATGCGAATTCAAAACCTACCTGTCCTAAAGTTAAATAACAGTGAAGAGGATTAATATGAACTCCTCTTCTTGAATCAACTATTTTAATTGCTTGCATTTACATTTCCATGATGACGCGTACATTTATACGCATGAGTATAAATTTAAAAGTCGCTTGCGCGACCCGATGTGCACTGCTCTCGCGGCACGCCGCCGCCGCTCCGTCGCGGGCGACGATGTTTCCCCGCGCACCGCACGCCCCGCCGCCATCGTAGTGGTGTGCAGCAGGCGCCGTCCCACGCGGCATAGTACGGTTTTACGTAGTTATATGAACGTAATAAAATTATAATCTTGGTGCACACGATGGCGTGCACAAACAGTAATTCAATATAAGGACTTAGGTGTTTTGCGTATCGGAAACAATCCGTTTAGCACACGACAGCACATCTAAGTACTGACTGAGGATAGTGGTATTGCTTTAATACTAATAATAATAATCTCTTAGAATCCATTCTACATGGTAACAGTAAAATATATTCTTTCCTTCGAATATTTGGAGACACTTGGCAATCTCATAATACGGGTAATCTTATAGATTTCAAAGAAGATTATCCGTTTGACATAAACACGTTACAAGCTAAGGAATTTATATGATGTATAATGTCAGATCTGAGGATTATTCAGAAAACCCAAGCGTCATCATATTAACCCGTACATTTCATTTACAATTCGGAATATTAACCTTATAAAAGTTACGCTACACTACAAAATAAGGGACTGCCAACGCGTCACCTAAGATCAAGTCTTCACTGTAAGCCGTTTTTATTGATTCTGGCCGACAATAAATATGAAGTAATTTGGATTACGAGTAAGTTTGACATGTTGAACACATACTTCCAGAATGTTGAACAGGGACTTTAAAAAGCGACCGTCAGTCCTGGCAAGCTGTCATTCTTTAACCAAGTTTTAGTTCAGTTCTTAGCTTAATCTCTGTTATAATTGTATTTTCTGAACCGACTAAATATAGTAATTCACTGAAGAAACTTATTTCATTGATAGAAAATCTCTATAAATATTGTGTGTGTGACTCATTCCCAACGCTGCCTCGGGCCCTCTCGCCTGCGTCAGTGAGAGGCCTCTGACGTCGAGGGCACACTAGCTGCGTGGCGTAGGACGCCGCAGCCGACCATCCCTGAACGGTGAGATCTCTGACGCTGGGGCGCTTCTCCCGCATGCCATACGAGGCCGGGACACTCCTTCTGCCGAGCGTGAGGCGCTGCCTCTGACGTCTGGGCATTGCACTCGTGAGGTGTAATACACCAACGCAGCCCTCCTGCCGGCGTGAAGCGCTTTAAAGCGCAGTGAAGAACCCGCGAACGAAACGTTATTTAGAAATATTTCTTAAGACTTTTCCTCCTCTGGACAGGGATGATGACAACATGAGGTTCCTCCTGATCCTGATCCTGTTCGGCGTAAGGCACCGCAGCCCCGTCCTCATCCAGCTCCACTACTCCCTGCCTATCCTGCTACATCCTGCTGATCCTGTTCCTGACTCCACGCGTCCCGAGCTGTGTGAAGTTGAAGTCGACCTGAAGCTCCTACACCCTCACACTTTTTTGTCCCTTGTATTACTTATTATTCTCTTTTAATGCGTGTGACTACGTAGTACTAGTAGCCCTCCGGCTAATCGTAACGTTACAACGTATGCCACTCCGTTTATCTATATGTAAAGTCAGGGAAATCAATTGTTATCAAACCATAAACCATAAGCCAATTTACCAAATTGTCTCATTGTGTATCTGTGGAGAACGTGGTTGATTTCACAATTGTATAATTTCTGTATCCTATCGTTTTGTAATTCTTAATGTGTAATTGTTTGTTTTCCCGAATCAATCAAATAAAATAAAATAAACTGTCGGTATACTCGTACTCACAACTTTCATTCTTTGACAGTTGTATAAAATGGCAGAATATTCATCATTGATGTAGAGTGTTAATTTGCTTAAAAACATATTTCCCTGACTGTACTGTCTTCAACAGTTACCCCTGAAAGGTTTGTTTCCAAGTAACCAAAATGATATACCTTCGTCCTTCAATCATTTTTAATAGAAAAACATCAACAGAGCGAAAAGCAATAAAAATATGGCTTCCCAGTACTTCAAATATAAGTAATAACATTTTTGGCAAAGTGATTTGCGAATCCCCGAAAGAGCGAAGTTGTAGGTACAGTAATTTACAAGTCGCTAGCACCAGCTGGTTGGAATTCCACATAAGTATGAGCTAATATTGAGACCGCCCACAATACATATTTACGAGTATTGTATTATATAATAGTTGCGTGGCATGCTAACGTCACGTTTAATAATAATAGAGCAAGTAGTGAGTTATAAACAGCAAGATTCATGAAGCAAAATCATGAAATTCAACCTAGAATCTAGGCATAAGTATCTAGAGGCTTCTGTACTGTGTGGTATTGTTCATGGTGGTAATGACTGTATCGATCTCACGAGTGCAGTTAGTTACCCTATTTGCTGTCAATAGCTGTCGAACTAATTCTTGTTTGCGCTGCCCTATCCGTCGAATGGTTGAATCTTACAAGTATTGTAATTTTGTTAATATTTATATTTTTATATGCTCAAAATCCAAATTTAAATGTAATGTTATGAAACTTATTATTAACCAATAATGTTATTAGGAATGTAAGCTAGTCTAGACTTTGTTATTTATTTGTTTTTTTTAGTTTTAATTATTACTCTGTTGCCAAGCAATCAATCAATCAATCGGAATTTCTATTTTGCATGATGTAATTAATTATTATTATTAATGTGATGTAATTAATAATTATTATTAATGTGATGTAATTAATAATTATTATTAATTATTTATTACCTATTTAGTGGCACTCATTATCATTATCGTATTTTCTTTTGTTAATATGCGGATAATGTCGTGAGCTGAAATATTGTTAATATTTTGAATTAGCTTTTCTTTGTTCCAAGACATATTGTAGCTGTTTATTGTCCCAGAATAAATAAAATAAAATGAAAACCAAATAAAAAAAAAGCAGCAAAAAGCATTAAAAAAAGAAATGTGTGTTTATGGCCCTACTGATTTAACTATTGCTTCCAGCTTCGTTATCAACCATATTGTAGATAAAGTAAATTATGCGTCATGCCCAATTAAACAAACATAAACCTCCTTTTAGTTTTCCGATATATAAATAGCTTTGCCTTCATTCGCTAAAAACATCTACCCCTTTATTTATAAACGTTCCTTACAGTTATGTAATGATTAGCGACTGTACATCCATATTTTTTTGACGTTTAAACGTCACTTACCTTAAGCAACGTTTATAAATAAACCCTTCAAGCAATCTTAAATAAAAATCAAAAGAACTTTCCAAGTGTAGTTCGAAGATAATTATGTTTCACAGCTTGATTCGAAGCGATTTATTGTTTACGTATTGTAGCAGCGCCTCCATGTACTAAACTTGCACGGATTTACAGAGGTAAGTAAAATATATTTTTTGTATGTATCTTTAATTTCACTTGCAACACTGTATCTGTTTACCCCTACTTTGCCCTCACAACCCTATTTCTCTGTAACGGTCGCAGCCATTTTAATATCATTTTGTTGAAAGCTAATAAATATTTCACATTTTTATTATTCTAGGGTAGGTAGGTAAATTCTTTAGGGAGGCGGAGGGTATAAATCGCTTCGGGGGGTGTGGAATACGAGGCTTTTGGCTACTTTTTATAGTGTATGTATTTTGTCTATTTCTTTGAAATGTGCGTCTTGTTTGTGCACAATAAACAATATTTCACAATTATTTTTTCTTTGAATGAAGTTGTTCACATAATTATCATCGAACTTCACTTGGTAAGTTCGTTTGATTTTTAATTATGTTTCACAACTTCTTTCGAAGCGATTTATCGTATACATATAAGTATTGTAGATGTTCAGAGACAAAAATCCACCAAATCACCTTTGTACGTATTTTTCTGTTCCTTTCTTCTTGTCTGTTTATATATGTGTGTACATAAATGGTTAAATAAATAAATAAAATGTGAAACTAAACAAAAAGGGTGGGTAATCAGGACTTCACGAGTGCCTTTTATTATAACTAGTTATCATTGATTTAAGTTTATTTTACATTGATTTATATTCCTAATCTAATATGAGTTATTTGTTACAGATTATGACCACCAGCAAGTACCTACTGTAGTGGCAAAGAGATAAGGATCAGGTACAACCTGCTTATTATAATCTTTTGCGAAGCCAGAAGATGATTCACTCTGTTCAGGAGCTCAGGTGAATTAATAAATGAAAGCGTGGACTGTATACTCTTTAAATTGTAATGAGAAAAGGCGATAAATAGGTAGCTATACAGTGAAGTTGCTAACGGGGGACGCTAGTGTCGTTCTTGCCGTGCAATCGTGAACTGGTCCGCCGCCGCCGCACATCGCTCGCCCCCGCGCGCCAGTTCGTCTGTCCCGCGCCCGCACCTCAGCCGCTGGTGACGTCAGTCCACATGATCACGCGCTTGATGCGTGAACATCCTCCCGCCTGTTGACGTCTTCGAAGGGAAGAGGGCAAATGTTGTTAAACCCTCTTGTGATGACTCCGCTCTTTGTCTTCACGTCTGCCACGCGTGTGATGCCGTCGGCGCCCGCATAGGTTCGTACTACGCGACCTAGTGCCCAAACAAGTGGTGGAAGCGCCTTGTCTCGGATGAGCACGAGCGTTCCTTCTCCGAGCTTCCTGTCTGAAGCAACTGACCATTTGGTTTTCTGTTGAAGTAAGTAAGTATTCATTAGCGAACCGCTTCCAGAAGTGTTGACGGATGTATTCGATCCTGTTGAAGCGGTCCAAACTGCTGATGGTTTTGTCAGGAACCTGTGAAGACGGCACAGACGTGAGTGTTCGTCCAATTAGAAAATGGGAAGGAGTGAGGACAGACAAATCGGATGGGTCACAGGACAAGGGAGTTAGAGGACGGGAATTTAGAACGGCCTCTATTTGACATAGACAAGTTGCCAGTTCCTCGTAAGTAAAGTTGGTGAGACTTAGTAACTTTCTAAGATGGGTTTTTGTGGACCTTACGGCAGCTTCAGCCATGCCATTAAAGTGTGGGGAATAAGGAGGAGCAAAAACCAATTGAATGCCTTGCTCTGCCATTTCAGATGCAACATCAGAGTTTGTAATAATTCGTTTTAACTCATTATTAGTCGCAACAAAGTTCGTGCCGTTGTCTGATAATATACTTTGAGGTTTACCCCGACGAGACGTGAAACGATTCAGAGCCGCGATGAAGCCTTCTTTTGTAAGGTCGGTGACGAGCTCCAAATGGACCGCCCTTGTTGCATGACAAACGAAGATGCATAAATAAGACTTTGTAAGCTTACAACCGCGACCCTTTCGGTCAGCTATCAGTACTTTTTTTTTTTTTGTTCCGGGGTGGAAAATCCTCATGGATGTCCCCCGCCCTGGGGAGGCGGAGGGGTCTGTCAGACTCTTACTGACTAAAAACCACCCCGGTGTTCCGTCTCACACCTACGCCGGGGGTCGCGGGAACGTACAAATCTTCCGCAACCCCCGGCCGGTGCCGGCCCGCCTCTGCGGGCCCCGTCCGGTCGAGCGGGGGGAGTGAGGTGTTTGACTCCCCCCGCGACGTCTAAGAGGGGCGCGCGTGGAACACTACGCGCCGCCACCTCGGGTCCTGATGTATGGGGGGCGACGGACGTCCCCGAGTCCGTCGCCCCTGGACCCCTTTAGGGGGGCTGGAAGAGGGCGTTGTCCGCCCTCCGCCGACGCCCGGTGCGCCTGCTGCGGGCCGGGTGAGAGGATGAGATCTCTCGCTCCCTTTCCGCAGCTTCCTTCTGCGAGATGACTGTTTCGCAGAAGGATACCACCGCGTCCCAGGACTCCTCGCCGCCGACCATCGCATTCACAACGGCCGGCAGCGAGAGGTCACTGCCTACTCCTGAGATGAGGGCACGGCGCGGCTCCTCCCAAGCGGCACACTCTGCCAGCGTATGCCGCGCCGTGTCCTCCCGACAGTCGACGCAGTGGTGACACCGGGCGTCCGGCTCCCTGTTTATGCGACACAGGTACTTCCCGAAGCAACCGTGCCCCGAGAGTACCTGCGTCACCCGAAACGACAGGGAGCCGTGCCTCCTCCCGAGCCAGTGGTCGAGCACCGGCCGGACCGCCTCGATGGTGACGAGGCCGGCGGTAGGGCGTGAGAGCCTGTCCCGCCATTCCGCCACAAGGACCTCGCGGAGCTGCGACCGACGCTGCTCCATTTGTCGCTGCATCGGTCGTTCGCCCCGCGCCCGCGCTTCCTCGCGCCACCGGTACAGTGACGCGAGCACCTTCGCCTCCAGGTCCCAGGGCGGGGATCCGCCCAGTGCACAAGCCGCCTCGTAGGAGATCGTGCGATAACCCCTGATGACTCTGACGGCCATCGCTCTCTGCGGCTTTCGCAGAACAGAGATGCTGCCGGCCGTCAGGTCAGCCGCCCAGATCGGAGCCCCGTAAAGGGCCATCGATCGCACGATCCCCACGTAGAGCCGCCTACAAGCGGCGCTCGGGCCCCCCAGATTGGGAAGCAGCGTTGACAGCGCCCCAGCCGCGCCCAACAACTTGGGCGCCAGCTGCCGGAAGTGGGGGCCGAAATCCCACCGGCTGTCGAGCACCAACCCCAGGTACTTCATGGTGGGCTCGACAGCGATTCGAACCCCCCCCACCACAATGTGGGATCCGGATGGTGGCGCCCGCCGGGGACCATGAAACACCATGGCCTCCGACTTGTTGAGGGCCACCTCCAGGCCGAGGCGCCGTATGCGGCTCACCGTCTGTGAGACCGCAGCCGTCGTCAGCAACGCTGCCTCCCTGTACGAACTCCCCCGGGCCGTGACCAGCGTGTCGTCAGCATAGCACGTCAGGTCGACGCCCGGTTGGAGTTCGCCCCTCAGCACCCAGTCGTACCCGATGTTCCACAGGAGCGGGCCCAGAACCGAACCCTGTGGAACACCGCACGACATGTGGCGCTGGTTGACGCCATCGCGTCCCACGTAGGTGACACACCTCTCCGCCAAATAAGCCCCAACGATGCGGCGGAGGTAGAGAGGCACCCGATGATAACGCAGTGCCTCTCGAATACAACTCCAGGGCAGGGTGTTGAAGGCGTTGGAGATGTCCAAGGACACCGCCACCACCACCCCACCCCGGGAAACCGTTTCCTCCGCCAGGACTCTCACCCGCGATATAGCGTGTATGGTGGAGCGCCCATGCCTGAAACCAAACTGGCTCTCGTCCAGGTCCGGCCCTTCTCTGCACAAGTGGCCGACGAGGCGGGCTGCGAGTATCCGCTCCAGCAGCTTACCCACCTCGTCTAGCAGCACTATGGGCCGGTACGCGGACGGCGAGTCCGCAGGGCGCCCCACCTTCCTGAGCAGGACCAGACGACCGGTTTTCCACAAAGTGGGAAACTGGCCCTGCTCGAGGCACGCTGTGTAGAGTCCTCTCAGCTGGGGCTCCAGCTCCTTCAGAGCGAGGGCTAATGCTCGGCCGTGGATCCCGTCGGGCCCCGGAGCCACGTTCTTGGCCCGGAGCCGCATCACGGCCGCCCTCATCTCTGCCTGTGTCACCTCTGGGACGCTAATGGCGTTCTCCTCTGTAGACTGTAGACTCTGCGGCTGTGGGCAAAGCCATCGGCGGCGGAGTATGCTCCGCTCTTGCCGGGAAGAGGGCTGCGACTACCTCCTCCAGCAGCTCTGGCTGAAGACTCTCCGTAAGTGGAGGCGCCGCGGCTCGAAGTTTCCCTCGAACCGCTCGATAAGGGCGCCCCCACGGATTCCCGTCTAGAGTCTCCAGCATCTCCTCCCTGGCTCGCGTCTTCGCCTCGCCGATGGCCAGCCACAGAGTCTCTTTAGCCGCGCGGTACACCTCATACAGCGCGGCTTCTTCGTCAGGGACCCGACGACGTCTCCTCCGGTATCGGGTGTACTGGCGTCTCACCGCCACGCACGCGACGCGTAACTGCGCGATCGCGGCGGACCACCAGTACACCTGGCGCCTTGCTGACTGTGCGTGGACTCGGGGCATGGACGCGTCGCAAATTTGCGTCATCGCCCCGCAGAACCACAGCGCCTCCTGTTCGACGTCGACGGGTCCGCTCACTGCCGACTCCCGGCCCCAGGCCTGGACAATGGCGGCCTCCTCGAGAAGCTCCCTGTCGATACGCTTGAGCGACCAGCGCGGGCCGTCCGTTCTCGGGCCCGATGAACTGCGGCCGCCGGCGGTCTGGGCGGAGACGTCGAAACGGATGTATCGGTGATCCGACAACGTCTCCACCTCCACGGCGACACGCCAGTCACGAACACGGCTCGCGACAGCAGGGCTAGCGAACGATACGTCCACTATAGACCCGCCCCGCTGCCGAACGCACGTGTGGACCGAGCCCACGTTCAGGACGACCAGGCCGGTCGTGACCGCCCACTCCTCCAGCGCCTCACCCCTAGCATCGGTCACCGGAGATCCCCACGCCGCAGACTTGGCGTTGAGATCCCCTAGCAACAGCACGGGGCGAGGGTGGAGTCGGCCCACGACCGCACCCAACTCGACAAGGAAGCTTTCGAAGTCGGCGAGACTCTTGTTGGGCGAAAAATACGCCCCAACCACGCCAATGCCGTCCGCGAGGGCGGCCACCCAGCCGTGTCCTCGGGACGGGTTGGCGAGAGTCCCGCCGATGATGGCCACCAAGCCGTCAAGGTCTCCCACCCAGTTATCCCGGGGGGACAAAGTACGGCTCGGCGACCACGGCCACGCGAATCGACCACTCCGCCATGCTCTGGAGCAAGAGATCCTGAGCTCTGGCACAGTGGTTGATGTTGCCCTGGAGGAAATGGTAGAGCGCCATTAGGCGCAATCCATCCCCTCCGCACCATTCCTAGGCCGGGAGTCGGCCGAAGGGCAGCCAGGCTGAGGGGGGGGTAAAGAGCCCCCCGCAGCCTTGGCACCCCCTCTCTTCTTGCTGGCGGGCGCGCCACAGGCCTTTCCACCCGCTCTGTGCCCGGCGGGCCTTCCTGCAGCTGTACAGAGGCTGCAGTTTGGCGCCGCGGAGCACTGGGCCGCCTTGTGGCCGGGCTGGCCGCAGCGATAGCACTGCTCGCTGCGGTCCACTTCGGCGGTGCACCGTGCCCTAACATGCCCAATGTCAAGGCACCGGTAGCACCGCATAGCCCTGGGCTGCAGCAGTTTCACCCTCGCCGCAACCCATCCCACCAACAAACGCCCACCGTCAGCGACCTTGTTTGCCGCCGCCACCGGGCACCGCACCCAAATCGTGCCGAGCCCGGAAGCGTCGGCGCGAATGTCGCCCGTCCGCACATCGTCGGGCGGACATCCACCGACTCGGGTGACGGCCGCCACGACCTCAGCCGGGGTCGTCGAGTCATCCAGGCCACCGATACGCAGCTCCGCAGTCTTCATCGGCCTGGACACCCGGACGTCTTCCGGGTTGAGGACCTCCCTGAGCTTGGCGGCCAGAATGTCTGCCTTTTCGCCGCTAGAGGCACCTGACACCTCGAGCAGCCGCGCCCCCGTTAGCGCCGGCTTCATTCTGAAGCCGGACGGTGTGCCTAAGTCGGGGAACGCGACTTTGGCTTTTGCCTGCGTTAGGACCGCCTTATAGGTAATGCCCCTTTCGACGGCTCCGGGCTGCAGCGTAATCACTACAGCCGCGGAGCGTGGGGCTCTGACCCTAGGCGGTCTGTGGGCCTTCTTAGGTGCCGGTGTCGGTGTTCCAGCCGGTGCCAGTGGTGCCGTCTTCCGCAGCTATCAGTACTGGGCCAGCATAGTCCACACTAGAGTTAAAAAATGGAAATTCAATGTTGGCTCTCGAAACTGGAAGTTGACCCATAATTGGTTGCATATTTTGACACTTGTATCTAAAGCATTTTATACATTGTTTGACGATAGTCTTAGCAAGGTTCCTGCCGCCCAGAGGCCAATAGTTGAGTCGCATGTTTGCCAACAATAATTGCGGACCAGCGTGAAGCAACCTTTTATGTTGCATATGACATAGAATTTTCGTAAGGTGATGTTTACCACAAAGTAAGATTGGATATTTTGTATTATAGTCATAAGGTGAGATATCAAGTCTGCCTCCTACGCGTATAATTCCTTTAGAGTCTACAAATGGTGTCAATGAAATTAAACGATTTTTATGAGGCAGAGATTTTCCTGACTTCAAAATATTGCACTCTTTTGGAAACATCTCTGCTTGTGCACTAAGTAGCAAGTATGTTAAAGCTTTATCTAATTCTTCACTAGAAAGCGAACCATGCAATTTGCAATTAGAATTTTTTAAATTATTAATGAATCTATTGACATAAGCAATGATTCTTTGAAGACGATTGAAATTAGAACTACTGTGAATTAATGACTGAATTATTGAATTATTAGTTGATTGATCAGAACTAATATTAGTGTTATCTTGATTGGTGAATTGACACACTACTTCAGGTAGATCATGTTTCACGCTATTACAAGGCATATTAGGCCAGCTACTTTCGCAGCCTTGCAAGAAACCAGGGCCTGACCACCATAACGAGCATTCACCGATGGAATCGGCCCTCGCCCCGCGAGAAACGAGGTCCGCCGGATTGTCCTGTGATGGTACGTACCTCCACCGGTCTCCAGCAGTAATTTCCTGAATTTCAGCGACTCGATTACGTACGAAAGGTTTTAGTTGGTTTGGTAATATGTTAAGCCACCCTAACACGATCATCGAGTCGCTCCAAAATAATCGCTTAACTATAGGAATAGTCAGGGATTCTATTACGGTAGTACACAGTCTTGCACCCAATAGCGCTGCACAAAGTTCAAGGCGCGGAATGGTTACGGTCTTTATTGGTGCTACACGATTTTTGGACACTAAAAGTTGTACATGTACTGATCCATCACTACATACTGACCGAACATATATACATGAACCGTAAGCTCTTTCTGAGGCGTCACAAAAAATATGTAGCTCATGTTCCACTGCTAGATTGCAGCACACCCATCGTGGAATATTTAAATTGTTCAGCTTGGGAAGTGCACGAACAAAATCACACCACATCTGGTTTATCTCAGGTGAGACTCCCTCGTCCCATTCAGACTGCTCAACCCAAAGTCGCTGCATTATTAACTTTGCTTCCACAATGCAGGGGCCAACCAGTCCTAGAGGATCAAACACCTGACTGATCACCGAAAGAATGTGTCGCTTTGTTGTTCTTTCCTTTGTAGAGATATTAATTGAGAAGGATAAGGTGTCAGTATTACAAAACCAGTGCAGGCCCAAAGTGTTAGATGACTGGGAGTGACTGGACAAGTCTAATGAACTAGATTTTCCTGGTTTTCCTATTGCTTCGTGGATTTCCGGACTATTAGATTGCCACTTTCACAAGAAAAAATGTGCAGATGTGAGAATGGAATTAATTTGTTTTGCTAGTTCTATAGTTCCCGATATTGTCGAGCTACCGCCCAAGTAGTCATCTACGTAAAAATCCCGCGAAATTGCAGACTTCACGTTGTCTGTGGTAGCTTCGTCCGCAAGACTTACAAGACACTTTGTTGCTAGGTAAGGTGCAGATGATGTCCCATAAGTGACTGTGTTTAATCTGTATGTCTTTAACGGTTCTTTGGGATCTTTTCTAAAAATAATTTGCAGTAATGATCTTTGTGAATGAGCCACTTCTATGCAACGATACATTTTTTCGACGTCACCAGTAACAACATATTTGTGTTGCCGAAATCTTAACAAAATTGAAAATAAATCATCCTGTACTTTGGGCCCTACCATTTGAATATCATTAAGTGATACTTTAGAGGAAGTATTGGCAGACGCATCAAACACAGCTCTCAGCTTCGTTGTCGTACTGGATTCGCGAATTACTCCATGATGAGGTATGAAATATTCAGCATATTTGTTTAAATGAGGCCTTGACTTGTTGCTAACTTCGCTCATATGACCAAGGCGTTCGTACTCATCCATGAGCTCCATATATCCGGCTCGAAGGACCATGTTCAGGAGCTCAGGTGAATTAATAAATGAAAGCGTGGACTGTATACTCTTTAAATTGTAATGAGAAAAGGCGATAAATAGGTAGCTATACAGTGAAGTTGCTAACGGGGGACGCTAGTGTCGTTCTTGCCGTGCAATCGTGAACTGGTCCGCCGCCGCCGCACACCGCTCGCCCTTGCGCGCCGGTTCGTCTGTCCCGCACCCGCGCCTCAGCCGCTGGTGACGTCAGTCCACATGATCACGCGCTTGATGCGTGAACACACTCCATCCGGCAGTTTTTGACTCCAAGTCTATTTGGCTGAGGATGTGGCTGCATATGCTATATACACTATAAATAATCATTTATGCAAAGCGGTTGAGTCTTATTTATATAAACCTCTAAGCATTTAGCGGGACAAATCTGAGGACGAGCGTCGAAAAAAAGGTAATCTTAAAACTAGTTGTGAAGAATTAATGATTAAACGAACTTACCTTAGTGAAGTTCGATCATAATTATACTAAGGTTTTGTTCGAAGAGATTAGCAGAGAGATTACATGTAGTAGACATACGGTGTCGCCATCTGCAACGTGTTTGAGACTTTTTTTTTCAATTCCTGCCTTTTTTGACAACCCCAGCGATCTTCATTTACTTCAGCGCCAGAGCTTCTAGTTGATACACTAATAATTACTAATTACACTGGTAATTATACTCAGCTTTGTTCTCGAGATTAGCAGACAGATTACGTGTAGATGTTGAGGGTTTATAATGAAAATGTCAACAATAATTAAACACAGTTTTGAAAAAAACTAGGATTATATATTTCCTTCAATACGAAATTTCGTTATATTCTGTTAATTAATAATAATGTTATAAGTTGGTAATCAATCAGTATTTAATAAAATGCTTTTCGCAAAAGAATTGTTACTCACATCAGATATAATTTACTAAATGATTTGGAATTATCGCCTGCTGTTTTTCGGATTACGCCCAAGCTTACTCCAAGTTGGTGAGCCTTAGAAATAGAGGCGTGTCTCGTGCTATGTGCTATAAATATAGACACATCAATTTCACTACTACGTAACGTAGATTTTATCCATCTGCTCAATGTCTGCGGTGTGATATAATTATAGGGTTTCTTTACACTTAAAAAGAGATCACCACTTTTTCTTAAAGCTTTTGTTATTGAAATATAAGATTGTAATGCAAGGGCAGGGCATATTTCTGGCCGTTGCCGGAAAAAAGGCAGTATTAATATTGGTTATGATCCAAGACGTGACGTTTTTATTAAATTTGGAATTTTAATTCGAATTTCGTTTATAATATTTATATATTTTGTATGTTAATTTTAGAAAATGTCTGCACTCTATGTGCAGTTGCCAGAGCAAGTAAAGTTATTAATTTCTTAGATAATTTCTCTACGTTAAGTATCTGAGTTGGATACCAATTAGCCAAAAAGTTAAGAACTATGGATGTGTCACAAGTACTCTGAAAATTCATTTGAAAAAACGTTTAATACAGTCATCTTTACCTAATTCTTGAGCAAGAATCAGGGCGAGAACTGATCTACAACTATTTAATGTTCCAAATTGAGCACCTGAATTATACAATTCTGTTAAAAAAATTATGACAATTGGAACTGAAGCTGAATCACCATTGTTTGTTTTACAGAAATTGAACCATTTTCTGAGGCAAGAATCATTTTGCTTCAGTGAGTTCTCTGACAGTGAGGCTATCATAAGAGGTATAGAATCTGGTGGCACACGTCTTTTCAGAAAGGACGTCCTGATAATATTTCGGCATCCAGGGTAATATTCTGATGCACCTCCCGATTGCTAAAATGAGAAATAATCAAGTTTTTAGTTGGTTTAAATATCAAAGGTTTGGTTATGAGTAGACTTTTGAATAATGGGTACCACAGCTGCGTGGGCCACATCGGTACTATCATAATACCTTTAGCCTTGTCATTAACAATTTTTCTTAATGTCTTTAGTATGCTAGCTGTAGGAAAGAAACTGTAAAAATGGATATCGGTTCACGAGATTGTGAATGCTTCTATAACATACATATCCGTGGCTCTATGCCAGGACACGTACCTATTTTGAGCAATTTTTATTAACTCTTTTGGCAAATTAGTCTATTAATGGAATACAATAATTTCGTACAATATTTTGAAATGCGGTATGTGACAACTCCCACTCTATATCCGGAAGGACACGTCGCGATTCTGCATCTGCGAAATGATTATCCGTCGAACTAATACATATATGACGCGCATACTACTAAATTACGTTCCTCTCACATTACTGCCACAATTCTCTAGTAATATTCATGAGGTGAGGAAACTGAATACCTCCCATACGATTAATGTATGAAATAGCGGTGGTATTATCAATCCGTGATAGTAGTTGGCAGTCGTGAAACAACTTGGCAAAGGTCCTAAGTCCTCAAAAGGCAGCTAAAATGTCTAAAGAGTTTATACATCCCACTCGCACGTTCGTTCCCACTTGCTGCTCCCCATCCCGAGGTTAAGACATCACTATAAATATCTAAACTGAAGTTACTTGCTTTTATTTTATTATAGGGACTTTTCATAGCCTGAGCCCACCATTTCAGGTCTGGCATGGTAGACTGTGGAATACTCATGCATTTCTCATAGTTGACATCGTCCTTTATGTTCAGAAATTTAAAGCGCTCAAGTTCCTTAGTGTAAAGCGACCGCATTCAACGGTTCTGCCGGGGTCACGGATCGTTCGAAAGAGTTACCGTGGCCCTGGCGCACAGGCAATTGAAGGAACACAGGTGGGTTTTAGCCAGTAAGAGTCCTGACACGCCCTCCCGCTCTGCCCAGAGCGGGAGAGGTCATTTGATGATTCCCAAACCATTTTTTTTTTTATAACCGTATTCAACGGTTGGGCATGCAGAGGTGAGCAAACCCACTAAACAAGCGAATTCCCTGACTTTACAACGATTTATGCAAAGAAATTTATTAATTAAAAAAAATATTTTTTCCCGTGTTTCTATAGGTATATAGGGAAATCTGTAAACGTTTTGAGTCTATAATGAAACCTAAGAATTTACAAGTAGTTTATGGGGTAAGAATATTTTTTCAGTATCTATTATACTGAAAAAAATGACGCGACGATTGTTTCTAAGAGTTGTATTGATGACTCTTGTAAACAGGCTCCTTCGTCCTCTGATTCCACCTCGGTCTGTGGCTTTTGGGAGGACCACGCCAGTTTAAATTTATCTGCTGTGATTTATTTTTATTCTTCACCGGCTTTTTGCTAGGTGGATACGGGGTGAATTTTAGATCACCTCCGGACTTTGCAATAGCTTTTGCTACCCTTAATGCTTCCGACAGATCTTCACTGAATAGGAACTTGTCTAGTTTTGTTGCTTGCAGCTGATCTGTTAACGCCTTCTTCAGATTGTACAGCACAAAGTTCCTACATGTGTCAGAATCCGAGAACTGACTATCACATAACAGTTTGCTAGCGTCCTTAGGTAGTTTCATTAGTGCCGTATTTTTTGGTTCCGATGAAATCAGTAAAATGAGCGCTTCAGCTAAATATGACGTCGCGGAGGAAGTTTTTCTTTGTTCGAGTTCGATGCTTATGTCTCTTTTGTAGACAGTCTCTGAGATGGCAGGTCTTGACCTCAGGATTGAGAACAGGGGCATCAATTGAAGTGCAATTGCTGGAGGCAATAACTTTTGCAATAGTTGTGAGCCCTCCTCCTTAGATACACCTGTAGTAGCTATATGTTGCAGGTGTCTCGCAAGATCAGATTGGATACCAGACGTCTTGGTCCGAGAGTGGTTCTCCCCTAATATTTCCAGTAGTGCAACATCCAGTTCGAATGCTGCAGGTGACGCTACTGTATGTAGCGGTGGCGTAGGCACCGGCAGCGGCACTACGGCACTGGTTGACGATTGAGATTCAGCGGTACTTGACGATGGTTGCGGAATGACGTCGGCGCCTGCCGATGTTAAAGGCATGTCTGAAATAGATATTAAACTATTTTAGGTATTTATTTAGGTAAAGTGACAGCCCCATAAGCTGACCGCACGCCCTTACCTAATGTAATAGGAGGACTGCACTAAAAGTCGTTATTCCCTAGAAATGCCCGCATTACTTTCATAATCAGACTAATCGTGGTTCCAGAATTTAGGTAGGTACCTTTAATAGTAAATTAACAGTCCCATAGACTGCTCGCAGTACTATATAATAATCGCAAAGTGACATTCCCAAAAAATGCCCGCATTGCACTCGTCATGTTGTAACTTGGTTCAGTAATCGCGTTTTAGCGAAGTGACAATCCCATAGACTGCCCGCAGCACTAGTCAAATACGTGAGAATAATGTTCGTAAAGCGGCAATAAGTGATAACCCCTTAGGTAACCACCATATTACTTTTTCGAATATGTGGGTAGATATTTTTTGTTACCCTCAATGCATATAGTGCCGTGCCACGCCTTGGCGATCTTGATCCTGAACGTGACCGCGATATGTAGAACTCAAACTAGACGAAGAACGCGACGATGAGTCCGACAATGATGAGGATGTTCGCCTCCCTGCTGATCTATATCGATCTCTGCGTCTTGCACGCATTATTTAACACTCTAACTTTTTGAATGTATTGGCAATAGCTTTATAATTCTCTTCCACTGGTCGAAAACGTTTACCCATGGTCAGAACGAAACGATGTACAACACAAAATTATAAATTAAACAGAAAGTGCGCGCATTGGCGAAGCACTGAATGTGTAATGAAGTTCGCTGGGTTGTCAAAGGATGGCGGAAATTGAAAAAAAAGCTGTCAAACACAGTGCAGATCATCACCACACCACACTACCATACCACTCCACATGAAATCTCTCTGTTAATCTCGAGGACAACGCTGACTATAATTAGGTTTGGACGTTTTTATCAAGACGGATATTGTTATATTCGTAGTTATGTCAATAGCAGAATTTACTTGAACAGTGCCTAATTTTATTAATGAAAATGTTTGAACGCGATGCGCAGTCACCAAAGCCAATAGAATTATAGTCTTTTTTTTGGAATGAGTTTCTAAATCAAGGTCTGTGTTTGGCCATTTTTGTGCTAAATAATTTAGAACGGCGCGCGGCGGTTGGATCCCACGTCAAATTATATTTTGGATTACTAGGCCGTAATCTGTAAAATCCTTTCATAAATCGCTTAATTCTATCATCGTTTGCCACATTACTTAACAACAAAGATAATGCAGATATAAATAAATTAATAGTACAGTATTTCGCCCGTTTGTCAAAAATTTTGGTAAGAAAATGACTACAGCACCATAATTTCGTAACATACCATCAATCAGAATCTGAATAATTTTGAAGGATATTGCTAATCCATTTCTTAATATGTTCGAAAAATTGGTCTGCTCAGCAACGCAAATAACGCAATGAATGTTGTTGAACTGTCAAAATGAAAGGCCTACTGTTAGTGTGTTACTCCACAGGAACTGAAACCGAGCAATATTCATAACCATTATTATAATACTTTTGCCAAGATTGTATACAATTGTTTAGAAGTGGAATCAGATTTATATTATGCTAACATAATTTCAATAGATTTATTAAATAAATGTCTTTTTAATAATGTTTGCCTGAAAGCGTCGCGGCAACCAATTTCAGGGTGCGGTACAGATTGTGAGGCGTTCTGAAAGGAGAGGTTAACAAATTTACTTTTGGTTCAAAATAGATTGGTTTGAAACAAATATTTTTTTTGGAAATCAGGGAACCAGGGTTTTCTTGGCCAATATGGTGCGACTACTATGCCATTTGCTCTGTCATTAATTATTTTTTGCATAGTTTTTGTGATAAGTGAAAACGGTGGAAATGCGTAGAAAAGTTTATTTTTCCATGGAATGGTGAAGGCATCGATTGCATAAGTGTCAGGGTCGTTTTTCCAAGTTATGTACCTGTGACAGTTAGCATTACTTACTCGCGAAAAGATTTATTTCGGGGTATCCAAAATAATGTGTTATTTGACTGACTGCATCGTCATGAAAAAATCAGGAAAAAAAGCGTTTATTTGTTGTGAAATGCTAAGTTTTACAAAAAAATTGAGTTCCCATTCAGTGTCCTGAAATTTCATGCGCGATAATTGATCAGCTTCAGAATTATGTTTAGTGTTTATGTAAGATGAAAAAATATTTACTCTACGCCTTTCGCACCACTGCTGCACTGTCATATTTCATTATCAATTCGTAACAGTCTTTTTAAATTACACGATTTGTGGGCAAAACATTTAAGTGCGAGAAAAGCTGCTTTTAACTGTCACTCGTTAATATGTACGGTTCTTTCACTATCTTTCCAAAAGCCGAAGCAATCATCTGTACTGCAATAAGCTCCCCAACCAGTAAATGATACGTCGGAAAAGATTTCTAAATGATAAATGATTTCATTCTGTAAGTAAGTTTGTACAAATACTTTTACACGTCAATCATATTTAAAAAACTAGATGAGGTCGGCGTTTCCTATCCAACTACTCTGAGAAGAAAGGCCGAAACAAACTCAGACGTGACAGTCTCTTTTAAAGTCCAGACATAATCTTGGTCAGATCATGTGAAGACCGTGTAGATTTATGTCTGAAATGGTATTTTGAGAAAAAACCACACAGATTTGACTGGACCTGTCCAGTCAGTGCACGTATTTGTCAGTAATCGTGCAGCTCAACTCAGAACTTAAGAAGCTCAACTCTCAACAAAAGCAACAGCTCAACAAAAATCATATTGATCACTAGTTAAAGAAAATTAACCATAATCAATATGATGTAACCACCACAACATCCCCAGTAGCAAAATCAGTACTTATAATGGTCTCAAGACTATTTTTTCATGCACTTATAAGATACTTGAAGTATGCTACAAACAAGGATTTGGGCGCAAATATAGGAGCATATATTTCTGTAACGATCTTACAATGAACTTGGATAAAGTCATTAACTCATATAATATATTTGACGAAAAACAATAGTTTCTATAACAATCTTAGCCTATGCAGTTACAGGCACTAGTTCTTCTGTTGCTTGGGATAAGGTTCACTTTGCTTTGTATAGGATTTTAATAAGAAAAGACGTGTGTTGTACTACAAGTGTATTGAGCTACTAGTTTCGTTTGAAGAAATGCCTATTAAATATATGTTAATGACCTATATATACTTATTACTAAGTAGGTGTGAGCATTGAACGCAATACGTCACAACATACCGCCCACCAAAAGGCCTGTAGGTCTTTTAAGAAACAATGATTGCAAAATGATACATATTTATAAGATTACCACTAAACGTTATATAAATCTGTAGGTGGGGGTCTGTAATATTAATATTTAACATACATAACAACAAAGTTAATAGGTACTGCATTTCTAAAGAGCATATTTTAAACAGTGTGAATCAACAATCAATAAATTTACTTTTCTTTAAATCATTAAATAATACACTAGGTTCCATTGAGAGGCAATGGACATAGTTTTGTAACAGTTCTTTTTATTACTACTACTACTTTTGACACTATACACCCTCGTCAGACCGTCCGGACCAGGGTGCTTCTCGACGATTCGTCCCAAGGACCATTTTCCAGGTGGCAAATTGTCAGTTTTTATCAAGATAACATCTCCGATCTTAAATTCATCTTCCCTTTTATGCCACTTAGGACGCTGTTGCAATCTGGATAAATACTCATCCTGCCATCGCCGCCAGAAGTCGTGAACAAGTTTCTGTGAATGTTGCCAGCGAGACAAGCTGGACAGCCTTATGTCTTTCATATCGGGTGATGGGACAACAATAGGTACCTCTCCAATTAAGAAATGTCCTGGCGTCAGTGGATTCGTGTTGTCTGGATCAGTGTCGTTAATAGGACATAACGGACGGGAATTCAAGCAGGCTTCTACTTGGCAGAGTATCGTCGTCATCTCTTCATATGTCAGGTGAGTTGTTATAATTCTTTTCAAGTGGTATTTTATAGATTTAACACCGGCCTCCCATAATCCACCGAAAGAGGGACTGTAAGCGGGAATGAAATGCCATTGAGTACCCTCTGTGGCTAGTGTTTCTACAATTTCTCCAGTAAACTTTAAGCTTGCATCGTTCCAGGCATCTCGGAGCTCTTTTTCAGCTCCCACGAAGTTTCGTCCTTGATCGCTCCACAGGTGATTACATTTACCTCTCCTGGCAACAAAACGTCTAAAAGCGCCGATAAACGCTTCTGAAGTAAGATCACTTACAAGCTCTATATGGATTGCCTTTGTAGACATACAGATGAATATTGAAACGTAGGCCTTTGTTGTCCTGTTTCCTCGGCCTTTAGATAACAAAATTTGAAAGGGCCCCGCGAAGTCTACACCACTTTTCAAGAATGGCCTAGATGGAGTCACTCTCTCATTGGGTAAATCTCCCATAATTTGAGCTCTAGTAGTAGCACTAAGTCTAGCGCAAATGAGGCATTTATGAACATGTTTCTTAGCCATTGATTTTGCCTTTAAAATCCAGTATTTTGAACGTATAAAACATAACATTAGTTGAATTCCTCCGTGAAGTGTCTTATAGTGTGCGTCGGCTATAATCAGAGGTGTCAATGTGTTTTTATTTCCGAGAATAATTGGATGTTTTCTTTCATCGGGTAAGTTTGCGTGTCTGAGGCGGCCGCCCACCCTGAGGATATGTTTATCATCAAGATAAGGGTTGAAGGATCGCAACGGACTTCTCCTTTTCACTTGTTTATTTATCTTCAATCTTTCTATTTCTTCCGTGTATTCTTCTTCTTGAACTCTTTTTATACAAATTGTCAGTGCATCTTCTAATTCTTGTGTAGTTATTTGTTTATTTATGTTCACATTGACCTTGTAGTTCAAGAATCTTTTGCAGTAACAAACGACCTTGAGTAATTCTGGTAAGTTGTTAAAATTTTCAAATTGTGTAGTTATTGATTTCTCTTGTTCTTCTGTGCTGAGGTGAGTAATAACTTTCTTTGTTTTAATTTCCATGTCTGTTGTCATAACTTCCTGTTTATTAATCTTTATTTCTTTTTCAGATAACCAACCTGGGCCACTCCACCACAAGTCACATTTCTTCAGTTCGGACAGCAACATTCCTCGAGAAGCTAAGTCTGCAGGATTATCACTCGACTGTACGTGATACCAGCGCTTGTTATTTATGTTTTCTACAATTTCGACGACGCGGTTGGCAACAAACGTTTTCCATCGATTGGGATCACCACATACCCACGCTATAACTATAGAGGAATCTGTCCATGCATACATATCTGAAGTTGGAATTTTCATTGCTAGTCCAATTCGTTTCATAAGCTTGGAGAGAAGTAATGCACCACACAACTCTAGTCTTGGTAAGGATATTGTTTTCAGGGGTGCTACTCTTGTTTTAGCAGCAATGAGTTTGATTTCAACCTTGTTATTTGTTTCAGTTCTTATGTATACTGCTGCAGCGTAAGCCCGTATCGAAGCGTCACTGAATCCGTGTATTTGTATATTTGTTTTGTTTGTTTCCGTTGTACCAAGCCATCTCTTCACTTGTACATCGTTTACCCTAGCAAAATCCGATCTTATCTGTTTCCATTCTTCACATAACGTTTCACTTACGTTCTGATCCCAATTCACCTATTCAAGCCATAGTTTCTGTAACAGTATTTTTGCCATCACTGTACTCGGTGCAAGCCAACCAAGTGGATCGAAAAGCTTTTGTATATCAGATAAAATACTGCGTTTTGTTACATTAGTATTTTCAGATTTTGGTAAAGTTATGTTGTATTGAAATGAGTCTGTTTTCATGTTCCACACAATGCCCAATGCCTTTATTGTTCCATCAAGATTCATGTCTACATGTGCGTTGGTTGATCTGTTTTCTTCATCTATAGACTTCATAAAATTAATATCGTTTGATGACCATTTTGTGAGTTGAAACCCGCCCTTTTGTAGTATGTTTGTGACAGATTTGGCTAGAGAAATAGCAGTTTCAGTTTCATCAGCTCCATCAAGCCAGTCATCCACGTAAAAATTATTCTTGATGGATTGCACAGCGAGTGGTTGATCCCTTCCTTCATCATTAGCTGTTTGGTGGAGTGTTCTAACAGCTAAATACGGTGCAGATGCTGTACCGAATGTGACCCTCAGCAGTCGGTATTCGTGGAAATCATCACCCTCGTCGGATCTCCAGATAACTCGCTGGAAGTCTGCGTCTTCACGAGTCACTAATATTTGGCGATACATTTGTTTGATATCGGCCATGAAGCAGACACGCTTCATTCTCCATTTCATTAGATGGTTCCTCAAATCATCTTGCAGCTGCGGACCTACCAATAATTCTTCATTTAGTGAAATGTTGTTTGTGCCTTTGCAGGAAGCATCGAAGACAACGCGTGTACGAGAGGTCTCCTTGTCAGATCGAACTACAGCGTGGTGAGGTAAGTAAACTGATATTGTTTCTTTTTCTCTTTCAGGTATCTTCTCCATATGTCCTTGTTCTATGTAATCATCTATGACTTTTGTGTATTCTTTTTTCAGGTCTGAAGACTTCTTAAACTTCCGCTCGAGTTGCAAGAATCTTTGTTTGGCTATCTCCTTTGTGTTTCTTTCAGGTGTTTGTAACTTTGTACTCGTGCTCATTTCATTTAGTTGTGGACTGTATGTTTTGAAAGGTAATTTGACTATGTACCTTCCTTCCTCATTTCTTTTTGTTGTTTTCTCGTAGATATCTTCACAAATCTTATCTTCTCTTGTTAAATGTCTGTCCTTGTCCCACTCTATTTCCCATATCGATTTCAATATTTCGTCTACATCAACTTGGTGATGCATCACAAGGTAGGATTGGTTTTGTGGTTTTTCATAGATATCTCCGAAAATGATCCAACCCAGGTTTGTTTTTTGTGCGATTGGAGTGCCTGGTGGACCTTTTATTAAATCTGGCTGTATAATCTGTGCGTATTCCTTGACTCCTAATAGCAGATCTACAGAACCAGGTGTTAAGTAACTCGGATCAGCCAAGTTAAGCCCGTCGATGTGAGGCCATGATTGATTGACAATTGTTTTGGTGGGTATCTTAGTGGTCAGTTGTTTCGACATTACGTAGGCTTGGATCGGTAAACTATAGTTATGGTCCCACTGTGATCTTATATTAAGCTGTACCACGTGTTTGATCTCTGTTCTAGAAGATCCCACTCCTACAACACTTCCCTTGAATGGCTGTCGCTTGAGTTTCAATAGTTGAGTAGCTTTCTCACTTATAAATGTAGCTTGAGAACCTTGGTCTATAAGCGCTCGTAGTGAAATGATTTGACCCTCTGTATTTGTTGCTTCCACTACAGCAGTCGCTAACAGTGCTAATCCATGTCTAGTTGTAAAATGCGACGCGATCACTGTGTTCACTTGAACTGCATCCTTCTCTTCAGCTACATGCTGTGAAGCCAACGGTTGTGAGGTGCTCGGTGTAGCCGCTGGTTCTGTGTTCTTAGTCGCATGTAGTAAAGAATGATGACGTCGGTGACATTTCTGACAAGACACTGGTAGTTTACATCTCTTTACAGAGTGTCCAAGTGCTAGACAGTTAAAACATAAATGTTTGTTCTTGACATATTCGGTTCGCTCATCTAGTTTCATATCAATAAATTTCTTGCAGTGACACAACGTGTGGTTTTCTTTGCACATGATGCATGTCTTCTCTGTACTTGGTGTGGCAACATGATAAGAGCGTTCTTTTACTTGTTTCTCTCTTGTATTATTGTTAGCTGTAAAGCCTGTAACTAATTCCAACGTGCGGAACTTGGACTCCATGAAATTCTTTAATTCACTCCAAGTAGGCAATGCTTCGCTGTCTTTCTTATAGGCATACTCTTCCCAGCCTTTATGTGTCTCTGGGTCAAACTTCTGAACGAGCAGAAATATTATTACATGATCCCAAGAGCCCGTAGTTATTTTTAAATTTTCCATGTTATTTAGGCATTCTGTAGTTGTATCTAACAAGCCTTTTAATTGGACGGCTGATTGCGAAGTCATCTTCCTCTGGTAAAATAATCTTTTCATGATGCAGTTTAATATTATGCGTCTGTTACCATACCTTTTATTCAAAACATCCCATGCAGTTGCGTAATTACTGGATGTCACTTGTATATGGGTCAATAACGCTTCAGCTTCTCCACTCACACTTGTTTTTAAATAATGTAATCTCTGTACATCACTGAGGTTATTATTTTCGTGCACCAAAGAAATAAACAAATCTTTGAAAGTCGGCCATCCTTCATAATCTCCTTTAAACTTAGGTAATTCTATTTTTGGTAAATGCACTATATTTTGCGCTGCATGTGTTACGTTCATACTAGAATTTCTCGAATCCATCGATGTCGATTCTGCTAACGACGTAAGCATATCCTTCAAATCACCTTGTAATGAGCTGTATAATTCTTCATAAATAAAGAATTCTTCGTTCAAAAAGTATGGCAAAATTCCTTTTTGTTCTTTGGGTGTTATCTTTACTAACCCGTCATGTGCGTTCTTGAATGACATCCAATACTCATCAATAATTTTCACACGTGCTTCTATGTAACCTTTTGTCAGTCTTCCCTTTGGACACTTTTTCAAGTTTGTTTGCGTTTTTTGAAGTAAGTTAGCACCATCTTCCAAGACTGCGAGATATTGTTGTTGTTCTTTCGTAGTATTCATTTTGTTTCACTATATTTCCTTTAAACAAATCTTCAATAAAATTGTTCGTAAAACTTGGTAATCTTTCGTAGTAGCGCTAATTACTTATTTGCAAACATATTCATAAGTATCTATTACCGCGAGGTGTTTTTTCTACGAATCCTTATCGCTGTGGAATGCGGTTCTTTTGTTCAAGCGGCCAGATGTTTACCGCTCCGTAGTTGTTGCGTTCGGCTCGAATACGACCATATGTTGCTTGGGATAAGGTTCACTTTGCTTTGTATAGGATTTTAATAAGAAAAGACGTGTGTTGTACTACAAGTGTATTGAGCTACTAGTTTCGTTTGAAGAAATGCCTATTAAATATATGTTAATGACCTATATATACTTATTACTAAGTAGGTGTGAGCATTGAACGCAATACGTCACAACATCTTCTATAACGCTTTGACTCCAGTATCTTATGAAACCTATCAATTTTATAATGTGCTTGTAACATACTTGGTTATTTGTTATAAGTACATTATATAGGTATAAACTGTAACGTGCACGTGTTTTGTGTTTGAGAAATTTGTTTCTTTTTATATTCCTTACTAATATAAATAATTCCATTAGTATTCATTCGTTTTTAATATAGCTGGTTACTTTGTGAATATAGTGTGGAAACTGGTGGGGAAGTCAAATTTACTGTGAATATGTAGCGCATATTGTTTTTTTCTTAACGCCTAGAGCAAAATTGAACATTGTGAAGTTGTTGTTAAAATTTAATTTCAATGATTCTTGTGAATATTCGCCATGTTTTAAAAATGCTCTGCATTGAGTACTTTATAGAATCACTATTAGCAAATTAGTACTTATTACAGTTTTGGTAACTATCACTTCTCCTCCATTTTAAAACAAATTAGGGTTCCTCATGAATTGTTTATCAACCTCACCCGTTAAATCTGACTAAGCTTTGATTATTTTTTCGTCCGTCAACTGTTTAAGCAAGTTTACAAAACTTTTATTTGTTTTTAACAAAGTTCGTGCATCTTTGGGTAGAATGTTTTTAATTCTTTTGTATAACATTATTGATAGTTCATTTGGTGTCAAATGCATTATATTCAATTTTATAGCCCAGCTTTGTATATCTTGAAGTAATTCATGATTCTTTTCAGAGTCTGTGCTTTCTTTTATTTCGGAATCATATTCTTCCTCATGGCCTTTTCTTCCTGTTCTTCATGATTAGAATAGCACTCAACAGGTACAGCATCATTTTCGACGGAACCCTCTATTACATAATCTGTTGCACTTAACTATGAGATGACAAACTATAAGTTGACAAAATGCTGACGTTTACTTACAAAATACTTGGTCCAGTAATTTGTAAGCATGTTTGCTCTCATAGCGTATTCGTAACATGCTAACAATCATATAAGAGACTTCAACAAGACGATAATGCCAATACTTATCTCTTAATATAAGGATCTCTGATAAGTATGTTAAAAGTAAATGTATCCTATAACTGTCCTATAAGTTAATCTTGTAGTAGCTATAGGACTTAGTTATAGCAACCAATGCTCTTGAGTATATTTAGTCTTGTGAAATGCATTTATAAGTATATGAGTCTTATAACTGTTCTATAAGTTAAACTTGTATTTACTAGAAGACTAAGTTATAGAAGCGAATGCTCCTGAGTAAATTAAGGCTTGTGAAATGCTACTATAAGTAAAATAGTCTACACCAATGCAGTTATAAGAATCTTATAAGTGTTAACACACTTATCATATTTTTTTATAAGATTACTTTGCTTGTTGGGATATCACTATGTACGCTGTTGGGGAGCCGAACTAACTGTTTGTAGCTAGGATTGGTAAGTAAACAGGAATATTTAAATTGTTCAAAAAGTTTAGTGTAAAGCCATGCTTATTAAAATGCAGGACAAGCTGAAATTAATAAGCCTATGAACCGAGCAAAATTCATAAAGTTTACATTTACGCTTTTTCAAGAAAAGAAATGTATTCTTTTATTTTAGACTTTTTTGTGACAGGTAATTTTAATAACATATTTTTCGAGTCGAATTCGAAACTTAAAAACTTGCATAGTTTGCGAATCTAAGCAGCTTTTTTCTGTAATTATTATGTAACCTAAGTTTTTAAGTAATGTTTTGTTAAGTCAACGTTAATTTGAGATTCAAAAAAAGTTGTTTTGCATTGATATTATTGATATCCTTTTTTGATGATATTTTTAACGGGCTTTAATAATTTTGTAAAAACATATGGAGCAGTGCAGAAACCAAACGGTAGACAGTCAAATTCATAAGAGGTATTATTGTAACCTCCGTTTTAAACACTATTTAAATCGGAGGTATTTTCGGTGTGATTTATATATGGACATTAAGAAGTAAGTATCTTTTAGATCTATTGATGCCATATAACAGTTTTTTGTAATAAGCTCTGAGGCTGTACGTTAATTCTCCATCTTGAAATGTTTGGTATCTACGAATTTGTCTAGTCAAGCATCGCTAATGAGATACAATTCATTAGGTATCTATTGTAATTTCAGGTAAGGTAAGGTTCAACATGTATCTCTTGCCGCAGTATGAGTTTGGCACTAAAAACACACTCAAAATAGATTCTCCTTTAACAGAATTACAATTAATATGAATTAATATCCAGTAGGTTTTTGATTGATTTATCAAAATCTTGGGCTTCTTGAATATTCTTAGGAAATACTTTAGGAGAATCAGTACGATATGGTGAACATTTAAAAGGTATTTGGTATCCTTTGATCCCGGATAGAATCGTTTTGTCAGTAGCGAAAATTGTCCTTTTTTAAACAATGGAGCGTGCCGTTTTTGTTTTTTTTTTGTGTGGGAAATCATCAAATAACTTCTCCCGCTCTGGGCGGAGCGGGACGGCGTGTCAGAATTTTACTGACTAAAACCCACCCATGTTTCTTCATTACCTGTGTGCCAGGGCAACGGTAACCCTTTCGGACAAGCCCGCAACCCCGGCAGGCATCAGCACGCACTGACCGCAGGCACTAGAGCGTGCTTGCAGTCAGTACCTGATCAGGTAATTCCGATACGGTGGCCTCGTCGGGGACGAGTAGCGGCGCGAACTGACGCTGGTTTGCGGCGGCTTTCCGCTGGTTTGCGGTGATAGCTTTTTACCTACTAAAACTACACTACTACCACTATATACCCCGAATAAAAAAGATCTGCTTTGAGTTGAAAATTCCACAAAAAATTAAGATTGCTTGACTTGTCAGATATAATTTATAGGGTTCCCATCTGTATAATTCGGGAAGTGTAATGATTAAAGATCCTTATCCTTATATCTGCTTTTAGTTGAAAATTCCACAAAAAATTAAGATTGCTTGACTTGTCAGATATAATTTGTAGGGTTCCCATCTGTATAATTCGGGAAGAGTAATGATTAAAGATCCATATATCTGCTTTGAGTAGAAAATTACCCAAAATATGAACGAAAAATAAGTAGATTTGCAAGTATTTCAATACTTGCAAATCTACTTATTTTTCGTTGATGGGTGGTCTATTTTAAGGCTGGCGTTTGTAAGGCGGCCAACACACTTGTTTGGATTGGTCGACATTTAACGTTTATTTTTAGAAAATCTGTGGCCGAAGCTAGCAGTTACTCAAAAAGTTAAGACAACTCTTCTATGAAAGTTTTCCTGTAGCTACAACGGTTAAGGCCCTTACCGCCTCGTCTTAAAAATTCATTCTGTATGTTCTGGAAAAAGCTGTTCGGCTAAGCTCGCTATTTTTATGCCGAGCCGATCCGAACATGATTCAGCGAGGGTAGATCATGACGGACGGAGTTTGCCGATCGGCACAAGACGAATATTGCTTCGGGTCGGTTTTGTTGTTCAACAGATACTGCCAAATTGAATGTCCCGACCCGAACTGGTGTGTGACACCCCTAACTTTCAAACATCACTTAATTATTATAATATCAGGTCAATTTAAATAAACGACTTAAGGTTTTTAGTTTAATTTTGTAGTTAAAACTCAAGTAACTACTCTTCCAAACTTACCCTAATGAAGATTTTACCGCCAGATTAAAAACATTCTGCCCGCGACTTCGTTCACGTGGAAGTCGTAAGACACCACAATATACTAAAATAACAGTCACATTTTTATAAAACTTTCTTGTATACTACGTTTCTTATTTATGGTATCAGCAGCCAAAATATAAAGAGAGTCAGGACTGGTGACGTGGGAGCAAGCGACGTACAGTTGTCCATGTGAGAAGCAGCTCGTCCTGAGGTGGACACCCGCAGCCTTTAATAGTAATTTCCCATTGCTTGCGAGGTTATTAGTTTTTTGTTAATTAATGAACGCCTGCAATCTTGCATATACTACCTAATGGCACAACACTGATATTCGGACTGATGCATTCTTACAGATTATTCCTGACGGTCAGTGATCATTAAAATAATATTATAAATATAGATTGTAAACACACGGGATTTCTCATTAACCAATTATGACGGAAGATCTCTAAACTTAATGTTTTTCTGTGTACGTTCTACAAACTGTCATCATATAATAAAAAAATCTGATAATCATTTAAAAGGTTAAATCTGTAACCATCGGCAATATTCTAACCTTTTGGCTCGTCCTTTTACAATTTGCGGTAAACTATAGAAGAATACGAATTAATTGCAATATTGCTCACCCCCATACCAAATAGCGTTATAATTTATATATAGCCTACAGACTGATTTGAGTTAAAGGGAATATCTATGCAAAATTTTAACACAATCTATCTGGTAGTTTTTTTAACATTTTAATAAAGTCTGGTAGTTTCTGTGTGATGCTGGAATATACATTCAGATAAACACAAAAATTCTAAAATATATTCGACATTAGAATCGTTCCCAGACCTCACAAAATTGCTTTAAAAAAATACTTTTGACATCGCTAACATTTTATTATAGAATAGATTAAAATATAACAGAGGCGTATAAGTTTTAAATCTCTTACGGTTTATAAAAAAGGCTATCATGTAACTAGTTTTATCGTAAATATTTAACTTCGTTTACTACAACGTTCTCTGAATAGGAATTTTTCGGTACCTAAAAGTAATTATTGCTCACCACAACTTTCCTAGACGTCCACGAAAAATCTCGTAAGGTACTGATTTAACTGGTTTCTTATTTATATATAGAACAAAAAAATACAAATAAATTAGAATAAATAAAAAATAGAATTTAGAATAAATATTTTTATCGATACTAATAGTATTAAGATTTTTTTTTTTTTTCGTAAGTTTGTATGTAGGGGGTAGAGATGGGTCGTCGACGGATTTGGCGTTAACGAAACTAGACCGTCGAATTTCATTCATTGACTAGTCGATTAACTAGTTAAATTCATCGACTAGTTTACGCGTCTACTTGTATAAACTTTGCGACGAAGTGTACGGCGACGACGGCGATGACGCGCGACGTAGGCGGCAGACTCGTCTCGCGCGTGCTGTAGGTAGCTACCTATTAATTTGAACTTCTCTTCATACTTTTCCAGGCGTAGGACTGGCTGAATACCGACTGAATCACACACTGAACATCAAAAATTGAAAAAAGATGAACAACTATCAAACTAGTACAAACAAACCGGCTTGTCTCGCATCGTTCGACCAGTCCATCACCTTTCTCTTTTGCACACACGAAACTACCATAACGGCATCCTTTTCTTCACTTGACAATAATTTCATTCGACCCGTACAAATATCAACTCCCTCGTACTAGATTTAGTGTTCAAAGGAGAATGCTTAAAAAAAACCCAGAGCGAACAGATACCGGATTTAGGTCAGAATTTTAGTTGATATTTTAGTGATATCATTCTGTAAATATTTCACTATAAGGCTCGATGGCTAAATGTGTGATATTTTCCTATTTGTTTTTCCTCAGGGGTGATTATTTTTCTTTCATATATCTTCAATTTGGGTATACCCGACTATATAAATACATACATATGTACATACATATACTCATTCCCGTAATCCCATAGGAGTAGGTAGAGACTGCAGATTGTCTAAATCAACTATCCAGAGCCCACTTTTCGCCGCTTTCCTGCGAGACTCAGCGTAATGAGTGGCGAACTCTGTCGCAGCAGTTTGAATTTTATGTCTCATCTAAGTCTCTTAGTCGACTTTTACGACACGCCGAGAAGAAGGCGTTGGTGCAATTCGTAACCGAGACCACACGGCTTAATTAAATAAATACATATACATACACGATACAAATACATTATTCAATAGTGTTATTTATTACACTTCCATGGCCATTAGGTAAAAATTAAAGTAACAATACTGAAAAAAAAATGTACTCGTTGCATGTAAAAAACACAAAAATTCTTACTAAATACACCTGCTATGTATTATAAAAAAAACATAATACAACATTTATTTATTTCTTATATATCTATCTACATATATAAATTAAAGTTACTTTTCATGTCTGTCTGTGTGACCCCGTTGTTGTTCGAAACTACGCAATGGATTTTGATGCTGTTTTCACCATAATTTTGAGAATTTATTCCGAAATGTTTATGTGTAGGGTCGGGTAGTAAACAGTGGCTCGGTGGTACACACTGAACTGACGTACGTTCGTCATAAATGTAAGGTTGCCAGCCCGTGCTATGTGCACGAACACACTTACCCATAACCGCGTCCGGGAGGGACGCGGTTATGGGTAAGTGTGTCCTCTGGTCCTCAGTCGCTGGCTCGCTCCCGCCGAAAACACACGCGTTGCGAGTGAATTTGTTATTTACGCCCAAAAAAGCAGGAAGCTACCCTTTTATATGTATTACGATTATTCCACTTATTAAGAAACTACATAATACATGGTTTTGCATGTCTTGCGCGCGATAAATGCGTTTTGTTTATGGTATGGTAAACGGTGAACTGGTTCACTATGTACCCTACCTTTTATGAAGGAGTGTGTCGTGGATTTTGATGTTCTGCTTAATGTTTTAAAGTTGATTCGATTATTATATCTGATACTCATATTTCAGACTGGCTCGGAGTAAGAAGGAAAAAAATTGGCATACAAACCAGGGATGAAATTATTCAATGATAAGTAAAACAGAATTTAAAAAAAAAAAATCTTTTATTTAAAATTGAGATTTTTGTTAAGATTCCTATAATTTCGTTCACAAACCCATTTTTGTTACCTTTGACAACGTTTCATTCATTGTGTGGTTCACTGTGTACTCCTAATAGTTCACTGTAGCGCTGCCCCATAGTTCACTGTGTACTTAGGGTTGGACACAGTGAACCGTCCCCATGTTTTTTTTTAAAACTTATATGCTTATGGGGTTTTAGCTGATATTGATTGATAAAATGAGACGATGACTGAGATGATGACTGAGTTAGTCAAAAAACATTTTTACAAAAAAACGCAATAAAAGTGAAAAATAACTTTAATTCGGAAGTCGGTGTCTTTAGTTTTATATTTTCGATTTTTGCCACCGACTTCCGAAATTAAAGTTATTTTTCACTTTTTTGCGTTTTTTTTTTTTGAAGTCGGTTGATTTTTTTGTAAAAAAGGTTTTATTTTTCACTTTTTATTTGTTGTACCTACCCCACACAAATTCGGATACCAATACTTGATATGAAAATAACAGTGATAGGAAATTATTAAAACGTCATCAATATAAACTAAGTGGAAAAATACGCAGTATTAAGGATAACTCAAAAAAACTCCTGGTCAGAACTTGATCAAATTCATATGGAACCACACGAGAAGCACCAGCTTTCAAATAAAAGAAAATACCCAAATCGGTTCACCTAGAAAAAAGTTCTGAGCTTACACACAAAAAACAAAATACAGTCGAATTGAGAATCTCCTCCTTTTTTTAAGTCAGTAAAAAATATTTGTAGTGGATTTTACCGAATTTTTAGTGGTCCACTGTGGACCACCTTACCCTATAATACATATATATTAAACTTAACATAATTAAAAAATCTAAATGTTTTGTCCAGTCGGAAAAACAGTGCGAAACAGGGGCGGGCCACTAGTTTATCAATAAACCGTGGAAAATGAGCACAGTTATTAAGGGTATAACTGACTGGATGGTAAATTATTGGCAAGAGTTCTTAATCACTGCCTTTATCCACTTTATGGGTTTCGACAAAGTGATTTAGATGTCGAAATTGGACAGTTCAATGATAATTTTGTTTCAGAAGTAATGTCATGTTGTAAAATTATTTGCTTCTACGCCTAGCACTAACGCGCGGAGTAAACGTAAGGTCGAACGATTTTCATATTGAAATCACTCGTTTCGCATTCGCACATCATATTTTTTTTTATCTATAACTTTAACCTTGTCTAGGGGTGATATTAATTGTGCTTGCCGCATAAGCTATAGGATAGATGCTTTTTCGATCACAAAAAAAATCGAATTTATGTTACGTTTTTCTACCTACGTCACGCGTTCGTGTTAAGTTATCCCTCTGCTAGACTTTTATGATTAAAGTTTTGGCGATATGAGGTGTCTGACTGTTGTATTTGGCACCAATGATTTTATAATTAAATAGAGGTTTGACACAATAAGCTTGCTTGCTTCGCTTTCAGTGCAGTTCGATTCCTGTGCCCTAATTTCGTAACACACTATCAACAATCTGAATTATTTTGAAGCCTATTTATTGCTGTTCAAAAAATGTGTCTGCTCAACAACGTAAATAACGTAATGAATGTTATTGAAAACTATTTCTACTATTAGTTTGTTACGCAATTACCCCGCTATACGGTAAAATGATTCCTTATTGCTACAGACTCAGGTGTTTAAGTATTGAAAATGCCAGAGCACGTGTAAGGAAAATGTTAAAGAATTTTTGTAACTACATGTTTTTACCATACCAGCCCCAAAACTAGGTACCTATCTGATTTTATGTGATAGTTAATATTGCTAAGCACTCTATTGAAAACTCATCACGTTCACAAACCTCAAAATGTTATTACTAGCAGGAAATATCGTAGCTGTCAGAAGTAATAAATCTAAATCCAAGGCCTAAAAGCAATTATCTCAGAGTACAATATGACCAGCGGGGTAGTTACGTAACACACTAAGAGTAAGAATGGGTTTCATTTGACAGTTCAACAACATTCATTGCGTTATTTACGTTGTTGAGCAGACAATTTTTTTGGACATATGAAGCAATGGATTAGCAATAGGTTTCAAAATGATAAATGAAAATGAAACCTTCATTTGTAGACATAGGTTGTACAGGGGTGTTCCAAGTAAATATTAAATAACGAGCCCATCTATGCCTTGCGTTGAAGCGTACAAATTAAATCCACACTTTATAATCACTATCAATTTCAATGAAAATTCAATATAATAATAAAAGAGTACACAATGTCAGATAAAAATAAAATGGATTAAAATAAAAAAATAAGAAAAATAAGAAGACCATATGTCACATAAATAAACGGGTATTACAATTTGATTTTAATAACATAATTTTAATTTCAAAGTCAAGGTTTTGCTAATATAATAAATCGGATGTAGCAGGTCTAGTATCTTTCATTTAAATAATCATTAATTGTATGGTACTCGTAACATTTTTCGACTAGAAATTCGTTTAAGCATTTTTGGAACAGATCTTTATTGGTAATATCTATAATTTGTTTAGGTAATTTATTATAGATTTTGGGCGCCATACCTAAAAATTTTTTACTGAAAACGGCTTACGATACAGATTGTGATAGATAGTGTGTTACGTAATTAGGGTGCAGGAAAGTGTCTTAACTCTATCACTTGATATCATATCATCATATTATTAAACAAAGTCCCCCCGCCGCGTCTGTCTGTCTGAACGCGCTAATCTCTGGAACTTCCTATGAGATTTTAAAGATTCTTCTTGAATTCGGTAGCCCAATTCTTGAGGAAGGTTATAGCCCAATTAACATCACGCTACGACCCTTAGGAGCTGAGCAAAAATAAAAAAGTCAGAAAGAACGCTAATTAAAAATGAAGTAGGTAATAGCGCTGGCTGGCAATGCGCAGCGACGCGGTGGGTAGGTTGCCGAAATTTTACGCGGACATGTCGCGGGCAGAAGCTAGTATAAAATAATTCAGGAAGATTTTTTTTATTTGGCCTTTTGTATGATCGAAGATTTTCTTTACAAGTCTGTCTAACTTCAACACTTTATTACATAAAACTAACTGAGAAAATAGAAATTCGTAGAACAACCTAATACCAGGAAAGTGTCTTACATAAAATAATAAGGGAAATGAATTACAAATAAAAAGGGACTCAATTTGACAATTTAAATTTAGACGTTACTCATTCCCTTCTCCAATAAGGAAATTACGTTAATCTTGTTTTTAAAAGGGAACTCCTGAACTCCTCCTGAACGGTTATGAATGATTCATAAAAAGAAATACTTATATCGGAAAGTATATAGATATTGTCACATAGATAATGAGTTTTTTTACCAAAAGGTGAAATGTAAGATCTCAACAAGAAGCAGTGCATCTACGATATCAATCAATCTTAGAGAAACCTTACCAAAAATGAATTTATTTACATATTAGGAACACCGACTACATTTACAACGCATTTTTTTATTTCATTGCAACTTGATAATTTTACCGTGTTACCTATTCCAAAATATGTTTTAATTACATAAATTAAATATTACAAAAAGCAATTTGACATGTCTCGGTACTTAAAATAAACAACACGCGCAAAACTTTGATTCTAGTCTAAACTAAATACTCTTTTTGAAACAAGAAGACTTATTCGTTTTAAACAAAAGTTTTTAGTTTTGGACTAACTTGAAACTATTGTTTGATGAGATCTAATTTTATTCTATGTGCATCGTCTTCACATATAATTATATAATTAATGTGTACAAAAGATTGTAAAACATATTAAAAGAGTAACAGTGGATTTTCTTGCCCATTCATCTCCATACGAAACTACCTTTTGGAAGGGGCAACTACACTGGCCTTCATAACTTAGTACCTACCACACTATTACACACACACACACACTATTACATATTGCATTTTTTCCTAAACTATAGAAGTAAGAGTTTTGAAATAAAAAACCAATTATAGCAAATTTCATCAACTTTCGTTGAAATTATAGTTTTTTTATACATTAGTAGTGTTTTTAACTGAAAAAAGATAAAAACCAAAAAATTGCCATTTTTACTTACTGGCAATAAACTCAAACAACATATATATATATAGATGCCGTTTTACGCCTTATTTACATTTTAATAAGTGTTATCGCCTCCTCGGACTCTGATTACAGCTTCGAGCCGGTTTGGCATACTGAAGACAAGGTTTTAGGACGCGATGTTGGGGAATATTCTTCCATTCTTCCATCAGGGCCTATTTTAGGGCCCTGACGGTGATAGAAGGTGGTCTGCGGTTTCCGACAAGTCGCCCGAGCTCATCCTAGGCGTTCTCGATCGGGTTGAGATCAGGCCTTCTTGATGACCAAGTCATCAAGTTGATACCAACCTCCTGAATTTACTCTTGTGCGACCCGGGTGGTATTTGGCCGGGTGTTATCCTTCATCAGTATCGATCCATCACCCATATTTACTAAATATGGCCCTGCTTACTCATTAAGGATCTCTTGGGCATATCTTTCCCCAGTCAGGGTGCCATTTTCTATGGCCACTGGCTCTGTGCGACCTTCTGAAAAGATGCCAGCCCATACGTGTACAGAGCCTCCACCGTATTGGACTCTTTCAGTGCAGCAGGCTTGAATGTATAGCTCACCAGGTTGCCTGTACAGTCATCGCCTTCCATCGGAAGTGAATAATGAGAATCAAGACTCATCAGTGAACAAAACCCTTGTCCATTCTTCTTCACTCTACCGTATGTGTTTAAGGGCGTAGCGCAGTCTTGCTACTCGATGCCCTCTCTCGAGTTTGGAGCCACTTGCTGGCCTTTGGGGCTTCAAGTTTGCTTCAGCAAGTCTTTTTCTCACTGTACTGTCACAAATGTAGTCTCTTCGGATCTGAATAAGCTTTTGCTGGACTTCAAATGCATTGAGGTGGCGATTTCTCAACACAGTGGAGACCATATAGCTGTCTTCTCGAGTACTAGTACATCTGGGTCTGCCATTACAAGAGTTCCTCAGATGGTTTCCAGTTTCTACGTACCTTCGCTCCACCTGCCGGACCGTTTTTAATGTTACACCCACCATTCTTGCATTACGACGCATACTGATGCCTAGTGCCAGAAAAGTCATGATTCTTGCATATTCTTCAGGTGGAAGAGGCATGATATTATTATGTAAAGTTTACGTGCTGTAGATACCTTGGCTTTTGAATCAAAATTCATCGACCAAGAAATAAATGTGAAAACAAAAACAGAAACAAAAAGTTAAAAGTAAGACAGCAATTTGGAAAGAAGTGTTTTTGTTTATAATGTTTTTTTTCAGCCATTCCTTATAAGAAGGTTATCGACTTTTTTTTTATATATACACCACTGTAATACAGTATCAACTAGTGCGGAGAGTATTGTGACTGTGTTACTGGCGGCCTTATACTCGTATTGTAATGTAACAGTATACTTTCTTTTTTCATTTTTTTTTTGTCCACAATTTATTGTCAGCAGTGTACTTAAGGTAAATTGTGTACATTTTTCTTTTTTTTTGTAATCCTTTTTATTTCGAAACTATATCTTGTGTACTTTCAAAGTTATTGCAATTTTATTTTAAAAGTGTGATACTAAGTTTTGAAAACCAGCGTAGAATCAATTCTACTTTTTTTTGCAAATTTTGACGTTTAGTGCCTTTTATTTGAAATAACATATTTGACTTTGACTTTGGCGCGAAACGATGAATTTAACTGGCTGCTTCAGATTACTTAGGTTATTGACCAGAGACAGACTAAACTTCCAAACCTTAATTAAGATATCTACTATTTCAGTTTGTTTATTATTGTTTATGTCTGCATACGCAGCGCGTTCAAGATCTAAATTATATTCCGCTATCAAAACTACGTGATTCCAGAATAAAATATGTTTTCGTAAATCCGTAGAGAAATCATGTCGGTTCATAAAGTTTATTTATAAATAATAAATCTTGAGAAAGTGTTCCGATAATAGGTAGGTACAGTGAACATATTTATTTATAATACACAATTTTTTTTATTTGTCGTCACAATGATTACGTCCTTCCCTTGGTTAGTAAAGATATAAATAGAATTAAAATTAGAATACATTGCCTAGTTATATGTGGTTGGCTTAGGTAAAGCTGCAAGGCTATAACTGTAATGGAAAATTTATAAATCTGTATATTTTCCGAATATCCCACCTAATCAGCATAGACATCCTAAAATTAACTTCTCATTCTCTCTCTCACTTCTCATCATCATTTCTCTCTTTTTTACGCCAGAAGCAATGGAATTGTGATTTAATCTGCCAAACCTCACGAAAGATGCAAAAGCGTAATAATCAACATGTTTCGGTACAAGTTAAAAAACATATTAATAGTATGTACATCTAAATAAATATTAAAAAAAAGAAGAAAAAGAATCATAGGGCCTCAAAAAATTCGTCCACATCGCTGTCGACAGGAAAAGTGCCCAAAAGGCTGGCAGCATTGCTACGTAGGTATTATAAATAATATGCTTATGCATAATGCGCCATGTTTTATAATATTTATTACGTAATCAATAAGTCAAAATGTCAAACCTACAGGTTTATGACAGCTGCGCGCACAGATCATTAAAGCCCGGCGGCGCATGAGTCGTTGCCCGGAATATTACCACTTTATAAATATTATGTTTATATACATTTTGAACTAGGTAGAGCGCTAGGTGAGTCTTTCTTACAAAATATGAAAACAATACCGATGCTTATTTACAAAAAAACAATCGACTTCCAAAAAAACACTAAAAAAGGTGAAAAATATCTTTAATTTCCGAAGTCGGTGTCTGTGGTTGTGCAGTTTCGTTTTTGGCCACCGACTTCGAAAATGAAACTTATTTTTTACGTTTTTTTTGTGTTTTTTTTGGAAGTCGGTTGTTTTTTCGTAAAAAAGTTTTTATTTTTACTTTTTAGTTGTGGTACCTACCCCACAAACATTCGTATACCACTGCTTGATATGTAAATAACCGTGGCAGGAAATTATTAAAACATCATCAATATAAAGAAGTTGAAAAAATACGCAGTATTAAAGATAACTCAAAAACTACTGATCAGAACTTGATCAAGTTTAAATGAGACCACTTGTGAAGCACCAGCTTTCCAATAAAAATCGGTTCACCCAGAAAAAAGTTCTGAGCTAACACTCTTAAAAAAAAACTGTCAAAGCCTCCTCCTTTTTTTGAAGTCGGTTAAAAATTCATTCGTTTTTAGCATTGAGTTATAGTACAATAACTCAATGGTATTTAGTCAAATATTTTACCAAGTTATTCGATTATGTAAATGGGGATCTTTTTCTAAGTCGGCTTATTTGAAAAGCTAAGATTTTTTTAGTAAAAATAATATCGTATTCTAGGGAGCGTGATCAAAATTTCCTTCGTCAAAATATTCGAGATCAGTTTTTTCTACGAGTTTGTCGTTTAATCTCTTATGATATGGGCTTCAGTCAATATATTAGATTGGGGAAAAAGTTTTCATATTTCATATACAAATTGAAGACTAAGAGCTCCTGTGGCACCCAATATCGAGTTTTTTATATACCCAGACTTTTTAAAATGGGTCAAAACTATTTTGTGGTCAACCCCTAACTTTTCACCTATGTCGTAACTACTAATATGCCGATTTTGCTCCACTTTTTCAAAAATAGCATCGACTTTATCCGTAACAGGGCGACCAGAGCGAGCTGCATCTTTGGCATCAAAATTCCTGAACTGAAAACGCTTGAACCAACTTTATGCTACTCTTATCGACACTGCGTTAAGTCCATAAAAGTCACATATTTCTTTCGCGGCTTGTGTCGCATTTTTCCTTTTTTTGTAATAAAACTTTAAAATGTATCGAATTTCTTCGTTAGATTCACTCATTTTGGCGGACAGAAAACAATTGAAAAATGGCGGGAAATCGTTTTAACTTCATATTTTCATTTTTTTAAATGTCATTTGTTGAATGGTATGAAAATGAAAACTGGCCAGATACAAACAGTACAGCCAAAGAGATTTTACTACAAATTTTAACCTAAAAAATACGAAAAAACTATTCCTGACCTATTATTTCAATAAAATAATACATTAATATTTATCAGGTTTGCTTACATGACTGGTATATTCAGAGATTTGAAATATCTCTGGTGTCCTAGATTTTCTTAATAGTCTAAGCAGAAATACCAGTACCTACTTGTATTATTTCTTAGAAAGTCGTGGCTAAATAATAACAACCGCACGGGTCGATTTTCAAGGTTAAGCAACGCTGGTCGAGGTCGGTCTATGGATGGGTGACCATCCATGACATACCGAAAGCCGTGCCTCCGTGCCTCGGAAAGGACTTGATCCCGGCTGACATTCCATGACCTTTGACAGTCGTTACAGGTCAGAAGCCCGAAACTGACAACCAGTTTTGCCAAAGGGTATCGCGTTACCTAGTAACTGAAATGTGGTGGTCAGATAGGCAGTCTCTCATGTAAAATACTGATGTTCAGTTGCATTTGGTTGGACTGGAAGCTGACGTAGGCCGATAATGACCTACTTGTAGTTTGTAGTTCCAAAAACTTCAATCACTTTAGAGAATCACACCTCTATCATCCTATTGCTTATTTGCGTATTATGTCCTATTCGATCAAATTTGGCTTTGAGAGCAATGTTAATATCATGATTTTCAATATGAGGTAACCCTCGTCACAGCTACCGTCATTTACATACGGAAAGTATGTGAAGCGTAGTTGATCCTCAGCAATATTGAATGTAAGGTAAATAGTTTACAATACAGAACTATCAACTTCCCCTTAAACCTTTGACCCTGATCTGATCCCTCGTTTCACGTTTTTTTACCCCTAACTATTATTAGTAATTGATGAACGGGCCCGACGGTTTCATATAAGGAATTCATTTGAGGTTTTTAACATACCTTTTTAAATATCTATGAATTCCACACACTTCCACCCAAGCTTACTTAAAACCGACATTTTCTCCTGAGAAAAAGTCGTACATTGAACTTCAGAACATTTTTATACGAAAAAATGTACTTTGGAAGATTAAATATCCAGTTTCTCATTTTTCTTCTTCTATGTCGCCACAAGGTAGGTACTTAAGATGAGTCAGACATCAAGATTGAAAGCAGGACAGTCAAGAGTATGCCAACTTGTTGCCATTTTAATTACAAACCTCATGAATTGACTACACTTCACAATGAGTGCCATCCGTGTATTCTGAGACAGGAAGAGTTTAATCCATTCAATTTCAGGACAGCCCTTATCAAATACCGAGTAGTGGAGTCAGATGCCTTTTCGTTTTAACTATAGTAATCCGCTCTAAATTAACACAATACACGATATTTTGTAAATCAAAGGAGTTCTGCTATTGACTTGTCCTTTCCTTTGTATGTTACCTGCTTATATTGATTACTAACTTCAGCCCGCGGCTTCGCACACGTGGTATATCAATAAAAAGCAGCTTATATCCTTTCCCAGGGTTCAAAGTATCCCCTTACCAAATTTCATCAAAATCAGTTCAGCCGTTTCGGAGAATAGCCAGAACAAAAAGTTAAAAAGACAAAAAAAAAAGTTTTTTTTTATAAGTACCGTATACACTTTCATAAGTGTTTAGTAAAAAGCTGTTATTTTGGAAATTACAAACAAATACTTCAATTTTATTTATTTGACTTTGATTAAAACCTTAGCTAACATAGCAAACGGTGGAGGTCTGGCCGGCTTGGGCGGAGCACCGCCGTGTCCTCGTGGCTGCGATCGGCGGCGGCGATCCCTCGCGTCCGGCCCTGGTCCAGGCCATGGTACGGAGCGAGAGGGAATGGGAAGCCATCACCTCCTTCTGCGACGCAGTAATGCTCGCGAAGGAGGAGGCGGAGCGCGTGAGGGAGAGGCAATCGTTGCGTCCTCATGCCCCTAGCCGCCGCAGGAGGAGACATCCAGGGCGTCGGGAGTCGATAGCCGACTCCCGGCCACCGATAGGCGCAGGCTTGCGGACGGCGAACCATGGGCTGCCATGGCAACCATGGTAAGACCCAGGCCCGGGTCGATGGCGCGTTGTGTTTCACGCGCGCCTCAAAGAGATGTCAGCATAATTGACGGGGTCCGATAGGACCGATGCCTGCCAGGGTCGCGGATTGTTCGAAAGAGTTACCGTGGCCCTGGCGCACAGGCAACTGAAGGAACACGGGTGGGTTTTAGTCAGTAAGAGTTTGACATGCCCTCCCACTCCGCCCAGAGCGGGAGAGGGCATTTGATGATTTCCCACTAAAAAAAAAAAGCTAAGATAGCAACCAAGCCACTACATCGTAGTCAATCTAAAGGAAAATCATTATGCAGGCTGGAGACGTTAATACTACAATAAATAAAGACGTTTAACAAAGCTGAGATGTACTTTACCATATTTGGGAACCTTCTGGCTATGGAGATATTGAAGTTCAAACTTCCAATTTTGTCGGACGTTTTTTTACGGAAACAAGTTTTGAATTAACTTTAAACAGCGTTTTTTCACACCAAAAATAAAAGTCGTTTCCCAGCAATTATTTTTGACAAGTACTTTGATGTACAGAATGCATAGTTGACGGTTATATGATGGGTTGTTTTACAATCTAACTAATGAGGTACCAAGTCAGTCTACAAACTAAAATCCAATCAAATACATCATTTCCAACTAGTCTAGACGGCTGATACGCAAAATCCACAGTCAGCCATCGCTACCATAGGTTGAGTAGGTATATTTTTTAATTTTGATGTTTCCATTTAGGTATTTGTTGGTATCAAAATACCTACTCTTATGCATTCATACACACACGGAATGTCAACACAAATGTGTATGTAGTTGGAACAATTCTCCCAATTAAAACTTTACATATTCCAAAATTCTAACCTGTCTATCTCAGTTTGGTTATATTATCACTGTTGAATAATTTATGTTTTTATTTACCACAAGTGTAGTTAGAAAACCATCTTTAAAATTGCTAGAAACATACTGAAATTCTCGCATCCCGTAGAGGAAGTTTAGTGCTGGAAAATAAAATAAAATCGCTGTCGCCGGCATCTTTGAATTTGTGTTCGAAAGTAACATTAAAAAGACGGCCGCAGCTTTCAGAATAAAACGAAGCTGTAAATTGCTATTTATAAATGAATATCGTCGTATCGTCAGTAAATTTTAATCCTTCGATGTTGACATGGCAATGAGATTTCTACTTTTGAGAACAAAAATGGATGAAATATTCTTCTTGGTTAGCAAAAATGGCTGAAATACTGTGATTTCGATTTTGGGAAATATGTGTGCCTCTTACATATTGATCTATCTAAATCAAAGTGTGTAATTGATGTAAAAATTCAGGAATTTCGTACCGTGAATGTTTTCGAAATATACACGTAAGAAAAAAAAACAGTTGAGTTGCTATGTCACGACGTAGCAGAGACTACACGTAGCTCGTAGCACACGATTGAAGTACCTACTGAACACGCGACGCGCTGAACTTTCCTTTACATGTCTAGAAATTCATGGAACATTCTTGGTCGTTGTGTATTCGATGTACCTATATGATACCTATCCAGTTTACTGCAGTTCACCAGAGGTTAAAAACCTGTACTGAAACAGAAATTGTGAACCTAAGCACTAGAAAAACAATAAATATGAAAGAATATTTCATGTTTGTGGTTTTACTATTTTGGGGTACTACTCGACGGAAAAAGAATCAGCATTCAAATCTCAAAAAAAATGTTTACGGGCGATGTTTAAACTTGAGAAGACCGATAGTTGGTGGTTACGTTATTTAAAAAATTACAAGACATTAACTTTACCGTGCTTGTACATATTAGAAGTGGCTGTGTTTTTTAAGTCGAATCCGCAATAAAAGCGTCTAGCCGACATAGTCCCAATGGTCAACTTTGTCTCCCATCCGCTAAGACTGCCCTAATGCGCAAAAGTGTATACTGTATGGCTCCAGTCATTTATAACAAAGTAACTAAAAGTTGGAGAGAACTACCTCAAGCAATGTTTAAAAATAAACTTCGTACTTTTTTGACCGCCAGAGCATATTATAGCGTTACTGAGTTCATTAATTAAAAGGAATTTGACTTGAGATAAGTAATTAGATTCATTTGGAGCTACTTTTATAATAATGTTGATGTAATTGTAGATGTAATTTTTAATAACCCGTTAATAATTAAGTATGACAACTTTTAATGTTTTGATAAATTGTATAAATCTATTATTTTACACGTCACTTAGTGACAAACATGTTTGCACTTAATTTACTTTGTCATCTTGCATGCACTTTCTATGTATGTACACACACATATTTATGCAAATAAATAATATTAATACGAGGGTTCCGGCGATTGGGGCCGCAATTAATTGGGACCGCGGTCCCAGTTGCCGGATCCTTTTTTTTTTTTTTTCTTCCGGCGATTACTTTTTATTGCGATTATTATGGCTACCCATAATTGATTTTTTTAAATATATTGTTTAAGCGAAAAGCAGTACAGTCAAACGAAAAAATGTTTAAAAAGCTTTTTGATTCAAACTTATCATTTATTTTTTATATACTTAATATAATATAAAAAACACCCTTTTATTACCGTTCTTGTCATGTGAAATTTACGTAATAAAAACATACACATAAATCATACTAACAATAATCAACAATTTACAAACAATTAACAACAAGTAAGTAATTATCTATAACAAAATCAGCCTTAACAATGTTAAAATATACTAAAAATATACACATAAAATCGTATTAAAAATAATCAACGTACTATATAATAATCACAGCCACTACGTAATATGGACGAGTTTTTGGCGCTTGCGTTTTTTGGATCCTTGAATTTGAATGGATTAAGCCATGTACCAATTTAATATAACCATTTAAACACATATTTTCTCAAAATTTACATAATAATATTCGTAAATTTTGATCAGATCTAAATAAAAAGGTGTTATTGGTGTAAAATTCGGGATTTTCATACCGTGTTACAAAAAAAAATGTTTTCAACGGTCAATTCTCCAACTGCAAATGTAAGTTTGTAATTTCAGTATCAAAATATGTTGCATAAATGGCCATATTTTTTTATTGCGATGACCTAGATAGTTGATTATTTTAGAGCTTTAAGGGATCGTAAAACTTCGTATTTGGTTTTAATTTCAACTAGATACATCCACGCGTTCCTAAGGAAAAGGGTCTTGACAGACAGGAAGACGGACAGCGAAGTGATCCTACAAGGCTTCCGTTTTTCCTGTTGAGCTGCGGAACCCTAAAAATACAGTTTTAATGTCATAGGTGTGTTAGTGCATACCATCCATGATACCATAGATATATTTCGTAATTAGAAAGAAAGAAAGAAAAATGCGTTTATTAAAAATACGCCTTAAAACTAAAAAATACGGAACAATGATTATAATGCCAATGGGGCCTCAACTCAGCATAATGTCAGATGACAACACAAGGTTTACCACCCGACGCTCATTTTCAGCTGCAACCCACGAGTGCCATACGCTAGAATAATAAAAAGATTAAGGAAGTGTGTGTCCGTTCTAATAAATTAAAAGTGTTGTGACATGGGTGTGTGTGGGTTTGTGTTGTGATTAATTAGGTAGGTCGTTATCTAGTTGAAGACGTTTGGTGAAACGAAATGTTTATACCTTTAAAGATCAGCGAAAGAGAGATCTCGTCAGAATAATGAATAGAATAATGTGTACTAATGTGCCCGCATTGTGTACTTTTACTGCCAAAATAGGTTACATTAGCCATATCAGAATAGATATAAACAACAAGGTCATTCAATACTGCTTAATTCTGTATATAATTGGTGAAGTTTCAGAATCAAAAATATTATATTTTTACTAAAGACGCTTAAGTAAATGTAATTAAATAATGGTTTATTTACATCTTAATGAAAGTATTTAATTACTTTCAAACGCCATTACTTATGAAACTTGACATTTATTAACACTATGAATATTCCTGACCTCGTCGTTTGAATTAGGTAGTAGACTCTATATTTTTTATTTCTAACTAGCTAATGCCTGGCATGCGTTGCAATGCCTTTTTCTTTTTTATTAACTACCTTTTTGCTAGAGCGAAAAAAACAAAAAAATAACAAATCAGTTAAACCATTTTTGAGTCTTAACGAGACTATCGAACAGCAATTGATTTTTATATATAAGATTTGATGGCGTTTATAACTAAACTTAAACAAATTTTGGCGATAAAAAAGCTGAAACATGAAATTATTTTTACCAGTACACATAAAATTATCTGTACATTTTCTCAGTAGGTATTTGTGTTCCTCTGAAAGCCTCCAGGCGGTACCTACATCAAACACGATTATTAAAAAGTAAATTGAACAAGATTTTCTTATGTTTTTTTTAAATCAAAAACATAATCAAAGTGATTTTAAATAAGATGTAAAACTGTATTATGTTTATATGCAATATTTAATCAATTTCAGTATTTGACCTAGTCAATAAACCTTTACAGTTTCAGTATCGTGAAATAATTTAGTTAGGTCATTCAAATTTAAGAAAGTGAATACTAAGCAAATACTTGCTACTCCTAAACGAAGGTCTTAAGGGCCAAATAAATGGTCAATCTAGTATACATATATCTAAAAATATAAACTAATTAAATTGACATCGACATAACCCACCCCGATCAAGATGATTCTCTTGAATTGGTTGTTGAAATTAAATTAATTTGATGCCTAACAAAATCAAAATTGGAGGCAATTCTGTAGCAATTGCCAGTGACTTCGATCAAATGGAAACTTTAAGTCCCAAGAGATTTAATCAAAAGTATCCCACATATTCGTCAAGCCTCTAGATACCATGAACATAAATATCTTCTCATGTTTCTATCTTCAGTGACTTACACCCACCCGGTTTCTGAATTAAGAATTTGAAGTTGAAAAGTTGTCAAACTCCACTTTAGCATTATAAACTAAAGCGATTCCTCAATATATTTTTTTTACATAATTAAAGGTAAGGGTAGTTCACAGTAAGAAAAATACCTTATGAATTTTGTACTGTCATCAAAAGTCAACTTAATTTTGTGAATGATTTTAGATTAATTAACATTTTTGAGAAATAATTGCGTAAAAATAATGCCATTGGTTCATTAAACGCGAATCAGAGCGCGACACGTCAATTCTTGCAGACGTGTTTCAATCAAATTGTAAAACAAACTTTATGCGTCGGACATTTTCGTAGTTTTTTTTTCGTTACCAATGGACGTTTTGGCAATCAAAATAAAATAGCGTTATAAAAATGTCTTCTGTTGATGTTAATATTTTGCTGAAATATTCATATTTTGGGATACCTAAATCACAAGAAACATTAGGTACTTATTGGTTTCTCAAAAACTGTAACAAAACGAATCACCTTAAGTAATGCTAGAGTAGAGTTTGACAAGATTTCAACTTCAAACTCTCAATTCAGAAACGGAGTGTAAGGCTGAGCGTTGTCTGTCGGAAAGTCAAACAAGCTCGGAACTGTTGACGTCAGAATAGGTACTTATGTCCTCCACCCTAAGTCAATTTGCTCTCATGTAACAAACTTTGTGTGATCACTAAAGAAAGTTACCATGTGCGAATATTTATTTGAGGTGGCAGCACCAACAAGCGAACCACACGATATGAGCAAAGTTACTGTTGTCAATGTGACGTTTATTAAACCCTGGTGGACGCAGGTAGGTGGAACTTTAGTGATGAAACTGACCTTTATTAAAAGCAGAATTAAAAAATAAAATTGTAGTGTTTGGCTACAGAATTATGAATGCCGAAACACTTTAGTAAAGTAAAGTTAGAGTAAATTTAAATTAATACTGGGAGGTTTTCACCAGCAATTTGTCAGTAACAGCTTGCCCCCTATTCCCTACATGGGGCTTTACATAATTGGCGAAATGTGGTATTATTTATACATCTCTACCAAACCATTCGGCGAATACAGGCGTGATTGTATGTTTAGGTATGTGCAAAGCCGGCCACTGAAAGGTATGTAACTAATCATGTTAAAAAAATGCCGTCTTTCATATTAAAATCCCTGTAACGCAGTAGGCACCACAGAATACCAGGAAGTGCAAAGGTATCAAACGTTCAGGTACGTATCACACGTTTTGATGGATTACTTCGAACTAAAAACATACAATATCATTAAGGCACGCCTTTTCTCGAGGGAATAGGCAGAAACTGTAGATATACTATTCGAAATGTGCTATGATCCTGTCCAATTCCTGCTATACTTCGCGTTCATTCAACAACTAAGAAATACCAGGATATTGAAATTACTAACCAAGCTAAAGTAATTAATTATTTCCGATCCCTTTTATTTATGTTACAGAGTTGTCCCCAGATTGTAGTTAATTACGTTCATCCTTTAATTTATCATTACTCTTCCCGAATTATACAGATGACATAATTTGTAAGGTTGTAATCTTAAGAGATGTTTTAAGTAGAGGAAGGCAACACTACCTAGCCCACCGAAAAACGTATGTTTGCTGAAATTGGACATGAGGCATTTTTTAACTTCGTCTACATGTTGAAGATAACACAGGTGAAAATTCCGAGGTATTCCATGAAGCACACCCAAACGAAGCACACCCAGACGAAGCACACCTAAAGTATTCCACTTAGCACACCCGTAGGTGGGCTTCAAATAAAAATTTAAAATAATTAATTTCCTATTCCACGAAGCACACCTACAAATATCACTCGCATAGTGCGGGGACTAAGAAATAAAAATGTCGATAGGAGAAAATATGTATTATTTAAAAGACTAACTTAAATTTCTAACATCATTCAGTTTCATTATAATAATGTGACACAATATTTGTCATTTTTGTAATCTTACTATTTAAAATCACAGATTGTTTCATAATTATCGTTCCAAAAAAAATATTATTTTTTATTTTTTAACAATTTTTCTATTATGTTCCTTTTTTGTGTTCTTAATAAAATCACAGATTCTTTCATAATTACAATAAAAACTTGGACAAATATCAAAAACATTGTAAATATAGTTTTCTATAGAGATCTATACATAATTAATAGATGGGTTAAAATTTCTACTACTTGGACCTGCCATCGGCTCCATTATTTTGTTTGAATAAATTGCACGAAAAACAGAAAAAATAACAATAACAAGACCGGCGCACAATTGCATATACTCAGCCCGTGACGTCACGATAGTGTAATGAGAACTAAGCATGTAAACAAGTTCCGGAAACGCTCGGCTAAATTCGGGTTGGCTCGGGAATTCAGTGGCGGGCGCACGCGTTGACTATTAGCGCATCATGTATACGTCTTATCTATGGGATTTATATATGAACACTATGAAAATGACAAGTATTGTATCACATTATTATAATGAAACTGAAAGATGTTAGATATTTAAGTTAGTCTTTTAAATAATAAATATTTTCTCCTATCGACATTTTTATTTCTTAGTCCCCGCACTATGCGAGTGATATTCGTAGGTGTGCTTCGTGGAATAGGAAATTAATTATTTTAAATTTTTATTTGAAGCCCACCTACGGGTGTGCTAAGTGGAATACTTTAGGTGTGCTTCGTCTGGGTGTGCTTCGTTTGGGTGTGCTTCATGGAATACCTCAAAATTCCTTGGTATAGCAGGCTACGCCACAGTATCACATAATTAAATCAGTCTTTTTATTTTACAAATTGTGAATTAAAGTCGCTTTACGTGACCGCGTTGTTCTTTTAAGCTACGCAACAGATTTGAATGCGGTTTTCACAACCATTTGGAGAATTAATTCTGGAAGGTTTATTAATTTAATACATTCATATTAAACTTTCATATAAAGTAATGAAGAAATATCTATGTTTTTTCTAGTCGTAAAAACCGTGCGAAGCACTAGAGTCGCTAGTTATAAGTTTAAATTGGTTTTCATTACCCTTCTCGAATCTTTATAATATGTATTTAAAGCTCACAACTTACTCTATTATTATGAAACGTGACGTTAGCATGCCTCGCAACCATTACATAATAAAATACTCGTAGATATTGTGGGCGTTCTCAATATTAACTCATAATTATGTATATTTCCAACCAGCTGGCGCTGGCGACATATAATTTGTACAACTTCATTCTTTCGGCAATTTGCAAATCAGTTTCCCAAATTTTTTATTACTTATACATATATAAAATACTGGGAAGCCATATTTTAACTGTTTTTCGCTCCGTTGATGTGTTCTTCAATATTGTTGAAGGACGAAGGTATATTTGAAGGATTTTCGTTACTTGGAAGCAAACCTTTGAGGTGTAACTATTGAAGTAAGTGCATATGTACCCATAGGTATTACGTCATAAGTGTGCCTATACCATAGATATGCAAGGTGTCATTGAAATGACTGAAAACATGAAGAGAGGTTTTTGTACTCATCATTATAAACAAATTAGATATGCGAACAAGCCCGAAATAGCGAAAATAAAATACATTTATGTGCGCAAGCGTCGACAAAATGTAGGGAAAGGCTGTCTTTTTTTCGCGATTTCAGCGTTGTTAAAAAACAGATAAAGGCAGTAGCACCCTGCCGTCTGCAAATAACAACCAACTGCCAATATCTTTCAGTCAAGCTACGGTTGCAGGGGCGGATACAGGGGGCGGGGGCAACGGGTGCATTTGCCCCACCTGGGCTTCGACCAAACTGTCTAAAACTCTAAATTGGACATAAACAGTTTTATAACCTGAATTTTTACTTTGTATACAGTAAATTAAAAAGATATATAAGTCGTAGTGATCCTCGAAAAGGGGCCCACGTTGAAATAGGTGTCCTCCCGAAACATTTGCCCCCCTTGAGAGAAAACCTAGATCCGCGCCCATATGGTTGACTGTTCAATGTACTAAAGTACTTAGCAGCTTTTGGGAAGCAATGCTAAGAATTTCACACTTATCTACGGGTTAATACAATAACTCACGGGCTTTGCCAATAATCCCCAGATCTGACGCATATTATGTTTTTTAGCTGCTAATAACAATACAAAAATATCGTGTTGACGTCAAACGGATAATCTTCTTCGAAAAATATAACATTGCCCGTGTTATAAGATTGCCAAATGTGTCGGTATATTCTATGGAATACAATAAAGAATATATTTTATTATTACCACGTAAAAGGGATTCTTAGAGGTAGGAAAGCGGATTAAGTTGGTGCCGCAAAGTGAGGCCACTGTCCTCAATCGATACCCAGATGTGCTAACGTGTGCTAAACGGATTATTTCCGATTCACATAACATCTAATGTCCTGATATTGAATGACTGTTATTTAGTATCCCAGGTCGGGCAAAGTGTTATTGGGTTTTGCCATCATGAATTTCTCAGTAGCAGCCCGGAGTCTGGATTTACGGCCGGTTAGTGGCAATAGGCTCGCCGCCATAGAAACTTAAAAGGGAAAGATACGTTACACTGTAACATTGCAATCACTAAACCTGGGTTCGACGTACAACTGCATGCACCGAAACTCACACATCTGTGATTATACAAATAGGACAGAGATAAGACCCGACACAGTCGTGCGAGAGCAATCGCGTTAGCCGCCGAATTTTTACGATTATGAATGATATTGAAGTAGCGTTAGCGAGAGTCGCGCGATGAGTAATCCCGTGTTTCTTAGTTTTCTTTCTTGAGTGATAAGAACATTATTAAATACACAAGAAGGCATTTTGATGCGTATTTATATACAAAAACTGAAATTATTGTCCTGTATCGACATGCGCTATTTAGACAATGATCCGCGTGTGACTGAGTGTCATTGCGTCCATTGGACTTAGTTTAGTAGAACCGCGCGCTGTGATCAAGTAACGTATATTCCCCTTTTAAGTTTATCCAAGCTCGTCCCCCTATTACATGGGACTTAAACATAACTAGTGGAATGTTGGTTTACTTATAGGTAGGTACACATCTGCCTAATCCTTCGGGGATTACAGGCGTTACTTTATGTTATCTGTAATTCATTCTAACATATAAAAACGCAAAAGAACTAAATAGACCGTAAGCTTTTAAGTCATTTTCATTCATGACAATGATTTCCATTTTCCAGATTTTCAATTCTAATTTTAACTTCCCGTTACATTACAAAGGTTATGTTTTGTTCGTTTGTTATCTACTTTTTTTATAAAAAATAAATTGGTAAATAAGTAGTAAATACTGTAGAGACATGTCCGGTTGGCTTTGACTACTGACCTCAGTGAATATTTTATAATTTGATGGCATGGATAATGAGATAAACACTATATTATATTTAGAAAGATAGAAATACACAGTACTTACAATGTAATATGGAGATGCAACAATAATTTCACTACAGGAACAGATTAAAGTGTCTGGGGTTCAATTGCACTGTTCACCGTATTAATATTCACTGCATTACGGTAAGATAGAACTTCCTCTAGTCATCTCTCGTTCCTTGAGAGCCTATATTATTATGCACTGTTATAAATAATTTCCAACTGAATACCTATGTAGATATATTATTGCTGATTTATTCATGCGCTATATAGAACTGCTCGCTATGCAGCCAGCGCAGTGAACCCACAAATTCTATCAGATTTATAAAAAAGTCCGACACATTGTAATTTTTGTGTGCAAATTTAAATAAATTCAATTTTGTAGCAGAAAATAAAGTGTTTTTATTAAAAAGGACCCACGGAGCGCCTTCCTAGCAGTACATAATCACTTATTTGCACGAAACACTTCGTAGTTCTAGGCACTACTAAAAGTAACCTTAAAAAATGGATGAAAATGTATAAAAAAGGATATAACAGTCATTGATATAGACTATTATCAACGATGACAGTACGTCTATTTTGATAGTCTCAATAATTCAAGGTATAGTCCACACTATGCCTCGTACCCACATATGTACCCACGTGCATTACAAGGTTAAATTCTATATATTATACCAGCTGACCAGACAGACGTTGTTCTGTTTCCTAGAACTCGATCGCAGCGCCACTTGCTGGGTCCAATTGTGAATCTTAACCATCCAGGGTCCCACGCACACGCACAATTTTATGTGTGTTTACACACAAAAAAAAAACATCAAAATCGGTCCAGCCGCTTAAGAGGAGTTTAGTGACGTACAGGCGTACATAAGAATTATATATACTTATAACGATACAGATGTAAAATTCTCAGATGCAAATCATGCTGACTTGATAATTATTTTTGAAGATATAAAAGCCAATTTACAAACTACGAGTGGTCAAGGTCATGTGCTAAATTTTATTAATTGCAACATGCTTGATTTGGCATATTAGATGAGCGATCGACTTCTTCGATTTCCGCTTGGTCAAATACGTCTTTGTCTTCAAAAGTTTCATTCTTGAATTTCTGTAAAACAATCTCACAATTCAGGACCCTTTGTGGCAATGGCAAAATACTTAAATATCTACTGTGTGTATTAAACAGCAGAATATGGGCAAAATATTTACTAAAAACAGAAACCGTTTAGAGTCGTAACGTAAATAATCGCAACTATTTCTTAATTTTTTACCAACCTTTCAATCTGACAGTGAAAACTTTATTAGGGCGCTCCGAGCAACAATTCAAGATTTAATTCCTGCTCGGAACGCTCTAACAAAGTTTAAACGTAGCTTTCAACGTGAAACTATAGTGAGTGGGTGAAGGCGGGTGGGATATTGCCTCCACTTTTAAGGAAAAGGAGATTAACCTTTCTACATATTTGATCACCGTATAACGACCTGAACCTAAAAGCTACCTTTATGATTAGGCTATTAAGAGAAAATTCTTAAGGAAATGCTATAAAGTGGAAATGATAACGTCGTCATAAGAAGCTCCAAGAATCGAGTACATAATTTATTGTTTTCCTAAAAGAGCCAAAATTGAGATTTCGTAAAAGAAAGTAATATTAATTTCATAGAATTTGGTTCTTTTGATTTGAGTCCTAGCGGTGTCAAATGAAAAAAATAAATCTTATTTGAGAAAGATTTACTTACGAATCAAATCAATCAATCATTGTCAAATTTAGTTAAAGACAGACTTATTTAAGACCGGACAGTAAGTAATGGAATTTGTTTATTACTAGTTACTAATCTATAAAAACCCTCATCTCTCTTGCCGTTTATTAAATTTTATTTTATTTTATTTTATTGAAAAGGAACAACAAACAGCTACAATATAAAACATGAAATATGAAATACACAAAACACATATACAATATTGTAGCCCACGCCGCTGTTCACAGATTAACTATGGGATAAAAATAATAAAATAATAATCGCTAGGTTTACAAATGTATATCGTTTTTTTTTCTAACTCATTAACTATCGCGTTTAAGATATAATTAGTATTTATGAAAGAATTGACACGATAAAGATAAATATAGAAAAAATGTTCAAGAGAGCTCCTTATGTATAAAATTTTTGAACTTGTAGGGAGCACATGCAAAAATATCTATATGTTACATATTAGGGTAACATAAGACTAATATCAAATAAAAAAGCAGAAGCAGTGACTCCTAAGTGGTTAGCGATAAAAACAAAGGCATTTTGTTGTAAAGCCGTAGTTTAAGCTCTAGTAGTACTTTAGAACGTACAAAAAGTTTATTTTTGGTTTTATTTCCTTTCTTTCAGTTAACCTAGGTTTCACAGTAGACAATAAAGGTGTACAGTCCATAAGCCGTCCCGTGGAATTGGAATAGAGTTTTGTGTGTAAAATCTACTTATAGTTACATATCCATATATGCTACATATGTAAACAAAAATACTAGTAGGTACCTAAATAACATCATCTTAACAAAGCATAGTTTATATAGGTATGTACCTAAGTTAGCAGTAGTAGAAGCTTATAATACTGTTTAATGTAATAACAAAAGTATTTGAACACTTCTTATTAATACACCGGAGAATTGACGACTTCAGCGGCGGCTTATATTCTTTTTGATTTGACTTCAAATAGAAATACTGTTACAAAAGATATAAAAAAATGCTTCTAGGCAAAAAGCCATCAGTTAGGTTCACAGACAAGTTTCACCTAAAATTATAACATTACTTAGTTTATAATTATCGACGATCTTCGCTGAGTAGCTGGTAACAGTTGAATGAATGTGGACTGCCATAAGCTGGTGATGATTTATATAATGGCATCGGTAAAAGTCAATGGTGCTTTTACTTTATTATCAGCAACTTAAGACATCTGGGTCGAATATCTATGCATCTGGGGTATGTTTTCAAATACTCGTAAAATGTTTGAACGAGGTGATTCCTATTATCCAGCCACTGTTAAGCCTTATCAATTGGGAATAGGAAATTTATCGCCTAAATACACATATCCTTGTCATGTTTGTTTAGGCTTTTTCACGCCTTCTGGGCCCTTCAACAATAGGAAAAACAACAAACATTTTATACGTACTTGCCAATATCGCTTACATAACGTTTTACTATCGAATCGATCAAATAGACATTGTGTCTAATTTTGTTTATAAGATCTCAAGGTTTAACAGTATAAAACTTTCATAAGCAAAGTCATGTTTTTGTTTACTTACAGTTTTATCCACGTGCATATTTTAGGATTGCCCGTTCATAAGTTTATTGAAGATATAACAGGACCCCTCCTGTCTCCTCCTACAGTGTTACCCTGTGAGACACCAGGGTCATTTAGATGATATCAATATTATAGCAGTTATTTTCATATTACAATATGTTGACTAGACAGACTTTAAGTTATTCAAAACGTTTTTCATGTCGACATTTGCCTTATTTCACGGAAACCGTACTTAACAATAATTAAACAAAGTCAAAGGTTCAAGTAAGTTAATAGTAGTGTTGTGGTGGTGACTTATCTTTTCATAGTGGTTCATATTAAATGTTATGGCTCCATTATAACGATAAACGTGTTGTAAAGAATACTCTAGTCGAGACTATAGAAAATGTTAATGGATCTTGAGATAAATTGCCATAAAGAAGCAAGTGTAGTTTTTGAACCGAGATATTTGCCAGTTGTTGCTTACTCGCTTCTTGAAGTAAACATTTGTTTACTATTCGTCTTAAACATTCCAAAGATAATCCTCACAAAATGTTCTCTACTCACAATTAAACTAAGCACGTCTATTAAGACGTGCACTAAACTTTTCCTACAAGTATTAAATTGTAAGGAAAGTTTTGTGAATATTCCTTTTACCCTAGTTTTAAAGTTTCTTGAAGCTGACATATGTTCTGGCACATTTCTTATTTTTAAGCCGAGTTCAATGTTTTGAAATTAAACAGCAGAGGCATTTTATAGTTTATTTTATAGACAGTTTACATTTATATCAAAATTAGTACCTTAGGTAGCTTATAACGACTCTTATACAGTGTTACAGAAATGTAGGTGTTAGAAAATCTTAAGCGACATATTTTACTATTAATTCAAGTGATCTTTAGAAGTTTAACTTTATGAATATTATTTGGATACCTAATACAGTTACGCTAACAAACGTCTCTAAATTTTATACACTGAAAACCGCTGTACACAAGTTTGGTGGTACTGCCAACGTCTTGTGAAACATCGACTTTGATCATTGCAATAATTATGTTGAAACACAGAAATAGTAGAGGGTCACAAACTCGATGTCGTAAGTTGGCCCCGAAAAACTACTTATTAAAAGTTCTTCTACTACACTTGATTGCACTCGAAATGTACAGAATATTTTTGACCGAAAAAGATTCTATAAGTACTTACGGTCATATCGACGACCCTACTGAATAAAATGGTAACACGAAATTTCTAACATTACAGGAAATAAAAAGTCTCCAAACAAGACGTTACAATTAAAAAATATAAATAAGGCTTAACAGCCAGTTGTTACTTAATAAAAATACAGTCTTAAGAAGAGTTTAATCTGATTTAGTCTTAAAACTAGATCTTACAACCAAATCTCCTAAATTCGACTTAAATCCTAGATTAGCAATTAATTAACTAAAGTTCGTTTCACTAGCTTACGTACGAGAGCCCGTGACCAAAATTTTTGCCTTATCGTTTTACGAACCTAACTATTTAAAATCGATAGATTTGGTTATTCTGAATCCTAAAATCCTGATTTCAGAAGTCTTCCGCGTCACGTCCGACACGCATTTTCAAAATAGTTAAAAAAATTACCGGACTGTTTCATAACAATCTGTCTGATTTTCAGAATGTAATTAAATGATAGATTTTAGATACCGAAAACACAATTTTCAGATACCATGTAGCGTCGCACATACTCAGGAGACCATTTGAGAAAATTAAAAATGAGGCAAAACTAAAACTCGTTGCAAACCGTCTGAAAATCTTTTTTTTCAAGAGAAAATTGGGTAGGTGATGCCAATAAATCATTTTTCAGAAAAAAGTGTGAGCATCTTATGTGTTGAAACCATTTTGAACGTGTTGAAAAATTTAACCGATCGGTAACATAGCATTTTTTTGATGAAAAAAGTTGCCCAGATGTAGATTTTTTTTTTATCAGATATGTCGCACCACACTAATCAGAAAATATTTCGATACTCAGAAATTATAATAAAAACGTATTACGATGTATTTACGAACGATTAATAAAGAGCTTATCTGAAGCAATAGAACTGATATTGAAGACTTTTTTAATAAATAGAACAAAAGGAAACTGGAATAACGTTTGAAAAATATTGAAAAAAAATCTTCATTTTAAATCATTGTTGGACTCATCATCGTTGTCGCGGTGAGAGATAGGAGTGCGAGCGTAACAAGCAAAGAACACTATTACTTCAAGCACCGTGCATTAGGCGGGCGACTCTGAAACATTCTTTTCGTTTTTTGAATTATAGGTGACATTTAAAAGGCCTTCAACGGTTTTTTGATAATCTCAGCATTAAAAAACAAATTTATAAAAAAATTAACCAAGTTGCTATGAGACAGGTCGGTCAAAATTGTATTTTTTTTTAATGCGCTCAGGCTCTTGTGACGCGCAAAATGTCTGATAATAAACTTTTTGGTAATAAATAGACGAAACCTATGTACATTTTTAATATCAGATATATTTTTTGACATGGCTGAAATGGGTCCTCGAAAAACTGTCACGTTTCTGACCTGTACTGCCCACTGAGTTGAATTCAGAATCATGTAAACTATTTTAGACTAACGATTTTATACGGGTTTGGCCGAGCTGACATAGTTCTGATCGTGGGCTCTCGAACTATTACAAATAATATAATTTGTCCATAAACTAAGTACTACTATCTACTGTGGTATATACTGTCATCTACTACTATATACTGTCATCAAAATTAATTAGTTTCCTAGGCTAGCATCTGTCCAAATTTTAGTCTAGAATAAATGTTAATTTTTAATTATTTTATCAAATATTTAATTTACTTGTTGAAACATTTACAACTATTGTAGGATTCTGTACAATGGAAAAATTCCGTAGTTCATATATATTTTGGTACAAACGGCAAAAGGGCTAAGTGTGTAAGGGACATGTATCACATGATTTGTGTAATTTTTTTGCATGAACAACCAACCGTGTTCAGTTGAGCTATACCTACACACAACTCAGTTCGAATTTCACCAATAAAACTCAACACGATTAGCACATCTAAACCGCATTAAAAAGCTGTCAGTCTCCTTATTGTTATAAAATATTACTTATTTATAGTTATCTAAAACGGTACAACACCAATTACATCAATTAACATGGAAACAATTATTATGTTGTCAATAACAATATTATTGACACTGACAGCTCTAGAACGCGGTTTAGGTGTGCTGATCGACTTTAGTTTCATTGGTGAAATTCGCCCTTAGTGTAGATTAGCACAAAAAATCTTCTTTTTTTTTACCGTGGTTGCTTGCCTTTATACTTACATTTTATGCCCATTGTACATTCACTTTTTGAGTTACGCAGATAGAGCTGTAAACATTTTAAACTGTAAGATAATTTACACGAACAAAATTCTCAAAACTTCTTCTTAATTAAATTTCAATGAAGTACAAGTACTAAAAGTTCTAATGAACAAGATAAGCAAAAAAGTACCTTCCTGAAAAGTTTATCAACACATAGCAGAAGTTAGAAGACATATTTACTTAATTAAAATTCAACTTGCTACTTCGCTGATAATCTTAATTAGTTTATGAGAAAGAGTTTCACATCGTTCCTAAAATAGCTTTGCAATATAAATAGCTTTAATTAACCATTTAATAATTAAATTTCTTAGAAATACTTATTTATTTATCCAACCTTACCTTATCCTACTGAAAATAGAAATAATTATTTACAGAGCTATAGTTATTTTTGTTTTATATACATTTATATTATTTTTTTAACCTTGACACCTCAAAGGCTAGCATAGATTATGGCGGGCTGCGCCGTAACGCAATGCATTGCAATCATTCTACTACGTCACTTACGAACATTCTGTATGGACCATCGCACACTATTTTTGCAGCCGCTGTGATGTGGTGTGATGCGTCCTGCCTGTAGAGAGCGATAAGTCCCACCTGTAGTGAGCGATGCGTCCCACGTGTAGTGAGCGATGCGTCCCACGTGTAGTGAGCGATGCGTACCACCTATAGTGAGCGATGCGTCCCACATGTAGGGAGCGATGGTTCATACAAAATGTTCGTAAATGATTTGAAATGCAATGCAATGGCCACAAAGTGGGTGCCTACGAAAATGAAGACTAGAAAAGAAGTATGGAAGGAAAAGACATGTTGCGCCGACCCCAAAATAATTTCGGTTAAAGACTCTTGTCCTTATCCATTTCATTCATAATTCTCTTGAATGATGAATGAAATGTGGCGAGGCCCGTCGAAATGTGCGCGAGCCTATCCAATGTTCTGGACTGGATACACTCGATGATAAAATCTGACAGACACAATTTTGCGTTACGGCGCGGCCCGTTGCAACTCCTAATGTGCTTTGGCGCAATTTAGCAAAGCGGCGCGCTACTCCCTGGCGCAGCTGTAATGTGCGCTTAGCTTAAAAAGATGTTCATTTTTTCGTAAAACTATTGAAAACCGGTTCCTCGGAATCCCTATCTTCGGCGTCACCAACGCAATACGGGGTTGGATCCTTCACGAAATCAACTTTACTAATGAATGATATTCTCGAGTCTCGCTTGGTACTGTTTGAGTTGACGCTCGGTAGAGTAGTCACCTCCTTGCAGATTGTGTGATCCAAATTGATGATGCGGGAATCTCGGCGACCACGGACCTTTCTGCATAGGAGCGTCTGTTGGAACGCGATGCGGTATCTGAAACAAATGGATGTTCTTAGTAAATTGAAATACGATTTTTAAGTAAATTGGAGTCAGAGGATGATAATGATCTGGACATCCGTACTAATATTATAAATGCTAAGGTAACTATCTATGTGTTAACTTTTCACACTTTAACAGCTAAACGGATTTGGATGAAATTTGATACACGAATATACCATGACCTGGGTTAGGACAAATTATACTTTTTATCCTTGTAGAACATTCCCGTGGGATAATTTCTGACCTCCACGTGGGCGAAACGGCGAGTAAAAGCTATTTATTTATTTATTTAAATATTAATATATTATAATAATAAATATAAATATAATAAATTTAAATATAATATATATTATAATAATATTAATACTTAAATAATAACACATAATGATAATAAAACGAATGGCTCTAGAATTTAGAAATTATGGCAAAATACTTAATAAATACAATAAAACTAGTAAAGTAATGCTTTTACAACTATTTACGACCACAAACTAAGACAGAAGAGAGAAAAGATCAAGAGAAGGTCACTATGGAAATGACCAAGTGACCGTAGAAGTGACATTCAAATATGACAATTATGACATTTCTGATTTGACACCAATCGATTTTAATGTTGCCATAAAAACCAAATTCTCCAAAAAACGTATAAATAGTGGATTCATATAATTAACGATAAGCTCCATAAATCAGTTATTAATTACTTAACATAAATTTTGTTACAAATATAATTAGGCTCCAAAGCTAAGAATTATATTCTTGTGTTTTAAAGGACAGGAGTGTTCTTCTCCAAAATGTTTTAGATTTGATGGAACAGAACAGCTGAGCTATCATAGTAATAATTAACGTCTTGTCCTGTTATAATCTTATAAAAAAAACGAGGGAGCAAAAGTCTCTCAATAGTATAAGCGATGAAACCAAAATCCTGCTAATTAGCAATAGGAGGTATTAGAAATAGAAATGCCATATTCTGGTGAATACAGTAACTCCGTTGCTATCGTCTTAGGTCCTGCGTTTAGATATTTCTAATAATTGCATTTAGATATTCAGATTTAATAAAATATTTGTTTCTTATTTTTTTGTTTGACTGTGGAACTTAATAAAAAAAGCTAATGCATACAAGGTAAAGTCCTGTAATTGTTTCATATAATGTACATAATATCATTCATGAACGCTTCTGAAAATAAGCGACTCCAGAACTACCATTCTTCTTTGCACATGATTTCCTTTTATAACGAAGGTGGGCACTAAGGAATAATTTTTGAAAATGCATTCCCAATCATAATAAATAAGGGTTGATTTTTTATGGAAATTTGTCAGTTTTGCCGATGGGAGCTCACATCGGGCACAAAGCTTGTATAAAATAATTATTTTGCGGTTGGTTACAATCAGCAAAGTACAGTTAGTACCTGTATATACGTATTGGATTGGAATAGTAATTTAACAGCAGCAACAGCATTCTGAAGGGTTTTTTAGATAGGTTAGAAGGGCCTACAATGGATAGGTTTATCAAGCTACATGTCAGACATGAGGCTTGATAGATTTTCCTCTAATTGGATGCTGTTTTTTTTTTAACTCTTGTGTGTTAATACTAACATAGCTTGTAAGTTTTTTTGGTAATACTAACACGCTATGGGCCTTCGATGCCTGAAAATAAAAGATTTTTATTTTTATTTTATTTTTATTATTGAGTATATCAATATTTGCTCAGTATACTATTGTGTAATGAGTAAACGAGCTGTCATGGATGATAAATTATATCCAGCTATGTATAAGTTATTATAATAATAAGTACAATGTAGAATCTGTATTTCTTCATATTATTGTTTGCTACAAAACTAACTCAATATTTGAAGACTGAGGTACCAAGGGCCCGATAAAAAACAACTTCATTAAATTTTACACATCTTTATAATACTAATATTACTTTATTTCTTAACGTTTATACATACATCAACGTGTGACTTTGAATAACACAGCCAAAGATAATATACTATGAGCGTCGAAAATAGTCCAATCTAATTAGATGTTACAGGAGCCTTCTACAGAAATTAGCTAAAAGTTAGGGCAAAGAACAAATAGCCTATAAATAGATATCCTTTTGCCTTTGCCCTAACATTTTCAATAGGTCAAAGTTGCTCGGGAATCTACCCGTTGATAAGATTACCTTACTTAATTTGATCTTTTTAAAACAATAAGATGTTTTCTCCAATAATTTCCCTTAAACAACGAAAATCTCAGTGCCGAGTGCACTGAGATTTTCGTTAAGGCTTCCACAGACAGGCGCGACGCGACAGCGCTACACAAAGGCGCCGCTCGTTGCACGACACGCGGTACCTTTATGTCGGGCGTCGCGTCGCGCCAGTGTGTACGAGCCTTTACGTTAAGTAATAGTATCTGCTTTACAAAGAAATTAAGGGGGTTATACATAAAACAACGCTTAGTAAAAAAATAACAATTTTCTTTGCAGAATAGCTCATGCCATGGTAAAAGTACATTTACAGGGTCAAATTAAATTAGCTAGCGAAACTCTGCTGACGGGATGGATATCGATATCTAAACACGATAAAATAAAAATAAAAAAGATTTGATGGTTCTTTTTAGGGGCCAACGACCGCTGGCATTGTTGTTACATGAAGTGTATGAGTTGCAAAAATATATTTTTTTCGTGTTTAGATATCGATACCAATCACGTTTGTGAAGTTTACACAAAAGAAACAGATTTTTTTAAGCTGATATTTCAAGTGAATACACAAAATCCGGTCGATAACCCCACGAAATAATCATCAAATTATTATTTTTTTTGTTTTATCATGTCGATACCTATCATACCTACTATATCAATACCCATCAGTTTCGCTAGCTAATGTAATTTGATCCTGTATAAGCCATAATAGAGCAGCGGGGTAATTGCGTAACACATTAACAGTAGGAATTGGTTTCATTTTGGCAGTTCAACAACATTCATTGCGTTATTTACGTTGTTGAGCAGACAAATTTTTCGAACATATGAAGCAATGGATTAGCAATAGGCTTCAAAATGATTCAGATTGTGATAGATAGTGTGTTACGTAATTAGGGTGCAGATCCTATAATATTCGTTTTTTTTGCGTGCTTTTGTAAGCGTAACTCGTCGTCACTGTTAAATAAGACACTGCCGTCAGTAACAAGCTGTTTATTTGCATTGAGCATAGAGGCGTACGCGCACGACACGCAGGTCGCACATCTATACCTATAGGCTATAACTATCTACTAACTAACCTAACACACAGCTACCAACCCAACGTATTACGGATGTTTGTGGTGTCGTGACCTTGTTTCAGGAATCTGAGGATTCCAGAGAATTCAAAGGGATTCCCAATCCTTTACAATGAAGCGACTCAAATACGTGTGTCTTGTGTAGCTTTTTTATACACATATAATTTTTTGAGCCTGTTACTGGCCCTTTTATTTATAACCTAGATCCTGGACGGTTACCTGACTTTTTTTGATAAAAAAAGTAGGAAATATCTTGACTGATCTTTTATATCTTGGTCACATAAAAAATCTGATTTGGGATTGGTCTTGCTCAAAGAAAACTGCCTTATGTCTGCTTAACAATTAAAGTTAAGTAGTGTTAAGGTACATCTCTGCCTAACCTTTCGAAGAAAAACAGGCAGTAATGTTGTGTTATGTGGTAAGTAATGATCAGCATTTCGACAATTAAATGTCTCTTAACTCTCAAGCAACGATTTTAAATATGGGAAAACTCTTAACGAAAAAGTTTTATATGTTTTACAAATGTTCGAAATTTCTCGCTTAGACTATTGCACAGATTTCAGCGAAATTTAACACATGGCTTAAAGCGTTTCAAAGAACATTCACACATCAAAAGTGTCTAGGGATCAAGCACGTTTTTGCTAGTAAGCAAAAATCTGGTTTTTTTATTATATTTTTTGTAACTCCTATGGATACTTTTTAGTAAATTTCTTCATTTGAAAAGGGAATAGTTTTTGAATCTCGGTCAAAAGATGAAAATCTTCCATCCAGTCGTATTCCATAATCTTGCAACGCATTTGAGGCCCAATCAGTAAAATTTCTGTCATACTTCTGAGTGAAATCAATACAAAAGAGCGTTATTATGAAGAGAAGACGTTATTTGAGCCAAGAAGAAATGGTCAGAGCCGTGGGAATTTTGGCAGCTGGTTCTCGGCAACGTGATGTGGCAATCGCTCTGGGCACTACGCAAAGTGTTATAAGTCGAATTTAGACACGTTTCCGCAACACTGGCAGCGTGGAAAGTGATATGGAGGACGAGCTCGTATCAACACACGCAGGCCAGATCGTTCCATACAAATTACTGCTCGACGAAATCGTACAATGACCGCAATGATGTTGGTTACGAGGCTTCATAGCTCTTCAGGGATGTTTATAAGCGATCAAACCATAAGAAATCGGTTGCATGAAGTCAGTCTCCGTCCCCAAAGGCCGCTACGTGTACCACCTATTGACCTCCGAAATGGCAGAGCCCGTTTACAATGGGCTCGTAAACACAGAAATTGGGCAGAAGAAGAGTGGCGTTTGTGTGTTTTTCTGACGAATCTCGCTTTGATATGATGCCAGATATTAGACGTACACGGTATTATAAGACCCCTGGACGCCAAGAGCGCTTAAAATCATGCCAGGAAGTCCATGCATGCATGCATCAATCATGATATGGGCGGGTATCTTACCATGGCCTGCTCAATCGCCAAACTTGAATCCCATTGAGCACGCATGGGATATGCTTCAAAGAAGAGCTCTGCCAAATATGGATGCTGTACACACACCAGAAAATCTTTTTCGCCAGTTACAACGGACATGTGCTGCCATTCCGCAACGTAATTTGAATGAACTCATATTGAATATGCCGAATAGCTGCGATTGTGCTAAACACGTTAACGGCGGAAATACAGACTACTAATTGTTTATTTTACGCAATAAAAACCTTTAAAAACTTTTTTTTGTCACATTTTAATGTCATGATTAACTAAGGTGAAAAATTCAGCATAAACAAAAATCACTGAAAGTCTTTATTAATGCAAAAGCAGACAGTACTTCTTTGATGTACACACATACGAAAACATTATATTTAATCAATCTAAATAGGTATAAATTTTTATTTAATTTCAACAGGGCAATATATTTTTTTTTATATTCCTTGATCCCTAAACAGTTTTGATGTGTGTATCTAAAGCTTTATAACTGGGTGTAAGAACATTAAGTAGTTCCCTTAGAATTCGACAGAAACCTCGGGCATGAGCTAGTTTCAAATAAACCCTTTAAGCTAATCTGTCTGTCAAAGCCAAAATCCGCTTTTGCTCACTCTTAAATTAAAGCCAATACCTACCCTATCCACGTAAATATCGATTTTTCTAGCTTCGTTAAACCGCGTCAAGTTTATACAAATGTTAATTATGTAACGACATGCCCCATGTTCCATTAATTCCATTAACTAAGTTGGTCTCGGTCCAGTGACGACCTCTGTTAATTTTATTTAAAGGGCTTTTATCAATTCAGAAACATCGCTTTGAATGTTTACCTAATTAATTATTTATTTTGTAAGTATATTCTAAGCGTCCCATCTTAGACCACTACCTGAAAGTAAAGAAAAACTTTACACTTTCGTTAAGAAACATAAAACATCTCCAACACTCACCTAATTATTAAAATAGCATGTTTATCAATTGTTTGTACCTTCTATAATATCTATTTTATATCTACAGAATGTAATTTTAAACATCATCAACCTCTTAAGGGGTAATTATACTCATCATTATGAACAACTTTTACTATGCGACCAAACCAAAAATCGAGAAAAAAAAATCTGCTGTTCCCTACATTTATCTTTGCATAACTCATCAAAATGTAGCTGTAAACAGCTGATATTTTTTTCGCGATTACAGGTTTGGTCCCATAGTAAAAGTTATTCATAATGATGAGTACAATGACGCCTTACAAGGTTGATGGTGTTTAAAATTACACCCTGTAGGTATACATACTCGTACTATAAAATATTAAAGTCTCTTTTCGTGTCTGTCTGTGTGACCCCTTAGTTCTTCTTGACAACGCAACAGTTGTTGCTGCAGTTTTTACTACAATTTAGAGAATTTTATCCGGACGATTTTATGTATAACACATTAATATTTAACTCATACATAGCGTACATAAACGAAGCAAAAGGAGCATGTAAGGATCTTAGCACGTGGCGTTCTCTAGTTTTTGCCTACCGCCATGGGAAGAAGGCGTGAGTTTATGTATGTATGTTTAGAGTTCAGAAATCTCAATGTCTTGACCTGTAGTAGATTGTTTCCGAGCGAAGCATGGGCTAATTGTTGTTCTCTATATGTATAAAAAAGAGGTCAGTGCCCTGCAGTGGGGTTTTCATCGGCTTTTATTATCCATCTGGTTTACAGTCAAATCAAATGAAACAAAAGAAAAGGCTTTATCATCAAGAGAAAATGTTATGTCTGTCGTATGAATTTTATTAAAAGCGAGATGAACGAGATTATTTAGATACAGAGAAGCATAAAATATTAACGTCGAAGTCTAAAATATCTTCACTAAGAAAATACTGAAATTTAAAAGCAAATAGATGCTACGACGCCGAAGATTTTTATTCATTTCAAACGTAACTTCGTAATAACTTTTCTTTGGTATATTAAATCTGATATTCTCTTTTTTTGTAGGTATAACACGAAATATTTGAATAAGCAACATCTTTTAGGCCTCGACATATTAGTACTATCCTTTGTATGGGTAGCCTCTTGTGAATAGACTGTGTTTGTAGGTTTATCTTTCTCATAAAATGCGATGCCATATCATGGAAATACTTTTGCTATTTAACCAAAACCGGTTCGAGAAAAATATGTCTGGAATGTGATATTCTGATAAGATTCTTTTTCCGATAGGGCCGATGCCTGCCGGGGTTGCGGATTGTTCGCAAGAGTTACCGTGGCCCCTGCGCACAGGCAACTGAAGGAACACGGGTGGGTTTTAGTCAGTAAGAGTCTGATGACTGCTGCGCTGCGTGTCGCGGGTTCGATTCCCGCACGGAACAAATATTTGTATGACCTACAAGTAGTTGTTCTGGGTCTGGTTGTTTGTGTATGTGAGGTTGAATGTTTGTAAACGCACGCACAATACAGGAGAAAATCTAAGTGTGGGGCAGTTTAAAAAAAAAGTTACCTCAAAGAAGTATGTGTAGTAAGGGCTTGGCTCACATCCTCTGAATGTATAATGAGGTTTTTTACAGACACAAATCTTCACAAGTAAACATACAACTATGTGTATGACCATACAAACATTCTTGTCTTGTTATTGATGATATTATTTAGTATAGATACTTAGGTGATACCATGGCTTATTTATCTACAAAGTAGCAACAATTGGACTCAGTCCAAAGTACATGAAATCGTTAGTAAATAACACTGCTAACTCAAAACAAGAGGAACATCATGATATTCATAGTCTGTCCCGCACGGTTTCTGAACTAGACTGACTTATTACTTTTATAACCATTATTCATATGAACAAAAGGTTGAAATTGGAACTGTAACATAGTATTGACATTTCCATTGACATGGAGTTTCCACAAAGGTAGAACATACAATCACACGATGAAGAGCCCCTCCCACACAATGCCACCATGTAATATATTTCGAACCCGTCCAAGTATTTCATCTTTCATGTTTATCTTGGTCATCAGTGACTTACGTAAGAGATACACGATTGGACTTATGTGAACTGCAATCGCAAACACGCAGTGAGCAGGAACCGTTTTGATCAAAGCTCGATCTTTCTCTTTAGGAGACGAAGCCTTTGCCTAACAGTGATACGAATACGAGCCAATATTAAATGATAGATGATAAATGTTTTATTTCTGTAAGTAGGTTTGTATAAACACTTTTACACGTGAATCATATTTTCAAAACTAGATGAGGTCGGCGTTTCCTATCTGACTATTCTGAGAAGAAAGGCCGAAACAAACTCAGAGGTCTCTTTTAAAGTCCAGACATAATCTTGGTTAGATCATGTGGAGACCATGTAGACTTTTGTCTGAAAAGGTATTTTGAGGAAAAACCACACAGATTGAGTGGACCTATCCAGTCAATGCACGCATTTGTCAGTAATCGTGCAGCTCAACCCATAACTTAAGAAGCTCAACGATTCGACGAACAATACCAAAGAGAGGACATTTGAGTAGGCCACAAAAATTACTCACACTGCCAGACCATGATTTAAACTAACTGAGAAGGAAAAAAAAGCAACAATGGCCCCAAGCAACAATGGCCCCAAGCAATAATGACACAATAAAGGCAGTACAGAATCAAAAACGATGATTTCACGAGGAGTCCTTATAACATAATAACTCATAAAAAATGAAGAGGGTACCCAGAGTAGACTATAAATCACTTTACGTCTTAACGTAGTGCTAATTATTAAGACTGAAACAATCCAATTCAGCTGCTTAAGCTTCTCAAACTAACTTCATTAGCATTGCTCGATTTACAGACTCGCTACGAGTAAGAAGATTACGTTTCTATAAATTAATCACTCGTCAAATTTATATGTGTATAGTCTGTTCCAAAAGTATCTCATAAAAATGTAAACAAAGGTATCAGTAAACGTACCTACGAATGCCAATTTATAGTGCCACTTACAAATTGAGTGCTTTGATCAGATTATTTGAATATCTACTGAAACTCAAAATTCAAATTTTTTTATCATCTTAAACATGTTTTTCATCTGACAGTTGATGATAATTTTATAACCACAATTAAATTTTTTCAATCACATTTTAAAGATGTTATTCAAACAATAATGTTGGAAAAACTGGTGAGACGTAAAGTTAATACCTTCTTAATACTGATAAATGTGTTACTAATTCCCTTTAGTAAGTGATTGCGTTTGAATTTAACCTGAACAGCTTTGTTTACACTTTGAGACAGACGTATGTAAATGTTTGAGGTAAGTACTAAGCTTTCTAAAGGTTAAGGTTAGATCCTAACTGATGGGCTAGACAGATTTCAATTTGTATTGAGATACGAGTACCTATCATTTAGCAACTAAATAAATTCATTTATTTCAGGTAAATAACTCCGATTGCCAAACACAATCCTTGAACTCGTAAAATCATACCTGACGAATCGGCAACAATTTACATGCATCAAGAAAATCAGTCCCTCTACAAAAACAGAAATTACATACACCTCTGAAAGTCGCGAATGTTTATTCGGGGTACCGCAGGGCGGTGTCCTTGCTCCATTATTTTTTATTATATATATCAATGACATGTCTAAAATTATTACAATTTACTACAATATTATTTAAAAGTCAAAATGATCAGACATTTGAAAAAGAGATAAATGACAATCTTAATGACATAATAACCTGGCTAATCGGAAATAACCTAAAAATTAACCTAGAAAAAACAAACTACATCTCATTTGAACAAAGAACAAACCATAAAAAACCAGACATTCGATATGGTGACAAAAGTATTCGCGAGACGGATCATACCAAATTCTTAGGCATCTGGATTGATAAAAATATGAATTGGAAAATACATATTGAAAACGTATGCAAAAAACTTAGCCAATGTTCCTATGCCCTCTATAACCTAAGAAAAGTCTCAAATCAGGCAACTCTATTAATGGCGTATCACGGATATGTCTCATCAACATTACGCTACGGACTTATTTTTTGGGGGAACTCACCAGACAAAGAAATGGCGTTTAAAGCACAGAAGAAATGCATAAGGGCAATATGTGGCATGCAAAGCACAGACAGTTGTAAGCCACATTTTCAAAATCTTCAGCTACTTACACTTCCATGTCTTTATATATATGAAGTAGCCACCTATGTCAAAGCAAATCTACATCTATATAACCACCCAAAGAGCATACGCTACAAAAATACAATATGCATAACACGACACAACAAAGCCGTTTTCAGTAAAAAAATTTTAGGTATGGCGCCCAAATCCATGTGATTTGAACGTAAAATCTATAATACATTACCTAAACAAATTATAGATATTACCAATAAAGATCTGTTCAAAAAATGCTTAAACGAATTTCTAGTCGAAAATTTTTATTATACAATTAATGATTATTTAAATGAAAGATACTAGACCTGCTACATCCGATTTATTATATTAGCAAAACCTTGACTTTGAAATTAAAATTATATTATTAAAAACAAATTGTAATACCCGTTTATTTATGTGACATGTGGTCCTCTTTTATTTTCTTATTTTTTTTTATCCATTTTATGTTTATATTATTCTGACATTGTGTATTCTTTTGTTATTATATTGAATTTTCATTGAAATTAATAATTGATTATAAAGTATGGATTTAATTTGTACACTTCAACGCAAGGCATAGATGGACTCGCTATTTAATATTTACTTGGAACACCCCTGCACAACCTATGTCTACAAATAAAGATTTCATTTTCAACATAAATTAATAGAAATAACGTTTTTTTTTAAAAAAAATGATATCCCAAATAAAATCAAATCAAATTAAATGTAAACAAAACAAATTCAATTAAATAAATTAATAGAAATCACATAAAAATATCAAATAAAATCCCAAATAGGTAAGATCAAATAAAATCAAATCAAGTCAAATTAAATGTAAACAAAATAAATCAAATTTAATTAAATCAAAAAAGAAAAAAAAGACCTTTATGTCGGTACTTAAAAACTGAGATTATTAACAGGCATCGCCATGGCAGTAACCCTATAGAGACGAGGTCGATAGTGGGCTGAGTCGTGTATCTTACGATGCTTGCCAGGGCCAGGTGAGGTTCCAGTGAATCGGAACCGGTTGTCGCATAGTTCGCGGTGAGTCGGAACTGTCTGCGAAGATTCCCCAGTGAGTCGGGGTGGCGCTGCGTTATGCTCCAGTGCGTCGGATGTGGTACAGCGCCGGGTTGAGGCTGACTGCTGGCGTCGACCAGGAGAGGGTTTGAAGGCTCTGCTTGTGGACCGTCCGAGAGTGCAGTGTGCCGTGCCAAGGTTGTCGATGAGGCTGAGGGTGATGACCAGGTATGCGCGGTCGCTGCATGCTGATGGTCAGGATACCCGTTGAAGCCGTGGGTGCTGGCTGGCTGTGTAACTCGCCGCTCTAAAGCTTGCGGAAGTGATGATGATGACGTCACGCTGAAGTAGTTGCACGAAGGCTTTTTTTTTTTTTTTTTGGGTGGGATGTCATCAAATGACGTCTCCCGCTCTGGGCGGAGCGGAAGGGCGTGTCAGACTCTTACTGACTAAAACCCACCCGTGTTCCTTCAGTTGCCTGTGCGCCAGGGCCTCGGTAACTCTTTCGAACAATCCGCAGCCCCGGCAGGCATCGGTCCTATCGGACCCCGTCAATTTTGCTGACATCTCTTTGAGGCGCGCGTGGAACACGACGCGCCGTCGACCCGGGCCTGGTCCTTACCGGACGGCGAGCTGCCCATTGCTCGCCGTCCGCAAGCCCGCGCCTACGGTGGCCGGGAGTCGGCAATCGACTCCCGACGCCCAGGGTGTCTCCTCCTCCTGCAGCGGCTAGGGGCGCGAGGGCGCAGAGATTGCCTCTCCCTTTCGCGCTCCGCCTCCTCCTTCGCGAGCATTACTGCTTCGCAGAAGGAGGTGACGGCTTCCCATTCCCTCTCGCTCCGTACCATGGCCTGAACCAGGGCCGGACGCGAGAGGTCGCCGCCGCCGATCGCCGCCACGAGGACACGGCGGTGCTCCGCCCAAGCCGGGCAGACCTCCACCGTATGCTCCACCGTGTCCTCCGGTCGATCCACACAATGGTAACACCCGGGCGTTTCCTCCCGCCTTATTCGAAACAGGAACCTCCCGAAACAGCCATGTCCGGTGAGGACTTGCGTCAGGCGGAAGGTGAGGACGCCGTGGCGCCTCTCAAGCCACTCCTCAAAGAGGGGTCTTACCGCCGCAATTGTGGCGTGCCCTGCGCTGGGTTGCGACAGTCGCACTCTCCATGCCGCCATGAGATCCCGCCGGAGCTCTGTCCGCTGTGCCGCGATTACTCGCGGCAGCGGAGTTACGCCCCGGCGTTTCGCCTCCTCGCGCCACTCCCAAACGTGCGCGAGGACCTTTGCCTCCAGATCCCACGGCGGTAATCCGGCAAGGAGGCTCGCCGCCTCGCAGGAGACCGTGCGGTATCCCCGTACCATCCGGATGGCCATGACCCTTTGGGACGCGTTCAACCGGCGGGCTGGCCGGAGCCTCAACGAACGCGCCCACACCGGTGCCCCGTAAAGGGTCATGGACCGCACGACCCCCGCGTAGAGCCTCCGGCAGGAGGCGTTTGGCCCCCCCAGATTGGGCAAGAGCCGCTTCAAAGCAGCCCCAGCCCGCTGCAGTCTGGGAGCCAAACGTCGGAAATGCTCGACGAAGTTCCACCGGCTGTCGAGGACGAGTCCCAGGTACTTCATCGTCGACTCGACGCCGATGTGAACCCCTCCTACCGTTATTTGGGAGCCCGACAGTGGCGCGTTCCGAGGACCATGAAAACTCATGGCCTCGGACTTGTGCAAGGCCACTTCGAGTCCCAATTGCCGGATCCTCTCAACGACTGTCGCAACCCCGCGTGTCATGAGTTCGGCCGCCGCCTGGTGCGACCTCCCCTGCGCCAGGACCAGCGTGTCGTCAGCGTAGCACACTACGCTGACGCCGCTAGGGAGGTCGGCGCGCAGCACCCAGTCGTAACCGATGTCCCACAGATGCGGCCCCAGGACCGATCCCTGCGGGACACCGCACGACATCTCTCGCCGGTTCCATTCTCCCTGGTGACCGGGGTAGATTACCGCCCTATCCGTCAAATAGGCCTCGACTACACGACAGAGGTAGGTCGGCATCCGGTGATACCGGAGTGCCTCCCTGATGCAACTCCAGGGCAGGGTATTGAAGGCGTTGGCGATGTCTAGTGACACCGCCAAGACGACCCCACCCCGGGCCACAGCATCCACCGTCGTGAGGGCTCGCACGCGCATGATGGCGTCCACCGTGGAGCGCCCCCTGCGGAAACCAAACTGGCTCTCCGCCAAATCCGGCCCCACCCGCACCAGCTGCCCGACAAGGTGGTCTGCAATGACTCTTTCAAAGAGCTTGCCCACCTCGTCGAGCAGCACGATGGGCCGGTAAGCGGACGGAGAGTCCGCCGGGCGCCCCGGTTTCTTAATGAGGACCAGTTTCCCCGTCTTCCAACGAAGTGGGAACTGGCCCTCCTCCAAGCATGCGCTTAGGAGCCCTCTTAGTCGAGGCCCGAGAGCCTCCAAGGCCAGGACCCAGGCTTTTCCAGGTAAGCCGTCGGGTCCTGGGGCGGTATTCTTGGCACTCAGCCTACGTACCGCCACTCTCAGTTCTACCTCGGTCAGTTGCACGAAGGCTGCGCTGACGATCACGTCGGGGTCACCAGTATAGAGGTATGAGGAACAGGGTGTAAAGCTCACTCATACTCTATAGAAAAGGGAGGATCCTCCGACCAGACGGGTGTTGTGTCTGGTGGGCAACTGCCCGACGATTGATGTCGGGATGTTGTATATATGCTAGTTGCGCGGTAAACTCTGCTTGCGCGATGCAAGATTTTGCGTGACGTCAGTATGACGCGTAGCTCGCATGTGGCGATTGTAGATGCCGCTACAACCCTACCCAAAATTACCAGATTTTCTAGGAATTTCAGACAAAAAAATAAGGTTCTGACAAAATACCATTTTCGCCAAAATCCAATTTGTACAGTGATTGTTATGTAAAAATTCCTACAAATTGTTGAATATATCTTTTTTGCTTTCGGTGAACCCTGTTGAAGCACTCACTTTGTATACCTAGGCGATAGTTAAATCCTTGTTCACAGAACCATTGTCGAATTCAGATGCCTCACATGTAAAAAGATAATTCAGCTTACCTAGACCTTTATATGTACGTATAAATTCAAATTTGATTGAATAGGTTTTTTGCTATTCATGTCCCAGGACAAGCAAAACGATTTTTTATAAATAACCTACAACAAAAACATAATGGGTACAATAACATTAGGTTTCCACCATTTTCAATGAATTTATTTTTCATGAATAAGTTTAACTGCTATAGGCCAAGTTGATTGATTAATAGATATCTATAATACAATTAGCTACGCCCTGCGGTTTCACCCGCAGCGGTATGAAATATACTTTACGACCTATTCTTAGACCTACCAAATATACACAAAAAATTTCATAAAAATCGGTTAAGCCGTTTCGGAGGAGTTCGATAACAAATACTGTGACACGAGATTTTTATATATTAGATGTTATGTTATGTAATGTTAAATATAAGTTTTTGCGCTAATTCTACCACAGGTACTACAGCTTACGATGCCAAAATAATGAGCTGGACGTACTTAATAATCATCATGCACTGAGGGCTAAAATAATAAAATTTCAAACCTGGTGTTTCGCTAAAGATTAACACTACATTAGAATATTCTCTCTAAGGAAAGCATAAAACTTATTCAATAACTTTGACACGTAAAATGTTCGTATAAACTTTGCTTGGCAGAAATATGTTTAAAAACAAAGCGATTCTAAACGACAAACCACGTCGATACCTACGAGGGCTGCACTAAAAGTATCGGGAATGGAATATTTCCACTGTTCCTGTCATATTAAAATCTTTTTAATTGAAAACTCCTTGGTTTTAAAAATCGAATACCATTTATATATTTTAAAAAAGATTCTCGGTCTTGTCACAAGGTTTTGTCAAACTTGTTTAGTCGTTGAGAAAATGGAATTGACTCGAGAAAATTCAAGAGCGATGATTTATTATGACTTTCGAAGTGGTTTTACACAAAAACAGTGTGTTGACCGGATGATTTCTGCATTTGGTGATGAAGCGCCATCCAAAACCACAATTTATCGCTGGTTTGCTGAATTTCAACGTGGACGTGTCAAGCTCAGTGATGATCCCCGTCAAGGTCGTCCAAAAACTGCAGTCACCCAAGAAGACGTTGATGCTGTGCGTAAGCTGATTGAGGAAGATCGACATGTGACATACCGCGAAATTCAGGCAACTTTAGACATTGGCATGAGTCAAATACAAATGAATCTTGCATGAACAATTAGGTGTAAAAAAGTTGTTTTCCCGATGGATACCGCATTCGCTCTGTGAAGAGCAAAAAGCGGCTCGCGTTACTTGGTGCGTCAGAACTCTCGAAAGATTCCACGCAGGATCCTCAAATGCTGTATACAACATCGTATCAGGTGACGAATCCTGGATTTACGCGTACGAACCCGAAACAAAAAACCAGTCACGAGTTTGGGTGTTCGAAAATGAGTTAAAGCCAACAAAAATTGTTCGTTCACGGAGTGTTGCAAAAAAAATGGTGGCCACGTTTGTCTCCAAAACCGGCCATGTTACGACTATTCCTCTTGAGGGACAAAGAACGGTTAATGCAGAATGGTATGCTAGCATTTGTTTGCCACAGGTCGTTTCTGAACTCCGTAAAGAGAACTGCAACCGCCGCATCATCCTCCATCATGACAATGCGAGTTCTCACACCACGCACAGAACAAAAGAGTTTTTAGAGCAAGAAAACATAGAATTGTTAGACCATCCGCCGTACAGCCCCGAGCTAAGCCCTAATGATTTCTATACTTTCCCTAAAATAAAGAATAAATTGCGTGGACAGAGATTTTCATCACCTGAAGAAGCTGTGGACGCCTACAAAACGGCTATTTTGGAGACCCCAACTTCCGAATGGAACGGTTGCTTCAATGATTGGTTCCATCGTATGGAAAAATGTGTCAAATTTCGCGGAGAATACTTCGAAAAGCAATAAATACATTTTTAAATAGTAATGTTGTGTCACTTCCTTGATTCCCGAAATTATCAGTGCCGCCCTCGTATAACATTTTTCACCCCTAGCACAACCATAAAGATATGCGATAACATTATTGTTACGTATTTTTCGACAGACTTATTTTTGCACACTTTAAACACTTGTCCATTTATTATTTATCAAGGTAACTTTAACTTATGTAGCTTTTGCATGATTACGTTGTCTATCTATAGGTATTGTTTTGCTGCAATCCGTTTAAGAAATGGAATTCTGATGCGTGGTGTACCAGAATCCCAGTTCCCCAGTTCCTACTTTTTAGAAAATAGAACCTAAACGATGTTGTTTTGCTATTATGATAATTAAAACTTGTTGAAGGTAAAGAAAACCATTTTGTTTTGTTAATAAAACAACTGCCATCAATCCTTAACTTTTTTTTACAAAAAAAACAACAGACTTCATAAAAAAACACCGTATAGTGATAAATAACTTTAAGTAATTTCGGAAGTCGGTGTCTTTGGTTGTGTATTTTCGTTTTTGCCACCGACTTCCGAAATCATTTAAAGTTGGTTTTCACTCTGTAGGGTTGTTTTTTTTTTGGATATCTTTTTTTATTTTTTACTTTTTAGTTGTTGTATCTACTCCATAGAAATTCGTATACTACTACTTGCTTTGTAAATAAACAGTGACAGAAAAGTTATTATAACATCATCAATATACACATACACTAAGTGGAAAAAATACGTATTATTGTAGCTAACTGAAAAACTACTAAAGCAAAGTTAATACAATTTATATGGGAACAACAAAATATGCGGCCTCAGTAACATCGGAGGTAAGCTAATTCTCAATACACACAGTTCAGACAAACCGAGAACCTGCGTCTACAAACCCAAAGAAATTCCTACCACAACACTCACTCAATTTTGTTCCAGAGACCTGACAGTTGTCAGGCTCCAGACCGAAGGTGACGTTCCAGATGTTGTGCTAGCCTCGGTATACATGCCAGGCGAGGACGCAAACTGCCCGCCGAAGGAGATGGCCGACCTAGTACAGCACTGCGAGCGCGCCAAAATGGACCTGATCATCTGCACCGATTCAAACGCCCACCACCCGCTTTGGGGCAGCGCCGCACCGAACTCCAGAGGAGAGGTACTATCCACCTATTTATTCTCTACTAACCTTAACATTGTTAACCGAGGCTCTGAACCCACTTGGGTCACAGTCCGAGGACAAACAATCATAGACCTAACACTTGCTACAGAGAGCGCGACAAACCTTATTACAAACTGGCATTATCGGACGAGCCTTCTTGCTCAGACCATAGAAGGATCCGCTTCACACTAAACACCAACACAAGGAAACCCGTACCTAGACGAAACCCGCGACGCACAAACGTACCAGGCTTCAAAAGCCTCCTAGCCTCTTTACTAGCCAGGCACCTATCACAAGTAACTATAAGTGACCCTGCACAACTGGAATACACCGTGACAAAAATATCAGAATACCTAACCGAAGCATACCATGCATGCTGCAAGCTAAGGGCGCCAAAACCAACAGGTACAGGAACCCCTGGTGAAATGCAGAACTTAGTAAACTCAGAGATGCACTTCGTAAACAATTCAATAGAGCCAAGAACACTCCCGGACGACTGGGAGATATACAAAGAGACCCAATATACATATAAAAACCAAATCAAAACTGCCAGAAGAACAGCATGGCGGAAATTCTGTGAATCCATCGAGACCAACAACGAAGCCGTAAGGGTAAGGAAAATCCTATCATCGGATCAGGATCGAACCCTCGGCGCGCTGAAAAAACCCCACAACATCATACACACTAACTGACCATGAAACCAGCAAGGTCCTTCTTAAGACTCACTTCCCAGACTGTAAAGTCCTAGAAGACAGGTCGTGGGAGGCTGAGCGAGAATGGACCCCAACGGATCAAGACTGGTCTAGAGCCCGAAGTATAGTAACAGAAGATCGAATAAAGTGGGCTATTAACACCTTCCAGCCTTATAAATCCGTAGGGCTGAGGCTACTTTACAGTAGGTTACGCCGACGATATAACTATAATAATAAATGGTACCCACGAAAACACCCTATGCAACCTCATGCGCCAAGCCTTGAAAATAGTAGAGGTCTGGTGCAATAAACACCAGCTATCAGTGAACCCCACAAAAACCGAACTAATTCTCTTTACAAAAAAGAGGAAATTGACGGCACTCCAACTACCACGCTTCTTTGGAACTACCCTAAGCCTCTCAACCGGAACCAAATACCTGGGCATCGATTTGGACAAACTGCTGAACTGGGCAAAACATACCAACTACATCACTACAAAAGCCAGCATATCTCTGTGGCAATGCAAGCGAATGCTTGGCAGGAATTGGGGGATTAGCCCCAAGGCCACTTACTGGCTATATACGACAGGTATCTGACCAATTATCACATACGGCTCACTAGTCTGGTGGCCCAGGACAGATTTGAGCACAGTCCAGAGAGACCTCGAAAAACTACAACGGTTTGCTTGTGTAGCAATCACTGGCTGCATGACAACTACACCTATAGAGGTATGAGGAACAGGGTGTAAAGCTCACTCATACTCTATTGAAAAGGGAGGATCCTCCGACCAGACGGGTGTTGTGTCTGGTGGGCAACTGCCCGACGATTGATGTCGGGATGTTGTATATATGCTAGTTGCGCGGTAAACTCTGCTTGCGCGATGCAGGATTTTGCGTGACGTCAGTTTGACGTGTAGCTCGCATGTGGCGTTTTGTAGATGCCGCTACACACCCACTGCGGCCCTACAGGCGATGCTTGGACTACCGCCTCTGCACCTCATCGTGCAAGAGGAGGCCGCCCTGGCTAACTTTAGACTGCATATATCAGGGACCCTAAGCAAAGACTGTAGAGTCAAGCACATACCCATCAAGGAAACTGCGATCAAACGACAACCGATGATGGCATCACCCTGTGACAAAGCCCCGAAACTACACTACTTTCAAAGGCATTACAACATAACACTTACAGAAGAACGTTGTGACTACTCAGGCCCGAAAGAGCTGAGAGTATACACCGACGGATCTAAGACCGACTCCGGAACCGGAGTCGGAGTTTTCTCGCACGACTTTCACATAAAAATATCCAGCCCGTTAGGAAAGTTCAACACCGTCTACCAGGCGGTGTGTGTGGGCATCATAAAAGCGGTGTACGCCATAGAGGCCAGGAGAGTCACGGACACCCATATATGTATACTCTCCGACAGGACCTCAGTCCTTCAATCCCTGGGGAGAAAGTATATTACGTCGAGTATAGCACTTGAAGGTCACAATGCTCTAGAACGTGTAGCGGTATCTAATCGCAACACAGTGACACTGCAATGCATTAAAAGACACAGTGGATCACTGGGTAACGACGCAGCTGACGAACTGGCCAGACGAGCATCCAGCGCGTCAGTCTGTGGACCCGAACCCATCGTGCCCATCCCCTTCAGCCAGCTACGAAGATGGTTACAGGAGTACACCCACACACAAGCGGAGAACTGGTGGACTTCGACAACAGGCTGTAGGCAGTCCAAGAATGCCATGCCATTCTTGGATGGCAAGTTAACCAGACGCTTATTACGTCTGGACAGGAACGGCCTGCGCCTGGTGATGGGGACCATCACGGGACACTGCTCGCTAAACAAACACTTTCACACAATAGGCATAACGGACAGTCCTCGGTGCAGGGTTTGCATGGAGGCTGAGGAAACCGTTACGCATGTGCTCTTTGAATGCACAGGCGTCACCCAGATTAGGTCACAAACCCTCGGGACACCCAGATCCTACACAGATGCTCTCAACAGACCTGGAGACATCATCAACTTCTGGAGGGAGGTGGGCTGGTTGGAATAACCACCGACGGCCGCCATGGCCCACGCACAATGGTCCACTTGAAGGACTAAGTGCGGAAACCAAAATCCTAAAGAAGAAGAATAGGACCACCCCTAAGTCATACCCTATCAATAAAAAATAAAAAATCGAAATCGATCCAAAATTACCGGAGATATCGCATAACAAACATATTTTAAAAAAAACACAGACGAATTGCGAACCTCCTCCTTTTTGAAGTCGGATAAAAATAGGGACAGCTTCAGGTCAAAATTGAATAAAAATATTAGGCATGACCATAGTATTTTTTTTATTCATATGTGTTAACAATATTAACGCTGTGTTAATCATGAAAATGTTTTTGCAGGATCTTTTTAATATATCTGCGCGTAAACAAGCTAATTAAAATTAGTTAGGTACTGATTTTGCTTTTAACCGTCCTAGTAGAAGTCGACTCGGGTAACGAAAAGGTCCTTCTTTTCGATAATAACGACCTATACAGGGTGGCAGGGACATCGACGAACAACCTGATACCACGGATTCAGTACATGATCCTGAAACCCGGGAAACGCAGCAGGGGTACTGCGTTGAAATATTAGCGCTTATTTAAAAAAAAAATTGATCTGCCACATATGTTGACCACGTAGGTCACTTTTCTATGAAACAACAGATTTTTTTTTAACCGACGAAAAATGACAACGCTGGGAGTTCAGGACCCTGCCGGGATCGCGGATTGTTCGAAAGAGTTACCCTGGCCCTGGCGCACAGGCAACTGAAGGAACACGGGTGGGTTTTAGTCAGTAAGAGTCTGACACGCCCTTCCGTTCCGCCCAGAGCGGGAGAGGTTATTTGATGATTTCCCAACCAATAAAAAAAAGAGGGGTTCAGAATCATGTACCGAATTCATGGTTTCAGTTTGCGGGTCGATCTCTCTGCCACCCTCTATATACCAGCTATGATTACTAATTATCTGACTACCGATACCGGATTACTACTATTTATATTACTGTAATTGAATTAAAAAAATATAAAAATACAAGTATTACTTATGTGTGTTTTTGAAACAACAAGACGCCCGTTTCCTGTCTGGCTCTGAGATGAAACTCCGAAACAAACTTAAAACATGAAAAGATATTGTAGTACCACAATCCATTTTATTTCAAGGTAAAGTTACGTTGTTTAAGTAAGTGAAAAACTTATGTATAGATAATACATAAGGTAAGAAGTAATTCGTAGCACTTTCTTCTCAACATATATAAATATTTTTACTCGAAACAGGCTTTAGATTTTTCGTCAATGTATACGTATATACTAACTTTAATATTGTTTGTCATACTAAAGAAATAATAACAAAAGCCTATATTCGATACCTCGTACGACCCAGTAAACCTTTTTACAGACAGCCTTGAAACATGTAAATTCATACGTGCTTATTTTCAATACTAAGTGTTCCGAAGAAAATTGGACTATTTTTCTACGATAAAGTTCAGTGGAATTATCCATTTTTATGGTGTAAAGAGTTCGGTAGGTCACTGTTACTTGAGCGTGAACCTTTTCGACCGCATCGTCGCTTGCAATCAGGTGACAAATGGTCAAAAGAGACCTTACCCAATAGAAATAGAATGTTCCCCACTACTCCAAGGCTTGCATCACTTGGGGTTATGTCAGTAACGTTGGTGCTCTTGTGATTATTAAATAATACCAGATTCGTCCCCGCAGGGAAACGCTCCATAGTAAAGTGATTTTCCATAAATGGGCTCTTCTTTTTCTTTTCAAATCGATAATACAACATTCGACTAGTTAGCTAGATTACTTTGGTCCACTAAGTGGCCACGCTGATCTCGACTTTAGTATAAATCGGTTAACCAACTGTGTAAGAGACTAACATTGCAACGTTAAGTAAAACGATTGGCCTTAATTTAATATGAGAAAGTGCAACTGCACCACTGAGTGATGAAGGGAAAGAAAACCCAGTCCCCATAAAGGACACACATCTAATAAATAGACAAACATACACAAGTGCAAAAAAATTGCTCGTAGAGAAATCTATTCAGTTAGAGGGAGTTTTGAGACAAATTCAATATTGTAATGTCAGTTTCCCAATGACGTAAAAGTAATTAAAAAGTATCCTTCTGTGCATCGCTCTTTAGTAAGGGCAGGCGACTCAACTTTTCTATTAATTAAGTTACGAGGTTGGTCTGTAACTCAACGACAATTACGAAACCCACTGTGTAGATGTCAAAATCAAAATCAAAATATTTTATTTCACATAAACCAACATGGGCACTTATGAAACGTCAGAAGCTAGGTGCACGGTTCCAATTGGTTGATGTCGCGTAGTCTGCTACGAAGTTGTGCTACGAATATCGTAGGAGCTACGCGTAGCGAATGTAGCTTACGAAGGTACGCAAAAGTGATCTTAATCTAAATATCTCAGTATATCAGATTAATTAATGCTTTGTTTTATAATGAAATCAAGTATCGTCAAACATATTGAAAAACTTTAAAAACTAACAAACAAGTTCAAACAACTTCGTTACTTATATGTTTAAATGTTGTTAGAAATATTTTTATCTTTAGAAAATAGAATTATCTTGATTAGAGGCGACTGGAACTTACAAAAAATTGATGAATTAAACTTTCTGCGATCGTTGATTGCATCGCGAGCGTATCTATCGGATATAAAGTTAGTTATGTTATAGTGACTTCGAAAATACTTTATTATCACATACTAGCGTTTTACAATTTAAATAGTGTGAGTTGATAATCTATAATTTGGTAATAATGGTAATACAAAATAGGCAAGTACATGGTTGTAACCGCTCTATATTAGATCTCATCATTGCGCATTCTTGTTTCCAAAAATAGGCGATGACTCCCAAAGCACATACTTTTCCTTGGAGATCTGTATGTTTGTTTTAAATAATACTTAAGTTAGTAATGTAACTAGAATTGCTACATTACTAACTAAAGCAATGAAGTAGTGTAGTTAAGTAGTTTAGTGTTTTGTAGCTACAGTATATATGTTTTTTTTTTACTGTAAATGTCAATTCACCCCTCCTCCCAGATACAGTGGGATGAGCTGCTCTGCAGGTTGGTACGCAATGCAGTTAAGGTGTCGACTGCCTCGGAAATCATGGCCTATCCTGCAGTAGGAGCGCGGGCCGGATAGCAGGGCATGCCAGCATCTATGACATCATCCGCCGTGCTTTTGTCAGCACCGGGGTGCTAGCTGTTCTAGAACCCAATGGCTTGGCATGCAACGATAGAAAGAGACCAGACGGAATGACCGTAATGTCTTGGAAGTTAGGTTGACCCTTGGTGTGGGATACAACATTTGTCGACACCCTTGTGCCATCCCATTTTCCTAGCAAGGTGAGCTGTGCTGGGGCGGCTGCTGAAGGTGCGGAAAACCTCAAATGGCGCAAATATTTCAATCTTATTGGTACTTATATGTTCGAGCCGTTTGGAGTTGAAACTCTAGTGCCATTGGGTCCGAGTGCTCACTTAATTTTTCAAGACATTGCCAAGCGGTTGGTCGACTTTTGCCGGCTTATATTTTGGCCAAAGAACCAACATTGCCATAGAACGTGGCAACGCTGCCACCATTTTGGGCACTTTTGCTGTTGACAACGATGCGGACGAGTTTTTCGATGCCCTATGATTTTTCCGTTCCCTTTTTTATATACTTGTACATAATAACAGTTATTATTTTAAGCTTTTAAATTATGTTAATAAAATTTAATTTACTTCACCTGTTTATATAATATTATATGATATGGTTTAACGCCAAAATAGCCTCCACGAGTGGTGATACTTTAATGTAGGTACATTCGGCGCAGCCAGGGCTGTCAGTCACACTAACATGCGCTAATCATATACAGGTTGGCAGGGACATCAACGCGCAACCTGCTACCATCGATCCTGTACATGATTCTGAACCCGCCTGCGTTGAGATTATTCACCAATTATTTAAAATAAAAAATCTGTTACATACACATTAACCGCGTAGGTTGCACGTTTCTATGAAACGGCAGATATTTTTTTTTTTGATAACCGACGTTAAATTTCTTGTATTGAAGTTCTACTCTAGAAGCATGTGCTGAATTCATGGTTACAGTTTGTGGGTCGATGTTCTGCCACCTTGTATAGATCGTGCCGATACGAGAAAAGAACAGTGTTACTATAGACTTGGCCCAATTTAAGTTAAAAACAAATGATAATCTAGAAAATAGATTAAAGTCTGCGTCTTCGGCTATTGACAAAATAATTCATATTAGTATAGACGAAAATCGTTCATTCGAGAGAGGTTTAATAGTTAATATTGGATTCTCGTGCTCTCAACTAACCTAATCGAATTTATTATCAAGAGTATTAAACTAATTTTGTTGGCGGCCCTGTTCTGTACAGTTAAGATTTGCGAACAGGAAGCCACTTCGTCTTATTCAAAGGCAAAGTAATGAAGTTACTACATGTGGAAAGTGTATACGTACATTATGTACCCAACTTTAAATTCCTGATTTGACGTAGGTAGCTTTTTTTTGGGCGGACGAAGTGCCCATAAAATGATGTTTTGATGTACCTACACCAACTTACACATAGGTAAGTTAACAGGCGAATAACCAAACGCACCTTATTTTTAAGTCTCCGTGCTGTATATGTCACTTTAAAGTGGACTGAAGAATTGAAAAGAATAAGGTGCAGTATTGGGGGGTAAAAGTCTGGTTACAATCACTGTAAGAATGTGTTATTCACTTGAAGAGGTAAAAACTGAAACGAGCATTCAACTATGAGTATTTTACGATGACCATAATGACTCTTAATCAGTGCATTATCCATCTGTTTTGAATCAAAGGACTGAGTATGAACTATTGTAACTATTGTAACGTTTTTTTGATACATTTGACTTACAATTAGCCCTCCGGCTAATTGTAAGTCATCAAAAAAAAGAAAAATAAGTAATACAAGGGATAAAAAGTGTGAGGGTGTAGGAGCTTCAGGTCGACTTTAGCTTTGCGTAGTTCGGGACGCTCGCAGTCAGGAACGGGATCAGCAAGATGTAGCAGGACCGGCAGGGAGTTGTGGAAAAGGATGAGGAGGGGGCTGCGATGTCTTACGCCGAACATGATCAGGAGGAGCCTCGTGTTGTCATCAACCCTGTCAGAGGAGGATAGTTCCTAGGAAAAATTATAAATAACGCTTTCTCGGCCTCTTACGACACGAAGGAGCAGCGGCCTGGAGACGGAGACCTCCCCGTTTAGGAGTGGACGGCTGTGGTGTCCTACGTCAGATGCAGCACCTCGCGCTCGGCAGAAAGGTCGTCCCGGCCTTCTGTGGCATGCGGGAGAAGCGCCCCAGCGTTCAGGAATGGTCCGTTGCGGCGTCCTATGCTACGCAGCTAGGATGCCCTCGACGTTAGAGGCCTACCACTGACGCAAATGAGAGGGCCGGAGGCAGCGGCGGGAATAGGTCACACACACAAAATATTTATGTTTTTTTTTTTGTCAATGAAACTGTATTGTCTGTACTGTATTCAGTCGGTTCAGAAAATACAATTGTAGCGGAGATTAAGCTAAAAACTAACTGAACTAAAGACTGATTAAAGAATGACCTTTGCCAGGACTGACGGCCGCTTTTATAGTCCCTGTGAGACGTTCTAGAAAGTTCAACGTTTCAAACATAATTCAAATTACTTCTAAATTTGATTGTCAGCCAGAAACAATAAGAACGGCTTTCAGCGAGAACCTGACCTTATTAAACTAACTGGCCTTATCATGTCAGCTTTATATCATAGAAAAAGAAAACTGACAGATGAGAATTTATGATGAAAATGTGAAAGTATAAAAATATTCTAAGTTTTATAAAACGAGGAAATTAATAATATGAAAATATACAGACTTGGATGTAAGAACAGTCAATGGTAACTAAAGGTTTGCTTTTCAGCGGTAAAAATGTTCAAAAACAAAATTTGAGTTAAATGAGTGTCATACGATTTCATACTTGAAAACATAGATTTAGGTACTGAGTTATAACAAGAATTGTTTGGCGCAACAGCTCTTTAAATGTTAAATATACAAGTAGAATAAAACATGTGGGTTTGGTGTAGCTAAATACCACACTATTCTAGCGTCGATTCGAGATAAGAAGATTAGGTTCCTTCGACTAAAGTAGATAGAGATCGTCTAATTTAAAACTGCACACCCCTCCACAAAAATGTATATACAAACATTTGAAATGTATATGCAACATGCAGTGGAGGGACGTGCAATTTTAAACTGGACGATCTCTGCTATCCAACTCTCAATCCTATTGTCAGACTAAGCTTACAAATCCTTTACCATTTAGTACAGACAATGCTCAATTCAAGAGCTATTTTCTTTTAAACTATCAATCGGAATTGTGAAACTCATTGAACACCTTTTCTTTTAGTTCTATAAGTATTTAAACACAAACATTCTCTCGACGCGACGGTCGGGAAACTCACTTCGTGTAAACGAGGCTTCAGTTCGATCGAAATTTTGAAACCAGTAAACGATCTCCAGGAACATAACAAAAGTTTAATCAACCTAAGGGTTACAAGTCCGTTAAATGACAGGTAACAGGGTATTCCCTGTTACGTGTTTTAGTTTGAGTAACACACAGTGGTTGGAGACAGTCATATGTACAAATTGGTCACAAATTTTGTTGAAATAGGACCGTTTACGACGACAAATAATAAATGGCAGTTGTAAAAACTCGTTCTGTTGTTAATAAGTATTGCGGGTAGTCTCTGTCCCTAGTAATGGGCCGACTACTCACAAAAATCTGAAAAATGTAATAAATAGTAAGTTAAGAACCGACCCTGATAGTTTAAATGGCATACAAAACAGAGCACATACCTACTATTAAATATTTATTCTATTATTCATATCTACTACGCGGTCTTTGATTATCATCATCTCAATTTTTGTATTCAAATGAATGAATTAAAAAAATATAAATCAATTTTTGAATAATATTATGCAAAAGAAACACCGTATTCAAATTTTCATTACAATGCTCGGTTGCGCAGTAAAAGCTGCGACGAAACGCAATTTAATTATTTTCCATTATCATAAGCAATCAAAATAAAGTGTGGTACTTAAAATGTCCCCATCGTAATATATGGAACGAAAAGCGTCGTTATCCTGAACATTCCGAGAAATGTTAACTAAGCATGAATAAGATTTGGATTCTATAAAGTAAAGGAGTATTTACTCGTAATTGGATTACAAATAAGCCATGAGAAAGATTGAGAAGAAATTATCAAGACGAGAAAGCTCAGAGGTTACGTACACACAAAACAATTGAATCCTGAAACACATAAGCGCATTTATAATTTCTAACGTAACGATATTATTGTGGACGTCGACGTCCACGTCACTGCATCACGATACCACAGGGAATAAATAATGTATAGAAATATATGAAGACGCTTTTAAAATATCCACGATACCGTTGTAACGTACACGTATTTCCATACATTTTATGGACGTGGATGTGGACGTCCACGATAACACTATCATGTTAGAAATGATAAAAGCACACCAACCGTTTGAAGAAACGTCAAAATTAAAAATTCAAAACACTAAAGTTTTCTTGTTATACCGCGCGTGTTGCACAAGGCCATTTTGAATATAATGGAAACTGTGTCAATAAGGGTAAGAGGTTTGAGAAGACACAGCGAGAGAGTCATTTAACTGTACAGCACTGTCTTGTAAAATTCATAACAAGTTATTATTGCTAAGGAAACATAATGTTAAAACAAAATTCGACCCTTATTTTATTAGAATGTCTATGAAAAAATAAGCTTAGTGCGGTATACAATTAAATTTTTCTGATAGTACAAAATGATTGAGTTCGATCTATTGTAAAGGGTTTCAGGATATTGGCATTTGAGGAAAGCATGGCGAAATTTCGCGGTCATAGAAATATTTACCCAATGCATACCTTAAATTGACCTGTGGAATGTACTGCCTTTATTAAATTAAATACCACCCACGCATACGAAATTACAAATACCTCAGCAAAGGGGAACCAATCCTTAGGTAGTTAGGTACCTAAAGAAGTAGGCACTTCATTAACCTTTAGAAAATTGACAACTGTTAGTACACACTGCTACATATCAAGCTATACATGTCCAGTATAACCTTTTTTTTTGGGTGAGAAATCATACAATGACCTCTCCCGCTCTGGGCGGAGCGGAAGGGCGTATCAGACTCTTACTAAAGCCCACCCGTGTTTCTTCAGTTGCTTGTTCGCCAGGGCCACGGTAACTCTTTCGGACAATCCGCGACCCCGGCAGGCATCAGCCCTAGCGGACCCCGTCAATTATACTGACATCTCTTTGAGGCGCGCGTGGAACACGACGCGCCGTCGACCCGGGCATCAGGACCACCTTACCGGACGGCGAGCTACCCATGGTTCGCCGTCCGCAAGCCCGCGCCTACGATGGCCGGGAGTCGACAATCGACATCCGACGCCCAGGGTGTCTCCTCCTGCGGCGACTAGTAGCGTGAGGGCACAACGACTGCCTCGCCCTCACGCGCTCCGCCTCCTCCTTCGCGAGCATTACTGCTTCGCAGTAGGAGGTGACGGCTTTCCATTCCCTCTCACTCCATACCATGGCCTGAACCAAGGCTGGACGCGAGAGATCGCCGCCGCCGATCGCCGCGACGAGGACACGGCGGTGCTCCGTCCAAGCCAGGCAGACCTCCACCGTATGCTGCACCGTGTCCTCCAGTCGATCCACACAATGATAACACCCAGGCGTTTCCTCCCGCCTTATCCTCTCAACGACTGCCGCAACCCTGCGTGTCATTAGTTCGGCCGCCGCCTGGTGCGACCTCCCCTGCCTCAGGACCAGCGTGTCGTCAGCGTAACAAAAGATGCTGACGCCGCTAGGGAGGTCGGCGCGCAGCACCCAGTCGTACCCGATGTCCCACAGATGCGGCCCCAGGACCGATCCCTGTGGGACACCGCACGACATCTCTCACCGATTCCATTCTCCCTGGTGACTGGGGTAGATGACGGCCCTGTCCGTCAGATAGGCCTTGACCACACGTCAGAGGTAGGTCAGCTTCCGGTGATACCGGAGTGCCTCCCTGATGCAACTCCAGGGCAGAGTATTAAAAGCATTGGCGATGTCTAGAGACACCGCCAAGATGACCCCACCCCGGGCCACTGCATCCCCCGTCGTGAGGGCTTGCACGCGCATGATGGCGTCCACCGTAGAGCGCCCCCTGCGGAAACCAAACTGGCTCTCCGCCAAATCGGGTCCCACCCGCACTAACCGCCCGACGAGGCGGTCTGCAATGACTCTTTCAAAGAGCTTGCCCACCTCGTCGAGCAGCACGATGGGCCGGTAAGCGGACGGAGAGTCCGCAGGGTGCTTCGGCTTCTTAATGAGGACCAGTTTCCCTGTCTTCTAACAAAGTGGGAACTGGCGCGTCTCCAAGCATGCTATCCAATCGCCAATCCAATCGCCAATAGCCAATCGTTGAGCTCCTAAGTCCTGACTTCCTGAGTCGAGCTGCACGATTACTGACAAATGCGTGCACTGACTGGACAGGTCCACTCAATCTGTGTGGTTCTTTCCTGAAAAGACCGTTTCAGATACCAATCTGCATGGTCTTCGCATGACCTGACCAAGATTATGTCTGGACTTTAAAAGAGACTGTGACCTCTGAGTTCGTTTCGGCCTTTCTTCTCAGAGTAGTCAGATAGGAAACGCCGACCTCATCTAGTTTAAAAAACATGATTGACGTGTAAAAGTGTTTGTACAAACCTACTTACAGAAATAAAATCATTTTATCATTTATGCGCTTAGGAGCCCTCTTAGTCGACGCCCGAGAGTCTCCAAGGCCAGGACCCAGGGTTTTCCAGGTAAGCCGTCGGGTCCTGGGGCGGTATTTTTGGCAGTCAGCCTACGTACCGCCACTCTCAACTCTACCTCGGTCACTTCCGGAGCATCGTCGACGTCGTCAGTGTGGTCCGCATTGGGCACCGCAGGAGGCGGAGCCATGGGCGGGGGAGCATGCTCCCCTCGGAAAGGGAACAGAGCGCTCACCACGCCCTCCACGAGCCGGGGCCGGAGACTCTGCGTCAGGGACTCTGCATCATTTTGTATGGGCGTCCCCACGGGTCCCTGTTCAGAGCCCGCAGCGACTCCTCGTGGGTCAGTCCCCTGGCCCGCAGGATCTCCGCTCGGAGGGCGGTCTTCGCCTCTCTGTAGCCCTCGTACAGCTCCGCCTGAATGGCTTTCATATCCGGAGGGCGGATACGGAGGCTGCGGTGCTTGGTGTACAGGCGTCGCGCAGCAACGCACGCCTTGCGCAGAGACATTAGTTCCGGCGACCACCAGTACACCCGGCGCTAGGCGCGCCCAGGCTGGACCCGGGGCATCGCCACGTCACACATTTCGGACATGGCCTCCCGGAACCACTATGCCTCGTCGTTGATGTCTGCAGGCCTGTCTGGTGGTGACACTCAGGCCTGCACGATCGAGGCTTCCAGGAGGAGCTCCCGGTCCAGCTGCTTCAGCGTCCACCGCGGACCACTCGGTGCCTGTCGGACCAGCGCGCTCCAGGTCTGGGCAGAGACGTCAAACCGGATGTACCGGTGGTCGGAATACGTCTCCACCCCCTCCTTTTCCAGTATAAGCTGACCTCTCATTATACTGAAATCCTATACAATGCGAGATCAGCTTATACTGGAATTGTATAGAACGATATGTAGCCGTGTGGACAAGTCGTAGAAAGTTATAATAACAAGTTTGTATCTCAAACAATCTAAGTTACATTACACAGAGACACGTATTATTATCAAGTTTTGTTATTATAACAAGCGAAAAGTACTTAAAGTTACACAATGCCAGCCTTCTAATTAAATGAATATTAAAGCTTCGCAATGATAACTTGGAGAGGAGTTTATGTCTCGTTGAACTTTGTAACCTGTGGTACTGGTGTATGTGTGAAATAGTTTAAAATAAGTTGGTAGTCATTTTGCTAGACAATTATTGACCTTACTGAACAAAGATAGTTATTATCTAACTTCCTGGCAAAGTGCCAGATTCTCTTTCAACAACACTGATAGAAAGTACCACCAATACAGTAAAAAGTTATTTTCTACGCAAACCACACCATATGACATAAGTATTCATATACATACAATATACTCGTAAGTAAACAAAGAAAAAATTTAATTTGGCTAACAGTACTCAAAATAAGGTCAAATTAATAACTTTTATTTAAACGGCACAAAATATAAAAATAAAACTACTTCGTTGGGTTCAGGACACAACACGAAAACGAATCAAGAAAATGAATTACCTAAAACAGAATTAACAAAAAACGGTGAAAGCGTCGGAAACTGGAAGAAAATTTAATCAATATTTTAATGCCCCATCATGTTGCGATTATCGGATAAATTGCTTGCAGCTTCAAATAATGCGGACTTCAGAGTTAAAACATTTTTGTCTATTGTTGAGGGAAGAGTTTGTCTTGTCAAAACATTTTTTATTTTTTTACAAAGATTTCCCGGTGCTCTTTTTTTCAGTCTGTCCATAAGATAGTCTTGAATCAGCTCGTCGCACTGACTAAACTTAGTATTTCTTGAACGTTCATATTATAATATTTATTGAATAAAACATTTACAAAAAGTGTACATTTAGCCAACAGTAATAATATTTTCCATACAGATATAGTGCCTAAAAATAAACTAAAACTAAAATGTTATTACAGGTGCAAGTAATGATGATTTGGAATTACAATATAAGGTAGTGACCCGCTCGATCTAGGTTAATTCAAACCTGTGTTTCAGGCCTTGTAATGTGATAAAGCCTTGGAAATACTGGCCTTCAATTTGGCCTAAACCTATAAGTTGCATTGCGAAGGATCTCGTAAGCCTACCAACAGTTGATTTCCCTCTTGAGGTTTTTGTCTAAATGTTAGAATATTCCTGTAAATCATTTGTTTTATAATCTCTTATAAGTAATGGCGAAACTCTGTTGGCTTCAAGTTCCATAGGCTCACTGAGACAGTTATTTATAGTTTGTCATCTTATTAAATACCTGTTCATTCATCTGAATTATTTTAAGGTAAACGTGAAACTTTAGATGTTTGAATGTTAAGATGACGTTGTGTTGTGATGAATTTACTTTTGTTCAGGTAGTTAAAAGAATTTGATACTAGACAATTATTAATATTTCGTGGGTGAGCAAGCAAATAATTTTATTAGATAAAAATATCAAATAAAAGTAATATAATGCCGTATTTTCCCATTTAACCGTTTATTGTTGAGTTACTATCGACTGAAATAAATCCTTTTAGGATTCAAAAAGTTGTAATAATAACAGTGGAAATCTAAATTACAAAAATCTCTTTATTTTTTTTCGACGCAATACTAAAGTTTTAAAACCCGAATGTGAGGGTTCAAAAAAATTCATACAAAGATTGATAGTGTATACGCTCGAAAAAGTATTAGAACAATTTTTCACACCCTTGACAAATCTGCAGGGTAATAAATTGTGTAACACACTAACAATAGGAATGGCTTTCATTTTGACAGTTCAACAACATTCATTGCGTTATTTACATTGTTGAGCAGACAAATTTTTCGAAGATATGAAGCAATGGATTAATAATAGGCTTAAAATGATTCGGATTGTGATTGATAGTGTGTTACGCAATTAGCGTGCTGGATTAATGACAGTTTTAAGCGAATCAGATTGAAGTCACTCGAATCTACTTTGTGAAGCTAGGGCGAATCCGATAAAACTAGAAGAGCCGCTATAATTTCCGTCAAACATCAAAGTATAAATCTGAGTCTAGAAACCTAAGCCTTGTTTAATATACTTGGTTTGACGTAGATCGAATTATTTGCTTGGTTGTAAAATCCTTTGATATGAGATCTATTCCCTCTAATCTTCGTCTTTATTGACAACTTGCTGTGAAGTATTACTTATGAACCTACGTCGTACTTCGAACGGATTATTTTTAATGGGAAATAAGACAACATCCATATTGATAAGTGGTCGTCGTCGCCTCAAGACATTTGTTGACAAATTCAATGTGGAGAGTACAATAAATATAAAACTGACAGAATACATACTCGTAGGATGCGTAGGATTATTTTGAAAGTATCAAATAAAAACTAACATCGAAATTAAAACGTGATTTTTTTAAACAAACTAAATAGTAGTGATGGGCCGGCTATGGGTTTTCCCCATCTTTGACTAGCTATAGTGACTAAACTATTGGATATATTTGATTGAATTATTTTATGTAGACTGAGAACGTCATTAGATATTACGAAGTTTAATTCATTGTCGTCTCCACCTTGTATACTTTGCCATCCCAGTAAGCTGAAATGCCTGGTGTGCCTCTAATTGACACCAACATCCATGCCCTTCAAATCGGGACATATCAACGATGCTTGGCTACAGCAACAGTCAGGTACGTACGCTGATGGTTTCCCAAACAACCTCCTCCACAAAGAGTTAAATAGTTCTATTACTGCTTGTTGCTTGCCGCATGTTTTGATTTTATTAGAAACGTCGTGATCTTCCTATTACGCTATAATTTGCTAATTTCAATGAGAATTCGATTTGACTAAGGTACTCAATCAGTAACCTTTAATAAAAGGCTCACGACTTCTAGAAAATTTCGTTTCGTCATTAGATAAAATAATAATATTTACTGAATTCTTTATTGAGTGTAGGTTTAGCGAGAAAATATATTTGAAAATGATGTTGAGGAACCAATTTATTTATATTATGACTTGACAGGCTATTTTAGCAATAAGAATGATAAATCATATCCGTTGCGTTATTAAAATGTTTTAGACTAGATTCTCGTTTCTTTTATTTATAAAAGATATTATTAGTATAATTTCTATTTCTGTTATATTTAATAAAACATTCTTATATATTAAGCGAAACAATTAGCAATCTTTTGAACGTCAAGCGAAAAAAAAAAGGAATAAGTAAGTACTAATAATTATAGTCAGCACTAACTTTAGTATTCGACTTTTAAGCTGACGATATTACCAGTGAAATAAATCAAAGCCCACTTCTCTTTTTAGGGTTCCGTACCCAAAGGGTGTCAACGGGACCCTATCAATAAGCCTCCGCTGTCCATCAGTCCGTCCGTCCGTCTGTCAGCGGGCTGTATCTCATGAACCGTATGAAATTTTTAGAGTGTATTTCTCTTGCCACTATAACAACAAATAATAAAAATTAAAGAAAATTAAAGGGGATCTCCATACAAGAAACGTGTTTTTTTTCGGTATTTTTGCCTTGTGGTACGGAACCTTTTGTGTGCGAGTCTGACTCGCACTTAGCCGTTTTTTTCGTAATGACTAGGTCCCTATAAAAGTGTTTCATAAAGAATCCAAAAGTGAGTAAATGTATCGAGTGTGAGCATACCAATAAATAAGAACACCCTTTTTTTTTTTTTGGGTGGGAAATCATCAAATGACCTCTCCCGCTCTGGGCGGAGCGGAAGGGCGTGTCAGACTCTTACTGACTAAAACCCACCCGTGTTCCTTCAGTTGCCTGTGCGCCAGGGCCACGCTAACTCTTTCGAACAATCCGCGACCCCGGCAGGAAATAAGAACACCCCGGCAGGAAATAAGAACACCCTGTCGACATCATATTATACAGAAGAAAGTTCACCCTAGCCGGTTAAAATGAGTATTTATAAAAATATTGGCATTGCCAACACGTGTTTCTACAGCTAAAAAAAAAAATGAGGCAAACCTCTCTGCTTGACCAGTAAGGCACTTTGGTTGTTATTTTTACGTAAGTATAAGGAAACATAGTCAATTATACAGGAAGAAATTTTAACCAGTCCGGAAACTGTAACCATGAATTCAGCATACGATTGTAGACCACCTAGCATAGACATTTCTCGTAGGTTATAAAAAACAAATCTGATGTTTGATAGAAAAGTGATTGCACTTTTCTATCAAACATCAGATTTGTTTTTTTTTTAATTTGATTTTGACCGCGTAGGTATTGACCTACGCGGTCAAAATGTATGCAACAACAATATATTTTTTTATAACTGGCCAAAAATGTTTACGCTAGGGCAGTGGGTCTAGAATCATATGCTGAATTCATGGTTACTGTTTGCGCACTGGTTAAAATGTCTTCCTGTATATGGGCAATACCAGACGGTTTTCATACTTATGAATCTAACTATGTAGAAAGATATATCAGGAGCGGCTATACGGTGGGGGCACTAAGTAATAAGTATTCACTCGTAACTGAAAACATCTAGGCGCTACGTTGCATAAGGAGTGTCAAAAGGATCCGCATCACTCATGAAACTTTATTAACCGCAGCACTTTATTTCCACTCAGCTCATTTTATACGCGATTTTGTGCCGAGACAAGCGTTGTTCTACATTTTAATGGTCTTGATGTAATTTAAAAGTAGGTCATGTTGAATTTTGTAAAAATTAGATAGCTTAAGGGATTTGAAGAAACAAAGTATGTTTTCAAGTTTGGTGCTCAAATTTTTAGTAGCAGATAATGAGGTTTTGTTATAATTTAACGTGAGACTATTAATAGTTGTAAAAGGCCAAGGAAGACTGATGGCCGGTTTAATTAAGGATTTAAACTTTTAAAGTAGGTAATGCAGAGGGGCAAATGTGCCAACGGCTATGCTTTTTAGCCCAAATTGTGCGTTTGCTAAATAGTTCAGTCTTTGATGCCAATGGGACAAGAATAAATTAATAATGGTGCCGATTTTCTTGTAGGTACACCGAACTAAACTAAACTGTCACAAAAATTTCTTATTTTTGGTAACGATAATCTTAAAAGTGTTATCTGCGGAATAGCAGACAAGAACCTCTAAACTTAAAAACAATTTTGACACAAATATAATCGAGTTTGACAATCGCTAAGTTGCGTAGACCATAGACCAAGATTTGTCGGAAATTAAAATAAAGAGCGAATGAAAGTGAAGAAAATGTTCCGAAGTGCAAAATAAACCTGAGTAAAATCAAATAATTATCTTTTATTGTTTATTAATAATTATTTAAATTAAATACACGGAGCTTAATGACAGCGTAAAACTATATCAATGTTTATTTTAGTAAATTAAGATGCAGTAATCTGTATTCGGTAACATATTCCTAATGTAACCTCGACGTTATTTTTTCGGTTTTCAATAAGAAAAAAATCATCAATTTGATTAAAATCGACAAACTACAGCATTCTAAAGTTGATTCAGGTAGCATAGTTATCTTGCTATTTATTTCAGCGTAATAAAGCTAATCCTAACTTCCTAATCCTAACTAATACTATAAATGAGTTTGTTTGTTACCTTTCACGCCTAAACCACTGAACCGAGCATCATGAAATTTTGCATATACGTCGTCAGGGGTACAGAAAAGGACATAGGCTACCTGTCATTCAGAAAAAATAACTGTTTCCGAGGGAAAGAACCATAACTGTCGACGGTCACAATTGCTTTAGGACGCTAGATAGCGCTTCGTGTCTTTCGAATCATGATTGAATTATATTATTAGATACTTTAGTAGTGTGTTAAGAGTAAATGTAAAAAAATATAAGCAATAAATTAGTAAGAAACCGATGGATGTTTTCGAATGAAATTTAATTTGATAAATGACCTGTATGTTTTCTATTCATTTTATTTTATTTTATTCGAAAACATTTATCGGTTTCTTACTAAACTTCAACTATATCGACGACCCCGGTTACTTATCTCTTTTGGTGACTGTTCATCATCATGGATATTAGAACCAAGTTGCGTCTAAAACTATGTAGATGAAAGAAAAAAAAGAAAGTAAATACATTTATCTGCGGTGCCTAAATATGACGTAGATAAAGAACACAAACACAAAAAGAACAAGTTGAGGGAAAATATGCGTCACATCACATCCACGCAAAACGGCCATCACTCAGCATAATGCTACGACCCTATGCGAGACAGAGCAGCAGCGCTGGTTTTCAGTGACAGCCGGCGTTGACGTGATTACGTCAACTGTTGCAGCATACGACGAGCCAAAAAAGAAAAAAAACGTCGCTACTTAGTTCGAAATGTTGAATGTGTGTGGTTGTTGTGGAATGTGCGATGATTTAAAAATTAATCGTCTACTCCATAGAATCGACCAACTTTAATATTATGGAAATACGGCTACTTTCAATAGTTAGTTATTAAGACTTAAGAAACCACTTCTGAACCGCTAAGTGTGTAGTGTGTCCTTTTCACGTGTCCTACTTACAAACCTACTTACTTACACGCGTGATTTTAGCCCACAAACCAAATTCTAGCCACGTAGCCCACGTGCTAGGTACAGAATAAAGTTGGTCGAAGACTGATTGTTGTAGACGCTTGCGTAACCTGTGAGGGATATTAATAACGAGATTGTGATAAGCAGACTTGACTGATTGTCGCTGGTTTTTGGTTTAGAGATAGGCTAGCTAGTTGAGTTAACTGGTGCTGATCCATACGTCATTTCGTGAACGAGCGCCGTCAGTAGGGACTGGTCATCTCTCAGCTGCCATCGCTTATTTAAATTTCTGTTTTATTTTTTTTGTGTTTGTCTTTTTTATTACGGACGCTTTTAACGTGTACGCCTTTCTTCATCGTTCTCACATGTATAATTTCAACATGAACGATGTAACAAATTTTTTGTAACAATATTTTCATTTAAAAGAGTGTCCGTGGAGTTTCTTGCCCGTTCTTCTCCATAGGTACCTACTACGCTTTGGAATGGGCAACTAGCTTCATCTTTCTGACTGACCGACCCCTTGTCAATTCAAAAGTGCCTGTAATTGGTTTATTTGAAATAAGTGCTTTAAGTTTGAGTTTGACTTTGAGCTAGGCCAGCTGTCTTCGGACTTGGATTTATTATAGTCTATGCTTGTTTTTGTTGCTGACGTATTAAATTATATTATCGATTTCTGAGGTATTCTTAACTGGACTCAATCTATTCAATTGTGATATTTATTGCTTCGATGTCCTGACACATTGTGTTTCTAAAACTTCGCTAGAACAGATTTGATTGTTAGCGGGGGGGGTTATCCGAATTTGCCTGTTTTAGAATTCATTTGAAATGGTCAAATTTATTGGCATATATATTTTACAAATTACTGCTCGACGAAATCATAAAATGTCCGCGATGATGTTGGTTACGAGGCTTCATAGCTCTTCAGGGATGTTAATAAGCGATCAAATCATAAGAAATCGTTTACTTGAAGTCAGTCTCCGTTTCCGAGGGCCGCTACGTGTACCACCTATTGAGCCCCGCAATCGCAGAGCCCGTTTACAATGGGCTCGTACACACAGAAATTGGGCAGAAGAACAGTGGCACTTTGTGTGTTTTTTTGACGAATCTCGCTTTGGTATGAAGCCAGATACTAGACGTACACGGTATTATAAGACCCCTGGACGCCAAAAACACTTAAAATCATGCCAGGAAGTCCATACATACAGTGGTGGAACAATCATGATCTGGCTGATCTGGGCAATCAGTATTTGGATTGGCGCGCGGCGGAAAAACCGAACAGATTGGATCAGAGACAATCTCAATGCACTGATTTACTCTGAAATTGATCGATGGTACCAGATGTTGTCATTCCTTTGCGGACCCAATTTGGTGCTTCATTTCTGCTTATGCATGGTAATGCACGTCCACACATTGCCAGAGTCGTTGGAAACACACTTGCCGCAGCTAATATCGAGGTCCTATCATGGCCTGCTCAATCGCCAGACTTGAATCTCATTGAGCACGCATGGGATATGCTCCAAAGAAAAGTTCTGCCAAATATGGATGCTGGACACACACCAGAAAACCTTTTTCGCCTGTTACAACGGACCGAACGTGGGCGGCCATTCCGCAATGTGATTTGGATGAACTCATATTGAGTACGCGGCAATCGTTGCGATTGTGTTATACGCGCTAACCGCGGAAATACAGATTACTAATTGTTTATTTTAGGCAATAAAAACCTTTACTTTTATATTTTTATCACATTTTAATGTCAAGATTAACTAAGGTGAAAAATCGCGAACTCTTTATTAATGCAAAAGCAGAGAGTACTTCGTCAATCTAACACATACGAAAACATTTTATTTAGGCAATCTAAAAAGACATTTTATTTAATTTCAATAGGGCAATTAGTTTTTTAAATCCCTAGTCACTTTTGATGTGTGTTCGTAGCTACAAGTATCCGATAGAAAATACTAGTGGTAAATTACCTCGTAGGTTCTATTCATTGCAAAGAGTACAAAAAAAAATGGTCGCTGGTCTTTCTTCTTTGCCTTTGTGGCTACCAACATGATTTTCCGTTTAGAAAAAGGTCGATGCTTGACAATGGCCCCGATAGAGTTAATACACCGTCAATATGTGGGGGTCAACTTAATGGGAAGTTACTTGTATCCAATGGTCCCTTTCTGTGAGGCGAGGTAGGGTATTTGTCCTCAATCTTTGATTAAACTTGAAAGGGTCTAGTGATCTCATCTTGACAATTCGATTTATTATTATTCAAGGTTACAAAAACCAATTGTTACATTATGTGGATGTGGGAGCTGTAGGTTACTGGTAGGCACCACAACTAAAAAGTGATTTTTTTTTAACTTTTTACTAAATAAAAACTACCGAATTCCAAAAAAGGTTTTTGGAAGTCGGTTTTTATTTTAGTTTTTGTTTTTCACTTTTTATTTGTGGTGTTACTCCACACAAATTCGTATACCACTACTTGCTATGTAATTAACAGTGACAGGAAGTTAATATAATATCATCCACATACACTAAGTGGACAAAATACGTAGGTACTATTGAAGCTAACTGAAAACCCACCCAAGCAATGATAAATAAAATATATATGACACCACCCCTGAGGCATACCCTATCCATTAAAAAAAGAATATTTGAAATCGATCCACAATTGCCGGAGATATCGCGTAACATATGTGTATTTAAAAAAATACAGACGAATTGAGAACCTCCTCCTTTTTTAAGAAGTTTGTTAAGAAGAGAAGTGCTACCGAAGTGGACACAGCCAGAGCAAAGGTGGCGAATTGCTAGCTCTTTCCACTTCTGAGAAAACCAGCACCCTAATTACGTAACACACTATCTAAGAAAGAAAGAAAAAGTATTTATTGATACTCGCACAGGATTATCAGATACTAAACTAAACACACTCATAAAAATAAAACAAAAACATAAACATAATAAAATAAAAACAAAATGTAAAATGAAAATAACAACAGTAAGTCCTGTACGAGGCCAAAAGGCCCCTATCTCAGCATCTAACAGTATCATCATCTCAGTATCTAGCGCAATCTAAATCATTTTAAAGCCTATTGCTAATCCATTGATTCATATGTTCGAAAAAATTGTCTGCTCAACAACATAAATAACGCAATGAATGTTGTTGACCTACTATTAGCGTGTTACGTAATTACCCCGCGGGAAAGATAATATAATAAATAATAATAAAATACTTTATTCATAAGTTCACATATAAATTACATAGAAGTGACATCAGTACAGCACCCTGATTACGTAACAAATTTTGATTCTTAATGCGATTCCGAAATTAAGCAAACTCCGATCGGAATCGGTTCCTATATTTGGAATTGCGTAAGAAAAACCATTCAGATTCTGCTTAATTTGTTAGAGCTGGGAAAAATGCTTGCCCACTTTTGGCGAACCTATACGTTTTATTTCATCATAAAAGAATTATTCGCTTCCGAATAATTTTGCTATAATATAATTTTGTTCTATTCACAACTGATGGTCTACTATTGCTTATAAATAGAAATGTACAATGATTGCCTAAAAATGAAAAACCAATTTATAATACACTTTCTACCAAAAGCTACCATAATTGAAATACGTAACAAAACGTTTTTATTTTCACCTTTTTGTTATCTGTGGCCAATGAAAAAGTCGTAGAAAAGCAGTGTTGTCAACTTAGTGGAATTTCCACTAAACCTAGGGGTTTGGACCCCTCCGGGCAGACAAAATTTTGCATTTAGTGGCAGGTAGTTTGGTCCAGTGGTTAGTCTAATTCAATTTGTAGAAAATACTACCATCAACTACTAAAATTGTGACTCGAAAAAAAAAATAACACGATAGTGGCATGTTTTATTGTTTGTCTAGAACATGTGTCAGTAATTTTACGATTGATTTATTTCAAATGCCGAAACCACTCCGGATTCGAACGCTGAATTTTTAAGACCGTTCAGCATGACCAATAATATTATAAGTAGTGAAGTTACACAGAGGCTGCGCCCATGTGGAGATCGAAAAACAATGTCATTTCGAAAAAATATTCGACGGGTACATACTTCTGGGATAAAAAGTTTCACCGTTAGGCCATTATTGTGTATTTAGCAAACATCCAAACATCTTCACAAATTTTTCAAGTATCTACATAATTATTTTGTGATACACGGTACACCGCTAGTAGTGGATTCGGGGAAAAAAAGTTGGCAACACTTGGGTAAATGTTATTATGAATGTTTTTGTTTACATTTAGTTATTTTATATTTTGCAACATACAAACCCAAGACGATCAACTGACCAAAATTATATTTACTATTCCCATACTGATGCAGAAACATGGGACTATGTTGCAGTTTTGGAACATTTTTCTTGTGGCTTGCTGAAGACGTCTGGCAATAGTGAAACTACAAGTAAGTAAGCCAATATATATAGGAATTACATGTGTAGGAGTATACCTTCGTATCTCATTATATTATTGTGGCTGTAGGTACATTATTGGTCAGTCTACATACGGACTATCATTCCTTTTTATTTGTGTAGACTCTCAAACAACTTACGTGAGGTTAGATGTTTATTGCAGCTAAAATAATGATTGTAGTTAGTATATGTCTGTCAAGCTCACCTTCTAACAACTGAAATTGTTAATTAATATTTTTGTTGGTACCTATGTAGACGCTGAAACAGACTAACTACACCTAATAACCACTAATGAAATAACAACTAACTACAAAACATTAATCATAATATTTTCGCAGATGGTGATAGAGCTGAATGGAACACAACCCACCAACATCAATCTAGTTGACATAGGGGGATTTTCTGTGGCAATGTTGGGCATTGGAAACCAATCTTCTGTATTAATTATTGAAGGTAAACTTTTGACACATAGTTAAGAATCAAGCAGCAACTCACATAATTATGAATGTATTCCTTGAGTGAACTTTCTACCTACATAGTCACATACATAATAATTTTATGTACACTTAACTAATGTTTACCATTCTAATTTAGTGTTATGTTAGATAAAAATATCTGGAGATTGAAAAATCAGCCCTAAATAAAGAAGAAATTAAACTACCTGCAGCAATGAGTAGGATGATGGCTTTTGTCCAGTCATGGGCTGATGAAGGTCTAGTTGATATGCCTAGTTTGCTGCATAATGTTTATATACTTTATTTGAACAGAAAATAATTTTGATTTTCTTTTCAAATTGTAGCTGAGTTCCCGGGGCATTTCACCTACGAAGACATGAAGGCAGCATGAATGATGTTGCTCCATTGCTGTTCACTTCTGCCACTGCTGCTATTTACTTATGACATTACATTGCTACTGCGACTCTGCAACTACTTCAGTTTTCAAGCTTCTCAAGTACAAAAGTAGAAACTGAAGATTGTTCATAAAAGCTAATGCATTTTATTTTAGGAAACTGTTGATTATAGTCTTGCATAACAGCAATGTAAACATATGTACCTATTGTGTTAATTGATAACTGTGTAAACTTTAATATAGAGTGCTTTAATTATGAACTAAAGGTAAAAATAAAAATAACTTGGTATGAAAAATTTAAAAATTGAATACTTAGTAAGCTTTTTTTAATATTGAGAAGTGTTTACTATTATAGTGATACTAATTAGAAAATAGTGGTGTTTAGCTAAATTAACTGTCATTCATTAGGTACAAGTAAATAGAAACATAAATTATGGTAAACAAAGAAAAACTGTTTTATTTATATCATATACAATCTTAACTGACAATACCATTTATTCACATTTAACATGAAATATTTGGACATGGGGTAAAATTAAATGGAACAAATATATTGTATGGATTGGTAGAATTTGGCATTCAATGTCTTCCCAACATCATGGATAATTTATATACCTATCTACTGCTTGCTGTGAGCGCATGAGAGAAAGTTTAAATATTTCCTGAATAATGTAGTTGAGCCTGACACCGGAAACCCAAACCCTAATCTATTTACTTCATAGAACAGCAATATTCTGCTGTAGATAACAATTAGGTGCATACAATTCTATTGATAGATGGGTTGCTAAGCTTGTGGCTTATAATAAGTTTGTTACATACGGTACGAGGTACGAATTTGTCTTTCATTAAAATGCCAACAAAATATCTCGATTCTGTAATATCATAAATTGAAGATATCTTTAGTTTAGGTTGTAAGCACTTGTAAGTTGTAACAGATGAAGATTTTTACAATTATTTTAAGAAATTCACCACCCTGCCTCGATTTTTAAAATATCATTAATATTGATTTATCATTGAGGTTTTACACAAAAATGCATTCACAATTTATCAGGAAGACTACCACTCACATTTTTTCGAAATAATTATGGAGATTATACGTATAAATCCTAAATTAAGTGGAACAGAAAACCATTGCGAGCAGAAGGTTGCCTTCGGTTTCAATGCGACTAGCCGTTGGTTTCATGTCAACGATTCAAGCAAATTCTCGCTTGTCATTTGAGTTACGTAATTCGAAAAATAGACGTATGCCCAATTTTTCCTGGCAATTTTGGCATATCGTTCACTCTTTAGCGTCTCAAACAGACTGCAGTTGGTTTCGCACGATAGTGGAGTTACGCAATACGAAAGTCGTCAAATTAAGCAAACTGCGATAGAAACGAAGCAAACTAGTCGTAATCGTTTGGCGAAAATGTGTTACGTAATTAGGGTGCAGAGTTACATATTAAAATTATTAAGCAAATATTAAACTATGCCTAAAATAAATCTAGTGTAGGTATAACTTATATAATATATTGGGTAAAGGCCTAATGAAAAACAATAGCGACCTGCCTGATGTAGGTTTATTCAAACCTGTGTTTCAGGCCTTCACGTAACAACGCTGAGTGTTTTATTGGACTATTAAATTAATGTACATAGAGCTAGCATTGATACATAATAATTATATTATTAAATAAAAATTGCCTTAACATTAACAAGCTTATTGCATGATTTCTAGCAATTTTTCAGTGTCTGAGTAATTTAATGTCGCTAAGTATTCACTTAACATTTCACTACATTTTTTACAATTTACACTATATATACTTAGAGACTTATTGATTTTATGATATAAGAACGGACCTAAAAAACCATAAAATTTATTTATAAAAGTATGTCTAGTTTGAGGCTTTATGCAAACTAAGTCTTTTCTTCTCTTATGTATAGGTATGGGGGTATAAGGGAGATTGCTATGCTGGTGTAATACTATCTTTAATATAAATAGTTGACGCACAGTTAAAACCTTACATGCCGTATAAAGCTCGTATGTGGGAAATCTAAATGGGCGAAAGGTAACCTTAAGGATAGCTCTCTGCGCACGTTCTAATGGTAGTAGGATTGTTTTTGCAGCCCCTCCCCATGAAGTTATGCAATATGTAAGAATGGATTGACACAAAGCTAAATAGACCTGTTTAATTAATTTGTAGTCCGTTATATATCGTAAATTCTTAAAAATGTATATTAATTTACGCATTCGAGTGCATAATAAATCAATGTGCTTACGGAAGTTCAGATTTGTGTCAATCGTCACACCAAGATATTTCATATGATCGGCTTTTGCTAAAGTAGGACAATTACATGCATTGTCAGCGTACTTGCCGCACTTATGCGCATAAATGTTTATGTTAGTAGTTGGCAGGTTAGTATTTCTCATAGTGAATAAAATGTGTTTAGTTTTTTCTGCATTTAGTGTTAGGAGATTTTCATGTAGCCAATTAGACACTATATTAAAACCGTTCTGGGCTTGTTTATACACCTCCTCTCGAGACTTGTCTGAAAACAATAGAGCTGTGTCATCTGCATAAGACATTATGACACCATTTTGGAGTGTTAAGCTGCACAGGTCATTAATATATACTAGGAATAAAGTAGGACCCAATATACTACCTTGTGGTATTCCGTAATTACTATTTCGAAGCTCAGAACTGACGTACTGACCAATTTTTACACATTGTTCGCGGTCTCTTAAATAATCAGAAAGCAGTGTAAGCGTTGTTCCTCTTATTCCGAGTCTTTCAAGCTTGCCCAATAATAAAGGACAGGAAATTGTGTCAAAGGCCTTGGCGAGGTCTAGGAAGATCCCAATGGAGTGCATGCCCTGATCCAAATTAGTTGTTATATAATCCGTCATTTGATGTACTGCTTGATTAGTTGATTTTTTGGGCCTAAAGCCAAATTGTCTATCCGAAAGCAATTTGTTATCCTCTAGATATTTCATTAATCTAATATTAATGATTTTCTCTAAGATCTTGGAGAGCCCTGTTAAAACTGAAATGGGTCTGTAGTTGTTAACACAATTTTTTGTCACCAGATTTATATACAGGAGTAACCACTGCTTTTTTAAGCGACTTAGGGAATACACCATTAGTTAAGCATAACTGAAAAATATGAGTTAGCGGCGGAGCAAGGAGGTATTTGAAATGTTTAAGTATGTTGTTTGATATGTCGTCCCACCCAACCGCGCAAACGTCCTTTAATCCAGAAATGATTGTTAATACTTCATCGACATCCGTATCTAGTAAGACAAAAGATTTGAGTCTGGGGAAAGATTTAGGTTGGTTTTGAGAGAAAGAACCTCTAGATTGTATGGTCTTTTCTGCTAAGGTTTTGCCTACGTTAGAAAAATAGTAATTAACTATATTTGTTGATTCTATTGGGTTGTTCTCTATAGTCAATAAGTCAAGTGGAGGTTCAAGTTGTTTTGATCTAAATGTATTTGTTTTTATAAATTTCCAAATAAGTTTACTATTTTTGCCTGCTTTCTGCAGTTCTTTTCTGTCATATTCATTTTTTATTTTTTTCAGAAGGTTGTTGCAGAAGTTTCTATATCTTTTATAAGTAATGGAAAGAATTTCATTTTCAGGCTCAAGTTTGAACTTTATGTGAAGTTTGTCTCTATGCCTAATACATCGAACAAGTCCGGGTGTAATCCAAGGTTTAATGCACTTGTACTTCCTTGGCGTTATTTTGGCGACTGTATGCTTTATTATTGCAGAGTGAAGTGAATTTATAAAATAATTAATAGCAAAGTTTGCATCGGTGGAATTATAAACTGGGTCAAAATTAATATTACGTATGTCTTTTTCGAGGTGTGTCATGTTGACATTGGTATAGCTGCGTAAACAATTTTTTCTTGGTAAAGAAACTTGTAATATTAGTAAAACTGCTTGGTGATCAGTAAGCGAAGAGTTAGTAACAAATGTTTTGGCTGGTTTATTTGTTTTTATAATGAAATGATCTAAGCATGAACCACTTTGATGCGTGGGGTGGTAGTGAGCTGGCAAGAGTCCGTGGAATGAGCAGATATTAACATAGTTATGTGCATGAATGTCCATTTTCCCGGAAGCAATGTTGATATTAATGTCCCCCATTAGAATTATGTGTTTAAAAGTTGTAAGACTTTGTAACTGTACGTTTAGTGAATCTAAGAAATTTGCGACATTTTGAGAAGGTGGTCTGTATATAGCCATAACTACCGTATCTGTATTAATTTTAATGAGTAAGCAATTACAATTTTGTAGCAAAGGTTCTTCTACAGTTGTACTTAAATTATTGTTGACAAATACAACTAAACCATCATTCTGGTTGATGTTTCTGTTGGTTTTATGCGAAACATATCCGTCTAAAGATGGTAAAACAGTGGTTTGGTTTGACAACCAACATTCTGTTAGGACGATAATGTCGCAACTTATACCCAGGTTCTGTAGCAATATTTCAAAACCATTTATATTTCGATTTATGCTTCGAATATTTTGTGTGAGAAAGGTCAGCGGTTTCTCTCCCAAGGGAAAGTGGTGCTTACACTCATCAATATTACAATTTATAACTTCAGACACAGAAAATTGATCTAGGTCCTTAAGTAATTGATCAGTCATGATAAATAAACACCTAATAAATATAAACAAACAAAAACTACTACTAGTGTGCTTAAAGGATAGGTTAATAGGTAGCGCTCTTAGGCGCCTTCATAATCTATGGAATGGATATAGCTGTCCTCGGCATATTTCCGTGCAGGACAATTTACATCACCAGTTTTATGATCACTTTTCCTATTAAAACGTTTGCACGTCGCACAGTTTGGTGGACTGGACTTTGTGCAGCATTCCTTAAAAGTGTGGCCAGTCTCTCCGCAGTGATTACACGTCGGGTTAGTGTCACGGCAGAACTTGGCCGCGTGTCCAAACTGCTGGCAGTTGAAACACCGAGTAACGATCGTGAAATCTCGAACTGGGCATGACGTCCAATTGATGAATATTCGTCCTTGATTGACTAGGATCTTCCTGATGCTAGCTGGCACTTCTAGAATAAAATTGCAATTAGGGAGGTCTTTTTTCCCAGATTTATGGCTCAATTTTATTTGTTCTTCAAACGACTCACGAGTTGTATTGGTCAACTTATCTGAGAGGTTTTGCTCGTAGATGCAATCCAAAACCTCCTTATCAGTCAGGGCTACCGGGACTCCAATAACAGTGATTCTTGGGCGCCGCTTTGATGGTTCTTCAATCTTAAGGCCCGAAGAGACGAGTTTTTCTAAGCTTCTGAGCTTTTGAATGTCCTCTTTGGAGTCGGTACTGATAAGAACACCTCCATTTTTTACTTTCTTAAGGCCACGGACATGTAGTTTAAGTTCCCCGGGCGAAATAATTTTCTGTACGAGAGACTTGGTATCGTCACTAGATTTGGTTTTGTCGCTGGGATATATGGCAACTGAGCTTAAATTTGCTGGGCGCACAAAATTATCCGAGCCTTTTTTGACCATATTAGCGTACGAAGCGGGTTCTGTCGGCTTTGAAATGCCTTCAACTACCTCTTTGAACTGTAGGAGAGAGTTCGCGATGTTCTGTTGTTGCTGTAAGTGCTGAACGGCACTATGGGCTTGAATCGTTTTTTGCTTTAAGGCTTGATATAAGACAGCCATCTGAGATGCGCCATGTGAGACACTACGGCAAAGATTGGCTACACGTACCTTTTGGTCTGCGTTCATTTTTCCCTCAGCAACTAAACTGCATACTTCATTTAGGATTTTTTCTATGGACCCCATCCATTTCTGTACCTCCGGCGTAGAAATAACTTCGGCTGGTAGCTCATGTTCCAAGGGAGGTTGTGGCTTTGGGTCTACAGGCTGGAAATCTTGAGTTGGTGTCGTCGGAGGACTTCGCGTCACTAGCTGGCTACGGCCAAACGGGCTAGATCCAGTGTTAGACATATCTAACACAGAAACACTATATATCTTTAAAAATACTTTAGCTCATTCTTACACAACGCAAGTAACCTCGTAATGCTCACTCGTGACACACTTATATCACTGACGACGCAATTATTTCTAACAAATATATTTATAATTAATTAATAGTATCATAATAAGCTAAGCAAGATACGTCCGCGCGGTAAGAAGGCGCGATTAGACCACAGATGAATGTTATCACTTTAAACCGACATCATAATGAGTCTTTTTTTGGACCAATTGACTTTATCCGTACATATATCACTTGCTAAAGGGTTCAAACACGAGGAGTACTACCACAATGCCTATTTCAGAAACCACGCAGCATTGCTGGGTATGAGGGCAGAATACTGGACTTTTTAGTTGCAGTCAGGTATTTGTTTTTTCTTTTTTCATTTCTTACTTTTAGGTGTTATGTTTTAGGAATCATCTCAAGTCAGTAATGTATTTAATAACGGAAATACAAATGCATTGAAAAAAGAAATTGACTAAATCCGTCATTTAGATTTTATGAAAACAAAACCTAGTCCATGACCATCGCGCAAACTAGACGAGTTGATAGACACCTCATGTTTTAAAATCGATCCAGCCGTTGGGAGAGGTCATTTGATGATTTCCCACCCAAAAAAAAGGATGCTTCGTGAATATAAAGAATCCCACATAACATAGATACGCATGAAAAACATAACCCTGTCTTTGCTGTCGCGCGATCACTTAAAAAGAAACATAAAATTTAAACCGACTCTCACCTGCCACTCATTACATTGTACAGTATCGGGTTGACAGTCGCGGACACGTAGTACAGCGCTCCGGCGACGTTGAAGAGATGTTCGTTGATGACGTGGAACTGCGGCAGACTGTATCCGTAGATGAAGAATAGGCGCTGCACGTGGAAGGGAGCCCAGCAGACGAAGAATGCTATCACTACTGCGGCTGTGGACAACATTATGAAATTAGATTTCACCAATTTCAATTTATGAGGAAGTTTATATTTTGTGTCTGTTTCTCAAGATGTATTTTAAATTGAATTTAGAAGAGACTTAATTAGATTAAAACCAGGAAAATAGGCTTAAAAACATCAGCATTATTATCATATCATTAGACTCCCACTGCTGAACACAAACCCCAGGATGCAAATCTACGCTGTTAAGCCGTTTGTTCACCGCAATGTCAACGGGGCATCAACGAGAAACGAGGTTTTTCGAACTGAACGTGACGTCCAACTGACGGACGTGCGGTGGACACGCGGTCATAGTTAATGTAGGTATCGCTACACGGGCACCGTCATCTAATTCTGATTGACGACCCGTTGACGTGGCGGTGGACATACAGCCTTAGTGTATCTATTTAATTCGTAATGGTTTTAAACTAACAGAAATTCAGAAAGAAGAGTTACTTTCTTAAAATTTTGACCAACTTTGTTTGTTAACCACCTGAAACAACAATAAACAATATTCTATTCTACTGTATTCAGATTCAGATTAGCCTGTAAACTCACGGACTGTAACAATGTAACTTTTTGCCTATTTTGTGCTAGGAAATATAGCTACATCTAAATAACAAATATATTCCAGTCACAAAAATAAAGGGCAAAACAAGCTAAAAGATTTTGTTATTTCAGAACTCGCGTATAACATGCAAAGTGCAGTATAATTCCTGCAAGTAGATACTTTTTGTTGTCATTTCGATTAAATTCTTTTTACGAGTCATTCGGTCAGTTTTTTTTTACTTTTTCGTTTTTTTTGAAATATTCAAAAAATTGACAATTGTTCTGTACATTGTCAAGAAGAAAAAAATGCAACGCATTCTGTCGTTGGAATTCCTATTGTGTGGATATTTTATTCAATAATATTTAATCTTTCTTCGAAAGTTAGTTTCAAATTTTAACCACCACTATATGTGAGTAGCCAGCGGATACGTTCCCTGGAATTTCTCGTCCCTTTTTTCTTTGGTGAGTAATCCCTTTATAGGTTCCGTATTCTTGTTACTTGTGCCTTCTTCTTTAATCTAAGAAGATTTCCTTTTTCTTAGATTGTTTGAAAGGCCACCTTTTTTTGGCCTTACCCTGCCATTTATTGTTCGCCTGTCTTCTTCCTTCGTCTGCCGGCCGCAGAAGTCCGAGCGAGCTTGCGGAGAGAAGCGCAGGATCGTTGCCGAGCAAGGTCGACGACACAGGTGCCTAACGGACACATCAGGTGCTAAATAAGACATTTGTGTGGCGCAATAACGCCCAACCATCATATAATAGAAGTGTTCTGTGTTATACCGTCGTGTGACATTTTAATTTTAAGTTGCTTTCCTAAATTCTTAATATCAGATCTTATTCTCTTTAAAATTTATATTAACGAAATTATGTAAAGAAAAACCTTAATTTTGAGCTTATTTGTGTTAAATAATTTATAGAGCGGCACGAATTTCGTACGATTGCAATCGAATTTAAATTCGTCTATATACTTAAATTCCTAAAATTTGGAAACATCCATAAGTTTTTTCTCCAAAAATCTTCTTGTGATATATTTTTTTTTGGTAGCCTTATACAATTTCCAACGACTGAACATTTACATTTTTTTGACTTATTTCTTATTTATTTCGGATGTTCTTTTTATTAATAAATTTTACGTATACCAGCTGCGTGAGTTTGATTTTTTAGCTAGCTCACGCCGGGGTTCGAGTCCCCGGCGTGTTAGCAGCCTGCTCTACGCTGCAAAAGGTACTAACCTAATATCTACCGTATTAACTTTGGATAACTTTTGTTTTGCATAATATTTGGTACCCCGGGGGCAAATTAGTAAGAACATGTTTTTGCACTTAGAAATGGCTACGAAAACTAAGTTGTTAGGTACTATAAACCTGTTGAATAGTAAACGTTTTAAGGCGCCCGGAAACAGGCGCAACGCGACAGCGCGACACAACTGTAGTAGATCAATTTGTATGAAAATTTCATGGAAATTGTTCTACATGAGTCGCGTCGCGCCTGTCTTTAGGAACTTCTAAGAGGCGTAGTTGTGACACCAACGCACCACGTTACGCCAAAATAAAAATGTTGGCATCGCTAGGTTGCTACGCCGAAGCAGCATAGAAAAGCCAGCTTTATTTTTTATGGCTGGTATTTTCCAAACGTGTTTAAATGTACTATTGGACGCTAACGAAACAAAATATGTCAATCAAATTAACGACTTAATAATGAATATCTACTAAGTATGCTGTAAATAAGAACAGTTATTGAGAAATGTCTTCATTAAATCGTATATTCTCTATAGTTGTAGCTGGTAAAGATCTTAGGTTACCGACCTCACAAGTTTTCTCATTAAACATTGCCTTATAACTAGCGACGTTATAAGGTTATTGACCCTCCGAAAACACAACTTTTCCCAGTTTTCTGAGTATAAGGGATTCATTACACGCAACACTTAAACACCGCCTAAAACTAATGAGATTAATTAAACCAAACCAAAAACTTGTTACAAAATCCTCTGGAAAGCAAGCCTTAAAAATGAGAAATGGATATTTCGAACCACAAATGAAGTATGGCGTCCTTTAAGGAAGTTGTTTCGAAGTAAATTGTAAACCTAGCCTATATAGGTAGTTTATTTACTTTTTATAAGTATCTAGTTACGACATCAACTAGTAGTTTTATGATTTGCCTATGACACTGATCTGTATCTTTGCTTCTGAACCAATAACTCATACTCGTACGAACTTATACAACATAACATTTATACCCGCCGTTATTTTAATTTTTTTTTACTATCTTCTGCCCGCGGCTTCGCCCGCGTTGTTGTCGGTAATTGTCCCACGGGAACGTGCTACCAAGATAAATAGTATTCTATCATCTAAATCCATTCAGCGTGAATAGGTAACATACAGACAGATAATAAATGCAAATATATTTTTTATTAAACAGGTTTTTATGACTCTAAATGTCGAACTTAAAAATAATAATAATTAATTTTAATATTATTTCATTTAAAAATAATTCATTTATTACATTAATTTGAAATACTCTAGCGCCGCCATTGACCACGTTAGTACCTACAGATTAGCTACGAGTAAGTTATTTTATAACTTCGAATTTTAATAACATTTAAGCGGGTCGACCGATTTAAATGAAATAAATACTAAAATAAATAATACCTCAAGATACGTTTATATTTCCAATTCCATAAATCTTTTAAAAAAAGGTATACCAAAATTTCAATAATCATGATTGTGAATTTTTTAATCCCCTATTTTAAAATAAACAAACTACAAATTACTTTCTGTAAATCCCTTTCTCAAATAATATTGCATCGAAGTAATTTGCAGTTTGTTTATTTTATTTAGAATAAAATAATGGAATTAGAATAAATTCCCAAAGCTGTATTAGTTTAATTAAAATTACATTAGTCGGGTTAAATGAATAAAAAAATAAAAATATTATATATAATATTATATTATTATTATATTATATTGTTAGACATTTTGTTATAACATTCTGCTAAAGTTGTAAACTCAATGTTGTTGTTGCTGCTAAGCTACTAAATCCTAGGGATTTCGGTTAGTAACTTTTATTTGTTCGATTTATTAGAAAATAGCTAATTTATGACAGTTTGAAAACAGTTGGAAACTTTATTTATATCTATAAGTTTGGATTTGGGTTTCAACAAGTTTGGACGTGGGATAATATATAAATATTGCACCTTTGGCGTACTTTTACGATAAATTGTATCAATTCGGAGACAGTTATTTTATTACTGAGGTAAAAACACGGGACAGATTTTTGTTTGTCAAAACATTGGTTTCAACAAAGTCTACTAAAACGTCAGTTTTGCTATTCTTAAAAGGTTTTCATAACTTCAAGTTGTTGCTATATTATGCTTGAGATAACTTTAAAGATCAATTTAGAAGCGAACTGCTGTTTTTCTCTGCATTCGGATTTGGCAATTTTATTAAACTTTCAAAGTTTCCTATTTCCACTGAACGCTTTATCAAAGATACGGCAGACAGAGGCTAAGTGAAGCTCATATGCATAATCAGACTATAATGTTCCCACTGCTGGGACACAGGCCTCCTCTCAGTGAGAGGGAGTGGCCCATAATCCAACATGCGGGCCCAGTGCGGGTTGGTGTATGTCACATGTGTTCGAATTTTTTGGTTCTAAGACATGCCGGTTTCCCCCGATGTTTTCCTCCACCGTTTTGAGAACAGTGGTGATGAAATTAAATACACAAAGTAAAGTGCCTGCCAGGGTTCGAACACACGACCTACAACTCGTAAGTCGGGGCCGATACCACTAGCCCACCACGGCTCTCACTAAATAGGAAACGTTTAAACCTATTTCCACTGAACGCCTTATTGCAGATACGGTAGACAGAGACTTAAGTGTAGCTCACATGGAAAGCCTTTTATCGCTTTTGTTAACTACCATCAGTGTCGGAACAAAGATCAAACTAATTACTGAGCTAGTCTAGAAAATTATATTATGCAAAGAAAAATGGTAATTGGGACCTTAAAGCATGGAATACACCTGCTATGTAATACCACAAAAGCATGCTAATTTCAAGCAGATGCTACCTAATCGCACACAATTTGCATATGCTTACGAAAATAGTATGAATATTTTACACACGAGAAGAGCATACCTACTATAAATAAGCGTGCTCTTTCCTAGCAAATAAGCATGCTATTTAATAGAAAGCGTATTTCAACCGTAATGTTACAAAGGTTGAGTTTAATTCAACATTTTGTAGTATGAATAATAAAACAAGGATTCTCACAGGTTAATGTCTAGTTAGTTTTAAAACAAAAATAATACACGCATTTCACTTTCTGCGCAATTCGTTTGAGCAAGATAATAAAACAAACAGAATGAATTCAAATGCACACGACATTTGAATACATTTAGTTTAAAATATCTAATGCTCAAAACATCAAAGAATGGAATTTTCATTATATCAAATGGTAATCGATTCGTTTATCGCAGCTTTGTCCAATTATCATTTAATCGAATGCTTTTAATATCGATTAAAAAAAACGCTTTGTGCTTGATCTTCTTTAATTTCATGTAATGTTTTCTATGCGGTGTAAGGGATTTTTCCTCAGTTGTAATGCTTATTTAATTATCTGTGCGTTAAAAAATTATTTCCTTCTAATGATACAAAAGTCGTTGAAGTGTATCGTTAGATATCTACCCACTTTATTCCTTTGTAGTTAACGTGTAACTATTTCGGACAGATACTGATAACAATATTTGATAATGGCCTGCGTGACCTTAATGGAGCAAGAAAACACTTCAATGATCCATAATATTACAGTGCAAAGAGGGAAATCGGATAGAAAATGTAAATAGAATCTGTGAAGAAAATTCGGTGTAATTGGCAACTGCGGGGTACTTGCGTAACACTAACAGTAGGAATGGCTTTCGTTTTGACAGTCAACAACATTCATTGCGTTATTTACGTTGTTGAGCAAACAGATTTCTCGAATATATGAAGCAATGGATTAAGCCTTCAAAATGATTCAGATAGTGAAAAGATAGATGGATAGATATTGATAGATAGATATGGTGGATAGTGATAATGCGATAGTGTGTTACGAAATTAGTGTGCTAATCCCTTAACCCAAATATGGGAACATATTTATAAGATAAACTGGATTGATAAGAAAATGACAGCCAGCTTTTACATCTGATACAAGCTTCTGAAAATAGAGAAGATCCTCAGTACATGTCCCTTAGAGATAATATTATTTAAATTAGGTGATGAAGAAGTGAAAAGCGTCATCCCGACACTATTGTCCTTTCATTTGTAACTTGCACTTTACCCAGAATAATGCAAACTTATACTGCAAGTCACTTGTAAAGTTAACAAAACAGTTTGATATGCAGGAAAACAATCAACAGCTTTGCACAACGTCAGCAATATTTACGTATTATTTAAATTGCGCACTTATTTTAACTTTTAAGACATAACTTGACATAATACTCACTAAACGAGGTCAAACATTACACTGGGCCCTAATTCACTATGACCACTTAATGATTCCTTACTTCGAAACCACGCCAATTCCTTAGCTAATCACGACATCTGCTAATAACGCATTCTTTATGACACAATAAACAAAATCGCGTGAAATGAACGCGAAGTTGGCGTGGTTTGAACTGTCAAAATACACGCTTCACAACCATAGGAAGATTGTGTTCGGATAAAATTCAGCAAAACTTATATTGAAGAAGGTAAGAAACCATTGTTTTTCGTATATACATACACAACGGACATTGTAGCTTTGTGTACTTATAAGTAGTGTCCGACCGAAACAGGATTTTCAGCCGAAACCGAAACCGATCCTTCGGTCTTGGTCCCAGTTTCGGCCGAAACCGAAACCGAAACTTATTTGAATTTTTATAGCATGTTAAATCTATTGTATTTTTACGCATATATAGACAGTTAACACGTGTAAAAAAATTAAATGCAACAATTAAAGTATGTAACAAAAATAGTTATTTATTTGTAAAATTTACAATTTAAATAAAAAAACACAATCAATATATGTATATGTCAAACTTTTTCAAAATTCAACATTACTTATGTTTACAATAGTCTTAATGATTAGATAACTTGTGTTGTTATTTTCTAATGAGATCTAGTATTTAAGTCAGTATTTAAAGAATTATCTTACTATTATAATTAATTATTAGTGATAATTAATATTTATCAGTCTCAATAAAGATGAGTATATTTTGTACGACAATCAAGTACTTTTACACTAATATTATTATTTATTTTAGTGTTATGTATAATTTAAAAAAATAGTTGCAGTTAGTATTCGTAATTAAAGAGCCTTACATCTTTTAGTAATCGTAATTATAAAGTCTTATATTGTAAGCTAAGAAAAGTAGTTTTTCAACATTTTCACCAAGCAAGTTACTCCGACGATCTTCGTATATTTGTCCAGCGCGGCAGCGGCACTAAATAGCTGTTCGCTTGGAACACTGGTAGGCGGAGCGGAAAGATACTTTACGACAGCTTTTCTCAGGATTGGATATGGGCTGCTGTTCCAATAACTATATCTGTCGGCGTTGCGTTGCAATAATGGCTCCGACAAATAAGACAGAATTCTTTCTTTCAATTTTATTTTTTGATCTTCAGCAGATCCAGTTGTCTCTTCTATTTCATTAGGAGTATTATCATGAGTATCCCACAGATTCTCCTTTTCTTGATGCATGTTGGAGTCTAGCAAGATATGTTCTACAGAACATATCACACAAAAACACAAGGAACATTTGTGTTTCTACAGAAACTGAGGGAACATTCTCTGTGACGCTGGACAATCCTGGATTGTTACAACCCGTCAAATAAGATATTATTTCTGTAATTGCAACATCCACTTCATCAGAATTGACAATTCACGAACACCTAGTTTCGGCGGGGCCGAAGGTTCGGCCAATTATTGGCCGAAACCGAAACTGTGGACGAAACTAGATTTTTTGGAAGAAACTAGCCGAAACCGAAACCGAAACCGAACCTTCGGTCGGTCCTTACTTATAAGCTGTTGCCGAAAATGCTTGATTTATGTAACCACACCAGTAACACTGTCTAATTAATGGTTTTATTCACCTTGCTAAACAGGCCCGAGATCGGACGACAACTACGACTGAACCGTTTTTCGTGCTGAAATAAAGGTAAATACAAATAAATAAATTTATGTTAAGAAACTTTAACTGGTAAAAATTATAGGTAGGTAGTATAGGTAGGTGTCAAATGATAATACGATTATTCCCTTCAATCACGAAATGGTCCAATCAGTTATTGTTGTTGATATATTATTTCAAAATCTACAAGAATCCTCAAACAAATAAAATATGTACACGTAAACACACTCGGACAGCTTTTGAAAACAAACGTTAGTACGTTCAAAAGCATTAATCTCAATAAATTTTAAGACTGCTATCAAAATATTGTCATTATGTTTTTTTTTAAATAAAAAATAGTCTTAAGGTTTTTAATGTCACAAATAATGATAAAATAAAATAAAAAACGATACTTTAGGAATTATTGATGCTCAAAGTATTTGCAATTACTAGTTCTAGGATCAAATACTGTCGAACAAAACTTCAAAACGCACGCGTGATTTCATAATGTGCCATAGACAATTTGTCTTAGAGCATACAGAATATGACATTCCGATTCCTTGCCGTTACATGGGTTTCTACAAGACACGCTATTGACGTGGTTTGCACGTGATAAGATTACGCGGGGAGTAACAATTACCATACAGAATTGGGGCCCTGCTTAGCATAAGCTTAGCATAATCAGTCTATAATGTTCCCACCGCTGGGATACAGGCCTCCTCTATGTGAGTGGGAGCGTGCCACAATCCACCACGAGGCACTATGGAAAAGCCACATACAAAGCCGTCTCAAAACCGTTTCATGTGAAAGTCATTATTGTCGTTATGGAATAAAAATAATTAATTGATTATAGTCTAATAAATAAGCTTTCTTCCTGCAATTCTTTTTTTCCTTTTGTTAATCATATTGTATGTAAATAGGCATCAAAGCTAACTCATGTTCAATAACGTAATTTTGACCCAGTACGTTACTACAATTCAACGCCACGTTACTCGAAATTTTTTGATATAAATGTAGAAGTATTATACATTTTTGGAATGCTTATAATCTCCCCATAACGTTTCGTAATTAATATTATATATATTAGTTTAATAAAATAAAATTAACCAACACAGTTTAAGATGCTATGTTTTTAGGGTTTTTTGCCCTTTACCGCTGCTTGCTGCTGTCGAGATATTTGTTGTATTAAGATATTTATACATTAGTTTACTTAAGGAGAAAAAAACAAATTGCCCAAACTTGCACCTTTTTTGACACGGTACCAAAACATATCGCGAGATAAAATATAGTTTATTGTTTCAATATCTTTTTATTTCTCATAAAATCATGAACTTTTTACCAATTTGACCTTAATAGATATATTAAGGTCAAATTGGTAAAACGTTCATTACAGTCATGAGTACTATAAATAGTTCTTTGTGGTTTTGATACAGTTTTGACCACCTTACTTGATAAAATATGGTCACTTATCTATTAGGGTAGAATTAAAAACAGCACCCTAATTACGTTTATTTTATTGTCCTATAAAAGGAAGGTGAACACTGAAACATTCACAGTTGTTGGTCAGACATTCAGTTGCCCTAAAAAGCAGTAAATACCTTTTTTCAAATATTCGCAAAAGTTGACTGATTTGAAAATTGGGTGAATTTGTTTGTAGCAAACGAGAGTTGTGCAATTTGTTGATAAATGGGCATAATATAGAAGACTACTTACGAGAAAATTTTAATTTGTGACCTGAGGATTTGGCTACTGTGGTCTCCTACATTCAAATAAACTTGGTATCTAAATGTAAATACAGTTTGCGAAATACCTCAGAAACAATATCGAAAGAACTTTTAGATGAAGCCAAGGCCCTTCTTGCTGTCAACGAAAATCTGTAGGAGCTTGCTGAATTTTGTACATTTTTTTCTCGTTTTGTACATTTTTTTTTTGTATGGTGTGCATGTGCATTTTTAGGTTTTATTTTTAAAATTAATTAATAAACAGAATTTTCATAATCACAATTATTTCCATTAAACTTTATACATCCAAGTATATGTGTGCAAAATTACAGCTCATTTAGTTTTGAAACAATTGAGATATGGAGTTTTGAGACGAAACATACGCGATTTTCCCATAGTGCGTGGATCCAGTACGGATTGGTTAATGTCAAATGTCTTCAATTTTTTTTTTCTGTAAATTGTTTGGTTCTAGGACTTGCCGGTTTCCTCACGATGTTTCCCTTCACCGTTTTGTGAGCAGCGATGATGAAATTAAATACACAAAGTAAAATGCCTGCCTGGGTTGGAACTCACGACCTTACAACTCGTAATTCGGGGTCAATACCACTAGGCCATCACTGCTGTCATACCACTGGGCCACCACTGCTCCCCTTACACTGCATTAAACACTTGTAAAAACATAATATCACGCCTGAAGTCCCTGAAACGTGCGGCAGAGGTGTACCTATAGTACGCCCACATTTCGCCAGTTATGTTTGCAATTTCACCCGTAAAACTTTTCTATTTATCAAATTAGATACTTACACACATAGTTCCTGCAAATAATATCCCATAGTTAGATAACTATTTTGAAAATAGCCCAAACTACGCTCAGTCTGTAATTTTGTGACTTGGTTTAAAAAGCTGTTGTAGTTCGTAGAATAGGTACATGTAGTTTAAATATTAAGTATGCCTGCAATACTCTCTCTTTTGTTGACTATATATTATTCAGCACGTGTTGACTCTGAAAGATTATTCTGTTAGCATGACGTGAACTCAGTGTGAGCGTATTATGTTAGTGAGCATTTGAGAGCAAGTATTAGTGTTATGAGCGAGCTTTGTAAAGGAGAATATTCTTATCGCGGAACGTTTCTCACACGCTCGCAGCACATCATGTTTTATACAGTCAGTTATAGTTATTTTTTTACGGTAACTTTACACTAAGTTGGTTTCAAGGTACATTGTAGAATATCGGTTGTAGTTAAAAAAAATACGTTTCAGCCATAAAATGTCGTAAAAAGGGCTATTTATCAAGTAACCTTTATAAAGAGTTGATCCTTGCAATATGAAAATGACAAAAAAGAAAAAAGAAACACATTTTAAACATGATTTACTTCCATTACAACAACGTTCACGTTAAGCTGATTTATTTATAGCTTTAACAATAACACGATACAACACAGTCGATAGAGCCGAATACGCGTGTTTTTTTGTGAACGAATAATTTTCTTTTGCGCTTTAAGAGGCTGACAACCGCTAAAGCGCGGTCACTGTCGGACTGCATAGAAAAGAAAGAGAAGCGCGATGACACAACCCTGGCAATTTATTTAATTATTATTTATTAATCTAAACAAAAATCAGAATGTATACATGTATATTAGTATTGTTTTTAACCGTGTTAAAAGAAATTTTTAGAGGTATTTTCGTGATTTTTTTCCATCGTATCAAATTAGTTGTATTATGTTTTCAACACACTATCTAACTATCCTGAAAAATATCATATATTTTTTGATTTTGTTTACTACAGCGGATCATACACTTTTATGTATTATAAAACTTACGTTTAGGACCTGTAGTCCCCTTAAAAGTGATAATAGGTCGGGGAAAAAGTCTTATCGTATTTTATTATAAAGTTGTAGTAAAATCTCTTTGGCTGTACTGTTTGTACATGGTTGGTTTTAATACCATTAAATAGATGACATAAAAAAAGTTGTAACGGTATCCCGCCACTTTTCAATTGTTTTTCTGTCCGCCAAAATGAGTCAATCTAACGAAGAACTTCGATACAATTTGAAGTTTTATTACGAAAAGGGAAAATTTGAAACAAGCCGCGAAAAAAAAATATAACGTTTATGGACTTAACGAGTAGCACAAAGTTGGTTCAAGTGTTTTTAGTCCGGCAATTTTGATGTCACAGATGCAGCTCGCTCTGGTCGCCCTGTTATAGATAAAGTCGATGCCATTTTTGAAAAGTGGAGCAAATGATTTTAGTAGTTACGACATAGCTGAAGAGTAAGTACTCTTTTAGAGTGGAGGCGGGCGCAGGTGCAAGCGCGGGTGCGTGTAAAGGCTCCCACAGACAGGCGCGACGCGACAGCGCTATACAAAGGCGCCGCTCGTCGCGCGACACGCGGTGCCTTTGTGTCGGGCATCGCGTCGCGCCGGAGTGTACGAGCCTTTAATCAAAATGTATGTAGACGCCAGTTGCGTTCACAGTGCTCCCGCGAGCCGCGCATCTGCATGAGGCGGGCGTGGGCGCGGGTGGCGCGGGTTTTTCTAATGGCTCAGTCCGTCCGTATCGTTCACAGTAATATAGCGTCTGTTAGGTGACTGCGCGTGTGGTTCTAAACCATTTTGATTCACCCGCCGAAGCGTCGTTATACGGAAGAATTTATATCGTAGCTCGTTCGGCACTCGCACACAGACGCCAAGACCCGAGCACCCCCGCCCGCGCCCGCCCCTGTACCCGCTAGTGCAGTCTGATTGACCACCTAGAGGTTGACCACAAAATAGTTTTGACCCGTTTGAAAAAGTCTGGATATACAAAAAAAAATACGATATTTGGGTGCCACACGAACTCGTAGTCTTGAATTCGTATGTAACATACGAAAGAACTTTTTCCCCGACCTAATATAATGATGTCTATATGTTATTAACAACAAAAGAGAAAAGATGCCGAATGTGTTTGGTAAATGTATTTTAATATTTGTTTGGAAAATGGTGCGAGCCAGTGATGAAATCATTAATGCAAAGGTATCATGGTCCATACAGTAGCTCCATTACAGGGTCTTTTACCGGAAGATCAAATACAAGTGTTTGGACGTGGAAATTATTGGAGGTGTATTTTTTTTAATTATTATTAATTTACCACTGCTGGGCAAAGGCCTCCCTACTCTCTTTCCTCTTCTATCTGTCCAGTGCTGCCTATGACCAATATTTATTAAAGGAGTCCAGCTTATCCCGCCATCTCCGTCTGGGCCTACCACGATGTCGTTTGCCACTAAGCGGAACCCACTGGTTCGTAAGTTTGGCCCATTGATCGTCTGACATGCGGCAGATGTGTCCAACCCAATTCCATTTAAGCGTGGCAGCTTTCCGAGTGACATTAGTTATTTTAGTGATGGAAAAAATATTATGGACTACATATTTTTTAACAATTATGAAAGGAATGCATTCAGTACTTTATTTAAATTGGATTGTATTCTTACACAATACTTACCCAAATTTTGCTTTACTATAAAATGAACATCTGCAGTGGATGACAAGTTCGCCTGTCCTTGTGCTCTATAACTATGCAGTATTTCTCTAGTAGATAAACAACTTAGCCACATTATTATAATGCTTATTTTATTATGATTATTTTGTCTGCAATAGTTTTTTTTGAATAAACAATTTTTCTTTCTCTATTTTTCTTTCTACAGAAAATAAGGCCCTGCAACGTAGTCAAAAGTTTCTTTCAGAAATCCTTTTTAGGGTTCTGTACTCAAAGGGTGCCAACGGAACCCTATTACTGAGCCTCAGCTGTCTGTCCGTCCGTCTATCTGTCAGCGGGCCGTATCTCATGAATCGTAATAGGTAGACAATTGAATTTTTCACAGAGTGTATTTCTATTGCCGCTATAATAAAAATAAAAAAATACAAGAAACGTTTTTTTTGTGTTAATGTTTAGTATTAAATAAGCTGGTTTTTTTGCCACTTTTTTCCGTGATTAAACATCGTCTAAAATTTACGTGTTACATTTATTATTGTTAAAACTTGTAAAAACAAGTCTCCAAGTAGATTCAAAAGAACGTAAAATACAAATAAATCAAAGTTACCATCAAAGAATACCGACACTATTTACGAAATACTGTTGTTATCTGAAGAAAGTAAGAGCTTTTCAGTAGATTAAACCACCGCTTGTTTGGTTTGTAACGGCACAACAAACAACGTGCGGTTTCGATTGACAATAGACATGATTTACGTATATCCACATAATATATTCTCGCTTCTGTTTGCCTGTTCAAGTATCCGTTTATTAAAAATAAATAATTCTATCTTTGTTTACAGATTTAGTTTTTGTTTGGGATTAAAGTATACGAAATAAATTGAAAAATCTCGAAACAACGTGAGGAAAATATAAGCAACAGTAAACAAAGAACCACATAGATAATCATTTTACAATATGCAATTTGGAATCAATTATCGTGTTCTCAACGTCACCATCAGGCTTAGCAATCAGCTGTTGGACATAGGCTTTACAATCGCACGCTATTTCACTCGATCCTCGGCTACTCTCATCCAGGTGCAACTAGGGTTACCACCCGTACTCTAAAATAGAGTATTGTCCTCTTTTTCCTGTAGGTGTACTTTATAATTTATGACACCAATAAAGTAGGCTAAAATACTCTATTTACGTAACTCTGACTGTTACTGACTTTTCTCCCATAAGAAAGTAAAGTGGAGAGACGAAAGGAACAAAGCTTCCTTAATCGTAATTAAAAACGATCTGATCAAATATTTCAATTTAAAGTTTGATTGCAAAGAGGCTGTAGCTATCTTTAAGAAATAAAATATTTGTTGGATGTTGCGAAAAGTAACGAAAAGTGCTTTTATTAAACATAAATAAAAAAAAAATAAGTACTCTTTTTTATGCTATGTACTTCATTTTCGTTCTACCGAAATGAAAAAATACTTTATTCGTCCCAAAAAAGGTGACAACCCTAGCTGCAACCAGCCGACTCGAGAAGTGCGTCGTTTGTGTGGATGGAAACCAATTATTGAAATAAAGCTTTTTAAACATTATTTCCCCAGTGACCTTTATTTTAGTTACTGCCTGTACCAACTGTTAATAACCCAGACAAATAAAAAAGATTTCAGCCAAATCTAAGTAGAGCAATTAACCCATATTTTGTTTTATTTTTACTGTGAATTACAAACATAATTTATGTACGTAGCAGCTGCTGCGCTGTCATGAAATTATAAAAACTGATGATATTTTTTGGAGCATTTTGATGGATTCTCGATAGCAGTAAATAAGACGAAAGGTTTAAAAAATGAAAACTTCTCCCTCATTTAACTTCCAAACATAAATATTCAGTTAGGTACCAATTTTATTTCCCAATCCGTAAAAATATTAAGTTACTGTGCCGCACAAGTTTAACAACTTAAACATCAATCAACTTATATTTTATTCCCAAATCTGAAAAAGATTTTCACAAGTCTACATTATAGGTTAAACAATTTAATATTACTTAGGTCTGGCGTAGCTCATATTTCATCTAACGCTGCTTAACTTAGTTCTTTACTCATAAATTGTACGTGGAAACCAAGTTAGGGATCACTTTAACTGAATTATGGCGACGATTACTGCCCCCCCTTAATGTAATGTCTTGGCTATTTCGTTTGAGGTCGGCTAATTCGTTTTGAGCCACCAATTTGCACGGCGCGTTGAAGTGGGCTGTATTGGTACACCATTTTAAGCCCCACAGTGGCTTCGTAACGAACTCAATTATTTCAAATTGAAAAGTGAACTAATCCTGTGGCAAGTTTTGCATTTACGGAGATAAGATTAGTTAGGGGCCCGAAGAATGAATGACAACACGATTTGACAGTTGTCCCTACACAGGATGTGATTTTGCCCGTCCAAAAAAAATTATTTGACACTTGTTTTGACGGATAAACTTTTTTCGGACAGGCCCGCGTCTTCTAGAAAGTAATAAGAAAGAATGACAGAAAACAGGTATATTTGCGGTAAAAATGACGCAGAGAAGAAAACACAAAACAAAAACGAACAAGTTGAGGGAAAAAAGAAACCCTTGTTGTGACGGCTAAACTATCAAACGTAGTAGGTACACGTTTTAGTAGAACCTAGTGGCAGTAGTAGTGCTCTTTGTGAATGAACTGGAAGCCAAAAAAAGAATTTATTTCATTTAAACCGTTTACAGGCACTTTTGAACTGTCAATGAGTCGGTCTGTTAGTCAGAAAGTTGAAGCTAGTTGCCCGTTTCAAAACGTAGATCTCCTACCCTTTATCCTTAGAGATAGCCGCATGGTGTTAACTGAACCCATAATTCACCTGTTCAATGTGTGCATTGCTACAGCAACATTTCCTGATCTTTGGAAGCTTAGCAGAGTGGTGCTGAAAGGTCGCGGAGGTACGGAAGCAAGTCACTACAGGCCTGTGGCGGTTTTATGCTCTCCTGCTAAAGTGTTCGAGACAGCCATTCATAGGTACTTATAAACACAGGTGAGCGCAGACTTGTCTGATGCGCAACACGGGTTCCGTCCTGGGCGGGGTACCACAGGAAATTTACTTTACATAGTGACGCAACAGGTGCCAGCTGTTGACGCTGGACTACAGGTGGATGTAGCCTACCTAGATTTTCGGAAAGCGTTTGAAACAGTCAATAATGATGTGCTGTTGTTGAAATTAGCCAACATGGGCTTCACACCGCACACTTTTCAATTCTTCGCCGATTACCTGCGCGGCAGACGTCAATACGTTGACTGTAGCGGGCGTTTTTCTGGGATCTATTACATGAGATCAGGCGTGAGCCAAGGGTAATCTTGGGCCGTTCCTTTTCATCCTCATGATGGACGACTTACCGAAACTATTCAATGAGTCAACCTGCCTACTCTTTGCTGATGACCTAAAGCTGATTCATGTGTTGAAGGATAATGCCGATCACGACATTCTGCAGCCGGATTTAGATCGAGTCACCAAATGGGGTCAGGAAAATAAACTTTATTTCAACGTGGTGAAATGTTCTATACATTCATTCATCTCATAACTGCCACGGCTTATTTTTATTATTAATCTTATATTTTGAATTGTTTCTTTATATTTTTTTTTCATTGTTCTCGCATATAGAAGCAACAAGAATAATATACCCAGGATTTTGTAATATCTTGATTTAAAAAGAGTGTCCTTGGAGTTTCTTGCCCGTTCTTCTCCATAGAGATCTACGTTTTGGAATGGGCAACTAGCTTCAACTTTCTGACTAACTGACCGACTCTTTGACAATTCAAAAGTGCCTGTAAATGGTTTAATCGAAATAAATGCTTTGAGTTTGAGTTGTGTTTGAGTCACACGCACCCACGTCCCGCGACACCATAAGTACAACATGGAAGGTAAACCGTTGCAGCGTGTCATAGAGGTCATAGATTTGGGCATTCTTACACCATGGATTTGCACTTCCGCAAACATGTTGTAGAGATTTGCAAAAAGGCATACCGCAATCTAGGGTTTGTTTTACGACAGGCAAATCAGTTCACTAACATGAGTGCTATAATAGCCTTGTATAAAGCACTCGTAAAGAGCCACTTAGAATACAACGCAGCTATTTGGAGTCCTAGAGAAGCCAAATACAGTACCATGCTAGAGCGGGTACAAAACAAATATATTAGATTTATGGATTTGAGGTTACATGGAGAATATCCAGGATACTCATTGCTGTATCCAACCTTGTTTATTTTGGGAATGGTTGGATACTATAATTAGGGATTAAGCGGGAACTAGTACTAGCCACATATTTCTTCCATGTAATAAGGGGTAAAATATCATATTTTGTCATACTACAGTCAATTCGGCTGTGCGTACCAGATGAGTATGTGAGTAGGCGGCGGCGACCGCGGCTGCTGGAGGTGCCGACCGCGCGCTCTAATCTTTCAATCTGCTTCAGCTGGCACTGCTGACGCGCGCGCTGTGCACGCTCAACAGGGTAGCGAATAAAATTGACTTGTTTTCTTGTTCACTGAACGACTACTCTGGCGACCTTTAGGATGTTCTGTTATAATTAAGTTAAATTTAGGTATTATGTTTGTTTAGTCTATTGTGAATTTGTGTATTTAGTTTCTAAAATATATAGGTACGAGTACATTTAATAAGTAAAAAGTATGTAGATTTATATGTAGACTGAACTATCTCATTAGGGCAACGTGTAATGATAGATTTAAGGTTTTACAATAAAAATAAATAAAATTGAAGCAACATATGACTTTATTGACTCTTCGACTTATGGTATGTCACAGGAAATTAAATCACACTGTGTAAATCAGGCTTTAATGCTTGGCAAAAAGGTAAAAGCTTTTAGAAAGGTTGATCAATATCAGCACCTTTTGTATTTATTTGTAAAATCCATGTACTTTTAGATCGGATTACACATTAACGTGGTGATAATACCTGCGTCTGATGGGTTTCAAAACCAATTATTTTAATTGGATTTATGCAAGGCATGTGCAATCCATAAAGCGTTCGTAATTAATTATCACATCTACTCGTAAATGCGATAATTAGGATATCATATTATTTTATTTTAGGTATTCATCTGCCCCATTTGCCTAGCCTTTTTCCCAACTATTTTTGGATTCAGCTTCCAGTCTAACTGGATGCAGCTGAATAACAGTATTTCAGGCGGAGCGGCTGCCAATCTGACCTCCACAACCCAGTAACTGGGTAACACAATACCCCTTGGTGAGACTGGTTGTCAGACTTTCGGGCTTGTGACAACCCGTAACGACTCCCAAAGATCCATGAATGACAGCCGGAACCAACGCTCAACTGCTTTCCGAGGCACGGAGAGGTCTCGGTATGTAAAGATCGTCACCCATCCACGGAGCGACCGCGGCAAGCGTAGCTTAACCTGATCGATCGACCCGTGCGGATGTTATTACTTAATACTGAGCCACGAGCCCCTCTTTCCTTTTAGGTATAATTATAAAAAAAAATGATAGATTAAGTTTCAAAGAGACAAAGTTCTACCAGAAGCTTTATTGTTCGCATCAATATAAGTAACTGCAGAACATACTCAAGAAAATCCTAGAAACACAATTTCTACAGAAGAAGTGAAAGAAAAGCTCTATCTTTGCTTTTAGTACATTACCCTAAAACTGACGAGGAATGATTTAAGGACAGCCCTTTCAACGGTTCGAAAAGGACCTAAATCATAAAATAAAAGCAGGTAATAAATCTAAGCTGAGCTCCATTAATTGTACTGAATCTTTAGTACGTAAAAGGAAACATAAAACAGTAACTATACAGTAAGGCATATAGTGACCTTATTGGTGATGTTCTTCAGAAAGATCAGCAGCTTACAGCTTAGTACTCGTTAACGGCGTGCGTATATGGCCAACTGTATGAACCTAAACGAAGCCAAAGGCATATGTAAGAATCAGAGCAGGTGGCGTTCTGTAGTTACTACCTACCCCCATGGGAAGTAAGCTTGTATTACGTAAGCAAACTAATGACAAGACCTCTTAAGTCAGCTCTTGAATACCTGGCACGGTCTCTTGCAACAACACAGTCTCATAGTCAAAGTTCTCTTAAATCTACGGATAAAATGATTAACGCTCAAAACAAAACTGTATGCGACACTGGTTTTGAATCTTGGTGTGGACACTCTTATTTTGCAAAACGACATCCTACATTAACAAATCTTTGAATTCAAAAGTTCCTTTTACTTTGTAAATCAAATATCTACTTCTTAACAACACCGGTTTCTATTAGATAAAGAACAAAGTGAGAAACTGCTAGCTTAATGAGATTTTGGTTACAAACGCTACGCGGGAAGACGTGTCGAGAATTACAAACCAAACAAAAGTTTAATTAAATTTTCAGTTGTCGTCCCGGTTTTTTGTACACGCAATGTATGTTTAACCCTTCTTTAGCATTCACTGAATTTATCCTCTGGTTGATTTACGATAGAGTTAACATTTAGATATAATATATTAAATGCTAAGGCCCACTTGCGCGTTCATGGGTTATCCTAAATAACTCGGAGTTAACAGCTAACTCTGGGTTAATCAAACAATTCATCTTGCGCCACCAAAAGTTAGAGGTAAACCTAGAGTTAAACTTTTAAATATTAAACCCAAAAACCCAGCGATGGGGGAGAGTTAAGTCGCTAAACTCTGGGTTAGTGTTAGTAATATCAAAATAAATTGACGTTATGAGGTACGGCTGCTATCTTATTTTGTATTTTACATTGTTCGACGTTGTAGTAAGTGAAAATGCGGTACTATATCAGCAGGCAATATATTCATGAACTCTTATAAAAATAAATACAAATTATGAAAAACTTAAAACATATTTTTCCTTATCTGACGTTTTCGTCAATCAATAGACTAAATATCCATGGAAACCACATACAATACCATTAAAATGAAATTAAAAGACAAGAAAGTATTACGTATCGTAATGTAGTTTAAAAAGATGGGTATACAATTTCCGTTAATTGGTCACAGACATTGCAATTTTATTTTATGTTTCGTCGATTGAACTGCAATATTCCCAACTCAAAAAACACTAATGTCTGGTTACCTAACCCGGTGTTACTTTTTAGTAGCGCAACGCGTAATAAGAGTTCAAATGTTAGTTACTTATCTCCGAGTTTACAAACTCTACATTCATTTATTAATTTAACCCGACTAAACGCGCAGGTGGGCCTAACAGATTTAAAATAATAATAATATGTACATGTATATAAAAAAGGAGGGGAAAAAATCATAGGGCATCAAAAAATTCGTCCACATCTCTGTCAACAGGAAAAGTGCCCAAAAGGCTGGCAGCATTGCCACGTTGTAAATTAATAAATTAATGTAGAGTTTGTAAACTCTACATCAATTTATTAATTTAACCCGACCAAAGGCGCAGGTGGGCCTAACAGATTTAAAATAATAATATGTACATGTCTATAAAAAAGGAAGGGAAAAATCATAGGGCATCAAAAAATTCGTCCACATCTCTGTCAACAGGAAAAGTGCCCAAAAGGCTGGCAGCATTGCCACGTTGGAAATTAATAAATTAATGTAGAGTTTGTAAACTCTACATTAATTTATTAATTTAATCCGACCAAAGGCGCAGGTGGGCCTAACAGATCTAAAATAATAATATGTACATGTCTATAAAAAAGGAAGGGAAAAAATCATAGGGCATCAAAAAAGTCGTCCACATCGCTGTCATCAGGAAAAGTGCCCAAAAGGCTGGCAGCATTGCCACGGTGTATGGCGATGCTGAGTCTTTGGCCAAAAATTAGGCCAGTCGGTTGAGTTAAATTATCTGTAGTGAAGTTTTGAAGATTGTGAGTTTGGATGTTTGTTACTCAATCACGCTTTAACAGCTATGTAAGCGATTTTGCATGAGATTTGGCTTACTGGTATACTGCGACATGGATTATTATCAATAGTTTCTTTTTTTATCCTGGCACATGTACCTACCAAGTAGTCTACATAGGACACAGGTTGTACGGTGTACGTACATGGTTTTGAAATATGTATTTTTGATGCAATAAGTTAGTTAGCAGGCTCGCATATTTGACGTACATTTTCTCCATTCCATTCCTCATTCATTATCACATTCCATTCCTCGACCTACATTTGGGAGTGCATTGTCATAGGGCGGAGCCTAGATGATTCATTTTTGTACATAATTTAATTAGTGTTTAATTAGACGTAATTTGAGTCGGACAACTTGCATTTTTATTTAGATTCATATCCGTTGAGCATTCATTGACATTCCTTGCATTATCTTTACATTTTCTGCATACTTGCACCTTGCATTTGCATTGACAGACTTTACTGTTTGATTAACACACCGAAGACGGGTGAACAGCTAGCTGATAATGAACCCTTAGCGTTTACACGTCATAACTTAAAGGTATTCGCTGTCCCTTCTAATTACTGACATGCGTAATAGATTAGTGAATTCAGAAACAAAACAAACTGACATGCCCGCCTTCCACGGCGAAAAGGTAATGAGTATCTGATGTATCTGAGCGGAAAGGAGTAAATAGTCCTCACCATCCATTAAGAAAAAGTTTCAGTGATAAATGGGTTTTGCCTTCTATTGCCGGCGAGCTGCGATGAGTGAGTTAGGCGGGAAATGAGAGGAGTCAAATGAGCGAGTTGTTTGCCTTCCATTGTCAGCAGCCATGAGCGAGGAGGCGCAGACTGCGCGCACTGCTTCGATTAACAGCTCCATGTCAACACGTTTCGCAAGCGAAGGCATCCTGAACTGACTGACAATTAAAAAGGACGAAAGCGGGTGAGGAAAGGGGCAGGGACGGCGAAGGGACGGCGAGGGGTGTAAACAGAGTCCGTTGAAAACTAGTGCGCGACACAATGACACAGCGGACCCATTTTAACTCGCTCAGTCCGCTTCGCTTACTCCTTCAAGGGTGGAAGCATTTCTATAAAATTTTGCGATGCGAGTCGAGCGGAGTCCTTACGGAGTTCGTTAGAAATCCGCTCAACTCTGTGACCATTTTTGAAACTCTTTGTACTCTTTTGCTCCGCTCCGTTCGCTCATTCACAATGGAAGCGCTTCTATGAAGATTGCCGGTGCGAGTTAAACGGAGTTCGTACGAAGCCCGATCCGCTCGCAGTGCAAGGCGGACATTAAGATTCGTATTGTTTTAAACAGTTCTGAGCTAGCAAGCGTTTGTTTGTGCGGTAAATGAAAACACTTGAGCGAGCGAACATGTTAGTTCAGTGATGATCGGTTGGACCCGGCGAACCATTGCTCGTTCACTCATTCATTCATTCATTCAGTGAAAACGACGTCACCGACGATCGAGCAGTTGCTCTGTGCATTCGCTCGACGTTGGACGTGCTCGGTTGGTGTCCGATCTTTTTTATATTCTACGCGAACATGGAGTCAAGAAAAAACTTTGCAACTAATTTAAAATTATAGAGCCCACCCACGCTTATGAGACCCGCAAATACAAAAATAACGCAATAAAAATAGATTTATTATTCTAGCGTATGGCACTCGTGGGTTGCAGCTGAAAATCAGCGTCAGGTGGTACACCTTGTGTTCTCATCTGACATTATGCTGAGCTGAGGCCCCATTGGCATTATAATCATTGTTCCGTATCTTTTAGTTTTAAGGTGTATTTTTGTTGCTGCAATGCCAGTAAACGCATTTTTCTTTCTTTCTTTTCTATAATTGAAAACTCCAATACCGTTTTTTTCGTAGTTTCAATTATTACAATCGCTGCACTAGCCAACAGCAAATCAACGTCATGATCGTCCATATCTACAGAGTGAGAATGAGAACGCAGCCGCGCCAGCGAACTGTTCAGTACGAGCATTTGTTTAGAACTAGTGTTCGTTTTCTCGTTGTAGTGAAAACAGATGTTTTCTTTTTGAGCGAACATCGGCAGAACAACAAACATTTGCTCAAAACAAAATGTTCGCTTGGCAGGGTAGTGAAAACGCGGCTTCGCAACCAAAACTTCAGCCATCTTTAGTCCGTCTGTACCTTAAGTAGTTTTCTGGATTAATCGGCTTATTATGCTTTTATTGTTATTTCAACGAGCTTCCCTTTGGGACCGAGTTTAATATTTATCAGTTTATTACTTTAAATTGAGTAATAAATTCGAAATTGCTTGATTGGAGTACCGAGATTATTGAAGATTGTGTTAATAATCCGGTTTGCTTGCTTTAATAAACAATCGACTAACAAGTGGATTGGTTTTCAATAAGTCGTTTAGAATTTGGCTCTCCATACGATGTTTTAATTAATTCTGCTAATAGAATTATTTTAGGCAATACTGATAACCCCTTTTCTGTTTAAAAACAATATTTCTGATGTAAATATAACTTGTGCTAGGAGTCAGTTCTAAGTTAATAATAGAACAAAACAGGTCGAATCGAATCGTTTTTAATTTATCTGCTAACAGTTTATGAGCATAGCAAAGTTTTATTAAAGCACTGATACCTACTTTTAAATCAATAGCGTAGTAGAGCATAGTCGTTTATGTAGTGCTTATATATTGGTACGCTCACATTGATAGATACAGTATTAAGGCTCCTGCAAACAGGCGCGATACGCGCCGCGACACAAAGGCACCACCTGTCGCGCGACGAGCGGTCCCTTTGTGCCGTGTCGCGCCTGTATGGAGGAGCCTTTGTGGAACACAAATGTTAGACAATCAAATTAATTCTGGTCGATGTATACAATTTTTAAAGCTGAATGTACCTAATCGCGTACTGGTGTACCTACATTAAATTATTCTATAAGTTTACGCGACTAAAAGAAAGCTGACACTTTTCTCGACGACCTTGACCGTTGTGAGCGGCAGAGGATTTGCAACTTAACATTGGTATAATATAGTTTGTTGCTAACAAGGGCACTTAATCGTTAATTTTAGCAGAGTCTGTTTTGGCAACAAACTACATTATTTCAATGTAAAAATCCCTTTTAAAGTTTCGTCTCGATTCACCCCTGCATCCCTATTCACCCCGTTTGACAGTACTATACTATACTACGTACTATATGTACTTATATCGAAAATGTTTTTGAAAGCTTTATCAATACTTAAAACTTTCTTAAAGTTCCCTTTTACGATAGTTGCAAGCCAATTTTTAAAGCTAATAAAATAGGTATTTACTAATCTATGTAAGCCATCGATGAAGTGCCAACACACGAAAAGGGAACTTTAAGAATGCTTTAAGTAGGTACCTACTGCTAGTACATTTCCAACTTCAGTGCTGAATGTAATACTGTCGACACGGTCCAAATGAATTGCCTGAAGGTTCCAACTGCTGAAACTTTGTAGTTGAACTTGACCGTCTTGTTGAAACTTATAACACGATTTTATTATAGAGCTACGAGTAGGATAGTAAACGATATACTTATCTGAAAGGTATATTTCTATCTATCTCATAGGTATATTAATGATACTATACCAGCCTGTAATATTCCTACTGCAGGGGTCTCTTCTCATGTGGAGAAGGAATGAGGAGTGTCCGAGTATTTACCATAATTGCCTATTGATGATGCTGATGTCGATTGACTGCCTCGTAGGTCTAGTGGTCGCAAGCGCTACTGCCGAGCATGAGGTCCTGGGTTCGAATCCCGGGTCGGGCAAAGTGTTATTGAGCTTTTCATCTGGAATTTCTCAGAAGCAGCCCGAAGTCTAGATTTGTACCCGGTTGATGGCATTAGGCTCGCCCCCTAAAACATGGGACTTAAACATAACTGGTAAAATGTAGGTGTACTAATTGAAATAGGTAATAATATTGATAGATAATTGCCAAGTTTATTCCTCGTACTCAAGTAGCGGGTAACCCCTGGGCACTGGGCATAGATATATGGCTCTGGGCTACTACAACATTTTTATGTCTTGTTTTTATTAAACGAACAAAGGAAATAATGTATGGTCACCAATAAAGAGGCCGATACCGGAATAAACCTAAAAACAAGTAAACTAAAAACTTGTTGAGACCGCTCTTCTCAACATCGCCGCGCACAGGCGGCAATCAGCGGCAGTGTACGAGGGCCGCGGGGACAGCGGGGAGTCAGCCGGCCGACGACGGCTGCGCGCGGGCCCCCGCACCACACCAGTCAGCTGTTGTACGCATCCACGCACGGCTGCGCTTGCGCGTTTAATTAACGTCCTTGTTAATTTCATATTTTAAATCAACTTTTTATTACCATTGTAATTCATCTTTTATATTATTATACTTATTCTTGTTATACAGTCCACTATCATTTCATTTTGCTCCACCACGACCTATCGTCGCGATCAACTTTGGATTTTATATTTGAAAGGTTTTACAACAAAGGGAATATTTATTAGACCCATCTTTGTTAATATTTTCCAACTGATCCTTAACGTTTACAAATTTATTGGTCAATTCATTTTGAAGATAACAAAAAAAAGTTATTTCGCTTACTGTTATTACATCATCCAAAATGAAAAAAATATTTTATCTTGATGATATATTGAATTTTTGTTTTGCCATAGCCTTTAATATGGACTTTGACAGGTAAGTAATACTACTAAAACTGGATTCATAAAAGTAACATTACGAAAGCCTTTAAGAAAAAATACTAAGTGACAAAAAAGTAAGTGGATGGCATAAAATTTCATGAAGGAAGTCAATGCAAATCTCAAAGGAAACCGATTTCCAAACTTATCTAGGTAATTAAAGTTTGGTCATGAATTCATGATTGTGACAAACAAAGTACGAAAATATTCATGACCCCTTAAAAGTGCCACAAAATATACCTACCTATTTAAATATGGATATTTATAACCTACTAGCTTTTGCCCGCGACTTCGTCCGCGTGATAGGAGACGTTTCATTTTTGTATGGAGCTTTGGCTAGGACGTGTACATTCCAGAAAATCTGTTAAATATATGTATAAAAATGTAACAGGCAATGATTTATAGAATTAATTTGTAGTGTAGACGTACGAAAATAAAATTGAAATGTTTGACATTTGTTGTGAGAGAAATGTAGACATAATGACAGATAACAATAACATTAATGTCATGTTTATAGTCATGGGGATATTTTATGATTGGCAACGACACTCCCGACAGTGTATGTCAAAATAAAACGTTCAGAAATCACGTAGGTACACGAAGTACACTGGCCAAGTATATTTTACTAAACGAACTAGGATATTATTACATGTTTCCATTAATAACACATTAGAAATAAGTGTAATAGATAAATTAATAATACAGCGATACCTTTTTATAATTATATTTTATATTGTTGTATTTACGGTTTCAAATTAATTTCAGATCCATTCTGATTTCAGAACGCATATTGTCAGGACGTCGCCATAGTGCCATAACGACAACCATGGCAATAATTGAAAAACTTTAATTTGTGTGTACAATAAAGATAACATTCTCAAAATCACGGATTAATATTTTTCCTAAATTCAGTGTATTTTTCATCGTTTTTTGATATAATGTACAAGTGCTAGCAAAAAATGAAACATCTCATTTCTTGTTCCCCCGACCCCCCGGGGCGTCACATCGCATCACCTGCCCGCGCTATCACTTCGTTTTCGCTTATCGTTCTTTCTGACTTTTTATTCTTTTTCTCGGCTCCTATGGGTCCTGGCGTGATGTTAAATAGCCTACAGCCTTCCTCAAGAATTAAGCTATCAAATGCAAAAATATTTTTTTCAATGGGATAAGTGCCCAAAAGACTGGCAGCATAGCCACGTTGGATGGCAATGCTGATTCTTTGGGCTAAAAATAGGCCAGCCCTCTGGTCGCGTGAAGAGTCAACCAACCGCTTGGCGATGTCCCGAAATATTTGATGAGCACTGTGACCCCAAGGCCCTAGTGTTTCAACCCCAAACGGCTCAAACATATAGCTCCCAATAAGGTTGATATACTTGCGCTGTTTGAGGTATTCTGCTCCTGCAGTAGCCGCCATCCAACGTGGCAATGCTGCCAGTCTTTTGGGCACTTATCCCATTGACAGTGATGCGGACGAATTTTTTGATGCCCTATGAGCTCTTCACTTTAAAATTATTATTTTTTTAATTATTTTTTTATACACTTGTAAATAGTAGGTACTCGTATATATATTTTAGTTTTAGTTTGTATTTGTAATCTATATTAAACTTAGAAATTTGTATTAATAAATACAAATATTACTCCCCACTTACAAACTTACAAACATACAAACAAATTTTACCTCTTTATAACATTAGTATAGACTAGCTTATGACCACATCTTGGCCCGCGCTGACGGCGAAAATTGACCCACGGAAACGTACTACCGGGATAAAAAGTATCCTATGTTCTAGCTCAGGCATAGTCTATCCGTGTGCCACATCCCAATCTGTTCAGCCATTAAAGCGTGAAAAGGTAACAGTAGACAGAGTTACTTTGAAATTTATAATATAAATACCATATGCCCAATATCGTATGCCTAACGAGCTGTGGGCCAAAATAACCAATACGTGGAGCCCTGACACAGCCAGAAGGCGTCGCGGCAGACCCCGTAGAAAATAGCGGGACGAGCTAGAGAAAACAAATGACAGTGGTCCACTTTAGCCCTGGATGGAAAGAGCTGGAAGTCATGGGGAGAGGCCTTTGCCCAGCTGTGGGATGATGCAGACTAACAATACCTAACAGTAATATAAATACCTATGGATGTATTACGAAAGATTTCCAGGTACGAACGACGAATCCGTAGGGAACGGCATAGGAAGCCATAGTAAAATCGCGACAATATGGTAACAAATGCAAACATAAATAAAATTTGGTCACGATTGCGATAAAAAAGTACGTAAATAGTCATTGAACTCATAAAAAGTACCAATTTAACTTCAGGGGACCTTTCCTCGTTTCCAGTCACATAAATTTCTATATTTTTTGCGCAAAAGTTAGGGCTAATGGTATTATGGACAATAAAGCTAGATAAGAACAGTTTTTTCCGTAAATTTCATCGGTTTGAGTACCTACTTAGGTAATAATAATTACAATTGTAGTATCGACGCAGTAGGTAATCAGGCTTGGTGGTTAATGCTCGCGCCTTGTCTTTAAGAAGAGGCTTTTGTGCTGCAGTGGGACAGTTACAAGATGATCTTGCGATTATTAACTTATTATACTACAACCCAAGAGATATGCACACAAAATACTTTTTAAGGGTGACGCATTTTGACGTTAGGGCGGGCCGCACCGCATTCCAAAAATCTTCCATCAACATGTCACATAAAATGAGCCATCGCACAGTGCTGGCGCGCCACTCAGCGTTTTTTTATACTGAAATGCGATACGCTACGGCACAATGTGTAATGTGCGCTTAGATTTACACACCAGAAGTTAGCAAATAATGTTTCGCGTTAAATAAGGTCCATAAGAAATGTATACAGTAAGGAAACAAATAAATATGTCTATAGAATAATGTCCTCTTGAATAGTTTTTCTTTTTAAGAACACCCATATCTTTGGACCTAACAGAGTGGATTTGCGTCTAGACAAGTTTATGCTACTTTACAACGACGTAGCGATCCCGTCAGACATCTCAACAGCTCAAAATCACATTACCTACCTGTAAAATAGGAAAGTCCAACGTAAGGCCTTACAGAAGCACACGTTATGACCAAAAAATGATGGCGGCTTCTATTATAATGCTTAGCAGAAGATAGTATAAAACCTGCTTTCAACGTACATACTTTTTAGGGTTCCGTGCCTCAAAAGGAAAAAACTGAATACTTCGTTGTCCGTATGTCAGTCTGTTAAGACTCTTTTTCTCAGGAATGCGTAGAGGTATCAGGGTGAAATTAGTATCAAATATGTAAGTCTACGGTCTCTTACAACTCTAAAAAAATCAAGCTTTTATAATCTTGATTTTTACGCAATAAAAAAATACGGCCATTTAGGCGACATATTTTGAAGCTCGCAAATAAATGAAAACCTACAGGGTACTTCCCGTTGACCTAGAATCATGAAATTTGGCAAGAAGCAATGTCTCACAGCACAATTAAAGAAAAAGTCCGGAAATCGTAAATTTTTTATTATATCACATACAAAAATTGATTTTTGCAATTTCTAACTTACCTACATTTGCAGTTGGAGAATTAACCGTGACGTATATCGATGCATGGGAGAACATGATTTTCAACTACAATGTTAAGTGTGTTTTTGGGATAAATTCATCCCGTTTTTTTTGCTGTACACTACCTTCCTACTGTACTGCAAAAAACAGTGCAGTGCAGTATGTGCAGCTAACTGTAGAATATTTCAACATGCTTTTCCGAACATAGACGGTGACGAGCAGTTTATTCATTGAAGTAGATGAAAATTATAGAAGTACCTACCTCTGATCTACTGTATAACTTATTCTAAAGAACAATAATGTTTACTTCAAAGTTGAGATAAGCATAAAAGTATTGTCTCGCATAAAGTCAAATTGCAAAGAAAAGGACTCTACAGTCATTTTCACTTGGATAAACTTAGAATAGAATAGAATACTCTTTATTATGTACACCATAAAAATTACAGATATAAATGTAGACATTTAAACTTACCAAGCATTCTTATGATAGTTTTCCTAGATTTCGCCTGTCGTGTCTCGCCATGCACGTGACCGTTTAGCAGGCCGATCTTCGTTTTTTCCATGACACGAGTCGATCTGCGAACAAGATGTTTAGTTAGTTTTCGGTCATTCGGAGAATAATTAAATGAGTTATGCAACAGAGCCTTATGATTTTAATCATATTAAGTATAGTTGTTGCTCGCGACGCTGTCGGCGATCCAGGGTGAAAAGTAGCCTGTCTTTATCCAGTTCATGGTCTATTTAGAAAGAAGAAAACTAGAAAGAAAGAAAATACGTTTATTTGCGGTAAACATGACGCAAAGAAAAAACACACAAATATATATAATGTGTGCCAAAATCCATCCAAATCCTTTCAGTCGTTTTATCGTGAAAGCGTAACAAACAAAATTTCTTTCGCATTTATAATATAATATTATACATATGTGTAGTTAGAGTGGAAAGGCACTCTCTCCATCCAATTAAACATCAATCTGCCTAGCCTTTTCCCAACTATGTTGGGGTCGGCTTCCGGTCTAACCGGATGCAGCTGAATATCAGTATTTTACATGGAGCAAGTGCCTATCTGACCTCCACAATCCAGTTACTGGGTAACACGATACCCCTTGGTAAGACTGGTCGTCAGACTTTTGAGCTTCTGACTACCCGTAACGACTGTCATCTACGAATGACAGCCGGAGCCAACGGCTTAACGTGCCTTCCGAGGCACGGAGGGGTCTCGACATGTAACGGATGGTCACCCATCTACGAACCGACCGCGGCAAGCGTAGCTTGACCTTCAAACGACTCGTGCGGCTGTATTTATTTAGCCATGAGCCCCTGCACGCTCTCTATCCATCTTAAAAAAAAAACAAAAATAGAATAGAATTTGTACATCGGCCAGATAAGTTAACTTCTTCTCCGGTTCTGAAGGTGATGAATCTGGCCATAAGCACATTAACTACACTATAGCTTAGAAAATACTTTTGAATTTAGTTCAGTTATTTAAAGATTTTTAATAGATCCACTCATTATCAACTAGTCTTCACCAAATATAAAAGCATATACCTACAGGCTGATCGTCAGAAATACTGACCCGAAAATAATACTCAAGGTAATCCTTTCTAGAAAGGTTTAATTAGGAATATAAGTAACATTAAGATGATTGTTGCTGCGTTAAAGGAAAAACCGTTGCCGTTGGGACTAAGTAACAAAATAAAAGTAGCGTAACTTGAAGCAGGTTACATTTCTAACTAGTTGAATAGTTTCAAATAACGTTGCTTCAGCAATATTTCAGTATGTTTCAAGCATCGCTTTGCTCATGACTCTAGTCAGAGATGACAGAGACAAAGTCGACGATGGACTGAGCTTACCCAGAAGAAGCCTGTTCACTCTCACTTAGAAGAGATTTGGGTCGTATGCGTTCGGAAATACAGACGCAAGTAGAGTGTACCACTCTTTTGCGTGTGCATTATAAAAGATATTTGGAATTGCTTAGTGCGAATTGGTGGAATAGCAACAAGGTAGGGATGATAACTTGTAGTGCGTCTAGATGTCCGATGGTAGAAGGGGGCCCGTGGAACGAGGTCGTGGAGGTCTTGGGCACACTCACCGAAGTACAATCTGTAAAAGACCAACAAGCAGGCAACCTTGCGGCGATGAGCCAATATGTGAAGCTTGGCATCCACCAGTTTTACGTCGCCAATGAGCCTTTTAGCTCTGCGTTCCACCGAGTCAAGTGCAGCAAGTTGGTATTTAGCTGAGCCATTCCAAAGGTGGCTGCAATACTCCAAGCAGGATCGGACTTGCACTTTGTAAAGTGTTAAAAGCTGTCCAGGCGTAAAGTATCGCTTCACCCTATTTACAATGCCCAGTTTCTTTGCCACAGTTTGGACTTTATACTCGATGGTGGCGCCAAAGTTGAAAGCAGATGTCAAGGAGCCCGAGCTGATCAGGTACAGGAACAGATGTACCCCGAAAAATAAGAATTTGGTCGAAACGACTCATTTTAGCAGTAAAAAGACACGCCTGTGTTTTGATGGCGTTAAAAGGGACCAGATTGTCATCACCGCACTGGGAGACAAGGCTTCAGGTTAAATTTGTCCGCTCTACCATGGCCTCTCAACGAAAGAACGGCCAGCTGGTTTTTGCGGTGGACAAGTATTTCTCTGAAATAGTACTGTCATCTGCGTACCCAACAATACCAGGCTGAAATAGGTCGCTGATGTGCAAAAGAAAAGAGTTGCAGAGAGAATAGACCCCTGAGGGACTCCGGCATTAATAGCCATAAGGTTAGAAGAGCAGCCGTCAGCGACTACACAGATCGACCTTTCACTAAGGAAGTCTGATATCCAGCTACAATAATCAGCTGGGATGCCATAAGCAGGAAGCTTGATAAGTAGACCAGCTTGCCAGACCCTGTCAAAGGCCTTCGAGATATCAAGCGATACAGCAAGTGCCTCGCCGTGTTTCTCGAAGGCTTTGCCCCAGCAGTGCGTGACATACACAAGAAGATCGCCAGTTGACCGTCCCCGACGAAAGCCATATTGACGGTCACTGAGGAGATCATTGTCTTCAAAGTAGGTCAGCAACTTACCGTTCAGTACCCTTTCCATAACTTTGCACAGAATGGTGGTTATGGCAATTGGACGGTAATGGGCAGGGTCTGCATGGTCGCCGTTTTTGGGCACTGGTTGTATATTTGCAAGCCTCCAGGAGTTTGGCACCGTTCTTTTTTCATGAGAGAGGCGGAACAAGCGCTTCAACATAGGAGACAGTTCAGGCGCACACTGCCTCAACACTCTCGCTGGAATGCCGTCAGGCCCGCTGGTCTTGTTCACGTCTAGACTGCACAATACTCTTCGGACCTCTTTAATGTGAACTACGACCTCCGGCATCGAGGAGTCACATTGAGGTACAGTAGTTGGTTGCTTGGAGCCAGCGTCCAGACGTCAATTGCTTGCAAAGAGAGATGCAAGTAGATTCGCTTTCTCACTTGCAGAGTGAGCCAGCGACCCATCAGGTTTCATCATTGGAGGTAAAGTGGGACGACAGAAATTCGTTTCAACCGCTTTAGACAGGGACCAGAACTTTTTACTACCCGGAGCGTGCGATGCTAGTTTGGCCTCAATACGTCCGATATGGTCAAAACGTGCCCCACGTAAAACCCGTTTACAAAGCTTGGGGGCAGAATTAAAGGCTGTTTTCTTCGCGCCAACCCTACGTGCTCTAACTTTGCGATCGCGGGCCTTGACCCAGGTTTGGTAAGCAGATTCTTTTTGGGCCTCAGCGTGAGCACATTCTGCATTATACCAAGGCCGGGATTTGTGACCGTCCGACCGACCTACCGATTTATGATGTCGGAGAATGGAATAAAATACTCCATCCCCTGCCGAATCACATCCGCAACCACTTCAGCACAGTACAAGGGGTCACCCGAGGAGAAGCACACCTGCCGCCATGGATAAGATGCAAAAAAGTGCCGCATCTCATCCCAGTCCGCTGACTCGTAACGCCATACTCGCCTCGTCCTAGGACTCTCATTTGGAGGAAAGCAGGTCAATATGGATTTCACCAGACAGTGGTCAGACGTTCCCAGCGGGGCTGAGACCAATACTGAATGACTGTCCTGATTAGTTGCCAGCACTTCTGCTGGCAACTGATCCGGACAAGCAATTGGGTGTATGGCCGTCAACATCCGGTACCCGCGTTGCCACATTCACCATCTGGGTTAGATCTAGCGTTAAAGCAAACTTGCGCGCCTTTAACCCAGCATGGTTAGTTTTCTGGTACGGGTACAACCATTCTTTATGATGGGCGTCGAAATCCCCCAGAAAAACGAGCTTCGCTGTTGGGTACCGTTGCTGGGCTACGTCAGTCGACTCCAAGAGGAAATTAAAGAGCGCTGTTGTCTCCTGGTCACCGCTGTGCGATCGGTAGAGAGATAGTAATGATGTACAAAGATTTCTCCACGCCAGTGTCCACAAGTAGCCATACGGCAGAAAAACCCGATTTCTCAAAGCAACGTAGACGACGACAACAAATGTCATCGCGTACACACAGACCCCAGCTTGTTTCTTGAACTTGTGTTCAAGAGAGTAACCCGGGCCCCTACTGACTGCGGTCGGCCTACGGCTGGCACCGTGCTTCGGATCCCGCTACCCTCCAAAATGGTTTACCCGGCAAGCTATGCCCAGAGACCAAGACCGGTTCTGAACAGCGCAACTGACAAATCCTTCTCCCCCAAAGGCACTGGCACTCCCACACACCGATGGAACACAGCAAGCGTCTTGGCGCCGGACTCCGGTGGGATAGTGGTCGCGAGCCAGGCGGCCCCTTGCGGAGCCTACCACCGCTAAGTGGGATCGTTCAGCCGTCCCACAGGCAAACCTGTGGTGCCGTTATCTGGGGTGGACCACTAGGAGGTAAATTCCATACCACCACAAAATAATGTATTGCATTGACGTACTGTGTTTTGATATATTTTCCTGGTAAATACTGTAATCGAGTTTTGCTTCCCTATACATAGATAGTCGGTCATTGTACAAGTTGTCTTTGTTTGAGATTATTAGTATTAATATTTATTGAAATCTTTCAGGAGAAAACACTTATAAATATAAACAACTTTTATTAAGACAAAATATATTTTTTTAAACTTATTTTTTGTATCTAGTAGATATTGCATTTTTGTTTATGGAACTGATTTTAGACGGCCATATAAATTATTTTTCTCAATCATGCTTGGAAATTCGAGCATTATTTTGACAACCTTCTTCGAGATAAATCGAAAATACTGTACTGGTCAAATCCACCCGAGCAGCGGCCAGCAATGTTAGTATGAAAATCCATATCTGTCGTGTTTAGCGGCCGAATAAATTACTTACTATGAAAACTCATATCTGTCGTGTAATTAAAAAATGGAAGGAACTTTTTAATGGCAACCAACGAGGTAACCTATCAAAGATTTTATTTAAATCTCGAACTGACTGCAAATAGAGCTAAGAAACAAATGATCATATTGGCGCGAGAAAAGTTATCGTTGTTCGTCATTGATTCTGGAATTAATAATTAATTTACTTAGTATGAATTTCCGCGCATTATTTGAGAAAATTACTATACAAGCATTGGCCCAACCAGGCATTGAAGGAATCACGTATGTCCATCATCAATGCCTCTGTTGTCGGCCGCTGCTGTAATATACTATAACATCTGGTTTCAAAAGAACTACTAGATAATTAATTGTGTCTCATTAGCTAACGCTTGATGACTTGACAAACATATTAGTGACCTCCTTTAGATACATTTAGCGTTTAGGGGAGACATTTGCCAACCATCTTGGATAAGAACAGGTTAGTACTCCCAATTGGATTTCACTGAACGCCAACGTAGTGCCTAGTTTCGTCACGTGTCAGGATCACAGGAACTTACCAACAGTTACTTTTTGTTTGATAGAGATAACTGTATGTATCTCTCCCTGAACTTTCAATGTATAGGTACTTAAATCGAAATGGGTTTGATACATACTAGGCTACTAACTTCAGGAAACCACTGGATTGTTAACAGAAATCCACTAAAAGACCGCTCGGTGTGAGTAAAAAACATACCCCCAACGTATTATTGGGTTTTTCCACTAAGAAAATTCTGATGTATACCCGGTTAACGGCGATAGAATCGCCCCCTATGAATAAAATGGGGTGCTATAGGCACCTACACTTACTATAAATATTTTATGTTATTTCCTTTCAGAGTACAATTTCATAAATCTTCATAATGATAACTACAAACAGTACCCAAATTAAGCTCGTCTAGTGTATCTGAACATAGACACTTGGTACATCAAAACTGCACATCATCTATCCAGATGATTGATGATATAGCCTCCATTGGCATTTATATTGGTATACGACTATCGTTGACGCCAAAGTGATATTTAAAAAAAAACTTTCTTACTCTGATTTGAATCGAACTCGAAAGATGTCGGAGAAAGACAGCTGGAGTATCTTACATCTTCCCCTATATTAAAAAAGTCAAAATCTACCATTATTCTTCGTCAATTCTTTTGAAGTTAAACACGAACCGTTTGATTTTCCTAAACATCTTTTGAAATCCAGACAGATTAAAATCAGGGGCCAGATTATTTAACTCTCCAACTTTTCGTAATATTCTTTTATCATCCTCAGGAAACAAGACTGTTCTGAATTAAATCGTGAAATTACTATCAAATGGTAAATTACCACGAAAAATTCAGAACGAATAACGGTTAAACTTTTTTGTTGAATATTGACTATAGTACTTTTCTCCATATCCATATAATATTTACAAAATTTACAAACTAACAGTCTTCAAATAATAATAATATAACACAACTGTACAACTATATAAAAAGGAGGGGCAAGAATCATGGGGCATCAAAAAATTCGTTCACATTGTTGTCAACAGGAAAAATTCCTAAATGGCTGGTAGCATTGCCACTTTGTATAGCGATACTAATTGTTTAGCCAAAAAATAGGCCAGCCCATTGATCACGTGAAGAGTCGATCAAGAGCTTGGCAATGTCTCGGAAAATATAGATACTTAAAAGTCTCATATCAAAGCAATTACACCATAGAGACATTACTTCTATAATGATATAAATACTTTTACAGGTACTTATTGTACAAAACAATATCCTGCAGAATTAAATAAAAATTACAAAGTTGTGACCGTACCCACCTTTTAAGAACTACATTAGGTATGATCAATCCATTTCATACGCATTAAAAATAACAAATAAAAGAAGAGAAAAAAAATCTTTCAGAAAATAATGTTTCAACACGAAAAAATAACTCATTACAAATCCAATCTCCTTGTGTCCACGTGTAATTCGGTAGGAAATTATCGGAAATTAAATTATCCTTTACGTTAACGTTTTTGCGATGCGTATTTTTCCTAATAAATAAATGATTGTAGGAGTCAATGTACGATTCGCAGACGATTCTAGAAAAACACGAAGGGACGAATTTAAAAACAAGTGAAGGGTAACCAATTTGCATCAAATTAGGGGAGACCCAGACATCAGATTAGGGGTTGGAAGTCACATTTACCTTCTTTTGAATTTTAAGTGCCTATATTTTTGGTATATCAATGACATTTATACATATATCAATGGACAGTGTATCTAATGTAGTTCAAAAATAAATTAATATCTTTTGACTTTAATATTATCCATTGAGGAAATATTACATGATTGAGAAAAAGAAAAGTGTGACTTTTAACCCCGTGTCAGGGATGGTTGTCACAGTGTCTGGGGTAGGTAGTCACATAGTAAATCAAGGGGGGAAAATATAAAAAAAACACTTATTTAAATCAAATGAGTATTTTGATTAAAGTCTCAGTCACTAATCTCTTTGGACGCAATATTTTAAAATAAAAGTACTTAAGCTAACGATATAATATTAAATCAGTCAGAATATTCAGAATCCCAATTTTGGCAAATGTAATAAGGTTGCCCAGGTGTGCATGCTTCGCGAGCACAAAACTTGCAATCCTGGCACTGTATCCAGACTTCCCTAGACTTGCTAGCAGAATATGGCGACAAACAGACCAAGCAAAACTCTTCATTCTCTTTCTCATCTTCGTCCTTATCAGCTGTTTTCAATTTAATCTTCTTGCCTTTAGTAAGCTTTTTATTTTCTTTGTTGTTACTCAACACACGTTTTGATACTTTCTTCTTCGCTTCTTGCTCTTTTCTTTTCTCTTCTAAATAGGTCTTCTCTGGAGTATCTGTCAGAATTGTTGATTTACACTTTCTTCTATCAGCTCGCTGTGACTTGCGCGGAGTAGCTTTTGGTAGAGGTCTCAAAACTTGCGGTGATATAGTCAGAAAACTCCTTGAACAACTTGGACCAGGAATAGGTTCCTTTGTAGCTTGATGTTGCAATGATAGCTTAGTAGAACTTTGTGGTGTCATCGCACGAATATTAAGGCTAGGGTTATCATTTTGAGCCACTACAGGATCATCAAGGCCAAGGATTTCAGATGGAGTCATTGCGCGTTCTATATCGCGATCTTCAGGTGCTGTATTACAATTAAGGTTACAGTTATCGTTTTGATTCTCTGTGAAATTGTGTATAATATCCTCATCAGAACCTCTAATTAGTGGCCTATCTGTGACAGACGACGGCATAAAGTCGTGCTCTTGAAATATATCTCGATTAAATGGGCAAATCCCACATGTTTTTAACCCTGTGAGTATATTGGATGGAGTTGATGCCAACGGAAAAGCCTGTGCAATTATTCTTGGCACTTCGTATATCGTCATATGTTGTCCTGGATGATTTATCATCTATTGATCCATTGCGTTGTTAATGTATTTTTTTAATGGTCCATAAACAGATCTGTCCAACGGTTGCAGGGGGTGGGTACAGTGTGTTGGGAAAGAAAGCATAATTATGCCATTTTCTTTCGCAAAGTTTAGTCCTTCAATGGATAGGTGAGAGCTGTGATTATCTAACAACAAAAGACATGGATTTTCCTTAGTTGATTTCACGTGGTTATGGAAATGTTTCAAAAAAGCGACAAAAAGCTCTTCTGTCATCCAACCCGAAGTATTACTTCCTCCTTTGTAGCCAATTGGCCCATCTCTGATGAAATGATCTTTGAAATGTACCCGCGGAAAAATGAAGAATGGCGGGACTGAATTGCCACCTCCCGAAACAGCAGCAGCTAGGGTGACTAGTGTGCCTCTCTCGGCTGAAACAATAGCACCAACTTGTTTGAATCCCTTTCTAGCAACAACTTTGTTCGGTTTTTGTACCGTAGTCACCCCAGTTTTGTCCATGTTCCATATATCGTGTGGCTGAAAACTATGTCGTTTAATTACCAATTCTAGTTTTTCAAAAAAACTATTGACATTATGTGGACTAAACTAGTGGCTCGAGCCAAACTAGTGGCTGCAGGTGTTCTAATGGACAGAGCAGGGTGTCTCTTCATAAATGCCGTAAACCAATCGGGGCCAGCCAGCTTGTTTGATTCCCAAGACTTTGGAACTTTCAAGTAATTGGAGATAGCAAGCTCGTACGCTGTTTTTCGAATATCCTTGGGAGCCAATCCGAAATAAATACTTGAAGCCAGAAGTACGTATTTTTCCAATTCTTCTTCCTGTTCATCGATTAAAACCTGTCGATTTCTTTGGTAGCCTATTTTTGTAGATGGTGATGATACGGCGATGTTACTCGTACTTATCTCTTCGGCAGTAATTTTTTTACAATACCCTGTTAAAGTGCGATAATTAATTCCAAAATCTTTCGCGACAGACCTTATAGATTTGCCATAGTTTTGCACTTCTCTTGCAGCACGCAGCATCAAAGCTGGTGAAACAAGCCCTCGAGCAGACTTTCTCTTGTGATGCCGTGGCATTTTTATGACTAGATCTCAAACAAACAAACAAACATTTATGTAGCAAAACTCCAAAAAAGCCAACAAAAAAAGGCAGCACACATGCTTGGGGTTGGTTGTCACATGTGACTACCAGCCCTCGTCAAGCTGAGACAACCTGCCCCAAAACACGTTTCAGAAAATAACCTTTAAAAATAAATTCAAATCGATGTATATTTATAAAACTATAAAATGATATCATGGCCCATATATTTAACATAATAAATACGTGAAAAGATATTTTACAATGCAAAATTTAAGTATACTTACAATAATCGACACAGATGCACAAAAAATTACTTTCACTGTGCGAAAAAAAAGAACGCACGTCTCTCCGTCACGGCGTTTCTGAGCGGACTGAAGTGAAGTGGGGAGAGAAGTGTTGCCTTCGCGATTCTTCGACGCCGATCGATGTTCGTATTCGTTCGTTAAGTTTTCTGTTATGACCGCTATGACAACCAACCCGTGAGACAACCATACCCGGTCTCCCCTACTGTTTGTCGGCTTTGCTTGTAGTAGGTACCTAAAAGCTTTGATCGTGATGTCATGATCATGCTTGAAAATTCAATTACAGTTCAGGCTGCATAGAGTTTTGATACTATCTGTTAAGAAAAAAAAATGAAATCTATTAGAATGGTAATTCTCATAGATTTCGAGAGATATTTAGTACACCTCAGCCTTTTTTACTTGCACCTTGTATGTGCCTAATTATTTTTATGAAAGCTTGCTGCCAATTCAACAAGTGCCTGCTATGAGAGAAAGGGATATATGGGATATCTAAAAATAGTTTTAACTTTTCAATCCGTAAATGTCCCTTTATGACTTAAATAAGCAACCAATAAAAAATCGACACACGAACCCATCCGAACTTTTAACTCTAAATTACCATCTACTCTCAGGCGACATTATTTTCATCGCTGAGTATATTTTCCACGATATCGTTTCCTGATTTGTCCCAACTAATTAATAACCTAGTTGGCGTTACTGTATTATCATAAATCAGTCTATAATGTTCCCACTGCTGAGACACAGGCTTCCTCTCTTCGAGAGGGAGTGGGCTGTAATCTACCAAGCGAGCTTGTTGCAGGTTGGTAGATATATGTCTCATGTCTTCGAATTTTTGGCTCTAGGATATGCCAGTTTCCTGACGAAGTTTTTCTTCACCGTTTTGAGAGCAGTGGTGATGAAATTATTTACACAAAGTAAAGCGCCTGCCTGGGTTCGAAACCACTACCTACAACTCGAAGTCGGAGCCGAAACCACTAGGCCACCACTGCTCCATAATTGTTTAGTTACCGTTAATTGTGTAGAATAAACGCTCGAAAGAGCGTGACATACCATTTATGAGGAGTTAACATTCGTACATACACATACATACACACACATACACATACTCACACGTTCACATCCAGAGCTGCTATATTAATATTTTTATTTAATTTAATTTTTACTTTTTACTTCTTTAAACCCTCTATTTACTTACTTACATAATAATTATTAGCCTCATCATTGTTAAGCTACCACTTAAGGGAAGAGCGAGACAGCTCCGACACAAGTACTTTTGTAACTTACTAACCTCAATGTATGTATGACACAATGTTTTAAGTTGAAATAAATATTTTTGTATTTGTATTTAACCATGCCTTAATATACAAACAAACTGCAAGTGGTACACACTTTTACATATCAAGCTATACATTTCCAGTTTTAGCTGACCTCGCATTGTATAGGCTTTTCGCACAATGAGAAGTTGGCTTATACTGGAAATATATAGCTTGATATGTACTCGTGCGTACATTTAATAGGTTCCTACTACTATTAGGAATAAACAAACTTTGAATAGTCTTTTTGTATTTGTCAAACAAACCCAGTGGTCTTTCCCTGGACAGCCAGCTCTGTTATGCTCACTTAAATGTCTCACTGTTGGTGGCGCGTGTGTTGGATCATTCGGTTCCCTACAAAATGGTTGAGCTGGATGGTGCTGATCCACGCGTCATGTTAGTGAACGGGCGCCGTCAGCTGAGACTAGTCATCTCTTAACTGCCACGGCTTATTTTTATTATTAATCTTATATTTTGAATTGTTTCTTTATATTTTTTTTCATTGTTCTCGCATATAGAAGCAACAAGAATAATGTACCCAGGATTTTGTAATATCTTGATTTAAAAAGAGTGTCCTTGGAGTTTCATGCCCGTTCTTCTCCATAGAGAGCTACGTTTTGGAATGGGCAACTAGCTTCAACTTTCTGACTAACTGACCGACTCTTTGACAGTTCAAAAGTGTCTGTAAATGGTTTAATTGAAATAAATGCTTTGAGTTTGAGTTTGAGTTAACAACCTTACGAAGTAACTTTAATAATTAATATTTTTTGCAGGATATGAGCTTTTGATGAAATGGCTATAACACGGCAAATTCACGTAGTCTGTAAATTTGATAAACAATTAATTTCCCTTACCGTTCTTAATCGATCGAGAATATCGTAGCTTAATTTATTATTAAAAAGTGCATGCAAACGACTTGTATTGCAGTTCATTGATTTCACTTAGGTATCTAACTGAAATTTATTTATTTCAATTAATTTACGTTTTAAATTACAATAGTATTTACGATTAAAATATAATAACCTAACCTAAGTAAAACTATTAACAAACCAAAAAATGGCATCGGAGGAGTAGCAATATTGCATTATGTTCGTATTCTTCAACAGTTTACCGCGAGATTGTGATTAGCCAAGAAATAAATTTATAACATTGTAGATAAATACAGATTTAACTTTTGAAATGAATATCATCACCTATACCTACCTACCTACCACCTATATCTACAAGGAGCTAAACAGTCAAACATGACATGTATAAGAACGGCTATTTTAGTCAAATTGTCAGCGGAGTAAACAGCTTATCGGTTTCACAGCCACAGTTCATAGGTTCAATCTCCAACAGATTTTCTATTTTTGCGATTTTTTTAAATATATTCTTATAGTACATTGTGGTATCTTACGACTTCCACGCGAATGAAGTCGCGGGCATAAGCTAGTCAATTGGATAATCACTTGAAATCCCCCGACACACATCAACAAGACATTGACCTCTCCACAAACATGATATTTGTTGCAGAAAGTCTCGACAGTATTTTATTAACCACAGTAGTTAATTAAACTTGACACTGTGATGTACCAGACATATCGTAGTACAACCTACGCTCATACACTATTTATAATTATTATACACACACAAAACAAGTGTTGAGAGTGACCGCAAACTGCGAATTTAATCAATGGAAATGGTCATTGAGAAAGTGGTTAAGAAAACTTAAGTTTATATTAACTCAGCATACATATGAGACGCAAGTCCTCACCGGACATGGCTGTTTCGGGAGGTTCCTGTTTCGGATAAGGCGGGAGGAAACGCCCAGGTGTTATCATTGTGTGGATCGACCGGAGGACACGGTGGAGCATACGGTGGAGGTCTGCCCGGCTTGGGCGGAGCACCGCCGTGTCCTCGTGGCGGCGATCGGCGGCGGCGACCTCTCGCGTCCGGCCCTGGTTCAGGCCATGGTACGGAGCGAGAGGGAATGGGAAGCCGTCACCTCCTTCTGCGAAGCAGTAATGCTCGCGAAGGAGGAGGCGGAGCGCGAGAGGGAGGGCAATCACTGCGCCCTCGCGCCCCTAGTCGCCGCAGGAGGAGACACCCTGGGCGTCGGGAGTCGATTGCCGACTCCCGGCCACCGTAGGCGCGGGCTTGCAGAAGGCGAGCAATGGGCAGCTCGCCGTCCGGTAAGGACCAGGCCCGGGTCGACGGCGCGTCGTGTTCCACGCGCGCCTCAAAGAGATGTCAGCAAAATTGACGGGGTCCGATAGGACCGATGCCTGCCGGAGCTGCGGATTGTTCGAAAGAGTTACCGTGGCCCTGGCGCACAGGCAACTGAAGGAACACGGGTGGCTTTTAGTCAGTAAGAGTCTGACACGCCCTTCCGCTCCGCCCAGAGCGGGAGGGGTCATTTGATGATTTCCCACCCAAAAAAAAAAAAAAACCTACCCATATGTTAAATTTTGAGTTTCAACTTGATTCGGGGGTTTTGGTCAAAACTCGCTCGAAATGGGTCGTCTAAGGTTACCCTTTCACGAAGTTTGTCAACGAAAGTGGGAGTAAACGAATTTGGTTCTTTGTTTAATAGGAATAAGATCTAAAATCTCCAGCACGAACTCTATGTTGTAAATTTTCTCCGCAAGAAAATTGACTGAAGTGGAGAACAATGGCGCTAGTTGTACTATACCAGTCAAAAATCTGTCAAATAATTGTATGTCATCTTGAGTTTTCAAATCAACATTGAAATATTATAATATGTTTATTTTATAGTTTAGCCGTGGTATTTATTTAGTTTATCAATTCTTAACGATTTTAATAATTGTTTCGGAAGTGGTTTTAGTGACTTTTTCATGTTTTGTATTTCACAGTTTCATTCCAACAATGTGATAAATTACGAAAATATAATTTACGCAAATAAATTAAATCGCAGAGCAGCAGAAAATTCAAGCGCAGTCCTCTCGTCTCAACAGAGCGACGGCGACTGAATTGTGAAACAAAAATATGCTTGAAGTTCCCGCAACGTGCGACGGAAGATGACTTCTTCCACGAACTAAAAACGTCGTAAGTGCTTAAAGCTTGTAATCGTAATAATACCAAAAATAAAAGGAATTTCAAAAAATGCCTGCACAATTTTTTTCGCCTTGTCTTGATACAGATAATCATCAAAAAATTATCCTATTAGTCATTAGCAAATTAAGTACGAATTGAAAAAACGTGAAAATTAGGGGTAACTTCGGGATGTTATTTTATCGAGAAAATTTTAACTTATTGTGTTTCTGTTCCACAAAAAGTTTCAAAATATCATGTAGTTACTCATATTATTTTTATTTTATACCTAAGTCTTATGAATTTCATGAAAAATTAAATTGAAGATAGGCAATTTTGGTTACTACCCGCTCTGAACGTGTATGTATATGGTACGACTGTACTTGAATTAATATCAAAGAAAAAAAAAATACTGCATAAATAAAAATAAATAAATAATTATAATTGCATAAGTTGATAAAAAATGCTATGCAATAGCTTTACCGCGGCAGTCCCCGAGTGCCACACGTGTTTTTTTGATTTTAACAGTTTTCGTGCAAGCACGTACGTTCCTTCGACCGTTACAGTCTGATAAACTGCTGCCCGTAAATTCCATTTGCTTTTCTGAGGATCTACATGTAACTGGATACTTTACACGGTCTTTTTTGCTTTTAGCAGTATGTCTGCGTTTAATGTACCATTTCTTGGATACTAAATATCTTTAAGAACACTATCTTCAAGAATTACAGCCTGTTTAATTTCTGCTTATAAATTCAGGCTTAACGTTCAGCAAAAGTAAAATCTAGACCTAAATTAATAATAGTATGGTTTCGAAAATACTATGCTCGTAACACCATAAAACTATCCAAATTTTAGGAAAATATCGGTTTTGAATCGGTGTTATATTATTATTATTTTTTGATGTTAGCTTTTAAATTGTGTAAATATTATATTAGTAATTACAAGTAAATTGGAGAAAAAAGGAGATCCATTTAATATCCAAAAAGGAGTTCGGCAGGCTGATCCCATCTCACCAAATTTGTTCAACGCAGTTCTGTAAATGAATGATATAAATGTAAGTACTTTTTGGGAAACATAAGGCTTAAATTATAATAATAATAATCATATAAGTATACACATTTAAGTTTTATATTCTGAAACAGTTCTGGGAATGTTACATCGTTAATTTTATTTACAGCAGCTACAAACCATAAGTAAATGGGGTTTGATAAATCTGTGTTTCCATGGTCTGTATAGTTAGTCAGATAAAACAAATATAAAGCTAAGTGGAAAAAAAACAATATTTGTTAAGTGAGTTACCTAACAAATATTGTGTTATGGATAAAAAAAAAACGTTTTAAAATGCAAATTATAACCGAGCGAGGAGGATTTTATGTAAGACTATTAATTGTAACACTCTGTGTTCAGCGCGAGACGGTTACGATATGAGAGAATTTTTTCATGCAAATGAAATGCTGTCATACTATTTTTGTAAAACCAGACGCCGCGCTGACCAAAACTGATTCAGATTCTTCTTTTGTTTTTACTTAGATACTGCATCATAAATTTGCCTGCACTATACTCTTGTTTACCTGAAGAAGCTAAGAATCCGAAACAAGGAATACACAGGTAGCAACAAAATCTAATCACATCTAATATTAATCGACTCCCAAACAACATGATGATTGATGATTGCTGATTATGTTCGAACTCGAGTAGAGTTCGAACTTGATCAGCAATCATCTCTATTTATGTCGTAAAACATAATTATTGATTTCTGTATATTGGTCCGGAATTTGCCCAAATAAAAAATCAATGTTACTTAAGCAGATGTGAACAGACAAATCAGAAATCTTGTTAGAATGTCCGACACTGACAAATTACATGTACAATAGTCGGAGAATTCATTGTTCAACGAATGATCAATTAGGCGGAACGCGACAAGCGCCCTGTATGCCATGTAATGGAAAACTGATGCTTAGTTCCCTAATGTATTTCAAAATATTCCTTAATTCTTCCTTCGGTATGATTTAATATCGTTCTGCGTAATGGCCAAGTTCATTAGGATAACGTCCACGTCTTTCGCAAAAAGTTCAGACGTTGCTATCCAAATCCAGGCTGACCGAGAAGTAATGACCGACGTGGCGTTTTCCATTCTAAGTTGTTTACGTATCTTTATCCTTAGAAACACATTTTCAAAGGTTTTAGTCAGATTCGAGAATCAGCTCAGAATCCTAAACAACTTAACCTTAATTCAAATCACTACACTATGTACTCCAAATCACTTTACATCTTACAAACTACTGCCCGGACACATGATTGATATGAAAATTTCAAGGATACTCTAGCTGGGGGCTATGTAGGCCTGTCAATTTCAAGTAGTTAGGAAGGGTTTATCAAATGTTTGTGATGATTTTGGGGTCAAGCACAGAGCACGGAGATGCCTCAGCGGCGGTCGCTAGTGGCGGCTTTGTCAACTCTTTCACAAATGAAGTAGGTACAGAAACTGACGGCTTTGAATGGTAACTGCAGCAGAAGTTATGCCCTCAACGCAGTTCGGGCGCCACGAATTCTATTAGTACTTCCATCTCTAGACGCTGCCGGTACGTAGCGATTCCATGTTCTGTGTAACCAAGCTATAACTTAGGCTAAATTAAAAATATTAATATAAAAAAATACTAACAATGTGTACCTTATATGATACCCCATTCTTGCGTATAGGCAGAGAATAAGAATAGCAGGCACGAAGAAGAAGAATATGCTGCTCAATTCTAGAAGTGGAGACGGTGCTACCAGCGCGCAGAACGCAGAGTCCAACGATATGTTACCGGAATCTGAAAAAGAAACGTTTTCAATCAAATAAACCGACTTTAGGATCTTAAAAGTAGATATATAAATAGTAACAGTAGATGAGTAGATAGCACTATTGTAGAGTAGATAATTGATGTTTAGTCAACAGATCGGTATACAAGTACCTACACACATCACAAGTGTCTAGGGATCAAGCACGTTTCCGCTAGTTACTAAAACCAGGTTTTTTTAAAATTATATTTTTTGTAACTCCAATGGATAAGTTTTAGTAGGTTTCGTCATTTGAAAAGGGAATATTTTTTTAATTTCGGTTTAAAGATGAGAATCTTCTGTCAAGTCGTATTCCTCTAAAATCCTGCAACGGGTTTGAGGCCAAATCAGTGAACTACCATACTTCTGAGTGGAATCAATAGAAAATAACGTTATTATGGAAAGAAGACGTTATTTTAGCCGAGAAGAAATTATTAGAGCCGTGGGTATGTTGGAAGCTGGTTCTCGGAAACGTGCTGTGGCAATCGTTCTGGGCACTACGCAGAGTGTTATAAGTCGAATTTGGACATGTTACCGCATCACTGGCAGCGTTGCAGAGCGACATGGAGAATAAGCTCGCATCACCTCATTCAGACAAGATCGTTACATACAAATTACTGCTCGACGAAATCGTACAATGACCGCGATGATGTTGGTTACGAGACTTCATAGCTCTTCATCGGTAATAATAAGCGATCAAACCATAAGAAATTGCTTGCATGAAGTTAATCTCCGTTCCCGAAGGCCGCTACGTGTACCACCTATTGAGCCCCGCAATCACAGAGCCTGTTTACAATGAGCTCGTGAACAAAAAAATGGGCGGAAGAAGTGCGGCGTTTTATGTGTGTTTCGACGAATCTCGCTTTGGTATGAGGCCAGATACTAGACGTACACGGTATTGGATGACCCCTAGACGCCAAGAATATTTAAAACTCATGCCAGGAAGTCTATGCATACAGTGGGGATACAATCGTTCAATCAAAAGTTGTCAACACTAAATCAAGGATTTTTGAGTGTCAGATCATACTGCACAAATAATAAATGTGAAAACAAACAAAACTTGCTTGATAAAATCTTGTCATACCATGCAAAGAGACACTTCCAAGGAAAATCTTAAAACTTTCAGAAATCATCTCCAGTCTATAATTTTGTGACGTGTACAATACAGAAGATCCTGATGAATCGTATAATAAACTTCATGGATATTTTGCAATTATTACACAATTTATGGTTTCCTTTTAAAAAAGTCACAATAAAATCTGAAAAACGATTACTTGGATATCTCGAGGCATACGTATTTGTAGCAGAGAACAACGATATTTATTTTGGCAACAGAGATCAAAACCATTAAAAGAAAATAAGATATTATACATTGATTATTCGCGTAAATTTTAGAAAATTATTATATTGATTCAAAAATCGCAAAATAATTGCTTAGTTACTCAATCTAAAAATAAACCTAAAACAGCCTGGCAAATAATAAATAACAATAAAAATATAAGTGAACCTGTCTCTCAAATAAAATACAATAATACAGTATTAGCTGATCCTTATGACTTAGCCGAATCTTTTAATATTTTTTTCGTAGATCAAGTCGCTGCGGTATCGCAACGTGAGTTTAATAATGTTATAAAGGAAGATCCACACTGCATTTTTCTTCCTCCAGTGATTCCTCAAGATATCATACGCATAATTTATTCCTTGAAAGACAAAAAAGCTTTGGCTATTACGGTGTTTCTACAAAGGTCATAAGATATGTCGGTAGTTATATTGCTGCCCCTGTAGCCCATGTAAAAAATGCATGTATATCAGCTGGAAATTTTCCAGAAAAACTTAAAATAGTTAAGGTGAAGCGACTTTATAAAAAGAACGCCAAAATTGAAATTTCAAACTATAGACCAATTTCCTTAATATCGATTTTTTCCAAAATAATAGACCTAGTTATTTACCATACAATATACGCCTTTTTGACACAATTTTATATTTTGTGTAATGAGCAAAAGGGTTTTAGAAAAAATAATAATATTAATATGGCTATTTTTGACTTTTTGAATACTAAATGCCCAATGTTGATTTAAAAAAAAACTATATGCGCCTTATTCACTGATTTATCAAACACGTTTGACTATGTAAATCATGACATACTTTTAAATAAATTGAAACACACAGTATACGAGGAAATGTGCTTAATCTTATTAAAACTTACCTAAAAGGACGCAAACAATTTATAGAAATTTCAAGAGTCTGTGTAAAAACAAAAAAAGAAATAAGGTATGCTTCTTCAAGAATAAATATCAAATTTGGTGTCCCACAGGGCAGCATAATCAACCCCTTATTATTTTTAGTGTATATAATTTGCCAAGCCAAATGCCAAATCCAATGGTCCTTTTTGCTGATGACAGCACTTTGATGATTAAATGTCATAATAAAGATTCTTTAGAAGCTAATGTCAATAGCACGCTTGAAAAATTTATAAATTGGCTTAATAAAAATAACTTAGTTATATATTGAGAGAAAACAAAAGTAATGCATTTCTATCAAAGAATATTAGAAACAAATATAGATGTAAATGATTATGGACAAACAATAGATAAAGTCAATGACGCTAAATTTCTAGGAATTTCAATTGATAGCCATGATAGATAGATGATAGATTGATAGAAATGGAAAATTCAAGCAGGTAACGTATACAAAAAACTAAGTTGCTAATGCATTTTAAAGTTTATCAAAAAATTGAACATTCAGGCAGTACTGTTAGCATACCACAGTCTAATTGTTTCTGTATTGAGGTTTGGTGTAATATTTTGGGGCAACTGTAGCGAGAGAAAAATATTTTTAAGGCGCAAAAACGCTGTACTAGATCTAATTTTAATCTCAAAACGACGACATACCTGTTTAAAAAAAATATAACCTATTAACTTTTGCATGCCTATATATACTAGAAAGAGCCATTTTTGCTAAAACAAATGATCACTTATTCGCGACTTTGAAAAATATTAGACCCAGGACTACAAGTTTAAGAACTCAATACGAAGAAAAGTTATGCATAGGTGGATATAAAAATGCATTATTGAGAAATAGTGGTATTTACATGGCTCCTCTTATTTGTAACCATGTACCAAAAATGATTAAAGGGCAACCTCTGTGACGATTTAAAAACTACCTTAAAAAATTACCAATACAAAAATACTATTATTCTGTATTAGATTTTTTTAATGACAAGACTATTTAATTTGCACTATAGCTAAGAATAGGTTTTGCTGAGACGGTTCTTGTTGTTTTCTTTGATTTTTGTTTTTTTAATTATATTTGATTAAATACTAATTTATTCATTTATTTATAAGTATAAAAATGATGTATTAGGTATGTTGAAATTGTTTGTACTCCCCCTCACTGGTCCCTAAAGGTTCATTAGAAAACTAGGTCAGACAGCATCTATCTGGCATGAATGCTGAAATGAACCTTTTGGCGCAGCCATGAGGAACACACTGTTATTATTAAAACATTACTTTCACTTTTTACGATTCCGTAGTAAACAAGGAACCCTTATATATAGTTTCGCTATGTCCGTCTGTCCGTCTGTCCGCAACTTAGCTCAGAGACTCTTAGTACTAGAAAGTTATAATTTGGCATGGATATACATATGAATATGATACATATGAATCACATAAAATAAAATCAAGAAAAAAATAATTTGCTGTGTACCTCCTGTACCCCTAAAGTGGGGATGTTTTTTTCTCGTCTATCCCATGGTGTGGGGTATCGTTAGATAGGTCATTCATAAATATTACGGGTCTGTGGAAACTATTTTTCAATTCAGGGATCCATTTGCGTAAAATTAAGCTTTAAATTTATAATTTTTGTTAGAGTCAAGTGTGTCGTCACCTGCCAGCTAAATGGTTGCTTTTGGACGTGTAAAAAAATCACGGCAGTAGCATATATAACGAAATTAAAAGGCAAACTATCACAGCTAAGTAGGCTTTACAAGTTTACGAGTAATAGTCGACCAACTTACATTTGAAGTTGGAATGTATAGGAGAACATGTTTTTCAACTACAATGTTAAGTTTGTTCTTGGGATAAATTCATCCCAACTACGGAACTCTTCACTGTGCGTGGTCCGACACGCACTTGATCGGTTTTTATTTTGTTATTTGTATTTTGTGTTTCACGAACTGTGTCCAAATAAACTTTATTCTTTCTTTCAATCTCAATGTACAGATTTACGCTGCAACGATTTTATCAGATGTTGTCATTCCTTTGCAGACCCAATTTGGTGTTTCATTTCTGCTTATGCATGATAATGCACGTCCACACACTGCCACAGTCGTAGCAAACACACTTGCCGCAGCTAATATCAACGTCATACCATGGCCTGCTCAATCACTAGACTTGAATCCCATTGAGCACGCATGGAATATGCTTCAAAGAAGAGCTCTGCGAAATATGGATGCCGTACCAGAAAATCTTTATCGCGTGTTGCACCGGAAGTGGGCGGCCATTCCGCAACGTGATTTGGATAAACTCATATTGAGCAAATCGGATCGCTGCGCTTATGATAAACGCGTTGACGGCGGAAATACAGACTACTAATTGTTTATTTTACGCAATAAAAACCTTTAAAAACTTGTTTTTTAGATTTTATTTTATCACATTTTAATGTCAGGATTTAACTAAGGCGAAAAATCCAGCATTAGCAAAAATCGCGAAAAGTATTTATTAATGCAAAAGCAGAGAGTACGTCGTCGATCTACAAATACGAAAACATTTTATTTAATCAATCTAAATAGACAATTTTATTTAATTTCGATAGGGCAATAAAATAGTATTTAAAAATACCTTGATCCGTAGACACCTGATGTGAGTAGATAACAACAGCAACTTTTAAAATCCATGTAGTGCTTGTTCTGAGTAGTCAATTCTTGTTAACGAAAAAAATTTGTTTCTCGTCTGCATACTACACGTATTAGTAGACTAGAGACTAACCGTCTTATTCCTAATAAAGCCATTCGATTCATAAACCTATTTTAGCTATCGTTCGATAGCTTAAATAGGTTTTGTCCCTTTCTGACAAACTTCATTTTAACTTGACAGAATGGGACAAAATAGTTCGTTCGATAGCTAAAATAGGTTTATGAAGCCGGTCCGTAAGCCTACGGTAGGCGGCGGCGGGGGTCGGTAGTCGGTCGTTTAGTATAACTTATCTAAAAGTTCCTAAGTATCTCTCCGAGCAATCGGTGCCACAAAAAAAAAACGAATATATGCATACATTAAGGAGGAGGTTTCCTTCAGTTTTCAGAAAGCGTCGGTTCAAAACAGTTCAAGAAGTTACATTCGAAGTTGAACAGAGCAGATTTTAATGACTTCAAAAGTTTGGCAACTCGAGACGAACTTGCTGATGCAGTTACATGTGAGAAAAGAAAGGGATAAAACTTAGTAACATCTTGGGACAATATCCCACGCAAATTGGGAGTTGGTGTGTAACTTACGGCCGCATCAGCCGCCTCCGACTCCGCAATCCCTATTCAAGTAAACAAGGCACACATGCAAATGCAATCGATTAAGTCTATAGGTGTGCAGTCCGTGTTATTGTCAACAGCTATAGTTGAAGTAGCAGATGTACACGGTAGATACCATAAAGCGCGGGCACTCCTTGATAATGGAAGCCAGCCCTTTTCATTTCCTTTCTAAATCATTATGTCAACTATTAAATTTACCATTAATACAGTCCACAAACGAAGTTCGAGGCGTAGGTGATTCGGTGGTACAATGTTCGCAAGCTTGTAATATCGTTATTAAATCCTGCGTCGATAATTAATTTACTACGCGCATTAACTGTTATGTGCTGCCTAGAATTACGGCTTCGATGCCTGCAGTATGTAAATTAAGTGCGCAAGTTTGTATTCCAGACAACATAAGGTTGGCCGATCCGGATTTTCTAGACTACAAAAATATTGACATTTTATTTGGCGCAGATAGGTTATGGGATCTATTAGAAGACGGTAAGATTCGTTTGTCTAGTAGTCCATTTCTACAGAACACCAAACTAGGCTGGATTATTTCCGAACCTATAGTTAATTATACGCGAAAGAATGCGCCAATTCGTTGCTATATTATTAATTCTTTAGATATGCAACTTCGATTATTCTGGGAGATTGAGGAACCGTCTAAGGTCAGAGACACACAGACTGGGGAAGAACGTGCATGCGAAGATCACTTGGTTCGCACTACTACTCGCAATAGCGAGGGTAGATTCTGCGTGCACATTCCACTCCATCAGTCACCTGATACCTTGGGGGATTCTTATACACAAGCAGAATGTCGATTTCTTGCGCTAGAAAAACGTCTGCAGCGTTCGCCTGAATATAAAATTCTTTATTCCATTTTTTTACAGGAGTATCTTAGTTCAGACCATATGACACAGGTAGATTTCTATGAATCCTCGTGTTTCATGCCACATTATGGCAATTTCCGCAAGTTCAACACCATTATCAAGTTGCGCGTGGTGTTTGACGCAAGCGCACCATCGAGCTCTGGTAAATCACTGAATGATTTACAACAAGTTGGCCCTCCTATACAGGGTGATCTCATTGCCATTTTTCTCCGCTTTCAGCAGCACAAGTATGTGGTGTGCGCCGACGTGGAAAAAATGTACAGGCAATGCCTAGCAGATGAGGGTCACCGAAACTTGCAAATGATTCTGTGGCGTGACCATCCGTCAAAGCCGTTAGGTATATTTAAATTAAACACCGTGTCGTATGGAACCGCCTCCGCGCCTTGTTAGGTGCTGAAACAATTAGCCTCTGAATCTCGCTTGTGCTATAAACGAGGATTTTTATGTCAACGACTACATTACGGGCTTAGATGATAAAATTAAATTATTAGATCTATGCGAGAAAACTCAGAAGACGCTGCAGTCGGGCTGTTTTCCACTTAAAATGTGTATATTTAATTTTAAACACGATGATGACCGTCAGTCGTCTAGTCAGTTTAAACCTTTAAGTTTAGATGAAAATGTTACTCGTAGTTGTAACCTGGGTCAAATAAATTAATTTTGTTTCTTTCTTCTTTATTTCTAAAACCTTAGGAATACGCTGGCATAACGCAAGCGATAACTTTTATTTTAATTCTCACGTTAATATAGAAAATAACAAGTCTGTTACCAAGTTATTTTATCAAAAGTTTCGCAAATTTATGACCCTCTCGGCTTATTAAGCCCTGTCATAATTGTTGTGATAGTTCTTTTACAACAATTATGGCTATTAAAAATAGGCTGGGATGATAACGTTCCCGATGACACGGCGCGCGTGTGGAACCGGTTTGTTATTGCATTGTAAGCGCTAAACACTGTTCGTATACCTTGCCCGATATAGGTACACAGCCTATGTATATTGAGTTACAGATTTTTAGCGACGCGTCTCAGACGGCGTACGGCGCGTGTGTTTATGTTCGCACAGTTAATAATGATTGTTTTCAAAAACAAAGGTCGCGCCTTTAAAACCTATTAGTATCCCATGTCTAGAACTTTGTGGGGCTTTATTAGGTGCTCGTCTGTATGACAAGGTACGCAACTCATTACGTTGTAAAAATAGCGTAGTATTTTGGATTGATTCTACGATTGTCTTAGGCTGGCTGCACGTACTCGTAAAGCCGAACCAACTTAAGACATTCGTTCAAAATAGGATCGCAGAAATTCATGACCTTACCCTAGATGTCCCGTGGCGTCACGTAAGCAGTGGTGATAATCCCGCCGATCTAGCGTTACGCGGTGCTCAATTGGAAGAAATTTCTTCGTCTAAATACCTTGTGGTGGGAGGGTCCTGAATTTCTTCGTAGTTCTAGTTTTTCAATAGACGATCACAAAAGTTCGAACTTATTCAAATATCGCTAGTTACCTGAGGTCAAGTCATGCGTCACTGCCATTGTAGCTCAGGATTGTTGTGAATCTAATAATGAGAGTATTAAAAGTAAAGATTGTATGTCTAAATTGAATTTATTTTTAGATGATTACAAATTAATGCGCGTCGATGGTCGTTTAGTTAATTCTGATGAATTTACTTACGGTAAAAAACATTTAATTGTAGTTAATTGCAAACATTATTTGACCACTTTATTATTTCGTCATGAGCACATTCAGCTTCTCCACGCTGCTCTGCAGGCATTACTTTTTCATTTACGCGAATCATGGTGGCCTGTTGGAGGTGGGAATTTAGCTCGTCAGGTAGTGCATAGTTGTGTTACCTTTTTTTTTTTTTTTTTTGGGTGGGAAATCATCAAATGACCTCTCCCGCTCTGGGCGGAGCGGAAGGGCGTGTCAGACTCTTACTGACTAAAACCCACCCGTGTTCCTTCAGTTGCCTGTGCGCCAGGGCCACGGTAACTCTTTCGAACAATCCGCAGCCCCGGCAGGCATCGGTCCTGTCGGACCCCGTCAATTTTGCTGACATCTCTTTGAGGCGCGCGTGGAACACGACGCGCCGTCGACCCGGGCCTGGTCCTTACCGGACGGCGAGCTGCCCATTGCTCGCCGTCCGCAAGCCCGCGCCTACGGTGGCCGGGAGTCGGCAATCGACTCCCGACGCCCAGGGTATCTCCTCCTCCTGCGGCGGCTAGGGGCGCGAGGGCGCAGAGATTGCCTCTCCCTTTCGCGCTCCGCCTCCTCCTTCGCGAGCATTACTGCTTCGCAGAAGGAGGTGACGGCTTCCCATTCCCTCTCGCTCCGTACCATGGCCTGAACCAGGGCCGGACGCGAGAGGTCGCCGCCGCCGATCGCCGCCACGAGGACACGGCGGTGCTCCGCCCAAGCCGGGCAGACCTCCACTGTATGCTCCACCGTGTCCTCCGGTCGATCCACACAATGGTAACACCCGGGCGTTTCCTCCCGCCTTATCCGAAACAGGAACCTCCCGAAACAGCCATGTCCGGTGAGGACCTGCGTCAGGCGGAAGGTGAGGACGCCGTGGCGCCTCTCAAGCCACTCCTCAAAGAGGGGTCTTACCGCCGCAATTGTGGCGTGCCCTGCGCTGGGTTGCGACAGTCGCACTCTCCATGCCGCCATGATAGTTGTGTTACCTGCACTCGCATTGGAGGTAAGACGGTTAGTCCTATGATGGGTAACTTACCTAGTGAGCGAGTTACACCTAGTCTTCCATTCGTCCGATGTGGGGTGGATTACGCTGGGCTAGTGCTCATTCTGAACCACAAAGGTAGGGGTGCTAGGCTTATCAAAGGCAACATTTGTATATTTGTTTGTTTCGTGACACGTGCTATAAACCTGGAGTTAGTCAGTGACCTCTCCAGTGAAGCGTATTTATTTACTTTAAAAGGATTTATTACACGCCGTGGTAAGCCTGCAGATATCTACTCTGATAATGGTCGTAATTTCGTAGGTGTAATAAACGATTTTTCAAATTAATTAACCAATTGTAGTAGGTAGTGATATTTCAGAATTCGCATCTAATCAAAATATTAAATTCCGTTATATTCCCCTTATTCTCCGCATTTTGGTGGTCTGTGGGAGGCCGGAGTAAAGTCGAGTAAATACCATCTTGGTCGTGTGATAGGTAATGCGCATCTCACGTTCGACGAGTACAGCACAGTATTGGCTCAAATAGAAGCCGTACTAAATTCCCGACCTCTGTCTCCTCTTTCCCCTGATCCTCATAATTTTTTCCCGCTCACTCCCGATCACTTCCTTATTGCCCGACCACTGATTGCGCCAGCCAGCGATGACCTACGCGATGTTCCTGCTAGTCGTCTTCAGAGATACTAGAGAGTAGAACAACTTCGCCAACACTTCTTGTACCGGTGGGCGAAGGAATACATCTCCGAGCTGCAGGTACGGACAAATTGGACGGCGCATAAGGACGAGCTCAACTCAAACTCCTTAGTGGTTATTAAGGACAATAATCTCCCACCTTTGAAGTGGCATTTGGGACGTGTTCTCTGCACTACCCCAGAAAAGGATGGTATATCCCGGGTGCCTGATATTCAGACGTCATCAGGCGTGGTGAGGCGCGCATATAGCAAGATTTGTCCTCTACTACAGAACGTGATCGACACTGATGCAGTGACTGAAGACCATTGAAAGCCACTGCTTCCAAGGCCGGGGGCATGTTGTGAACTCCTACTCCACAAATGCACATCAAGGACTAATAGTGACATCTCAAGGAAAGATACATACCACACGCTACGTCATACTTATTTCTCGACCGTGATTGGTTTAATTTAAAAATATTGTTCCCACTCCCCTCTCCTTGAACCTTGTATGTAAGATGGCGAATACATAATTTGTTCGTTAAAACTAACGCATCGTTTTTCATTATAAAAATCCTCAACACAATCTCTGAAACACCTGAGTTTTCACAAAACCTCACCGCTGCTGCTACACTGAACACGATTAGCACTTCTAAACTGCGTTCAAGAGCTATCGGTTTCACCATATTTGTTGAATATTGACGCGCAGTTTACTCTGCATTATACAGCAATATGAGGTAGTATTTGTGTTTGGATCCGCATCCAAACACAAATACTACCTCATTTTGCTGGATTCACTATATCTTCATGTAGTCCATTCTAGTCTGTTATATAGACGTCACATTTATGCACCTTTGTTTTTTGCTGAGCAGTGCTTCTGTACCAAACTCGCTCTCCTTTTTCGCTCCGAAAAGAGTCTGTCAAACTCAGGGTAATTTTACAAAAGTAGACTTGTTTTCTACAGTTAAATTTTTCTTTACGTCGGGGTCTTTGGATCGTAGGTAAAACTAAAGGAAAAAGTAACAAACCCAACTCAAATGGGTCCCACTTGAATGGAATAAGCTCCGCCGTTTATATTGAGTTAGGTTCTTGAATCAGTCCTATCAAGCTTGAAATAAGTACCTACTCAGTTGTGCCTTTGCCTAAGTAGGTATAGTATGGTATGGTAGTAGGCTTATGTGTAAAACAAAGCGTGTGTTTTTAAGAAAATGTTCTCTAAATAAGCACAATTTCTACCGGTATCACTTTAGGTAATTAAAACATTCATCAACATAACGTGGAATGTTCCAGTGAGATTGTGAATCATATTTCCTTACGTGACACTCTTAACAACCTCATACTTGTCGCATCCGAGACACGCATTAATCTGCTTGTGTGTAAGCTTGAGAATTACGCGTACGTTGCCTCGTGTTGTAAAATGTAAAAGAAATACAAAGAATGCAGCACATATAGACTTCTTAGTTGTTGAATAGCTGTAATAACTTATTTTTTAACTTGTAGTTGAGGTACATGTCAGTGCACCCCTCCCTACCGCATGCGATAAACGTATGCTTTGTCGACGCAGTAAAGGCTGATGAAGGTTATGGCGGGCTGCGCTGCGCCGCATTGCAAAAATCCACCAATATAGGTACGTAATTTATTCTTACATTTTGTATGACTATTACACACTACAGGCGAGCAATTTTTTGTTTTGAAATGCGATGCGCGGCGGCCTGATGCGGCTGTACTTTTCAACTTGTGTTTGAGATATGCATCAATGCTCTGTCAGAATGCTTCCTATCGCATGCGCTAAACGCATGCTTTGTAGTTGCTGCAGTTATGACGACGACAGGTCGTTTACATACAGATTAAGTTGCGTTTAGTGCAAGTTTTAGCGTACGTGTGTACTATAGATAGGATCCATATTTTATCATAACGCTATTTTCAACTTTATAACAACGTCAATCAATAGAGCCAGACGAGTTCTCGGGTGAATCTAAAAAGACACAAACTGCAAACTCACTGACAACGTCGCGGCAATCCATTCCTGTCATGTCATACATCATACTTGCAGAAACATTATAAACAGCTGTGTCAGTATATTACGCAATATTTACCCTTGTTTTAGAACATTAATGTTTACCTCGGGAAGACGTCGTTTTGCCTTTATTACCTTCTCTTCTGGATAGAAAGTAAAGGAAAAATAAAGTACCGTATGCTTTTTGTTAGGCTACGCACGTTTTACAAGTTGACCGTAATGTTGGTCAAGGATCTGTTTCACCTTTTGTACAAAAGACAATTGTATTAACTTTAGCTCCCTATTTAGTTATTACGTAAATAGATCCTGCTTTTAAATTGATTTTTGCACAAAGTATCACTCAAACTTGTGTAATCAAGTTTTATTTTAATAAATTCGAGACAACTATAATCAACTGGTTTAATATTTATTTTACAATATTGATAGGTACTTACATGAAAATAACAATCAATGATACTAAGTATGATGATAGTGAACTATCCAAAATCCGAATCCCAAGCGGCCGCTCCGTTTTGTTTTTGTATGGCAACTCGTAGTTTGGACCACTGAGGTCTTGGCTACTTAACCGAACTGCCCTGTGGGTGCCTTAAGATTTTACTCGAAAAGCCTCCAGGCAGGAGCGAAATTTAATACTAAACTTATATTTAAATGACCGCACGCTAAGGGCACCCCCTGTGGGGTACGGACCTCGGCTTAGGGCGTCACTGACAGAGGGCAGCAAGTGGGGACAGGCTGGATCGAAAGGTTTATAATATGATTATTATTAGGGGAATTTAAGGCTACAGGCTCAGCAACGACGCGGGCTGGGGCCTCATTGGACAAGGGTCGGGGGGGACGGTTCCGGGGGGGTCGTCGCGTGGGACCTCGTCGGCGAGGTCAGAACGATGGCGGTCTGTGCTTGTGCACTGTACTGGTGGCCCTACTGCTCTCCTGGAGGAGGGTTATGGGGTCATCTGGGTCGACTAGGACATGCCGCGGACGGCGGGTATGACTGATACGCGAGGGAGAATAACGGGCAGCCGCGCCACCAGAGGGTTGCGGTGAGTGGCGGCGGAGTCGAAGAAACGCTTGGATAGGCGTTTCATGAACTGACTGATGGTCGGGATTTTTAGATCTAAATGGAGATTTTCGTTCCGAACGAACCAAGGGGAACCGGTCGCCCTACGGAAGAACCGGTTTTGGAGGGTCTGCATCCTATGGATGTGATGGGGTTTCGCTTGTGCGAAGACTACGCTCGCATAGGTCATGATCGGGCGAATGCACGCTGTGTAAATGCGCAATTTGCACTTGAATGACAATTTGCTACGTACATTCAGGACGGAATGGAGTCTACCAAGGGCTAAAGCGGCGCGCGAGCGCACCTGCTTTATGTGCTCCGAGAAGGAAAGGTGTTCGTCTAGGACGACGCCCTAGTATATGGCTCGCTTCTCCCAAGGGATAGGCTTGCCGAACATGGTGATCAGACGGGCGGCCGCTCCGTTTGTGCTTCGCCATTATAAAGCCTCTGGTGCCCCCCTCCAGGATCCTCAGCAATATGAAACTGTCTTCGTTGATGTCAGTTTCTTCGGTGTCGTTCATAGATCGCGCTCCAGATGCAATGTTCCCAACACTCGTTTAAATGAAATTGAAATTAGGTGATGTATCCTAGACAGCCTCATCATCATCATCTGCCTAGCATTTTCCCAACTATGTTGGGGACAGCCAACTATCTTTCATGTCGTTTCACATCTAAGAGAGATGATCGGATAAGGGGTCTCGCCATCGTGGCCTGCCCCCCGCCCGCGCCGCCTGCCGCGACCCGTCTTACTGCCTCAGAGCACCAGTTCTGTTCTTTTACTCCCGCCAGTTGAGAAGCCTTTTGAGTCACGTTATCTATGATATTTGTTTAGGAGTGCAGTATTGTGTTTCCAACACAATCTGTTAATTTAACACCTGGTAAACCGCGCTCCATTTCTTGTTGGTAAACCTTGAATTTAAACTTCTAGATATTAGTCTAACACCACGTCTTATTAATTTAAGATTTTACCAGAGATCAAATAGGTACAAAAGCTCAATTACTGACATGAGTGACCGTACAAAATATGACTGTTTAGGGTTGCCAGGTTTCAGGCTTTTTACAATTCTGTCCGGCCAAATATATACAAGTCCGGCCTGTCCGGCTGTGGTTAGGCTATTGGTCAACCCCGACCGTCTCTTATTAGGTATAAAGTGGAGTAAAGATACGTACTTAATTATTTTATTTTTGTAAACTAGAAAGTCACACCTACCTATAATTTATTTACAAATGATAAGCTGATTACTGTTTGTTTTAGTTACTTTCAATGTAAGTAAAGAAGTAACAAATTACTTAAGTAAGAACAAAATGTGATTCATAATAACATACACCTACATAATTAAAAGTGGAGTAAGTCTCTAATGAATAACAGTAATAAATACACAAATAATAGTTTTTTTTTTAACTAATGTGTCTGACAGGGCAAAATGTCCGGCTAAATATGAATCTGCGTCCGGCTTTTCTATTTTTGAGCCTGGCAACCCTAACTGGGTCTGTACCCAGCAACAGCTAAAGAATAGAAATGTCGACAAAAGTAGTACAGTGGGAAAACCTAAACCAAAAAATAAAAGAATCAACATGGAGTGATATTAACGTCTCTTCGTACGCAATTTGTACTCCCCCTCACTTGTCCCTTAAGGTTCATTAGAAAACCAGCGGCAGACAGCACCTGTCCGGCATTAATCCTGAAATGAACCTTTTTAGCGCAGTCGTGAGGCACACACTATTGTTGTTAAAACATTCATTTTAACTTTTTTTATTTTGTTATTCAAACTTTGTGTTTCACGAACTGTGTCCAAATAAATTTTCCAAATAAATGTGAAAGTTTGTGAGGATGGATGGATGGATGTATGGATGAAAGTTCGTGAAGATGGATGGATGGATGGATATTTGTTACTCTTTCACGCAAAAACTACTGAACGGATTTGGACAGAATTTGGAACACAGTTTATAACCTGCATTAACACGTAGGATACTTTTTATCCCGGTAGTACGTTCCCGTGGGATAACTTCCGACATCCACGCGGGCGAAGCCGCGGGCAAAAGCTAGTAATAAATATATAAACATAAATATATATATTTTTTATCTCCATATTAAAATGTCTGTGGAACTAAACGGCTTCTTACAATGCAAAATATTCATCTAACTATGAGTATTTTGCATAATACACAAGAGTACAACAGTTGAACGCTGGAGGCTACAACGTTGCCCAAGTTTTAACCAATTTGTATACCTAGTATATTATAGTAGATTTAGCAGCTTATGCCCGTTTCGGGAGAGAAAACGGGGATTAGTCTAATCGGATTTTCGCAGGCATCGACCAGAGACTATAACTAGGGCCCAGGGGCTATAAGTGTTCATATTCGACGATAACATTTCAAATAAATTCATACTTATCGCACTAATCAGATCAGAAACTTACCCCTTGCGAAACAAGGTCTCTGGGGTAGTCCGGCGAGCAATGGGCAGCTCGCCGTCCGATAAGGACCAGGCCCGGGTCGACGGCGCGTCGTGTTCCACGCGCGCCTCAAAGAGATGTCAGCACCATTGACGGGGTCCGATAGGGCCGATGCCTGCCGGGATCGCGGATTGTTCGAAAGAGTTACCGTGGCCCTGGCGCACAGGCAACTGAAGGAACACGGGTGGGTTTTAGTCAGTAAGAATCTAACACGCCCTTCCGCTACGCCCAGAGCGGGAGAGGTCATTTGATGATTTCCCACCCAAAAAAAATATATGAGGTAGTAAATAATTCTGATATACTTAATTATTTTATTTATATTTACCCGCATTTAATAGTGTCAATCCTTAGAATCAAAGGGAATGTTAGATTGGCAGGTGTATGATCAAATATATGGACGTGGAAGAAGCAAAAGGAATATCATCATCATCATCATCATCAGCCTACAGCAGTCCACTGTTGGACATAGGCCTCTCCAATTGCACGCCATTAAGCTCTATTTCCGGCAACTCTCATCCAGCTGCTACCAGCCACCCTGCGAAGATCGTCGCTCCACCTAACCTGAGAGCGTCCTACCTTACGTTTGCCTATTTGCGGTCTCCACTCATGAACACTTCTACCCCAACGGTTATCGGTTCTACGGCTAATATGGCCGGCCGACTGCCACTTCAGCTTGCTTATTCTGTGAGCTATGTCAACAACTTTGGTTCTCTGCGGGATCACCCCATTCCGGATTTTATCCCTCAGAGAGACTCCAAGCATAGGTGGTTCCATAGCTCGCTGAGCGACCTTGAATTTATGGACCAGCCGTACCATGAGTGTCCACGTTTCCGCTCCGTAAGTCCTAACAGGCAGGACGCGCTGATTGAAGACTTTAGTCTTTAGGCTCTGCAGAATACGTGACGAGAAGATTCGACGAAGCTTCCCAAACGCTGCCCAACCCAACCGAATTTTTCTGTTAGAAAGGAATATGTAGGGATCGAATCACTTGGTGTTCTTTAGTTTCTGCCCAAAGAGCAAAGGAATCTGTTTATGTATGTTAACTATTGTTATTGTTTCCAACCTATCTAAACAGCCCGAAAACATTCACAACTGACCAATTAAGACAGGGAAACACGGAACTAACTAACTCTCAATTGACCATCTGTATGCTTAGTAAATTCATCGACATAACTTTCATACTGGCCATAGCAATAAGAATTTTAATATTATTGACATTACAAGCAAAGGTGAACGGGAGGTTTTGTACAGCATACTTTTTCTGTTGCTCTGTTGTAGAACTTGTATCCCCTATTAATAAGGCAACTAAGCTATTTACTTTCATGTAATTTTATTGTACTATTTTTAGAACTTCGGATTAATTAATAATATCAATAAAATGTTTTAATAAATAAAAGTCATAAATCGTAAACGCAGAAATGTTTTTAGAAGCTGCCTTGTGTAAAATAACACAAATATCGAAATGATAATTAATTATTTAAAAATGGAAATAACATTAAATATAATTTTCTCAAACATGCATGGAAATATTGTCAGTATTTTCGAAAAAAGAACACGCGAAGTATCGAATTTACGGACAAAGAAAATCAAAACCATTGCTGGGGCGTTTTTTGAATTTGGAACATTGCAACGCTCCAGCAATGTTGTATGAAACGGCGTGCAGCAGGCGTAGAGTGACGCTTTCTATTTCTTGGAAGACAAGACAGCTAATTCTATACAAAGTGACATTTCGTTTCTCTATTTTTGACATCGCACCGTAAAAATCCTTCTACAATCTGTCATTTTGTATTTCGTTTCTACCGATCGTTGTCTAGGTCCTTTTATATGTAGACTATTTCAGAAGTAAGATTTCTATCCCAAATGTCAAAATCACACTGACAACTGACAGTTGTCTAAAGGTAGTGAAGACAATTTGATTTTGTAAACGCCATGCTAAAGACAGTAGAAAACTTTTTACTCGACGGCCCCAAAGTATAAAAATGGAAGGGAAAAATGGAATTTTTCACTTTTTGGATGGAAAATGTGAAAAATTATTAGCTACATATTTATTTGTAGGGGTTTAAGGGATCCATAAAGGGGGTCGAAATTTTCATTATTTTTGCGATAGGACACACCATTTTCGAAATATAAGCAAAATAAAAGAAAAACGTGAATAAACTACTGAATTTCGTAAAAAGTGCAGTTCACTCTTTCTACTTTGCTGCCGTCGTACTGTCTTCACGGAACGTCATTTTTGTCTATTCTTCCGTCGACAAAACCCGTTTCTATAATGGTCATGCTACGCGTGCTGGGGTTATTAAATATTCTTTGATTGGATCTCTTTTATCAGTCTTGGCATACCAAAGTAAGTCTCTTTGCTTAGTACAAATTGCGTTCACGTGGCTTTATAGATAAATGCATTTGCCTTTCGACACAGGTTATAAATAAAAAAAATGGCGGCAAAGCTGAAAATTCATCTTGATTTATTATTTACATACTTATTAAATATAAATTTAATAATTAAAATGAGTTCGAACGGTTCAGAGAGTGAAATGGAGATTGATTGTACTCCACCAGATTTAAAATCAGAGGCCAAATTGGCAATGGAAAACCAATTGGCAAAATTGGCAATGAAAATTGAAAATTAAATGTATAATTAAAAAGCAAGTTTTATTTCCCTGCATTCTTTTGAGAAAAGCACTATGTATGCCTCGGCGGAAATGGCAATTGCCTGTCTCGTATTAGTGAAGTCCTCGCCTACGGCTCGGCCTTCAAACTCATACTCGACCTGCAATTGCCTATTTCACGGCCTTTGCATTAATGTACTAATAACACTTATATATTATACCTAAGAATGCATAATTGTTGCAAAAAATCATAATAGTTTTTGATTTAATGATAGGAATGATTTTCGTCATCAATTTGTTTTTTGTTCATATTGCAATTATTTATTGACTGACAGGTAAAGAAAATCTGTTTCAATCCGCTGCTGGACATAGGTACCTATCTCCTAATATTCGTAAGTAAAACACTACAAAGATAATGACAAGCAATCTAGAACATTTACTTTGTCACCAAAACAATGTTTATGTACCTATATGTAACAATCTACACACATCAAAAAAAGTTTGCGATCAGTTTAAAAAATCGAAATCTTTGTTGTTACGGTAGACCATATTATAATTTCTTCTTCTTGTTAGATTCTTAACTTAAAAATAAAGAACTAGAATATAAAACAAAAAAACAAATTCAATTGTATTTCCATATAAAAAGAAATTCAATCCAAGCTTACGCTCATTCATAAATCTGTCTTAGTCAATTTTAACGGATTTATAATATGTTTTTAAGGAAATTTGCTATTGATAAAGTGCTAAGAGGATTATCAGAAGTTTTACGAGCAATAATTGTAACTTTGAGAGAAGAAGGATATTCCACGAGAGAAATAGCACGCAGAGTTGCTGTATCCTAATCCTGTGTCATGGCCACGTTGCAGAGGTACCACGGCATGGATAATTTAGCTGACCGACCCCGCAGTGGTCGCCCAACTGTTCTGACTGCTACTCAGAAGTGCTATATCAGAGTCCTGGTAACCCGTGACCCAACAATCGACGCCACAAAAATAAAAGCAGAAGTGCGGGTCGCCTCTGGGCTTGAAGTGAGCTCTCTGACCATTCGGAATTGCTTACACCAGGCTCGACTACGAGCTCGAAGGTCTTGGCGAGCACCTCTAAATTCACGGCAACGTCAGCGACGGAGATTACAGTGGGCTAGGCTCCGGCAAAATGAAGAAGATGAGGAGGAAAACATTTGGCAAAACTGTCTCTTCGTTGACGAATCGCGAATAAAATTGACAGTACTCATCCAGATAACCGACGTGTCCGTGTCTGTAGAAGACCTGGAGACTCTGAAAGGCAAAGAACTGCCCCTGGAACCGTTCAGCAAGGCGGGTAATCGGAGTCCTTTTGGGGTGGAATTATGGTTGGAGCTAGAACGCCTTTGATCCCGTATCGGGGCTCCATGACGGCAGATAGGCACAAAACAGTCGCTATTGGTGGAATTGTCAGACCATTCCGAGTAAATCATGGGCACCAATTCGTACTGGTCGATGATAATGCGCCCGCACATCAAGCTCAACGAGTCGATGCTGCTCCCCGAGAATACGACAGCACAAGGTTAGATTGGCCTACCGGCTCGCCTGACTTAAACCCAATAGAGCACGCGTGGGATACACTTAAGCGAGCTGTTTGGAACCGTCAGCTACCTCCCCAGACAGTGCCAGAGATCAGGGAAGCCGCTATTCAAGAATGGAACAGGTTACCGCAAGCAATGCTGGATAACTTAATCCTCAGCATGCTCAGGAGGATCTCCGCATGAGTGCGGACCAGGGGAGGAGATATATTGTATTAAATAAAAACCTTATATTATATTAATAAATTGTTGTATAAGTTTAGTTAAACGATCTTTTTCTTTTGATTAGGATTGAATTACTCAACTTTTGTTATTAAAAAGTGTAAAAAGTTTTATTTTTTAATTTCAAACAGTGTATTTCTATTTAAAAAAAGATATAACGTAAACACTTTTTCTTGATAAAGTTAAATTTAAAAATATATCAGCTTTTGGTAGTGATCACAAACTTCTTTTGATGTGTGTACATTGGTACACTAGTACATAAGGGGCTGTACACGAAATCGACTGATTTTGATCAATTTTGTTCATTGTTTGTGAGAAAGGGAAAAAGAATTTATACAAAATTATTTGTGATTTGAAAAGTCGACTTCTTTGTTTTGCATGAAAGGGATTTTTCAAATAAGTTAAGTAATCATGGAAAATCACTAATATACGCAGCAAGTTTTCCAAAAAATTACGCGAGACTGATGTTTGGTCATCTTTTTACAAGAAACTACTTTTGATTTTGAACATAAAAAAATATCATCAACATTATTATATGGTCTACTTGCACGTGACTGGACCACTTTTCCAATTTTCATACAAAATATAGCAGAAAAATAATGTTTAAAAAGCCTTTTTTTTTTTTTTAAACCCTTTTATTTGTGTATTTTTTCCTATTACTTAGCAAAACATTTCAAGAAATTTAAAAATCACACATTAGTCTTCGGCTTTCTTTGAAATAAAATCAAAATTTTGTCTTATGATAATACAATATCTTCATTAAGTAAATCAATGGCCAAATAAACTATATTTTCGAGAGCGCGAACGTGATGAAACTATTAACTGATGCTGTGACTGACACGAATGGTTTAGCGCCATGAAAACCATATTTTTATGATCATACAGACTTAATTAACCTTTTTACCGCCACGGACTTCAATCGAAGTTCAGCTGCCTTGAAATTTTAGTTAGATTTACATGTTTTAATGGCACGTACGCCTTTAAAACAAAATAAGAGTGTGTCCTTTAGAAATTGATTTTACGGATTTAAATTTTCATTGGACTTATTGCGAGGAGGAAAAAACAAACACAAAATTATAAATACTTACATGTCGGAAATACGTTAAATCAATCGTTTGACTTTGACAAATCGGGACGCCAGCGCCACCAGGCGGCGCTCGACAGAATTAACAAAATAACGTTTGACAAGAGTAAAACCAGAGTTGGTCGGTGGCGGTCAAGCAGTGAAAACGTTTAGAAACTGCCACGCGTTCTATAAACATAGTTGTGTCGTGTACCTACAGTCTATGATTCGCTAGTGTGATTAATTGTTTGTAAATTATAATTTGATTTGAAATGCAAACGGTTTTTCTATTGCACAATAACTAACACTTCCCATAGTACGCCCACAGTAGTTGAAATATGGCTGATGAACGTGAGAGACGTACCCTCTCCGTCATATACATTAACTTCTAAAAAATTTAAAACGTACCCAGGACAATAAAGATCATTAAGTTTCAAGAATTAAGACCTTTTTCAGCATTATAACCTTTTTGCTTAAGATAATTAAAAAGGTTTATAAGGGCAAGACATTAAAGGAATTAAGAAATGTTTTCCATGAAAATTTAATTATTATCTACTTTAGCTATATATTGTACGTGCAAAGGCCGTGTGAGGATTGTTTTAAAAGTCAAATCAGTTAACTTACTATTGGGACTATTTGGTTGGATTAAGAAACTTGAACAAATTGCTCTTATTACAAGTATATATTTATCGCGTAACTGTTAGCTGCAGCCCGCAGGTTGGATTTGTGTGATTTGTGTGTTGGAATTGGCAATTTGTTCTTGAAAACTAACTGGCGAAATATAGGTGTAATAGACGCCTCTGCCTATCCATTTGAAGAAAGCAGGCATGATGTAATACACTAAACTATAAGCTTACCACAGCTGCCACAATTTATACCGGTCTCCACGGCTGAAATTCAGTGTATGAAACGATAAAAGATTACGCGATAGAGACTGAGCGTCGCTAGGGACTAATTTACATACTATTGCACATAACGTCAGTTATACCCAGTCGTCTGTTGTAGTCTAGAATAACTAGACGTTGGAAAATTGAAACTGTATCGTACAATATGTATTTTTAAATTAGTCTCCCGAGTCCTGGGATGTTGTGTTTGGAGATGTTGCTGAGAAATTCCAGATAAAAATACTTTGCACGGCCAGGGGATCGTAGAAAATACCCCTTTCTTGCTCAACCGTAGCTGTCTTGGGTGAGGTTTTAGTATAAAATATATTTTATTAATAAAAACAAAAAATTCTAACAAACTCTTTAATGTTAATTTAATATTAAAGGCTGATTTTACCAAAGTCAGATTTTAGATAATTTTATTCGTGGAATAAAATTGATGTCTGACAGTTTTAGAATGGAAAATATGTTAACAACTCAAAATTTATTCTCAGGATACGACTTATTATTCTACGTAAAAAAGTTTGGTGAAATTCACCCTTAGATACATTTGATCTTTGTTTGCATCCTAGAAATGTGCAAACTTTAAAAAATACAAGCCCTTAATCGTTCAATGAAGCCCGTTTATTACTGCCATAAACCTCTGGTAATTATGAGCTCAGTATAAATGTCGATGAACCTCAGCATTTAAAATATTCCGACTCGAAGTTTTTAACCCGAAGTCTGTTGAGATTTTATACTAACTTTGGTGGATTGATTGTTTATAAACTTTTGTTTTTAACGTGAACAATTACATTTCATAATACAGTACAATGAACAGCTCTTTTATTCAAATAAATTTATTTTAAACACCATAGCGTCTATTTAATAACACTCTGATCATAGATATCCGTGACTCTGATGATATGAAAGTGCGACAATTGTGAGGGTTTGTTTCAGATTAGATATCCGGATAGGCTCTTTATTGTAGATAGATGAAACCAGCATCAGTATTTATATTAAACTAGCTTGTAGCCGCGGCTTCGCCCGCGTGGATGTCGGAAAATATCCCACGGTAACGTACTACCAGGATTAAAACTACTCCTAGCAAAGGGTAGGTCGCCGACCTGTAAGGACCAGACTCGGGTCGACGGCGCGTTGTGTTCCACGCGCGCCTCAAAGAGATGTCAGCACTAATTGACGAGGTCCGTTAGGGCTGATGCCTGCCGGGGTCGCGGGTTTGTCCGAAAGGGTTACCGTGGCCCTGGCACATAGGCAACTGAAGGAACACAGGTGGGTTTTAGACAGTAAAAGTCTGACACCCTCCCGCACTGCCCAGAGCGGGAGAAGTTATTTGTTTAGGCGTGAAAGCGTAACAAACTCACATTCGCATTTATAATATGATAGGATAATCCGCACTATTTTGGAAGTAAATGTAACTAGTTACAAATACAAACATTATTTAGATTCAAGCCAAATGAAAATTCATGGCCACCATGCTATTTTTGTCATGCTTTTGTATTTTTTTAAGATAAAACGAAAATAGATTATATCTCAGAAGGTGCACGATTGTGGCACCATGTGTCTTTGCACTTAGTAGATAGATACCAATTATAGAAATGACTATACGAAACAAGGCGAAACTCAGGCTGAAGGGTAGTAGTTGAAGTGTCCATTTAAATAAAAATAAAAATAAATAAAATTTAACAAAACACTTTTTATCGATTTTCTCTTGAAATATGAATGCAATTAGAAAAAGTCTAAGAACAATATGTGTAGGTTTTTGATAAAGGGATACGATAGCATTACTTTTTTTAATAAAAATTTTGATTCCCATGTCGAACCTCTTCTATGGGGACGATCCACTGTGCGGCGGAGGGACTTTATAAAAAAAAATAGTGATAGCGATTATAGGCAAGATAGATTCAGTGCATACCTACCTGAAGGCGGAACACATCCGCATATAGTAAAACAGACCATTAGATAAATATACACATAGTATTGCACAGCGTTTAAAGGGGCAGCAAATACATTTTGCAAGAAGGGCCATCCATTAATATATTAGTCTCAACTCAAGACACAGCAAATACTTGCTTTGGTTAGAACGGTATTTACGGTATCATCTTAACCAGCGGGGTAATTGCGTAACACACTAACGGTGGGATGAATGGGTTTCATTTTGACAGTTCAACAACATTCATTGCGTTATTTACGTTGTTGAGCAGACAAATTTTTCGAACACATGAAACAAGGGATTAGTAATAGGCTTTAAAATGAATCAGATTGTGATAGATAGTGTGTTACGCAATTAGGGTACAGGGCAGCTCTTAGATCCGGAAACCAAACCAGCACCCCAATTTCGTAACACACTTTCTATCACAATCGGAGGATTTTGAAAGAAATCCCCAATCCATTATTTCATAAAGGTCAGAAAAAATCGTCTGCTCAATAACTTAAATAACGCAACGAACGCTGAACTGTCAAAATGAAAGACACTGCGCAATCAATTATCATTGTATGTGTCTTACGCAATTACCTCACAGGTGCGTAGGACAGTAAATTATTATCAAATAGGGTAAATAAATTTAGCCAAACATGGGTACAGTGTCTTAAACGTGGTGGACCATCCGTTATTTAGAAGGCCTTGATAAATTCCCGGAACCTGATCCATCAATTTGGTTTATCGTTAATTAAAATGACAATTAAGTAGAACATTAACATCGTTTTTGGGGTCATAACTTTTTTCGAACTTCTTTTACACTATACTACTTAGGTACCTATCTATACCTTCCTATATATACGAAAAGCAACTTTGTTTTACTATTGTGTTGTACATTTACTATCTATATGGTCTTCACATGATCTGACAATGATTATGTCTGGACTTTAAAAGAGACTGTGACTTCTGAGTTCGTTTCGGCCTTTCTTCTCAGATTAGTCAGATAGGAAACTCCGACCACATCTAGTTTAAAAAAATATGATTCACATGTAAAAGTGTTTGTACAAACCTACTTACAGAAATAAAATCATTTATCATTTATTAAGGCTCGGTAAGAAGCACTGACAATTGAACGACAATAACGCATCGCGGCAACAAATAAAGTTCAAAACAACAATGCGTTTGATATTAGTTGAATCGAATGACCATCAAAATAAAAGTAATTTTGTTGTTTTAATTAAACAAAAAAATAAATACATGGCTAAGTGGAATAATTTTTAAGTATTTCTTTAGTTGATTGAATTCGCTTTATTAGCATTACAAAATATACAGGATGGAAGGGACATCGACTCGCAAACTGTAACCATGAATGAATCCAGCACATGATTCTAGACACCCTAGCGTAGAAACTATACGCCGGTTATAAAAAAAAAAAGCTGCAATATAGAAAAACGTCGACGCGTTCAAAATGTATGGAACAGCAATTTTTTGTTTTAAATAACCAACGAAAAATTTCATGAATCCATGGTAACAGGTTGCGCGACAATGTCCCTGCCATTCTGTATGATAGTTTACGCTCAAAATTTCGCGAACTACGCGACGAAATAAATTTTTTGAGCTCTGTTTTACGCTTGTTTTATCATGATACCATTTTATTTTTATGAAATATTTTGGAATACATCTTTTCTAACATTTGACAATACTTACACATTTTTTTGGCTTGTAATATGTACCATTACGCCTTACTGTGCGACATGAAAACTGAGCGTTTTACGGTGTCCTACGTTTGAGCAGTGCCTTAAAGTCGTTTTTCGTGTGTCTGTCAAGTATATCAGCGTAGATCTTGTCAACTTCACATCGGATTTTGATGCGGTTTTCACTGTCATTTAGCACATTTATTCCAGTTTTTGGAACGAACTTCCTTAACGCGGCTTGCGGTAGGAGTTGACTGGTAGAAATCGCCACGTAAGGAAAAAGCGTTATGCCCCCTATTTGCGACTTTCTCTCTCTGCGTCTTTCTATTATATACGAGTGTGTGTGCATGCGACTATCGCGTGAGGAACTTCGGTCCTGATGCTGGGATCACACATCCAATACGTTGACTGGGTCAACGTCAATGCCCATCATCACCATAAACCACGTGGTAACTATTTCGATAATTAACGCGATAAATGGAGTGGCCACAATTGGAACAGTCAACGTCAATGCTCATTTTATTGGCGATAAAATTGGCGCTAATTTTCTTTTCTTAAATTTCCTTGTTCCCGTCGCCTCAACGCAATAATTCTCACGTTAAATTTCTTTGATGTGCCAAAAAATACCACCACCCGAGTTATCGCCTAACGTCAAACGGCAATTTTGACCTTGTCAAATTATCGCGATAAGTGCTGGCTACACCTACGGTTAACGTCCATCATCGCGATAATCAACGGCGTTTCCCGTCGGTGTGGCCCCAGCATGACGGGGATCCCCCGACCGCACACATTTTTTCATATGTGAAGCTTTCTCCACAGGGACTAACTAAGCGGATGTAGCGATGCGAGTAAAATGTATGACGATACGATTGTAATGGCGGGTTGTTTCACGTTCACTTAAGGCACGCGTATACGTCAAAAATGGCGCTAACTATCGTTAAACCAAAAAAAGCGTTGTTTCAAAAAATTATGACCGCAACGTCCGTTAAAAACACCAATTACAGTAACCGGTGATACCCATCGGTTACCGTCATTTTATTCTCAAACATCTGCGCCAAACAGAAAAGCATGGACTCTTTTGTGGGATTCGTCTTTATTCGACGATAATTCATCTGATGATGAAACAAATAATGTAGAAAGAAAGAAAAAGTATTTAAAACTAGTGTTAATAACCTAAACCTATGAGACGAGTAGGAATTTATTGCAAGATACTGTGTTTCAAAGGAAGTAGCTCTATTATTAACACGTCAAATCGAAGTATAATAAAAGTTGCTACAAAAGTTTGAAAAAATTGTTGTTAAGTATATTAAAACAGAGGATCAGATAGCAGATGCATTAACAAAGCCAGTAAATGCTAATTTGTTGTTAAAGTTTGTAAAAATGTGTGGTTTAAATATGAAGTTAAGTTAGAAATATTACATTGAATCCCGGGAGGTGTTGGCAATAAAGAAAAAAACACAATGTAATATGTATGTTGGCAACACTACCAATTATCTTTAGTGTATTATATAGATCTTGTACTGTATGCGTCTTTTCTAAAACTACAGTTCATTTAAATCATAACCTTTTTATTTATATAACAAGAGCATAATAGCTCCTTACGTTTACTTCTTAAGAGTACCTACACTACATAAAGCACTCAAAGGTCAATCATTTATTATTTCAAGAAACAACATTAACTAATTTTAACTAAGACTTAACTTCACAAAATTATGACACTAAAACAAACACTTAAGTAATTTAATTGACGCTATCACAAAATCTTCAAAGTAACCGAAATAACGTAAAACGAAGTTAATCAAAACGCCTTAATAATTTCCTAAAAATTTTATTTTGGTTTTCAAAGAACTTTTAAACTGAGCTTGCCCCTTTTGTTTAGGGTTCAATTGGTCTACTTTATTAATAAGATTACTGATGAATGCGCTTGTTAACAAAGCAACTTTGTGCTAACCTCGCTACTCTATAGTTTGTACGCTATTGTTGGCTTGTGTTGCTTTGTTGCATCTACCAATTTTTGCTCTTCGAACACCATGGACGTAAAAACGTCCATGTCCAATACCCTGTTCTCCATTTTCGTAGTTACAAGCTACAAAAAACAATATCGTGGGTCATATTCAGTACAAAACAGTAAGCGATAGAAATACTAGCGCAACAGCACAATGCAATTGACGGATCGGATACCTATAGCTTTCATTGGTCATTTTCTTTACTATAACGGGTACAGTGACGAATCACCAGCCTGTATAGCAACTGATATCAATCTTCAGCAATCAATAGAATCCTGATACCTATAATACGCGGCAAACAGTGGCATGTCGCACATGACACAAGATATTGCCTTGTCTGATGAAACAAGCGATACCCGTTCTGATGCATGCGGTTCTATGGCATGTTGCATTATTGGCCCATTGAAACTGGCGTTAGTGCCTATAGAACAGAAATTGATACCACATCTCGTCTATATTGACGTTTCTGCACGTTTAAATCTAAGTGCGTTTGTCCACCGCAGGCGTCACCGGGACGTCACCGAGAACTAGATAACGGCGCCTGCGGTAAAGAAAAATAAAAACTTAAATGTAAATAACCTAATAACAAAAGCAGTCACAGGGTGTGTGGTGAATGTGTAGGTGAATAGTGATTAGCGTGAAGGTGAATGGTGGTGCGTATGTATTTGAATGGTGATGAATGTGTAGGTAATTATTTGAGTGCAAGTATTATGTAATTGCGTGGAGCAATTTTTGTGTGTCCTCATAAAAAAGAGTTTTCAGAAAGTCAGTTACTTTTTTCTTACATCTGGGTTTATGTAGTGAATATGTATTTTGACCCTTGTTAATGGCATTATGTTATGTACAAGGCCTAAATGTATGTATGTGTAGCGATGCGCGGCCACACGGACTGCATGCGCGAGCGGCGCCGCGCAGCGCCCCGCGCCCCGCACCTCGCTACCCCCGCGGGCTCGCGCTCGAGTGTTGCGAATAAAGAGTCAGTGCGTTCACAGCCGCCGTTGTTTTACTTTGTGTACCGTATCTAACAGTGGCGACGAGAGCGACCCACGCTTTATCACGATGGCTCAATTTAGTTTCGGCATATTGAGTAATTTTGACCACACAGTACACGAATGGCAGGCGTACAAAAGTCGCTTGCGACAGTGGTTCGTGGCAAACGAGATTTCGGAAAAAAACGACGCAACGGGTTCAAGACGGCGAGCAATCTTATTGAGCGCACTCGCGGAGGGCACCTACCAGCTCACAGCCGACTTGGCTTTGCCAAAACAGCTGGAGGAGGTGCCAGTAGAAGACATTTATGAGCTCCTTGACACTCACTTTTCCCCGACAAAATGTGGATTCGGGGAGCGGTACGCATTTTACGCGGCAACGCAGCAAACGGGTGAGACGCATGCGCAGTGGGCGGCAAGACTACGTGGCCTCACGAAACATTGCAAGTTCGCCAACGTAGAGGAGGCATTACGAGACCGTTTTGTGATGGGCATGTTGGCGGGTCCCGAGAGGGACAAACTGTTCACAAAGGACACAGATACCTTGACTCTGGCAAAGGCAGTGGAGTTGGCGCAGAGCGTTAGGTGCGCGCGGGCAGGCGCCGCCACTGGCAGCGGCGCACCCACGACGGCGTCGATCACACAGCAAGAACATTCAGTGTTCAAGGTGCAGGACAAGAGTGCGGGTTCTGATAAGGAACCGATAATGGAGAAGTGTTCCGTGTGCGGTCGAAAGAACCATACATCGTCTCAGTGCCGATTCGCGAACTTTACGTGTAGGAAGTGTAATAAAAAGGGTCACTTACGTAGAATGTGCAAAGTAAAGTGTGTTGTGACCAGTGACGTGAGTGAGGAGGACGACGATGGTGAGCTTTTATGTTGTAACATCACTTCAGAGCGGGGAGAACCCATGACAGAAATCGTGTCCATAAATGGATCACAAATAAAATTTGAGATTGATAGTGGATCTGCAGTAACGGTAATTTCCGAGAGTTTATACAACAAATGTTTTAGCAGGTTGCCCTTGTTACCACCTAAGAAAAGGCTATTAACCTACACAGGCAGTAGTATTGTGTGTCTCGGTATAATTCGCCTACCGGTCACTTATAGGCTGAGCACACACACACTAGATGCTTACGTGGTACGCAGCGAAGGCCCGCCATTACTCGGAAGAGATTTTTTATCGTTATTTAAGTTAAAATTAGCACCCTGTCATTTTATAAATAATGAAGCAAAAACAATCGATGATTTGCATAATAGATTCAGAGACGTATTTTCAGATAAATTAGGTAAATTCAATAAATTCGAGGTAAAATTACGTTTAAAAGATGATACAGAGCCAATATTTTTCAAAGCACGTCCCATCGCTTTTGCATTGCGAGACAAGGTAGATAAGGAGATAGTCCGCCTTGTAAACTTAGGTATCCTTAAACAGGTTGATCACTCGGAGTATGCATCACCCGTAGTGCCAGTATTAAAACGCAATGGAAGTGTTAGGCTGTGTGCAGACTATTCTGTGACCATAAATAAACAACTAGTTGTAGAACAATACCCGTTGCCTACAGTCCACGAGCTGTTTTCAAAATTGCATGGAGGTCAACAGTTCTCAAAGTTAGATCTGTCCATGGCCTATAATCAATTTGTTTTAGACGAAGACTCACAAAAGATCACATGCATAAATACTCACCGCGGGTTGTTTCAGTATACACGTATGGTTTTTGGTTTAACCAGCGCACCGTCTATTTTTCAGCGCGCAATGGAAAACGTATTGTCTGGTATGGACGGTGTGTTATGTCTTTTAGACGATGTCCTTATCACAGCCGATGGACCGGGTTTACATTTACAACGGTTAACGGCAGTGTTACAGAGGCTGCAAGATGCTGGACTAACTTTGCAAAAAGAAAAGTGCGAATTTTTTAAGAATGAAATCAATTACTTAGGGTATGTAATAAACAAAGACGGTTTAAAAAAGTCATCGGATAAAGTAATAGCAATTGAGAACTCCCCAGTGCCCACAGATGTAGGCAAACTTCAATCATTTTTAGGATTAGTAAATTATTACCGCAATTTCGTACCTAAGGCGTCCGAAATTTTAAATCCCTTATATGATCTATTAAGGAAGGGTATTAAATGGCACTGGGGCGACGAACATCAAAGAGCGTTCGTCGAAATAAAAAATCATTTAACGTCGGATCAGGTGTTAGCGCATTTCGACCAAAATGCTAAGTTAATCCTCACGGTGGACGCTTCACCTAATGGGTTAGGTGCGATATTATCGCAAAGTGATAAGGATGGATGCGAGCGTCCTATTTCGTTTGCGTCCCGCACTCTAAACACTGCTGAAAAACGTTATTCTCAGATTCAAAAAGAGGCAACGGCTATTATTTTTGGAGTTCGAAGATTCCATCAGTACTTGTACGGTAAGTCCGACCCGTTCATCCTGCGCACCGATCACAAGCCTTTGATTTCAATTTTTGGACCGCACAAAGGTATACCGGAGGTTTCGGCAAACCGATTACAAAGATACGCGTTATTCCTCAGCGCATATAATTATAAAATCGAATTTGTTCGTAGCGGAAATAACAGCGCGGATTACTTGTCCCGCGCAAGTCTTCCAGACGACGATGAGCGGTCGCGATCAATGACCGCGGACGGCGAACGCGCGGACAGCGCTCAGCACGCTGCCGCCGCGGCAGCCCCAATTGACCGCGCGTCGTATGTTCACTTCGTAATAGACGGACACATGCCAGTTACGCGGGACGAATTATGCAAGGAAACTAGACGAGATGTTAATTTGATGAAGGTGATTGATTTTATTTTTAAGGGTTGGCCTAGAAGCGTGTCTGATGCGAATTTAAAACCGTTCCACGCATGCAGGAATCAATTATCTTATGAAGACGGCTGTGTTATGAGAGGGCATAAATTGATTTTACCAGAAAGTCTAAAAGTTAAACTATTAAACGAACTTCATACTTCCCACCTGGGAATTGTAAAAACAAAGGCCGAAGCTCGTTCCCGTTTCTGGTTTCCGGGTATTGATAAACAAATAGAAACTATGATCAACTCTTGTAGTGTTTGCATACATTTACGACCTACCCCTCCGCGCGCCCCGCTTTCGCCCTGGCAATACCCACCCCAACCATTCTACCGGTTGCATATAGATTTCTTGGGTCCGTTAGATAATAGACATTATTTAATTGTAGTAGATGCATACACGAAATGGGTGGAAGTTTACGATATGTGTGGTTCAACGACCTCATCAGCTGCGGTAGAAAAACTATACGAGTTTGTTTCAAGGTTCGGGTTACCAAATACAATTGTAAGCGATAATGGCACGGCTTTCACGTCACAAGATTTTAAACGGTTTTGTTCAATTAACGGGATTGAGCATGTGACGTCACCGCCCTATAATCCTGCGAGTAATGGCCAGGCCGAAAGTTATGTGAAGATCGCAAAAAAGGGTATAAAATCGTGTATTTTATCTAGTAACAGCCAAAAAGATACTAGGGTCAAACTGTTAAAATATCTTTTTGATTACCGGAATTCGGTACATTCAGTGACAGGGTTCTCTCCGGCTCAATTAGTTTTTGGACACAAACTACGATCAAGGTTGGATCTATTGTCACCAAAACCGCTGTCGTCACCCTCAAACGCGTCACTGGACAGCACAGTAAAATCAAAACAGTGTTTGCAGTGTAAATACAATGGCGGCAAAAATACACAAATTTTTAAAAACGGAAACGAAGTTTTATACAAAAAATTTGCCAATAAAGAGAAGTTCACATGGTGCAGAGGCATAATAATAGACAAGATTGGTAGAGTTGTTTATTTGATTAACGATCATTTAACAGGGAGTGTAGTGAAAAAACATAAAAATCAGATTGTGTTATTTAAGGGCAACGCCAATGTACAACAAAGTTGGGACACTGGCGAAATAGAGGATGATTGTGACGATGACATTTCATCAGCGGCACCACCGTGCTCCCAACCCGCGTCTCAAGCTGACGGCGCGGGGGAGGGGAGGCAGGGTGTAAGTGCGCCGCCAACGGCGCCGGCCTCGCCGCCCACGTCTATGCCGCCAGACCCCAGTCGTTCCGATAGGGCTTTGCGTCAGCTTCCAAAGGTGGACTACAGAAGCCTTGCGTTAGGCAAGTGACCATGGATTGCATAATGTTGTATAACTTGCTAGGTACTCATGATGTTACATAGTACTAAGTAGCTTTAAGTTCCTTAATATAATTATTCTGTATCCTTCGAAATAAGGTTGGGAGGTGTTATGTACAAGGCCTAAATGTATGTATGTGTAGCGATGCGCGGCCACACGGACTGCATGCGCGAGCGGCGCCGCGCAGCGCCCCGCGCCCCGCACCTCGCTACCCCCGCGGGCTCGCGCTCGAGTGTTGCGAATAAAGAGTCAGTGCGTTCACAGCCGCCGTTGTTTTACTTTGTGTACCGTATCTAACACATTATATAGATAATCCCCCAGGTAACAGAAAAAACTTGTGTGATTGACGTAAACGCAAAAACTTTGTATTGCATACGTCGTTTATCTTTCAATAGACCCGAATCGTAAACTAGCTGCGAGTGCTTTTTAAGGATTTTATGCGAAAATTTGTCTTATAGACAGTACATCCCACTTTCTGTATAAGTTGACTATAGGATATCGGAAGGGAAGACCCGCCGCAACCTTAACTATGGCACGTTGAGCTCTTTCCACCTCCATCAAGTGCGTTTTAGCAGCACTTCCCCAGGATATGATGCAGTAGTCAATAAGCGACTGACACAAAGCATAGTACACCATCTTGATGGTACGAAGGTCGGCTACATGCCTTAGACTCTAAAATATATAAACGAGTTTGCGCAATCTCGTTACCAGGACGTCTATATGTGGTTTGAAGCTGAGGAATTTACTGAACCGCCGAGTCCGGTCGCGGTGGACAAACGATCCCCGTTCGGTTCGAATAATCTCGTGTCTCGTTGACGTCCCGGTGATGGCTACGGTGGACAAACGCCCTAGACAAACGTAACATGGGGCTTTTATGAACATATGCAAAGGTAAGTATACTATATTCAAACTGCGAGTAAACCGCGTTTGAGTCGTCTTCGTAAAATACTGCGTTTATTTTGCTTGTAAGTGATTGATTTCTAATAATATCTTCATTCATCAAGGTTCAACATATTCAAGTAAATGTATTGAGGCGTCACAAGGTTCGTTTGGTAAATCAATCCAATAAAGCAATCAAGAAACTGATTCGGCTATAAATCAGAAACTTAAACCAGCATTTAGACTGTATTCGGCATCCACTTAGAACTGTTCAGGCATAATGTTAAGTCATAATTCTGAAACTAATAGGAGTACTTTAGATCTTGAGAAAGGACAGCATGTTTTTTGGATAAGAATAAACGTTTGAGACTCGATTTTACATCTGAGTACTTATTTTCTGAAAGAAATGTAAGGCCCTTACTCAGACAATTGTCTGAAAAAAAAAAACAAACAAAAAAGCAAGTAGGTAGCTCGTAGATATCTTTGCGACATACAAATTGTTCTGCTGCAATTACCCATAAATAATCGCTCCCCCAAGACACAGCCACTGCAATAAAAAAGATGTCTAAAGACAACAATTTATCTAAAGGACAAGCAGCTGCATTTTCTCAAAGATGGAGGTGCTATTACAATGGATAATGGTAAGAATATACGATAACAAGTATCCAATGACAGTTGTCTTAAAAGAAAATCCTTAAAACAAAAAGCGCCAAATGGCTGAAATATGTTTTATCAACAAAAAAAATCCATATAATTATATCGAACCTGCTCACAAAATTTCACGAGAAGCGATTGAGAAATGCGATCTGCAAGTTTAGCATGGCGCTTTCTATTTCTACGAAGACTAGACACAGCCATTTGTATACAAAGTGACATTTCATTTCTCCATTTTTGACATCGCACCGTAGAAATCCTTCTACAATCTGTCATTTTGTCTTTCGTTTCCAACGATCTTTGTCTAGGTCCTTTTTTATGTAGAAAATTTAAGAAGAAAGTTCTCTATCCCAAAATGTCAAAATCACACTGACAACTGACAGTTGTCTAAGGTAGTGAAGATAATTAGAGTTTTGTAATTGCCATGCTAAAGACAGTAGAAAACTTTCTACTCGACGGCCACAAAGTATACACGGGTATTTACAAAATCATGATTTTACAGGAGAGCGCTTTGAACGCAAAACTGTGATAATTAATAGAAGAACATAACTATCTTCTCCTATTTTACATCATTTAGTTAATAGGGCATTACCAAGGAAATGGTTAGGGCCAATATTATTGTAATATTTGTTTGTTCCAAAATACTTAATAAACTTAATATCAGTAAAAATTGAGAATCAAACAGGGAAAAAAATCCTATGACTAAACAAAGAATTCTGAGTCGAATTATATAAAAGAGTGAATTTCGTAAAAAATGCAGTTGGCTCTTTCTACTTTGCTCCCGTCGTACTGTCTACACGGAACGTTATTTTTGTCTACTCTTCCGTCGACAAAACGGTGCTCGTGCTAAGCCTGCTGTAGAGGACAGCCATCAGCCGGACATCCGGCCATACGAAAGCATTTTTGCCCAAGCTGAAACGGAGACGCTTCGCTCGCGCTTCGCGTTCGCTCGGTCAAATAAAGTCACTTTTCGTGTCTGTCTGTATGACTGCGTTTTGTTCTAAACTACGCAACAGATTTTGATTGGTCCGATTTTCACCATCATTTAAAGAATTTATTCCGGAAAGTTTAATACCGGTTGTCCCAGAGATCGACCAACATACTGTAGGTGGTGACAGCTTTAGTCAAGCCCTCCCAAAATAACAAAACATTTATGTTCCGTAAAATCTTTTTATACCTAGGTTTTAAAATTAATATAATTTATTAACAAAAAAATCAAATAATAGTGAATTTATGTTGAATTTGTAAGTTTTTACGGAGAATCAAAGGTAATTACGGATAGAGTAACTATTTAATAATATTTTGATGGAAAAAGTAATCAATAAAACGATTATATTTACACATGAGAGTCAAAAGAATGACTCACGGCGGTATTTTTTTTTTTATCTGGTGTACCTCGAAAACTATAAGACAAGATATGTTTTGTTATTTTGGGAGGGCTTGTCCATATTTTTCCAGTAAATCCGTATGCTTTTAGTAGAGATGTTATCACGTTGACATTCAGTATGCAACTGATAAAAAATCCTTTTTTTTTCTGGATTTGGCAACGCGTAGTTGTGACCCTTAGAGGTCATGGCTACTTAACCGGACTATCCTGCCTTAAGATGACTCAAAGCCTCCAGCCAGCGGCGAATGTCTTAAAATTTTAAATGACCGCTAGCTAAGGGCACCCCCTGTGGGGTACGAACCTCGGCTTAGGGCGTCACTGTCACACTTATTCATAACAGAATTATTATTAACAGGGGAATTTAAAGCTACAGGCTCAGCTGCGGCGCGGGCTAGCGCTTCGTCGAGCAAGGGTCGGGGGGGGACAATTATTACGTCGGGGTCGTCGCGTGGGACCTCGGCGGCGAGGTCGGAACGATGGCGGTTTGTGTTTGTGCACTGTACTGGTGGCCCTACTGCTCTCCTGGAGGAGGGTTATGGGGTCATCGGGTTCAGCTAGGACATACCTTAGACGGCGGGTGCGACTGATACGGGAGGGGGCATAACAGACCGCCTCGACAACCAGAGGGTTGCAATGTGTGGCGGCGGAATCAAAGAAGCCCTTGGAAATGCGTTTCATGAATTGCATGATAGTGATAAAAATTCCAAAAAAACGATCTTTTTATACCTGCGGGTAAGGGTTCAAGTAGTGACAACGCAAACGCGAATTTGGTGTACGGTTGGTTTTTTGTAAGTTACGTGAAGGTCAATGATTTTAATTTTAGGTCTTTGTAAAGCTATGCTTGTATGCTTTATGATTTGTACTCATTAGATTTAAGTAAAAATTCAGTAATAAACCAAATTACAAGGGGTGTGCCATTTTAATGCTCTCAAGTGTAGTTATAATACATTAATATTAAACATACACTCACGAACCTCGAATAAGAAATCTCGATGATAGGTCAAGTCGTAAAACCCGTGCGAGGCAGGGGCGGGCGCAGGTCGCTAGTTTTTGATAAAGCACATTGTTTCCTCCTCTTGAGTGCTCGGTAAGTGCTTAATCTTCCCAAGTGGCGATACCTACTTAAATGTACTTCAGGCACAACCTGTGCAGTCAACCACGCTGCAGCCTTTCTGACTGCCTTATATTATTTACTAGTGACCCGCCCCTGCTTCACACGATTGTATATCTAAGTTAAATATTAATGTATTTTACTCATACTCGGGGCTCGTGGCTAAATAATAATAGCCGCACGGTTTGATGGAAGGTTAAGCTACTCTTGCCGCTTACGGTTCTTGGATGGGTGACCATCCGTTACATATCGAGAGCCCTCCGTGCCTCGGAAAGCACGTTAAGGCCGTCCCGGCTGTCATTCGTAGATCTTTGACAGTCGTTATGGGTAGTCAGAAGCCCGAAAGACCACCAGTCTTTGCAAGGGTATCGTGTTATCCAGTAACTGGGTTGTGGAGGTCAGATAAGCAGTCGTTCTATGTGAAACACTGGTATTCAGCTGCATCCGATAAGTCGGAAGCCAACCCCAATATAGTTGGGAAATGGCTAGGCAGATTAATTACACATACACCTTCAGGAGAAAAATCTCTGAATAAGGTTGAAACCGCATCAAAATCCGTTGCGTGGTTTAGATTTAGTAAGACATGCGCTTTAATTCTAGTTTTTGCCGATGCAACAAAAGAATTACTCTCGTTGTCACAAGCAACATAGCTGTTTTGGTAGACTAAATAAAAAAAAACCGTAAACAAAAGACTTATAATTTGTATTGATGTAGCGCCAACAGATTCTTCAGAAATCTCCAATTATGAATTCATAGGACCAGGGTCGTGCAAAGTGTAATTTGTTTTTTTTTTCTTTTAGAAACAATCCTCCTAATTGGAATGAAGTCTGATAAATGAACATAGGCTCAGGTTCAATTACGTTGATATTTCTCATCAGCAAAGAATATTACAGAATTTTACACATTCAAGTAGCTACGCTTAGACCAAATAAAAAATCAAGACAGCGCTGCGAACAATACAGTGAAGCATGCAAATCTACACCTTGTTCTGTTCATTCACGCTTACACACACACATTTACAACCAAACTACACCTCACTAAGTGCACACACGTTTACGAAAACGGCTTTTTTTTTGTGTAGGAAATCATCAAATAACTTCTCCCGCACTGGGCGGAGCGGGAGAAGTTATTGTCAGTGTCAGACTTTTACTGATTAAAACCCATCCGTGTTCCTTCAGTTGCCTGTGCGCCAGGGCCACGGTAACTCTTTCGAACAATCCTCCCGCCTTATGCGAAACAGGAACCTCGTGTCCGGGAAACGGCGTCACGCCACTGTTGACAGTGCTATGCCTTGATTTTGTTTTTGGTCTGATCAGCTACCTAACATTTTAAACTTCGGAACACTTTAAGATGAAAGATGTCATTTGAACGAAGAGTTGGGGGTTTTTTGTAAATTACTTTCTATAATTATGTTTTTGAAACGCAGTTTTTTGCTACCGCCTCTTATTCCCAACGTTAACAAAAATTATGAAAACTCCTAAATCCGTTAACCCAATGATCGGTTTACGCTCACGAACAAAATTAGGACTGACATAAACAAGCTGATAGGAAAGAAAATATTACCTACTTATTGTTATATTTTCTTTCTTTCGAATCGTGTTTATGTTGTCTACAAACATACCTACAACTTAAGTCGATTCACTCAGCTATCATCCATTCTCACAACGTATGTTCAAAACAAAATGAAAGCTAACATTTGGACAAAAACCTATTTAAAGCTGCTCAAGCTATTATTGCATTAAGTTTCCCTGACACACTTCCTCTATTGGGTTATCGGCTCGCATGATAAGTGTTCTTTTGTTTTCAGGATGCCGTACCCAGAGCCGTTGCCAACGGGATCCTATTAGTAAGGCTCCGCTGTCCGCTTCTCTGATAGAGGGCTGTATTTTTTGAACCGTAATAGGTAGACGCTTTTTAATTTTCCCCGAGTTGGTACTACTATGACCACTGTAACAACAAATGATAAAAAAAAATATGTGGGGGACCGCTTTAATTTTTAATTTAATTTATTTTTCATTATTTGTACCGTAAGTACAAGAAACGGGTTTTTATTCAAGTATAAAAAAAAATCGTGTTAAATATTGAACGGTGGTGCGGAGCCCTTCGTATGCGAGTTCGATGCGCACTTGGCCGCTTTTCGTGTATTTTCGCATGTATTGCCATTACGTTTTACTACAAAAGCGAAATGTTCACAAACTGTACTGAAACATAAATGGATTTTTATATAATAGGTCTTTACCTATGAAATTGCCTTTTTGTATGAAAAAATTTAAACGAATTTTTTTCATGAATTTTTTATTTGTATTAATCGAAGTAATCACCCATGCAATCAATGCATCTTTGCCATCGCAGTGGCAGTTTATTGATGCCCTTCTTAAAGAAATCAGCTGGACGGGAGGCAACAAATTCTTCAAAGGCATTTTGTACTGCCTCTCGGGTATTAAATTTTTTTCCCGCCAAGAAGTTATCCAAATTCTGGAAAAAGTAGTAGTCTGTAGGCGCAAGGTCTGGTGAGTAGGGCGGATGACGGAGAGCTTCCAACCCCAGTTCTTGCAACTTGGAGACCGTCTGCTGTGCAGTATGAGGTCGCGCGTTGTCGTGCAGGAGCAGCGGAGACGAGCGATTGACCAATGCTGGTTGGAGATGCGCCAGCTTCTCCATCATTGTGTTCAGTTCTTCACAGTACACATCTGCAGTAATGCTCACCCCGTTTGGTAAGAAGCTGTGATGAATCACACCGGCGCTAGACCACCAAACAGTGACCATCACTTTTCTAGGGGTAAGTTTTCGTTTAGGGCATTGTTTAGGTGCTGAACCAGGATCCAACCAACTTGCTGAGCGCTTACGGTTATCAAACAGAATCCATTTTTCATCGCAGGTAACAATGCGGTTCAAAATTCCTTCATTTGTGTGTCTGTTGAGCAGTGCAAGGCACGTCTCGACGCGTACTTCGCGCTGGCGATCATTGAGTTCGTGGGGCACCCATTTGTCAAGCTTTTTTACCTTGCCAATTTGACGCAAATGGACCAATATTGTTTTGACGCTAACGTCGAAAGCTGCTGCTAATTCAGCCGTAGATTGTGTATCATCAGCTTCCACAATCGCCTTTAATTCGTCATTGTCGACCAAAGTCTTCGGACGACCGCGAGGTTCATTTTTCAGGTCGAAATTTCCAGAACGGAAGCGAGCAAACCAATAACAGGTGGTGCGTTGGTTTGTAGAGTTAGCTCCGTAAACGTCGTTGATGTTGCGTGCCGCTTGTGCCGCGTTGCTGCCACGACGGTACTCATATTCCATAATTACTCGAATTTTTAACGTATCCATGATGACGAAAAAGATTGAAATGCGATGAAAATGTAACACTAATCCATAAACAAATGAATAAATTTGAAAAAAGAATTCCATGTTTTTAAAATAAAATTAATTTGAAATTAGAATTCATAGCCAAACAAAAATTATTTTGATTTGAAATGGCCAGTACTGCAGAACGGCAATTTCATAGGTAAAGACCTAATATGAAAAACAAATATTGAATTCCGTGCTGTGACAGATTTATGTCATACCAGCAGGATTCCATATGTTAACCTTTATTTGCAGATGGCGGATGGAGTCGTCACTTACTTTACCTTATGTATTTGTTAGGTAGGTGTGTGTTGGAATGTCTTAATACCTGTGGCGAAAATAGGAAGTACCAAATAAATGAGAGTGTTTAGAAAAGAATAGAATATTAGCGCCAGAAGTCGTCATGGAACGCCATTCAAAATAATCCTGTGGGGTTATTGCCATAACCAGTACGGTTAGCTGTTACTTTATGTTCCGAAAATATAGAAAGAAAGAAAGAAAGAAATAAGAAAGAAAAAGTATTTATTGAGACTCGCACAGGATTGTCAGAAACTAAACTAAACACACTCATAAAAATAAAAATAAGAAAATAAAAACAAAAGTAAAATGAAAATAACAACAGTTAAGTCCTGTACGAGGCCAAAAGGCCCCTATCTCAGCATGATGCTGCGACATTTAAAAAAAAGTAAGTGTCGCAGCGCTGGTATTCTGATAGAGCACGCTGCTATGATGTCACGGGCAGATACAGAGATAAGTAATAAATAAATAAAACTACTACTACTACTAATATACTGTTGCTCTTATTTCAAATAGGCACACAAAAGGCACTTTTGAACTGTCAACATTTTCAAGAAAATAGGACTGATTCTAGTGCCCCTTCCAAAAGATAGTTTCGAGAAGAATGGGAAGAAACTCCACCGTTACTCTTTTAAAATATTTTACAATATGATTTATAGATTAATTATATAATTATGTGTGAAGAGGATGCACCTAGAATAAAATTACAATACCACAATAGGTAAAAAGAATTAAATATAAAGCAATGACAGGTAAATTAATTACGTGATAGATACAAGGTGCTCACATATTTACAAATATTGAAAAGTAGATATAAGTAAGACCCACTCAACGGTAATTTTTTTAAACTTTTTTCTTAGTGCACCTGCAGTACACGCCCTATATAAAACTACCCTGGCCACGACTTTTGGCTTAGCGGCAAGCGGCGTGCGGTGTCGGCAGGCGGGGCGCTGGCCATGCCAAGTACGCGTCAGTAGCGTTAGCGGCGCGATACGCGATTTGTAAATAATCCAATACAGTACAGTAATAATACTCTATTGACAACTTTTCTATCGGCCTATATTAGGTGGTCGATTTAAAATTTCTGTAATAAATGCTTCGGAGTTCATTTTCCGCTACGAAATCGTCTAAAATATTTTAATCGTCAAGCCGCCGCTGAGTCTGCCGCTGTCCGTACCGCTCTGAGTCGTGGCATCTCAACCACTCGCCCGTACATTTGATCAAGCCGCGCCCCGCGCCGCCCGCCGCTGCCGCGAACTGCTCCACAAATACCGCTAGCGTTTGCCGCCGCGAGCGGTGCTTCGTGGCATGATTCATACATAATTATATATTTGTTTTTATCGCTCGCCACTCCGCGCTAAACCACCGCTGATAGCGGCAAATTCGTGGCCCAGCCGTAATAAGGCCGCGTTAACACCGGAGTGCGCGTCCAGTACAAAATGTATGAAAAAAAAATGTTTTTTTAAACATCCGACTTCCTAAACTTGTCCAAAACTTACACTACAAAGTTAAAAATAAGTTTAAGTATTTTCGGAAGTTGGTGTCTTTAGTTTTGTATTTTAGATTTTGCCACAGACTTCCAAAATTACTTACAAGTAATTTTTCACTTTATAGTGTTTTTTTGAAAGTCGTTTGTTTTATTTTTCGTAAAAAGTTTTTATTTTTCTCCTTTTAGTTATGGTACCTATCCCATACACATTCGTATACCTTACTTGCTATGTAAATAACAGTGACAGAAAGTTATTATAATAGGTCTTTACCTATGAAATTGCCGTTTTGTATGAAAAAATTTAAACGAATTTTTTTCATGAATTTTTTATTTGTATTAATCGAAGTAATCACCCATGCAATCAATGCATCTTTGCCATCGCAGTGGCAGTTTATTGATGCCCTTCTTAAAGAAATCAGCTGGACGGGAGGCAACAAATTCTTCAAAGGCATTTTGTACTGCCTCTCGGGTATTAAATTTTTTTCCCGCCAAGAAGTTATCCAAATTCTGGAAAAAGTAGTAGTCTGTAGGCGCAAGGTCTGGTGAGTAGGGCGGATGACGGAGAGCTTCCAACCCCAGTTCTTGCAACTTGGAGACCGTCTGCTGTGCAGTATGAGGTCGCGCGTTGTCGTGCAGGAGCAGCGGAGACGAGCGATTGACCAATGCTGGTTGGAGATGCGCCAGCTTCTCCATCATTGTGTTCAGTTCTTCACAGTACACATCTGCAGTAATGCTCACCCCGTTTGGTAAGAAGCTGTGATGAATCACACCGGCGCTAGACCACCAAACAGTGACCATCACTTTTCTAGGGGTAAGTTTTCGTTTAGGGCATTGTTTAGGTGCTGAACCAGGATCCAACCAACTTGCTGAGCGCTTACGGTTATCAAACAGAATCCATTTTTCATCGCAGGTAACAATGCGGTTCAAAATTCCTTCATTTGTGTGTCTGTTGAGCAGTGCAAGGCACGTCTCGACGCGTACTTCGCGCTGGCGATCATTGAGTTCGTGGGGCACCCATTTGTCAAGCTTTTTTACCTTGCCAATTTGACGCAAATGGACCAATATTGTTTTGACGCTAACGTCGAAAGCTGCTGCTAATTCAGCCGTAGATTGTGTATCATCAGCTTCCACAATCGCCTTTAATTCGTCATTGTCGACCAAAGTCTTCGGACGACCGCGAGGTTCATTTTTCAGGTCGAAATTTCCAGAACGGAAGCGAGCAAACCAATAACAGGTGGTGCGTTGGTTTGTAGAGTTAGCTCCGTAAACGTCGTTGATGTTGCGTGCCGCTTGTGCCGCGTTGCTGCCACGACGGTACTCATATTCCATAATTACTCGAATTTTTAACGTATCCATGATGACGAAAAAGATTGAAATGCGATGAAAATGTAACACTAATCCATAAACAAATGAATAAATTTGAAAAAAGAATTCCATGTTTTTAAAATAAAATTAATTTGAAATTAGAATTCATAGCCAAACAAAAATTATTTTGATTTGAAATGGCCAGTACTGCAGAACGGCAATTTCATAGGTAAAGACCTAATAATACCATCAATATACACTAAGTGGAAAAAATATGTTTTATTGAAGCTAACTGAAAAATTACCAAAGCAAAGTTAATAAAATTTATATGAGACCACCCCTGAGGTATAGCTTATCCATTAAAAAAATAATTTTCGAAATCGGTCCACAATTGCCAGAGATATCGAGTAACAAACATACAGACAACTTGAGAACCTCCTCCTTTTTGAAGTCGGTTAAAAACGACTTCAGCCATCGACTGACTGCCTTTTCTTTTTCATAAATTTTCACAGTCGGCGAACTACTATACGCTTTGTGTGAACAAGGTCTTTATTAGCATGCCATATTTTCAATCGTCAGTGCAGTAGGCTGTGCCTTATCTGACTTTAAGTCCTTCACAACTGGTTTATAAGAAGAATATAGATTATATCCACCTTCTAAACATTCTTAGATTGAGATTATCGATCAACCAGTTATGATCATTCACAAGTCACAACCTCATCTTCTCTGTTAATTAATGACTGTTAATCTTCGTCCTGATATTGTCATATCTTGGTTCTATATTGCTCTCTCTGAAATTGAAACTATGAGGTCGCTTCTGTTAGTAATTAATTAATATTAGCTAGGGTATACTTAGACGGTTTAGTCATGTTGAGAGGATGAATGAAGGACGACTTACAAAAGGTATTTATAAGGCAGATGTGAGTGAAAACGCCGGGAGGGGTCGCCCTAGGAAGACATATAGTGACCTTATTGGTGATGTCCTTCAGAAAGGTCAGGTGCGTAGTACCCGTAACCGGCGCGCGGCATGCGTCAGATGTATGAACTTAAGCGAGGCAAAAGGAGTATGTAAGGATCGTAGCAGGTGGCGTTCTGGAGTTTCTGCCTACCCATGACCTGAGTTTATGTATGGATGTATGTATGTATATAGCTAGAACGATTTCGCTTGTCATCTGACCTTTGGAAGGAATTTAATTATTGTTCGTGTCTGGTAATGTATTAAGAGGACCAGAAGGCAAGTAAATTCGGAATTGACAATGAGGTTTGTAGGACAACGCCGAAAAGCTCCGTACTTAGAATATTCGTCACCAAAATATCGATAAATTGTATCATAACTTTTTGGTTAGAGACAATAATTATGGTCATGTTTTAATTAAAGGTCCCTTTTGGAATCTAGCTAGATTTCAATACTTAAGTCTCTTTTAGTAGTTTCCTTATTGTGTCAAATCCCTGAGCATTAGTTAGGTACATAAACTTTAATTTTTGGTTCAAACAACTTAAACTGAAAAAAGTAAACTAACAGTAAACTAAAATAATACTTCCAGAGTCCTTCATATGTATAGGTTTAGAAAAATGACGTAAAGGGTCAAGGGAATCGTTATCTTAGACCCTGACCGTAATGCCTACTTGATTGAAACTTATATAGGAGCTAATTTTTAAATGGAAGTTAGTTATGGAACCAAAGGGCAGCGGAACTTTTTATAGTAGCTACAGATTTGAGTATTTTTTTTTAACTCTTTTAAGCGTTCGGATAACAGTGACAATGAAATTTCCATGTTTTGTCAAGTCATAAAAAACGTGCGAAGCAGCGGCCTACTCTAAGTCCGTCAACAAAGATACGGGCCCGCTCAAAAGAAAGAAAGAAAGAAAATATATTTATTTGCGGTAAACATGACGCAAAGAAAAAACACACAAACACAAAAAAGAACGAGTTGGGGGAAAATATGCGCCAAAAAGTAGTTCGATACTTAGAAGTGAACCCTACTCCCGATTAAATAACTTTTTGGACGAGCAAAAAAAAACACATCGGGAGTAAAGACAACTGTCAAATCATGTTGTCATTAATTTTTAGTTCAGAGGGGCCTACTTTGAAGTTCACATCCGAATGTTCGGGACCGACAGTAACACGACCGAAGTTTACATAGTTATCCTACTACGAACAAAGTTCGCATTGGCGTACGTTAGTACTTATATCTCGATGGCATTGGCTCAGTGCGGTCGGCACCATAGTCAATATTGGGAAGAGTGTCGGACCGAACGAAATGTAGTGCTAGAGTTGAACGTTTTATCGATTAGTCATTAATATTCATTTTGATATAATTTAACTGTTGAATTACAAGGCAAAATATTTTTCTATAATAAGGAAATTGTACTTTGCTTTTAATTCAGTATTTATACCTACAAACATTGTAATATTTCTCGAAAAACAATATACATATTTATTTGTAGCGGACATACAGATTGTCTATGTCGTTGCCGATTGTCAAAATAAAAAAGTCAAAGGATGACAAATAAACAACCAAGCGGTGCTCGAGTTTTTATTATTGCAAAATCCAGGAAACATCTACTTAAACTCAAACTAAATCTCTTCTGTCGCTGTTGTTAGCGTAAAGCGATAATCATATTTCGGTCGTTTATTTTCAAGTGCTCACTGAAGTGTAGGTAAAGTGTTCAAGTTAAGTTACAAGATGTCAAAAATCAAATATCACGCTAAATATACTTTAAAAGGGTTGTAATGGAACTGCGCCTCCGCCTACGTTACTGTGGAAGTTCCGCAAGAAATCGTACCTCCGCCTCCGCAAAATTTTTGCGGAGTTGTAACGGAGATTTATTTAAACGCGAAAGCAGCGAGCACCGACTCTCGACGACGCGACGCGGCCGCTCGGCTCCGTGTTGCGTGCGAAATGACCAAGAATCATCAAGCAGCCCCAATAGTATAACCTCATGATATGGAAATCATTAATTAGTGAATACAATAAAGAAAACTAGATTAGACGACGACCCTTTATTGTGGTGGAGAAATAATAACATTAAATATAAAGTTTTTGCTCCCATCGTTCGCACGTACATCGGCGCCGTCAAGTTCAGTGCCAAGTAAACAATTATTTAGTGCAGCTTGCTTAATTTATTAACCCCTAAGAAATCGTTTGGATGGTACCAAGGCCGCAAACCTGTTGTTTGTGAAATATAATTTGCCTCTCCTTAATTTTGATTAATAGTAGGTAATATTTGTATTTTAAAGAAAGTGTACCATGAATGTACCTATTTAAAATAAAGATTTTTGACTTTCCATTTCTTCAATAAATATGAATTACTGTTTTTTGGCTTTCACTTTCACCTTTGTAGCAGGCTCAATTGCACGGCTATTACGCTTCCGGGGTAAAAGGGGCACTATGTCCTGGCAGAGTTCTTCATAAAGTGTTCGACTAAGTCTGTAATTAACTACAAACTCAAGGTCGGGCACTAGATTTGTATTGAAGCAGTCACGAAGTCGTCTGCGATTCGTTCTGCGCCCCAAACGCTCTTCTCTGAGAGCCTCTTCCACCAAAACCATACGTACAGCCATTTCGCTACAATTATAAGTATGGCACTTTCACTATAACACTTTTAGCAAATATAAAACTCAAGATAATTGTAATAATTCATTTAATTCGATACTTACGATACTCAAAAGATAGCTATTTTGCTGTCGTGAATTTTGACATTAATTTGCCGATGTAACTCTTGTCAAACTCAAATTATCGGTTTGACTTTCTCGTTCAGAGGAGGGTTTACGATACAACAAATGTCAAAATGAAGTTCGGTCGGAGCCGAACCAACCCGAATCGACCGGACGAAATAGAATGAAGTTCGTAGTAGGAAACGTTCAAATTCGGCCGATACTTCGGTTTTATCACTTCGGAGTAGACTCTCCCGGACTAATCTTATATCCGTAAGTTATACGGAGTAGCATCCACCCATAACTTCGGTCGAAACTACGGACTTCGTGCTTAGGGAGTAGGCCCCCAGGTGCGGGTCGCTATTATCTAATAAATCGCGAACACACGCGATGAGTGGTTGGCATGGGACTATATACGTGTGATTAACAACAATGTACAACCGCGTACAGTGGCGGTTGACCAATTTTAACCCTTATGTCCTTAGTAATAAGATTAATGTGGGTGTACTATATGTACACCTTTGCCCAACCCTCTGGGGAAACAAGGCGTGATGTTGTGTGTGTAATAAAGTTGAAAAGTGGTCCAGTGCCATCGCCAGTGTCAGCGATGGTACATGGCATTGTCATTCAAACAGAGAAAGCAGATCTCATTTTAACTGACTTCTTATCCTTCAGAAAAAGTTGCTGGGACCTGCCATCAGACGCGAAGCTGAAAACTGGACACGGCCACCCCACCAATCTCGAACGTAGTGAAGGCGACAATCATGAAAAAACACGACCGTAACCTACCTAGATTGTGTCGGTCAAAACATGCCATGACTCACACTTTGGGCCAGTGCGGTCACTCATGATATGGCGATATGTACTGCCTCACAAATGTCGACTAGTGACAGCAGTGAAGCAGCACATACCTAAACAGTACTTTAATTAACCATCCTCCATAAAACATTAGTGTGTTGAGCATCAACAAAATCATTTATAGAAGAACCTCCTCAAAGAGACTGTCACTTTGACGTAACCTCAACTGTGCGGTTGTAATTAATGAGAACAATTATTCCGACGTAGGATTGTTAGTATAACTCGTGAATATCATCTCTCGACGAATTATGTTATGAGAGAGAGGGTTAAATAATGACTCTTATCTTCACGTTCTCAGTTGTGGTTATTTCAACGAATTTTCAAGCGAATCTTAGGTCTAAGTTGAACAATGTAAAGCCGGATTCACAGTACTATGTTGTGTCGTGTCGTGACGCCTTCTGACGAAGTGTTAGCCAATCAAAACTCGTTGAGATTTCACGTAGTCTTGAACAGATTAATTTATGTGAAACAGAAATGTGTCCGTGGCTTAATCTTCGTTTTATCGGAAACTAGCTCTTGCCCGCGACTTCGTCTGCGATCCAAGATGAAAAGTAGCATATGTCCTTACTCAGGTCATTGTCTGTCTGCCGAATTTCATCCAAATCCGTTCAGCCTTAGGTTTTACTTTGGACTCGAAGCTACAGCGGAGTCCACATAATACCAAATTGTCGAAGCGGCTAAGCTCTGCAGCCTACGCGGTCTATAAAATCCGTAATTTGACTGATGACGAAACAGCTCTATTAGTATATTTTAGTTATTTTCATAGTGTAATGTCGTACGGCATTTTGCTGTAAGGGCATGCAGCCGACATTCAGGCTATATTTGTGATGCAGAAATGAGCCATTCGAGCAATTTATAACCTTAGTTGTAGGCATTCACTGAGGAACAAATTTAAGGAAATAAACATAATGACAGTCGCATCTCAATATGTATATGAGAACCTGATTTATGTAAAAAAGAATATTAATCTATATTCTAAACACAGCGACATTCCTAAAATTAATACTATAATAAAAACAAAGATTTACTTATTGTGCCTACGACTAGGCTCCAAAAAATTAATAATTCATTTAAGTGCCAAAGTATACGTTTTTACAACAAACTCCCAAGTCTTATTAAAAAACTGAGCCTTTGTTAAACAGAAACTCTTGTCAAAAAGGTTTCTATAAAGTTAAAGATTACTTGGATGACAAAAAGGCTTTGGATTAACAAGCTACTTCAATGTACCCCCAAGCAACAATCCATTTTATACTGTGAATAAGGTGTTTTAGAATTAATAGTGCCATTTTTATTGATTTACATGACTTAACTTATGATAATTTTGATGGCATTTAAAGAGAAAACTGTCTGTGAATGTGAGTAACATGCAGGCTAGATTGAATACATGATTATTATTTTAATATTGTGAATGTGAAGACTATGTGGGTCATTGTTGCTTTTTTTTTCCTTCTCCGTTAGTTTTTATCATGGTCTGACAGTTTAAGTAATTTTTATGGCCTACCCAAATGTCCTTTCTTTGGTATTGTTCGTCGAATCATTGAGCTCCTTAAGTTCTGAGTTGAGCTGCACGATTACTGACAAATGCGTGCACTGACCGGACAGGTCCACTCAATCTGTGTGGTTTTTCCTCAAAAGACCATTTCAGACACAAATATATATGGTCTTCACATGATCTGACCAAGATTATGTATGGACCTTAAAAGAGACTGTAACCTCTGAGTTTGTTTGGGCCTATCTTCTCAGAGTAGTCAGATAGGAAACGCCCACCTCATCTAATTTAAAAAATATAATTGACGTGTAAAAGTGTTTGTAAAAACCCACTTACAGAAATAAAATCATTTATCATTTAGCCGTTTAAGAGTGAAAGCGTAACAAACAAACGAATTTATAATATTATTTAGGATTTTAGGCACCGTCCTGCCTCCATGCACGATTATTTCCATGTTTTTTATTGAGATACCTAAACATTACAACCACAACTATAAATGGAACTAACCACAAATGTTGACTAATACCCCACATTAAACTTCCGAGAACGTTTATTATTGTTACACAGAATTTATGAACACAGTAGACATAACTAGAAATTGTTTGTTGCTAACCAAACAGAGTGGAACACATAGGTAGAGCAGTTGGTTAATATAACCCCAAAATGAAATGTCGTCATGCAAGGACATAAAATGGAGCTCAATTTGTATTTGTTCTCATGTCAATTTGAGAATACCAAAGATCATTTAGATTACCCTAGATTTCGGTAAAACGCAATTTAAATAAAACTTTGTGTAGCTGAGTGTACACAAAGTCACGCTTTGGTATTCGTTAGTAATAGATTTTTTATTTAAAAAAATGTGGTACTTGTTGGGAATAGAAAATAAATTCGGAAATAAACTAATACCAAATGGTATTAGCTCTTGGTATTGGATGGGAATAGAGCAAAATGAAAGCCATTCCTACTGTCAGTGTGTTACGCAATTACCCCGCTGTTTTGATTAATACATAGAAAATTCAATATAGCAGCTAAGATATAATTTATTGCTGTCAAAAGTTTTGCCATCGTTTATATTTTTATCATATTACACCATTAATAATTAATTAATTAATTTAGATTTAATTTAATAATACTGATGGCTACTATCGTTAATATCATTCTCCAGACTACATTAAATTTTAAACACTGAGCTGTTATTTAGCGCCAGTTTATAAAAGGACTAAGTTTAATAAATCACTTCAAGAATAAGAGTAGTTTTCTTGTGTTTGCGTTTTATAAGATTGATGTATATCTCTTGCTATAAAAAAAAAACCGGAATGAAAAATGAATGAACCGGAACGAAACTTTAAAAGGGATTTTAACATTGATATAATATAGTTTGTTGCCAACAAGGGCACTTAATTATAATAAGTACAGTAAACACATTAGAGCCCTTTTTGGCAACAAACTATATTATTTCAATGTTAAAATCGTTTTTAATGATTCGTTCCGATTCACCCCTCCACCCCTATTCACCCCGTTTGACGGTACCTCAATTTAAAAATAGAATCATATTATACTCTTAACACTTTTTCTCTAACAAAATAATGCTATGTTTTTTCTTTTTACCGAATTGCTACTTGGCAAATCCAAGAAGTTAATAATAATATAATATATATATATTTTTTTTTTTTTTCTAATGGAACGCATGGGTGCGCCATTATTATAGCATTACAAAAATGTTTTGATTCCAATTTTTTGTCGTCTGTAACAGCGCCCGTTTTAGCGCATGCGCGGTAATGTGCTGAGTTTTGGCGCCATTGAGACGTTTTGTTGTACTGAATTTCGTGGGACACTTTGATCTTTTATTTAGTAGGTTCAATCCCAATGTATGAGAGTAGATAAAGCAGTGTATGAAACTGCATATAACTAGGCATTAAAACACTCGTGTGATACTGTTAAAAACCTCGCCTACGACTCGATTTTTAAACACACTCGTGTTTTAATACCCCACATTAGGCAACAGTTTCATAAACTACTATTAATTATGGTATAAATAGATAAACGTGTGTAAGACATGTTTATTGAATAGTATAGAATTCATGATCATCCATTTACGTATTGCATACAGTCAACCATATTTATCACACTTTAACTACGGAAACCTCGCTTACTGCTCACCGGTATAGACGCATTCAATGTAAAATTTATCTAATAATAGTTTGATAATTGTTTCAAAGAACATCCGTTAGTTCAGAAACTGGTTTATAATTAAATGTCAATCAATCCCAAATGTTTGATCCCTACACTCAATCGTTATATTTCAATGTGGATATTAATAGCTGTAAATTTGTAGACTTTCAGCTAATTTGCTTTAACTCATTACTCAAATATCCAGAAACAGAAATAATTGAAGTATCTAGTATTTATAAAAGTACACTCGGGAGGAATTAATCAGATTCACCAACATTAACCTTTATATTTCCGTAACTAATAATTACAGCTTATTCATATAAAAAGCAATCTAATAACTATTTTATACTATTCAAATAAAATAAATAAAAAATTCTTAGTTATTATTTTATTAACATAATTATGATAAACTTTTTTACAAAAAAGCAACCGACTTCCAAAAAAGACACTAAAACACATGAAAAATAACTTTATTTCGGAAGTCGTTGGGCAAAAACGAAAATACACAACCAAAGACACGGACTTCCGAAATAAAGTTATTTTTCACGTGTTTTAGTGTTTTTTTTGGAAGTCGGTTGTTTTTTGTATTTTTCACTTTTTAGTTGTGGTACCTACCCCACACACATTCATATAACACTACTTGATATGTAAATAACCGTTACAGGAAATTATTATAACGTCATCAATATAAACTAAGTGGAAAAAATACGCATTATTAAGGATAACTCAAAAACTACTGGTCAGTACTTGACCATTTAAATGGGTCCACATGTGAAGCACCAGCTTTCAAATAAAAAAAGAATCATCCAAATCGGTACACCCAAAAAAAAGTTATGAGCTAATAAAAATAAAAAAAAATAAAAATACAGTTGAATTGAGAACCTCCTCCTTTTTTTGAAGTCGGTTAAAAATGCATAAATTAAAAATGTTATTATTATATTCTATGTTCTAGTTAACAAACTGTATTCCAGTATTAAATACTTTCTGTTTCAGGACATACCTATTGTAGTATTGTTATTGAATTAGTACTCCTCTTAGTTCTACTCTCCTAGCTTTATAACTTAAATTAATTCCTCAATAGCAAACGCAGTCAATCAATCACTCACTAATATTTGATATGTATAGATCGGTATCCTATCCGAAATTTCACGATACATTGTTTACAATAGGATTTCATTTCGATGTCTCTCATCGTTTCTACATATTGAACGGATATCTCGTTTCTCTGAATGAAGTCAGAGTCATTCATCGGTCATCAGTTCACTTTACCTACTGCATACATCGAAACATTTCAACCATAGAAACATTAATTCTATCACAATCGATACAAGTACTCTAGTTTACGAGTTTATTCTGAATTCAGCGAAGGTCTGCCGAAGTTTTGTTGTACAGCGACGTGTGGAAACTAAAACTGCGGTATTTCTATGCTCCTTGCACTATTTGTGAGGCGCAAATAGTAACTGTTAGGCGATGCGTAGGATTCTGTAGAAAGTAGTTACATACTTGTTTTATGTTTTTATAAGATATGCCAAGCAGCGTTGCTTTGTTCTGCACCCTAATTGCGTAACACACACACACACACACAATCATAATCCGAAGAATTATGATAGAGATTCCTAATCCATTGCTTCATAGGTTTGAAAAATTGGTCTGCTCAACAACCTAAATAACGCAATTAATGTTTTTGAAGTGTCAATATGAAAGGCACCGCCATTTAAGCGTGTTATGCAATTACCCCGCCGGTTTTTGAAGTGGAAACTTCTTTAGGCGCAGTTTGGGTTTTTTCTCAACAGTAAACGAAACTGAACCATCACGCTCGGGCCGGTGACGCTGAATCGGGTATACTCGGCTCCGGTCGGTCGGTGACGAAAAATCGCGTATACTCGGCGCTGAATCGCGTATACCTACTCGGCTCCGGTCGTAAAGGCTCGTGCACACTAGCGCGACGCGACAGTGCGACACAAAGGCACCGCGTGTCGCGCGACGGCCGGTGCCTTTAAGTTGTGCTGTCGCGTCGCGCCTGTTTGTGGGAACCTTAAGTTTTCACTTCTATCGTGTGGTCAGAACCAAACACGTTCTTTTTTTGAAGTGAATGGTGTAATTACAGGCACATGACAAATGTCAACTATATCACCACGATGGCAAAGCATCGGTGATCCCTCTGGTATTGCAGATGTCAACAGATGGCAGTGACCATCAAGTAGGTCGCCTGCTGTCTGCCACCTTTGGATTTTTATATTGCGTTTATGATATATGTGTTGATAAGACAGTAACATCATCATTACATTTAGTTTCCTTGCTCTTGTTTCATGTTTATTATTGTATATATTATATGTAGATAATTATATGTTTTATGTATGTATGTATGTATTTGTTGTATATGTAAATGGTACACCACTGACTACCTGCATTATTGTCTCTCGTTCTCCTTTGAATACATCCAAAGGTTGTCTGTAAAAGATCGCTTTTAGCTATAAGACCGCCCATTGTGTCACCCTGTGTAAAATGTCTTCATTTATATCTGTAATTTTTATGGTGTACATAATAAAGAGCTATTCTATTCTGTTCTACGTCAAACGTATCTTTACTAATGTCTTTTGTAGATAGGATTTAATTCAGATTTGTTAAAGTTGTAATGGCAATCATGTCATTTGGTTTAAATAGGCTTTTATTTTTATTATTTTATTTATCTTTTTTAGAGATTTTCCTATATTTTGCGAATTTGAGAACGTTGTAGGCCTAACTTGTAGACTGTAGAGTTGTAGACCTTTTGCTATTTTATTGAGTACCTGCTACTTGTTTACAGGCCTACACTGTCGTCCCATACCTATTAAAACTGTAATTTGAAAACATTGTAAAAGCCACTTATTTTAAAAGAGTAACCGTGGACTTTCTTGCCGGCTCTTCTCCAGAGGAAACGACCAATTGGAACCGTACACTTAGCTTCTGACGTTTCACAAGTGCCCATGTAGGTTTATGTGAAATAAAATATTTTGATTTTGTATCCATTTGCATTTGAAATGTAGCTAACAAAACAAAATACTTGACAGTTTCGATAAAACTTTTATTGATATCAATAGTGATGTTAGTAAGTACATTTTTGTGCAAAGCTTTGTAAAACAATCATTGTTGAAACAAAACTTTTAGCTATCGAAGCCTATTCAATTAAATTTAATATCGAAAAACAAGCTCCAATATAAATTCTCTGATAAATTAATCCTCAATATATTTAATTTCATTACGTAACAAGAGTTTCAAACTTCAACGAACACTAAACAAAGTATATATTTACTTTTCATTAATATTACGTGACGTACCTACTCAAAGGCCTAGTCCATTTTTCTGTTTAACTTGACCCGAATAAAAGCTCCTGCAGACAGGTGAGACGCGACGGTGCAACGCGATTCTGGTAGAACAATCTTCATGAAGTTTTCATAGAAATTGTTCTACGAGAGTCGCGTCGCGCTGTAGAATCGCGCCTGTTTGCGCGAGCCTTTCCTCTCTCACAATACAGATACCTACATCAATGTAGGTGAAATACTTTAGTAAAACTCAGTTCCTATAAACAAAAACGAATCGTTTTGCTTACCAATGGTAGGATTTTTTATTGCCACACTGAGAATATAAATAGATTCGTAAGCTAATTTTACCCGTGATAGCTACTTCCATATGGGAGGGTCTACTATGCAAAGCTATGAGGGCTTTGCTTCATTATTGGTAAAAATACAAGAGCCTTAATTTTAACCAATAACGGTCCGTAAATTATAGGAATCGGTCATAAGACTATTTACCTATTGACTTTGAGGTAGACCTAGAGACTGAGGATTGTAGACAGAAGCAAGTTAGGGTTAAATACTGTGAGTAGTAAAATCCAATTTATTGCATGTATTTTGGTATACATGCCCAACTTGTTTTAAGAAGATTAAGTGAGGTACATAACGTAATTTTGCTTTACGACTAGTTCATTCATACTTTTCCAGTAGAGGATGAATGGGAAAAGTAAATTATTTGAAAAAAGCTTGTAAATAATTTAAAACAAACTGCGGGGTAATTACGTAACACACTAACAGTAGGAATGGGTTTCTTTTTGACAGTTCAACAACATCAATTGCGTTATTTACGTTGTTGTGCAGACAATTTTTTCGAACAAATGAAGCAATGGATTAGCAATAGGCTTCAAAATGATTCAGATTGTGATAGATAGCGTGTTACGTAATTAGGGTGCTGGTTTAGTCACATTTTAGATTAGGTTAGAAAAGCTATTTAAAAAAGCCACCCACAACTTACGAATAACAAGCTTCGAAAAAGTGAAAGCCATTATTAAAAAAAGCGATGATTGCAAATACCTCAGTCCCCGAAAGTAGATAACTAACGTGTTCGTAGTTACGTAGGTAAATATGTAATAAATTTATGTTGATGGATTGCTGGAAGCCTGCCAGCCGAGCTCGCGTAGTATTAAATTTAACCAAACACTCCTTTGTTCATGTTGCAATATGTCTGGCTTAAGCTGTATTCGTTAATATCAGTAAGGATAAAAAGATTCCCTTGGTTACAGTCATCGCTGCTCAATAATAATCATGAGTAGACTCTCAGTGTTTCTTTGACGGCCAATTGCTGAACGCGTACTCTATTCCTTCCATGCAATACACTGGATCGATCTGAATTGTTGATGCCATTCACACGACCGCAATGAAGTGTATAGCGTATTATTTGACCGCGAGTGATATCTTAATACTTAAAATCCCAAATATATAACGGAAGTACTCTAATACACAATAGTTAATTATTATACATATAAGTATTTACACTTGAAACTAAATGATCCATATATGATATCATAGGTATACCTAAAATACAAAAACAAAATGAGACGTAGGCGTCGAAGATACTACTCCACCTCGCTGTCATTTATCTTAATTTATTTGCGAGTGACAACTTTCAATAATTTTTTTTTCAGAAATTCTACAAAACATTTTCTCTTCCTTAGTTCGCACTAAAACTTATCATATTAAGTATTAGCGCCCTATATACACTCGAGAGCAATGAATCCAGGTCACTTAAAGAATGTTAAAAATCTCGGAAACTAAAAATGATAGGTTAATGCAATAAATTGTATTTAATAGACAATGTAATACTCCTTAAATGAAAGTAAAAAAAATATGAGTCACCATACATTTTATTAACACAAAATTACATAAAGAAAAAAACTGCTGATCTCTCCTTAAAACAAAAATAGGAAACATGAAATTTTTGAACTTTATTACGATTTTCTTGAATTTTAATACTTCGTATTGCCTCCTCGTGCTTCCATTACTGCGTTTACGCGGTTTGGCATGCTGTACACCAAGTTCCTTATACGATTTTGGGGAATATTCTCCCATTCCTCTGTGAGAGCAATTTTGAGCTCACGAAGCGTGATTGGGGGAGGGTTTCGTTGTTTTACGCATCTGCCTAGCTCGTCCCAAGCATGCTCGATCGGGTTGATATCCGGGCTGCGCGCTGGCCACTCCATACGAGTAATGTTCATCTCTTGAAGGTAGTCATTCACAATCCTACCTGTATGAGGTCGGGCATTGTCATGCATAAATATAGCATCCTCACCTAAATTGACCATAAATGGACCAACGTGATCATTGAGGATTTCTTCCACATATCTTACGCTAGTTAAAGAGCCGTTTTCTATGATCACCAGCTCTGTGCGACTTTCAGAAGAAATTCCGGCCCACACAAGTACAGACCCACCACCGTAGGCTACTTTTTCTTCGATGCATGCTTGCTTGAATCTTTCCCCTGGTCTTCGATACACTCTGTGTCTTCCATCGTGCTTGTAGAGCATAAATTTTGATTCGTCGGAGAACATAACTTTTGACCAATCTTCAATACTCCAATTTACGTGGCTCTGGGCATATCTTAGTCTTGAAATACGATGCCCACGCTCCAGTTTAGGGCCGTTTGCAGGTCTAAGGGGTTTTAAGTTAGATTCAGCAAGCCGACGTCTTACTGTCCATGCACTTGGGTTACTTCCTCCGAGGCGTCGAAACTGATTTGTGAGTTCAGTTCCTGTGAGAAAGCGATTTCGAAGCATGGTGTTCACCAAGTATCGGTCTTCTCGTGCTGTGGTACACCTGGTTCTGCCCGTTCCTGGTCTGCGTAGGTTAGAACCAGTTTCTTCGTAACGTCGGAGAACTCTTTGTACTGTTGACAGCGACACACCGACAGTCCTGGCTGTATCGCGCTGACTCCGGCCGGTTTCCAGCATTGTAAGTATTCTGGTGCATTCTTCAGGCGTAAGCGACATAATTTCAGCTTGAATAATGAATATAGAGCACTATCAACATGGTTTATGTACCCACATAAATGACAGATTACAAACAAAAGCAAAACCAAATGCTGTAATTTCGTAGTTCCATCTTCGAAAGTGGCCCTTTTTCAAATTTGATTTTTTTATGATATAACTTTACAATAACTAAGAAGTTTTAATACCTTCATTTAAGGAGTATTACATTGTCTATTAAATACAATTTATTGCATTAACCTAGCATTTTTAGCTTCCGAGATTTTTAGGATTCTTTAAGTGACCCGGATTCATTGCTCTCGAGTGTAGATAACTTCTTCTGTGACGTCAAATGATGATAACCGCCACCTCGTCTTACAGCCCTTTAGCCCTTATTATGACACTTGCCTGGTTTCTACATAGTCATAAAAAACGTGGCGGAAATTGCGCGTTACGCGGTAGAAAGGCCCTTTTACGTGGTAAAAGTGGCATCTTTGTAATAAGATACGTAGTGTCTTTGTAATGAAATTATTAAATAATGCCAAACATCAAAAGATCGGCTTCGAATCTAACCGGATGCAGCTGAATACCAGTATTTTACATGGAATGACTCGCTATCTATCTGACCTGCACAACCCAGTTACTGGATAACTCGATACCCTTTGGTAATTCTAGTTTAACAGATGTTATATTCAAAATGAAAATTAGACTGAAGTTTATTATGAGTTTTCGGTATGATGAACAGGTGGTTCAAAAACTTATATATTTCTAACACGACAGCATGTTAAAACTTTATACCTCTTCTTAAGTTTCTTGCCCGTTCTTCTCCATAGGTACCTACTACGCTTTGGAATGGGCAACTAGCTTCATATTTCTGACTGACCGACTCCTTGACAATTCGAAAGTGCCTGTAAATGGTTTAATTGAAATAAATGCTTTGAGTTTGAGTTTACAAAATAAATGAGGTAGATATAAAATATCTACATTCTTCATAATAAAATGTTCAATAGGTAGAGAGCTTGCCTATTTAAACGAAACCATAATACAGATAAGATAAATTAAATTAACAAAAGTCTTGAAATTAGGTTTGGAGAGAACAAAAGGTACTGACCAAAATGCCTTGCTAAATAAGAACAAACGCTTAGGTATTTTTTACCTGTATTTTCTTAGGCAGAAGATCTACTTAGATAATCGTTAAAACGAATAAAAGAAAGCCGACCCTTTTCTTAATTCTGAAAATCAAGTAAGAACTTGACTTATCTGCAGACTTTCTGTATTTTCAATCCATTCTGTGATATTATAATTTTGTGAAAGTTTATTGAAGATGTTTGTTAGTTGTCAGATTTGGATGATAATTGGTACTTAAACAACTTATGTCTTGGACTTTCGTCATGTGCGTGAACAGGCGCCGCCAGTTGGGACATGGTCATCTCTTAGCTGCCACGGCTTATTTTGATTTAATTTAATATTTGAATTGTTTTTATCTTTATATTACGGATGCTTTTAACGTTCTGCATCGTGCTCACATGCATGATTTCAACATGAATGATGTAAACAATATTTTGTAACCATATTTTTTATTTAAAAGAGTGTCCGTGGAGTTTCATGCCCTTTCGTCTCCATAGGTACCTGCTACGCTTTGGAATGGGCAACTAGCTTCATCTTTCTGACCGACCGACACCTTGACAATTCAAAAGTGCCTATAATTGGTTTATTTGAAATAAATGCTTTAAGTTCAAGTTTGATTAAGACATAGGACCCCGGTAAATGAAGCAGTTTCCCTGGGATGTAAGTAAAACCGCCATAAACAGCTAATAACTTATAAAACCCATTTACAAGGATTAAACTACGAGAGAACTGCACCCTAATTACGTAACACACGATCTATCACAATCTGAATAATTTTGAAGCCTATTGCTAAACCATTGCTTCATATGTTCGAGAAATGTGTCTGCTTAACAACGTAAATAACGCAATGAATGTTGTTGAACTGTCAAAATGAAAGCCATTCCTACTGTTAGTGTGTTACGTAATTACCCGCTGGTTTCAAGTTGAAGAATGATCGACCAATTAAGAACAAAAATAAAACAACTCTTTTGCCGAGAACTCATAAATTTTACTATAGATTGCATGCTTAGATTGAGATTTGAATAACGTTCTAAAATACCTTCTCTTATTCAGGTAGGTAATTACTATACACATAAAAATATATTCAAAGTTGAGGGTTTACTGTATTTTAATTAGATATAATAAAATAAAAGGTACCTGTTCAGTATTCTGAGTTATCAAATTTATATTGTGAGAACTTAATCGTTCCCATTTAGGAACGATTAAGTTCGTACAACATAAAGTTATGTATATACTTAAAAGTATTGTATTATGTATTTACATAAATCGCAAAAATCTGTGAAATGGGTCGAACAAAGACTCATACTATTACTGTAGGTATACGAGTATAGGCACACTTTCGCGCACAATATTCTCAACAATTTACATTAAATATTAACGTCGACTCAGCCTGAAAAATCAGCGTCAGCCGTAAATTATGCCAAAATGAATGTCTTCATTAATTTAACTACAAAAACGAGCCTTATTTTAATGCATTTAAAACATTTTCACGGGTAGTTTAATTATAACTATGACACTGGAATATTAAGTGAGGAATATATTTAAATTACACGTTGTAAGTACTAACGAGAGTTGAATTAAGTTTGAAAATGTATGAACTAAAACCTAAAGCGAGTCACGTAAACTTCGTCTAAGGCTAGATCGCATCGTGCACACACTTATTATTATAATAATTATGTTCCCTCTAAAGTGCAGTCATTATTTTCTAGTTGGTGTTTCTGAATGAAGATAAACTTGGCCAGGTGTGACCGTTCCCGTGAATTTTATACACTACTCGAGAAGTTGGAGAGTGTAGAAGGGCACTTCACTTCGCTTCGTGCTACCTCGGCTCGCCTCGGGCGACTTCCGATCGTTGTCGGTTTTTGCGCCGGAGTCAAAGGACTCGAAGTGTCTTGTAGTTCTTAGCATGAGTGCATAGTCACGTACTTCGGACTTCGGTCAATTTCGACCAGTACTTCGTCGAAGCAACTTCACAAGTAGAGTAGTGCAGATTTTAGAAAAAATACTTTCAAAGTAATAGGTTCCATTGAAGGTCTGACATCCTGTTATATGAATATGATGGCTCTGATTGATTGTTGTCGTAGATAGAATATGATTTAGATTAGCTGTCAGCGTACTCGTATACGAAAGTCCTTACGATATCGCGAGTCTTTGACAGTTACGTGTAAACTGGTACTAGCTAATGTATTCGGGTAATACTTTCTAAAGAAATCGAACTGTGACAACCGTTTTGTGGGGTCCTAGTTGTTCAATAACTGGGGTCAGACAAAAACTTTGCATACGTGAAGAAGATCGAGAATAGTTATTTGTGCAACAAGAGAGCAAAGTTGGTTTCTGCTGCGAGTATTGATTTTGAATCCCGAATAAGCGAAGAATTCTATAATTGAATCACGAGCGTAGCGAGTGCTTCTAGTTTAGAATCCTGAGCGCCGTGAGGGATTCAAAGACACGAGATGCAAACAACTTTGGTCTCGTGTACAACTACGGCAACACATTGATCTCACTTCTACTCGAATCCGGAAACTAGTTTGGTCTTTCAAAAAGCTGAGACATGTGGCAGACTATAAATTGTTACGCAGGGTATACTGTGCATTGACGGTACCAGTCATGAGCTACTGTATTGTGGTTTGGGGTGGTGCATGTAAAACCTTCATGTTACACCTAGAAAGAGCTCAAAGGTCCTCGCTAAAAGTTATGACATTTAAACCCTACTTATTTCCTACTGTGACATTATATGAGTTGTGCAAAGTACTCACTGTGGGGCAAACTTATATTCTGCAGGTTGTTGTCAAACAACACACTAACACACCATATAGTGACAAACACAAAAATAAACTAACCATACCTGACGTCTGTTTGCCTGTGCGATGCCACACAGCGTCTGCTAGACGACAGCGTGCCCACCAGGCCACCTACTTATATAATAAGTTAAATACGACGCTAAATATAAATCCACGAAACAAGACAAACAGTGAAAACTTGGTTGCTTTCACATGATTATGAAAAAACAGAACATCTATTGCAGCGGATGTGAGGCACTTATGGTATATCTCGTCTAAACCACATAGAAAAACACTCTAAATCACGTACACAGCGATAACCTCTCACACTTACACGCCCTCTTACACACGCACACTCTCACCTTCACACACCCCTTCACACCACTCTCACACGCACACAACCCTTCACACCACTCTCACACTCACAGTTATAGTCTCATTTTCATTGTTTTCATAATCTTTACTTATTTTTATTTTTCTATTTTTTATTTTGTAAAATAAAATATAAAAATAATTAAAATTTACATTTTACTAAATGTATCTTTTTGTATTTTTTTGTTTTTATCTAATTTATTTCAATCATAATGAAAATGAATGTGTCAATTTGCTTATTATTAATGTTGTAAAAGTCTGGTTGTTCCTATTAATTAATTAATGTATACTCTATTTTTATTTTATCTAAATGACAAATGTGATTTTAAATTATTTAGTTTTTATTAAATTTATTTCAATCATATTATAATTTGAATATGTAAATAACTATCAATTTTAATAGTAATCATTCAAAAACTTAAATTAATGTGTCAATTTATGTATTAATGTTGTAAAAGTCTAGTTGTTTCTATTAATGCATATAATAGAAATTGGGTATTAAGAAACTGACTCCTGAAATACAGGTATTATATATCTAGCTCTGGAGTCAGGGTTTCACAATGATTGTAATGAATGTTATGCAAATAAATTATTGTTATTATATTAACTTTTCACCTCAGCAGCGAGAACATTTTACCTAAAGGTAACAAAATACAACATGGAAACTATTAAACCGCATGACGTATATTAGTAAAACAAACATTATTAAAAAATGTATTACATTTAAAACCTTAGAAGATTTGCAATTTTACGGTTATATATGTGTATCCGAACGCTTTATTGTTTGTTTCTTTTTTGGGCCTTTTAGGTATGGAATTTGAAAATCGAACTTCTAATCGATTTGTTTCTATCTCTCGCTTTTTTCGAATCGAAGTGAAAGTGACAGAACAAAGTGAAGTTCAAATCTTTCGAATTTTCTGAGTAGACCCAGCACTGTTCTCGACATATAAAAATAATCATTAAAGTTACTTTATCTCACGCTCGCAGGAAAATCGAATTTTTCTCACTGTTTTTTTAAACAGCAATCACTGCTTGTTTGAGGTGCTGGGGTGAAAAATATATTTCTGTCTCGTGTAGTCTTACTACTAGTATAAATAAGTTTGTCCTTGTCTCATTATTATTAAGAGGCTTGGCCATTGTTGTACTTTTCACCATGCAATACCTACAACTGAACAGTAAATCTGCTGCCAACATTTAATTTAAGGCGCTGCCCAAACGTAGGACACCGTAAAACGCTCAGTTTTTTGTCGCACAGTTAGGCGTATTGGTACATATTACAATCCAGAAAAAAATTCAGTGTATTGTCAAATGTTCAAAGAAAAGACTTATTTAAAAATATTTCATAAAATAAAATAGTATCATGATGGTTGCATATTAGAAAATCAAAACTTTCTCGAGCAAATTTCAAAAGAACAACGTACAAATCAACAAAGTTTAAAATAACGATGGTCATTTGATCAAAAGTTCAGCTGACCAAAGTCTGGAATATCAATGTTTAAATTATTTATTACACTATTGACCAAATCGTTTAAAGGTCAAAATGGATTACTGGATAAATTATTAATTATCAAATGGATTAACTGAAAAAGGTAAAAATATAAGTATACCTACATTTAAATTAATAATTCTTAAGAAGAAATCATTTGTGAGTATAAAATTTGATTAGTTATGATTTCTCTTTCGACTATATCGCTTATTTGATTCGTATACCATAATCAGCCTGTAACGTTCCCGCGGACACAGGCCCCCTCTCTGTGAGAGGGAGTGGGCCGTAATCCACCACGCGGGCCTAGTGCGGGTTGGTAGATGTCACATGTCTTCGGATTCTTAGTTCTAGGACGAGGACATGCCATATACAGCAACCCCTATGCAGTCCTTATATATAATCTTATTTATTAACGTCAAACAAAAACAGACAGATATTGAAGAAGGGATTTAATTTTTCAGTGCAATTGTGTACTGAACAAATACCTACTAAATAAAATAAGTTGGAGCTAAGTATATTTACTAGACAGTAAATTAATATTTTCTTAAAAGTAAAGTACAGTAAACATTTTCATGGAATGTTGACATTGCTACGAAGGTAAAAAACTCTAACTTGTAAACCTCAAAATAGAGAAAGACAAAAATGAAGGTAGATAGGAATTTATTTACTAAAGCCTCGTGTACACAAGAGTGTTTTTATTTATTTAATACTTCAAGCACACAAATGTTCAGAGGCGAATTTAATGCCATAGCCATTTTTACCATTCAACCTTTGGGTGATGCAGAGAGAAACAGTGGTATAGGTGGTCGAAAAGCTACCACTTTGGTAGTTTTTTGACCCGAGAGGAGATAATGTCCATGCAAGACTCGCAGACGAGTCGCCAGAGTCGCCGTCTGGCGACTGTGAGCCACTGTCACCATCTGGCGAACGAGACGCTATTCATACAAACGAGGCTTTATAACTACTTCTATTTACGTACGAACAAGGGTGATTCATTAGGTAGACTTGCTGGCACAAGATGTTCTCCACCACTCAACCTTTGGTTACCTATATCTATGTGAACTTAGCCTACCAACAAACAGTTGTTTACCTCAGTATATTCTGTACATATTACTCACAGCGGCTTGCCATCTGTTGTTGCAAATAGGAATCCTACTTAATCGTAATAGGTAAATATGTAATAAATTTATGTTGATGGATTGCTGGAAGCCTGCCAGCCGAGCTCGCGTAGTATTAAATTTAACCAAACACTCCTTTGTTCATGTTGCAATATGTCTGGCTTAAGCTGTATTCGTTAATATCAGTAAGGATAAAAAGATTCCCTTGGTTACAGTCATCGCTGCTCAATAATAATCATGAGTAGACTCTCAGTGTTTCTTTGACGGCCAATTGCTGAACGCGTACTCTATTCCTTCCATGCAATACACTGGATCGATCTGAATTGTTGATGCCATTCACACGACCGCAATGAAGTGTATAGCGTATTATTTGACCGCGAGTGATATCTTAATACTTAAAATCCCAAATATATAACGGAAGTACTCTAATACACAATAGTTAATTATTATACATATAAGTATTTACACTTGAAACTAAATGATCCATATATGATATCATAGGTATACCTAAAATACAAAAACAAAATGAGACGTAGGCGTCGAAGATACTACTCCACCTCGCTGTCATTTATCTTAATTTATTTGCGAGTGACAACTTTCAATAAATTTTTTTTCAGAAATTCTACAAAACATTTTCTCTTCCTTAGTTCGCACTAAAACTTATCATATTAAGTATTAGCGCCCTATATAGATAACTTCTTCTGTGACGTCAAATGATGATAACCGCCACCTCGTCTTACAGCCCTTTAGCCCTTATTATGACACTTGCCTGGTTTCTACATAGTCATAAAAAACGTGGCGGAAATTGCGCGTTACGCGGTAGAAAGGCCCTTTTACGTGGTAAAAGTGGCATCTTTGTAATAAGATACGTAGTGTCTTTGTAATGAAATTATTAAATAATGTTAAACATCCAAAGATGTTTTGCAAATCTGCCAAGCCTTTTTCCAACTATGTTAATGTCGGCTTCCAATCTAACCGGATGCAGCTGAATACCAGTATTTTACATGGAATGACTCGCTATCTATCTGACCTGTACAACCCAGTTACTGGATAACTCGATACCCTTTGGTAATTCTGGTTTAACAGATGTTATATTCAACATGAAAATTAGACTGAAGTTTATTATGAGTTTTCGGTATGATCACCTGTTCAAAAAGTTATATATTTCTAACACGACCGCATGTTAAAACTTTATACCTCTTCTTAAGTTTCTTGCCCGTTCTTTTCCATAGGTACCTACTACGCTTTGGAATGGGCAACTAGCTTCATATTTCTGACTGACCGACTCCTTGACAATTCAAAAGTGCCTGTAAATGGTTTAATTGAAATAAATGCTTTGAGTTTGAGTTTACAAAATAAATGAGGTAGATATAAAATATCTACATTCTTCATAATAAAATGTTCAATAGGTAGAGAGCTTGCCTATTTAAACGAAACCATAATACAGATAAGATAAATTAAATTAACAAAAGTCTTGAAATTAGGTTTGGAGAGAACAAAAAAGTACTGACCAAAATGCCTTGCTAAATAAGAACAAACGCTTAGGTATTTTTTACCTGTATTTTCCTAGGCAGAAGATCTACGTAGATAATCGTTAAAACGAATAAAACAAAGCCTACCCTTTTCTTAATCCTGAAAGTCAAGTAAGAACTTGTCTTATCTGCAGACTTTCTGTATTTTCAATACATTCTGTGATATTATAATTTTGTGAAAGTTTATTGAAGATGTTTGTTAGTTGTCAGATTTGGATGATTATTGGTACTTAAACAACTTATGTTTTGGACTTACGTCATGTGCGTGAACAGGCGCCGTCAGTTGGGACATGGTCATCTCTTAGCTGCCACGGCTTATTTTGATTTAATTTAATATTTGAATTGTTTTTATCTTTATATTACGGATGCTTTTAACGTTCTGCATCGTGCTCACATGCATGATTTCAACATGAATGATGTAACCAATATTTTGTAACCATATTTTTTATTTAAAAGAGTGTCCGTGGAGTTTCATGCCCTTTGTTCTCCATAGGTACCTACTACGCTTTCGAATGGGCAAATAGCTTCATCTTTCTGACCGACCGACACCTTGACAATTCAAAAGTGTCTGTAATTGGTTTATTTGAAATAAATGCTTTAAGTTCAAGTTTGATTAAGACATAGGACCCCGGTAAATGAAGCAGTTTCCCTGGGATGTAAATAAAACCGCCATAAACAGCTAATAACTTATAAATTACCCATTTACAAGGATTAAACTACGAGAGAACTGCACCCTAATTACGTAACACACGATCTATCACAATCTGAATAATTTTGAAGCCTATTGCTAAACCATTGCTTCATATGTTCGAGAAATGTGTCTGCTCAACAACGTAAATAATGCAATGAATGTTGCTGAACTGTCAAAATGAAAGCCATTCCTACTGTTAGTGTGTTACGTAATTACCCCGCTGGTTTCAAGTTTCAATGATCGACCAATTAAGAACAAAAATAAAACAACTCTTTTGCCGAGAACTCATAAATTTTACTATAGATTGCATGCTTAGATTGAGATTTGAATAACGTTCTAAAATACCTTCTCTTATTCAGGTAGGTAATTACTATACACATAAAAATATATTCAAAGTTGAGGGTTTACTGTATTTTAATTAGATATAATAAAATAAAAGGTACCTGTTCAGTATTCTGAGTTATCAAATTTATATTGTGAGAACTTAATCGTTCCCATTTAGGAACGATTAAGTTCGTACAACATAAAGTTATGTATATACTTAAAAGTATTGTATTATGTATTTACATAAATCGCGAAAATCTGTGAAATGAGACGAACAAAGACTCATACAATTACTGTAGGTATACGAGTATAGGCACACTTTCGCGCACAATATTCTCAACAATTTACATTAAATATTAACGTCGACTCAGCCTGAAAAATCAGCGTCAGCCGTAAATTATGCCAAAATGAATGTCTTCATTAATTTAACTACAAAAACGAGCCTTATTTTAATGCATTTAAAACATTTTCACGGGTAGTTTAATTATAACTATGACACTGGAATATTAAGTGAGGAATATATTTAAATTACACGTTGTAAGTACTAACGAGAGTTGAATTAAGTTTGAAAATGTATGAACTAAAACCTAAAGCGAGTCACGTAAACTTCGTCTAAGGCTAGATCGCATCGTGCACACACTTATTATTATAATAATTATGTTCCCTCTAAAGTGCAGTCATTATTTTCTAGTTGGTGTTTCTGAATGAAGATAAACTTGGCCAGGTGTGACCGTTCCCGTGAATTTTATACACTACTCGAGAAGTTGGAGAGTGTAGAAGGGCACTTCACTTCGCTTCGTGCTACCTCGGCTCGCCTCGGGCGACTTCCGATCGTTGTCGGTTTTTGCGCCGGAGTCAAAGGACTCGAAGTGTCCTGTAGTTCTTAGCATGAGTGCATAGTCACGTACTTCGGACTTCGGTCAATTTCGACCAGTACTTCGTCGAAGCAACTTCACAAGTAGAGTAGTGCAGATTTTAGAAAAAATACTTTCAAAGTAATAGGTTCCATTGAAGGTCTGACATCCTGTTATATGAATATGATGGCTCTGATTGATTGTTGTCGTAGATAGAATATGATTTAGATTAGCTGTCAGCGTACTCGTATACGAAAGTCCTTACGATATCGCGAGTCTTTGACAGTTACGTGTAAACTGGTACTAGCTAATGTATTCGGGTAATACTTTCTAAAGAAATCGAACTGTGACAACCGTTTTGTGGGGTCCTAGTTGTTCAATAACTGGGGTCAGACAAAAACTTTGCATACGTGAAGAAGATCGAGAATAGTTATTTGTGCAACAAGAGAGCAAAGTTGGTTTCTGCTGCGAGTATTGATTTTGAATCCCGAATAAGCGAAGAATTCTATAATTGAATCACGAGCGTAGCGAGTGCTTCTAGTTTAGAATCCTGAGCGCCGTGAGGGATTCAAAGACACGAGATGCAAACAACTTTGGTCTCGTGTACAACTACGGCAACACATTGATCTCACTTCTACTCGAATCCGGAAACTAGTTTGGTCTTTCAAAAAGCTGAGACATGTGGCAGACTATAAATTGTTACGCAGGGTATACTGTGCATTGACGGTACCAGTCATGAGCTACTGTATTGTGGTTTGGGGTGGTGCATGTAAAACCTTCATGTTACACCTAGAAAGAGCTCAAAGGTCCTCGCTAAAAGTTATGACATTTAAACCCTACTTATTTCCTACTGTGACATTATATGAGTTGTGCAAAGTACTCACTGTGGGGCAAACTTATATTCTGCAGGTTGTTGTCAAACAACACACTAACACACCATATAGTGACAAACACAAAAATAAACTAACCATACCTGACGTCTGTTTGCCTGTGCGATGCCACACAGCGTCTGCTAGACGACAGCGTGCCCACCAGGCCACCTACTTATATAATAAGTTAAATACGACGCTAAATATAAATCCACGAAACAAGACAAACAGTGATAACTTGGTTGCTTTCACATGATTATGAAAAAACAGAACATCTATTGCAGCGGATGTGAGGCACTTATGGTATATCTCGTCTAAACCACATAGAAAAACACTCTAAATCACGTACACAGCGATAACCTCTCACACTTACACGCCCTCTTACACACGCACACTCTCACCTTCACACACCCCTTCACACCACTCTCACACGCACACAACCCTTCACACCACTCTCACACTCACAGTTATAGTCTCATTTTCATTGTTTTCATAATCTTTACTTATTTTTATTTTTCTATTTTTTATTTTGTAAAATAAAATATAAAAATAATTAAAATTTACATTTTACTAAATGTATCTTTTTGTATTTTTTTGTTTTTATCTAATTTATTTCAATCATAATGAAAATGAATGTGTCAATTTGCTTATTATTAATGTTGTAAAAGTCTGGTTGTTCCTATTAATTAATTAATGTATACTCTATTTTTATTTTATCTAAATGACAAATGTGATTTTAAATTATTTAGTTTTTATTAAATTTATTTCAATCATATTATAATTTGAATATATCATATCATCATCATATCATTCAAAAACTTAAATTAATGTGTCAATTTATTTATTAATGTTGTAAAAGTCTAGTTGTTTCTATTAATGCATACAATAGAAATTGGGTATTAAGAAACTGACTCCTGAAATACAGGTATTATATATCTAGCTCTGGAGTCAGGGTTTCACAATGATTGTAATGAATGTTATGCAAATAAATTATTGTTATTATATTAACTTTTCACCTCAGCAGCGAGAACATTTTACCTAAAGGTAACAAAATACAACATGGAAACTATTAAACCGCATGACGTATATTAGTAAAACAAACATTATTAAAAAATGTATTACATTTAAAACCTTAACAGAAGATTTGCAATTTTACGGTTATATATGTGTATCCGAACGCTTTATTGTTTGTTTCTTTTTTGGGCCTTTTAGGTATGGAATTTGAAAATCGAACTTCTAATCGATTTGTTTCTATCTCTCGCTTTTTTCGAATCGAAGTGAAAGTGACAGAACAAAGTGAAGTTCAAATCTTTCGAATTTTCTGAGTAGACCCCGCACTGTTCTTCGCATATAAAAATAATAATTAAAAAGTTACTTTGTCTCACGCTCGCAGGAATATCGATTTTTTCTCACTGGCTTTTTAAACAGCAAACCCTGCTTGTTTGAGGTGCTGGGGTGAAAAATATATTTCTGTCTCGTGTAGTCTTACTACTAGTATAAATAAGTTTGTCCTTGTCTCATTATTATTAAGAGGCTTGGCCATTGTTGTACTTTCCACCATGCAATACCAACAACTGAACAGTAAATCTGCTGCCAACATTTAATTTAAGGCGCTGCCCAAACGTAGGACACCGTAAAACGCTCAGTTTTTTGTCGCACAGTTAGGCGTATTGGTACATATTACAATCCAGAAAAAAATTCAGTGTATTGTCAAATATTCAAAGAAAAGACTTATTCAAAAATATTTGATAAAATGAAAAAATAAAAAAATGTCGACATTTATATCTGTATTTTTTATGGTGTACATAATAAAGAGTACTCTATTCTATTCTATTCTATTCTATAGTATCATGATAAATAAATCGTAAAACAGAGCTCAAAAAAATATTTTCGTCGCATAATTCTTGAAATGTTGAGCGTAAACTATCATATTGTATGTAATGAATAATGATAATAAAGAATCAATTCAATCAACTAAAGAAATACCTAAACATTATTCCACTGAGCCGTACATTTGTGTTTTAATTTAATTAAAACTGCAAAATTTTGTGGTCATTCGATTCAACTAACATCAAACGCATCGCTACATTTTTAGGTAATCGACAATACTGCGTCGCGGCAACAAATAATATGAACCTTATTTGTTGCCGCGACGCAGTATTGTCGATTACCTAAAAATTTGCTTCTTACCGCGCCTTAACAGCGGATTGACTTACTTTCCGAAATGATTTTAAATTTTGCCATGTTTTTTATTTCATCTACGTGAGAGGAAAATAATGTAATGTTTATGCAATAGCTAACAACTAGAAATAAGCAGTACTTAACTTATAACTAGAAAAAAGGATTTACTTATATTGAAGTCAGTCTTTTGTTCTGCCAGTCGCAGGCAATGTCTGAGGCATTTCGCTTAGAGCCATATTGCATTGTATATTTTCTCTGCAAGTCCCTAGGCAACCTTAACTCGACTCCAAATATTATAATACACTCCCTGTAGTATTGTATTGATTACGAACCTTTGTAAAGTCTGAGTCTTTGACCGAAGGATATCTTACTAAGTATTCAATTTGTAACCTTTCGATAAATTAGAATGTATTAATTTTATGCTAAATAATAAATTCCGTTAGTGAATGAAAGAATAGAATTACACAAGGATTCGCATATTCGGATTTCATAACCCAAAAGATAGGTCTACAAGAGAGCCATTTAGATATAATTATGTATGGCCCACGGACTTGAATAAAAAGAAGGACTCCGCGCCACGCGTATCGAATACGAAGCACTATAAGGGATGATTTATATTATACCGGGCTGTGCCCGGGGCGTACCGTGTACGTGGCCCGGACGGGGCACGGATTTGAAACGTTCCATACATTTTGTATGAAGCAGTTTATGTTACACAGTGCATGATCCGTGCCCCGTCCGGGCCACGTACACGGTACGCCCCGGGCACGGCCGGGTCTAATATAAATCACTCATAAGTATGGAACGTTTGTACAAACATGCCTCACGCACACATTTACATCATAAGGTACCGACCGCTCGCTATTACACGGCACTACGGCATCATTGTAGGTTCTGTTTACGTCAAGTAATAAAATAAAATAAAGCCTTCTTGTGTCGTGAAATGGTGTAAAAATAATTGTACATCAGTAGTCTACAGAAAAAGTGTAAAGGAATAACATATCATAAGTCAGACACTTATTTAAATCAAGCACACATAGATCGGTACGGTGCTTAACAAAAAAAGAAGGACTCCGCGCCATGCATACCGAAATATGCATGGCGCGGAGTCCTTCTTTTTTTTCTAGTCCGTGGTATGGCCGATGTTAAATAAACAAAAGAACAGCATAAAAACATGTGGCTTATGGAAACGTTATACAAAAAGGTAACATCCGGCTTACCCGAGAAAAACCGGTTTGTTAATAAAAGCTGGCATTTTAGGCTTTCACCGAGACGTGGTGGGTCCAACATGCAGGGAATAAGAGACTAACTAAATCAGACACCGACCGGAAACATTATGTAAATAAAGACACGGGTTTATCATGGGCCCTGTAACCGGATAGGAACTTGCACAAATTAGTAGGTACTAAAAATGTACAGCCCTTATACCTACCCACCCTTTGCGTGTCGTCAAACCAGCATTAAAATCGTTGAAGCTATGTTCTAACTTTCTATGTTACAGGGTTTGGTCTCCGCACTTAATCGTTCAGGTGGACCATTGTGCGTGATCGTTGAACATATTTCTGCCACCAAAAATAAAAGTTCTTATCGAACTTTACTCAAGTGACCGCATTTAATTTGAAAGTGAACTCAATTGTTTTAACATAAATTATATCATCATGGAATTACTCCTCGACAAGACACCTTTCGAGCTGTTGTTCGAGTTTCTAAGTTGTGATGTAAACTTAGGAAAATTAATTCGCAAATCGACTGGCAACTTAAATTGTCTGTAGGTACTCGTATACTGACATTCTTTGAAAAGGCTATAACACCGCAAATTGACGTACTGTGACAACTTGTTAACAATTAATTTCCCTGACTGTATCTAATTATTTGCCACAAATTATGGCACTTTCCTTCCATTGTCCGTTCACTGTCACGGTAATTAAAGCCCGAATTCAATATCGACATGATGATAATTAAAATAAGATTTTATGCTTCCTTAATAATAAACTTACTTGGTGGATAATCCCTGTAGCTGATTTCACTGTACACAGCAAATGGCGAAGCACACACTATGGATATAATCCACAGTATGAGGATAATCCTTGAGGCTCTGGTTAGTCCGGCCATAGTGTAGAGATGGAGCGGATGACATATAGCCAGGTATCTCTCTAGAGAGAATGCTGATATCGTCAGCACTGACACGTAGGTAGCCCTGAAACAAATGAAAAATTAATTTATAATGTAAGACCATTTTCATTCTAGACCTTTCTACAAGATTGATTTCGTATCATTTAAGATAAAAATTTACTTGAATATTAGAATAGTCTCTAAGTGTACGTATACGTACGTGTTAGAGGGAACAAATTACAGTGATAACAGACGGCTAGGGACTTGATTTTTTATTTTTTCAAAAGATTAAATAAGTACTGGAAGAAATGTGAGAATTTCTGTAGTAATTTATGTAAAAAAATACTTGACACCTGCTGTGTCGCAATGATCAAAAGGAAATATAGGTAAGGTGAGTGGGGGGAAGATGAAAAACGGGGTAACACAAAAAGTTGTCCATAACGCCAGACTTAATGCAGTTTTTGCAGTGATGGCAACATTATTAAGATCGCCATTTTGTTACGTCGCACATCTTAGTCAGCGTTTGCCGCTTTGAGTTAATGGTTGTGTGAAAAATGCAAATGTCTGCGCAGTGACTTTTACGCAAATTAATCGAGTGTTTTAATCTTACCCCGTGTCCTGTAACTTTACTTACGAGGTGGGTACGAATGTTTTATTGGAATATCTACTCATTATTTTTAATTCTTATTTGTGTTATTACATTCAAATATAGATATTTTTCGTATTTTAGGATTTATTTCAATTTTCCATCTTTACCCACCAATATTTGACGGGGTAAGAAGAACATATAAAAGTTTCGACCTTACCCCGTTTTCAAAAGTCATACTAATAGACAGATGTTCTTAAACTGTTGTGATAAGATAAGTATACAAAATAAAATAATAGGTACCTACCCTTTTATGATTTTATGATGTTCATATAGAATATCGGTTGTACAAATTTTAAATTAATTAATGTTGTGTATAAGTGATTAGTGATTACATACTGTCTTTGAAATATTTAATTAGAATAAAATTATTGTTTTGTTTCAGCCAATATAACGGATGCACAGTAATAAACTGTCAGCGAGACAAATTCGGCCATTTGTATCTAGAAGTACTTACAAATGTTATTATTATAAATACTAACTTAGGACTACCGAATGACTATTCAATAAATGCATTTTGCCAATTCAGAATCACCATGTCACGTAACTACGTCCGGAAACCTCTACGCGCAACTTCCTACACTCATGACGATGTTGCTAACACCATAGAGTTATAGAGGTATGAGGAACAGGGTGTAGAGTTCACTCACACCTCCATGGAAAAGGGAGGATCCTCCGACCAGACGGGTATTGTGTCTGGTGGGCGACTGCCCGACGATTGATGTCGGGATGTTATATATATGCTAGTTGCGCGGTAAACTCTGCTTGCGCGATGCAGGATTTTGCGTGACGTCATTGTGACGTGTAGCTCGCATGTGGCGATTGTAGATGCCGCTACATCACTCCCCCCCGGAGACCGGAGGTCAATAGTGGGCTAAGTCGTGTATCTTGCGATGCTTGCCAGGGCCAGGTCAGGTTCCAGTGAGTCGGAACCGGGTGTCGCATAGTTCGCGGTGAGTCGGAACTGTCTGCGAAGATTCCCCAGTGAGTCGGGGTGGCGCTGCGTTATGCTCCAGTGCGTCGGATGTGGTACAGCGCCAAGTTGTGGCTGACTGCTGGCGTCGATCAGGAAAGGGTTTGAAGGCTCTGCTTGTGGACCGGCCGAGAGTGCAGTGTGCTGTGCCAAGGTTGCTGATGAGGCTGAGGGTGATGACCAGGTATGCGCGGTCGCTGCATTCTGGTGGTCAGGATACCCGTTGAAGCCGTGGGTGCTGGCTGGCTGTGTGACTCGCCGCTCGAAAGCTTGAAGGAAGTGATGATGACGTCACGCTGATGTACTTGCACGAAGGCTGCGCTGACGTTCATGTTCGGGGTCACCAGTATAGAGGTATGAGGAACAGGGTGTAAAGTTCACTCAAACCTCCATAGAAAAGGGAGGAACCTCCGACCAGACGGGTATCGTGTCTGGTGAGCGACTGCCCGACGATTGATGTTGGGATGTTGTATATTATGCTAGTTGCGCGGTAAACTCTGCTTGCGCGATGCAGGATTTTGCGTGACGTCATTGTGACGTGTAGCTCGCATGTGGCGATTGTAGATGGCCGCTACAGAAAACGGAAGGAATTGACATTATACGGCACGGCAAAACTTTACAATATACCTATTGCTACTCTTCAAACTCTCTGTTTTGTAATATCTTGGTATTAGGATAGAGTAAAATAAAAATATATATGTGATTGATAGCGATGTTTTATTTTCAGTATAACCTTAAGCAATTAAAGTGGAAAGTTTGAGAACCTCTATGTCAATCTCCCCCGGTTGGGGTAAGATTGAAATATAAAAAATATTATATCTTTGTTAACTAAAGGTATTTTGACACTTCAGGCAGTTCTTAGTTTTTATCGCACTTCAAACTATAGACTAGTGACGACCAACAGCTTCTGATAATCATTTGAACGATTTTAGAAACTATTTCGATCTTTCCCCTTTCGTCTTCCCCCTGTTTCATTCTCGTGATAAAAACATTTTATTGAATTTTTTTTAATGCTTTGGAACAGATTTAACAGGATGTTATCAATATGGTAGAAAAATATACTCTTTGCTCTTTACTCAATACAAATAAATTTTTAGCATAAGCTAATATGAACTGTTCTACAAGACTTCAAATACAACACTGCTCATCTCATCAAAAAACCGTTCGATCTTGCCCCCACTCACCTTACTAAAGTTCTTCTAGAAACAATAAAATGAAAAAATATCTATAGAACAAAACTCGAAAGCATGAAAATCCCAGAGGTCTGAATATTTCCAGAATAAAATAAAATAGAGGACCCATTGAAAATCACTAGAGATTACATTTCGAATAAAACTTACGAGAGTCTGATCATAAGATCAAAAAAATAGCCCATTATATTTGGATTATCTATGATCAAAGTACACAAAACAATCAAAATAATATAAAAGAAATTTACAAGTTTATTTTATATTATTTTTATTGTTTTATGTCCTTTTTTTATTACGATTCTTGGCCTTTTTATTATTACTAAGCTGCCACCATAAAGGGACATTTACATGAGGAGACTTTCTTGCCCGACAAAAGGGGGCACTTTTCCGTGCGAGTCTCGCAGACGAGATACGCCAGCCAATTATCGCAAGAATGTGCTTTGTTTATAGTGACGCGAAACAAAAACTCGCCTAGAATTGTAATACGCGACTCGTCAGACTTGAAAAACTCGGAATTCGATTTTGTGTTTTTGCGGACGCTTCCAATTTTAAAAGTTTAGGCGATTCTTGATTTTCGACATGAATTTATCGTACGCACTATTTACATGGGTTAACTTTTTTATCCCCTTTCTACAACGCCTATTTGAGGCGTTATCGAAAAAAGAAGGCGAGAATTTTTGTCCTTGTATTTAAAATGAGCCTAAAAATTTCCAACATTTTCTTATCGTTACACACGCATGCCACTTAACTGTCACTTGCCAGACTGCCAATTCACTTGCGAGTCGCATTAGGATGGACACAAATAAATGCTTTGGGTAGACATGTGATAAATGAATCTTCCGAAGAACCCTACTTAGTGACTAGGTAAAGGTTTGTGGGTGTAAAAAGACTATTGGGATAAAACGATTTGAATTCAACTGATGTACCTTTTCTTTTCAACTAGTATTTCATTTAGTGGACATAAAATAAATATTTTACGAGTGAAGGTTACCTGTGATTAGGAATACTGACCATCGTATTCTAGTTGTTCTTACGTACAAGAAGCCGGTCATAAAATGTATAATAATTATGTATTCTTCAATACTTTTAAAATAGAGTTCCTGCTTTTTTAATCCCCAACAAAACGTTTTCACAGGCATAAGATTTAAAAATTAATTATATCCTCTTTTTGGAGTCGGTAAAAAAGTATCATTTATAACCGCACGTTATGTAACCAACACAGTTATTCAAGAAACGAAACTGGCAACATTGTCTGTATAAAGCATTCTCATGAATTATGAAACGTATTACAACTGACGAGCTTTTTATTAGGTTTTCAAGACCCGTTTATTACCGTTATATTAAAGTATGAGGTTCTAGATAATATTATGTTACAATAAAGTGCTCGATTTTATTTGAATTGCGACAATCCTTTTTACAAATATATTGGTGTTATCTGTGGAAAGTAATGTCGTGTCATTTGCTGAGGGTGAGATTTACTAAAATGAAGATCAAATAGAAAATAAAGTAGGAATGTTATTGTTGCTTTCAAAGATTGCAGAGAAAAATAAATGAGGGCCTCGTAGGCCCTCATTTATTTTTGGGTGTACCTATATTCGTAAGAAATCTTGAGCTGTCATTCCACCTAATTAGCATCAGGTGGATTGATATATCACTTCATCTAAGTTTTCACGGTGAGATCTTTAAGTAGAATAAATAGGTCAGTAAATTTAAAACTAGGCCAAAAGACTCAAGTTTGGTTATACATAACGTTTATTTCACTCTGACTCTATTGAATTTTATTTATTTATTTATTGGTAAAAAACATACACAACATTACAGACCTAGATTCAAGTTATTGCACAGTTAAAATTTCAATAAAAACAAACATATGAAAGAACTAAATGAATGAATGAATGAATGAACTACAAACTTTCTTCTAAAGCATATCAATCATGTTTTTGTTTATTTTTCACGTAAAACAAAAACGACGGAAGGAAGAAAAAGGAAGTTGTCCAACATAATGTTACACGGAATTTTTACGTAATGTGGGTGAGATAATTATTACTTTACGAAGAATTATGCTTATTTATGACGAGAAAATATATGGAAAGTAGTAACAAGCAGGCATTATTGAGTGTCATACTGAACTTCGAAGTTTAGTAGGCTAGTCTAGCTGTTGCAGAGTTGTTTTAAGTAATAACAACCTCAGGGATCGATCGCAGTTGCCACTTGCCAAAGTTGGACCGTGGATGGTGATGTGTGACCATCCATTACATACCGAGACCCCTACGTGCCTTGGAAAGTACGTTAAGTCGTTGGTCCCGGCTGTCATTCGTCAGACTTTCGGGCTTCTGGCTACCCGTAACGACTGTCAAAGATCGACGAATGACAGCCGAGACCAGCGGCTTAACGTGCTTTCCACGTAGGAGTCTCGGTATGTAATGGATGGACACCCATCACCATCCACGGTCCAACTTCGGCAAGCGGCAACTGCGATCGATCCGTGAGGCTGTTATTACCTAAAACAACACAGCATCAGTGACTTATCAATACAACTCTGTAAGACCAAGAAGCAAGCTTTCGAAGTTCCGTACGTCGCGATAATGAACATTCTCAATAAAGTAATTCGTCATAGCATACCTTCTAACTCAAGTAATGCGTACTTTTAAACTTTATGAATACAGCAAATCGGTATTTTAAACTTCGAAGTTCAGTATGACAGTCGGCATTATTATTAATATTTATCATTAACAAAACAAGGATATTTACAAGGAAATATCCAAATTAATTTGTAATTATTGTTATTTCTTGTTTGCGACTCGCTTTTCTATTACGAAACAAGTTCTTTCTCTACTTCCAGAGAACATTATTAAAGGTCAATTATAATGGTGGCGAATTACAAATCCAAAGTATTTATTTGTTGAATATGGGTAATACATGAGGAGATACACATTTATAACGAAAGTGACAATGACAATCTGGTTGACGACACAGATAGTTTGTGAAATAATAAAGTCTTCGTCACTTTTTGTGACTAAATAAAAGTCACAAAAAGTGACGAAGACTTTATTATCCTTGCTTTAATAACGTGAAAGTTGGTTCATATTACTCAAAGCCCGTTCGCAAAATACGACGTGGCCGTGGAGTTGCGGCCACACGCCCCTCTCACTAATTAATACTCAATCACACATGAACGGCAGAACGAACTTGGATAAAGGCGCCCAGATAGATTAAGTTTCGGAATTACACATACTAGGCTTATATCTAGGCATAGTCTCGTACAGTACAACTATTTTCTTTATGTCCCTCGGGAATCATCGCACTTCCGACTACAAACGAATGCTAATTTCCATGTCCATCAATTATTAGATTTATCGTGTATAATAATTTGAATTCAGAACTAAGTTCTTTATTGTTCTTCTGTTTTGACGTAACAACACAAAGTACTTAGTTCTGAATTCAATTTATTATACACTATAAATCTATTAATTGATGGACATGGAAATTAGCATTCGTTTGTATTCGGAAATGCGTAGATTCCCGAGGGACATTCAGAAAATATTTGTACTGTAGTTTGTTTACCACTTTTGATAAAAACTTCTAGTAAATTAAAACTTCAATGGGTAAGATTGAAATAACCTAAACGTCACATTGACGTTTTGTGACGTGCAACTTCGTGCAGGTGACATTCAACCTTAGTGTGACAATAGTTATTTGTGCAACAAGAGAGCAAAGTCGTTTTTTGCTGCGAGTGCTGATTTTGAATCCTGAGTGTGGCGAGGGATTCAAAGGCACGAGATGCAAAAAACTTTGCTCTCGTGTAACACACATAACTTTTCACTCCAGCAGCGAGAACCCTTTAGGAGATAAAATAATAAACAGGAATAGATTGAAATAACTATTTATTGTGAATAAAAATAATTAAGATTGTAGGTAGAGGTACCAATTCAATAAAAATGGAACATTTTTAAAGTTAAAAGTAAAATTACTGCAATTCTGCAAATTAAAAGTAACCCGCTCTTTTATTTAAATTAAGGCGTGTTCGGAAATAGCAGCCATGATATTTTATTATTCAAAATATATTACGTAACATTATTGAAACTAGAAATAAATATGTGCATGTTAAATATCAGCTTTATTTGCAGTAGATACTTATTTTCGTTTAAATACAAGAATAAGTTAAAAATTCAATAAATTACATTAAAAGACATATTATCTTTTTGAAAAATTTCTTTAGTTAGTACGAAATTCCGAACGTGTTTGTCTTTGAGGTCGAATTCAAAATCGGAACTTCGAAAGGGCTGGTCTTTGTCTCTCTCTCTCTTTCTAATGGCGGGAAAGAGATAGAGTGTGAATGTTTCGAATTGTATGATTAACCCAAGGATGAATAAGATATTCGCGGCTTTCTGATTTTTTTTAAATTAAAAAGATACTTGGTCTCACTCAGTGTGCAAAATCGCATTTTGCTCACTGATTTCAGGCAGCAAAACCCACATGTTTGAGCTACTGAAGTGAAAAATTATTGCTAGGGTCGAATATACCTTCATGAAAAAATTCCTCTAGGCCCCAGAAGAATTTCAAACTGCTAAACAACCCCTAGAGTCTAGGGGTAGTTTAGCAGTCTGCGAAAAAACATACATACTTAATCTATTGTACTTAGTTAAAACCCAAAATTAAGTGTACCTACTGAACATTATAAAAGTTTTACAAATCTACTTTTGCTTACACGAACCATGGCTCGGCTAGGCATCCGAAACAAATGAGCGGTTATTACGCTATAAAAGTACGGGGAACATTGAAACAAAAGAAAGATAAGTACCAAATACTGTAAAAGAATCGAAATCTTCGTAAAATACTTTAGAGGATGTGGCAAAACCGGTATCATTTTGTTCCCAGGAGAAATATAAGATTCTGAAGCGTTCTCGCTTGAGGTTGAGACATGGATGAGGTGTGAAGACGGTTTGGAACCGTGCCAATACAATTTGTGTGCATTTTTTATATCAGGCGAACGATTTTTATACCCGTAATGTTGGCATTTTAGGACTCATAATCGGGAGATTAGGTAGATAGATACATAGATAGAATACTTTTTATTCTGTACACTATCAAAATTACAGATATAAATGTAGAAATTTTGCAAATGGGTGACACAATGGGCGGTCTTATCGCTAAAAGCGATATTCTACAGACAACCTTTGGATAGATTAAAGTGAGAAGGAGAGACAATACTGCAGGTAGGTACGTGAATTACTTTCTTTATTTTCCGAACTCCTGAAAAAAGAAAATTCGTTTATTCTTTGGTGATAAAGTATCAGCTTTACGTCTACGGCCTACATTCTAATAAATTCCCAGAATCCGCTCCAGTGTCCCAGTCTCCCAGAATCCCAGTGGACCGCGATTAGGTTGAATTTTTTGATTGACGCTATTACCCCGCTGATATAAACTAATCACGTATAAGTAGGTATGTTAAACCGGCACGAGAAAAGCGAGACTAAAGTAACAGTTCATAGCCCCCAAATCATCTACCCTAAAAATTCCGTCCCCAAATAATTCAAAATCAATTCCAATTTCCTCAGTCATTTATATACCAATAGGTACTTATTTGGTATTCACGAGAGGCAAAATTTGCTTAATGTTTGATAATATCGGATATTTACGTATCCCCCGCGTCAATTTGACTTCGCTTCATTTAATTAAAAACGTCCCGGCACATTTTGTTTTTAGGTCATAACTGCCTGATGTCTAGGTCCTTATAATGGGTCATCACATTGAGAATAATGAAGAAGGAATTAATTAATTTATGTTAATATCATCACGACTGACTCGTTAGTCTAGTGATCGCTAGCGATACTGTTGAGCATAAGGTCCTGGGTTCGAATCCCGAGTCGGGCAAAGTGTTATTGGGTTTGTCCATCTGTAATTTCTCAGTAACAGCCCGGATTCTAGATTTATGTCCGTTTGATGGCAATAGGCTCGCCCCCTATTACATGGGACTTAAACCTAACTGGCAGAATGTGGGTGTACTGTAGGTGCACCTCTGTTTAACCTTCGGGGAAATCAGGCGTGATGTTATGTTATGTGTGTCATGTAATATCATAACAAACACGTGAAACGACAGAAAAGTAAAACGTGATAGGCATCACGTTTCACTTTTCCTTCCAATTTCGATGAAGCAACCAAATTAAATCGTGTCGGTAAAAATAAAAGTGAATCATGAATGATTCACTTTCTTTCTTTTTTTTTGTGTTCTTTTTGATGACTTTTTTTTTCACTGGTGTGTCATCCCTTTATTTCTGATGTTCATTCAATAATTTTTCAAAAAGTCGAGTCGAGTCGAAAAATATTCGGCCATTTCGGTATTCCTGCATAATCAAGTTTTTTTAGACGGTGCCGATTTAAAAAAAAATGTGAGTAAGTTGTTGACTATATAGGCACAATTTTTAAGTGCTTAATTATACCAAAGTGAGAGATTTATAGTTTCTTTCCTATAAATAATATTAACCTCGTAAGGCCCAACGACCTAATTTAATGACAAAAAAATGTTGAAATTCCGGCCCAAGGCACTTTTTAAAATCATTAAATTACGGCCCAGCGACCTAAAATTATGACATGATATTTAAACGTATTTTGTGGTTTAAATACACCCGCCAATTTAATATCTGCCATATACAAATTATTAATCTTGAACGCATCTCTTTTCATCTCTAATTGCAACTACTTGCACCTATTTTTAGTACATTGGGTCGTAATGTGTATCGACCTAAAGTTAGGTTGGGCTTTACGAGGTTAAATAAATGTGCTCCTATAATAATAATTCGTCATTTATTATTAAGAAGGTACGAGTACTTACATCTATTATTATTAATATAATTATGAAAGTCAAGTAAAATGAGTTTTATTTTATTTAATACGCACTAACCAAATGTTTAAAACTTCTGACGAGCGCAAGTTCAAAATCAAGGTCACCGTACTGCTGGAAGGACCAAACAAAATTTAATACAAACTGCGTACTGCTAGCAGGACTCACGGCAGTCTAGCAGCAGGACGCAAACCCGTCCTTCCGGAAGCGCATCCCGGACTCATCATCCATCGGGCGATCTATCATTAATAAACTCAAACTCAAAGCATTAATGTCAACTAAACCATTTACAGGCACTTTTGAATTGTCTAAGAGTGGGTCTGTCTGAAATATGAAGCTAATTGCCCATTCCAAAGCGTAATAGGTACCTATAGAGAAGATCGGGCAAGAAACTCCACGGATACTCTTTTTAAACGACTTCAAAAAAATGAGGAGGTTCTCAGTTCGTGGGATTTTTTTTTTATATATGTTCGCCGATTACTCGAAAACGGCTGAACCGATTTGAAAACTATTTTTTAGTTTGAAAGGGTATATTTTCTAGGTGGTTCCATTGTCATCAGTTCAGGTTCTGATTATGGAATCCTGGAGAAATCGAGGGAACTCTTCAAATATTATAGGCACACCTATAGTGATTTGGGTATTTTTTTATAGCAACACGTGCATTTGTTCTTGGAAAGCACCATTTGGTGAAGTAGAACTGATGATGAAGACCACAGATGATGAAACCACCGGAATTACTCGATAATAAGTATTTCACGGGTTGCGATTTGATGAAACTTTAATATGGTTGCTAAGCAATTTATGCTCGTCACAATGCATATGGTGTGATGGTGCATATGGTAGTGGTGGTGATGAAGTACCAGGAAAACTTCTCAACAATTAACGTCCCTGCATCCGGAAAACAAATATTTTGTAAAAGGTGCTAAGCTATTGTATCTTAGATAAATTACAAACCGACCCACAAAATAAAAGCGAGTAATAATAATTTTAAAATGAAATTACATTTTATTACATAGCGAGTAATGGTATTTGAATTTGTGTGGGGTAGGTATCACAACCAAAAAGTGAAAAATAAAAACTATTAATTTAAAAAAAAACACCGACTTCCAAAAAAACACTACAAAGTGAGCAACAAGTTTAATTTCGGAAGTCGGTAGCAAAAACGAAAAAGCAAAACCAAAGACACCGACTTCCGAAATTAAAGTTATTGTTTACTTTGTAGTGTTTTTTTTTAAATAAAACGTTTTTAATAATATTGTTACAAAAATATTAGTTACATCATTAATATTGAACTTATAATTGTATGTGAGAACGCTGTAAAATAAAACTACGTACAGTCACGAGCACTAATATGATAAATGATAATGATAAATGATAAATGATTTTATTTCTGTAAGTAGGTTTGTACAAACACTTTTACACGTCAATCATATTTTAAAACTAGATGAGGTCGGCGTTTCCTATCTGACTACTCTGAGAAGAAAGGCCGAAACAAACTCAGAGGTCACAGTCTCTTTTAAAGTCCAGACATAATCTTGGTCAGATCATGTGAAGACCATGTAGATTTGAGTCTGAAATGGTCTTTTGAGGAAAAAATACCACACGGAATGAGTGGACCTGTCCAGTCAGTGCACGCATTTGTCAGTAATCGTGCAGCTCAACTCAAAACTTAAGGAGCTCAACGATTCGACGAACAATACCAAAGAAAGGACATTTGGGTAGGCCGCATAAATTACTCAAACTGCCAGACTATGATTAAAACTCAACAAGAAAGAAAAAAAAAAAAAAAAAACAATGATCTACATAGTCTTTACTTTCTATATGAATACACATAGCAACTTCTAAATGTGAATTTTATGCTGTTACGAACATAGTATTTTGGAACCTATACTATTATAAAATAGGTCTTATCTCAAAGTTGCAATTAATGTTTCACGAGAAAATCGCTTTTAGATTTTGCTAAGTGTATAGGTACATATTAGTGCTCGTGACTGTACACGTTAAAAGCGTCCAGAGCACAGCAAATAGAAACAAAAAAACAATTCCGAAATAAAATAATTTAAATAAGCCGTGGCACCTAAGATATGACCAGACCCAACCGACTAATAGTTTATCACTGACTGTTCACACCGCCGCGCCGCGCCGGCGAGTACCTACTCGTTTGTCGCAGCGACAAGAGCTATCAAAGAAAGTACTCGCTCAGCGACACTCGCTTGACGGTCTGAACACTTACTGAGGGACTGACGCTCGCTTGGTACAGTCGCCAGCAAGTCAAGCTACACAAAACTGTCTTTCTCCAAACGATTTTAAACCTTAAAATGTTATTAGTTAAGTTCAAAATCGAATGAGAAAATCTGACAGTTTGTGGTAACTTGATGTCCTGGCGACGGTACATACGCATACCAGCGAGTAATCGCTCGTCGCCGTCGCGCAATCGCTACTAGTTGGTCGCCAACTCGTTTTTAGTTGCTAGCTCTATTCGCTTCTTGTTAATCGCCGGCAGTGCGACAAGTACCTACTACTAAGTCTGTGGTAGGACAGGTGTCTAAAGCACGGACTTTTGATACCGTCAAACGGGGTGAATAGGGATGCAGGGGTGAATCGAAACGAAACTTTAAAAGGGATTTTAACATTGAAATAATATCGATTTTTGCCAAAAAAGGACTCTAATGTTTTTATTGCATTATAATTAACGATTAAGTGCCCTTGTTGGCACCAAACTATATTATTTCAATGTTAAAATCCCTTTAAAAGCTTCGTCCTGATTCACCCCTGCATCCCTATTATTCACCCCGTTTGACGGTAGGTCGTGTTTCGTCCCTTCCTATTGCACTAGTTGGTGTGAACCTAGTTATTTAACTTACATGTTGAGGCATTTATTAAACAATTTTTTTATTAAGCGAGCTTTTTTTCTTTCTGCCTAGTAATGCATCATGATTATATATCAAAGCTTATTGACATGGTTATAAGGGGCGTTTGTCATTTCAATATTATATGCATAAATAAAACATATTTTAGAACATTTTGCACCTAAATATACAGTTTGTATACTTGACTTCAGATTATGTAGAAATTCTACCAATATTTGTGGTTTGTACGTGTTTTGTCTAGGTACTATTATAAGCTGTTTACCTAATCTAAGTTATATTTATAGGGCCGGATTAATGGGAGGGCATCCGGGGCTTCAGCCCCGGGCCTCCACAAAAAAGGGGCCCCTACAATAGAGACTTTCAAATTCCGACTAGTAAACCACTTTTCTTTTGATATTTTTTTTGCTGCTTTACCTTTACCTATAGTACTTTGTACAAACATAATTATATTGTTCTTAAATATTAAACAAAACCATTCGAAATTCCGAAAGTGCAGTGTGGTTCGAAGTGCCGAAATTGGGTCCTGAACAGCACTCTTTAGTTTATTTATTTTGAATTTTTTGGACGCAGCTACAGCTATCATACTTGTACTGTCGAAAAGCCCTTGAAATCCCTTAAATTTTAGATAGATGGCGAAATTTCAGCAAAATCATCAACAATTTTTCGACGACAACAGCTCGTAAGGTTCCGTTCGTTAACACTAAAATTTGATTTCAGATAATTCTCGTTTTCGATTAAAATGTTTGTTAAATGCTAAAAGATTCTACTTTGTTTTACAATAAACAATTTATTGAAAATTCGAGTGAAATGTTTTAAAATTGTATTTTGAAAATAATTTAGAATTTAAATACTTGGGGGCTCCACTCCTTTTTTGCCCCAAGGCCTCCAGATCTCTAAATCCGGCTCTGTATATTTACGTAGAAATCTCATCTTATTTCAGGGAAATCTTGGAGAAACCTGCCTCAATAACTGAAGATTATTAAACTTGAAGTTAGCTCCGAACGCGTTATAATAACATCAAAAAGTAGTACTAAACTAAATAGGTACCTAAGTACGCACTATTTGCTATTATAATAATTAGGTACATAAGCTAGAACGTAACATGCACTAAACTTTTTCATAAGGCATGTAAGTTACTAAAACTAAGGTAAGTCCTTTACATTTTTTCCGCTATTTTATAACACGCCCCCAGAAAATACTTAAAAAAAATCATAACTGGGTCTAAATAGTAGACCACAGTATAACTGAGTAGGCATGTACTAAATACAGTGCTTCAAATATTTGCAGCAATTGCACCTCCCTCGAGACATAATTTCCCAATTCGCATTACCGCACCGATGCGACTTAATTACTCAAATACTCAAACTGTAATTATACAGTAGTACCTATACTGTGACCTAGTTACAAATATAATATGATAAGATACTTACGCTTCAGAGATAAGGGCCCTCAGCTTGCAGAAGACGATACCCAAGCTGTATGGGTACTGGTGCCAGTACACCGACAGATCGTTTGGAAGACCTGAAACAAAACACGTTCATTTTATTTAAATGATAAAAGAGACTATTTACACAGGAAAAATTTACTTAGTCAGAATGTCACAGAATCTGGAAAAATCTCGAAGGCCGTAAAAGCAGACCTCGCGTTGCCCATAAACTATATCTATCGAAAACTAGGGCAAACCATTTTCCAACAAACAACTCAATTACTTCTTTACCTAACCCTAACAAGAAGTTTATATTTCCTATTTCAAAGAAAACATTTCAAGGTACTATTCTTCAGTGTACTTCAGTAACGAGGTATATTACCTACATGGTTAGACGAAGTATTTACCAACAGATGTTGTTATGGCATACCATAACAAGCTTGTAACGTTATAGCTATTGCAAACCGTTTTGTTCGTGCAGTTTCAGTACACCATTTGTGTACAGTTTGGGAACGGCTCCTAAAACGCAATAAATGCGAAACTAGGGCGGAGCGGGGCGCGAAAATCTTTTGTAGCACGCGGTGTTTCGCAATGCGATTATACCGTAGCTACATGGATTGGTGTGGGTGGTATGTTGATAATGCCTCGGGGCTTTAGGCTTTAATCATTGAGCTGGCTAAGTTTCAAGCTAAATGAAATACCAAGAAATGTTTTCGTCACACTTAAAAACTCTAAAAAGGAAAAACTGCACTGTAGCATGACATAAATTATCGAACAAGAGTGGCCATTGAGTTATCAACAGATACTCATTTTCGAGAGCTTTTGTTGTAGCCAAATATATTAACTGGATATTAGAATATCTTTGGCTACAACAAAAGGCTGTAAAGGACATTATAGTAAACTTGTGTGGAAATTTATAAAAACTAATACATTTAGATCGAAAAATCCCGAACCTCCGCTTGATTTACTATCAACAGAAATAAACCCATCCGAAGCAATGAATAAAGTAAACAAATTTTTTGCTAACGTTGGTAAAAACTTGGCTGAAAAATCTTTAAAATCTGGTAATTTTTTCCGTCAAATCCGGACTACGATAACGTCTACACTAATCTTTTGTTTTATTAGATACCGACGTTAACGAAGTAGTAAGAATAATAAACGCGTTAAAGGATGTTTGTGCTACTGTGCTACTGCGGGGTAATTACGTAACACAGTAACAGTAGGAATGGGTTTCATTTTGACAGTTCAACAACATTCATTGCGTTATTTACGATGTTGAGCAGACAAATTTTTCGAACACATGAAGCAATGGGTTAGCAATAGGCTTCAAAATGATTCAGATTGTGATAGATAGTGTGTTACGTAATTAGGGTGCTGGTATGACATACCTAATAATATACTTAAAAGATTTAAATACCTGCTTGCCCCTCCGCTAACCCACATTTTTCAGATGGCATGTTTATCTAAAGGAATATTCCCTAAATTGCTTAAAAAAGTCGTGGTCACACCTGTATTCAAGTCTGGAGACAAAAACTGTGTAAATAACTACAGACCCATTTCAGTGTTAACAGGCCTCTCAAAAATTTTAGAAAAAATATTAACAGTAGATTGATAAAATATCTGGAAGATAACAGACTACTTTCAGATTGTCAATTTGGTTTTAGACCTAAAAGATCTACTAGCCAACCAGTACACAAATTAACTAATTATATTACTTCCAATCTAGATAATGGTATGCACACAATTGGGATCTTTCTTGACCTTGCCAAGGCCTTCGACACTATTTCTTTTACTTTACTTTTGCACAAGTTTGAAACACTTGGGATAAGAGGAGCACCACTTCTACTATTTTCTGATTATCTCCGCGATTGTCATCAATGTCTAAAAATGGGTCAGTATTCAAGTTCTGAAATTAAAAATAGTTGTTTTGGAATTCCACAAGGCAGCATTTTGGGCCCTACGTTATTTTTAATCTATATAAATGAGCTATAATAATAATCTTTATTGAAATAAGGTAAGAGTTACAAAAACTTATGAAGCCTCTGAGACCCAAACTAGGTAAAAACCTGTATGTCAGATTTCAGCGCCTTCTCCCAATTTATAACATTATATTTTTTATACCAATGAAATTTTTTAATGAACATGATAATTTTGAGCATGCATGATGTTTTTATTATGCAGCCTGCCACTCCGGAATGGTGGCATAACGTCTTATGCGGATGACACCGCTCTATTGTTTTCAGCTAAATCAACAGTTGAGGTCTATGATCTTGCTCAGAACGGTTTTAGTATTGTTTGTTATACGAACCGACTGTCTTATCTATATTTCACTGAATTTGCCGTAAGCTTTCAACGATTACAGCCTATAACGACAAATTAAGTAGGCAGACAGTTACTTACTAGTTTCTATTAGGGGTGAGGCGTATTTATCGTAACAGATAGATACAACAGATATTTAAAAATAACATAACAATTGTTCCTACCAATATAACTTATCTGTTACTTAAAATAACAGTCCCTCAAAGACTGTTACCGCGGCTGTTACTTACATACACACTCACACAAAGGAAGGAATATAGCAAGGTTATCAATTTCTCTATCTCTTCCTCATTAATAACTTAAAAAGTTAGTAATTAAAGGTAATTCTATAATTTCACATTGGCCCGTCATTCCTAGTCAATACTTGGGATACGATTTGCTACTTTAAATGAAAATAAATAAAGAAGATATTTAATTGAGATTTAAATACATATTTATCGTCCGTACAAAAATAACAGCCTGTTATTTAATAACAGATATTTGGATCTGTTATTTTTGTGTAACAGTAACAGTGATAATAGATATCGTGTTTAACCTGTTACAACCCATCCCTTTCTATCTTTTACTTATACCATAATGAACTCAACTGTCGCTAATGAGACACAATTACTTTTCTATTGTTACCGATCTTAATAAGTTGGATCGACAGATGAGGGACACTTTTCTCTAAATGGAGCGTCACGAACATAAGCTCAACTAGTTAGAAAACAAAATTAAAGCCACAAATAACTTTATCCAGTTGTCATCAAATTAACCATGTTTCGTTCAAAACAACTCGAGCCAACATGACGGTAAACGATGAAAAGATAACAGAATAAAAACTGAAAAGGAAAAGAAATTACGTTCAACAAAAATAAAACTTTGATTCAATCCGTGAAAAAACTTCTGCGAAATAGCGCAGGCAATGAACAAAATACAAAAAATACCTTAATATCACGTCTGTATTTCCCCGAAGTATTAGGCTGAAGATTATAGTAGATATATCCTCATTTTTCCAGTTTTTTTTTATGTCTCACTAGCTTTTGCCCGCAGTTTCGCCCGCGTGGATGTCCGATATCATCCCACGGGGACGTACTACCCGGATAAAAGTATCCTATGTCCTCATCCAAAACAATTCAAAAGTGCATGTAAATGGTTTAATTGAAATAAATGCTTTGAGTTTGAGAATCATGTGGCTTATCCGTATGCCTTTCATCCAAATCCAAGGAATGGAAAGGTAACAGATAGACAGATAATAAATTGTAATACTTAACTTTAACCCAGTGGGCCTATTTTAATTAAATAAAGAATGAATGTTATCTCAAGATACGGACTATGACTATATTTCCAATCCCTTAAATCTCTTAAAAAGAAGTACTACACAAAAAAAACCTATAGGTATAATTACATTTGAATTTTAAAATCATCCCCAATATATTTTACCTGATTTACAAAAAAACTCGAAACACGTAATTCTTTATTTCTTAATAAGGCATTTTGAATGTTTATTTCCGTAACTAAAGAATTGCTGGGTTTCCTATAAAAACGTTAAACACAACTATCCAAAAAAAAAAACATAATTTCTACCGGTATCGTTTAGGTAGATAAAACATTCATCAACATAACGTGGAATGTTCCTGTGAAATTGTGAATCATATTTCCTTACGTGCCGCTCTTAACAACCGGGAACACCCAAATAGTACTCCGAAATATTTTATTCCGAATTTCGATGTTCCGAATTTCATAATAGCTAAAAATTATAATGTCCATTATTAAAAATCACGAAGTTTATTTTACCGAAAGTCGTAAATGCGATTTGTTTGTTTTCCGATTTTCATACGTTCGAAGAATCAAATGCTCGATGGGTTCTCGGTCCGAAAAACGATATTCCGATTTTCAATACTTCGAATAAACTGCTAAAAATAGGATTCTGATTCAATTAGTATAATATTCAGTTACGCATATAAATAAAAAATCTATAAGTAACGTTTTGTAATTTAAAAACGTCTACTTTGTTATTAATATTTGTGAATTCATATATTTATGTTTGTGTTTTCTTCTTCTCCATATATATCCGACCTGCGTCGAGTACCATCTGCTGTTATTGAATCCTTTGGGTTAGATTAGGTTAGAACAGTGGCCATTAACGCCAGATCATCTGTAATGTTGGTGAATCAATCGAGTTAGGTTAGGATAGAACTGTGACCATTAAAGCGCGAAGGCAAGCGAGCGTAGCGAGCGTGCCGCGGGAGCGGCCGCCGAGCGCCAGATCCCCTCTATTGTTGGTGAATCATTTGAGTTAGATTAGGTTAGAAATGTGACCATTAAAGAGCGAAGGCGAGCGAGCGAAGCGAGCGTGCCGCGGAAGCGGCCGCCAAGCGCCAGATCCCCTCTATTGTTGGTGAATCATTTGGATTAGGTTAAATTAGAACTGTGACCAGCGAAAGAAAATATTTTTATTCAGAAGTAAACAATTAATAGTTTTAAATGAGAACCAATACACTGACGAGCAATTATGTGTTTATTTGTTTTGCTATTCAGTTTTATAAGGCGTTTTTATTTCGGAATTCTAATTAATCGGTACTTTAATAATCGGAATTCGTATTTTTGATTTTTCAAATTATCATAAAGTCGGATTTTTTTTTATTCGATTTATTGAAACCCGGTATTTTGAAAATAGTAATTATAAACGTTAGGAATACTGAAACTTTGGAATTATAAAAATAGGATTAATGATAAATCGGAGTTGTTATGTTAGGATGTTTTAACCATTCGGAATTATGAAAATCGGTATTTTGAAATTCGTTCCTAAATTTCAATATTCCTAACGTTTACCTACTATTTTCAAAATGCCGGGTTTCCTGAAGTTTCCAGAAGAAGTTCCTGAAGTTTCCTGAAGAAGGACATAGGCTACTTCTGTCCAGGGAGCACGTTCCAGTGGGATAATTTCCGACATCAACGCGGGTGAAGCCGTGGGTAGAAGCTAGTCATTTATAGTTACACTACACATGGCTTCGCAAGAAACGCGAAAAAAATACATCTTTGCTTAATCCAAATTATATTCAGAATACTGTAAACGATTTAAATAGATATGATCTACTAATTGCCACAACATAATTTGAAGCAATTTAAAGAAGAACATTATGCAATTTAGGAGTTGATTATAAAGTTAAACAAATAAAACAGACCAATAGAGCCTGTTTTTCTTCTTTTGTAAATAAGCACCTACCGTGATGTTAAACGATGTTTGAAAAAACTTTTTAGTTATAACAAAGCGCCTATATTTTGATCCTAAATAAATTCCGAGATGTAATGGGAGACCTCAAAACGCTTTTCGCTCCATCGAGATTCGCAATAACATTATTTTACCCAGTAGGTTTCATTCGATACGGCGGATTTCGTTGTAAAGACTTTTCGATCAGGCCCTGCAGTCTCGACATGAATAGCGACAAAAATCTGTCGCTAAGTCGTATCGATGTTAAATTTCTTTAATAGATTTTCAACTTTATTTCCAAAGCAAAAGGTTGAAAATCTATTAAAGAAATTTGACATCGATACGACTTAGCGACAGATTTTGTCGCTATCTAATGTCGAGACTGCAGGGCCTGGCGTGCTATATTCAAAACTTTTTCGCACCAGCCGACGCACAAAACTCATTTGAAATTATATTTATGTCGCCTAGATTTAATATGAAGTCATTGGAGTACGTAAACGTAATCGGATTGGTTTAATTAAATTCGGTCGGAATTCTATTTATCATAGCTTCAGAGATAAAACTCGATTTACCAAAAACAAGCCTGAAATAACTTAGCCTGTCCGCCTGAAATCTAGATCCATTAAATGAACGAAAAAATCAAAAACTAATCTTTAGATGACGTATATTTTTTTTTGCAAAGAAATATCAAGTCAGAAATGTTAAGTACAAAGGAAAATAAACGACCCAAACGATGATAGAAAGGTTTGCTTTAAACAAGCCCGAAAAACACTCATTAAATATTAAGAGCTTTGAGTGAAAGGAAACAACAACTAGGTACCTACTTACAAACTTAGCCCTTCGGGAAATTGTAGACGAAATAAATGATGAAAACAAAAGGACAAAGTTGCTGCAAAGTTTTGTACTTTACGCCAAACTATAATGAAAAACCCCAATGTCCCGACAACTAAACATGATCCTTTATTTTTGTGCCTAAGGTAGGAGGTAGTAAAATTTTTGAAAAATTAGTTTTAAACCAATTGCAAAGATTTTTTAATAAACATAAATTATTACATAGCAAACAGTTTGGGTCATTCAACTCAGTAGTTGAATGACCCCTTGTAAAACCAAACTGTCAAACTTCAACACCGGCATCAGGTGTTGAACTTTTAGGATATATTTATAATGCATGGGAAGATAAATGCGATGCCTTGGGCATCTTTTGTAACTTGTCCAAGACATTCGATTGCGTTCTTCATGAAACGTTAATCAGGAAACTCAGCCACTACGGGATCCGGAACACTGCTCTGGATCTTCTTACTTCATACTAGAGTAATAGGATTCAGAGCGTTGACGTTAATGGAAAAAGATCTCCCGAATCTATAGTAACAATGGGAGTCCCGCAAGGCTCAATTCTTGGTTCTTTCTTGTTTCTTATTTATATTAATGACTTGCCTTACCTCATAAAGGATAATCATGATATAGTGTTGCTTGTGGATGACACTTCACTTTTTTTTAAACCTAAACGTCGGCAGCTGGTTACTGACGATGTAAATATCGCGATTTCAAAAGTAGTTTACTGGTTCAATGTCAATAATTAACTCCTTAATGAAAAAAAAAACCAAATGCATGAAGTTTACGCTACCTCACGTTAGACAGGTGAAAGCTAATGTATTGATGAAGGGCGAAGAGTTGAATCCTGAAGATAGCACAGTATTCTTGGGCTTAACGTTGGATGCCAAGCTTCAGTGGGGCCCACATATACATAAATTGTCAAAAAAGCTAAGCTCCGCAGCATACGCTGTTAGAAAAATTCGTAATTTAACCGACATAGAGACTTTAGCTATTTTCATAGTGTTGTGTCGTACGGTATTCTATTATGGGGAAATGCCGCCGACATTCAGACTATCTTTGTTTTGTAGAAAAGTGCTGTTCGATCAATTTATAAATTAAGTCCGAGACAATCTTTCAGAGAGAAATTTAAGGATATTAATGTAATGACTGTGCCTTCTCTATATATTTTTGAAAATCTTTTATATGCCCATAAAAATATAAAATTGTTAAAAAAATACAGTGATATCCATAATATAAATACAAGGAATAAACACAAATTTGTTGTACCTACAACATGGCTCAGGATATGTATACGCTTTTATAATAAATTTCCAAGCCGCGTTCAAGATCTAAGCCTTAATAAATTCAAATCATTCATTAAACATAAGTTGTGCCAGAAAGCCTTTTATGCCGTTAAAGATTATATTGAGGACAAAAAGGCTTGGGATTGAGTTGCTCCAATTTCGGCATACTATAATTTTAACTACTATAACTTTATATTATTATTTATTTTATTTTTGCTATTTTTTATTTTACATAAACATTGACATTTGATAATTATTATATATAACATGACATGACAATTTACTTTCTGAAGTATAACATTATTATTTAATTATTGTGAATGTGAGGACTATGTGCGTCACTTTTATTTTTTTCACTTTCTCAGTTAGTTTTAATGATAATCTGGCAGTTTGAGTGCTTTATGCGGCCTACCCAAATGTCCTTTCTTTGGTATTGTTCGTCTAGTGGTTGAGCTCCTTAAGTTCTAGTTGAGCTTCACGATTACTGACAAATACGAGCACTGACTGGACAGGTCCACTCATTCTGTGTGGTTTTTCCTCAAAGACCATTTCAGACACAAATCTACATGGTCTTCACATGATCTGACAAAGATTATGTCTGGACTTTAAAAGAGACTGTGACCTCTGAGTTTGTTCCGGCCTTTCTTCTCAGAATAGTCAGATAGGAAACGCCGACCTCATCTAGTTTTAAAATATGATTGACGTGTAGAAGTGTTTGTACAAACCTACTTACAGAAATAAATCATTTCTCATTTATATTGATTTTTGCCTAGACATTATCATCACCGTCGTCCAAAAGACGTTCCGACCGATTCACCACAAAAAAAATGACGGGAAAATAAAAGCACCAAATAGATCATACATAAATAAATAAATTCATGGACTCCTGTGATAGGCAGGAAAAACATAAAAAGCAAAACATATTGTTATCAATAGCGGTCACTCGTGTTCTCTGCGTATCGACCGATATCACCTACTATGGTCCAATGGCGACACTGTATGATGGCTTGTGACTGTTGTGACGTTTGCATGTTTTTATGCTGCTAAATGTGAGGAAACAGATGCCGTACTAGTTGTACGGGTCGCAATAAAGTCGTCCAACTGCGGGGCGCGCATGGGCGTACCCAAGACGTTTATGTCAAGACATACGGTTACGGTACGGACGGTTCTATCGCCCAAATTGTGATAAAATATGTGACTCAAGTCATGTCACAGTGGCCGTACTCGCCCCGCTAAAGCTATAATTTATCGAATCGTTAAGCTGCATTTTCACCCGACTGCGCGACAGCAAACCGTCTTCACCCTTAAGAACTTAGTAATTAATTAAATAGATAAAATATGGCTTGAAGAAAATCTACGATGCAAGAGCGGGCGAAGCGAGCTCGACAATATTAGCACCCCGGTTTAAAAGGTTATACCCATAACGACGTGATGTCATTTTAAAAAGAGATCGGACAAAGCCGATTGACTGATTAGTTTTGATGTCTATGCTCACGGGTGCTCCGCCCCCACTATTTAAATCATGTGGGTGCTGGAACCCCGGAGCACCTATGGAGTCGGTGTCCCTGCCTCAAAGCATCCTAACGGCTGGATGGATTTTAATACATGAGGTGTCTATCGAGTCGTCTAGGTCGCGCAATGATTTTCTTGGCTTGGTTTTGTTTTTATGAAATCAAAATAGCTGATTTTAGACGTCAATAATTATAATTTGTAAGCTGTCACAGGCGCCATCATACGGTGCGACTGGTTTAGCTGGATTCTTATGTACGTATTACGTCTTATGTATATTTTCATTATTTAACCCCCGGTTTTTGAAATCCAATTTATTCATTTCTATTAAGTGTTCAAGTAATAATTAATAATTGGTATTGGTAATTTAATTGAAAATTGTTTATTCTGACTACATAATTGCGACGTGTAATTATTTCAGAATTCGAAGAAAACAAATAGAATCCTTGAAACTTGAAAGGAAAATAACGAAAAATGATGAGAGAATTTTTATTTAAACAGCATTTACTCAACTTTTCATGTCACGTAACGTTTCGGGTACCTATCGGATGTGTGGTGGGACTGAAGCTAAAATGACTTTGTGTTGATAACTACCTACATGTAAATTGACAAAGAATTGTGAACAGCTCTGGCATTACTTTAGCAGTTCAGTTGTAAGGAGCAGCACTTAAACACAATGTGTGGATCTATCTCGAATATTTTGTTACAATTCGAACTAAATAATAGCTAATGCTGTGGTATGATAATCAGTCGGCAATGTGGATGGCGGTTCTGAAAGGGCTGAAAGTACATACATTTTTTAGCATAGCCACTCTTGGAGGCTCCAACTATTATCATCACTATCAGTACAAATATTATAAAACAAAGTCCCCCCGCGCCGCACGGATTTTCATACGATTTTCATCAATGGATGGAGTGATTCATGAGGAATGTCTATGTGTATAATTATTAGAGTAGGTAACAATAACAATATTTTATAGTGGTAACATTGTAATGTTCTAGAACAAAGTCACGTGACTCGGGAACTCGCTAGAATGGCTTCTACCGGATTGTATTGTGCTCTGTATCGTGTTTCTCACTAAATATACGTGATGCAAAGAACCTGCTTTATTTTCCTTTAAGTCCTAATAATAATTCATTAAGATTTTGTGTAAATTGGCTGAAATATGACGATGATTGTTGAAGATGTCGGAAAATATCATGCCGACTGAGAGCTTTACTGGCGTGCGCCGCGTAAACCAATATAGAGTTACCCATATGAAAACAATAGTAGTACGTTCCCGTAGAATATTTTCCGATATCCACGCTGGCAAAGCCGCGGGAAAAATCTAGTATATAATAAAATACCCTCCATTAAGATGTCAAATTTTGGATACATAGATCCGACAAAATCTCTGATAGATAAAATGTCAAGCGTTCTAAAAAGTTTGGATCAAAATAGAAATGCAAAAGAGTGTACACGATTTCCCTTCAAAGCGAAGAGCAGCTTCACAAAATGAAATACAGATTTATCGCACATAAAATCGCAGTTCACTGATTTACGACTTTGAGGCATGCCCTGCGTACCTATGTATATCTTCATCATAGATATTCGCAGTATGGAACCGATACGCAAAGATGAAACCGATACGCAAAGGTGAAACCGATACGCAAAGGTGAAACCGATACGCAAAGATGCAACCGATAGCTGTTTATGTCAAAAATTATCGCCACTACGGGACACTAAGCGCCGCCCAGACGTAATAACAATAAAACTTTAACAGTGTCTCGTTCAGTGTCCTTCTACCGATGAAGAATCAAAGAGAAAAGAAATACCATAAAGGCTACAAACAGGCACGACACGCGGGGCGAATCGCACGCGACCCAAAGTCACCGCTCATCGCGCGACATTCGGTGCCTTTGTGTCGCGTCGCGTGTCGCGGCTGTTTGTAAGAGCCTTAATACAACAGACGCCTGTATTCCCCGAAGGGAAAGGCAGAGACGTATAGTAGTATCACCAACAATGGGCGAGCCTATTGCCATCAACCGGACACAAATCCGGACTCCAAGCCGCTACTGAGACACTTAAATGCAAAAAGTAAAAAAAAACGCTGGCCGACCTTTAGTGTCGAACCCAGGACCCCATTTTCAATAGGACAAGAAAGGATCTCAATCCATACTAATATTATAAATTCGAAAGTAACCCTGTCTGTATCCTTTTCACGCGTATACCACTGAACGCGATTCAATAAAATTTAGGGATTAACGAAGGCTACTTTTTGTTCCAGTGGGATAATTTTCGACATCCATGCCGGCGAAGCCGCGGGCAGAAGCTAGTATTAAATAAACAGAAAAAAAAACAAATGATTGGTTCTATAAATCATTATCTTTCGTCTTTTTCAAACTTTTGGGAGCATACACTTCATCTAAGTCTTTACGGCATTCTTCTCAGTTTTATTGTTTGGAAACATCTTTCACAAAAATTTGATATTTTCCACCTGTCCTCAAACATTTCTTAACGATACCAGACGGTACACTTTAATTACTCAGCTAATGAAGATATAAGCATAGACCGGTCAAGGGCAAAGAATTGCGTTAAAAGGTAAACTTGACTAGATGCCTGAAATTGCCGGTAAAAAGCTACTCAGGGAGTAAGGCCAAAAGGATTTCCAGAGAGCTAAAAAGTTATATAAATATACATTAGGCTTCAAAACTTAAATTTTAGGTGCAAAAACAAAAGGAAACTTAGTAGGTACAGTCACAAGCTTATATACCTTACATTACGCAAGATTCAAAAACGATTTTCTCTTAAAGTATTGATTGATATGTTATGGTGTTACGAATAGGATTGCCAACTTTTTTAAATCAAATATAGTATCTTCGAAGCCATTGCCTGTAAAAATATAGTAGATGGCAGAAAATAAAATAAATTTTAGTTAAAAAAAAAAATTGAAATTGCATATTTTTTGCTACATTGAACCTTTATTAACATTTTTTTTTTATATCTCATATATCCATTATTAGGTACCTACATATTAGATTACGGTTACAAAATACAATTAATTCAGCTTTTATGAGATTAATACTGGCCATATTGCGCTCATCTCGAAATCATATTGATCTCATATTGAAATGAAAATATAGTAGTTTCACCTACCATTTCATTTTTTAAATACAGTATTTAGGCCTCTAATATAGTAGGATACTATATTATATAGTAGGGTTGGTAACCCTAGTCACGAACACAGTATTTTCGAACTAATTATTTACTGTTATGAAATAGGTATTTTCTCAATGTTACAAATGAGTCATAATATAGATGAAAAGGCAGTAATATCCTATTTTTCAATTATAGCAACTTTTAATGCAGTCTGTCAATGTCAAATCAGCTTCATTATTTGACTTAATAAGTACGTTTGTAGCAAAAACAGCAACATATCATTAAAAAAAAACTTTTCTAATTATAGGTTTGCAGCAAAAACAGCAATATCCGATAGTAAGTGCACTGCTTTGAAATCAAAAATATTGTTTACCGCCATTTTGGTTGCGGGGGGAAAATTTTCTTTCTTTTTTTTTCGTGTCTGTAGTAGTTAGAACTTTTGCGGCGAAGAATAACGTCGATAGAATTATTTTCGTGTAATAATCGATTAATCGATGCTCATAACCTGGATGTTGCTGCCTTTGCCATATGACTCAATTGTTATTTCACAAGAAAACCGCTTTTGAATTTTGCGTAACTGTAAGGTATTTATGCTCGTGACTGTACAAGTACATGGTTATGTTATAGGTCCTTTATCCAATTCCAAAGCCTTGTAGTACACCTCTCAAACCTCCGTAGAAGACATCTTCAACAGCAAAGGAATCTGTTGTTGACTCTGTACCTATACGCACTGTACAGAATAATTGGATTCTGCAAAATCAGTGTTCTGTTATCAGTGAGGGCTGCTCCCTATCTATGATTATTCATAAATTAGATGGACATCTTCGGTCTTCAGAGGGCGGTATTTTATAGTCAAAATACAGGTATTTTGACTATAAAATACCGCCCAAAAAATTATACCTATTCCTCTTTACTACAGGTAGTAAAGAGGAATAGGTATAATTTTTTGAAACTTCGTATTCCAAATACAGGATGAAAAATTACTGTGTAAAATATCCCACCAAATTCCCTGGGTGCCGTTGACATGTTTTCTACTTCATTACATATTCAATTATGGGTCCCTAAAGAATGCTTGTAGTAACATTAAGTACTACGAGCACTCTTTAGAGACCTATAATCTACCCGTTAGCATTTGTATAATCGCTAAATATTAGATTATCTTACCAACTTAATTAAGTTACAAACACAAGTACAAACCAAACCACCACCACCAGAAACCAGAACAACTAGAACCAGAAAAAACGAGAAAACAACCAAACAAACCAGACACCACCACCAAACACCACCAAAGCCAACCAGACCAACCAACCAACCAGAAAACCAGAAATAAACCAGAACTCTAGGCTAATTAGCCTTGAGTTCTGGTTTATTTGGAAGATATGCTGCTGGGTTTTATTCCGAGCAGAAAATAAGATTCGCCTGAAAATATTAAGTAAATCCGAGTACCATGTATGAAAGATGTTTCTTTTTTCGGTATTTAAAACGCATGTCGGTATGGTTACGAAGATACCAGAATGGCATAGCTGAAAAGACCTTATAAAAGCTTTATCCTGACATATCTAGGTAGATACGTCGCCGATAGTCGAAGTATGGTCGAAATGCGTAGGTGCCCTGGTAAAAAGGTACTTCAAACCTTTCATGATAATTTCAAAAAGACCCTGTGCAGACTTCTCAAGTCTCAGTAACTTTTTCCCCATTAATTTACATTCAATTTATACGTAAAGCAATATTTTTGTTTGCATAATTATCTTCTAAGACTTACCAAACATCAGCAGCAACAGATCACTAACAGCCAAACTGAAGAGATAATAGTTGGTCGCAGTATGCAACCCGGGATGCTTCACAATAACCACACATACGCACGCATTACCGACCACTCCAGTCAGAAATATTACGACTAATATTACACTGATCGGCACTATTTCCTTTAATGGTAAACGTCTGGAACCCATCAACCACCATAGCATTTCTTCCTCACTACAGTCAAAATAAGAAAAATTGTTGCAACGGTTATAAAAATCGTCATAAGTCTCGTTTCCTCGAAGGAATAACTTTGATTCCATTTTTAAATTGTTCGTCACAAAAAGTTTTAAAAGTAAAACTATCGGATGTTAAACAAAAAAAAGTTATCTATTATTCACCAAATATCTGTATTAGTAGCAGCTTATTAGAATTGAAAATATACCATACTCCAAACGGTATTACGAAAAGTGGGTATTATTCGAAACCGCAGAGAACATGACCGATTCATCCGAATTCCCGCGTGCACTGATACAGCTGAAACTGAAACTTCCATGACTGAGGACTACGGAACATTATTCGAACGTAATGTGTACAGTTTTAGGAACACAAATCAATTTACAGTAATTGAGTAGAAATTTTAATTATTAATCATTGTATTTTTTATTATGTTTTTATTTTTTTTGTTTCAATTGTAATATTTTAATAAAATGCAGTCAAAAATGTTTCTACGTTAATTCCAGTTTTAATGAGTTAGTGATTATTAACTCGATAAAATATATCGTGCTTTTTATTAATTTTGAATTAGCAATCAATTAAACAAATAATTAACATTCAAATCAGTAACATTTTCCAAACGCAAAACCTTTTCGTATCAAATCTCCCGCTCTATTTTCGCGGTAAAAATGTTTGACGTTTGCATGCTATGAGTATCGCCACACTGATTTAGTCGATTTTTCTCAATCTGCCTTATCTATGATCTCGGTAGGAAAGCAGAGAATATCACGCAGTTTATCATCTGTGAATGTTTCACAGCGCCGCGCCCGAATACTTTCACAGATAAAAAACGTCAAATAGAATTGGATTTTAGTCAATTAAATTATCAAAAATGCTATTTGTGCTCGTGTTTCTATCGTAAATAGAGTTAAAACTGTAAATGCCTTAACGGGCTAAAGCTACGAAGCATTTAATATGTCTTCTCAAATCAACGACGAAATTGCGGACATAGCTATGACAAGCACTGAAGCAGATTCTTCACAAACACACGGGCACGAAGGTAAATAAACAATTTACAATTATATAATAACAACAAACAATTTCAGTATGTAACTGTACAAGTATTATTGGAAAAAACATATTAGTTGTATTACATTTTATGTTCAATAAAGATGTCCACAGCAATCTGGGTCCAATCATTTCTGATTACGGTTTTGGAACATTACAAATAGAATAACTACAAAATTTCGTACTCAACCTTACTTAAACTCATCTTATAGACGTTACAGCTATAGTACATCCAGAAACAACCTCACCCACCTTAAATAACTAATCTCAAAATATATATCAAAATTTTCAATATTTTTAGCAACAGCAAGTATAAATGCAGATGATGCATCATCCAGCAACGCTACTACGCCAGCAGGCAGTGAGGGCCAGGCCTCCAGGCAGTCAAATCTGCAGCGCATACAGCAAAGGAAGCAACAAGTCTATAACTGGCCGCATAATAAGAAGCTACTGAAGCTGGCTATTTACTCTGAGTGCCAGGTAACTGATGTTTTAACGATTTCTGTATGATACACAGGGAACCATTCAAGCTGAGGCATATTCTAGCCTTAAATCCTAAGCAGTGATAAGAAGCGGAAACAAATTTATGTAGTTCTTTATATATAACTATCAAAATATAAAAAAATTGACCCAGATGAGTGTGGTGCCCTAGAAACCTCAATATATGTTGCGAAACCTACAGAATGTGCAACCATCATACAACAGCAATATTGTCTTATTACAATTATATCTTTGCCTGAAGTTCTGCAACTACCTCAGGTGTTTTAATTACCCAAATTATGCAAAGCAACAATGATTTGTGCTATGTGTTCTTAAAGAAAGATCAATCACTTATTAAGTGCACACAAAAGAAATAGAACAACACACAAAATCATAATTAACCTGTCAAATGATCGCCTGCTATAAGCAGTGTGCATGTAAGCGATCAACGGTTTTCTCAACTGTGGAACAACAACATGTTTAACTTAATTTCTAATATTGTAATTTAACAATGCATGCCTTAATAGTGTAGATTTTTGAGCTACTATAAAATATTTACAAGATCCTGTTGTATCACCAAAAATCGCATAAAAAACTTTGACTTTGACTCAATTGTATTCATTGTTGTTTCAAGTGTATTTTTCTTATTTAATAATTCCCGGTTCATACAACATTTGTCAGGTTAAATGATAACTAAGTACAATAGTAAATATTTAAATAAAATACAAAGTGCAAGTATACAAAAAAAAAACATTTTAAGGATGCATTGTCCATTAAAAGCAAAATCAGATACTGCATTTCTCCTCAACTAACAATTTAAGAGTTGTAAATGCTTCATAGAATCAGATTCCAGAATTTCATGTTAAAAATATTGAATTAAGGCATTGTTTCTTACTCCATTTTTATGCAATCTGCCCTGGGACATTCAGCATTAGGTAGATGATGGTTACTGATCTCGCACGGTCTGATGCCACTGCCCCATCCAATCGATACTACAGCTCATTCATGTGGTTGTTTTTACTAAATCTTGCGGTGCACTTCTTTTCAGTCTTGTGAAGGTAAACTGGGTTTGACATAAGTTCCATGGCCAATTGATTTGGGTGGACTTTTAATTTGGTGGAGTATGTGGTAATATTTGCTTTGATATCCTCATTAACAGTTTTTATCCTCAGATCCTTGTAAATTCTCTCGTTTGTGATGTATCAGGGTGCATTAACTATCTGGCATAGTGAAAACCTTGTGATTGTAACCTTGAAGGATTTCGATGTTGGACTTCGCAGCAGTTCCCCAAAGCTGGATACCATAGCACCAGATAGGCTTGAGAATGCATGAATAATGATGGGCTTATTTATGAGTTTTTTTTCTCAGACACCAGACTGCTCATGTAATGGGTGGAAGACTCCTGCACCACAGCAAACAGTGAAAGGCAACCCACGAGCCGACAACCAGCCTCCAGCCAACTTCAATGATCCATGTCGCAACTGCAATCATGTACTAGGTTGGTAATTACATACAGTCATATACTCACGCATTGTTCCAATGAAAGTAGGCAGAAACTATGGGAGGCCACATACTGCAATCTATAAATACTACCAGTTGCAAGTACCCCGTGTTAGTGTACTAACCAAAAGCGACCGCCGCGCGACTACGCGATCGACATGATCGTTCGAATGAATTATGACGTACAAACAGGACTTGATTGATCGCGCGAGTACGTCATATTCATATTAAAGAGCGCGACGATGGCGTACTCGTAGGATGATACTTTTCGTTTAGGACGCGGCCATAATATGCACCTAACCATTTTGAAGTCATCGCAAATGTAAGATTATGCATACTAGGCTTCACCACATTCACTTGTTATTAAGACCAGCCGGCTCATTGCGTTATTACACATCTAAATAGTGATGCAGACAAGTGTTTCAAACTTAATAATTATGAATGAAACAATGAATCGTGTATTGTCAAAATGAGAATGATTGTAGAGGAACGACAAAATTAGGTGCTGAGTAGACGATGGACAATCGTATGGAAATCCCGGCAGTTTATTTGTCCTCCATGTGCGTTATTGCATAGATTCCTATACGTTCTATCGTCGTGGACAATTTGTCCGCGAAAAATTGTCCATCGTCTGCTCAGCACCTTATGATGCAGGATATTAATGAAATACCTAGTTTTTTCTTAATTGAAAAGCATTGTATTGTGCCATAACTTCAAGAACTCCACCATAACCATGGCCATGTTTTCAGAAAAACATGTGACTCAACTCCAGGGTCTACCGGTGGCTGAAGTAAACCGGCTACTTGGAGCTGTGGTAGATGTAGAAAACATCTTCATGTCCATGCATAGGGAGGATGACCATGACACTAAGCGGGTGTACTATTATTTATTCAAAGTAAGTATTTGCCTATTCAGTTAGATATTGAGAAGAAGGTTGAAACTTTTGTAATATCTAGATGAGGTACCCAACAACTACTTGGCGTAGCCATTGCATATTTTATTAATAATGTTCATATTTTTATCTGCTTAAGGGGGATACGCTCAGGTAGCTCGCGAAATTCAAAAATACTTCCGTTTTTTGCAATTTGCAGGTCACTGTCAGGTTGTATGTTGATGAAAATAAGATTCGCGGACGTAACAAATATGGCTTTACAGAATTATAATCATTAGAATTAGCAATACAACTCCTTACTTTAGAATTGGCCTCGAATGTCATGATTTCATGAAATAGTCATTCAATAAGGTATGAACTTAAAGAGATGTATTGATGGTGTTTTTAATTATAATTTATAAATAAATATTTGATACGGCCGTGAAAATTTAGTTAAAAATACAACCTGACACTTACGTGCAAATTGCAAAAAACGTAAGATAATTTGAATTTCGCGGGCTATCTGGCGCTTCCCCCTTAATATGAACCTACGATCAAACAATGGCGAAAAAACGGAACCAAATGTCTTTATTCAATAGCAATGCACTTGTTTGTAAAATATTGTCTCTGGACATTTTACAAACTTTTTGAAATTTTACAAGTATTTACCATAATTAGCAAAGCGTCAAAGCAGTCTTTTGACTAGCTTATAGGCATTCGGCCTCCCATCTATTTTCAACACTGTGCCAATCTTCATACCGTTTATTTATAAGTACTTCCGAAATAATTAATAAACTCTTCAAATCCACAGATACTCCGCAAATGCATCCTAACCCGTTCCCACCCGCGGATCGAAGGTCCACTAGGCCAGCCTCCTTTCGAGAGGCCCTCAATAGCCAAGGCCATCACAAACTTTGTGCTATTCAAGTTCAACAGCCTCCCGCAGAGGGAATGGCAGACCATGTATGACCTGGCCAAGATGTTCTTGCATTGTTTCAACCATTGGAACTTTGAGACACCTAGTGTCAGGAAACTGGTAAGTAATTGATTATTTCATTTATGATGGTGTTATAACTTTAATGAAATGCCTTTAGAAAATATTCAGTGCTATACAATTATTATTCTTCAGAATTATTTTATATAGTGCGATAGTGTTATCATGAAAAATGCGACCAACTTGTGTTGTCATGAAATGAGTAAATAGTGCATAAATAATTATCGAACTGAAGTTAATTGGCAATTTCAAGCTATTGAAATTTTTGCATTATCACAATGTTGAAATGTAAACAATGAATATTTAATTTCAGCAAGTGTCGAATCCTGAAGACATTTCTGCATACCAAATCAATTATACAAGGTATGTTTATTTACAATATATTTTTGAGTGCTATTTATTACAAACTTTGTTGTTCGAAATGTGCCGATTTTCGGCCATTACGAACAGAAGAATCGAGATTTTTGTATATTCATATAATGCTGTTCAAAACAGTGCACCACTGTATTACAATAGCATCCACGAGTTAAAATGGGGATATTATTAATTGCACATCAAATAAATAATCACCTTTCAATATATTTCCATCATTTAAATACTGACTGCACAGCAAATTAACCAGAGTGTACCTAAATAATACTCACAGTCTCACACTCATAGCGTGTGAGTATTACGAGTATGTATTTGTCTCCAATCAGCCGTTTGACGTAAAAATTATGTTGAAGGGATCGGTACAAAATGCAATATTACTGTACTAGGAGAATTTAGGATGCAAGAGCGAGCGAAGCGAGCTCGGGACCTGTGGCACCCCGACTCGGACAGATTAGGTTAGAAGGGGATGGCGGGGTCTTTTAGACCCCGCCATCCCCTTCGTGGTTATTTTTTTTTTAAACCACCCAGAAGTTGGTCAGCGGGACTCCGTCGGCTACGCCTTGTTATTATTGCCATTTAGAAATAGGAGGCCTCGCCTAGTAGATACGGTGCGCCACGAATATAAATTATTGCTTATTTAGTTATATTTTGAGTTGAGTATTGTTGTGCAATCAGTAATTTTGTTTCGAATTCTGATTATTTTTGGATACATAAAGTATTTTTTTGATTTGCGTTTAAATAGTACCCGTTAAAATGTACGTTCGACACAGTCAGCTCCGGTACCACGTTGCTGATTGGCTAATACAGCCCGATTCAAATTTAAGCGCGGCTCGGAACAGGAGGCGACTCGCTGCGCAGTAAGGTCCGACCGAGACAATTTTTTTATGTCAGCCGAGCCCGAGACCTAGAAAAGAAAAATTCTCGGCCGAGACCGAAAATTGATAAAATACCAAAAACAACAAGGAAATACTACTGAAAGACATACATTTAGAAAAAAATAAAATAATATAAAGCTTAATAATCAAATTCAAACTATTTAATATTGTAGGCCAGGAATAATAATTTTTCAGCATTCTGCCCTTTCAAATTGTGTCTCCTGTCATCATTCAACTGCTCAGCCCTACTAAACAGCTGCTCACTTGCGACACTTGTTAGTGGTTCCGACAAGAATTTGTTAGCTGCTGGTCTTAACACATTGTCTTGTCAATCGGTACATATTTCCATTTATCGAATCACATTTGACCCGCGCTCACCAGCCGACCAAGCGAGAGCGCGCGGCAACTTTAAAATACAATAAGTACTAGTACCCGAGTGCCGCGTAGTCTCGTCTGCGGCCGAGATTCTAAAATATTTGGTGAAAACGAGACCGAGACCAATAAGTGAATTTTAGCCGAGAACGGCTGAGACCGACACCAGAGACCGAGATCTCGGTCGGACCTTACTGCGCAGTAACAAATTCACGTGTCAGCGGAGGTGAGGGGTGATGTATTGCGCAGCGAGTAGCGCACTTCAGAGAGAGCCGCCATAAAGTTTGAATCGGGCTGTACATATTTTACCCATAGCATGGCCAAATGGTATAAAGTCGTGACAAAACAAGAGACGACCATCACCACAATCAAGATGAAGAAAATTACATACACATACATATACAAAAAGTCACGACTTTTCCCATGGGGATAGTCAGAAACTCCAGAACGCCACCTGCTACGATCCTTACATACTCCTTTTGCATCATACACGCAAATCGGTTGCGAGATAAAAAATAATCAATAAAATATCTAAAGTAGGTAAATTAAATCTTCCAGATGGCTAGTATTTTGCCACGTCCCAGCGTTCTGCGACTCGCTGCCTCATTACGACACGTCGCTGGTATTTGGTCGTACATTGCTTCGCGCCGTATTCAAATCTGTATGTCGGCAGCTGATGGACAAGTGCCATTCTGAGAGAGATCGTATGCCGCCTGAAAAGAGGGTAAGTTAACAAAAATAATGTAATACATACTCATGTTCGAGTTGGGTAAAAATATGTATGCCAACTTGCCAATATTCAGTTTCAAAGTTAAAGTCGAATCATTTATTTCAAGTACTCAAGTAGACCATTAAAAGGCACTTTTGAACGTCAACGTTTACAAGGAAATAGAATTGATTCTAGTTGCCTGTCTAAAAGGTAGTTTAATTTGGAGAAGATTGAGCAAGAACCTAAATAGTTACTCTTTTAGAATGTTTTACAATATTTTGCATGCAGTTTAAAGGATACAAAGTTTTACTTTTGTTCATATAATACAAAGGCGTAAATAATATTTTAAACGGCTTTGGCTGAAATTTGGCACACAGATACTTGGATTGACACATAGGATACTTATTATCCCGATAGTACGTTCACATGGGATATATCCGACATCCACGCGGGCGAAGCAGCGGAAAAAAGCTAGTAAAATAATAAAACAATTGTCACAGGTCTAATTTGTGACCAAGGTGCTTTTAATTACCATTTAGTTATCAATAGTTATCATTGAGGCAACAAGTACAGATCGTGCCAATCACGAAGACGCGTCCCACTCTTTTTCCTTATCGCTTACAGTGCAAGTGTGCATCCTTTCACTAGTGTTGTAGTGCTGTCGATACGTAAGAATTACCTATGACTGCGCACGCACACTACGATGAATAGACTAATCACGAGTGAGGATTACGGTCAACTAGGAAGATGCTCTACTTCAATTTTATATTTTTGTTGTCGTTCTGTGTGGGTATTGTATGTTATTATTAGTTAATTAACGTAATATTACCATTTTAATAGGGAGCATAAATAAACAATATATATATATATCACTAAAATACAAAAAAAAAGTTTTATTGAACTTTATTGAGAAATTACAATGAATCTTCATTCATTTCAGAAATTTCTGATTCGGAGGCCGACGTATCAGCGATATTTATAATAAAACTGAAATCAAGATCGCAGTATCGTAGGTACTCGTCTTCCATTTTTCCTACGTGCTAACAAGTATGGAACCAGACATATTTATTTACTCGATCAAAGGCTTCATTTATAATAGGCATAACAGACGTATAATTTTGATTAACATTGCGGCTCGCTACGTCGTTTTTTACACAAGTACAACACGCTGAGATTATCTAGTCATTTATAAAGATATTAAGTAGAGCAACTTTCGTGCCAAGTCTGCATTTACGTAACGTGAGCTATGCTACTCGTGTGCATCGAAACGCTGACAACTCGCGACTGACGTTCGGATCAAACTCCCCACATCCAGCGGCCCCTCGACCAAAAAATTGGGGGATGTCCTCGTGAATGGCACGATCTGTTATCCGCTTTCCCTGCTTACTACAATATGATGAACTATTGAATGCTTATGAGTATTCCGGTAGGGTAGTATGATCACTCCAGCCATTTGCACCCCAGCTGGGTAAACAATAGAACAGTTTGATGCTGTAAACTTATTTTTTTCTATCGCTTAAAGATTAAAAAGAGAATCTGGCCCAACTTTGATTGAAATATGTCTCTTACTTTTTAATCAATAATATTCTAATAGTATTGTTTTCCCAACTGGGGTCAGACAAAAACTTTGCATTTGCGAAGGAGATAGAAAAAAATATGTCTGTCCCGTTTACTCTTACTACTGAATTGAATGAGGGTGTCCTTGTCTCATTATTGTTATTTAGTGACTTGTCTATTGATATACTCTGTCTACGCTTTTGTCATCTTTCTATGTCCACATTGGGGCAACCACTTCGTCCTTGAAAGTTTGAGTTATACTATGTATACTTGAGAGTTCTATGTCAGTAAGTGTAGGTACTTGGAGCCTGAAATTGCCAACCCGTCTTGAGCAAGCGTGGTGATCAATGCTCGTGCCTCCTCTGTATGAGAAGAGGCCTTGTCCCTGTAGAACAGGCTGGTATCATTATTATGCCTACTTGTAATATAACATAGAGTATCTTTCTCCTACAGGTGCTAGTCCTAACCCACTTCCCTCGTTTCCTGGCGCTGCTTGAGGAAGAGATCTTCAGCGCCAACTCTCCGATCTGGGACCCCGAGTTCAAGCAGATCCCACCCAACCATCTGCAGGCCATATTTGATAATAAGAACCGTAAGTAAACCGTAAAGGAAACGTTTTCAGAAAATGTCAATAACTGAATATATTGCCAACTGCATTTACAGATAGAATAAATTGGAAGAGCCAAAAAAACAGAAATAATAGACACAAATACGTTCGAATCTATTATAAAGGTTATATTATAACTTTGATGATATCGTCAAAGTCGCGGGAACACCGGGTTGAGGGACGCACGGAACCGGGAAGTATGGCAGAAAAAAGAGGAGGCCTAAACCTAACAGTAGGTGACTCCGGGATGAAATGATGATGAATTGAATCTGTTTCTTATAAGGATCAAAAGATTTTATAGGAACAATGAACTTTAAACACGAGACATATTAGATATGTAGTTTTGTTCTGAAATATAAACAAAATCTACCTTTACAGCTGGTAGGCGAGGCGAGTTTGAACGTGTTACTGCTTCGGGAGATAGCAAGGATGGCTTCACTACTGTCACACTATCCTCAGGTAATGCTTTTTAGACACTAATTTAAAGCGGCAGTTGTTTATTATAGTTTTGGTAAATTAAAAATTATAAAATGCATGTTTATTAACAAGTTCGGCAGTAAAAACTGAGCAGTAAACGAAATAAAAATGAGTCATAACAAATATTTAAATGGGTAATTAAATAAATAATTGAGCAGTAAAATTACTGAATGGTTAGTTACGAGGGTCATTCAATAAATACTTAGCCTACAAAAAGTAAACGAAAATTTTGGAAAAGTGGCAATTTATTTTTCAACATAGTCTCCTTTTAGTTCGATACACTTAGCCCAGCGATGCTCCAACTTTTTTAACCCGTCCGAAAAATAGTTTTTGTCAAACTCTGCAAAATAGGCCTCCGTGGCGGCGATGACCTCCTCATTCGATCCATATCTATTCCCGGCGAGTGATTTTTTCAGATTAGGAAACAGAAAGAAGTCACAAGGGGCCAAATCTGGAGAATACGGTGGATGGGGCAGCAATTCGTAGCGTAATTCGACCAATTTGGCCATGGCAACGGCAGACGTGTGAACCGGTGCGTTGTCGTGGTGAAACAGCACTTTTTTCTTCGCCAGATGGGGTCGTTTTTTCTTTAATTCGGCGTCGAATCGGCCTAATAAATCGGCATAGTAAAGCCCTGTAATTGTTTTACCCTTCTCGAGGTAATCGATGTAGATCACACCTTGTGAATCCCAGAAAACGGTGGCCATAACTTTTCCGGCCGATTTTACAGTTTTCGCCTTCTTTGGAGCACGTTCCCCGGTCTGGATCCATTGTTTTGATTGCTCCTTGGTCTCTGGTGTGTACCAGTGGATCCAGGTTTCATCGACGGTCACAAAACGACGCAAAAACTCCGCTGGATTCATCTTAAACAGCGCCAAACACGTCTCCGATGTGGTCTCACGGTTGCGCTTGTTTTCTGGTGTGAGTAAACGCGGCACCCATCGCGCCGACAGCTTTCTCATGCCGAGTTCCTCGTGAAGAATATGATGCACTGTTCCTTCTGAAATGCCTACAGTCTCAGCTAGCTCCCGAACCTTCAATCGGCGATCTGCCAATACGAGATCATGGATTTTTTTAATGTTTTCCTCCGTAGCAGCTGTTTTCGGTGCACCTGGACGTGGTTCATCAAAAACCGACGTACGGCCACGTGCAAACTCGTTGAACCAATTCTTGACGGTGGCCATCGATGGAGAAGAGTCACCGTACACAGCATCCAAGCGCTCTTTGATTTCGATGCGCGTTTTCCCTTCCAAAAATAGGAATCGAATCACCGAACGATATTGCTCTTTTTCCATTTTTGTAAAACCGATCGACACGTTCGCTTCCATAAGTTGTCAAATTAAAACAAATGAAGGGATTGGAATGAAAATTTGAAAAAAGAATTAAAAAAGAATGTGCTACACTGTGGTAAAACTCTTTTGAAACTACAGCGCCCTCTGGCGATGAGGCTAGGTACTTATTGAACGCCCCTCGTACATGTGGACAGTTAACAAAATCGGAATTAGTCGATATGAAATCTAAAGTACCGCCCGCCGGCCGCTGCCGCGGCATCGCCCGTTTCGCTCGCTCAGCTCGCGCGCGGTTGGTCACAGTTCTAACCTAACCTAAACCATTTGGTCGGGGTGCCATGGCGTAGTTACTGCGTTGGTCACAGTTCCAACCTTGCCTATGAACTGCCGTACTATTTATCTAACTGCCCATTACAATATTTTTACTGCCCATTCGTTTATTACACTACTTAAGTAGTTTTTGTACCGACATTGTAGGATGAAATAAACGACCAATTTTCTTTTTATTTTTGTTCATGTTTTACTATCACACTAATTTACCAACCGCTGAAAAATTTAATGACTGCTCGTTAATTTTTTCAACTGATCATAATAACCTCCGTAATGTTTAAGTAACAGTTGTAAAAATTATTACCCTCCTTTTAATAACTGTTAATGATTTAGGCCTTACTGCCTGTGTATTGGAGCAAAGAGGATCATAAAGGCGAAAACATTCCAACAACACGGCAGTACAAACAACCCAACCTCCACCAACACCTCCACCTGCACCAAATCTAAAACGGTTTTACGATGAACTGTGAAAATAAAAATAAATAATAATGACAAATGTTCACAAAACAATTTTCAATTGAATTTTGTGGAATTCTGTTGGTTTTGTGTTCTTAGCTATGCGCTTTCCCGCTCCTCTCCTCGTAACTAAATGATGAGGCAGTTTCAATCTGGCATACCAGTGGTTTAAACACAGATACTATTTACAGTCCATGTACGAACGTTCCGCCAGTCCGCCGAAATTGTTTGAGTAAATGAATTGAATAAAAAAATAAAAATAATCCAACAGGTTCAATAAAAACAGAAGGCGGTAAACGCGCAGGCGACACACCGAGTGTCGGCGCGGCCAAGCGCAGGCGCATCGCGGACGAACCCGCTGATGACGTCAGCGAGCGTACCGTCGCAGATATTGTCGCCACTATCACCGACCCCAACTATATGTGTGGACCTGATGTGAGTATACACATAAGAAATTATATTTGAATCATTTGAATAATAATCATTGGGATTTATTTAATACCACTTTAAATATGATGAAAACAGCTATAAAAGCTATTGTATATCAGCACTTTAAAATAATAATACATGTATAATTTAATATTATCATTTGATAAACATGAACCAAATTTACAAAATAAATATACACTAAAAAATAATAATTTCACAAACTACCTAATTAAAATACCTACAAAAATAATGGTTTGCACTATAACTGTGTCGAATAATAATAAGGCGTAGTCGACGGAGCATCGCCTGGCGGGGCTCCAAGTTCTGGGTGGTCTAAAAAAAAATAACCACGAAGAGGATCCCCTTCATGGTTATTTTTTGTAAGACCAGACCCCACCATCCCCTTCTAACCTAACCCGTCCGAGTCGGGGTGTCCTAAGTCCCGAGCTCGCTTCGCCTGCTCTTATAGTGGAAACCATAATTTTTATAGTTCATTTAATTAATTTTAAAGCTAAGCATATTTATAGTGGAAACCATTATTTTTATAGTTAATTCAATTAATTTTAAAGTTAAACATTTTAAAGTGTGAAACATTATTTTTAAAGTGCGTTTATATATTCCCCATAATCGTTTAGGAAAATAGTGGTGTCGAATGAATAGTATCGATGCTAATCAGGTATCGAATGTAAAGTATGGGTACAACTTTTTCCAAAACAACTGAAACTGACGAGCTTAACCTGGCCGTACTTTGCAGCACAACATATTTATTGTCGCTATTCAGTAAAAGATAAAAATATGTAACGTTTTGTCTTCCGTTTTTCTTTTTCAACAGTATAATTATCTTGAATAGAAGATTACCCTCTAATTTATTCATAAATGTTTAACATTCTAGGCTTTGTTTCAAATGCAAGCGCCCCGCGATGAGGCAGCTAAATTAGAAGAACAACGCAAGCTCATCGAATTTCACGTGATTGGGAACTCGCTCACTGGACCCGTGAACAAACAGACCATGCTTTGGCTTATAGGTAAGAAAACTTTACATTTTTATTGTAAAAAAATAATTAATAATAATATTAAATTTAATTTCTTTTTTATTTTCAGCCAGTGCAGCCTCAATGTTATAGGACACCTTTAAGTTTATTTTTGTTTTTTATTACTGCTTTGTTTTAGGTCTTCACAACGTATTCTCTCATCAGTTACCTGAGATGACGAAGGAGTATATTTCGCAATTAGTTTTCGATCCGTAAGTTGTTTTTTGACTTCTTTCTTCTAATTTTGTCTGATAAAAAAAAAGTTAGAGTTAATATTCTTGTGATCTTGTTATCCTACTAATATTATAAATGTGAAGGTTTTTATGTTTGGATGTTTGTTACTCAATCACACGAAAACGGATTTAACCTGGATAAACACTTAGTATACTTTCATCCCGGGATTTCAATGGGATAATTTCCGACATCCACGCGGGCGAAGCCGCGAGCAAAAGCTAGTAGGTGGATAATTATTTTAGACCTTTTTAATATTTGTTACGTTTTAATTACAGCAAACACAAAACACTTGCCCTTATCAAGGAAGGCAGGCCGATCGGAGGGATTTGCTTCAGGACATTCAGTGCACAGGCAAGTAAATTAATAATTTCTAAAGTATTATCTCTCTCCTGTCTTGAGAATTTTATTTGTAGAAAATATTTATTATTTTTATTCGTATTTACAAATATGAAATAACAGTATTTACAATTAAAATTAAAATGTAATAACCTACCCTGACTACTTACAACTATTAACAAACTAAAATATGGCGTCGAAAAAATCCTCAGCATTCTTGTTGACTGGTAATCTACCCAAGAGACTGGCGGCATTGCCTTTGGCCGAGGTAAAAGCCGGCTCTTGGGTCACGGGAAGTGCCAAACAGGTATTTGGAGATTACGTCGAACAAAACATGGGCACTCGGACCCCACAGCCCGAGGGTTTAAACCACAAACGGCTCAAAAATATAATTACCGATAAGGTTATTATACTTTCGCCGCTTGAGTTTTTCCGTCTTGATAATATTCTTTCTCTATGATATTTAATACCGTGGTAGACGGTCGAACCTTTTGTGGGTTATATTCTGAAAATACGATGAGTTTCTGCACAATCTACTTATAAGACCATTTTATATTAATCTTAAATTCATTCATTCGCTGACAGACGACACACAGCCTAAACCGCTGGGTCTGGAAGCATTAAATTCTGCGCAAGAGTTCCTTTTTTAAAGAAGGTGAGCACTAAGGAAGGATTGTTGAAAATTCGTTTCCCTAATTGGTGGAAGTTCCTCATTTATGCCGATGGGAAATCCCATCGGGCGCACGGCTTGTATTATAATTATTGTGCCCAGAAGAATAAATATCAGGAAGTTCTTTAGATTATAGAGGTATGAGCGACAGGGTGTAAAGTTCACCCAGACCTCCATAGAAAAGGGAGGGTTCTCCGACCAGACGGGTGTTGTGTCTGGTGGGCAACTGCCCGGCGATTGATGTCGAGGCGTTTTATTTAAGCTAGTTGCGCGATAAACTCTGCTTGCGCGATGCAGGATTTTGCGTGCTGTCAGTGTGACGCGTTGCTCGCATGTGGCGTTGTAGATGCCGCTACAAGATAAAATATCAGGAGTAGTTTAATCATAATTATCTGTCCAACAGGGCTTCAGCGAGATAGTATTCTGCGCGGTGACTTCCAACGAGCAAGTGAAGGGCTACGGCACACACCTCATGAACCATCTGAAGGATCACCACATAAGGAACAATATACTGCACTTCCTTACCTTCGCTGATGAGTTCGCTATCGGTCAGTATTGGCATGGCTTTAATATCAGATCCAAGTCGAACAGTATAAACGGGTTTTTCCATAAGGGATTTCTCGGTAGCAGCCCAGAGTTTGGATTTGTGCCCAGTTATGGGCAAAAACTTCGCATATTTTACCAGCTATGTTATAAGTCCTTTGGAATAGAATATTGACCGAAATGAGCTGGATGATACACTTGTGATTCAACCTCTGGGTAATAGTGTTCATGTTTTGAAGATAAAACTAAATTCTTATATTTTATCTATTATCTTTTTACTCTTATTTAAAATGGTAAAAATATTTTGTTATATCATTCCCAGGCTACTTCAAGAAACAGGGCTTCAGCAAGGACATTAAACTCCCGCGCGCAATGTACCAAGGCTACATAAAGGACTACGAGGGCGCCACGCTGATGCACTGTGAACTAAATCCGCGCATCGTTTACACGCAGTTTACTAGCATCATACGCAGGCAGAAAGAGGTTGGCTACAAAGTTATTGTCTATATAATTATAATAGTAATTGGTTTTGCTTCATGGGTGCGTTTAAAAACAGAATTTGATTTCGATAAAAAAATCGAACACGCATAAACACCCAGACGCAAACAGATTGTTCATAAACATGCTACAAATTAAAATAAAGACCATTTTCAGGAACAATAAGTATGCAGAAATTAATTTGATTAGTATATATTTTACAGTTTTTTTTTTCCTAAATTTGGTTACTGGTACTATAAGTACACCTCGGTCGAACTCTTCGAGGAATACAGGGTTGATGTTATGTTACGTTTTACAGATCGTGAAAAAGTTGATCGATATGCGGCAGAAAGATGTCAGAAAAATCCACCCTGGAATGACGTGCTTCAAGGAAGGGGTAATTAGAACAAGACACTTCTTAGCTCATCGCCCCAACTTCGATAAAAATTTCAAATGAGAAACCACTATTCTATATTTGTTGCGTTTTATCGTGGCAATCGTACTACCTACATTTATTGAGAAATTCTAGTATTCTTTATTAAAAAAAATGGAAATAAAGCCCATTAACATACTGAAAAACGAAATTTAGATTTTTGTTCGGGTTCTTATGCAGAGACATCAGGAAAAGGACATTGACCATTATTACCATGCTAAAATAAAACCTATATCCTAGAAACTCGATTCAAAAACCTATTTTTTTAAAACATCAATGGCATCCTAACCAACGTCGTATCATACCATTGTCCGGCGCAGGTCCGCAGCATCCCGGCCGAGTGCATCCCCGGGCTGCGCGACACGGGCTGGCGCGGCGCGGCGCGGGCCTCCGCCGCCGAGCACGAGCCGGAACCTGACCCCGCCACGCTCAGGAACATACTGCATGGGGTAACTATTACTATACAATGTACAGATTTTTGATGTTATTGGATAGCAAGTGGTCCTTCTTTTATAACCTACTTAAAAAAGAAGAAACTTCTCAATTCGTCGGGTTTTTTTAAAATGTATTTTACACTCTATCTCCGGCAATTGTAGATCGATTTCGAAAATTCTTTTTTAATGGTTAGGGTATGCCTCAGGGGTGGTTCCATATAAATTTTATTAACTTTGCGTGGGTAGTTTTTTATTTAGCTTCATTAAAACATATTTTTTGATCACGAAGCGACGCACGCTTTACATGTGTTAACCAATTGTACAAACACGTTGTGAATGTGTGCGTGACGACGAGTAGCGTGAACACTTACGCACACTTCTGATTTCGCCATTGTCTCGGACGGTACCGAAAGCTCCTGCACTTACAAACATTCAAAGTGTATTTGTACACTTATTGACTACAAACAAAGCGAGCGCCGCTTCATGAAATTAAAATACTATAAGTGTTTACCGCCGCCTATGGATATCTGCATTACCAGTAGTATCGCAGATGCGTTACCTTCTCTGAGACAGCTTAAATGTATCTTAAGTAAATTACAGTACATTACAACTACAGAGTTAAAGTAAATTAAGTAGCAAAGCTCCTCAGACGTGATGGATATTGATATCTAAATATGTTAAACCAAAAAACAAATAATTTGATCATAAATTTTTTGTGGGGTCTTCCACCGCATTTAGTGTATTCATTTGAAATATCAGTTTAAAAAAATCTGTTTTTTTTTTTTGTAAAATGTACATACTTGATTGATATCGATAACAAAACACGATGAAACATATATTTTCAACTCATACTTCATGTAACAATACAAGCAGCCGTCGTTAACCCCTAAAAAAAACTTTTTTTTTTTTTTTCGCGTTAAGATGTCGATACCCATCACGTCGGCGGAGTTTCACTAGCTAATTTTATTTGACCCTGTATACCCTTAATACTGGAACACAGCAACTGGCATGGGGGCCATTAATGGTAAGCGGTCACCGCCATCTATTAACGTCATCAATGAGAGGCGTCGAAGTAAAGAAAAATTTAGCAAATCGTTGTTGTTCGTTAACTAATACAAATGTAATTTTATTATTCACAGGTTAAGAACCACGCAACAGCTTGGCCTTTCCTGAAGCCAGTCGATAAGTCTGAAGTGCCAGATTACTACGATCACATCAAATATCCTATGGGTAAGTTTGCATCAGTAAGATAGACTACTGCCTTCTCTATCTGACTCTTGGCCGATCCGTTCAGCAATGACTTCCCAAGATATTGGTCGAAGCTTTTTGCTATCAAACCATTTACTGACACAATGAATTGTTGGATCCTATTTGTGGAATAAGGAGGCACTATTCCAGATTTTGGATCTGCATTTCACATTCCACAAATATAATTAATAAAACCGGCCAAGTGCAAGTCCGACTCGCACACGAAGGGTTCCGTAACACCGTACAATATTTAACCATACGTATAAAAATAACAATTTTTTTCTATACCCTTTAATTTTTAACTTTATTTTATTTTTATTATTTGTTATTATAGTGGCAATAGAAATACACACTGAAAATTTCAACTGTCTACCTATTACGGCCCATGAGATACAGCTCGCTGACAGACAGACAGACGGACGGACAGCGGAGGCTTAGTAATAGGGACCCGTTGGCACCCTTTGGGTTCGGAACCCTAAAAAGTAAAAGTTTATCGACTTCGTTCATTGAGTTACATGAGGGAAATCAATAAACGTTTACCTTTCCTCCAGCTTTCACGAAGTTCTCATCGTGGATAATTCATTTTTACTTCAAAATCAATTTCAAAAATTTACCCAAGCAGCAGTGGTGGCCCCGTGGTAACGGCTCCAACTTACATGTCGTATGTCGTGGTTTCAAACCCAGGCAGGCACATTACTTGTAATTTATTTCATCACCACTGCTCTCAAAACGGTGAAGGAAAACATCGGGGGCAACCGGCATGTCCTAGAACACAAAATTCGAAGACTTGTGACATACCCAACCCGCACTGGGCCCGCGTGGTGGACTATGGCCCACTCCCTCGCACAGAGAGGAGGCCTGTATCCCAGCCGTGGAACATTATAAGCTGGTTATGCTTACCCAAGAGGCTATAATAAGAGATTAACATTTTCAGATCTACGCACTATGGGAGAGCGTCTAAAAGCGCGATACTACGTGTCAAAGCGGCTCTTCATAGCTGATATGACCAGGATCTTCACTAACTGCCGGCTTTACAACTCACCTGATACTGATTACTACAGGTAAGTGAGTTGTTAGATACATTTTAGATATGTATCATTTTATTTGCAACTATCTGCGCCCCGCGGTTTTATCCGCATAAGTCTCGATCCCGTGGGAATACCGGGATAAAAAAATGTCTATGTCCTAACCCAGGTCAGTCTACCCATATGCCTAATTTCATCTAAATCTGTTCAGCCGTTTTAGCGTGAAAGCGTAACAAACAAACACAAATATCAAAATATTACAAACTAGCTTTTGCCCGCGGCTTCGCTCGCGTTAATTTAGACTTTGACTATCAATTCGGGTTATAATTGAATCATGATTCGAAAGACACGTGGCGCCATCTATTATCATAAGAACGTTATTGTTGTTTTTCTTGGGAACAGTACTTTTTTACGGGATGAAAGGTATCCTATGTCCGTTTCTGTACACCTGACAAAGTATATGCAAAATTTCAGGATGATCGGTTTAGTGGTTTAGGCGTGAAAAGGTAACAAACAAACAAACTTACTTTCGCATTTATAATATTAGTTAGGAAGTTAGGATTAGGATATTAGTTAGAATATACAAAGAGAAACTTTATAATATTAGTTAAGATACTCTTGCTATTACACTCCAAGTTGACTGGAGTGTGACTGTTGCAAAGACCATTGTCTTTGCAACAGTCAACTGGAAGTGTTTAATTATCGAATTTATTTCAAAGAATATTTAAATTGAAAACTTATAGTTCTCAATTTAAATATTCTTCAAAATGTATCGAACACGACATATTTACAAAAAAAAAACTCGTGTGGCACTCGGGGACTGCCGCGGTAAAGCTATTGCATAGCATTTTTTATCAACTTATGCAATTATTATTATTTATTATTTTTTTATTTATGCAGTAATTTTTTTTCTTTGATATTAATTCAAGTTACACTTTTTGAGCGTGGTGACCGATAAGAAAACAATTATTTTTCTTTTATTGAATAAATATGAAGTTATTATATGAGTGTGGCATTATAAAGATATGATAGATACCTATACACTTATATACTTTCTCACAAACAGCTGCTTACGTATTCGTCCGATTTCGGAGCAGCTCGTCTCGATCCGTGCGAGCTTCGTACAGTCGTACCATATACGAGGTGCATTCAATAAGTACCTAGCCTCATCGCCAGAGGGCGCTGTTGTTTCAAAAGAGTTTTACCACAGTGTAGCACATTCTTTTTTAATTCTTTTTTCAAATTTTCATTCCAATCCCTTCATTTGTTTTAATTTGACAACTTATGGAAGCGAACGTGTCGATCGGTTTTACAAAAATGGAAAAAGAGCAATATCGTTCGGTGATTCGATTCCTATTTTTGGAAGGGAAAACGCGCATCGAAATCAAAGAGCGCTTGGATGCTGTGTACGGTGACTCTTCTCCATCGATGGCCACCGTCAAGAATTGGTTCAACGAGTTTGCACGTGGCCGTACGTCGGTTTTTGATGAACCACGTCCAGGTGCACCGAAAACAGCTGCTACGGAGGAAAACATAAAAAAAATCCATGATCTCGTATTGGCAGATCGCCGATTGAAGGTTCGGGAGCTAGCTGAGACTGTAGGCATTTCAGAAGGAACAGTGCATCATATTCTTCACGAGGAACTCGGCATGAGAAAGCTGTCGGCGCGATGGGTGCCGCGTTTACTCACACCAGAAAACAAGCGCAACCGTGAGACCACATCGGAGACGTGTTTGGCGCTGTTTAAGATGAATCCAGCGGAGTTTTTGCGTCGTTTTGTGACCGTCGATGAAACCTGGATCCACTGGTACACACCAGAGACCAAGGAGCAATCAAAACAATGGATCCAGACCGGGGAACGTGCTCCAAAGAAGGCGAAAACTGTAAAATCGGCCGGAAAAGTTATGGCCACCGTTTTCTGGGATTCACAAGGTGTGATCTACATCGATTACCTCGAGAAGGGTAAAACAATTACAGGGCTTTACTATGCCGATTTATTAGGCCGATTCGACGCCGAATTAAAGAAAAAACGACCCCATCTGGCGAAGAAAAAAGTGCTGTTTCACCACGACAACGCACCGGTTCACACGTCTGCCGTTGCCATGGCCAAATTGGTCGAATTACGCTACGAATTGCTGCCCCATCCACCGTATTCTCCAGATTTGGCCCCTTGTGACTTCTTTCTGTTTCCTAATCTGAAAAAATCACTCGCCGGGAATAGATATGGATCGAATGAGGAGGTCATCGCCGCCACGGAGGCCTATTTTGCAGAGTTTGACAAAAACTATTTTTCGGACGGGTTAAAAAAGTTGGAGCATCGCTGGGCTAAGTGTATCGAACTAAAAGGAGACTATGTTGAAAAATAAATTGCCACTTTTCCAAAATTTTCGTTTACTTTTTGTAGGCTAAGTATTTATTGAATGACCCTCGTACATACACGTTAAGCGAACGCTCGGCCGAGCTACATGGTAGGCGGAGTGGGGGGTGTTAGGTTTTATTTTCGTTACGGAATTTCTTGATTCGGTAACCGCGCTCAAAGCCCGCGATAAAAGCTATGCAATAGCTTAAAAATATCTTGATGTCTTCTCTCTCCAACAGATGCGCAAACACCCTAGAGAAGTACTTCCACACCAAGATGAAGGAGGCTGGCCTGTGGGACAAATGATCTGAGTTTAACTTCGACGCGTTTTTCGCGCTCGAGGTGAACGGCGCGCGACCAGACACCGACCAACGTGAGTAGGCAACCTGAGGGATGAGCAGTGTATTATGTAAGTTGGAGGACATAGGACCTAAATACAACTTTAAATTAAATTATCTAGCGATAGTTTGTGATGGGAATCAATATCTAATGACGATAAACAAAAAGAAATGATTTACTAAACTCATAATTTTAAGTAACCATCTGCCAGCGGCCTTTGACCATGTAATAAGATACATCTTGTGATACGCATTACGTCACTGAAGATTCACCAGATATAACCTTGCATAATGCAAGGGGAAACAAATGTTACTTTGCAGTCACAATAACACATAGATGTTTCAGACTTTATAAATCTGTATTGGCTCAGTTTAGTTTAATTGCTAAAATGGTAGCGAAACAATTGAATCTGTTTCTTATTCTGATCGCGTCATAATATGTTTATCAACCAGTTGAGTGAACAATGTAAACTTGTTTATTCGGACGCTGCTGCAGGAAAGAAATGATAAATATTGGTGTGGGTCTGCTCATCCCGTAAGGAAATTTCTAAACTTAAGATAAAATATATTATACTATATTTGCCCGTAACAATGCATATTGTTTTCTTTTATTTGCTCAAATGATAGTTTATAAAATTCCGTACATTAGATTATAAGATCGGAAAAAGCATGTATTGCGTTTAGACTACAAAGCAGTTTTACTTTTTCCGCACTAATGTAAAGCATAAGTAGAAAATACTTTCTTATAATACATGGATCCACCAATAGATTTTCCTTTGTCCTCATAATAAATTCTTAATGTTAAAGTAGAATTTAAATTAGTATGTGTTGTACTACTTAGTAAGATGTAGTATTTAAAAGCTTTGTATATAATAAGACTGATAAGTTTTTATTTAACGAAACAGCGAGTTATTGCTATTTTTGTTTCCAACGAGTGTATATTGTATATTTTTGTTAGTTCGTTTCTGATTATAAGAATATGTACACATCTGTCTATACTTTCGGGGAATAAAGGCGTGATGTTATGTAGGTTTTGCGGATTTATTTGTGGTTAGCAAGTAACATTTTTTCAACTTGCCTAGGTATAAAACTAATCATAAATAGGGTGTCTACTGTCAGCAATAATAGTCTCCTATAGTACTATAGAGGTATGAGGAACAGGGTGTAAAGTTCACTTCATACTCTATGGAAAAGGGAGGATCCTCCGACCAGACGGGTGTTGTGTCTGGTGGGCAACTGCCCGACGGTTGATGTCGGGATGTTGTATATATGCTAGTTGCGCGGTAAACTCTGATTGCGCGATGCAGGATTTTGCGCGACGTCAGTCTGACGCGTAGTTCGCATGTGGCGTTGTAGATGCCGCTACAGTACGATTCAAACTTAATGGCGGCTCGGAACATGAGGCGAGTCGCTGCGCAGCAACCAATTCACGTGTCAGCGGGCGTGAGGGTGGAGGTACTGCGCAGCGAGTAGCGCTCTTCACAGCCGCCATTAAGTTTGAATCGTACTGTAATAGAAAACAGTAAAAATTTCAAAATAGTTAATTAATAATTAAAGAAATCTGAAGAGTGGCAGTAAGACTTGCTGGGGCTTGTTTTCGAAGTGTTAATCGACTGCTGTTGCTGACCGTCACTTTTAGTAAATTATACATTTTCCTCTAGATTCCAATTCATTACTTCTGTAGAAAGTTTTAAAAGAAATTAATATACCAGATTGGTATAATACTTTGTGTCTATATATCTATAGCTCATAAAATACTGTCATTATAATCCTAGAAAGTGATTTAATCAAATATCATAAAACTTGTAATGAAATATCTGTTTTATCAAATAAATTGATGTTAAAGGTGTATTTAGTGGTAAAATAAGGTAGATTTTGTGATTCTCTTAATGGTTACCCAACTTCCTCCTTTTTGAAGTCGGTTAAATAAAATGGATGGTAAATTGGTTCATTTTGAAAATTGTGATTTTTCGTTTTTTTTCTTTGTTAATAATATATAAAAAAAGACGGTAACTTTATTGTAACAGACTTGTTACTTCATTAAAGATCTTGTGTTTTACTTTTATTGTAAATAATGTATTGGCGTTTCTCTATATCACGTTTAGATGTCAATAAAGTATCTTTTTTCTTTAGAAACATGTTTGTTATTTTACTTCCCAGTGTTTTTTATTTGGACCGACCTCGGCAAGCGTTGCTTCGGTTGATTAACCTTGATTGATCCGTGCGACTTTTATTACTTATCCACGTGCCCCTCCGATACATATTCTAGTGGCCGAACCTTCGGCTCGAACGAAACAGTGGATCTACTCTCTAAGCAACCAGTCCGTAGTTTTGGCCGAAGTTACAGGTGCTTCCTACTCCGTGTCACTTTCGGAAATAATATAAGTCCGGGGCCCGAACTAAAAATTATAGTCGAGAGTTGGGTTTACTTGTAAATATCCAACTATTTTCGGACGGGTCCGTATCTTCGTAGACGGACTAAGAGAGTAGGCCTAGCGTTCGTAAGCTGTCGATTTAGATAGAGTATGAACGACTGATAGACAGACGGTGTAGGCTGGGGTATTAATGGGTCCTTTTTTTACCCTGTTTGTACAAATAAAAAAAAAATGTGTTTACAGTCAGACAAAACGACATGGTGTTTAAGGGTTTCTAATGCTACGGACACGCATCCATTTCTCTAATATAAGCTGAATAGTAGCAAGTACCGCTCGATAGCTTCTACCCTCATGGTAGAAGGTGGAAGTTTTTAAATGAGTGTTCACAATAAAAGACAAATCTCAATACTGTATTGGTTTTTATTTCAACACATAATGCTCACACGTGGAGTTACGCAGAACACTCGACTTGAACAAGAATGGGAATGTAAACATCTTTACACAAATTATCTGTTATTAAAAAGTACATACCAGTCTCCTTGTTTTATATAAAAATCCAACGGATTTAAGTACCTCTGTCTATGTTCGAACATAATAACTTAAATGCTTACTTAAAATACCTTAAAGTAACATATTTTATTTAATTATGATAAAAATGAAAGTTTGAACGATTAAGTCGCTTTTAAACACAGTTTGGGTGAACACAATACTTTTGATTACAAGAAACTCCCGCGACAGTCGCAAAAGGCGCTTCATCGGTGCTATCTCTTATTTATATAAAGTTTTTACACTTGAAACATGCTTGAATATGTTTGTATGTTCGATTCGAAATCCAGAACAGTATAAAGCATTCCTATATATAATTAAGGGTTTTGGATGTTCAGAATCGAACATACAATCAGTTCATAGTTCAAAAGCACTTTAACTTCATATTTATATTATATCAAACTACTAAATCTTAAATAGCTGAATTTAAAAGCGACACATCTTCAGACTAGATTTTATTACCTACATATTTTCGGAGTCACGAATTTCATTTTTATATGTTATCAAAGTTTCACAAACATTGCACCGTGTAGAAATAGGTACACCAAATATATAATGTTCCGAAGGAACTTAAGCTAGCACATACAAACTGTACAATTTAAGTTGACATTAATAACGAATTCGGTTGCGATATGGCCCCCTTATATGTCTATAGTCTTTCAAGTTATAACAGTTACTGAACATTTATAGCTTACAATATCGTTCATATCATATGGTTGACAAATGTAGAAAACTCTTAGGTCTAAATCATAAACTTATGACAATTACAAAGCAGCCGCTAAAAGGATAAACGTTTAGTAAGAAGCATACAATCTGCTGCATTTTAACACCTACGCGTATACATGTTATGGCCTGACACAGTGTCAATATACAGCAGACGAGGCAGTAGAAACTGTATTACTGTGTTAGTTATTAACATATGGACGGATACCCTTAATCCCAAACACTGGTTAGAATTACAAAACGAAGGGCCACCACAACGACTATATTTTTACATTAGTCACACGTTGAAAGTTACTGGAGAACATAGGATACGATTAACTTATGAGATCACGAACCAATCAAAAACAATAATTATGTACGTCAATTGATTGATTTCAAATTAAAAAGGTCGTTTTTAATGATTTTTTAAATTACAAAACTGTTGATAGGTCACAAGCGTTAGGAAGAACACTTATTTCGTTGACTAGGCGGAGTTGCGGTGAATATCCAAAAGTCCAAATATCCTACGCTATACGTCCTTAATTACGAAAAATATCACTTGTCCACCGTTCAACGAGCGTCACATCACTAGAGGCTCTGTCTCTTGTTGAGTATTTATTAATGAACACATCACACCTGTCACTGTATCACGGTTGTTTGGCACTTCGCTCACTCCTGCGCGGTTGAGCTCGACGCAGCTTCTTGTCGAGACGTCTCCGCCCGCGGTGAGCCCGAGGGTGACGATGTGCACGATCTGTAGATAAACAATAGTTATAGAATTCAAGGTGGCACAGTGGTCTTGTTTTTTTAATTTATTTATTCCATATTATTGCAGAGCTTTACTTTGATATAAAATCTGCCAAACTGCAGAGCAAATTCCCACGAATTATTAAAATTAAATCTGCTCTGGCATTGACAGCACGGAGTCGTAGCCTACGACTGCGTGCGCGGTTCAAGAAAGACCCCTTTACAGTCTCCTCGAGGATGTGTCAAAACAAGCGTTGTACAGCGGGGTTTTGAGAGCTGGTCCCATAAGAGAACCAAAATTTTGTGAGATAAGAACCCTACGATCCCCGGTCTTTTCCCCCGAAGGTAGGGCCGTACGGCATCTTTGAAGAAGTTAGGGCCGTATGGCATCTTTGAAGAAGTTAGGGCCGTATGGCATCTTTGAAGAAGTTAGGGCCGTATGGCATCTTTGAAGAAGTTAGGGCCGTATGGCATCTTTGAATAAGTTAGGGCCGTATGGCATCTTTGAAGAAGTTAGGGCCGTATGGTATCTTTGAAGAGGCCCATACAGCCATGCAGGAAGTACTACGCTGTCGCTAGTTTGTTGACGATTAATAAATAAGTTACCTGCTAACATGTCTGGGCGAGTCGCAGGTCCTCGCCAGCGACGGCACCAGCTCGTCCGGAGACGACGCGCGACTGCTGCGCTCACTGCCAGCCTCCTCGTACGAATTGTCGCTCGTTAACTGTTGATATAAATGTCTCGGTTAGTTACTTAATACGGGGTACGATTGCTTAGAGTAAATAATGAAGGCTCCTTTGCGAAAGCATACTGAACATCTTTTTAGCGTGTCTATAGCACAAATAACACGAAAAAATATACTGAACAAAGGGACATTCTTTTACTAACTACTAACCGATTTGCAAAAATAAAACAATTCGGACATTTATTGCAGGTCAATGAAAACCCACACCATTTCAATCAGGGCTACTCCTGAAGCCAATTTAATTTACACAAGCAAATTTAAAGTGCGTTAAAAAACGAGGAGAGGTTCTCGACCGTCGAGAGGCGAGAATGTTATAGTCATTCTCGACTTTCGACGCTCAAGAACTCTCCTGGTGTAAAGGAGGCTCTAGATTTTGATGAAAGGGGTTAGCAGGAATATAATTACAGCATTGCTAGAAATATTTTGTTTTATTTATCAAGACCAGCGGGGCAATTGCGTAACACACTAACAGTAAGAATGGCTTTCATTTTGACAGTTGAACAACATGCATTGCGTTATTTACGTTGTTGAGCATACAAATTTTTCGAACATATGAAGCAATCGATTAGCAATAGGTTTCAAAATGATTCAGATTGTGCTAGATAGTGTGTTACGCAATTAGGGTGCAGTACTGGATTACACACACACAAATATATAATAATATAAGTATGTATAACATTTACGAGTGTGAGCGGCAGGCGCGCGCGCGCAGGCGACATCGCGCGAGAGCGCGCCTCCTCCACCTCCAGCTGCAGTATGCTCTCCTGGCTGCCCGTGAACTGGAAATGTACAAATACTTCAATTAATTTTATGGACCAGTAAAAAAATAAATAAATAACATCACGCGTGTATTCTCCAAAGTGTTTGGCAGAGGTGTTGTTGAAACTTAAACGCAACTTTCTAAATGTGATCATTTCGCCAAGGCAGTAGCGTTTAAATCCCGTGTAACAGGGGGCGAGCGAGCCTGATGCCATACACCAGGCTACGGAGATATTCCTAATCCAATTACTCCTTGCCGAACCTGGGAATCGAACCCAGGAAACTACGTTCAGCAGTCGCGTTTACAACCACGAGTCCAATGGAGCAGCCAATAGTAAGATACGAAGTACCTACACGAACAGGAGCACTCCAAACCAAAACTTATTTTACATGCTAATCGTTAACATATTGACCGCTTGGTTTTATATCAATTGCCGTACCTCCAGCACCCAGCTTATAAATCAACAAATACATATCTACGATTCATAGGGTCGTGCAATGATATAAAAAACAAAAAAAGAGCCCTAGATATCTCTATGTATTTTACTGCATGTACAAAAATAAATAATTTCTAATAAATAAATAGGTTCTCAGTATAAATAGGACTGAGGCGGCGCGGGCACGAAAACATTTGTCGTACTAACCCGACTGTGGAGGTCTCCCAAAGAGTATATATGTTCTGTGGTGGAGGTCAATAGGTTAATTAATAAATAAGGTATTGGTAACTGACCACAAAGCCGTAGTACTTGAGTATGTCCATCTTGCACATGGGACACGTGCGGTGCTCCAACAACCACGGATCTATGCAGTTCTTGTGGAAGTCGTGTCTGCAACAAAAGATGAAGATTAAAATATTGCATATACTTGAATTCATAATCCTAGATAATTTACAGTCCATCGCCACTTAACTATCAAGGTACTTAACTATCTAGGTACTTTAGCGTTGTGAATTTTGAATCAAATATTTTTGGCTGTAATGGAATTTGAACTTTGTTATGTATGACCATAAGTTTGTTGTTCGAAGACTTGATAATTATCTCAGATTCCGAATTATTTACATTATTTTATTTTATTTTATTTTTATTTTGTGCGCTAATAAATTATGTTTATTTTGTAATACACCAATTTAACAAACACTTTTAGTCAAACTTTTGTTCACAAAACACTGCGATCGCCCATCTGACTGCAAGCAAGGGATTCTAACTGACAAGCCTCTCAAAAGTCAAGATATTATTATTGTAACAGTAAACAAGAGGGCCATGCCATTTCCAGCAGTGGACACGATTGACAAAATGTTTGTTACTCAATCACGCATAACTATTCAGTACACAGAATACATATCAGTGCCCAATACTTTTTGTCTGGGTACATGAAGTATTTCTCTGAGAATGCGAGTAAAACCGCAGGCACTAATCACTACATCTATTTATATAAGTAAAAATGAATAGCTGTTGGTTAGTCTCGCTAAAACTCAGAAACGGCTTGACAGATTTGTTTTTTTATTTTTTTATTCACCTCTTCACAGGGACACTTCCCTGTGAAGAGGTGAACAAAAAATAAAAATAAAAACCAAAGGAAAAATGTTGACAGGACAACGTCTGACGGATCCGCTAGGCAGAGTAGGTAGGTAGGGTACCTACCCTACCTTTCTACCTAACTATCCTACCTACCTACCCTACCTACCTACGTACCGTACCTACCTACCCTACCTACCCTACGTGCCTACCTACCTACCTAGATAGGATAGGTAGGGTAGGTGTTAGATACTTAGTGCTACCTGTACGAAGCCGGGCCGGGTAAAGCTAGTAATTATTATAAAACAAAGTCCATCCGCCGCGTCTGTCTGAACGCGCTAATCTCTGGAACTACTAGTCGGATTTGAAAAATTATTTCTGATAGCCCAAGGCTATATATAGGCTATTTAACATCACGCTACGACCCTTAAGAGCTGAACAGAAAGAAAAAAAAGTCACAAAGAATGCTAAGCTAAAATAAAATGAAGTTATACTGCGGGCGGGAAATACGATGCGTCGCGATGGATCGGTTGCCGAAATTTGACGCGAAGTCGCAGCCAGATGCTAGTAATAAACAAAAGTTCAATACTGACCTACAAGGAAGAGATCGAAGCGTTTCAGACACTTTGTATGGTTCTATACAGATGGCGCAGCACTCGCCGTCGCCTTGAACTTCCTAAGAACAATAAAACAATACATTACAAAATATTACTACATATTACGAAATACACAGTGTTTACCGTCGTAAAATTAGCATGAAAAAATCATAAAATGCAGATACATAAGGCATATTTTACTTATTTTTAGAACAAATTAAAAACATAGGTATTTAAAGCATGTTTGGATTTTTTACTGTTTTTTGTTTTATTTAATGTGTATAGAGTTCGTTAGTTAATTAAGTATGTTTTTATAATTTTCGCAATTAACATTCTATTATATCTGCAATGAAATAAAATCCAGTATTTTGGTTAGGAACGTTTCCGTTATTGACATGGGTTGCAAACAAATCATATTTAATGTAAAACTACTCGTTACCTACCCTATCTTCAGTCTTTAAGCTCTTAACAGGTATTTTTGACAACGCCTTCTTGGCTGCACAACATAGACGTTTCTGTAATTAAAAATAATTAATTAATTAACTAATTAACATTTAGCATTTATAAAAAGAACACAAAAGAAAATAAATATAAATAATTGACGACCATAAGTCTGGCTAATGAACACAACACTCGACGGTGATTATCGAAACGCATTTTGAATCACTACATAATTATAAAACAAAGTCCCCCGCCGCGTCTGTTTGTCTGTCTGAACGCGATAAACTCAAAAACAACCGAACGCATCTTCATACGGTTTTCACCAATGGACGGAGTGATTCATGAGGAAGGTTTATGTGTATAATTGGCTGAAATATGACGATGATTGTTGAAGTTGTCGGAAAAACTCCTTCCGACTGGAAGCTTTACTGGCGTACGCCGCGGAAACCACGGCATTATTCCTCTTAAAAAGATCTATTAAACGTAGTAGGTACCTCGAACGTTTTCGTGCGAAAATGCCCGACCTCCACGCTAGTCAAAATTAAATCGAGAATAATCTATACTAATAATAAGGCTGAAGAGTTTGTTTGTTTGTTGGAACCCACTAATCTCTGGAACTACCAGTCGAATTTGAAAAATGTTTTTGCAGTTGATAGCCAAATTCTTGAGGAAGACTATAGTTATTTAACATTATGCTAGGACCCATAGGAGCCGAGAAAAAAGAAAAAAAAATAACAAACAACGGTAAGCGAAAACGAAGTAACGCGGGCAGGCGATGCGATACGACGGCGTGGGTCGGGGGCACTAGAAATTACACGCAGACGAAGTCGCGGGCAGAAGTTAGTGTTTGATATTTCCGCGAAATTAAAACCAAGCATTTTAATTTAAAAAATCAAAAAATTCACAAAATCGTACGTCACTATATCTTTTAAGGTTCCCACAGACAGGCGCATCGCGACACTAGTAAAATAATTTCTATGAAAACTTCATGGAAATTATTCTACCAGAATCGCGACGCGCCTGTCTGTGGGAGCCTTTAATGCATAGGTGCAAGAACATGGTCCTTTTATAGACTTCCTAGACCGTTTGCGTCACCAGAATTGTGTGCAAGTCAAACAGGATATAGACGATTAATTTGATTATTCATACTTTGCAATTGTTTTATTGCACAATGTTCTAGCCTTTTCAAGGGTAAGGATACAAGATGATATCAATCTCGAAGTGTTGGTGCGTTGGTGCCAAGTGACAGGTCAATGTTAAATTAGAAAGCCAAGTTCTAAGGATATTTCCTGCCTGTTAATGTAATTGCTAAAAACATTTCGCCATATTGATTTTAGTTGATCTAGAACTCAGTAGGTATTTGCTATACGATCAATCTGCCTAGACTTTTCCCAACTACATATGTTGGAGTCGGCTTTCAGTCTTACCGGATGCAGCTGAATACCAGTATTTTACATGCAGCGACTGCCTATCTGACCTTCATAACCCAGTTACTGGGTAAAGCGATACCCCTTGGTAATACTGGTTGGTATTACTGTTTGATACAAAAAAAAAACAATACACATTCACTTGTTTTCATCCGAAGGATTGAAACTCCCCAGTTATTAACTGACGTGTAAAGGGCTAGTCTTTGTATAATTAACAATGTTTTACCCGATCACCGTACGAAGCAAGTACACTACCTCTTATAACACAGAAGAAAATCTTACTTCAGTGCGGGAAACATTAAGATTTACAAGAGATGGTAGGCTCCCAGGATCTCACGTTCGACAGCCGCGACCACTTGAGCTTGACCACTAGACCAATGACACACTTTTTTTTCGTTTCCTCAGTTTATTTGGTACCAAGTACAGTACAACCACATTCCCTCACCCATGCCTAATCCTTCGGTGAAAACAAGCTGATGATATTACGTTGCGTTTGTGTTCAACTCTAACTCAAAGCACGTATTTTAATTAAATCATTTCCGCACTTTTGAATTGTTAAGGAGTCAGTGGATAAAGTTGAAGCTAGTTGCCCATTCCAAAACGATATACCATTCTCTATGGAGAAGAACGGGCAAAAAACTCCATGGACGCTACTTTTAAATCTACATAAATTAAAAAATGGTATTACATTACAATATTACAACTGCACCATAATTGCGTAACACACTATCTATCACAATCTGAATCATTTTGAAGCCTGTTGTTAATCCATTGCTTCGTATGTTCGAAAAATTTGTCTGCTCAGCAACGTAAATAACGCAATGCATGTTGTTGAACTGTCAAAATGAAAGCTATTCCTACTGTTAGTGTGTTACGTAATTACCCCGCTGGTATACTTACAGAGAGCCTGTCTTTGGCGTGTATATATCTGAAGCGTTGTATGTAGTAGAACACCAGCCAGGCGAGAGAGATGACCATCAGCACAATGAAGGATATAGACACGAACAGCACAGACGTTCTGAAACAATAAACACATTTGTTAGTTACAATACAAGTTAGCTTATGACATGAAACGTGAAATAAACAGCCTGCAGTAGTACCGGCGCCCCTTTAAAATGATATTTCTGTGGTATTGAGATAAAAATATGGGTTGTATGTTACCTACAGTCAACTTGAATCCTGAATTACGGGCAATATTCCCATAAACGTTAATAAAATAAATTCTAAAATAAATACGGCAAGATTTGCAATAAAAATAACATATCATTGTTACCTACTGTAGTAACTGGTCTACTTATTTTTTTTTTCTCACGTTAATTCCTAGGTATATTTTGTTATATACAAATTGATGAGTTTAAAGTGTACATTCTTAGCAAGAACAAATATTTATAACATTTTATAACCATTAAGTACATAATAAAACCGGGTATTTTTTGCTCGTCACGTCAGTAATTTAATTAGGTACTATTATGTATTGTAGAAAAACAGTCGCAGTAGATAAGATTGCATAATCATTGCATGTGTCATACAAACAACAATAACTAAGAAAGCATAGATACTTCTAGTATTCGATAATGTAATTACAAAATAATCAGATAATTCGGTGGCACTTTTAAGTGTTACTCAAAAGTTATGTTCAAGTACTACGGTACCATCCGTGCTAGTTAACTGTGCAACAGGAGTGCAGGAGTGCCTACTTTCTAAGCACGTAGTCCGTAGTTTCGGCCGAAGTTATGGATGTTTCGTATTCCGTATCACTTTCGGACATTACATTAGGTCGGGGCCCGAACTAAAAATTAATGACAAAACGATTTTACAGTTGTCCTCACTACCGATGTTTTTTTGCTCGTCCGAAAGAGTCAATTATTCGGGTGTAGGGTTCACTTCTCAGTATCGAACTACTCTCGAATGGGCCAGTATCCTCGTTGACGGACTTGGCGAGTAGGCCAGCAGTCTCGACATTAGATAGCGACAAAAATCTGTCGCTAAGTCGTATCGATGTCAAATTCCTTTAATAGATTTTCAACTTTATTTCCAAAGCTTAAGGTTGAAAATCTATTAAAGAAAGGAGAAAGACAAAAATCGGCTCGAATCATATAGCGTCCGACAGACTTTCTATATTAAGGTTAATTCATAGTAAAAAATAGAATGAATTATACAATATAAATAAAATCTGTAGAAGCACACCGTATTATGGTCATTTTAAATAGTTAATCAATTCATCAACACATTTCATACTTACAATTTCAATTAAAAATGTTGCCAATAGCAAAATACAATAATATTGATACGATATTGCACTTGCAAATCGATTATAATAATATCAATATGAAGCTATGTAAGTGGATTTATTTCTTACATAAGTCTTAACTCGTACTTCTTATAATAATAAATAGTGTTACGTTATATTTTTTAATATATATTTTATAATAATGTAATAATTAGAAATAATTTAATTTGAATATCGTTTCCGTTTAGAATAGTTTATTCGTAATGTTATTATAGTGCTGGCAACACTTGATTGTATATGTCAATTTGTCATTATAAGTCAAAAGTTTTATTTCTCCTGCGTGATATCACGAACGACGAAGTGTTTCCGTATTTTTTTGTTGTGAATTTTGTTTTGTTTTGTTTATTGCCGTGTTCCGGACTCCGATTTTTCTACCACTTACGACTACCTTGGCTGTTTAAACTGAACCTGAACCTGTATTACTCGCTGACCCGGCTCGCCCAACCGAACCTCTGAACCTGCCTTCTTGTTGACCTGGCTTTTCTCATACGGATAACTGAACCTTTAGTCTACTAAACATGATTCGCTGCATCAATTGTGGAGTAAATGCCTTTCGGATGCGACGATACTCGTTAGAAACTGAGACTGAAGAGATTCAGCAACTGATCCTGCACCAAAATGCTCTTACTGATGTAAGTTATATATCTATCGTGAATATTGTAATAACAACATCTACATTGCGATTGCTAGTTACAAACAAAATAATAAATAGATAAAAACAAGTCATTGAGCTATAATAAAAACTGTATCAACATAGCCCATATAATAATTTGTATCTCATTAGCAATGTTGTATTAAGACAGAGACACAATCTAAGTTCTTTGTTTTTTTTACAGATACCTTTGGATAGTGTTGTGTGTTGGTTGCTACTACATCAATCAATTGACACACCAGGATCGTGTTCCCATACTGTAGGGCATAGAAACTTATGTGTACACTGTGGAAGATCTTTGTATCGGTCAAGAGTTCATACATTATCAAGCAATACGGAAAGAGAAGCACGTGTAAGAGCTGTGGTTGCAGAGAGGATTTTGCCACGCTCAGTACGTATTCATATTGATATTTTATCAAAATGCTCTAAAATGATAAGCAAAACTTTCAATATCACTAACATTTATTTATTTTTGCTCCTAAACAATATTTGTAATTATGCTGTACTTTTATAAACATAACATCACGCCTGTATTCCCTGAAGGGTAAGGCATATCGGTGTTTATTTTTTTAATAATTTATTTAATATTTTGTTACAGCTACGTACATCTGATCAGATTTGTCACCCTTGTTGGCAGAGGTGTGATAATTTGGCTGAACATTACACTGAACCATCCACATCATCTTCAGTACAATCGCAACCATCTGCAAATCCATTCCTACCATCAACATCTGAAGAATCCATTGTTGATCTTCCGGGTACATTGTCTGGGCAAGTAACACAACCTGTTGAAATCAGACCTTCTCCGTCCCTCCCTCAAGAAGTACCGACAATAGTTTTGTCTCAGTATGGGAGAGCATCAGACACGCAGGCCCGCTGTTTTTTTTCAGGTTGTAACCATACTGAAAGACTTGTAGTGCCATTATCTATAAGAATAAGACTTTTTGCTGATTTTAAATTCTATGTCCCAGCAGATTGTCGCATCTGCAATTATCATTTAAGAGGTAACTTATGGCACCAATTAAATGAAATTGAAGTGAATCATACCTTCACAGAGGCATATATAAATGACTTCGTGTCATTATTAAAACTAGAGACATCAATTGATTTTGAAAATATTGACATGATGGATGACCATTTAGTACATTTTTGGTTTGGTGTAAGCAAAGAGCAATTCCGTACATTGTTGGCAGAAGTCCCTAGATTATTTCAAATGCATAGAGGGTCAACCGCACTAGCTGCATTATTATTAAAATTAAGAAATGGAGATTCAAATGAGCGAATTGCAAGTTTATTCCAAATGCCTCGCAGTACTTTGGAGAATTTAATGGCTAAAGCGAGAGAGTTGCTCCAACATGATTTTGTGCCAATGCATTTAGGGTTACGACATATGGCGAGGGCAGAGATTGCAGATAGAAATCTTTTGATCCCTAATGGTCTTTTTGGAGGTACAAATGCGAGTGGAGAGAGACTACCAATTGTCATTGTTGATGGCACTTATATATATTGCCAAAAAAGCTCAAATTATAAGTATCAAAAGGATACATACTCTTTACATAAGTATAGAAACCTTGTGAAACCATTTTTGTTTGTGTGTTGTGATGGGTATATTGTAGAGACTCTTGGCCCCTATCCAGCAACTACATCAGATGCTGAAATTATGAAAAATGAATTTATAAATGAGTCTCAACCGCTAAGGCAGTATTTTCGCGATAATGATGTTTTTATTCTGGATAGGGGTTTCAGAGATGCAGTATCAGTTTTAGAAAATAGTAACTATAATGTTCATATGCCACTGTCATTACAAGAGAATGAAACACAGTTGTCAACGTTAGCAGCAAATAAATCAAGGACAGTAACCATGTGCCGTTGGGTAGTGGAAACAGTAAATGGTATATTTAAAGAACAATTTAAAATATTCCGCCATGAATTTTTTAATAGAGCATCTTCTCATTTGATGGTAGACTTTTCTATTGCCGCTGCGTTGATAAACCGATTTCATTGTCGTTATACAGACAGAACTGATGCTGCACAGATTCTAGAAATAATAAATCAAAAAATGTATCAAAATAATGTTTTAGCTGATTTTATAAACAATAATAATTATAATAGAAGGAGAGCGCACTTCACAAACATAAATGTTGATTCACAAAATATAAGTAACTTTCCTCAACTTACACAGGAAGATTTGATATTAATTGCTTGTGGTACTTACCAAATAAAACAAGCACGGTCTTATTACGGCGAACATATTCGGCACAATGGTTCCTATACTATTGAAGTGTGTAGAGAGGCGCATCTTAGCAACCTACGGGAAGAATTGTCACTCTCCCAAAATCACTGGCTCCTTAGAGCCAAAATTCAAAGCAGACATGTAAGTCGAAAAATATATTATGTTTATGTTATAATTAATAATAATGAAAGTGGGAGACAGGAAATTGAGCATTATTGTTGTAATTGCATAGTTGGGCGAAGAACCGTAGGTTGCTGTTCACATACAATGACAATATTATGGTACCTCGGTTGGGCTAGACATCAAACAAATATAACCCCTCCAGCCCAGTTTTTGGACGATTTATTAATTAAATATGATGATGTACTGTTTGATGAATAATAAATTGTTAAAAAGTATACATGTGGTTTTTTTTATGCATTCTTAAATAATGTAGGTATGTTATATTTTTACCATACAATCATTTATGCGACGAGAATGTGCCAAAAGTCATTAATTTAATTAATCAAAAATAGTTGTCACGTTATCGTTAATATCCAAAGTTTTAATTGGTCAACTTTGATGAACTATAAGTTTTTTTGGTGTGCTTCTAATAGAAAACTAATTATACTATCGAATTCTATAATTATTTTCCTTTTTTATGATATACTGTTCATCTTTGTCGGTTCTGGCCGAGTCTTGTAGGAAACCTTGGCATTCCCCTTTGACAACTATTGGACTTAACGACCGATTTTTGTCGGTATCTATGTCGAGACTGCAGGGCCAGGGCCAGGGCTAACGAAGGTAGCTTAGCAATTTATTTAATTTAGGACACTAGCGTAATAAAAGCGTTGGATTTTCAACACTCGTGCACCTACCTACACTTTTATTTTCAGGTCTCGCGTAGTGTTCGTGAAGGATAGGTACTCATGTGTGAAGGCTAACTTTATCTGAGTAATAGTCCAGTAAAATTCATTTTTCCTAAGTTAAATTCCATAGAAAATGTTATCTCCCTTCTCCTGCACTATCCGTTTTAGAAGTATCTGTGTTTATTTTTGTATTGTCAAGGCCAAAAAAATTTTAAACGTCACGTCATCATTAAGTTACTTTTTATGCCACTGATCTTTCGTCTACAGCAAGCTTGTTTTATCTACTACCTTCTTAAGGTGCTAATTATCATCGCCAGCCATCTGGCATATAGGTCATAGGTATACATAATAGGTTTAGGTATAAATATTTGCAGGAACTTAGGTACTCGCAATAATTTATTACGCTCTATATAAAGACTGAAATATGTTGGTTTATTTTGGAATTGGCATCGTCCGCTGTCATCACATGCATTCTGCATACGAAATGCAATAACAACTGACCAATATAACTTTACATTTTGTTGTGGCGCTGATTGTCGCGGCAAACGTCAAATTTGTGTCAAATTCAGTGCATTTTGAATTTTAGTTCCTTAATTTTCCGCATGTCATGTTATATTGGGTGGGAGACTCGTCAAATCGGGATGAATGTTATATAAAATTATAACAGCTGTTGCCCATACTTCGTCTTCGTGTATTTAGGATTTCGTAATTTTTTAATAAAAATATCCCGGATGAACCTCTGCCCTTCGGGGATTATGTTATGTTATACAGAATGAAAAGTAGCCATGTCCTTCTCCAAGGCCCAGGCTACCTATCTGTCGAACATAACGACCGGTTCAGTGGTTAAGGCGTGAAAAGGTTACAGACAGACATAATTAGTTTCGCATTTATAAATAATATAACATAAATATGGATGGACGTTTTATTAGCAGTTCTAGTAGGTACCTGTTTATTGAAGAATAGATAGTGTATTATTAATTATTATAGGACCAGTGAGTTATGGGTTAGCTTTATCAACCTTTTAACTGCTTCTCCACGTGCTGTGGAGTTGAAGTAAGTATTCAAAATATTGAATGTATTAAATAAAATAGAGAACAGGATGGATAGTGTTTTAAAATAAATATTTTGAATTCTAAATAAATAATATATCTTGCAAGACTCACCCAAAAACAAAGATTGGTTACCAAAAGCCTACTCTAAAAGGCAAAACGTTGCAAGCATGACTCTCGAACTCCATTCGAATTTCAAAAATGACAGACTCCGTACTAATATCGACTCAAATCTACAGTCCTTTCACCACCGTCAGTTATTTCTTATTTTACATCTGACAGCAAGCCAAGCAGCAACTTTATTGCAGATTACTGTTATATTGAAGCAAAATCAGAGGTAAAATATCTGTTATATGATTGTCCTGTCCTGCTTCAAGTTTCACGACGAAGCCCAAACATGACGACTACATTTAAGACTTGAGTAGAGATATGCAGAATCTATCATTCAGGAGGGGTACATGTCTAAGATACGTACTTGTTAATATTGTTGCTGACGTGAGCGAAAGTCCTCCCCTTCATGATACCGATCATGACTCTTGTGCCGTTGTCCACCAGGCGCGCTATCTCCTCGCCTTTCCATTTGTATGTGAACACTGCACTAATGTTACCTGTAAGTTAAAGAAAATTTGTTTAGTTTGTGATAGGCAGTAGGATATGGAGGTTTATTTTCTGTAGATGTAGAATTATGACAAGAGCTTATGTTCTTGTAAGATATGCAGGACAGCAAAGTTGGCACTAGGCGAGTGGGGCTGACTGCTTTGTAGTGCCCAGGATATGTGCCTTTCAAAACACAGAACACTTACGATCGCTGGTATATGGAAGCCAAGCATGATAGTGGAAATATTCCACATGTTAAGGTTCAATGAGCTTCATCAGTATTTTTTTGCTCTCGTATCGGCACGAACTATAAGAACAGCTCATGGAAAAAATATTAGCCAGTCAGAAAGGAGGTAGTGAGACTGACTTTCCAGGGTTCTCCCTTCGTCTGTCGGGAGTACGGTCTGCATTCAAGTATCGCCAGAAGTGGACGCTATTTGAATAAAGTTATATTAAGCGTCGAGTAGGTATAGACTGGTAAGTATAAGCATTATCAGCACATAACGTTCCCACTTCTGGGAAACAGGCCTTCTGTGAGAGAAGGAGGTACAGGTTTACCTGCATAATGATAAGATGACGTGTTTAGCATAGCATAATGCCGGGCACAGACTTATTACATGTCATGCCACGCGACGTCAGTGTATCGTGCTCATTCGTCAAATTTAATATTGGGAAGCAACGTTCTGTCATTTGGCTAATAAAAACGCGTGTGGTAGCGTCGGGTGTTACATATGTGCTGTGGTCTTAATCATAATCAGCAAATCCAATCAAATCAAAATATTTTATTTCATATAAACCAACATGGGCACTTATGAAACGTCAGAAGCTAGGTGCACGGTTCCAATTGGTTGTTTCCTATGGAGAAGAGCCGGCAAAAAACTACACGGTTACTCTTTTAAAAATAAGGGGCTTTTACAATGTTTCAAATTACAGTGTTGATAATGGCAGGATAGTGTAGGCCTGACAACAAGTAACAGGCACTCAAAAAAATATAAAAATAAAAATATACAAAAAGGTCTACTAATCTACAGTCTACAAGTTAGGCCTACAACGTTCCCTGCCGGGGCTGCGGATTGTTCGAAAGAGTTACCGTGGCCCTGGCGCACAGGCAACTGAAGGAACACGGGTGGGTTTTAGTCAGTAAGAGTCTGACACGCCCTTCCGCTCCGCCCAGAGCGGGAGAGGTCATTTGATGATTTCCCACCAAAAAAAAAAAAAAAAAAAAGAGGCCTACAACGTTCTCACATTCACAAAATATAGAAGAATCTATATAAAATAAAAGCCTATTTAAAACAAATGACATGATTGCCATTACAACTGTATTTACAGCATTACAGCCTATAATGTTACCACAACAGGAACATAGGCCTCTTCTCTTGTGAGATAGAGTGGGAAATAATACACCACGAAGGCCCAGTGCGAATTTATGGATGACGAGTTTAGTCGTTAATTCATGAACATCTTATGACGATATTTCATCATACGTCTGATGTAATCTTAGATTAGTTATCTGCTACACAGCAACAGTACCTCTTCTCCAAGATAATCCCCCGGATTATAACCATCATAGATTCTGCTTAAAACCCTATTGTTTGGAATCCATTGTGCAATGTCCGTTTTTCTCAATAGCGTGCGACGTGCATACGTACGTAAATGTTTCAGCAGAAATAGTATCATAATATCAGGATTTATCACAAGATGCTATCATCAGATTTGTCAGACAAAATATTTCACATAATTAACTCGTTTTGTTATACATGATCATTGCATGTTTTCATAGTAAACCAGCCGTGTGTCCAATGGGCTTTCTCATCGGCAAAATGACAAACTTCCATACAAACCTTCCCCCCCTATTTAAACCCTTTAGGGGATGAATTTAAAAAAAATCTTCCTTAGTGCTCACTTTCGTTATATGAAGAGCGCTTGTGCAAAATTTCATGCTTCTTGACCCAGGGATTTAAGGCGCCTTCAAATAGGCGCGATACGCGTCGGGAAGGTGGCACATGTTGAACGGGTAGCAGCCGGATGAGAATATCCGAGGATAGAGTAGAATAGTGTGCGATTGGAGAAGTTTATGTTCAGCAGTGGACTGCTATTGACTGATAGATTTTTATAAGTGACTAGCGCGGCTTCGCCAGCGTGGATGTCGGAAATTATCCCACGGGAACGTGCTACCGGGACAAAGTAGCCTATATCCTTCCCGCCCAGGATGCCATCTACGAGTATCTCCTTGGAAAATTATATCGAAATCCGTTCAGGGGTTTAGGCGTGAATAGGTAACATACAGACAGAGTTACCTTCGAATTTATAATGTTAGGACATATAGATTGAGAAGATGTCCGATAATAGAAGAGTTTTAACTTGGTAAATGCTGAAGGAAAGATGTCATCTAGTTTTAATTTAAGTAGGTATTTGTAGGATAAACTATGTCTTAGCAATAACCTAAAAGGCACGATATTCATTGCTCCTCCACAGATGTATGCTTCTTATAAAGCAACATAAATATTGGTAAGTAATTTATGATGATAAGTATTACAGTTCTTAATCTACATTTAGATAACATTTTTGCGTTGCAATGCGATTCTGATAGAAAAATTTCCATGATGTTTTCACAGAAATTGTTCTACTAGAATCGAGTTGCGCTGTCGCGTCGCGCCCGTTTCTGGGAGCCTTAATTCTGCAGTCTGTCGTCAAGTGGAACATAAAAAATGTTTGATTAAATTTTGGGCTATAAATAGAGGGTCAAATTCCAATGACAAACCTATTTATAATGGCTCAGAATATACGACACCTTGTTTTGAAACAAACATTTTCGACGTTGTCTAAATTAATATTATAAAGAGAAAATATTAGATTTTTTGTAAATATGTATGTATGATTGTTTGTTACGCTTTCATGCTAAAACGGCTGAATCGATTTGGATGAAATTTGGCACATAGGTTGACTATGACTTGGATTAGGAAATACCATACTTTTTATCCCGATATTCCCACGGCATCGAAACTTATGCGGATGAAACCGTGGGGCGCTGCTAGTCTATTATATGTATACAAGGTGATGATCATTTGTAGCAAACGCCAAACAAAGTCGATTGATATTTCTTAATCATTAGAAGAATATCGAATCAGTTCACTTAAAATTCTGGCCAGTCTTTAAATTGTAACCCTGTCTGAAGGTTTTTTTTATAAATTGGGATGATTAGAGTTTATTGTCATTTGCATAGTGTTTAATCATTGCACAGAAATTGACATGTTAGTGAGCACGTACAAACTATGGTTTTGTAAATCTAGGTGTAAAATAAAATTGCTTTTGGTTACTGCATTTATCAATTGGAATATTGTAGCTGATCATTCAATCAAGACGGTCTGCAAATTAGTAACCCGATGCATAGTTTCGATTCCTAGAGAAGAACGGGTAAGAAGCTTTACGCATGTATAAACGCTCTCAACACTGCTTTTTTATGATACTTAATATATACCTGCGTTGATATGGTGAGCTTAATGTGCATAATTAATGGAGCCGTCTTTACATAACACTGCAAGTATACGAAGTGTACTTACCTACACTTCTATGTCTCAGAAAAAGCTAAGATACTTATGTCGGTATAGAGGTATGAGGAACAGTGTATAAAGTTCACTCAAACCTCCATAGAAAAGGGAGGATCCTCCAGCCGGGTGTTGTGTCTGGTGGGCAACTGCTCGACGATTGATGTCGGGACGTTGTATACAGGGTTATTGGTAAAACACCAGCAACCTCTTAAGGGGTCAATGTATTCATCATTATAAACAACTTTTACTACGGATCAAACTAGAAATCGCGAAAAAAATATCAGCTGTTCCCTACGTTTTGACGTGTTATGCGAATATAAATGTAGGGAAAATCTGTTTTTTTTTTAGCGATTTCTGGTTTGGTCCATAGTAAAAGTTGTTTATAATGATGAGAACAATGACCCCTTAAGAGGTTGCTGGTGTTTTACCAATAACCCTGTATATGCTAGTTGCGCGGTAAACTCTGCTTGCGCGATGCAGGATTTTGCGTGACGTCAGTGTGACGTGTAGCTCGCATGTGGCGTTGTAGATACCGCTACATCGGTATAGCCAGTAGTTCCTACAGCCAGCTAAGCTGCGCCTGCTCAAAACATGTGCACTAATGTCGGTAATGTGACCACGTCGGGTTTCACAGTCAAGGCGACGCACCGTAATACAGATTATACAATTATGCTCAAGTAAAAATAGACTTTTAAGCGGGTTAGGGTTGAACGGCAGAATGTGCAGGCGATTAGTTAGTGGCGTTTTAAATAGAGCGAATGGTTTTAGGTTGGAGGGTACGGTGCAGTGGTTAAGCGATTTGGTTGTCGCTAGGGTTACCATCCGTCTGGATTTGCCTGAAATTTTCACAATCTCAGGCCAAATAAAAAATCAAGACATAGCGCTGTCAACAGTGACGTGAGGCCGGTCTTATAAACATGTGTGCACTTAGAGAGGTATAGTTTGGTTTTAAATGTGTGCGTGTGAGCGTGTATCCACAGAGCAAGGTGTAGTTTTGCATGCTTCACTGTATTGTTCGCAGCGCTATATCTTGATTTTTTATTTGGTGCGAGTTCGTACCTCGTCCGGACTTTGTCTGGTCTCATCATTTGTCCGGAATTTTCGACATAGAGGTTTTTTTTTTAAATAGAAAGGAGTAAATGGGTAGGGAGTGAAAAAAAAAAGATTAGAAACTCAAATGGCTGGCCTTTTTTTCAAATCTCCGGGTTTTTGTCAGGACTTTTCAAATTTCGAAATGACAACCCTGGTTGCAGCACTGCTCGTTGCATTCGATTTCCGCGTGAAGGCTCGTGCACACCGTCGCGTCGCGCTTGTTTGCGGGAGCCTTGATACAAAATAAACTCCGAGTACCTATCTAACTCGATCTTCTTTAGTTTCCATTTAGGTATTCGATACTTCCATGATATTTTAATTGCTTTTCTGGGAAACGTAGGTAGCTATCTTGTCATTAAACCTTTCGAATGTTGTGGGATTTTATAGTCACCATAAAAACTCGTCCAGGAACTAAGAATCATTGAACTATCCTATAATCATTTAATTAGAAATAGAAAATAGTTTATCGTCCAGGTAATTACAGTAAGCAGGTTTATAGGTAAACACCAAGTTGACATGACATGAGTTGACTGTTTATGACTTAAAATATCTCCTATATAGCTAGGTTACACAAAGAATTGTTTACCAGTAAGCCCCAAACTAGACAGTTAGCCCACGTACGCACGGACGTAAAAATATCGCGGCGGGATTTTATCGCGCTCTGGATTTTCAACTTTCGGTGTTGAGCTGAGCGTTGAGAATCTAACAGAGTGCATCCCAATGCGTCGAAAAACACACTGGTGGTGTTGGATTTTCAACACTCGGGCGCTAAGCAGAGCGTTAAAAATCCAGTGTGCGATAAAATCCCGCCTCGATACTTTTTCGTCCGTGCGAACGTGTTGTATTGTCGTACAGTTTAATATGTATATTATGTAGAAGTATGTATGTGTATGATTATATATATATGTTTAATAACCTTCAGAACGATCAAATTCAAAATTCATTCACTAACGGGAACTTACAGTATTGCCGAGTGTCATAGGATTTCACGCGGACGAAGTCGCGGGCAAAAACAAGATGAATATGTCGTGTGCTGCTCCCGTACTTAAATCTAAACACACGCTGTAAACTACAATATAAGAAGGCACGTGAATACACGCGTAAATAATATTATCCTCAACAATATAAGGAGCCGAACAAGTCAAAGCAACTTTAATTAAAGTCTTTGAAGAGACTAATTACGACAACATCCAGCTAATTACACCATCAGATTTGAAGTTATATGTACACAAATAACAACTTACATCTAATTAATTAACCTAACCTAACTAAAACTATTATTACCTATAAAACAAACTAAAAAATGGCGTCAAAAAATTCCTCCGCATCGCTGTCGACTGGTAATGTACCCAAGAGACTGGCGGCATTGCCACGTTGTATGGCAATGCTTAGCCTCTGGCCGAGGTAAAAGCCAGCCCTTGGGTCACGGGAAGTGTCAATTATATATAGATTATATTATACATCCCTTTTTAGAAGTACAAGCATTTATGTTTAATAAGTAATGAAGATATAATCTTGAACAAGAAAAAGTTGGGAAAAATACTACTGATTAAACTCTTTTTTCTTGCGTTTTTCTTAGTTGGACCTAGAGTTGTCGCCTCCGCATTTTATTTTAAATTTGTATTTATTTAATCGATTGAAGGACACTTATCGAGACACAACGGAAGTTTTATTGTAATTACGCCTGGGGGCGTTCAGTGTCTTTCAATGCGTTAAGAGAATCTAAGAGAGAAGAATTGATGAAAAATCTACCGTGCAGTGAAAAGAGGTTCATGTTGAAATTCATAACTTTATAGAAGACTGCCTTTGTTTTTATTTCTTCGGAAATATAGAACTTATTTATATTGACCAACCAATATTCCTATCCGATAGATTTCGACTCTAGAATGACATGTCATCGAACTTTATTAACCGATTTAAAAAAAAGAGGAGGTTTTCAATTCGTCTGTATAACAAAAAAAAAATGTTGAAGCTCAACTTTGTTCTAGGTGAACCGATTTTGATCATTCTTTTTCATTTGAAAGCTAGTGCTTGTCATGTGGTCCCATATAAATTTGATCAAGGTCTGACCAGTAGTTTTTGAGTTAGCCTTAATAATCCGTATTTTTTCCACTAAGCATATATAGATGATGATTGTGTTAATAACTTCCTGTGACTGTTATTTACATATCAAGTAGTGGTAAACGAATTTGTGTGGAGTAAGTACCACAAATAAAAAGTAAAAAATATAAACATTTTTACAAAAAAAACAACCGCCTTCAAAAAAAAAACACTAAAAAAGTGAAAAATAACTTTAATTTCGGAAGTCGGTAGCACAAAACGAAAATACAAAACCAAAGACACCGACTTCCGAAATTAAAGTTATTTTTTACTTTAGTATTATTTATCAGAAGTCGGTTATTTTTTTAGGAAAAAGTTTTTTGTATTTAATTAATCATTGCAGTACGACATTTGCCGATACAAATTGCAGAACCCCACCTTAATTCATTCAGACTTGTTTACTCAAATCTAAAGCCTTTCTGTAATACGGGACTTATCCCGTATTACAGAACGTCACTCAATACTCAAGCATTACTTAAAACTCGTTTCAACCAATCAAATGGCTTGAATCTAGTTTTAAGTAATGCTTGAGTATTGAGTGACGTTCTTTAATACGGGCCTAAGTATTATTTACTTTACCGTTGAGGAGTTGCGAACTACCAAACGACGATGTCGAAAACATTAAGTACAGTGTGCCCAGTACACATAAGCCAGCGAAGAAACAATTCTAATTCTGAATTCAAATGTACTGAACTTGAAATTATAATGATGATATTGACAAGCACCGCCGCCATGAACAGCATATGACAGACAACTTTCGAAATACAAAAATGAATCATCCAATCTTATAAATTTTATCGACATTTTAATAATAGAACAAATAAAAATAGATAACCTGTTTTTGTATGATATTGATTTTCTTATCTATGAAATAACTAGCTTCTGCCGGCGGCTTCGCCCGCGTGGTTGTCGGAAATTATCTCACGGGAACGTGCAACCGGGATAAATAGTATCCTATCAACGAAATCCATTCAGATGTGTGTGAAAAGACAACAGACAGACAGATAAGATAATACATGCAAATGAATTATTTTTTATTTTTGTTATACAGGTTTTTATAGGATTCTAAATGTCTGATTTAAAAATAATATGAATTAATTTTAATATTATCATCATTAATTTGAAATACTCTAGCGCCGCCATTGACCTCGTATTACCTATATAATTATTAGCTAAGTTAGGTTATATCTTCAAATTGGAATAACTTTTAAGCCCGTGGACCAATTTAAATGAGTAAATACTACAATAAATAATACCTCAAGATGCAGGTTCTGACTATATTTCCAATTCCTTGAATCTCTTAAAAAGAGGTACACATCATGTGAATTTTAAATTCATCCCCTATTTTACCCCCTTGGGAGACGATTTTACAAAAAATGCTGAAACAAATAATTTTTAATTTATTACCAAAAGCATAAATTTAATTTTTCATACCCCTAACTTAATAAATGCTAAGTTTCCCATACAAACTTTCATCCCCTATATCACCCCGTTTTAGGATTATTTTTGAGACAAAAAGTAGCCTACGTCCTTCCCTTGGATGCCATCTATCTCTTTGCCAAATTTTATCGAAATCCGATCAGTGGTTTAGCCGTGAAAAGGTAACATACAGACAGACAGATAGATAGACAGACAGACAGATAGACAGACAGATAGACAGACAGACATTTACTATCGAATTTATTATATTAGTATGGATTGGCCCCACTTAGCGCTGGCAACATTGAGCTTTCTATAACTACCTCTGTCTAACAATATCAAGGCTATTGAGTTTCAGTCTAGTCGTGGCAGTTTGTTTGTATGGCCACACTGGTCTGACGTCCGTACTCGTGTGTTTTAAATTGTTTTGATGTGATTTAGATATTTAACATCGGGTTGATACTTCATTACTTAAAAGTGTGTACTTAATAATAGTACAATTAATGATCATCTAAATAGCCCAGTTGGTACTAACTTCTTGTTCTAACGTAAGTATTTTTGTTTCTACACATACGAGTATAATTATGGTGTTTGTCTGTCAATTGCCTTGACTTGGTGTATTATTTTCCTTCAACGTTTTTTAATGATTTTCCTGCTCGGATATTATTCTTAGCGAGACGAAAATAGATACCTACATGTCTAGGTACAGGACCTAAGTGTTACCTACACTTTAATTTACTTAAGTTTTAAGTAGATTTCTTAAAATGGTTTAATTACCCGATTGATTGTTTTTTCCCCTTATACATAACATCACGCCTGTAATCCCCGAAGGGTTAAGCAGAGGTGTACCCTAACAGTAAACCCACATTTCGCCAGTTATGTTTAAGTCCCATGTAATTGGGGGAGAGCCTATTGCCATCAATTAGGCACAAATTCAGACTCCGGGCTGCTACTGAATTCCAGATGGAAAACCCCAATAACACTTTACCCGACCCGGGAATTGAACCCAGGACCTCATGCTCATCAATAGCGCTTGCGATTACTCGACCAACGAGGCAGTTTTTTCTCCTTATGTCCGACTTAATTTTGTTACTATGGCCAACCTAATAAATATTATTTTTAATTCTTCCAAACACCTATCATAACATTCATAACCGAACGGAACATTCATATTTTACGTAAAAATATTAAAAGTCAATGTTTGTTGTTAAAACTTCAAACAGGAAAGCCAATCAAAACCACAACCTACACTTTTAAAAATAGAACGCAGAGTATTTGTTTTTTTGTAATATTTTTATTACCACATACAAATCTAGATTCGAATCGCGCATAATATTACGCGATCACGGAATAATTAATATTTTTTTCTATTTTTCCATATAGCTAGATGAAATAGTAACTACCTTTAATAATAATGAATGAAAAAACATAATTCATAAATCTACACGTCACACGTCGTCGTCTACAGGTTATTAAAAAACCGTTTTATAAAAGTAAATTGACTTCATAATTTAATTTTTCAGGGAAACAATAAAAATGGCTGCAATACCAGAGGATGCAAAATGTATAGTGGAAACAAAAGATGGTCCCGTTTGCGGATATTCTGAAAAGACTGATGATAGTACTTGTTACAAGTTTAAAAGTATACCGTATGCTAAACCCCCAGTAGGCAACTTACGATTCTTGGTAAGTTACAAGGCATTTTTGAATTTTTTATTTTATTAAATCGCATAATTTAAAATCCTTATGTTTTGCTACTATAATCTCTTTATAACAATGTATATCTTTGTAACATAAACCTCGTCATGAAATTAATCCTTATACGAAAGTCATACAATACTTAATTTCTCAGTCATCTTTCTTCTTGGATAAATGAATATTTCATTTCTTTTTCAGCCACCATCTCCAATACAGCCATGGAAAGAAGTAATGGACTGTACGCAAGATGCACCTTTACCTATTTGTCGATCAGTGACTGATGTCATATCTGGGTCTGAAGACTGTCTATACATAGAACTTTCCACACCAAGTATCAATCCTGATAGACCCATACCCGTTATGTTTTGGATTGGAGGTTACGGCTACGCTTGCATCTTAGATCACATATTTGATGCAACTTTAATCAATGACCAGAACATTGTATTCGTACGATGTGGCTACAGAACGGGACCTTTTGGTTTTCTCTCCATAAACGACTATGCAGCACCAGGAAATTGCGGACTTAAAGATATAGTTATGGCTCTAAAATGGGTCAAAAGAAATATAAGCGCCTTTGGAGGAGAACCAAATAATGTCACAATTTTTGGAAGTTCATCAGGGGGATCTATTGTCAATTTCATGATGTTATCACCTATGGCGACTGGACTTTTTCACAAAGCTATTATACAAAGCGCTAGTGCATTGAATAATTGGTCTTTAGCTAAGAATCCCTCTCTAGCCGTAATAGAACTGGCAAAAATACTCGGCATCGAGAAAACATGTAAAGAAGAAATAGTTGAAGAGCTACGGACTATTCCTGCGATGGATATTACCATGGCTTTTCAAAACTTTACGATAGAGTCTGGTGAAGGAGCCGACAGGGATTTGATTGATGCTGTCTTCAAGCCATGCATTGAAGTTGACCTCGAAGGACAAGCTGCATTTCTTCCAAGGAGTCCACTTTTATTACTTAAATCTGGTAATTTTAATAAAGTGCCTTGTATTATTGGTAGCAATAATATAGAAGGAGCTGTGTTACAACATGTTGTAGAGAATTTTTATTCTAATTTTGAAAAGTATAACGAAAACGTTAGGCTTCTTGTGCCAAGAGAGTTAGCAAGGAATGATAAATCATCAGAAAGTATAGGTCATCAGTTATTGAAATTTTATTTGGACGGCGAAGAACATCTAAGGGCAGATACAAGGACACAATACTTACAACTGATAAGTGATTACTATTTTTCATATTATGTGAATAAAACAGTACGACTGCTCTGTACGGCTGGCTGCCCTATATACTACTATATTCTCAACTACGCTGGTGAATGGGCAGTACCGAAGAAATTAAATTTCTTTAACTCTACTGGGCATGGTGCAGAACTATCTTTCTTGTTTCGTATAAAAATGCCAGAAGTATGCAAAGGTAGTCGAGATTCAGTGAAAACCAGAAGAAGAGTAATCAAAATGTGGACCAATTTTGCCAAAACTGGGTAAGTTTCACGAGCGATCATGAAATTATCAATAGATGTGCTAACTTTGCAAAATTTTCATATATCGACTTTATTTTCAGAAACCCCACACCAGATGAAGATGACCCATTGTTACCAATAACTTGGGACCCTGTTGAAAACAAAGAAAGGCTGAACTACCTCAGCATAGGGTCAGAACTCACAAAAGGAAGGAATCCATTCCACGAAAGAATGAAGTTTTGGGATGCACTACATAAAGAACACACGTTTCTAAGAGCATTTGTGCATTTCAACGAGATGGGATACTCAGTTTAAAACAACTGTATAATATATACAGAATGTAGTTCCATTTTTGAAACTTCTGATGATCTTTATAGAGTAACAAATACACGAATTCGCTTTTTTTACTTATTTCTGTGTCTTATTACAGTACTCCTTTATGAATCGAATGAACTTTGCTGAAATTGAGAACATACACAGAAAGTAGATGTACTTACCTACATACATTGATATTGAAGTCAGTTATATATGACGGAGAAGGTATGTCTCTCTCGTTATTATAAGCCATATTTTAACTACTCTGGGCGTACTATGGGTAATGTTGGTTATTGCGCAATAGAAAAACCGTTTACAGTTCAAATCAAATTATAATTTTACGAACTACTAGCGAATCACAAACTGTAGGGATACGACACAACTATACGGAATGCGCGACAGTTTCTAAACGTCTTCACTGCTTAACCGCCAATAACAAACTCTGCTTTTCTGGTCAAGCGTTAGCGTTATAGACTCTGTTCAGCGCCACCTGGTGGCGCTGACGTCCCGATTTGTCAAAGTCAAACGATTGATTTAACGTATTTCCGACATATATATTATTAGTCCTTCATAAAGGTCAGGTGGGCGGTACTCAGAAATGGCGCGCGTATATGACAAGAGTATGAACGTGGTTGAACCAAAAGGAATATATAAGGATCGTAGCCCCGTGAGTAAATGCCATGAGTTTATGCATGCATTACACAGAAAACTGGCGTGCTCTTGTTTTAAGAGACGCTTCACTTTTTATTATTTTTTTCCTTTCATTCGGCATCTTTAACTAATGAATCAGAAGTGAGAAATTAATTCAGTGGACCGAACGGTGATAGTGAACCGTTCCATCGATGTTGGATTTCGGCACTCTACTCACTCACCTACCGAATGATCAAGAATTTAAGTGACAGATGAACATTCATTCATATGTAATTTAATCGATGTCGTGTAAACGTGGAATGAAACCAAAATTTACATTCAATCGAGTGCAGCGTCCGATATCGGCTTCACGAATAACAGCTAAGCTCTGAGACTCTAGAACGGCTAACCATCTTGACTAAGCTAAAATTGCATAACTTAAGAGCCCTTCCCAGTACTTGCTATCTGTACCTAAGCAGAGGTATTTAAATAATATGACAACGATAGTAATTCATTGTCCTATTAGGCGAGCGAGTGAACAATACGAAGGGACTGACCGGTCGGCCTTGTTTTCCATAACTGTAGCAGGAGGTACTAGTGGACTGAGAGTTCGTAATACTTTTGATATTATAAACGATCAAGTTAACGATGATACCGGTTTTCATCACTATACTGGAAACGATGTTGTAGAAATTATACATTGATAAATAGTCTAGCCTTTGTCCGCGGCTTCACCCGCGTGGAGATCGGAAATTATTTCACGGAACGTACTACCACCGGGATAAAAAGTATCCTATATCCTACCCAGGTCATGGTCTATCTGTGTCTGCTGATTGTTTCTTTTTGTACAATTTATAGAGCTGTTGAACCATGCAATAAAATGTCAGTTTCCAACACAGAATATAATTATAGATCTAGTTACTCAATAGTAGTTGGCGACTTATTAAAGCTACGTGTGGCGACTGAATTAATTTCACATAAAGGGCGAGAGCTTCAATTGTGTTGTTGTCTGGCGAACAATTAGCAAGAGTTACTGCACCGAGCGACAGGACAGCTGCAGGAATGATAATTATAGAACTTTTAGTGTGGTACAACCACACTCAACTCTTAGTTACAAAATTAATGAGATAAATGAATAACATAACATCACACCTGTTTTTCCCGAAGGGTTAGACAGAGGTGTATATAGAGTGGCAGGGTCATCAACGTGCAAACTGAAACCATGAATTCAGCACATGATTCTTGACCCCTAGCGTAGAAATTTATCGTCGGTTATCAAGAAAAATAATCTGCTGTTCATAGAAAACTGAACATTTTAACTTCCGCGGTCAAAATGTATGACAGAGCAAATTTTTTTTAAATAACCTACGAAAAATTTCAACGCAGGGGGTTTCAGAATCATGTACTGAATCCATGGTAACAGGTTGTGTGTCGATGTCCCCGCCAGCCTGTACACATAGTATACCTACACCCACATTGGACCAGTTATGTTACAGTCCCATGTAACAGGGGGCGAGCCTATCCTATAGGCACAAATCCGGACTCCGGACTGCTACTGAGAAATCCCTGACGGAAAAACCCAATAACACTTTGCTCGACCTGGGAATCGGACCCAGCAGTAGTAGCATTTGCGGCTGACAGTACTGATTTTTTTTAAATATGCTGCCTTTAGAGTTTCTCTTAGCGTCGCAGGCTATTGACAGAATGGAATAAAAGGGAAGTGATCATGATTAAGTCATTTTGAATTGCGTTAGCGTCGAACGAGTAGACATCAATTGGTTTTACGTGTACCCGATTCTGCGCTAAGATATAAATCCACGGAAACTTCTACAGTCGAATTTAGTTAAACCATTTAGAAGATTCGTGGAAGATGGAAGGATCGTTATTGAAAGGTAATAGTTGTTTATTTTTAGATTCACCGCTAGTACCCAAGAAAATATGAAGGACCACCTTAACTGGTTCGAAAATTCCATATGTTTTCTAGTGTAGACAAAAAGGGGCTGGGGGAGAAAATCTCAAGAAGTTAGTACCCGCTTAAACAAAATTACAAATCGTATAATATTTAATAGTTCAATTTCAACTCGTTTTAATGGTTTTAGTGGAACAGTCACCAGAATTTAACTTGAATTTATTTCACCCCTCTTACAGGGAAGAAGAGGGGATGAGGGGTCAGGTTATACAAAGCACTGACTGTACTATGATAGACCATCAAACACTGGAGATTGATCAGCGAATGTTTTTTGAACGGATTGTGCTACGAAACGAATCCAGAGGAGTATGACCACTTGTAATTACCACAAAAGTCAGCATAAATATCTTCGCAGACAACCTCAACAGATTTAATACCGCTGTCGTCACACAAGGAAGGCAACGTGAAACGTTATTCTACTATCATGTAATAAATAACAAGCCGGCTATATAAGCCTGTACTGACCACGTTGTCCTTGAGAAATATACTGATCCTACGAAAGATTCGATAACGATTATCATACAGTGGGTCCAGTACTGTCCAATATATTTTAATTGCTTTATGACGGCGCTGCTTGCTCGCACGAGCAAAAAGACAGTCAATTTGAACGCGTTTCAATTTAGTTCCATATTTCAACTGTTGTCAGCAATGTCCAAGAAAAACTCACAAAATTGAAAAATTCACATTGGTGCATGCACGTCGTTAGTAGTTATGGGTAGTCAGAAGCACAAAAGTCTGACAACCAGTCTTACCAAGGGGTATCGTGTGACCCAGTATCTGTATTGTGGAGGTCAGATATGCAGTCGTTCCATGTAAAATACTGGTATTCAGGTGCATCCGGTTAGACTGGAAGCCGACCCCAACATAGATGAGTAAAGGCTAGGCAGATTGATTGATTTCGCCACCTGCCAAGATATACTGGTCGTACTGTACGTGCCTTCCGCATTTTCATTTGCATTGTGCAAGATAACGCAAGGATTATTAATTAATACATTATACTTATCGAGTCGTATTCTGAAGTGTTTATTGAGAATTGTATGCATTCTTGAGCTCCTTCAAAGATATCGTTGAATTATTGATATTTCTGCCTTCCGGAAAGTTTCCTTTGTTGACGTTAAATGCATTCACTGTAGTTGCTAATCATGAATATCTTAATATCGTCTTTTACGTCGTAAATTTCGATGTAATGGGAGTACAAATATTCATTGTAATAAAGAAAGAAAGAAAATGTCGCAGAGGAAAAGCATCCTGCATCATTGCAACGGCATTAACTATTGTCATGAAGTTCGTGCCGATCGAGAGAGGATGATTGCAGTATTCGGTGTTCTATATTATTGGTTTTATTCAATTACAATTAATTGTACTTACGTCCATTGTCAGTAGATAACTTCATCTTCTCCAATAGAGTGGTATCCCGGTCGTTGTATATGAGAACCGCGGTCGCGTTCGCCCGCCATGCATTCTGCACCTGGAATAGAAGATATAAACAAATTATTTATTTTTGTTTTATTGCCATTTCAAAAAAAGAAAGGGGACATTTAGACACAAATATTCTTTTAATCCATACTTACTACTTTTAACAATAACCCATTCTTTAAGTGTCCAGTATACAGGTTGAATTTTTGAGATAGGAATTCGGCAAAATCCGAAACTATGATAAATATAAGAAAGTGGTCAAAAGGACCATGAGTTTAATTTTAGAGAATAAGAAAAACGTAGTAAAAATTAAAACTGCATATTCAGGTTATCTCTCAAAAATTCACTCTGTCCACATTTTACTGCCCATGGGATTTCTTCTAAGTATACATTTAAAAAAGACAAATGTACACGTACATAATATCCTGACATTTATCCACCGTATAATGTGGTTGCATCTTGGCGTCACGGCAACTCACTGGTCTGACCACTTTGCATTTCCTACAACCTTTCACTTCACTGGTGATAACCGGGACGTATCTATAAATATTATTATATTGCTACTAGACCGGTCTTGCATATCTTGGTTTATATTGAAATAGTTACTTCTGTAATATGTAGTCACTTTGTTATATTCGCATCATAAGTAGCTCGATCCCTATTACATGGGAGATATACATAACTCAATAACTAGCGAAATGTACGGCGGATGTACTATAGGTACTGGTACACCTCTGCCTAACCCTCCGGGAAATATAGGCGTGATGTTATGTTACTAAAGTATAGTACGATTCAAACTTAATGGCGGCTTGGAACATGAGGCGAGTCGCTGCGCAGTAATCAATTCACGTGTCAGCGGGGGTGGGGAGTGAGGTACTGCGCAGCGAGTAGCGTACTTCACAGCCGCCATTAAGTTTAAATCGTAATATACTATGTTGGAATTCGTAAGTTCCATCGACACAGCCATCTAAAGTATCTCTCTCTAATTAACTTTTTACCGCAAGCTATCGGTAAATCTCACGAGAAGTAAATCTTAGAAATGAGCGGTATCAGGGTATTTACTACGGTATACGTGAGTTATTACACGCATTTAGATACTTTGATAAAATTCGATTGCATTAAAAACCCAAACTCAAGCATTTATTTCAATTGAACCATTTACAAGCACTATTGAATTGTCAAGGAGTTGGTCAATCAGAAATATGAAGCTAGTTGCCCATTCCAAAGCGTAGTAGGTACCTATGTAGAAGATCGGGCAAGAAATTCTACGGACACTATTTTTTAAGAAATGACGTGTTCGAGTTAACACCCGAAAGACCCAACTCCAGATGCAGCCGAATACAATATTTTTTTAGAAATTAAAATTTAAAATATTTTATTTCACATAAACCTACATGGGCACCTATGAAACGTCAGAAGCTAGGTACGCGGTTCCAATTGGTCGTTTCCTATGGAGTAGAGCCGACAAGAAAATCCACGGTTACTCTTTTAAAAATAATTTTCGTTTACAATGTTTTCAAATTACAGTGTAAAGGGTAAGGAAGGACAGTGTGGGCCTATCAACGGGTACCAGGTACATACTTAAACACAGCACTTTTACATGGAATGACTGCCTATCTGACCTCTACAACCCATGTTATGGCGCAACACGATGGTCTTACTAGTAAGACTAGTTGTCATAAAGATTGTTTTACCAATTCATTGATTTCATAGTCGGCTATGACATCACTGAAGTAGTAACAGAAGTCTTTTGAAGGTAACATACGACGTAAAGTTCTTAGTCGTGACGTAAGTAATCAGGAATAAGCTATTTATCACGGATCAAGGAAGCTATTATGTCTTCATATGATTTGACCAAGATTATGTCTGGACTTTAAAAGAGACTGACCTCTGTGTTTGTTTCGGCCTTTCTTCTCAGACTAGTCAGGTAGGAAACGCCGATATTATCTAGTTTTAAAAATATGATTGACGTGTAAAAGTGTTTGTACAAACCTGCTTCACTACAAATTATAAATAACTTTAATTTCTGAAGTCGGTGGCCAAAAACGAAAATACGCAACCAGACACCGACTTCCGAAATTAAAGTTATTTTTCACGTTTTTTAGTGTTTTTTTTTTTGAAGTCGGTTGTTTTTTTGTAAAAAAGTTTTATTTTTCACTTTTTAGTTGTGGTACCTACCTCACACACATTCGCATACCACTACTTGATATGTAAATAACCATGACAGAAAATTATTAAAACATCATCCACATAAACTAAGTGGAAAAAATACGCAGTATTAAGGATAACTCAAAAACTTCTGGTCAGAACTTGATTTAAATTTAAATGGGACCACATGTGAAGCACCAGCTTTCAAATAAAAAAAAGAATCATCCAAATCGGTTCACTTAGAAAAAAGTTCTGAGCTAACACACATAAAAATATCAAAAATAATAATACAGGCGAATTGAAAAGCTCCTCCTTTTTGTGAAGTCGGTTAAAAACAAAGTTCCCCGCCCCGCCGCGTCTGTCTGTCTGTACGCGATAAACTCAAAAACTACCGAACTGATTTTCATACAGTTTTCACCATTGGACGGGGTGATTCATGAGAAAAGTTTAGGTGTATAATTAATTACGGTTTTGTGTAAATTGGCTGAAATATGACGATAACAAGAAAATGTCGGAAAAAATCATGCCGAGTTAACTGGCGTGCGCCGCGTAAACCAATAGAGTTATATGAAAACAATGGACATGAGATATTTTCCGGCATCCACGCGGGTGGAGCCGCGAGCAAAAGCTAGTACAGAAATAAAATAATTTATCATTTACAAGTTTACATTGAGTTTTCTGTTTTTATAACTCAGACTCAAAGCATTTATTTCAATGAAACCATTTATTACAGGCACTTGAATTGCTAAACGAATCGGTCCTTCGGAAAGATGAAGCTAGTTGCCCATTCCAAAGCGTAGTAGGTTCCTTTGGAGAAGAACAGGCAAGAAACTCCATGGATACTCTTTTAAAATATATTGTTACAATTACAAAGTTCTCTCGAACTCGAAGCGGGCACCCACATACCAACAACATGTTATGTAGGTAATATTATTGATAGCGAAAAACAATATTGCATAGTACCTAATAATACTAGATATATTATAACTACTGGTCTACTTAAGTGTCATTATCCAAAATAATCCTGAAAACCCCCTTTTATCATAATATTGAAAGTTTATGACTACCTACCTATACAGGCTGACCAACACTGAAATATATAAAAAAATGTCTGTTGTTTCATACAAACATGCTTTACTGACCCTCCCAACGGAAATGTATTTATTTATTGAACCAGAACGACATAAGACTACTGATTTCTATGATGCTTTTAGAAATAGAGTAAATAGAAAATCAAATATATATCTTTCCTTTTATCTTTCCTTGTGGGAGTATGATATAAATCCTTTTCTTTTCGCTATTTCAGAGTTGGTGCCATAGCTAAAATTATTCATATTTTTATTCATGAGTACTTTCACCCCCTGAAAGATTGTCTCAATAAATTTAAAGTCACCCTGTATAGTATTCAACACATCATTGAGTTCTATTTATTTCGCTATCAGCTGTTATCTTGTGATCAATCGTTGGTATCAGACACAGTTGTGCGACAAATAATCCTTGGTGTTTATCCTCGGATAAAGGAGATCATTGTTTTTTTTTATGGATTTGGGGACAAAATAATTTCGTTTCTAATACGGTGAATATAACACTGACCCTATATAAAATTACACAATGACGTAAGTCAGAAGTTATGATTCATTACCACCTTTGCGAGGCTAACGATAATGCTGTTAAAGTGGGCGAATTTGGTCGAGCCTTATTTAAAACATACAAAACGGAATCATCGATGCGACGAAGAAGCTTATCATTTTAATTCCTGAATATTTAGAAAGCGACAATTATATTACGTAATCAATCAAGAGCGTTTGCTAACAGTCTACGTTATTATTACATTCTTTGCGTTCTTTAATCTTCAAGACACAGCTTTGCTACTAAACCTAGGATTAGTTTTAAGTCCTTTAACAGCGTCAGCAATCACATGCTTTGGCTTTAAACTGGTTTAAGCTTAGGGCTTTGGCAAATTTTCAAAACAATATACTTATGGCTATTTGTATGGACAAGAAAATATTAAAGACACCTGTATCGGTAAGCAGGAGACCGACCACCGTTGAGGTTTATTTCATAACAAAAGAGATCGAGTTTTTTTTATATATATGAATGTTGTTGGCTGGGAAAACTATAGAAATGATGGAGATGTTGTGTGAAAGATTATAAAAAAGCTCATGGTATAATAATATACTTCGCTAGGTATAGCATTCCGAGACACAGTGGTCACGTGGGGACACAAGCCTACGTCATCACCGCTGTGTTATCAGTAGTGTGTAATAATAACTCCCCAAACGCCTTTATTACCTGTGCGAATCCGAAAAAACAATGAGGTTTTAACTAACAATTAAGTTGGTACAGTGAAACCTGGTTAATTGGGATCTCAAGGGACCAAGGATTTTATACCATTTAAAGAGGTTTTCATTTATCCAGTTTTCCAATTAGACAGGTTTAAAATTATTGTTGTCTCATTTACAGAGGACCCGCTTATAGAGGTCGAAATGTACTGTTATTCCATTTATAGAGGTGGAAATGTTAATAAAAATGCGTATTTTTGGTGTTATTAATTATGTGTAGGTATTTATTTATTATCACTTATACAGGGAATTAAGCTACAAAGTCCCAATTATAGAGGTAAACATCGAAAAAATCCTAGAAATCAAATCTTATTTAACCAGGTTCGTGAGGTAATTGGATGAAAAACTGCCGGGACCTCATTGAAATTCTCAATAATAGAGGTTTCTCACTTATCCAGGTCCGAGTTAACCAGGTTTCACTGTATATGTTTAAATTAAATTGTTTCGTTTGATTAGAAAAACGAAACGACAATTTAAATGCCTTGTATATATTTTTTAACAGAATGGTGACTGAAAATGTTTCCGTAATTCGTGCTTTATTGCAATAAAGTGGCAACTGGATAGTGACGTACGCATGTGTCAATCCCGGAATACCAGACCTTGTTTTTTTAGACCATGATAAAGCTAGAAATGGTATGAACACTGAGATGAAGGCTGGGGAGATGTAAGGACGAAGACAAATAAATATTATAAAAATAGTTTTTTCAGTCTATGTCATTGTGACATAGGGCTATGTAGTTACATAGCCCTATGTCAGATCAATGTATATTTGTCACCCATCTCACTAGAGTATTTATTTTTGTCAAGTTGGGTCGGTACATGCTGGTGACGTTCATTATAACGTCTGTCTTGTAAGGGTCTTTAGTCTAGACTGGTGTATAAATATATCTACGTTCGATCTGTTATTGACTTTACGGTCGTTAGTGTCGTGAGTCTATGTGTGTGTCTAAGTAGGAGCGTACTTTTTGCACACATTTGCACGACTAGCAAGTCCCCATGTTTAAACAAACAGTCTGCTGCTGTAATAATAAAGTATTGCTCGTCAGTTAGTGACTTTAGTTAGGCATGAAGAAATGGAACTCTTAGGCTCATCGTCCACGACGCTACTCATAAGTATATTGTTACGAAGTCAAATCACGAATAAGTACCCCACAAAGAAAACCAATAAACAAATAAACGTAGTAAAAAAAGGCGCGGGCGGCCATGTCCGAGGTAATGGTCTCATTATTAAAATATAAAAATAGCACTAGTAGTATTTCCATGATAATTCGTACACGACGCGACTGCAGTAACGCGTTATTTACCTATTACAGTTTGTGATTGGTTGTGTCGTGTACTGACCGCCATTGAAAAACTAGTGCTGTGACACTGGCTACTACTCATTGGTGTAACTGATTACTTTTGAGTAACGTCGTGGACGACGGGCCTAAAGTGCATCAGCTGCATGTAGTTAGCGAGCCTCTCCTTACCGACTTTGGAACATCGTGATGGTTATAAATTTTTACGTATCCATCCCTCTAACTTGCATTAAGAACATCCGTGTTATTTGCAACAAATACTCGTATAAGTACTGCGTATGTCTATGCATGTGCTTTGTGCGCAAGAACTATGCTAACGAGCATTGCAGTTAATTGCATTAGCATGACTGAAGCCACCGGCTTCGTTAGCTGTTTAGAACTAAAACTGATTATTGCAATGTTCACTTTAATGAACCTGTCATGTATATTGGTAATACGGGTTTTGGGGAATTTATCGATGGCAGTTAAAGGAAAAGGTGTGATTGTGAAGTTCTTATCCGACCCTTGTCTGTACGTGTCATCATTTCAGTTCTAAAGAAACTCATCACGTTTTGAAATCCCAGGTTTTTTTGTATGTTATTGGAGGTCAAACATGACATCGGCAATACCCAAGTTGCCAAAGACCTCATGAACAACAGCTTTCTTTACTTTGATTACCGATGTTTTAGAAATTATATTTAAAAATGTCATTCTGCACATGTAAAGACTAGCGGCTTCGCCCGCGTGGTGGTCGGAAATTATCCCACAGGAACGTATTTCCGAGATAAAAAGTATCCAATGCCCTAGCTCAGGGCATGGTCTTCCTCTGTGCTAAAAATCCGTTCAGCCGTTGAGACATGAAAAGTTAACAGACAGACAGATATTTTCGTATTTATAATATTAAGGCGCCTACAAACAGGCGCGACACAAAGGCACTGCCACTGTCGCGCGACGAGCGGTGCCTTAGTGTCGTGCCTGTTTGAAGGAGCCTTTAGTATGGATATTAAGCTCACCTTGATTTCAAAATTGCAGCTGCCCCTCCTAATGACCGCGACCCACGGCTCCGTGGGCAGAAGGTCGTTCGGCGCGGTTGCTGACAGCAATGGCCATGTGCAGCCAGTGTGGTCCCTCTCTCCCCCCGCGCCTTTCGCTCGCACGTGCACCGCCACCCCTCGCGATGACGCGATGTAGCCCTCGCCGTATTTACCGGACTGGAAAGAAAGAAAAAGGAGTTGAATTTTGATGAAAAGAAAAGTTGCTTACTAATAGATGTTAGGTTTTCGTGGAATGCTTTGTTGCTGGTTAAACGAAAATAGTTTTAAGACCGAATAATCTAACAAATTTTAAATAATTATAATTTCAAGTTTACGTAGAATTTGTAACCGATAACATCGGATTTATCAAATTAATAAACAGATGAGAGAGATTTCCTCTCGAGACATCTTCATTTTCTCTAGGGTTGTATTTGTCACTAATCTTAGTCAAAATTATTGATGAATCTTCTTAAAAGTATTTCTAAGATACTTCTACAACAACCAGATACTGTATAGGTTCAATACGCGTTTTTGTCTCCATAGCTTGGCTGAAGATGAATTCCACTTACAAAAATCAAAATATTTCTAAGTAACTTCTTCACAAGAGTCTATATACCATAGGTTCTCAACGTGGGCGATAACGCCCCCTCGTGGGCGTTTGAGACTTTCAGGGGGGCAGTGGAAGACCCAGAGGAAATGAAGAGGCGTTGAGATGGGATCTTACGACTCTATAATATTACACGTTTTAAATATAATCGTATATCGTTTCAGATACGCGACTGATGGCTAGTATAAAAAAAAAAAAACGCAAACTGGGCAAAATAAGGTTGAGAACCTATGGTCTATAGTTGTAGACTTCTGGCATTTACGTCACCATCAGTTATCTGAAAAAGAATTCCATTTCAATAATCGATTGCCTATAGATATAACACGCACGGTCACTATTACAAGATGGCGTTACAACTAGGTAATTGTTATTCACCGCCATTAATTAATACATAACCTCAGCACATTAGGCTGCCTTGAGCCCGCCATCTGGCTGGCTTCGTGCCAAGCCAGTCTGCCTATATACTCATCTAGCTAATGAGATCTAGCGAGGCCTTATGTTTCGTGAATTTGTGTTTGTTTGTATGCAGAATGTAACGTGCAGTTTGTTTTTGCATTGCATTGTGTTTACTGTTATAGGATTATCCGGTTGGTACTGATACAGTAATGAATTAGGTATGATTCAGGTTTATACGTTTATAGTTTATTCTCGAAGAATTTAAATTAAGTGAATAATTCATCAAACACGATGAATGTTACCGTCACAAGTGAAGAAAAGAGTTACACCATTTCTGTTTCTACGAGCTGAATAAACAGAATTGAGGATCGAGTACAAAATCAATCATTATGTGTAGGTGTGAGATGAATTACCTACTTATATTACAAGGATCTGATTATTCTATGTCATTTGATTGATTGATCTCGGAAACATTGGGTTGCGTACAAATAATTATAGAATGTATGTCCGTTTGAAAACACCAATCCCTAAAATTTCTAACTTAATTTTCCAACACTTCTATTCTTTCGAGATATAAGTATAGCTACCTAGTACAGATGTACCTAGTTTAGTTTACGATATGTATTTCGGAGGTGGGTGGCTGGTTTCAGCTGGATGAGAGTTGCCGAAGATTGAGCTGAATGGCGTCCAAGTGGAGGCCTATGTCCAGCAGTGGACTGCTATATGTTGATGTAGGAGTAGGTACATCAAGATAACGATAATTATCATACATTCCATTAACAAATTTCGTTTAATCAATACCTTTGGTTCGTTTACAAAACATCCTCATTTTGACGTCATCAAAATATTTGTTTTTCACGTCGGTCCACTAATTGCTTTTCATAATATTTTACGAAAAAAGAATTGGCATGTTTGTTTACCTACTGATGTTCGGTAAACAGCTTATCCGATTGCTATGAGGTTTTCGCTATCGGACATCTGATAAGAGTCATAAGACTATTGTGTCTAGATTTAAAATAAACAGGCAGACAGGTCATCGCCGATCGATGTGTCAAAATATTAAGCAAATCATAAGCAAAAATATGTATAGATTGACTGTCTTTGCCCGTAGCGTCACCATTTTAAGATACACGATTCCTTCCCCTCCTCTTTTATATACATGTAAGTACATATTACTATTATTATTTTAAGTCTGTTAGCATTATATATTTACATATAAATAACATATTTAAATATTTGAAGCTAAATAGTAAAAGCTAATATTCTGGGGACACTCGACCAATAAAGACACCATTTTTAAATCCCATAAAAGGCGCAATGGGGCCATGTTTGGTCTAAAGATGACTGAAAGATTTAAACCATATTTAATGAAGTATAAAATATTAAGTCTTCCCTCTTTGTTTATATATGAAGTCGCTAATTTCGTTAAAAGTAATCCTACGTTATTTAACAAACAATCAGACGTTAGCATTCGTAGTCGTCGGGTTAAGGATGAGTTATGTATAGTAAGGTCAAGCACGGCTTTGATGCATAAAAGCATATTCTGTTTTAAAAACGTATTTTCTTTCTTTTCTTTCTGTTTGGCCCCAAACATTTATAAAAAGCTCCCAACACCTCTGAAACAGCTGCCCACTAGGTTGTTTAAGTTGCATTTAAAAAAAATCTTATAGCCAAATGCTACTACAGTTTATCAGAGTTCCTAAATGAGCCAAATTAAGTAAATTGCGACATTTGTCCTAGTTCACTAACGGTAAATAAACTGTTGTATGTTAGTTCGTTAAGCTGCTGCTAAACTAATGTAATGATAATGTAGTTAGGCTTAAGCATGGTAACAGTAAATTCTGTATTTTTTGTACGCTATAACTGGCAAAACATGTAGCTCCTTTATTTTTTAATTCCATCCACAATGCACATGTATTGTACTTACTCATGTTTTACAAAAATAAAAATATCTTTATCTTTATCTAAGATTGAGTATTCTCCATCTTATTTCTTTCAGCAATCACCGCATATTTACCTTACTACCATGTATGGTAAATTGGATGGACCCAAGTCAACCAACGAGGACAGCAAATGGAGTCAATATCAGAAGTCAATTACTGCATGCAAATCTTCTGCAGCGCGCATAGATTTTCACTAATGAAGTAGCTGGCATGGAAACTATCTAATTAGTGGTAAGAATCTTTTCACAATGAGCCCGCGCCTTGAAAGGGCAGAATCCTACTAATATAATAAATGTGGAAGTTTGTACGTTTTGATGTTTGTTGTTCACGCAAAAACGGCTGAACGGATTTGGATAAAATTTGGCACACAGATAATTTATAACCTGGATTAACACATAGGATACTTTTTATCCCGGCGGCAGTACATTGCGTTCCCTTGACCGCCGTGGGATCTGGAGGCGAAGGTCCTCGCGCACGTTTGGGAGTGGCGCGAGGAGGCGAAACGCCGGGGCGTAACTCCGCTGCCGCGAGAAATCGCGGCACAGCGGACAGAGCTCCGGCGGGATCTCATGGCGGCATGGAGAGTGCGACTGTCGCAACCCAGCGCAGGGCACGCCACAATTGCGGCGGTAAGACCCCTCTTTGAGGAGTGGCTTGAGAGGCGCCACGGCGTCCTCACCTTCCGCCTGACGCAAGTCCTCACCGGACATGGCTGTTTCGGGTGGTTCCTGTTTCGGATAAGGCGGGAGGAAACGCCCGGGTGTTACCATTGTGTGGATCGACCGGAGGACACGGTGGAGCATACGGTGGAGGTCTGCCCGGCTTGGGCGGAGCACCGCCGTGTCCTCGTGGTGGCGATCGGCGGCGGCGACCTCTCGCGTCCGGCCCTGGTTCAGGCCATGGTACGGAGCGAGAGGGAATGGGAAGCCGTCACCTCCTTCTGCGAAGCAGTAATGCTCGCGTAGGAGGAGGCGGAGCGCGAAAGAGAGAGGCAGTCTCTACGCCCTCGCGCCCCTAGCCGCCGCAGGAGGAGGAGACACCCTGGGCGTCGGGAGTCGATTGCCGACTCCCGGCCACCGTAGGCGCGGGCTTGCGGACGGCGAGCAATGGGCAGCTCGCCGTCCGGTAAGGACCAGGCCCGGGTCGACGGCGCGTCGTGTTACACGCGCGCCTCAAAAAGATGTCAGCACCATTGACGGGGTCCGATAGGACCGATGCCTGCCGGGGTCGCGGATTGTTCGAAAGAGTTACCGTGGCCCTGGCGCACAGGCAACTGAAGGAACACGGGTGGATTTTAGTCAGTAAGAGTCTGACACGCCCTTCCGCTCCGCCCAGAGCGGGAGAGGTCATTTGATGATATCACACCCAAAAAAAAAAAAAAAAAAGTGCGTTCCCTTGAGATAATTTTCGACATCCACACGGACGAAGCCGCTGGCAAAAGCTAGTTACTTAATAAGTAGAGGAGTTTAGTAGTGTTTTTTTCTTTATTAACAAAATGGGGTTTTTATCCATCCGGATGCGCCAACCCCTTCGTACCTTGTCAACTACTAGCTGTGCCCTGTGGTTTCTCTCGCCTCGCTCCTAAGGGTCGTAGCGTGATGCTAAATAGCCTTTAGAGGGCGCAGTAAGACAGAAAAAAATCAAGTTTCACCCGCGCCTCTTTCCCTACCCCTCTCATCAAACACGACAAAAACAAAACACAATCCCTTCCCGCCAGCAGCAACTTTTCGCCCGGCGTATATTTAGGCATTTGAATTTGAATCTTGTGTGTAGTATGTATACGCAAAATAATCAGATGAAACTGTTCTATTCAATGTACCTATGTATGATTGCTGTGTACAAGTAGGTATATTATTCAATATTATTGTATGTCCGTGAATCTGTAACCGATGCTGGTAGGTTGTTAGATAAAGATTAAATGTTACTTTAAGATACGGCCTATAAATTTTCGATTCCGAATTGAAAGACAAACCTAACGTTGTAGTTGAAAAAATATCGTTCCATACATTATGTAACATAACTACAAATGAACGATTTTCAGATATTTTCCTGTAGCTATTTGTGCAGTGAGACCTTGCTTCTTGTCAAATTTCATGATTCTAGGTCAACGACATGTATCTTATGGGTTTTAATTTATTTGCGAGTGTCAAAATATGCGAAATGAATGGCAATTTATGCCAAGATACTAAGTCAACGTCTTAGAAGCCCGTTTTTTTTTTACAGCTCCAAAGGACGTTTATCTAAGTATTTGATGTCAATTTCAACTTGATACCCCTCACGCATTCCTGAGAAAAGCGGTCAGAAAGATGGATAACAAAGTGATCCCATAAGGGTTTCGATTTTTTCTTTTTAGGTACCGAACTCTAAAAAGCAAAGCACTTCCATCAAAGTACTATAATACTACATACTCATGATACTACCTACATGATGATGAAAACAATTTCGATAAAATTACTTTTTTGACGATATAAAAGCGTATAATTATAATCGCATCACTTACCTTCCGCTTTTTTACTTTGAGAAAACGAAATCAATTGAACAAAAATATCAATAGTCTAAGAAAATAAACACTCGCAAATAAATTAAAATCCATATGATACATCCCGTTGACCTAGAATCATGAAATTTGGCAAGATGCAAGGTCTCACAGCACAAATAGGTACCTCGAATGGTTTTTCAATTGCAATATTTAAACGAATTATGATCATTGTCCATTCCCTTTATTTTCAATGAAATTCTTCAGTTGGTAAAACATCTGTTTATTTTGCCTATACTATACGCTAAGCTTGAATTCAGAATCTTAGATCATAGTCATGTTTTGGAACTAGAAACTCAATGCTGGCGTGACAAAGTTTAAATTCCAATGCAACCAAATTTTATTTAGGGCCTTGTACAAGTTGGACCTCACGACGTATTTGTGGAAACCAGTGTTAACCAAGTAAAAAAATATAATGGTATATCATGGAAATTGCTTTGCAGGATTGTGCAAAGTCAATTAGCAACAGTGATACCAAGTAAAAAATAATATTGGTAAGGTGGATTTTGCACTGTATTGTGCAAAGTCAACTGGCATGTGTCATGAAAACATTGACATAAAATTATATGTACTTGAAATGTTTGCCTATAGAAAAAAAAAGTTATACAAATATCAGGCCTATCGACGCGACGCCAAAATCATAAAAATACTGGTATCTCTTTTTAACTTTGTTAATTTTGCGTAAGTGAAAAAGGATAATAGTGTTTTTGACACTAACTATAATGGCAATCCTTCATTCCTAGTGTCAATGAAAATACCTATTTGCGGCCGGGTCGCCATTTTATCCGCTCGCTATTTGGTACAGTCGCCGGTACATCAAGTTACCACAAACTGTCAGATTTTCTCATTCGATTTTGAACTTAACAATCAACATTTTAAGGATTAAAATCGTTTGGAGAAATTTGTCAATTTCGTGTAGCTTGACCTGCTGGCGACTGTAACAAAGTTGGGTTCGTCAACAGTCAAATGCTCTTGAGCTGTGGATATAATTTGTGAATTTTGGAGTAATTTGCTGTGTTATTGCGTTAGAAATCGGTTCTATAGTGGAAATCGTCAATAGCAAGATGCTCAATTTGCAATACAATCGCTGTTATTTTATAGAAATATCAATATGGGCTTATTTTTTTGGGTGGGAAATCATCAAATGACCTCTCCCGCTCTGGGCGGAGCGGAAGAGCGTGTCAGACTCTTACTGACTAAAACCCACCCGTGTTCCTTCAGTTGCCTGTGCGCCAGGGCCACGGTAACTCTTTCGAACAATCCGCGACCCCGGCAGGCATCGGCCCTATCGGACCCCATCAATGGTGCTGACATCTCTTTGAGGTGCGCGTGGAACACGACGCGGCGTCGACCCGGGCCTGGTCCTTACCGGACGGCGAGCTGCCCATTGCTCGCCGTCCGTAAGTCATGTCCTTCATGTCCCGTGCACACCGTTTCGTACTTGTGTCCGCCAAATCCCATAAACCCATTACCTATTTTAGTTTTCCGATTTATTTATTTTAAACTCCAATAATATTTTTATACCAATAACCTACCTATATGTTTCAACTTGATTCGGGGGTGGTCAAAAATCGCTCGAAATGGTTCGTCTAAGGTTACCCTTATACGAAGTTTGTCAACGAAAGTCGGAGTAAACGAATTTGGTTCTTTACTTAATAGCAATAAGATCTAAAATCTCCAGCACGAACTCTATGTTGTAAATTTTCTCCGCAAGAAAATTGACCGAAGTGCAGAACAATGGCGCTAGTTATACTATACCAGTCAAAAATCTGTCAAATAATTGTATGTCATCTTGAGTTTTCAAATATCAACATGAAATTATTATAATATTTTTATTTTATAGTTTAGCCGCGGTATTTATTTAGTTTATCAATTCTTAACGATTTTAATAATCGTTTCGGAAGTGGTTTTAGTGATATTTTCATGTTTTGTATTTCACAGTTTCGTTCCAAGAATGTGATAAATTACGAAAATATTATTTACGCAAATAAATTAAATCGCAGAGCAGCAGAAAATTCAAGCGCAGTCCTCTCGTCTCAACAGAGCGACGGCGACTGATTTGTGAAACAAAAATATGCCTGAAGTTCCCGCAACGTGCGACGGAATATGACTTCTTCCACGAACTAAAAACGTCGTAAGTGCTTAAAGCTTCTATTCGTAATAAAACCAAAAATAAAAGGAATTTCAAAAAATGCCTGCACAATTTTTTTCGCCTTGTCTTGATACAGATAATCATTAAAAAATTATCCTATTAGTCATTAGCATATTAAGTACAAATTGAAGAAACGTGAAAATTAGGGGTAACTTCGTGATGTTATTTTATCGAGAAAATTTAACGTATTGTGTTTCTGTTCCACAAAAAGTTTCAAAATATCGTGTAGTTACTCATATTATTTTTATTTTACACCTACGTCTTATGAATTTCATGAAAAATTAAATTGAAGATAGGCAATTTTGGTTACTACCCGCTCTTTAGCCGTCCTCAAGAATTGGGCTATGAAATGCAAGATTTTTTTAAATTCGACTGGCATGTCCTCACCCGGTTGGTAGTTCCAAATCCGACTGGTAGTTCCTGAGATTAGCGCGTTCAAAAAAACAAACTCTTCAGTTTTATTATATTACTAGCTTCCGCCTGCGACTTCGTCCGCGAGAAATTTCTTGTTTCACCGACCCACAACGTCGCATCGCATCGCCTGCCCCCGCCATTACTTCGTTTTCGCATAGGATTCTTTCTTAATTTTTTTATTTTTGCTCGGCTCCTAAGAGTCCTAGTGTGATGTTAAATAGCCTATATATAGCCTTCCTCACGAATTGGGCAATCAAATGCAAAAATAAATTTTCAAATCAGACTGGTTGTTCTAGAGATTAGCGCGTTCAAACAAAACGTCTTTAGCTTTAGTATTAGCATAAATAAGATATAGAATATATAGATTAGACATGTTATTTCTATCTGAAACTACTTTGTCGCCATATGGTGTCTGCAGCGAAATTCTCATATTTGCAAGTTAGGGTGGCTCTGGTGGAAAAAATTACCGTGGAGTTACTGAAGCTGAATAGAAAATGGAAAGCCTCAATACCCGGCAACATACCAACTGTTTTTATGTACACATTATGGAATGCAATAATGTATTGAGTATTGAATTACGACCAGATGAGTAAGAATTCTACAGAATGGGTATCCTAAGAAAGCGGTGAACGGTAACATAATAACGGCTGTCCAAATACAGAGCGTTTTTTGACACTTTAATACCAAATACTGGTGAAAATGAAAGATTTTCATGACGGCCTTAAGATATGACGGAAACACAGTAGGAAACCGTAGCTTCACTAGTCAATCTTTAACTGACTGTTTTTCGCGTCTCTTGTAAAATCTCGAAAAGAGACTCCGAAAACGTGTCATGATACAAAACCTCATACATAACATATTAGATTCTCCCGATACCTGTTGATCTTATGAAATAAACATTTCATCCGATATCTTTCCTTCAGTCTGAGCATCGTAACTGCGTAGATAGCTGTTCAATAATTCGTGACGACAACGTCACGACGACATCGTTACAATTTTATCAATACTGTCTTCTTCTGGAAAGTCCAGACGGAATATAAATAGCTATCAGAAATATCGATATGTTTTGGCTATCATTGCTGATATTGTATTACATTTGGAATATTTACAAGATATCAGAGGAATTTCTGTGGATAAGTTGTTATTAAGAACGGGAAAATATTCTGCCAATATTACCGTATTAACGCTCGTACACACTGGCGCGACGCGACGCCCGACACAAAGGAATCGCGTGTCGCGCGACGAGCGGCGCCTTTGTGTAGCGCTGTCGCGTCGCGCCTGTCTGTTGGAGCCTTTACTAATAGTACCTATAGACATTCAGGTATGTCTGTGTGATAAAACGGGTTAGTAACCGTTTAATTAATGTCTTCGACGGATATATACTACGAAACATCTTTTGTGGAAATCTGAAAGAAAAGTAAACAAGTAACAACTCTGACGAGCAATATAAAAAAGCCACTAACTTATCGTGAAATATTACCGAAACCACGCAAGACAGATTCTTGAAGTGAACAGCAACATTTAAATGTATTTAATAACGCATTAAAAAAACACCAAATTGAAACAAAAAAAAAAACATACATAACATTTGTAACATTTGGACAAAATACAATTAACTCATAAAAGGATTTACATAATTGAAACCCAATTTTTTAATCATTCAATATTTTGTAATGCCTCCGCGTGCTCTCAATACGGCTTCTACACGATTTGGCATGCTGAGTACCAGATTCGTCAGCGTATGCTGTCCGTTCATAAGCGGATCATGAATTGATAAAAGAAAAAAAATCCCGCAAAATGACGAAATTCAAGAAAAACTGAGCAACCAGATTTTTAATGAACTTTAAGACCATATTGAAATTTTGGCAGGACAATGTCTGTCGGGTCAGCTAGTGTTAAAAATAAAACGATTTAAATATACACTCTCTGGCATTTATTTACCCTCGGCACCATATCCCACTCAATGTGATTGACAAAAAAGGAATAAAGGTATATTTTATACCTTTTGATATAGCGACCAATCACATGAGTGATCTGCGTGGGTAGTTGTTAGAGCAAGTTCACGGATAACGTTTCAAAGCTGACCAAACAGTTGTGTGGGAGCAAAGGTACCTTCAAACAGGCGCGACACAAAGGGGCCGTCCATTAATCACGAGGGGCTCGAAAGAGGGGGAGGGGGTTTGGCAAAAATCATGAAATATCACATGGGGGGGGTGTAGTAAGAAATCACGTGTATTTATTTTTTCCGTCATACGCGCGATTTCTAACCGTATGGTTACACCATTCCTTTAATATTATTTTTATGCCAGTCAAAAACAACCCGCAACCTTTCTGTCTATGTATATTCTGTATATTTAAAGATTATATTCTAAAATATGTAAGGTTCTTTGTAGGTAAAAAAAATACACGTGATTTGGGGGGAGTCTTAAACCTCACCACGTATCACTAAGCGGGGAGGGGGCTAAAAATGCTTAAAAAAAACATCACGTGATTAATGGACGGCCCCAAAGGTACCGCCTGTCGCGCGACGAGCGGTGCCTTTGTGTCGCGTGCGATTCGCGTCGCGTGTCGCGCCTGTTTGTAGAAGTCTTCGCGTCGTGTGGCGCACCTGTTGTAGGAGCCTTAAGTCTGTGATTGAACCACATTCATTATGCGAAAGGTGGATGAGAAACCTTAGCTAGATTGGCGGTTTTGTTTGTTAATTAGTTGTGGTTATTCAAAGGGATGGAATTGTTACGTTTACGTTTAAATTAATTCCAAATTAGATAGCCAAGTCAAAACTTTTAAAGACGAACGACGATGTCTAATTGGTTGATTTCCAGGAGCTCCAAATCTATTTATATCTAAAGTTCTTAACAGCTCTAAAATCTAAGTCATGAAGATTAAAAGTTCCCGCAAACAGGCGCGACGCGACTTAGTAGCAAAACTTCATAAATATTGTTCTTCAAGAGTCGCTGCGCGCTGTCGCTTCGCTCCAGTCTGTGGGAGCCTTAAATCTATCTGTCTGTCTTCACTCTAACCTAACCTACTCAAACCCAGAATTCATCCAAAAATATCTATACTTAATGGATTATTAATTATCATTAAACATGCTAATCATTTGGATGAGATATAAAACGAATGAGCATCACTTATTATTACGCGGTGATTTCATTTAAATTCAAAACAAAAATAAATTGTTTATAAATAACACCCCGTTTATCGACTCCGGTACAACTATAGCTCATTTAATTCGAAACACCAAATACGTTAGGGACGTAACCAACACTCGCGATTATGTGGATAACGATTATTACAATACCGAATAGAAAATAGTACGCATACATGAATCCACTGGTTATATGCGTAACCGTAACTCGAGCGGAGCAAAAACGAAGTGTGAAATTACAAATCTATGAATCACTATTGAACTGTGGCTTGGGTGATCAACAATCACTTACAAAACAACAATACAACAACTTCCAATTACTATACAATTACTTACCTTTAAGCGATACAGCCGCGATTGTGTCAACCTACGTAAAATTTCTACATTCATATCTGTAATTTTGTATGGTGTACACTCAAGACTAAATAAAACATCAAGACATAGCACTGCGAACAATACAGTGAAGCATGCAAAACTACACCTTGCTCTGTGCATACACGCTCACACGCACACATTCACACCCACTACACCTCACTAAGTGCACACAAGTTTACGAAACCGGGTTCACTTCACAGTTGACAGCGCTGTCTTGATTTTTAATTTGGTCTGAGGATGTGCATAAAAAAGAGTATTCTATTCTTATATCTGTCATAAGTGTAATAAAAGACTTTTTATTTTATTTTAATTACTGTAAATTTAAGAAGGTACAGACAGATATTTACAAAAACGTTGAAATTGGCAGGCATCGTGTGAATTCCGCACTCCACCACTGCAGGTCTCCTGCTAAATAGGAACATTGTAGGCTTGACCCTCCTTTCTACCCAGACAGAGGGAATCGATGAGGATTTCCCCACAAAGAAAGACTGGTATACTTATAACAAGCTAGACTAGTAAGTTCTCAAAGCACAAATGCGCAGAATATTTGACCAAGACCTACCGGCCCAGCTGGTCAATCCTGTAAAAATCTCACCGTGAAAACTTAAGTGAAGTGAGCTGCCATTCCATCTGATGCTAGGGATTAGATCGACAGCTCACTTAAAACTCATTTGATCGAAGTTTCCACGGCGAGATTTTTACAGAATAGATCGGCAGGCCCAGGCGGTACCCATCAGGCTAAAAAGTTTAGATACTTATTTTCTTTGATCAAGATAATGGGTTTAACAACCTTATTTACACACAGGCAATGAACTAAAACATGATTATTGAATGAACTCCTAACAAAACTATACCTATTTACAAAGTACTTAGGTATTTAATCGCGTGACATCACCAGTCCTTAGGGACCTTAGAAAAGGAAAAATGGTATCCAGTTCCCTAGAGCCTACGAAACTTCCTGCTTCGAGCTAAAAACACGTAGTTTTTTACTAACAAAGGAAACAAACAAAGGAAGCAGCTCTATTTATGTCCCTCGCTTGGAAAGTAATAAATGAATTAGGTAAGTAGGAACTTTACTGTTGACAGTATTTTACGGGCAGGTATATTTTATCTCGAAAAGAGCCGTGTGGGGGGTTTCCCATCGCCAACTTCACTTCTTTAGGAGCTTTAGGCTAAGCGTGCACTACGAATTTTAATCGTTACGTATAATAACCGCAAATCTGTGAACAATACCAATATACTAGAGTCCGCGCATTGCGGTAAAAAAAAGCTTAGCAAAATAGCTTACTGGCCACTCCTTCTCACGGAGAGGTCTGAGTGGTTGACTCTTGACTCCCTGTATGGGAACGTTATAGGACTAATAGACTATGTTTTGTTTAATAGTCAATACTCATGAAACAACTTATTTTTAACTGTGTATTGTATATCTATAGATATTATAAATTAAAGTCAGTTTTCGTGTCTGCCTGTGTGACCGCGTTGTTCTTCTAAACTACGCAACGGATTTTGGTGCGGTTTTCAACATCATTTAGGGAATTTATTCCGGAATTCTTATGTGTTTAGTACATTATTATTAAACTTAAACATAATAAATAAATCTACATATTTTGTCAAGTCGTAAAAACCTTGCGAAGCAGGGGCAGGTCGCTATTAAGTATATGAAAAAATACATTAAAAAAACTTGGTAAAACAATACAGCCTGATACGAGATCAGTCATTATGACTTCTAATCCGATCACAGCCGCTAACAAAATTAGCCAGCAGATAATTTAAATCAGTTCAGTACCCATTAATATAAGCATCTATTAAAAACCAGTTTATAATCGGATACAGATACACGATTAACAAAACAGATCAAGGCTAGCCTATGTTTTTGTGTCAATCATATCATTATTATGTCCGTGCTGTAACTATTGTAACATAAATCAATGTTTGTAACAAAAACTTATCTGTTGAATTAATTATTACGTACATAAGGTACATCATCATAATTCTCTTGCCGCTATCCCAATTTATTTGAGGTCGGCGCAACATATTTTTTTTTGAACGGAGTCGCTTTACGTCCGGTACGCGTAACATCCGTTTCTGGCCCTAATGTATTCTTGAAGGTGGATTTTTCTCGGATCAGTCGTGTTACAGCCGTTCTACCTAAAGTACACTCAAAGCTAGAAGTGCTTGTGATTCGAAAAAAATCACACGGACCAAATTAACATTTCAAAACAACATTATTGCGTGTGTATGGGCGACAAAAGTATCTGATAAGTCTGTCCATGCTTTACAAAATGTTAATTTGGTCTGTGTGTTTTTTTTCTAATCACGAGCACTTCTAGCGTTGAGTGTATTTTAGGTAGAACGGCTGTAACGCGACTGATCCGAGAAAAAATGCACCTTCAAGAATACAATAGGGCCATAAAAGAACGTTTCTCGTACCGGACGTAACGCGACTTCGACTGTTTCTTCCATATACTTCTACGTTAGTCGTCATCTTGGTATTCTAGTCACCCCCTTTCTAGCCATATCATCTTTCACACAATCCATCCACCATTTCTTTAGTCTTCGTAGGTACAGTCAGAGAGATTTTTTTTATCAAATTGACTCACTACGTCAATTAGCTGTGTTATAGCGATTTCATACACCTGTCAAAGAATGATAGTTGTAATTTGAACATACGGACAATATTCAAATTGAATCAATTTGATAAACAATAAATTTAACTGTCTTTACAATGGACGATTGTGTATTTAATTTATCGTAGTGATTAATTTGTACTTGATTAGTGAAAAACAAGTGTTATCAGGTACTTGTTTACGGGTAATGTTCCAACAATGAGTTTCAATATGCGCAACAAATGTGAAGAGTCGATTTGAGTCACATCAATACCTAATTATTATGTACGCGTAATTAGTCCATAAGGGCTTTTTCCTTAAACTTAACTATTTCACTCGCACTATAAAAAATAATAGTACCTACCTAATTAATTACTAGTATAGTAGGTATAGCCCTCGACCGTATTTCGACCATGGCGAACAATCTCAACGGAAACTAGCCTTCGGCGCGGGAGATATTCTAGTGCAAGTGTGTGCGCAGACACAGGTGCACTCTCTAATTGAATTGAATTGGTGTGAATTAATTACTGAGAAGTTGATAGACCGCTAAACTTAAAGACAAGCATTCAAAACTTTTAGATATTCCTAAATCCTAGATTGTGTAGGAATCTACTGTAAGTCTTCAATACTAGACGCCTTAGTAGAATGATTATGAAGATGATATGTATATGTATACAGGTTGTAAAAAGACCCATCACATAGCCTTCAACTACCCATTCTGTACATCAAGCTAAAGCACAAAAATAATTGCTGGGAAAAAATAATTTTATATTTGATGTGAAAAATCGCTGTTTACGGTAGTGCACAACGTAACGCACGCAAAAAATTGTACTTATGGGGGCATGCAACGGTATAGGGGTCGTGGGGGTATTTAAAGTTATTTATAACATTAAAAACTTGTTTTCGTAAAAACAAATCAGTAAAACTTAGAATTTTGACCTTCATTATCTCCATAACCAGAAGGATCCCAGATATGAATATTTCGGCAAAAGAAAACAGGGTCCCTGTCTTTATTCAGTTTCAGTTAAAATTTCAGCAGAAAATTATGTCATTGGAATGAGGCCATGATTGCGATACTTATCACAAAACCAACAATATTATGTCACCTGTACGTAAGATGATTATATACTTTGTACTTTGATCACACATATTTATCAGCTGATACACTATGTAGTATGTATTTAAACTATTTACTCTCTATGTGTGACTGTTGAATCACCCAGGCGTTACCTACTTTAGTATTCCTTACATAATTTATGATAAATAAATAATTTATTTAATGAATATTTGTACTGAGAATTTCTTGGTGAATGCTCCGTGTGAATACTATGGAACTTTCTTTGAAATGTTCAAAGCCCCTAAGGAGGAAAACATTTTAGTAGACATATACACTGACCTAGATAGTGACTAAGTATTTAATATTATGTAGGTACATACTAAAATACTATGTAAGTAAGTACTATATAAGTCTTATACAGGGTCAAATTAAATTAGTTAGCGAAACTCCGCAGACGTGATGAGTATCGATATTTAAACATGATAAAACAAAATATGTTTTTAAGCTATTGCATAGCTTTTATTGCGGGCTTTGAGCGCGGCGACCGAATCAAGAAATTCCGTAACGAAAATAAAACCTAACACCCCCGCTCCGCCTATCATGTAGCTCGGCCGAGAGTTCGCTTAACGTGTATGTATATGGTACGACTGTACGAAGCTCGCACGGATCGAGACGAGCTGCTCCGAAATCGGACGAATAAGTAAGCAGATTGCATAAGTTGATAAAAATGCTATGCAATAGCTTTACCACGGCAGTCCCCGAATGCCACACGTGTTTTTTTTTGTGGGGTCATCGACCGCAATTAACGTGTTCACTTGAAATATCAGTTTTATTTTTGTAAACTATACAGACTTGATTGGTATCGATATCTTAACACTATAAAACACATTTTTTCAACTCATACTTCATATAACAACACCAATAGCGGTCTCTGACCCCTAAAAAAGCATCAAATATTTTATTTTTTTATTTTGTCGTGTTTAGATATCGATACCCATCACATCTGCGGAGTTTCGCTAGCTAATTTAATTTGAACCTGTATTTTAATAGGTTACAACCTTAGTGCAGTCTACAATCTAGAATTTGGCTACATACATTTTCAATTCATAATAAAGTTTTATTTATTTTACAAAAATTACAGCAACTTTTTTTTTTTTTTTAATCTTTGACCCACACTAGGGTATACACACACAGCAAGTATTTACTAAGATTAGCAATATATAGCTCGCTAGCATAATTCATTTCCTTTTTCGACCAGCACATACATATTTACTATTGAATTTATTAAAAGTAATTAGGCTTAATTAATTAAGCCAATTAATTTCACCTCACTACAGAATCTGATGCTTTGATTTCGGCCTCGCAAGCCAAATTAAGTAGAATTTAATTATTATATAATTAGGTATTTGTCCCAATTAGCGCTGTGTTTTAGCGTTTTAAACAGGTTTTTTTTTAATGTAGTAATATTGTAAAGTGTATTGTATTTTGTTAGGTTAGGTTGTTGCGGAAGATTCGTACGTTCCCGCGACCCCCGGCGCAGGTGTGAGACGGAACATCGGGGTGGTTTTTAGTCAGTAAGACTCTGACAGACCCCTCTGCCCCCCCAGGGCGGAGGAAATCCATGAGGATTTTCCGCCTCGGAAAAAAAAAAAGGTTAGGTTAGATTCCCGATTCCCGGGTCGGGCAAAATATTATTGGATTTTCCATCTGGAATTTCTCAGTAGCAGTCCGGAGTCTGGATTTGTACCCGGTTCGCTCCCTATTACATGGCGACTTTAACATTACTGTGGAAATGTGGGTGTACAGGTACACCTCTGCCTAACTCTTAAGGGAATTTATAGGCGTGTCGTTGTGTTATGTTAGGTACGTCCGAGAAAGTGAAAATGAGTCGTTATTTATATTAACTCTTTTACGATAACGGCATTTATGATCTCATTATTATTATGTTTGAGACAGTATCCTCAACTGATGATAAATACTTTAAATTACTGTAGTCGTATCGAAGGACCAATTTCGGAGGAATTCTCTGATATCCTACATATTGTACCTCTACCGATTTACTCTTCAATGCAAAGTTTTTGGTAGGCTATGAATGGTCCTAACCAAATATCATTTGACATATTATTATTATTGATTTCGATAAAAATTATATTCTATCCATAATAAAAAATTATAAATGTGAAAATAAATCTGTCTGTTTAATACAATTTTACGCCTAACCCGCTTAACTGATCGTTATAAAATTAGACAGATAGGCAGTCTGGGACTGGAGAACGACAAAGGGTACTTTTCATCCTGTATATTTGTTGTTTGAAATAATTAATTCAAGCAGATAAAATCGCGTGCTAAACCGCTAGTCAATATTATCTCAATATCAGGCCCTAGAACGATAACTCAATTACAAAGAAAACCAAGAGGTCTTCGTTGACTTCTTTTTCTGACACAGAAGGCCTCAGATGAGGCCTTGGGCCATGATGTTTATTCAATAGGCGCGCCTGACGCCGCCACATCCGCGCTGCCGTAACCAAATTTAAAATTACAAGTTAAGACGATGCAAGAATACATTATGAAAACAAGTATCAATCATGCTTTGAAATATTGTAGACGAAACGACTGGTGACTAAAGACCGCAGCAAGTTTGTCTATGGGACTAAATGAATTTACAAATGTTATACCATGGGAGTGGTACCTACATCAAGCATCATTACAATGGCCCAGCTAGATGTGAACTCCTAGTAGAAAAGAGAAACAATTGAACTTCGTATAAAAGACCCAAAAACCATGTTTCCTAACATCACGTTTGTCTGACTTTTCAAATTCATCTTTTATACTTAATTCGCTGCTAATCCTGCAGATTGAATTGAAACAAAGTTCTTAAATCTTGACATTTTTACTAGGGAGTCTAGGGACCAAGAGGCCAGGTTCTAGTGCTAGGTACAAGTCGGCACCAAAGAATCGTAAACGAAATTTTCATGCAAATTAAAATGTAAATATCTATGACCGGCGACATTTTTTCAGCTTTACGTATTCAATTGTTTTTAGTGCGACATATTTGTTAAAAATATAAATAAACATGCGAGTACATGCAGAATAGATGTCCAATAAACATGCAGTTTTATTATAGGTAATGTATTTTGGGTTTTGTTGCCAAATGTTTGTTTATAATAATGACTGTTCAAATGAAGGAGTTTGTTGCACCTATCCAACTCCTGGGTTGCTGCATCAATCGCTCGTATATTAGTCATTGGTTTAATATGGAGCCTCCAAACATGTAATCGAATAATTTCAATGAATCATAGGTCATTTGTTATTCATCCGTAAAGATAAAGAGCAATTCTTTACGAATGTGATAATCCTGACAAACGACTTTTTAAAACTCTGCTGTGTAATTTTTGTCTGCTGTTAAACTGTTTTATTTTTCTTTACTATTCAAGTTAACATATTTTCTTGTAAGCACGTGTTTCTGTAGCAAATAAACCTATTTATCTTTCTTTCTTTTCGTCGCAACCCTTGCTGCCCTTGGACACCAAGAAGATGCACATTACATAATTCGGGATCAACCCCATTGCAGCTTAGTAACCCCATTGAAAGCAGGCACTGGTTTAACGGACAATAATAAGGTGAAATCTTCCAAAAAACATAACACCTTGTCCTTCAAAGCATGGGCAGAAACATCCTGTATACTTAAGTGTGTAGTATTTCTACAGTTTTGTTTTAAAAACATATAAAAGGGGGTGAGCCTATTGTCTTTTCTTTTATTCTAACTGGACAACATTTTATTTACTTGTAACGACAGTTTAAACTATTTACAAATAACAAACCACTTTTTAATGTAAAATACAAGCATATGATCGCAAATTATCATTATCGTAACCTCAATGTGTAGTGAATTTGTTGCGATTAGATTCATAGTGTACATAGTAACAAGATAAGCATGACAGTAGAACAAATGCTGTGGAAATGCGTTCCATGCAAAGCATGTGTGGTGTGACTATGAATGATAGGGTGAGGAATGATGTGATAAGGCAACGGTGCGGTTTAAAAGAAGATATAGTGACAAAAATTGAAAATAGTATGCTTAGACGGTTTGGTCATGTTGAGAGGATGAATTTAAGGCGACAAAAAAGGTTTTTACAAGGCAGATGTGAGTGGAAACGCCGGAAGGGGAAGCCCTAAGAGGGCGTATATAGTGACCTTATTGATGATGGTCTTCAGAAACCGTGAATGACCAGATGTATGACCGTAAACGAGGTAAAAGGAGTATGTAAGGATCGTAGCAGGTGGCGTTCTGTAGTTTCTGCCTATCCCCATGGGAAAAAGGCGTGAGTTTATGTATGTATGTGTATGTAACAATATACTTATCTTGATTCGACCTGAAAGTGAATCGATGTGGAATGTCCTTATACGTCAATATGGTTATGCCCTTGTTTATGCAGACAAGTGTAACAATGTATGCGAGGGAGAATCCCTACCTTATAATCCCAACTTAATATTATAAAGAGAAAAGATTTGATTTTTTTTGTATGTTTGTTTGTTACGCTTTCACGCTAAAACAGCTGAACAGATTTGGATGAAATTTTGCAGATGGGTAGACCATGACCTGGATAAGAACATAGGATATTTTTTATTCCGATATTCCGACGGGATTAAGATTTATGAAGGTGAAACCGCGGGGCGCAACTAGCACTAGATATAAATAATTTTCACAAGAAGTTATTAAGAAAACAATGCCTATTTAGATAGGTAAAAAATTTAGGTTCATCACCTTAATACCGTTTTTCACCTCACTGCCAATTGTGAAATAAGCCTTCTTTATTTCAAACATATTTTGTTTCATACAGGGTGCAAAGGTGCAACTGGAGAAACATTTTCTAGACTTAATCTCCTAAACACTTACGGGAGTAGTGTTACCAGATCGAAATTTTAAAAGTCCTAACAAAAAGCCGTACATTTGCAAAAACGCCCGGATATTTTACTTTTTAATCTTTATTTTTTCATTTGATAAATAACCCCGAAGCCGCGGACATAAGCTAGTCTTAAACACCTGCCATACAATGTTGACAATCCCTGACGTAATGCATTACGTATTGTAGAGTCGTTCGTTCACCGTGATCGCCATGTCAAATACTACGCAGTATTTCCGCTTCCTTACTTGGTGATGCAGTATAAACAAAGTAAAGCCTTCCAGTTTAAAGTTGTAAACGTTTACTTATAAGATTGCACCGTGCCTGTAAACTAGGCTACCTAAGTTAGGAAAGGTTTATTTTTATTTTAGTCTTAGTTTTAGTTTTCCCTACGCGTTGTTAGGAAACGAATTTTTAAAAGAAACTGGTCCTTCCCTCATTACTTTTGCCATCTATTTTAATTTTAAAACTCTGGGTTCACCAATCCGTGGAAAGGAATGCTGCTATCATTTCCCCTGATATTATTGGGAATCTAAAAACTTATTCCGCTACATGCAAATTTGTCGCAGATACTTGGTATTTTAGTATTTTTATGTCACCAGAATAGGAATTATTTGAGATTCACAAAACGAGGCGTAATCATTATATTAGTGATCCATAATATTTTTAAGAAAGCAAAATGGGAATTATTTGACGTTCGATTAAATACATGCCGATATTGTTGGTTAAGCAGTATTGCGATACGTGTGGATAAAATATATTATGTGAACACAACCACTCCCTGAAAAAAAAACGGCTCGTAGGTAACTGTGATAAAATGCGTATAATTTCAAGAAAAAATGTCCTCGATTGTGAAAGTTATTCGATAAAAAATATTTAGACCGATACTGCAATAACGAATGTTGGTTTCTATTAAAACGTTTATTGGAAAACTGTATTTTTTGCCGATGGTTTTGCAATGAAGTTTTCCAGACTGATTTCCCCAGTCTCAACGACGTGCATTCCTTGGAATGGGCCTTTTCGAAAACCATGACATACAAGTTCTGGTAATCATCTAGGTACTTAACTTAATGGACAATTAAATGTTTTTTATTTACTACTAGTTGTACCGACAGACGTTATCCTATAAACAATTCAATATGATCTTGAGTTCATACAAAAATCAAATAAAAGCACTTTCGGATTTTCTCGAATTTTCTAATTTTCCGGGCAAGTTTTCCAACTGTTTTTTTCTTTCCTAAAATTAACCTACTTCGAACTATTACGAATATTTTTAAACAAAAATAGGCACATCGGTTTAGCTGTTCTCAAGTGATGCGGTTACCAACGAACAGCATTTCATTTTTATTTAAATATTCCCAATCAATATAAGAACCATGGCCTTAAAAACTGGTTTCTGATCAAAGAAACAAATGAACGTTAAATGTTAAATGATTTTATTTCTGTTAGTAGGTTTGTACAAACACTTTTACACGTCAATCATGTTTTTTAAACTAGATGTGGTCGGCGTTTCCTATCTGACTACTCTGAGAAGAAAGGCCGAAACAAACTCAGAGGTCCACAGTCTCTTTTAAAGTCCAGACATAATCTTGGTCAGGTCATGCGAAGACCATGCAGATTGGTATCTGAAATGGTCTTTTGAGGAAAGAACCACACAGTTTGAGTGGACCTGTCCAGTCAGTGCACGCATTTGTCAGTAATCGTGCAGCTCGACTCAGAACTTAAGGAGCTCAACGATTCGACGAACAATACCAAAGAAAGGACATTTGGGTAGGCCGCATAAACTACTTAAACTGCCAGACCAAGCATAAAACTGAAAAAAATGACCCACATAGTCCTCATATTCACAATAATGAAAATAACATAATACTTTCGTTAAATAGTGTTTATACGAACCGTGAACTTCAATTTGTAGTTTTAAAATTGATTCTTTTAACAAAACAAAAATGATTCCTTACGATAAGTAGTGCAGGGTTAATCACAGCATGACTCATGAATAACACCCGATATACGTCCGTCTAAGAACGACCACTACAAAGCATACACTCTAAAAAAAGACCAGACACACTATTTTTGGTCCTAAGCTCCGCGCTATAAGGCATAGTTTTCTATCACATGGATTGTTGTTATGAAGTGCGTGTGCGATGCTTCGTAAGGAACAGTCGCATACGTTTATTATTGTGAACGAAAACAATACAAATTAAAGCATTGAGTGAATGATAATGATAATTTACCACCGCTGGTAAACCTCCGGCGTAGTTTGTAATTCAATGTACTATTATATTGATATCATTCCATGTAGGCATCGAATAAACTAATCTGTAACTTCTGTAACTTTCCGTCGAACTCAATAGGGACATCTCGATTCTAAGGACTTCCGTATATTATTAACAGCATAGTTAGGGCCGGCGCACATTTGGCGAGGCACAGCGCAGGGCATTCGTCACTGCCAAAAAAATATCGACCTTCCATCAATTGATTTAAAGCTGAAAATAAATAAACTTCCATTAGGTCGAGAGCGCGTCTAAGCGGAAAGAGGCGCGCGTCTCAAATTATTTATTCTCAACTTTATTTTTAGGCTCGCAACGTTAATATTTGTTTGGCAGTGACAACCGCGCCGAGCTGCGCCTCCCCAGGTGTGCGCCGGCGCTTAGGCAAACAATCCGTGATTTTTATGGTATAACCTAACCGTTGGTTATAGCTGTGTTTTCAGAAAGCCTTTGTTCAATGGCTATTATTTATGGTTAGGCAACTTTAGCACTGAAATCGTCATTATTATGACTAGCATTTATGGCCACAATGCAGGTAAGCAAAGATCAACCAAGTCAGAGTCCTCTTTTAAACATTATGCCTCTCTCTTTATTCGTGTCAAAAATATTGGTCCTTCAGCCCCCTAAATTAACCTCAGGTAACTGTTTCCTATTAATAGACCAAATTCTTTTATACTTAATTCAATTTAATTGGTGTAAATGGTGGTAGTCCTTTACGAAATGAAGATAAATGTAATTGGATTAAATGGGGCTTCGAATAAATTTTAATTAGTGCGTTTAAGTGTAATCTACTGAAGACTTTCATTGTGTTTTTAGTTAGCGAAGAATCGTTTCAGTTTTTCAGAACGTTTGTATGACTGGACAGATTGTATCTTAGATTGTTTTTTCAGCGATGGATAATTTCATATTAGGTTGGGCCACGACTTCAATGCACTAAAGAAAATGTTAAGATAATCGTCGACTGTTTATAATAATAATAATAATAATCATTTTATTATCAGGCAACTAAAGGCCCATAAATAAAATACACGAAATAATCTTATATAATAATAAACTAATACATATCAAAAAAAACTTATAAAACTATCTATACACGTAATGTTGACGGCATCGTGTATCGCTGCGTGGTGTCGCGTAACCGTCCTCGGAAGCGTCGATAAACGACACCTTTCGGCCAAAAGTCCTCTTTCAGGCAAGTCTGTAGATGGTGGGTTGGAACTCGTACCACGAATGACTTAAAGTTGATGTTGTGGCGCGATTCCAACCTTTCAACCCTCAGAGTCCAGTTGGTCTTCACTTTCAAATACTGCACGACTTCCTCAGTTGTAGTGGAGTGATGCAGACGCGATAGGTACAGCTGCGTCGTAGGCACAGCAGGGCGCAACAGCATATTGGGTCCACTCGGTGCGGTGCCGCACAGGTTACGAGAACAGAGCTTCTTCCTCTTCCTTTCCACTTTCGTGAAACCCTCTTCATCAACTTGGCTGCAGGTTTTTGGCAAGGAGCTACGGACCGCAGTCAGGGCAGGTTGAGTACCCTTTTTCTGTTTTTCCCCTTTTCTAGATTGTCGCTTTGGTTGCGACACATCTGGTTTGCCACCAGTGACAATAGCAGCGTAGGCACGTTTAGGGGTCAATGTACCATACCATATGTATAATACCTATACCTAAATTATGTATTACAAGCCATGTACCTGATGGGATTTCACATCGGCAAACATGACGAACTTCCGGACAAACGTTCATTCCCTATTAAACCACTTTAGGAGACATTTTTTTCAAAAATCCTTCATTCCCTTTCGTTATACAGGGTGGCAGGGACATCGACGCGCAATCTGTTACCGTGGATTTAGTACATGATTCTGAATTTCCCTGCGTTGAACACATTTTTTTTTTAAATAACTGACGAATGCTTTCCAAGCTAGGGGTGTAGAATCATGTCCTAAATTCATGGTTAGTTTGCGCGTCGATGTCCCTACCACCCTGTTGTATACAGGGTGGTATTACGAAACTCTTATGCAAAATTTTATGCTTCTAGACACAGCGGTTGTCTGTCAGTGAATTAATTTAAGATCATAATTAAGTCGATTTTGACATGAAACGGTTTTGGATCCCAAATTCCCAATTGACAACCCAACTAAAACTATCAGAAAAAAAAGGGATACGTCAAAGAAAATGTGTGTACGCCGCAAATTTCCCAGGGCGATTCTATAAAATTATACTTTCGATTGATCCTAAGAATAGTCGACACGACACCCACTCGATAATTTGCGAACCTTATTCAGGTCATCCAATCAGGTTGATCCTACCCACGTATTTATTTATAACAACGTTTTACTCCAAGCTACGCTTGCGAGTGCCATTAGAGGACGCGGAAAACGGAGCAGTGAAGGCATTTTCAGTAATCACCTAACTTAGTAAAATAGTAATGAATATTTTCGTTTGTCAAAAGGACCATTTTTTTAATGGACGCTACGTGTAGTCCTCGGAACCGCTGTTAAGTTTTAGTCCAATTTTAATGATTTCCGATTTTTTGCGAAGTTTGTAATTTGATAAAAGCTATACTCGTATCACAAAATTCGGACAATTTTCGCAAGGTTCTGAGGTAACCCACTTTTATCTCTTTCCTCTATTGATTATTGATATCGCACAAAAAATGCAAACTCAGCGATATAATCCCAAATTAGAATAAAAGCGAGGACACTGAGCGTAAAGTCAATGTTACGCAACTATCACTAAGTTATTTTTAGTAAATTAACAACCGTTTAATATGTACTAGCTGACCTAACCCACATTAAGTGGTGAACGGCACCGGACCGGGCCGGAACGAATCGTTGGGACACGCGTACGGTGCCAAATCAATGTTCCGATTCTTTAAATAAATTATTAAGGTGAAAAAAGCGTAAATAAGTAATATTTTAATCAATATACAACCTGATATTGAGCTGCAAATTGCAAAAAACCTTAGAAAAGTTAAATTTCGCGGGCTACCTTAGTGCATCCCCCGTAATATACTTTTGACTATCACGCAACAAACAATCGTTCAGGAAGTGAGCCGCAGAGTCGATGATATAATTTAAAAACTTGATAACTCTTTTTTCCTAAAAACATGATGCAATTTGTTTTAACAGGTGTATATACATACACCTTTGTATTTAATTTTTTTACATAGAAAACGAAATACAACGTTGAAAGTCGTAGTTTATACATATGTATAAACAAAGTCTTTTCTATGTTAAAATAACATAATAACATTTTCTCCATCGGGAAATACAAAGGTCTATATTCTACACGCACTCCCGAATATTTGTGTCGTCTATCGATCACTTCGTGCAGATCGCTAGGGCTGTCCGCCCTGATACACATAGGGTTGGGACAACCATTAGATTGTCGTTGATCAGTTTGTATTACACATTTCATCAATAATATAATAAAGCTAAAGAGTTTGTTTGATCGTTTGTTTGAACGCGCTAATCTCTAGAAAAAAAAATATTTTTGCTTTTGATAGCCCAATATTTGAGGAAGAAGAGACTATTAAACATTACGCTACGACCCTTAGGAGACGAGCAAAAAGAAGAAAGTCAGAAAGTACGCTAAAACGAAATAACGGGGAACAGCTATTGGAAATATTTTATGTTAAAACAAGAAATTTCGCGGGCAGAAGCTAGTCTGTATACAACAATGTAATTTTCTCTGTTATAATAACATTATCGACATCGGGTTATAAAAAGGTCCATTGCCTTTTACACGTGTCTTTTAACCAGATAGTACCTATGATAATCAAGCCTTGTCGAAAGAACAAGCAAAATAAAAATAATATCTCCGGGAAGGAAAACAGTGGTATAATGAATTAATAAGACATAACAAAGAAAATGTTAGTAATATTTAAGACTTTTTGAAGTAACTGAAAGCACCCATTTGAAGTTATATTCAATAAGCTTCGACAAAGGAATAATAATTGGGTGTTTAATGACGAAAATAGATGTGACACTTAATTCTGTGACAAAAAAAGTCTGGAAAATTATATTTTTAACCGACTATGTTTATTTTTATGTGTGTTAGCTCAGAACTTTTTTCTAGGTGAACCGATTTGAATGATTCTTTTTTATTTGAAAGCTGGTGCAGGTGCTTCTCATGTGGTCCCATATAAATTTGATCAAGTTCTCACCAGTCGTTTTTAGTTATCCTTAATACTGCGACCTTTTTCCACTTAGTTTATAGTGATGATGTTTTAATATTTTGCTGTCACTGTTATTTACATATCAAGTAGTAGTACTTATACGAATTTGTGCGTGGTAGGTACCACAATTAAAAAGTGAAAAATAACTTTAATTTCGGAAGTCGGTGGCAAAAACGAAAATACACCGACTTCCAAAATTTAAGTAATTTTTTCACTTTTTAGTGTTTTTTCTGGAAAACGGTTGTTTTTTTTTTTTGTAAAAATGTTTGTATGTTCAAGAATGAATGATTAAGGCTCCTACAAACAGGCGCGACACGCGACACGAATCGTGCGCGACACAACGGCACCGCTCGTCGCGCGACAACCGGCGACTTTGTGTCGCGGCTGTCTGCGGGAGCCTTTATTGTTTTCCTCTAAGTTTAAAACCTTACCTACGAACATTATCTAAATTAATAATACCTACTATATTTCAGTTCATTAAACCGTGACTTTTTCAACTGCGTCATATTCAATTAACTACGTAGGTTTTTAGGTACTACGCACTTTCCACCGATATGAAATTTTTTATTGTCCTTATGCATTATGTATGATGCAAGTGTAACTTCTTATGGCACACTTACAGCACTGGTCCTTTTTTCCGTGTGAACATACTTTACGGTATTATGTTACGTATGACGAATATTACTAAAGTTTGACGGCATTTGTTATGTATGTTTGTTTATTAATTAGGCTGCTCAAGACGATAGTCGTCACACGTCCATGCACCTGGCCTGTGCTCCATAAAATTATACATTTAACTAGCTTCAAAACTGCTGAGCATGAGTTCCTGGGTTTCCAGTACCGGCAAAGTGTTATTGGGGTTTTCTATATGGAATTTCTCAGTAGCAACCCAGAGCATGGATTTGTGGCTGGTGAATGGCAATAGGTTCGCCTCCTATTACACGGAACTTAAACATAATTGGCGAAATGTGGGTGTACATGCTAACGTACACCTCTGCCTTACCTTTTTGGGAAATTACTGGCGTGATATTACGTTTAAGCTTCCAACTAACTTCTTACCAACCAGTAACAGCGGGGTCATTGCGTAAGACACTAACAGTAGGAACGGCTTTCATTTTGACAGTTCAACAACATACATTGCGTTATTTACGTTGTTGAGCAAGACACATTTTTCGAACATATGAAGCAATGGATTAGCATTGGCTTCAAAATGATTCAGACTGTGATTGATAGTGTGATACGCAATTAGGGTGCACGTTGAAACAATACAGTATGATGTAACAAGGCTAGGTGTGGATTGGCTCGCGGCGGGAGACCGGCTTACAATCAACTAGTGGACAAAACAATACGAGTATACAGTTTATACAATGAGTTGCGCCATAACCGCTACTCTTAAAACGCGTGCATGATTGTAATTACAGCTACTTGTTTGTGTGTTAATTGAAACGGTTATGTACTAGTTAGAAAAGGTTAGGAACGTAAACGAAGCGAAAGGAGTATGTAAGGATCGTAGCGTGTTGCGTTCTGTAGTTTCTGCCCATCCGTTTGGGAAGATGGAAGTATGTGTGTAGAAAAGGTTATTTAAATTGAGCACGGAGCACGGCACAGTTTAGTTTCCGATGGGAAATCTTCCGGGCCTTCGAAAATATGGGAGGGTTTATGTCGAGAGATCACCCACAGAAAGATACAAAAACGAAAACGACTGTCACCAATCCGTATCGCAAAATATTTTTTATTTATAAGTGCACACATAACTATGCAAAAAAAAAAAAAACGCCATCCAAAAAAGGTATATAAACAAAACATCGATATCGATTTTGTTCAGTTTTCTTATTGCCGCATTGGCACGTCATTGCTAAGTCATGTGAAATTAAGGCATAAATCGTACAGATTACGCGCGACTCCGGCTTCCCTTATTTTTGGTCATCCGTGTTTCCGTCATCCGCATATCGCTGGTTCATCCTTAGCCATAAAAGATTTGGACTTTATGAAACGTATACAGATGAAAGCTACCCCCCCCCCCCTTCACCCCTGCCCCTTCGGGTGATTTTATAATATGCGGTGAACTATTAATGAGTTACGAAGCAGTTCTAATGTGCCCTTTAAAACAACCTGACAACCAAACTTCGCTTTGTGAATAATATACATGTATAACTTTCCTTTGAAGCTTAATTAAAATTAATTTTCGGTCTATAAATTATAGGGATGTTATTTGAAACCTTAGAGGAAATATTTCTATTCAAAAAGGTCGAGGTCGTCTCACAATTTCGACTGTTAAAAGCAGTGAAATGTGAAAAGTAGCTAAGTCCTTGCAAAACTTCCGTAGAGAAGTAGTAGCTTTTGAAATGGATACCCAATAAGTTTTGATCTTGAATACTCGTAGTTAGTTGTATTTCACGATATTGTTTTATTCACAATCATAACTAATAATAATAATAATTGTTCGAAAATTATTTTATGAGTCACGTGGTTTTCACAGTGGACTTATGAAGTTCGGAATCGAGTAAAGAGCAGTTGCCGCTGGGCATTGGCCTCTCCTAATGCACCACATCGCTGTATTGTATTGTTAAGCCATTAATATGGCTTAGCAGTGTTTCTTTTTTAATTTTCACTGGTGGCATTGATTTCTTTGGTCGGTATGGAAGGTCAGATTAGAAAACACCACAATTGGGTATAATTTACATTGGAACGTTACTCCTGTATTTTGAAGTAATTAATTAGCTGACAAGAAAAAATAAGTTGATGCACGCAGACGTGTCCGGGAACCTAAATACGACACGTATTCAACATTATCATCATTTCAGCCGAAAGACGTCCACTGCTGGACATAGGCCTGCCCCAAGCGTCGCCACATCGACGTTCACGGAGCCGCATTATTGATCTCAAGATAAATTATCTAACCAAAATATTATTGTTCATCATTGATTCATTGTGCAAACATCGTCTAGACGTCATTGGACACACGATCAACGTACAATACTTCCATCTTCACACCTTCGATTGTTAATACGGTACTACTAATATTTGATGAGTAAATAAACGTGTTTTAACAGATGTCACCTTATTAAGTGTTATGAGGAGGGAGGACATTACACTTGATGACGTAGGTTATAAGTATGTCGTCTCTGTTAATGGTCAACTAGCGCCCCATGCCTGATTCACACGATTCTTACGACTTGGCAAAACATCGAAATTTCTTTATTTTAAGTAAGTTCAATATTGATGATACACATCCTTCCCGAATAAATCCTCTAAATGATGGTGAAAACCGCATCAAAATCTGTTCCGTAGTTTAGAAGAACAACGCGGTCACACACACAGACACGAGTTTAATTTATATTATGTATTTATTATAGAATAGAACATTCTTAAAAAAAAAACTCTCTCTTTACAAATAATACTAGCTGCGCCCCGCGGTTTCACTCGCAGCGGTAAGAAATATACTTTACGACCTATTCTCAGACCTACCAATACACACAAAAAAAAAATCATAAAAATTGGTCAAGCCCTTTCGGAGGAGTTCGATAACAAATACTGTGGCACGAGATTTTTATATATAAGATTATATTTAGTGACATTACAAACCTGTTTGGTTAATTAATATTACTTATTTTTTTGGACACATGGTACAGCGTCGATCAAGGTTCTTTCCACGGAACACCTTATTTATCTGTTCCGTGGTTCTTTCATTTATTATAATTCATTTATCCATCTTGTTTCAGATGAACCCTTCTCTCGTCTTAACCTTATTTATTTTTCCTTCCTAACCAGTCCTTCGTAGATTTGTGTTTCCAATTATAATTTTTAATTGGCCTGTAGCATCATCTACCGGCTGATCGCATGTCATCTCGTAATTACAATAAATGAAATTGATTGCATTCCTCAGGACACGTCGACCGTCGAGCGCAAAAACTACTGACTTTTTCTATAATTGACGTAGATTCGGGCGGCCCGCGTCACAACGCAACGCATTGCAAAAATCCTCCTTCATCAGTTTCGTACATTTTCTATGCCCGACCTGGGAATCGAACCCATGGCCCCAGGCTCAGCAGTCGCGCTTGTGACCACGAGACCAACGGTGCAGTTCCATTAGTGGGTTTTTCCATTAGGAATTTCTCAGTACTAGCCCGGAGTTTGGAAGTTGGCGGTGTAAAACCCCCGTGCCTCCGAAATGGTCATCCGCCTGATCTCTTTGCGGTTGTGTCGGATTGCCGTATTTGCCGTCCCATCGGACTATGAGAATGAGGGAAGAGTGAGTGCACCTGTGTCTGCGCACACACTTGTCACTATAATGTCTCCCGCGTAGATGGGTTGTCTCCGCAGAGATTGGTTGCCATGGCTGAAATTTGGTCTGGAGGACTATTACATTTTCTATGCACCAACGCACATTACGGGCGGGCCGCGCCACACTTTTTTGTATGAAAATGCGTTGAGCTGCGGCTGTAATGTGCGCTCGGCTTTAAGGCTCCTACAAACAGGTGCGACACGCGACGCGAATCGCGCTCGACACAGAGGCACCGTTCGCTGCGCGACGAGCGGCGCCTTTGTGTCGCGCTGTCGCGTCGCGCCTGTCTGCGGGAGCCTTTACTGGTATATGTACTGTTGCTGTTATTCTGCGTTCAACGTATGTGGGTCAGTACTGCACTTTATCAACAGTCTCGCAAGCGGTGTTAACGCGAATAACTGTTACTTATCTGCTTTTTAATCTTTGGCAGTTAACTGGTTTATTGTTTTTGAAGTATTTATTTGTTATTTTAAATCCTGACTAATATTATAAATTCAAAAGTAAGTTTTTTTGTTGTCTGTTTGTTACCACTTCACGCCTAAACCACTGAACCGATCATCATTAAATTTTGCATTTACGTTGTCAGGGGTACAGATAAGGACATGGGATACCTTTCATCTAGAAAAGAAGTACTGTTTCCGAGGGAAAGAACAATAACTGTCGACGGTCACAATTGCTTTAGGACGCTAGATGGCGCTACATGTCTTTCGAATCATTATTGAATTATATTATACTCTTAACAAACGTTAAGAGTATTTAAAAAAATATAAATAATATATTTTGTGAGTCTAGCTAGAGTGAACTCCAACACCGTTTGACCGAACACGATGAAAGTTGGCACATAGGTAACTATATATATATATATATATCCCTTTACGGGATATATTATTTCCTTAATATGTATATGTGTATATAATGTGTATATATAATAGATGTATTTTACGTATTCTTCGTTTTGGAATGGGCAACTAGCTTCAACTTTCTGACTAACTGACCGACTCTGACAATTCAAAAGTGCCTGTAAGTGGTTTAATTGAAATAAATGCTTTGAGTTTGAGTTTAAATGGAGAAGAATTTACAGGATAATTTTTGACCTCCACGCGGCCGAAGCCGCGTGCAGAAGCAAGTTTAAAAAAAAAAAAAGAAATGAGTGTGTTGTATGAGATTTTTTCACATGAAAATCGGTTTTTGCGCCCGTGTCTCTACAAAATAAAAAGAACCGAATGGCACAAATTTTATTTCAGCATTATCACATGATAACTTATGCCCGCAACTTCGTCCACGCGAAATTTCTTATACCCCGACCCACCGCATCGCATCTCCTGCCCGGACTATTATCTCGTTTTCGCTTAGCGTTCTTTCGGACTTTATTTTAATTTTTGCTCGGCTCGTAAGGGTCCTACCGTGATGTTAAAAAGCCTAAAGACTTCCTCAAGAATTTGGCTATCGAATGCAACAGAATTTTTCAAACCCGACTGGTAGTTCCGAATTTCCGATTAGCGGGTTCAAACAAACAAACTCTTCAGCTTTATTATTAATTTATTAGTATAGACTATAGATCAGTATATATAGATATATATAGATAAAGATAATGTAGTACCAAATTAGCAAACGTAAATACGACGCATATTCTCTCAACATGCTGATAAGCCACTAAAACCACAGAATTAATACAAAGTAAGCACCTACGTCACAAGTCTCACAAGCAAATGCGTTTGTGTAAGTAATTAGTTAATTAATTACAATAATTGCCATAATAATTAAAGCCATCTGCGTTATCAGGAAAAGAAAGGGAAACATTAATGCGTCACCGGCTTATTAAGATTTAATTATAGGTTGAAACAATAGACCTATCGGGTTTCGTAAACTATTTTACGTCATTGCAAATTGTATGCATTTTTCCAATGACACAATTGCGCAATATCTGTCCCTATCTATGTAGATCAGTGGACGTGTCAGATAAAAATCGAACGATAAAAAAATTGAGCTGTCGCGGGACGCCTGGCAGATGTGAAACATCGAAACTATGTTGTATAGAAAATATAGCGGGGAAACGCGTCGCCACGGTATGCGTCGCCACGCCAACAAACGGTTTTACCCGCGGCTACGGATGTTTCACATTCAAAATCGAACGATTTTGGCCTTATGATGGATGAGAATCATACAGTGAGTACACAGCCCAAAATATCTTGGTAGACGGCGATGACGGAAAGTAAAGGAAACTGGCCATAAATGTATCAGAAATAGTCTATGAACGAATCGAATGTGGTTCCTATAACATTTTTAAGTAGGTACACGTGTAGAGCATAATATTTTATTGTAAACATAATCTGGCCCAACCTAATAGAGATTTTTTTTTGGTAAGCTTGTCATTGTATGAAAATTAAGAAGAATAGCCAAAAAAATATAGTGTGTATGAAAATTATTGGCGACAGTTTACTTTGCAAGTAGCGTTATATTTCCACGCTAATCTGGGCTAAACCGGGCTTCTAGTAAATATTAGAATTAAGTATTTATCTAACTATTTATTTATTTATGGGCATAGTTTATGTGGGCGGTTGTCATACGGGCGTTTAGATGTAACAACACGATTCATAGTTACTAGATAAGGTATCGTACGTATTTACGTACGATATCTCATCTAGTACCAAATCCCCCCCCCCCCTTAATATACTTACTTTGTATAGTAAGTATATTAAAATGTATACTATACTAAGTAGGTATATTTGATTAGGTATTTAGTAAAAAACATGATAAATGTTGTTCGTTAAGAAAATGTCATAAGATCTTATCTCATTATTTTTATCTAGAAATAATTGTTTCCTGAGACAGATATCACCGTAGCGTATCAAATATTAAATACTTTTTACGTATTAAAAAATATATAATTGTATTATAATTTGTTTTAATAATGTATTCTAACGCGAATTTACCGTAATCACAAAATGAAATAAACCGTATGTTTAGGAAATCAAAACAACCGAAAGTGTGTTATGTATGATAATATCAAATAACTGTTTTTATAATTAATGGTATATTGAGTAAAAGATTTTTAAAGAAAACCAGTTCATGTAGTAAAATAAGCACGATAGGTTTAATACATGATTTTTACACATTATCAAGATTATCTAGGAAATCATTATTATAGTAAAGGAGCGTGTTTTCCGTTACTAGAATTTCTAGAAGAAAAGACTACGTGATAGAAGTCATGATTGTCATGAATCGTGCATGAGTACGTTTTAACTTTACTTATCTAAGGGTAGTCTAAGAACTTTTATTTATCATATGTTTATTTTTCACTAATGTTTAATGACTTGGGTAAAAATAAATCGTTATATTCTGATTTCATTGTCATAATATCAGCCGAATGAAGAAGTTTGGGCATTATTATATCCTCTTATTAATGGCACGGGCTAAGCTTCACTTTAACATCCATAGACTTGAGAGTCTATATTTTTTTTACAGATGATAATATTATTAGAAGCTTCCACGTGAAGATTTAAGTTGCGGAGACAAAGGGTTTGAGAGAAAAAAAAGAAAACAAAATCGTAGAAATTTAGCAACTTATTAATTTAAATTTTTTTTCAGCAGCAATTTATTCACTTTTGACATTTTGTCTTGCCATAGAACGTTTCGTTTTACATAAGGTCAACGCACTAAAATGATGAAATAAATACGTATATTTATTTGGTGACTTAGATACTTTTTATGAATATTTCATTATATTTCGCTGATTTAAATTAGTGCTGTTAAATTAACATTTATAATGTACCGACTATTGCCGTATATGTGAAACCAAACGTAAAACGACGCCATTTTGTGATTTTGTGTTGTCACTGTTTGTGTCCCTAGCCGTTGAGAGCGCTAACGTACTCTTGTTTGTGAAACAACGTTTAGCTAACCATCATGGCGTCTCCGAAGCCCCAGGTTTTGTGTTCTGCCGCGATTGTATAGTTAATATAGCTCAAAATCTGTTTTTCCTAATAGAAGCTTAAGACTTGAGGCACCCCGACTCAGACAGGTTAGGTTCGAAGCGGATGGCCGGGTCTTTGTGACCCAATCATCCCCTTCGTGGTTATTTTTTTTAAACCATTCAGAAGTAGGAGCCCCGTGATGCGATGCTCCGTCGACTACGCCTTAGGGAGGGGTCTCTTCTCTTCCCCCATAAATAAGGTAGATGATTTAAAAAAACCTACCAAAACTATGAATTTAATCTAAAAATATTTAAAAAAAACCCGTATTTCCTAAACTTCCATAAATATATTATACTTATATATGTATAAAAGTCTTTCGTTTTTGGTCTTGAAAATCACATTTAACGAATGCCCGAGAGGGGGGGGGGGGACTACTTCTTTCATTTTATTCGTCACCCCCTCACCTCTTCCGACCTTTTAATCGATGTCAATACAAGAAAATTCGAAAGTTAGGTTAGAATATTAAAAATATCATATCTAAAAAGGGGGGGCTCCGAAACTTTTGCTTCACCCCTTAAATCGATAGATGTAATTGATGATGTTGAAAGTGAAGTCTTACCACGGAACCAAATGCAAACAGAAACAAAAAATCACGAGGCGAATGTTTCACTATGAAAAAGAAAATTCAAAAAAGAAAATAAGGTCACTTACCTCAGACGTCTCTGTGTACTCCTCTCCATGTTCATCTTTATAAGTGATATTGATGTTGGAGACTGTGTACGTGTCACTGATGAACCGGTCCTCCGTAGGGCCGTACCGCACCGACTCCAGCTCACTCCCAGGAGTGTGGCATCCCACCAGAGACACCACCCACCCCAACGCCGCAAAACGAGACCACAACCCACGCATTTTTACAACATACACTAAAATAATGTTCCACTACACAACGTAGCCCTCACTACAACCGTAAACGAACACACTTGGCTAACGGTCGATATGTTTTTAAACATTGGCGAACGAAACGATATCAAGCGTACACCAGCACTATTTTAACACGTCTTGGTAGATCCGTGACCGTCGGCGGTGTGACGCTAAATGAAAACTCGACAAGACTTTATCAGCGCCGCTATCGGTTAAAGAAAACAGACGCAATGGATTTAGTTGAGAACGCGATAACGTTATCTTTGCGAACTCACTTTTTAGCACAAGACTAGCCTTCCTGCGGGAACTCTTTGGTGCGACTAAAGTTCTGTTGCGTTCCACTTTCAAACGTCGACTATGTTTTTTCTTTTAACAGGCAAAGGTCATGATAGTTTCGGCCAGTAGTGCCGCATTATCTTTCGTTAGCTCTCTGTATTGTTGTTGTTGAAGTCGATTGCTGCCCCATAACCGGCCAGAAACTTCACAGCAGCAGGCAGCTGAAACAATAGAAACGTGACGTCAGAATATAGTAAAATAGTAAGTAATTCGGTTTATGGTCACGTAGGCAGAATAGGCGGTGATTTCAATTACTTTGCCTTTATAGGCTACGCACACATGATAAGAACCGGTACTAATGGTACTATGCGTAGGTAACTGTGAACAATTAAGATTTACAGTTTGCGAAGTTAATTCAGCCATCCGGTGTAAATGTGGAAAGTCTAGCCGAGACTTTTCTTTGTAATCAAACGGTGATTTAGAAATGTTTGAATGTTTATTATTGTTGTCGTTACTTGTTGTGTATTGATTGCCCTTATCAATAAAAATAAAAACAACTAAGTAGATAGTAATAAACTGCTCTATCATTCCTACTAAGGTTTATACCATCGTTTTCAAGATAAGGCTTTTCCCTACCTTAATTTACTTTTGACAATTTGAGATTTCTCATGATGTCGAAATGTAAAACTATAATAACCGGCTTATCTCATTGGTTCTAGAATGTGCAGGAAGATAAAAATTTGTTAATTAATAATAAAATACTTTTTTAATTAGAGTTAAGACTAAACGATGATAAAAACAAGTCATAAACTTAAGAAATATTGATAAACTATCTTCCTTGTTTAAGTCAACAAGTGTTATTTTACACCCAAAGAAGCTTATTATCCTACTAATATTATAAATGTAAAAGTTTGTGAGGATGGATGGATGGATGTTTGTTACTCTTTCACGCAAAAACTACTGAACGGATTTGGATGGAATTTGGAACACTGATAGTTTATAACCTGGATTAACATGTAGAATACTTTTTATCCCAATAACGCGTACCCGTGGGATAATTTCTAACGTCCACGCGGGCGAAACCGCAGGCAGAAAGAAGTTCCTAATAAATAATAGGCTTTATTACTATCAAAACAAATAGTAATTGGTTTTTTATGTTATACAGACTGTGTGTTTTTATTTTATACAGATTGTGTTTTAACAACCAAAAGCATTAGATACCTATTTACCTTACGTTTAACCCGGGTTCATTATGGTGCGTAATTGAATAGAAGAGCCTTATTTAATTTCCTATATCATAACTTTCTTATTCGCACTATCTATATTTCATCACATCATCTTAATCATCAGTGCAGATATCTGTTAAACACAGTTTCCCGTACATGTATACGTGTACAACTGCCTTTATGTTACTTTCATGAGCACCACAGACAATCCTTCCAAATCTTTCACGTTCGTCATTCAAAATCAAAATATTGTTCTTGACATTCAAAAACTTTTTGCTCAAGACCTCATAGCCCAACGATAAAACAAAATTTTCCACTAAACCGTTGAAGATAAGTGGGTCAGAAGCACATTTTATTTATTCGTAAAACTAGTGGAAGACTATTAATATAAAATCCTGTATCAAGTGACAGGTATGGCTGATAAAGGCGTAGTCTAGCTAGATATCTAGCATCACATACATATTTATGTGTCATAAGGTCGATGACACGCAGTGACTAAAAAGGTAAAAGTATCGACAATACATTAATCATTGAAGATAGTATTGTTTTTCATTGTAAGTATAATAAATATGGATGCACACAGGTTTACAAGCGAGTAAAGTATTCACGTAAATAAATAATAAATAAAATATCCTGATGGTTGAAGGCAAATATCATTGACCGGAGATGTACGGCCGTGATCTTAGAGTTGTAACCTTCTTCACATATTTTGTACACTTCTTTTGACTGATAATCGAATACTTGCGACATTTTAGCTTACTCATAAGTTCCTTGATATGTAAATAACGGTAATAGGAAAATATTAAAACATCATCAATATAAACTAAGTGGAAAAATACGCAGTATTAAGGATAACTCAAAAACTCCTGGTCAGAACTTGATCAAATTTATATGGGACCACATGAGAAGCACCTGCACCAGCTTTCAAATAAAAAAAGAATCATCCAAATCGGTTCACCTAGAAAAAAGTTCTGAGCTAACACACAGAAAAAAAAAATACAGTCGAATTGAGGACCTCCTCCTTTTTTTGAAGTCGGTTAAAAATTGCTTTAATTTTGGAAGTCGGTGGCAAAAAGCGAAAATACAAAAACAAAGACACCAACTTCCGAAATTAAAGTTATGTTTCACTTTATAGTGTTTTTTTTGGAAGTCTATTGTATTTTTTTTTTGTAATAAAGTTTTTTAATAGGTATGACGTGTAGAAGTGATTCCGGTATCCTATTTATAGCATAAAAAAAACATTTTATTTAATTTCTTGTTGCTCAGAATTATTTCTCGTGAATAATTTATTTGTCAACATAAGTTCAGTCACTCGAGATTTTTGTTCCAATTTTACGAAAAGCTATTTATTCTTAGATTCGGGTCATTGACTCGGTCATAAGGAATCGTCGAATCGTTCTTGAACTTGCGAAGTGGGAACATGGAACTATAGAAGTTCATTGCCGTCGTCTATAAGGGTAATCAGAATTTATGACTGACAGCAGGGTGTAATTAGAGGGAAAAGCGGCTAAGTGCGAGACGGACTCGCACATGAAAAGGTTCCGTAACCACCGTACAATATCTAAAACCATTTTTTTTTTATATACTTTACCGGCCGAAATAACACGTTTCTTGAATTAGGATTAGGATCCCCTTTGATTATTAACTTTATTTTATTTTATGTTGTTATAGCGCCCATAGTAGTACACACTCTTTGAAATTTTATTATGGTTCGAAATATACAGCCCTGTGACAGACGGACGGACAGCGGAGCATTAGTAATAGGATCCCGTTGGCACCCTTTGAGTACGGAACCATAATACAAATCAGGTAAGTAACTGCCATTGGCCTATCGCCAGGACATTGTTCCTTTAAGAAAATGGGGCAGGTACATTCAGCTTCGTCTACCTACGGTGATATGTCGTATCGGAAATAAATTGTGATTATCTTGAGGTAAATTGATTAGATATGATAAAAAATAGGTGGCAATTTGGGAACGAATTTGTTTCAGTTTAAAAGTACTTACATAATTATATATTTTACACATATTATAAATTCGTTCGTCGCTTATAGTGTCTATCTGTGTGACCGCATTGTTCTTCTAAACTACGCAACGGATTTTAAAGCGGTTTTCACCATCATTTAGAGGCAGGGGCGGGTCACTAGTTTATCTACATAATATTTATTAATGAACATTAACGGGTTAAGTATTAGTAAAGAGTCAAACAGTAACAATCCGTTAATTTACCACGGTACGAAAAAATATTTAAAATCCGAGAAACAGTTGTTTGTCCAGACCGCTTTACAAATATATGTTGACATATTTTTTTACGTGTCCATTTTGTTTGCCTTTTCACGCATCTCGGTGTAAAGATCACGTTTGTACTGACAGCTCACGTCACAGCAAATAGTAGACCTGAAGGCATTAAAACTAAAGCATATTTATTTAATACTGGCTACTGTGTGTTCTATGAAATATATTTCAACTTACGCATGATATCTTGTAAAAATGGTCTTATCATGATGATGATGTATATACAATGTACATTTACAAATACATGCAGTACAAATAATGTACTCTTTCTCCCTTTAATCCATCCAAAGGTTGTCTGTAAAAGATCGCTTTTAGCGATAAGACCGCCCATTGTGTCACCCTATGTGAAATTTCTACATTTAAATCTGTAATTTGTATGTTGTACATCATAAAGATTATCTCATCTATCTATCTACAGCACTATTCTATAAGAACTCGCGAACGCACTCACTTTTGTATGTCAATGTCAATGCTAATTTCTAAATTCTATTTTTACCCAGTTACATAAGTAAACTTGACACCTCTATGAATTGAAACAGAATGTCATCTATTTAAAAAAATTTGGCACAAAACACAATCAACAACAAACAATTAATGGTTGTATCATTGGTTGTTGGTTGTTTGATTGGTTTATTTTATGATTTATGATAAATGAAACTGTGGAATGAAAGTGTCATAAATTCATTTCGTTTTTAAACGCGCTAAGTGTTTGATATGTTACTCGCAAATATGGTTACGATGTCGCTCTCACGATATACAAGTGTACTTATAATAAAGCAGAAATAATGAGACCATTCAAATGGTCGATAGCGATTAAATTTTTACTAAATATCATTATAATATTTAGTTCCGAAGAGAATCGCATTTGTACGATAACATATCGATTCGTAACGTCATTGGAATTTTGAAATGTCACCGTTTCTGGAAAATAGATTACCACAGGTCACAAAATAGATTAGCACAGGTCACAAAATATATTAGCACAGGTCACAAAAAATACCAATATTTTACACGGAGCGATTGCTTATCTGACCTCCCCAACCCAGTTACTGGGTAGCACAATACCCTTGGTAAAACTGGTTGTCGGACTTTTGAACTTCTGACCACCCATAACGACGATCTTTGAATTACATCCGGAACTAACGGCTTAACGTGAGGGGTCTCAATAATGGATGGTCCCCCATCCACAAACCGACCGCGGCAAGCGTAGCTTAACCTCCGAACGGTCCGTGGGGCTGTTATTGGACCCCTTAACATATATTTTGACCTTAGAAGAAAATCTCATAAAACCTTATCATCACTCTGCATAGAAAGTGGCCTCTGAAAAAACAATAAGTGTAAAGCAAATGGCTCGGGAAAATGCTATAAATGGCAGAACACACCGCGCCGGTGACTGACAGAAATTGGAGATGTGTCATGTGCGCCGTAAAAGAAAACTGACATTGTACACCTGCCTTTAATAATGGCGTCATTTTACTGTTTTCTGATATGTGTACGTTCAAATAAAGTAGCTTTTATTATGTTTCGTTATGTAATCAGTCTTCATTGTAGTTTTATCCCCAACAGGTGTATCTTGTGCAGGAAATCTCTCATAGTGCAAGTATAAAAATTTGTTCAAATACAGATCAATCACATACATTTAACAATTACATATACAGGGTGGCATACGTCGACGCGCAAGCTAAAACCATGAATTCAGTACATGATTCTAGACGTAGCGTAGAAATTTTTCGTCGATTATTAAAATAAAATCTGCTGTTTCATAGAAAAGTGCAATACCTAATACCTACGCGGTCAAAATGTATGGAATAGCAAATTTTCTTTAATAACCGACGAAACATTTCAAGGCTCAGGGGGGAGGGGGTTCAGAAATCACAATCATGTACCGAATCCATGGTAACAGGTTGCGCGTCCTGTATATTATATATTTTATATTCCTGTATAATTATATATAGTTATTTATTGATGTATTCCAAATTTTACTTGCTAGTGTATTTAGTTCAGATACGGACCGGTTGAAGTTGGAGCAGAATATTAATAGTTTTCAGGAAAGGTACAAGTCCTTGTGTAATTAACTTCATGCATGAAGGATTAGATAACTAGGATGCAACGTTACTCACAAGCAGCTATATATAACTTATCAAAAAACAAATGTATCTTTTCTCAACTAAATCTTTCCCGTTTAAGTGATTTTTCATCCTGATCAAATACAATTTACCCCCGTTTAAGCCGAAAAACATTTCTGGTAATTAAAATATTAAATTAATACATTCGCAATGTCAAAGTAAAACTTCCTGGTAAAAGATTACATAAAGTGTTACATTAATTATCTCAGTTTCTTTTATTTGTAAAAGATTTTACTAACGACATGTTACGTGAAATGATAAAAGAGGTTCAGCTGGAAGTGACTGTATGAAACTTTATCTTTTTAGGGTTCCGTAAAACTGGATCCTATTACTGAAGCTCCGCTGTCCGTCTGTCACAGGGCAGGGCTGTATCTTTTGAAACGTTATAGGTAGACGCTTGACATTTTCGCAGAGTGTGTACTACTATGGCCGCTATAACAAGAAATAATAAAAATTTAGTAAAAAATTTAAGGCGGTCCCCACACTAGAAACATGTTTTATTTTTATTAAAGTTATAAAAAAAAAAATGTTACATATTGTACAGCGTTACGGAGCCCTACGTGTGCGAGTGCGACTCGCTCTTGGCCGCTTTTTTCTTTATTTGTACAAAAAGAAACAAAAACAAGACTAGTTGATTGTTTTAGTATTCATTAATTTGTTTTATTTGTCTTAGCTCCAGTCATCTCAAGTCGAGTAATCGGTAGTCTTTTTCCTCAATATAAATGAAACGGTAAGTAATTAGTTTTTTTATTAAGAAATCCGTTTGATCGGTTAACGGTATTCGCAAAGGATGATAGGTTTACAGTTTGAATGTACTTTTAACGACATCAATCGTCATAATCAATACAAAAAATAAGTGTACGATCATCGTACTTAGTCTAATATTTATTTGCGCTTAGTCCAATATTATACGCTATTATGACACTACATAATACAAAAACAATACCAGTTTAAAAGGTCACCTTGTTCTGGTAAATTAAACCTACAAAACATACCTCAGTCTAAATTAGGTAGGCATTCCTATTTTTTAAGATTCCGTACCCGGAGGATTAACGTTAACGTAAATTAAAAAACGTATCGTTACGTAAAGTAAATTAAAAATAAGTAAGATAGAGTAAATAACCGGCCAAGTGCTTGTCGGACCACGCACAATGAACGGTTCCGTAGTTGAGATGAATTTATCCCAAGAACAAACTTAACATTGTAGTTGAAAAACATGTTCTCCCATACGTTCCAACTGCAAATGTAAGTTGGTCGACTATTACTCGTAAACTTGTGAAGCCTACTTAGCTGTGATAGTTTTACTTTTAATTTCGTTATACATACTACTGCCGTGAATTTTTTCACATATCCAAAAGCAATCATTTAGCTGGCAGGAGGGGGGACATTTGACTAACAAAAATTAGCAATTTAAAGCTTAATTTTACGGAAACGGATCCCTGAATCGAAAAATAGTTTTCACAGACCCGTAATAATTTTGAATGGCCTATCCAATTATACCCCACACTATGGGATAGACAAGAAAAAAAAAAACATCCTCATGTTACGTGTAACGGAGATACTACAAAAAAATGTAGTGTTAAATATTGGACGGTGGTACGGAACCCTTCGTGTGCGAATCCTTGACGGGTTTTTTTATCAAGTGTTTTTAACGTAATCACAAAGAATTTATCATTTATGCGGAAAAGATTAATTCGTTTAACAAGTTCTGTTGATGTTGCGCAGAAAATTATAAATCAATTTTTGTTCGCAGCCCTTTTCTCGTTGAACATGTTCAATTAATATTAAATTAATTTAATTAGGAGCCACTGAAGTTGAGATAACAATTTCTCTCTTTTGTATGTACATTGCGTATCTCGGTGCGAAAAAAAACATAAGAGGCAATTGCTTGTTATCATTTAATTGGGGAAAGAAAAGCAAACTTCGGTATAATGAAGAGCATATATGTACGTATCTAGTATAATGATTTGTTGCATACTAGCGACCCACCTTAGCTTCTCATGGTTTTTACGACTTCACAAAACATCGAGATTTCTGTATTATATGTAAGAAATGTATTAATCCATATTAATGTATTAATTACACAAACCTTCCCGAATAAATCCTCTAAATGGTGGTGAAAACCGCATCAAAATACGTTGCGTAATTTAGAAAAAACGCGGTCACACAGACAGACACGAAACGCGACTTTAATTTCGAATAAAGAATAGTTTAAAAAAAACACTCTTTAATAGAAATCCAAACTAAAAAGTGGAAAATAATTTTCAATAAATTTAAATTAAGAACAGCGTTATTACAAAAAAAAATTGTAAAAAAGCGTGGGGTGCTTGATGTCAATTGTTATAAATATTTTATTGACAGATATTGGTAAAAGTAGAGTCATTATGAAAATATCGTAAAAAGCACCCCACGCTTTTTTACAATAAAATATTTTTTTCAATGCACTTCCTCGAAAACTGGTTCTTATCGCACTACGATTAGGTTCAACATGCAATGTATTTCACACGCGTGCGTTTTTTTCATTTACCAACACGTGTGCGGAAATAAAAATTGCAACAAATAACTATACCTATACTTAGTCCAAATTGGTTCAATGCCTATAGTAGGCGGTGATTGATTTTTTAAATCTCGGCAAAGAGATATGCGTCTTTACGGCGTTATTATTTTTTGAATATTTAAATTATGTTTATAAATAGAATATCATCAAAAACCATGATAATTACTAAAAAAATACTTTTCTAAACTCAAAAATATTTGAATTATCTATTTTTCATATTAGGCTGTTTAGCGGCTTTATACCTTTGCCTCTCCTTTAACCTGCGAAGGTAAAGCGCGGGAAAAAAAGCAAATTCAGTCTTATTTATTTAATGACAAAAATATTTATTTTCTTCTTTTATTTCATTTCTTCAAAAGTGTATTGAATAACGTCGTTTGATACACGTGGACAAAACAATTTTTTTCCCCTTGTATCAAAATGTACTATTTTTGTTAAATACACACTATTCTTAATTTAAATTTAATGAAAATTATTTTCTACTTTTTAGTTTGGTTTTCTATTAAAGCGTGTTTTTTTTTTCAGGATTATGGGACAAACTTATTAAATTATGCTATTGTCATCGGTCCTTGATAAGTGTGCAAAGTTTCAGTTTAATTCGACGTTTTGAAGTGGGTGGAAATCACGTTCAAAGATTCCGTTACAAACATACATATACCAAGCTAATAAAAGCGTGTTAATAATAAAAAAATAGATTAGTCAACCTATATTTGTTATCTTTTTAATAAAAGACGTAAGCAATTATTATTTAATAATATGTATAAGTACAGATTAGTAAACCTACATTAGGTATCGTTTTAAAAAAAGACGTATTTTATTAAGAGTTAAAAATATAGCCTAATTTGCTGAGCTATTTTGAAAAACCTCAATTACGAGGCTCCTTCCACGTCACAAGTAAAAACAGGGTTTTGACACCGAAATTGCAGATACCAGAAACCCAATTCCCGTAATTAAAAACGTTCAAAATCTAGTCGTAATCTCATCTCAACGTCATCTTCATCTGCCTAGCCTCTTCTCAACTATGTTGGGGTCGGCTTCCAATCTAACCGAATGCAGCTGAAAATTTTATATGGAGCGACTGCCTATCTGACCTCCACAACCCAGTTTCTGGGTCCCCTTGGTAAGACTGGTTGACAGAATTTCGGGCTTCTGACGACTCTTAACGACTGGCAAACATCCACGAATGACAGGCGGGACCAACGGCTTAACTTGCTTTCCGAGGCACGGAGGGGTCTTGAAATATAAAGATAGTCACCCATCCACGGACCAACCGCGGCAAGTATAACTTAACCTGATCGATCGACCCGTGCGGTTCGATCGATCAGGTTAAGCTATGCTTGCCAACTCAGTGACAATCAATGTCAAAAACTTGATGTTTTTTCTGACAGATTTGAGAGACAGATTAGACCGGGAATATTCTTAAAAATATTGGAATTGCCCATCAGAATTTAATTCGATGGCAATAATAGCCGCACGGGTCAATCGATCAGGTTAAGCTACGCTTGCCGCGGTTGGTCCGTGGATGTGTGTGTGGAGTGACCATCTTTACATACCAAGAACCCTCCGTGGCTCGGAGAGCACGTTAAGCCGCTGGTCCCGGCTGTCACTCGTGGATCTTTGACAGTCGTTACGGGTCGTCAGAAGCCCGAAATTCTGACAACCAGTCGTACCAAGGGGTATCGCATTACCAAGTAACTAGCTTGTGGAGGTCAGATAGATAGGAGTCGGCTCCATGTAAAATATTGGCATTCATCTGCGTCCGGTTAGACTGGAAGCTGACCCCAACATAGTTGGAAAAAGGCAGGCAGATTATGATGGTGATGTTAAATTTTTTGAATAATATCAAAATAGCTTTTTATTTAGGTATTTATTTCTTCAGACAGGTTAGCGATCCATTGCTTTCGCATAGGCCTAGTATCTAATCAACCCATATTATATCACAGAATAGACCCACCGATGGCGTAACCATTTAATTCTTAGTAAGGGGACTGTTTTTAAAATTTTCAGTTCAGCATGATTAATTACAATGTTATCTAATCTGGCTATAAAACATATGAGTGAAATCAAAAGTGTGTCACGCGTGTTTTAATTATTATCTTGTTATTAGGTGAACGACTTTACGGCAATGCGAACGACCTCTCAGTTCTGTAACCACAGCACAATTAGAACAGTAGGATTACTCGGTACAAAACCTGATAAAGAGCACAATCACGAGTTGACAACAAACTTGAAACTTGACGAAAATTATCAACTTCTATGCTAAAATTATATGTGACCGCGTTGATTTTATTAACACGTTTTTATTAGCGTCACTTGTAACTAACAAACAATGTAATTAAATCTTAGAAGTCAATTTTAACCTACTTTTAACTGTCGTATCGAAATGAAACTTTGAATGTATATGTAGTTCGGATGACAAAACTATAATTTGGTATCTTGGAGCTGATCTGTTGATGGAGCCAGGAGATGGATAGTGGAACTCTTCAGTGGCTACTAGTAAACCCCTGAGTTTGGGCTCATATGAATCGTTTTGACGAGTCTAATAGATTGGATCTATTGGATCCTATAGTATTTTAATGTTAAAATCCCTTCCAAAGTTTCGTCTCGATCCACCTTTGCATCCCTATTCACCCCGTTTGACGGTACGTGTTTTGCGAATTTGATCTTTATTAGATAATAGTATAGACTAGAATTGCCGCACTGACAGGTGCCAGGAACGCAGTCTCTCGTCGGCCGGACTGTACTACTATTACTAAAGAGTACCTATTCTGTTCTTATTTTAATGTATATTTTTAATTTTCGTATGCTGCACTGGTTGACGTCATCACGTCAGCGCCGGCTATCGCTGAAAACCAGCGCTGGGGCTCTGTCTCGCATAGGGTCGTAGCATTATGCTGAGCGATTGCCGTTTTGCGTGAATGTGACGCATATTTTTCCCCAACTCGTTATTTTTTGTATTTGTGTATTTTTTCTTTGCGTCATGTTTACCGCAAATAAATGTATTTTCTTTCTTTCTTTTCTTTCTATATGATCCTGCTATCGCAAACAAAAGTTGCAAAAATTGCAAGGCTCTGTGCTACTTCGTATACAACTGCGTAACCAAGCTCTAAATGAAGCGTAGCAAGTAGTAAGAAGCAACTGCTTCCTTCTATATATTCATGTTTTATGGATTCACTATTCCGCTACTGGTAGGCTGTTATCAAAACGGTGTCTGTTATTAATACAATATTTACCAAACTGTATGCAGTGCCTAGTCAATAATGTTTACATTAGTACATGGTTGGACTAGGTGCCTACGTCGAATTTTACTGTTGGCAGCTGAACAAACGGAACCACGCATTTTTACGAGCTTCTAGCAACAATTTCGAGGTAGAAATTAGAATAAACATGATTGCATAAACTAGAATAAAACGTTCTAATATCCCGGCTACGAATTCCAAAATTTGCCTAACAAGCAACTAGATTGGTATGTTAATAAATTAAAAAAGAAATATGAGACAAAATAAATTTCTTCGTCCAGACGGAAAGTTGAACGAACCATTCCTCAAATAGTAATATTATAAGTAGTTGTAATAATACCTTAATAAAGGTCAATAACATCGCACGAGAAAGTAAACAGATCCAGGAAAAGCGTTCACAATTTTCTCTTTTCATTTCAAAGCCGAAATGACACTTGGACAAAAAGGAAAATTCGCAAAGAAAAACACAAATTTATTAAAAAAAACTTTTGACTTAAACGATTACGAATGAAAAGCAAGCTAAAACGTTTATTAATTTTTGTCAAAGAATGAAAAAGGAGTCAACAATTTTGTTGAAACAATAAAAATATTGGTAGCCGTCAACCCATAGGACCAAGAGAATTTCTTTGAATTTTGCGTGTTCATAACGTCTGCTGGGGCTGAAAAACCAATTATAAACTCAATTAAAATCTTCAAAATAATAACGAAAATAGGAAACCCTTTCCATGGTGCCTACCCTGTTAAAATCAAAACACAGCCTTTGGTTTTACACTGGACGTTTATAAAGACGGAAGTTCTTAATGGCATGGTGTTTCGACAAGGTTGAATGGCAGCCATGACAGCGGCTGTCCTTCAGGAAGCAATCTCAGGGGTATTGGTGTCGTTATCAGGTCTATAAATAGACACTTTCTTCAAGGATTGTTTACTAACTGCACCCTAATTACGTAACACATTATCAACCACAATCTGAATCATTTTGAAGCCTATTGCTAATCCATTACTTCATATGTTCGAAAAATTGTCTGCTCCACAACGTAAATAACGCAATGAATGTTGTTGAACTGTCAAAATGAAAGCCATTCCTACTGCTCAGAATACAGAAAGAACTCTGTATTCTGAGTCCTACTGTTAGTGTGTTACGCAAGTACCCCGCTGGACTCTGTTCAGGATTAAAACTATTCAGGATGAAAAGTGTTCCATGAGTTTTTCTGTATACCAAGTTCGACTCTTACCAATAATCATCGAAAGCGATTCGGCAGATTAGCGGAGAAAACTTGGCAAACAATCAAATAAACTTTCTCCTAGCATCTAATACTTGTACTTGTAGGCGAGGCGTGAAACTTTTGTTTATTTCTTCATCAGCTTGACAATTATTTGCCTTCGAGAATAAGCCATAACAACATGATTTTGTCCTCGAAAAGAGCCAAAAATCATTGGCACATAAAATCCATACTAATATTATAAATGTGAAAGTCCTTAAAGAAAAAAACAGTGAACAAACCGATCGTTATGAAACTTATAGAAAGGTAGCCTGGAACTTGGAGAAGGACATAGGCTACTTTTGATCCTATATAGATATGCATTAAACAATGATAAAATACACGCAGACGAAGTCGCGGGCAACAGCTAGTGATTCGTAACAAAATGGCAGAACTACCCCAACAGTGCCTAAAAGGGGTGAAAAAGAATACGGAAGCTCATAATGTCATAATATAACAAGGTTTTATGGTAGCCGTGACTTCGACCCTGTCCTTGATAGTCGCTCAGGGGTAATGGTGCTGTGATGGGGAGATATCTTTGTTTGTTTACCTTCAAATGTATTGACTTTTGGCTACGAATCCATCCTTGTAAATTATTAAGTTAACTTTGAAATATGTGTTGCAAGTTTAAATATCCATGGCATGATCTATTCGCATGAAGAAAGCAATAAATAAACAGTCAACTCAGTCATCAATCAACCTTTGAAATTTTATTTGTTTTTTTGCTTAACTAATTAAAGATTTCAATACTTTCAGTGTGCATTAACTTATTGGTACCCACATCTATACACATATATCCATACTAATATTATTAATTCGAAAGTAACTTGGTACTTGTTGTTAAAAATGTTACCTTTTCACGCCTAAACCACAGAACGGATTTCGATAAAATTTGGCAAGGATAAAGATGGCATCCTGGGGAAGGTCATAGGCTACTTTTTGTCCCGGTAGCACGTTCCCATGGGATAATTTCCGACATCCACGCGGGCGCAGTCGCGGGCAGAAGCTAGTATGTAATAAAATAGTAACTTAGAATTTTTGTCCGTTTGTCTGGATGTGTGTTCCGGATTGGCGCGAAAACGGCTGTACGGATTTGGTTGAGATTTAGGACACAGATAGTTTATAGCCAGGATATAACACAAAGGGTTCTTTTAATTCCGATAGTACTTTCTCTTTCACATTACCTACCTACCCAAAAATTATCGTTTCCAAAATCGACTTTTAACTCATTAAGGCTCCCACGGACAGGCGCGACACGCGACACTAAGGCAACGCTCGTCGCGCGACAGGCGGTGCCTTTGTGTCGCGTCGCGTGTCGCGCTTGTTTGTAGGAGCCTTTAAGGCTCCCACAGACAGGCGCGATGCCACAGCGCGACGCGATTATACAACAATTTCCATGAAGTTTTCATATACATTTTTCAACTACAGTCGCGTTACGCTTGTTTGTGGCGGCCTTTATCCTCTTGTCTTTATCCCAATTTATTTGGATTGCGCGCAGCATGTCTTCTTCTTCAATATCTCTATTAGCCTTTATTTCAGCATTAACCACCATTCTCGGCATTTCATCTTTCACACGATCCCTCCATTGTTCCATCCTCATTCAAACTCAAAACTCTCCTCACGACACGTCCGTCAATGCTCCGCATCACATTCCATGCAGCCATAACATTTTTGCCTAATTATAAACAAACCGGTCGATATATTCCAGCCCCTTTCAGCAAGGGCCGTGGCATCGCGTGACTCCATTCGATCATGAACTTCATACCAAGGTTCCCCTGAACTTGTGTGGCTAATGGGCTGGCTGACATTGGGCCGCCCTGGGCCACCCTATGGCCATGGTTTATGGGAGTTTTATGCCCCAGCCATTAAGGGGGTGTTAAGGTTTTGCGGTTTTTACTACTGCACGTTTTATGAGTTCGGTGCATGCGGCTGTTTTAGATTTTGCAGGTGGAACTTCAAAGCTAGATTTACTGCCTGCCTGTAATAATGTTATGGCTGCCAATAACTAACGGTAACGGTGACTTATAATTATAACACAGTCATGGTTGATGGTGACGAGAGAAGTACTTAAAATAGGAACAGTCAAGGAGGTACCCAAATTAAATTTAATACAAACTCCGTCGTCATACATAATATTATGTACTTAACTTCTTAAGTATAATTATCTTCAAGAAAAACTTACAAAAATCACGCATAAGATCCATGATTCGTAAAACAAGAAGTAAGATACAATTAACGCGAAAACATTTGAATCCAAGAAAAAAATAATTAACACACAATGAAGTAGGTATTTTAATATTTCAGGTCCCGAGAACATTAAAAAATTTAGTAAAATTATGTGTCATAAAAATTCAGCATTCAAAGAAAGCCGAAGAATCTTCGTGTGTAATGTTCTCATTAAAAAGATGGCGGCTTCACTACCGCCAAATTGATACTAAAACTGTAATTACCAGTAAATAGCGCGGGTAATGTGGAAAGTGATGCCATTGACACGCGCGAACATTCTTTTATCTTTGGTCTACGTATAGGTTTGTTATGAGATCATTAATATTTCTTAAGAAAACAATTTTGTGAACTATTTGCTGTTTAATTTATTTATTTAATACTTCAAGTAGGTACAGAAATGTACAGAGGCGGACTATAGGCATGTCGTTTGTTCTGAGTTTTTACCTTTTTGCTGATTTATTTGTGTTTGTCTTTTAGTTGTCAAAACATAAATAGGTCAGGTCAGTATGAGGAATTCTCAGAATAAGCCCACGTTCACACGGACGTAAAAATACCGCGGCGGGATTTTATCGCGCACTGGATTTTCAACTCCTGGTGTTGTTTTTTTTTTTTTATTGGTTTCTGGCAGGTCAACCTAGGAGGTTGTCGGCTGCTTAATCGGACATGCCTGTCGTTGCCCTAATAAATGAAGGCCCCCAGCCAGGGCTTAAAAGACTTACAAACTAGGCGATAACATGCAAGGGCACGCCCTGCGGGGTACGAGCCCTTGGAGAGGGCAGCAAGGGACAGGCTGGATCGGAATTATTATTATTAGGGGACGAATTTAAAGCTACAGGCTCAGCGGCGCGGGCTGGCTCGAGCAAGGGTCGGGGCGGACGTGGATTGGAGCGTCGCAGCAGGCCTCGGCGGCGAGGACGGAAGGACGGCGGCCTGTGTTTGTGTATCTTTAAGGTACTGGTCGCCTTACTACTCTCCTGGAGGAGGGTAGTGACGTCATCGGGATCGACTAAGGCATGCCTCGGACGGCGAAACTTATTAATGCAGGAAGGAGCGTAGCAGGCGGCTGCTTTAATCAGGGGGTTAGGGTATTTTATGCCGCAGTCGAAGAAACGCTTTGAAAGGCGTTTCATGAACTGTTGGATGGTGGGCATTCGAAGGTCTAAGTGAAGATTCACATTTCGGACATGGAAGGGGGCTCCCGTAACCTTTCTGAGGAAACGGTTTTGTAGGGTCTGCATCTTATGAAGATGGCGACGCTTTGCGTGTGCAAATACAACGCAGGCATAGGTCATGATGGGACGGATGACTGCAGTATAGATGCGCAATTTGCACTTGAGAGACAATTTACTGCGGGCGGTTAATAGGGAGTGAAGTCTACCGAGAGCGAAGGCGGCGCGCGAACGAGCCATCCTTATGTGTTCACTGAAGGTAAGGTGGTGGTAGAGGATCACACCTAGGTATTTAGCTCTCTTCGAGCTTAGTTTTAACAAAGTGCACCCCAGCGCGTCGAAAAACATACTTACTGTTAGATTTTCAACTCTCAGCGCTAAGCAAAGCGTTGAAAATCCAGTCTGCGATAAAATCCCGCCGCGATATTTTTACGTCCGTGCGAACTTGGGCTAAGAGGACAAAAATCAACAAAGTTTTGGAAGATAAAGCTGGAGTTCAAATAACGAGTTTTATCATTTCGTACTTCCCAATTCCAGATAAAAATATTGTTATTTTTCCTGGTACATACCGTCATTTTATTTTGATCGAAATTTCCGTGAACAGATTGTGTTTAATTCTGAAGAAATATGGTTTTATAATTTTTTTACATAATTTATAACCAAAATTAGTTACCTACATCAACGTAAAAATAACGCATAGGTTATATAAGTACTGTATTTTTATGCTACGTTCTGGATATAATCAATTGGACAGTTGGTCCCATACCACTTATACGATTTATTTTATTTAGAAACATTCATTAAGTATTTTTGAAGAATGCTACCAGTCATCAAATATACCACTAATTTGTGTCATCGGTCCTCAACCGTAGTTCACTTCCTCATGGCATCTTTTTGCCCCAGTGGCAGTCAATCACATCGAGAAATGGAGCGAAAACTCATAATTGACCACTTTTTCTGTAGCGGCCAGTAGCAACGCACCAATGAGTTCCGTATTCAAAAGAAAAATATTGTGATTCTGTTGCCATAATGTTGGGACTAGACTAAATTCATTATTTATTTTTGATTATAGAATTAGTATGTACCTACTATGTTCAATACATTAAATTAATAGTTGTCAAGGACGAAGCGTCTATTTTAGTAGGTGGCCGTTTGTTTTAGTTTTATTTGTGAGTCAACCGCTACTTAATAAATGCATAGTAAATTAGGTGTACCTAAAGTAATTGAATTGAAGTTACCTTTAGGTTATGAATGTGACTAAAAGAAAATAATTATATTTATTTTTAGGAAATTATTCATGGGCATTCCGAAGTAAAATATCCTTGCTCTCATTTTCTTTGGCATGTATTAGTTTTTTGTTTCGGAGGAATTAAGGTTCCCGCAGACAGGCGCCACGCGACTCTGATGGATCAATTTTCATTAAGTTTTCATAGAAATAATTACTTTCTGTAGAACAAATTACCTTGTCGTAAAGGCCCCCCTTTACGCCAAGGTATTTGATTTCGAGAAAGTAATTATTTCGGTTCCGGTCCCTATTGAATTATGAATAGGAATGTCCAATTGTCCAGTTTGATAAAATCTATAAAACCGCACCAAAACCCACAAGTGCGTGACATTACAATGATTGCAACACATTTAAGCAACAGTGCATCTACTCTCCTTATCAACGAATGCGCAACCGCAAGCGCCTCTTGCGTTATCAAAGTGCTAAATGCTAGTAATTTTATTAGAATAATTAGGAGTTAGAAACGACCTCGTGTGCCAACCAGTTGCTGTCTCCGATGGGTCAGGGTTCCCTGGGTCACGGGTACGACCATCGCTCTCCACAATTCTATTGTTTGGAAATGTAGGCACCGTCTTTTAAATAGGTAAAGGTACTGTTGTATCGGTATAGAAGAGCGTTCTGACGCATTTATTTGGAAAAGAAGTTCAGTTGGTTGAATGGCCTTATTATTATTATTATTGGTATTTAAATGGAGGTGTTTTTGAATTAAAAGATAGTGGTGATGTCAGTCAGTTGAATTATAACGACAAATAAATTAAATTAATGTTGCTGTCGTGTTCTGTCTGTTTCTCACGCAAAACGCAATGAGAGCAATTCAAAATACCGGGTTTCTAAAAGGAGAATGCGCAAAATTGCCCCAGCCCCGGCGCAGAAGGAACCTATCTCAGATTTTTGTGGTTCCCCAATCAGTGGCTAACATAGAAAAAAATCCCTGGAGTTTCATATTTAATGTTGTTCATAATGATGAATACAATGACCCATTTTCGGCCATAGGGTAAACAAAAAATATGATTGTATATACATATACTCGTATATATGTATGTATGTATAGAAATGTATACATTGTGTTGTATGTGTATTGTTTTTATATTCAAGTATATTTAATCAATAATATTTAAGAATGTCTCAGTAACAGGTCGCAGTCTGGTTTTGTGCCCGGTTGATGGCAATAGGCTCACCCCCTATTACATGGCACTTAAATATAACTAGTGAAATGTGGGTGTACTGCACACCTCTGCTTATCCCTACTGTGTACTTAAAGGCTTCCGCAAAAAGGCGCGACGTTGCGACGCGATTGTGGTAGAACAATTTCCATGAAATTTTCATATAAATTTGTCTACTACAGTCGCGTCGCGCCTGTCTGTGGGAGCCTTAAAATAGGTTATCAAAGTAGGCAGTTAATATAAACGGATATAGATATATGTTATTTTGGCTTGTTACCGCAAAGAGCTCCGGGGAACAATAACTATGTTTACATAAATATACTGAAGACTCTGAAGAGTAGATATGTCTGTGTCTATAACATGTACGAGTAGAACTACTTAGATTACGTAACCATTATTATGATTACTATTTATGTTATTGTTCAACCAATATGATCAATAATTGTTTGTCAGGCTACCTCTTACATTATTAAACAAAATCGGGGATATAAATTCTGTATTTTCTGATAATAATAAATAGCGTATGTTTCAGGTAAAAGACTGCACTTAGTGGATTAAGTAATAAGGTACGAGTTCGTAGCCGACTGCAGACAGCAGCAGCAGACGACGTGTCGCTGCGACACTATTGGTTTCTATGTATTTCTATGAAGACGACGTGTCGCCTAGCTACGGAAGGTATTTCATAGAAATACATAGAAACCAGAAGTGTTACGGCGACACGTCGTCTGCTGCTGCTGTCTGCAGTCGACTACGAACTTGTACCTTTACTGTGCCACCTACTAAGGATTAATTCAGAACGCAAAAATTCATGCTACGATAAGACAAAACTTTTCTACATAGTTTGGTTGCTGTTATTTTGATCAACCTATCAAAATTGACAGGTTGGTTTGACGTCATATTTTAGTTAACTATTTAATAGTTTTAGTTACAGTCCGGCCGTCGAGAGATTGCGTTCTTGACACCTGTCAGTTTCATACAAACGAATACGGGTATTGCGATATTGATTTTTATTAGTTACTAGAATTGTCGCACTGACAGGTGTCAGGAACGCAGTCTCTTGGCGGCTGAACTGTAAGTTAGGATATTATATTTTTTTATTATTAATTAACAAGCTGTTCGCGCCTGGCGTCCCCTGGGGTGAATTTCATACAAAAAATTGCATCCAAATTTCTGACTATCCCGGTGAATTTTATAAAAAAATTCTTTCATACACACCTTGTTCTGACAAACAACGAAAAAATAATTAGCCAAATAGGTGCAGCCGCTTTTTAGTTATGCGAGGACAAACATTTTTGGCAATTGATTTTTATTTATATAGATAGATTAGGTAGAAGTTATTATTTATGTACATTTAATTTTATTTTTTTTTATTTTTGAGTAATACAACGTTCATTGTTCACCTGTCAAAATAACAACATTGTGTTTAGTGATTTACTCATCGGTTTTCCCGAATCCGGGGGTTATTCTCAAAAATATGGACCGTCCTTTTACCAATACTTCTTCTTCGTCGTATCGATGATTCCATTTATCTGTTTAAAATAAGCTTCGACCAGAATTTCGCAACTACGACAGCGATATCGTTGGCCTCGAAAAGGTCTGCCATAGTGCAGCACCCTAATTACGTAACAAACTATCTATCACAATCTGAATCATTTTGAAGCCTATTGCTAATCCATTGCTTCATATGTTCGAAAAATTTGTCGGCTCAACAACGTAAATAACGCAATGAATGTTGTTGACCTGTCAAAATGAAACCTATTCCTACTGTTAGTGTGTTACGTAATTACCCCGCAGGTGTTATGCACAGAGAACACGACAAGAGATGAGGCATCGTTTACGATGTGGCTCCACAGTCGCACTGTGGCTCCTCATTACCAATACTTATCGATGTATAATTCAAATGTCAAAAAGAACGTGTTTCCATCACGTAACCGTACCTACCCATGTCGTAATAACCAGGCACTACAAACAAACGATTAATAAATTAAAGTACGTTTTTCCTTTTACAGTCGCTTGTCGGTAGCAATTGTCTTCGTTAGAAAAATCGAGATAAATAATATAATTGTAGGTAGTACGTTGGTATAGTGGGAATCTATCGGTGGATCAGACCAATTACTTACCACCAACCAATTATTTACTTTGAACAATGGCAGTTACGCCTTTTGCGTAAGAGTTGCGTGGTCTGCGGTAACGCAAGGTAGATTTCATTGGCCATTGCATGGCCAAAGAAATCTTCTTTCGTATCGGCTCGTATTTTCTATGTATATCTACAGGGTCAAATTAAATTTGCTACCAAAACTCCGCAGACGTGATGGGTATAAATATCTAATCATGGTGAAAACAAAATGAAATTAATTAGATGATTTTCATGGGATCATTGACCGCAGCTAGTGTATTCACTTGAGATATCAGTTTAAAAAATCTTTTTATTTTTTGTGAACTTCACTGGCATGATTGGTATCGATATCTAAACGCTAGTAATAAATAATGATAAATGATTTTATTTCTGTAAGTAGGTTTGTATAAACACTTTTACACGTCAATAAATGAGAATAGTTCATGGTGAAAATATTAGCTATGAGCAGTGACTATGGAGCCACGGTGGGGGGTGGATGGCTTGACTATACAAGTAGGGAAAGAGTAAAGAATCGATGCATGGACTGTGTGAAAGATGAGATAACTACCGAGATGACGACGAAAAAGACGTCAAAAGACACCAAACGGCTCGCATCGCATCGGATCGGAACGGATTTTACAATCTTTAAACGATATTAAATCGTGTACACAGTATTTAAAGTCTATATCACGAAACCGCGCACAGCAACTTGAACAACCGCAGGCGTCTTCTGCGACGCGCGATCGGCTCCGTTCGCCTGTCGTCGTATCCGATCACACGTTCATCCGAATTAGAACACGTCAACACAGTAGGAATGAAACTATTTGACTAGACGCAGAAACGGATACGTCCGCAAGCGACGGTACGGAGCCGATCGTATGGGTCGACATCCTGCCGGACGCGATCGGCTATCCCCGCATCCGTTCGTATTCTTTCCGATCCGACGCGATGCGAGCCGTTTGGTGTAAACCATCCTTTACGCCGACAATAAATAAATTGGAAGGGATTAAAAGGGCAGAAGAATTATGAATAGCTCATGGTGAAAGAAAGAAAACAAAGAAAAGAAAGAAAGAGAATACATTTATTTGCGGTGAAAATATTAGCTTGTTTACTCTATAACCTGGTGACCAGAGCACGCCAGACTTAAATTCGGGGAATGAAATGTTATGCAGGCAACAACTGACAAGTGCTGTGAGTGAACAGGAATGTGATTGAATTTGAAAATTGCTTGGCCATGGCGTCGACGTGCCTCTTTTGTTTTTAATTAAATAAATATGATGTAGAATGGTTTTGTTTATGATACAGGTTGATTGTATAACAGATTATATCTGCTGTTGTTATATCACACCAAGTAAGTATCTACTTATGTGTGACATTGCCATTCTTGTTTATATGTATTCGTGTAAAATTAGTTAACATTATTAACCACTTGGAGGCCTCTAATAACGTTTCACATACCAAACAGGATTTTGTTTCTGAGCCGTGGTGATTACCTTTCAATCAATCTCCTTACCCTTTTCCCAACTATGTTGGAGTCGGCTCCCAGTCTAAACGAATGCAGCTGAATACCAGTATTTTACATGGAGCGACTGCCTAACTGACCTCCACAACCCAGTACACGATACCCCTTGGAAAGACTGGCTGTCAGACTTTTGGGCTTCTGACTACCTCCGCAACAACTGTCAAAGATCTACGAATGACAGTCGGGACCAACAGCTTAACGCGCTTTCCGAGGCACGGAGGGGGTCTCAATATTTAATGGATTCTTCTGCCAAATCAAGTATCGACGGAAAATACTCATATTTATTTTTAATTAAATCAGTATTTAAAATGTCAAACCAATCCATAACCTGATCATCAACTTTTCTGCCTATAATCATTAATGGCGAAAACATTATTAGCTATCAGCAAATATCGGTTGTAAATCGATAATTACTAGAACACATAATTATGTAAATAATAGTATAAACGACTGCTTGCCGTCTGTTAACGTTGACATGGATAAAGACTTGAAGGCAAACGTAAAGTACGATGACCATTGAAAGTAGTATTGGTGCAAAATTGTCTGGTAAACTCAGGTAGATTATAGTTATCCCATTCTACTCTCCAATGAAACCCAGTCTTCGTAGTTACGCCACTTTTCGAGAGGATACCAGGGCACCAGCATCTTCAAGCAATTTGTTGTAGCACTGTATTATTATATATATATGTATATTTATATGCATTTGTGTTACGTGTACGCGGTACGCCTTCGAGTTAAAGAGGCTACATAAATTGCATGCACGATACACCATTTTAATGTGAAGCTGAGGAAGCACAATACATTTTCAATTAAAAAAAAATGGTTTATGACGTTTTCATTTTTTTTGTGGTCTGATTACTAACAGCAAATAAACTGTTTTTTAATTATTTCTACGATTTAATTTAGAAAAAGCTCAGCTAAAATTATATTTTTACCACAAAACCACATAAGTAAACCACAAACTAATTTAAATAAACAAACATATTACTCGTATAACACAGTATTACATAACTGTGACCTGTGGTTTATAATCTACAACCCGCTTGCGTTATATTATTAATTTATAAGTCACAATTGATGATGTTTATGCTTACTAGAGGTGTGCGCTGATCGGCGTGGCGCACGGCCGCACGCCGCAAGGAATTTTAGCCACGCCGCCGCCGCCGGTTTTTTTGGCGGCGTCTTCGGCGCTAATGTTAAAATTTATGTAATATTCTAGTTTCAGATACAGTGCAGACATACTAGTAAACTAAACTAAACTAAACTATAAACGTGTAAATATATATACCTATTGGTTTATTTCAACGTATTTGTTTACGCAAAAGTAATAAACCATTTTTTATGAGCATTAAATAGCAGGCAGGACGCACAGGTTGAAGACCTTAGTCTTGAAACATTGTCTGACAAAGTTGTGCACGCTCCCCAACCCCTGGCTCCTTCTACCAGCTTCTTTCTCGAAGCAATGGTCATGAATCCCAGATAGACATAGGTACCTACTCAGAACTTCGAGTACCGAACCTTCGATGTGGATTTGACTCAGCAAGACTTGAAGTTGTAAGTGACTTAAGTCTTGTAAATCTAAATCCATGCCAAGGCCAACCAGCCCAGAGGCTTCATTTTATTCATAGACAATGAAGCATCTGGTCTAACTGTCCCAGCGACTCTGCCTTTATGATGATATCATCGGCAAAGCGAAGATGTGAGATGTACTCGGCCGTGCACGTTGATTGTCCAGTCCAGTCGTGTCTTGTAACTACAGATTGATGAACAATTTCGAGGATATCATATCCCCCTGTCTCACCCCTCTGAGCAGTTGGTTGGGGCTGGTTTTCTTATCCTGAACCTGGTCAGTGGTCATGATAGCGTCATACAAAAATCTCAACACTTCGATGTAGCGCCAGTCAATTTGGCATCGTTGCAGAGGCCAGAACTGCCCATATTTCGATGGAGTCATTCTCGTAGTCTACATTCCATACACAGCGGCTGATTGTACTCTTCGGTCATCTGTGCAATTGGCCGAGCAGTATGGATGTAGTCTACGGTACTGAAGCCTTTTCGAAACCCGGTTTGTTCTGGTCACCTATCAGAAATCTCCTGGTGAGACGGTTCGTGACGATTCTCCAGAACAGTTGCACGTGACTCTGAAGTGAGATGGGTCTATATAGTTCTTCAGCAAGATATCATCTTTTTTGAAGAACAGAACCTTTGCACCACGTGCCTCCTCTCGGGCGCTGCACTTTCTTGGGTGAAGGAATTGAAGAGACTCACAAGCTCTCTCTAGATTGGAGCCCCTAAGCAGGGGTCGGCAAGTATTTTAAGTGGGGTCTGGATACTATTGAAAACTTTTATAGAGGTCCAGAAAAAAATAGGTGTACTTTTTTAATTGGAATAATTATAATTACAAGGTAATTATTATAAAACACGATAGGTAGGTAATCTAAAAAAAATATGCGAGAAATTACACTTGCGGCCTTGAGCCAGTTTTTTATAGTTTTGTTTACGCGGGGAACAGGTAATGCGAAGAGTGTCTTCAAGGGGGTCCTTAATCTCGAACGGTATTTGTTTTCCAAAACAATCATTTATGAAAAAGTCTAGTCACGTACTTATGTAGAGTCAAACATAGTGGCCAGATTGATAGCTAGTTTTATGCAATTTTCATATTATTTAAATTGAATACTAGGTACTATTAATAGTAGTAATATTTGGCGGTCCAAGTTCCGACCTTTCGCGGTCCGGATATGAACCGCGGTCTGCCTGTTGCCGGCCGCAGCCCTAACGCTTTGAAGAGTTTTGTGGTAATTTGGTTATCATAAGGTGGTGGTATTTTCACCATCCATGCGCGATGACACCGCTGCCGCTGACGAATTATACATCAGGCGCCGCCGCCGGGCACGCCACAATTGCGGCGGTAAATACCCACTTTCAGGAGCGGCTTGAGAGGCGCCACGGCGTCCTCACCTTCCGCCTGACGCTGGTCCTCACCGGACACGGTTGTTTCCTGTCTCGTATAAGGCGCCCGAGTGTTACCACTGTGTGGATCGCCCGGAGGATACGGTGGAGCATACAGTGGAGGTCTGCCCGGCTTGGGCGGAGCACCGCCGTGTCCACGCGGGGGCGATCGGCGGAAGCGATATCTCGCGTCCGGCCCTGGTCCAGGCCATGGTACGGAGCGAGAGGGCATGGGAAGCTGTCACCTCTTCTGCGAAGCAGTAATGCTCGAGAAGGAGGAGGCGGAGCGCGTGAGGGCGAGGCAATCGTTGTGCCCTCACGCCCCTAGTCGCCGCAGGAGGAGACGCCCAGGGCATCGGGAATCGATAGCCGATAACTGGCCACCGTAGGCGCGGGCTTGCGGACGGCGAGCAATGGATAGCTCACCGTCCGGTAAAGCCCAGGCCCGGGTCGACGGCGCGTTGTGTTCCACGCGCGCCTCAAATAGATGTCAGCAATAATTGACTGGGTCCGATAGGGCCGATGCCTGCCGTGTGTGAGTTACCGTGGCTCTGGCGCACAGGCAACTGAAGGAACACGGTGGGTTTTAGTCAGTAATCCTGACACGCCCTCCCGCTCCGCCCTGATCGGGGACGTCATTTGACGATTTCCCACACAAAAAAAAAAGAAGCCGCCCCCGCCGCGCCGGTAACAAAGGCACCGGCGCACAACTCTAATAGTAACCCGATTGATGATATAATTAGATGATTATGCAATATTTGTTACCAGTCGAAATATTTACGAAGAGGATTTCTATTACACACCATCCTATTTATGTAAATCTCGAATATTATTTAATATTTGGGTTGCAGAGGTCACATTGTAGTCGCTACATGTAGGTATGATGGTCTAGTGATAACCTAGGCAAAGGCTACGCTGATTATGACACGTTTAAGTCTTTTGGACCAGTCTTACCAAGGGGTATCGTGTTACCCAGTCAATGGGTGTGGAGGTCAGATAGGCAGTCGCTCCATGTAAAATACTAGTATTCAGCTGCATCCGGACAGACTGGAAGCCAACCCCAACATAGTTGCGATAAAGCGACGCGAATGATGTCTATTAGACCATGCTACAACAATAACTAAGTACAATAGTGCTGTCATACGGGGAAAATCCCTAACTAACATTTTTCATAAAAACAACTAGTTAAGTATAGGGTCGTATTCAGCATAAAATTCTCTTTCTGTCCAGCATGTGTATGCCATGGCCACTATAGAAACGGAAGACAAAATGACAGATTGTAGAAAGATTTATACGGCGCGATGTCAAAATTCAAGAAAAGAATGACATTTTGTTAAGAAAGTGATTTGTCTTCCCTTCGTAGAGTGCAGATTGAAGTGGTCATGGTGGATAATTTCCGGTTTTTATTGTTGGCAACTAAGCCGGTGTCGACTATTCTTACAGCGTCATACATAAAGTGTTGTTGTTAAAGTTAAAGTTAAGACTATCGACAGAGCTTGTAACTTCACTTCAGACAAAACTGTTATTAAGGTAAGTACTCAAAATCAACTTTAAAGTAGGTACGGGTTTTTACCGAATGATGGTTATAATAATAATAAAATAAAAATCATCACACTTCTTATCTCGTATCGTAATGTCATTAACTTCATATCAATACGTCATGCCGTGGTAAAATGTTACAGTCCGGCCGCTCAAAATTAGATTTTTCATAAAATTGTCTGCGCCGGACGGAAATCTGCGGCGGATGATGAATTCTTCCTCGGAAATTCGGAATAGGAACGTAGTAAGCGCCGAAAGCGTTTTATCGTAATAAAAAAAAAGGAATTTCATAACACTGCTGCACAATTTTATTCGTCTTTTATTAATACAATTAATTACCAAATTGGTATCCTTTTAGTCATTAGCATATAAGAAATGGGTGGAAATTAGAGTTTACTTCGTGATGATTTCATTTTCTGTTCCATAAATAGTTGAGAAATATCATGTTGTTAATCATATTATTTTTATATTATACCTAAGTCTTGTAAATTTTATGAAAAATCGAATTTACTATTGGCCCTCTTCTTAAATATCGCCACTCGCAGTAATTTTAAATCACGCTAAACACCAATACCCGCGCTGGGCACACGTGGTGGAGTACGGCTCACACCTTCTCACCGAGAGGAGACCTGTGTCCTATCAGTAGGAACATTATAAGCGGATTATGTATGTAAACACCAACAGAATATACGTTGGATACTAGTTGTACAACCTCATTAGGTGTCAGTTGAGTAATCTCTCAGGTGTCATATAAATGAAGGCTTATTTATACTTTGCCTCTAAAGTATACAGCCAAGGTTCAAGCTATCACCTCATGATATAATTGCCCCATTCTGCACGTATTGCGTTGATTCCTACTATTATAGCGTCTGTACAGGGCTTATATCGACACTTGGACGTGTATCCCGTATATGGACGTGTGCTCCCTTGCTATCTTGGTAGATACGTATAAGAGAAATAAGAAACTGAATTATCACTGAAGTGTTATGCCCGCCTTCCACCGCGAAAGGGTAATGAGCGGGAAATAGCTGAGCGGAAAGGAGTAAATAGTCCTCGCCATCCATTAAGAAAGAGTTTCAGTGAAAAATGGGATTTGCCTTCTATTGCCGGCGAGTTTCTAGGAATGAGCTAGGCGGGAAATGAGAGGAGACAGATGAGCGATTTGTTTGCCTTCCATTGTCAGCAGCCAAGAGCGAGGAAGCGCAAACGGCGCGCACTGCTTCGATGAACAGCTCTATGTAGACACGTTTCGCAAGCGCAGGCGTGCTGAACTGACTGATAACGGACGAAAGCGGGCGAGGGAAGGGGCAGAGACGGCGAAGGGGAGAGGCAAGCGGCGTAGGTGTAAGCAGAGTCCGCTCAAAACTAGTGCGCGACACAATGACACAGCGGACCCATTCCCATGACCCTCGCTCAGTCCTCTTCGCTTACTCGTTCAGGGTGGAAGCATTTCTATGAAATTTTGCGATGCGAGTCGAGCGGAGTCCTTACGGAGTCCGTTAGAAATCCGTTCAACTCTGTGACCACTTTTGTAACTCTTTGTATTCTTTTGCTCCGCCCTGTTCGCTCATTCAAAGTGGAAGCACTTCTATGAAGATTGCCGTTGCGAGTTAAACGGAGTCCGTACGAAGCCCGCTCCGCTCACTGTGGAAGGCGGGCATTATCCTAGTAGGTACTGTAAGGGCTCCGCTCCCTTATATTACCCACCGGGATGATCAAATGAAATGTGTTTTTTATATTGTGTCGATGACGCGGGCTGTCAGCTTTCAAACCGATCCTCTATTATTTTAACTAACCTTCTAAATATGAAATTGTTTATCTCATTACCAGAGATCGGATATTCGGATGCATATTTACCTACATTTAATTTTCAGCTCTGAAAGTATGGAAGTGGCTTCTTTAAATATATTTTATTGTAAAAAATCTGATGCATATTTATTTAAAATTAATGTTTAGCCCCCGATGCAAATATGTGTATGAAGGGTGTAAGAGGAGGATTGGTGTGTATTAGTTAAAATAAAAACCAAAACATAAATCAAATTAGTTATTTTTATTAAATTAAGAACTATATCCTGATTGGGCGTAAATATTACCTCGGCTACAACTTTAATAAATACCTTTCGACCGCTATAATTTGGTCCGGTTTGGTCACTGAAATCTGCCGTTAGCAAAATTTTTTCGTTATAAAAGCGCATTCCATATTAGCTAACATCTCAACTTTAGGTGAATATGTATCCGAATATCCGATCTCTACTCATTACGTTATCCATGCCATCAACTTATAAAAAATATTCGCGGAGATGGTTTATCGGTTATCAAAGCCAACCGGACAAAACCTCTACAGTACCTACTAACATTACTGGCAAGTTTGAAAATTGAAAAGTCACATTCATGTTAGGTAAAAGGGGTTCCAAAGTGTTTCGGCAGCAATTCATCTGACGCCATAGATAATAAAAATAAATTCACTAAGACAAGGCAAGGGGCATTGTAAAGTCAGCCAAGATTTCAAGATATAAATTCAAAATAACAAGCTTGTTATTTGTTGCAGCTGCAACAAATCGGAAAACATTAAGTTATTGTTCAATACATATTTCACTTATTCAAAAATTTATGAGGCCAGTAGCGGAAAATAAGGAATTCTAAAGTTATTCCGTTTTACATTCAGTACTGCATAATGTTTTTCACACGGTGACTGGTGATCTTAAGTGCAAGGTTGCGCCCGCCATTTTGATTCTTGCAGTAAGCTACAAAGGGTATAACCTAGTATCTTCTACCTACATATATATATCTTGTAGATAAATCAATATATTGAGAAGAAACGAATTATTTTAATAAATTGGGATAAGGGATGATGGTCTCATGATCTCCTGCTCTAATACCAATTTATTGGGAGTTGGCGCTGCATTTGTCTTTTCTCCTACACTTTTCTATTAGTCGCCACATCAGTAGTTACCCCTTTTCTATCCATAATTATCATCTTTCACACAGCCCATCCATCGTTTCTTTAGTCTTCCCATACTTTTATAGCCATACACATTCATACTCAAAATCTTCCTCACGACAATTTCCTCATTCATTCGCATCACATTTTAATACTTATAAGGCGAATTATCAAATAGATTGTTTAGACCAGAAGGTTAAAACATATATATTATAAAGCTTATTTTATTTATTTGGGAAAATAAACAGTTACACACAAAACAATATTACACAAAATTTGTGCTACAGAATGAGTAAATGTATAACCCACGACATTTTCCACATATTATAAAAACAAGTTATAAAATTAATAAAGAAATATACATAATGTGTTAATGACAGGCATGCAAAGAAAAAGAAGAAATTATAAAAGTACAGTCTAAGAGTTAAATATTAGGGAGTTTCGCGAACAAGGCCCTAAATCTACCAGTTGGAAAAGCAAAGATGTCAATATTTTTATAGAGATTGTTATATTGACAAGTAAGGCGACGTAGGGGTGCTCGTAAGCCTGCGTTCGTACGACTAGAAGATACAGCGAATAGAGGTCGTGCGCGCACCCCACGGCTTTATGGTTGTTCTAGGTACTACGTAACTAATCTTATTAGTAATATCCATACAATCAAATGTGCTATTACATAAATCAAATTAAACATTGTCTCTAAAATAATACGCCTGGCTTTAAGATTATGTAGCTTATACCCATTCAAAAGATCACTATAAGTTGCATAAGTACGGATACAACGGAAATGCATGGCTTTCAAAAACTTACTTTGAACTCTTTCAATCGCGTCTGAGTATTTACTGTAGAAGGGATACTACTAGTTACTTACTTTAATGACTGTACAAATATGTCATCTCATAAATCTGTTGGCTATTCCGAACTGTACACATGATCCCAGAAGCTAAATACAACTGATGTAATTTAAAATGTCAATAACCTGCATCAGTCGTGGCAAAAGAAGACATCTCACGGATTTGGTCACAATATTATGTATGTTAGGTCACTACACGATCCAGTAATGATTTATGCCCGATTGACGCTGAATATTCATTACTCTGACTGGTCTTAATCAGATTGAACTGATGCCAATATTACCGTTGAATAACATTTATAGATGTGACACAAAGAATCTTATTGACTATTTCAATCACAAATTCGCACCCCGGTTTCCATTAAACAATACTTTGACAAGTACCCATCCTACCACCCCAGTACGCCCCAGATACGGATGCAGATATCCCCAATCTTATCACTGATGATACATCTTGTGACAAAATCATAACTGTGTTAAAACTAAAATGGCCCACTAAGACGCTGGCAACACTGTCGGCGTGTCCTCACCAATGTCAAGCCCCTCCACGCACTTCATAACGCCATGACGGGAAATGGTGCATAAATAAGCTTGGACATCTCATTATCGCTCGTGTCTTGTCCGATGAGGCCCCAGCCCGCGTCGTAGCTGAGCCTGTAGCCTTAAATTCCCCTAATAATAATCATAATATTAACCTTTCGATCCAGCCTGTCCCCACTTGCTGCCCTCTCTCAGTGACGCCCTAAGCCGAGGTCTGCGTGCGGTCATTTCAATATAAGTTTTAATATTAAATTTCGCTCCTGCCTGGAGGCTTTTTGAGTAAAATCCTAAGGCACCCACAGAACAGTTCGGTTAAGTAGCCAAGATCTCAGTGGTCAAAACTACGAGTAGCCATTTCAAAAAAAAAAAAAAAAACTTTATCGCTCTCTTTTACAAGGACATCTGACTGGTCGAAGCTCTGTAAACTTACGTGTTGATTATATTTTTGTATTGCTGTTTGCGCTAATAATTAAAACCCGATTACTATAATCTTTTGATTTATATTGTGTCTAGTAAATTGATTATAATTAAATATTTATGTAAAGTAATTTATGTAAATTAGTGATTGTTAAATTAGATTTTCGTGTGAATAAATTGTAACCGATTCTATTTCAAATAAGTTGCAGTGATTTCCATGAATAACTAATTAAAGTAATTTACTAAGGTTGTTTGAATTTCATTTATTATAAACCCTGTGTTTAATCAGTTGTTACAACTGTTTCTGTATTTATTTAGCTGTTATAACATAACACTTATAAGTTTAGCTTGTTGAGCGAACTAAGCAACGTCTCTACAGGATGTTAATAAATAAAGAATGGTCAGTTCTTAGCGATTTGCTCGACGACAAATAAAATTTATCCATTGTCTGCCGATAGATCAAAAGTATGTATAGTGTTCTCGGACGATAAATTGTAAAATAAATATACAAAAAGACGACTCTTATTGGCATCGAGTGATGATAGGTTCCATTACCGTATGCCACATGACTACTTTATGCTAAGTGTTTTAGTAAAAGTCCAGTACAAATGTGAAAGTTATCTGAAATTTTGTACGCACAGCAATTGTTTTTCCTGCATTTTAAGCCTACTTAGTGCTTCACAAATATTAAATAATATTGTATGAATATTTTATTTGTTTTGATAGTTTGCACAGTGCTGTTATAACGCCGCAAACACAATACTAACTGGTGGATGTGAAACATCTTAATAATACCTTTCGCTTACTGTTTTGGAGACATTAATTAATAAATAAATAATGTAATATTGATCTCCTTGCTTGTAGTTTAATTTTTTATTTTTTTGTTCGTAAATCCTCAAATGACCTCTCCCGCTTTGGGCGGAGCGGAAGGGCGTGTCAGACTCTTACCGACTAAAACCCATTCGTGTTCCTTCAGTTGCCTGTGCGCCAAGAAACTAGGTTGAAAAATATTAAACTCAAAACGTGTACACTGTATTTGATCTAGACTAGTACATTGTCACGTAGGCTTACGATTATTAATTAAGAAATGTAGGTATTGTTACCACGAATTTCAATTAGAGCCCCCATAAGCAGGGTTAAGCCTATATCAACACGAAAAATGAGGTTATATATGCCTATGAAACATACTCCTTTTAACCTTTCACTCCCGACACTACCTATATACAGTAAAATGAGAATTATGAACAGTAAGGAAAGCTCAGTAATCCGACACCTCCTTTGTCTGCCGCCACATTTTCCCTTCGTCCTTAACAATCTACATAATGGAAGAAACTGAATCCTTGTGCTCTCTAAGCAAAACATTATTGTAACTTAATACGATATTATATGGGTACCGTCACGAACATAAACACGTTAAGCTTTTGCAAAAATTAAAAATAAACGTGTATAATTACTTCTTTTTTTCTAGTAAATAATAATAATATCCGATGTATTGTATTTCAATTACAATATATCTTACATAATCTACAAATAATATTAATAGTATGTACAACTAAATAACAATAAATAAAAATAAAAAGAAAGAAGGAACGAATCATAGGGCATCAAAAAATTCATCCGCATCGCTGTCGACAGGAAAAGTGCCCAAAAGGCTGGCAGCATTGCCACGTTGTATAGCGATACTGATTCTTTGGCCAAAAAATAGGCCAGCCCTCTGGTCACGTGAAGAGTCGACCAACCGCTTAGCGATATCTCCAAAAACCAAGTGGGCACTCGGTCCCCACGGCCCTAGTGTTTCAACCCCAAACGGCTAGAACATATATCTCTCAATAAGATTCGAATATTTTCGCCGTTTGAGGTTTTCCGCACTTGCAGCAGCTGCTCCAGCACAGTCCACCTTGCTAGGAAGATGGGATGGCGCAAGGGTGTCGACACACGTTGCATCCCACACCAAAGGCCTGCCTAACTTCCAGGGCATTATGGTCATTCCGTCGGGTCTCTTCCCATCGTCGCGTGCCAAGCCGTTGGGTTCTAAAACAGCTGGCACCCCGGCGGTGGCAAGAGCACGGCATTACTATAATCTTTTTTTCTTGAAAAAATTTGACATCAAAGCGATTTTCGCGTGAAGTAACGATTGAAAATTTGAATATAAATGAAGAAGAGAAATAAGACCTATTTCATAGTAGTATCAGTTCGATGATAGGTAAATAAATGCAATGTAACATATTATAATTTTAATTAAAATTGTAAAAGAAAATCGCTTTTGAATTTTTGCTAAATCAAAGTCAAAATCAAAAGTTTATTTGCAAACTAAGTGTACATTTTGGTGTTATTTTATAATGTAGGTACTTACAACTTAGCGGCCTTTTCCAGGCCTCACAAATAAAATTAAAAAAAAAGCACGCAAATACACATATAATTATGTCCGTGACTGTACCGACATAGTATAAGGGTTCTCACGGGGGCAAAGGCCTTACAATGTTGAGTAGACACTTTAATCTGGCCTTGCATATTTTATCTGTATCGATAAAGCATTCTCGAGTTAAAGGTACTTTATGTATCAGTTATAAAGAATTTCTCTTTGTAATAACCCTATGCCTGTCCTAGGGTTCGCACTCACTCACGAAGATTTCATTTAGTGTTGTTACTTGTGAAATCTGACAACGAATAGTTTGTGAGTTTTCTTATTACTATAATCTTTGAGATCTTTTTTAGATAAAAAAAAAAATGTTGACCAGACACTCTTTTTGGGGTTATGACACCGACTTTATTATACAGAGTTATTTTTTAAATTTTGATTCTTTAGCTATTTTCAGATTCCAGACGGATTGGCGTTATTATTATTTTCAAGAATTTATTAAACAATGTTGAGTAGACACTTTAATCTCGCCTTGCATACACCTACTTTATCTGTATCGATAAATCATTCGCGAGTAATAGGTACTTTATGTGTTGTTGTATTGTTTACAATGTATTTCTCTATGTGATAACCTTTGGCCTGTCCTAGGGTCCGCACTCACGTAGGCTTTATTCAGTATTGTTAATTGTGAAATCTGATAATAAGTGAGTTTTCTTACCTATTTGTTTAATCTGTCCAAATCTTTAAGCTGATTTGGTGGTGTCAGTACGTAATTTTCGGGTGACCAAAAAGGCTCTCTGCTGAGGCCCCCCATAGCACAGCATCATGCTGAGTGGAAGCCTTCTTGTCAGCCATGACGTGCAGCTGTCGACTATTTCTGTTGTGTGCTCGTGATTATAGATCTATTTTTTATTTCTTTATTATTCTAGTTGACTTATATTTTTGTATGCACATGTTTCTGTCACAAGTAAACCTTTCTTTCTTGTTCTTGTATCTTAGATTTTTAAAACCATGCTCGACTCATTTGCTTTATCTAGATTTAAAAAGAAAAACTTTAAGAATATCTTTATTTTTGGGGTGATGTGATGACCCTGCAGTGTTTTAATTTATTCAAGCGAGTCGTGGTTAGCGTAGTTTTTATCAGACGCATAGGCGTCGTATTTTTTTTTTCTTTAATATTAATGTAATAAAATATAAGTAGGTACTTAACGATTAAACTGACATTTATTACCCTCAACAATAAGAATTATAGATAAAAATGTAGCAATAATAAAACAGTTATCGTAGGCTTACCATTTTACTTTCTAAGGAAATATCAATGTTATTTATTTATAATACTGTTTATAACGCAGTAATGACTCAACAAAGTAATTAAACAATTTCTTGACCAATCAACATAATGAACTACTCGTAATACCTACATGCACGTAGTCATTTTAAACGAGTTAACGGACAGCCCAAGGTCCAATAAATAGATATGCCGTATGTCAAACATACGGCGAAAATCGGAACTAAATGGGAAAATATACTGAATTTGAGGCACAGTTGATAATTTGTCTTTGCAAACATCGCCACCGTGGAATGTCAAGATATTCTGGTCACCCTACACTTGCGTATCCAGAATTTCAATACATTAACATTATACTAGTTCACCCTATAAATAAAACATAGAATTTTATAAATATTCCGATGAATTTAAAAATAAAGCGTTAGTTATATGCAAATAGACTATTTACGCCGTAGAACAGTAAAAAAACAACATTTCAAATACTTTGGTCTTTTCGGAATTTATTTATATTTCTTCGAAATACCTAGATTTCGCATAGGGTATCTTCGCAATTACTAAATCTATTACCAGCCTGTCCTTCTGCGTCAAACACAACCGAGGTACAAATTCTCCAACACGGTACATTTCGCTCATCCAAACAAGAATTCACACAAACAAATCACAAGAAGCTCATACATACATTTGTAAGCCACACACACGATGTATCACAATGTCAGTCTGGAATCTAAATAGTGGCTGTTTTATATAAATAAAAAATGATTTGCCATCCGTGAGGTCTGCGAGGGCAGGCGACCCTGGCTTTTCTTGTAGATACCTAGCCTATTAACTGTAGGAAACCTCATACTTTTATCCAGTCAACGAGTTTTTATTTAATCGGTACCTTGACCAGATGAATAAAAATAAAATTATTAATGTGCCTTGATATCATAGTACCTACCTATAGAAAAAAACCTCATGCTAAAATGCAATTTACTTGCTCTGTTTGGCATTTTCACAAATAAAGAAGGTACTTACTGTGTCGATTTTAATGAGACTAGCTTCCATCCGCGGCTTCGCCCGCGTGGTATGTCGATAAAAAGTAGCCTATGTTGTTCCCCAGAGTTCAAACTATCCGTATACCTAATTTCATCAAAATCGGTCTAGCCGCTAGCCGTTTCGGAGATTAGCCGGAACAGACAGACAAAAATTTTAAATATTGTTTTTTGTTTTTGTTTTAAGTACCGTATACACTTTCATAAGCATTTAGTAAAAAGCTGTTATTTTGACATTACAAACAGCCACTTTAATTTTATTCATCTGTAGAGATGGAAATCGCAAAAGGAGAGGATAAAGAAAACTTTTCATCTCGGCAAAAACATTTTATGCGGCTGAACAGTGGCGTCACTACCTTAGCCAGACTCTTGTAAAATAAACTAACTCATATTAATAGACTAGTTTACTAGCAAAGCGAAGTCATAAAAACAGAAGATTAAGGATAAATCAAATCTGCCGAGCCTTTTTCAATTGTGTTATGGTGTCAATCTTACCGGATGCAATTGAATACCAGTATTTTACATGGAGCGACTGCGACCTCCACAATCCAGTTACTGGGTAACACGATACCCTTGGTTATACTGGTTGTCAGTCAGGCTTTGGGCCTCTGACTACCCGTAACGACTGTCAAAGATCTACGAATGACAGCCGGAAAACAGAAGCTTACGGAGTCGAGTACAAATGACACAAGTTCTAACAAACAACATAAAAACAAACATAAGAATATAACAACAGCTGCTATAATTACAAAACGATCAGCTAGCAACAGTTGTTTTAGTGATTAGCATCGATGAACATATTTATGAACAATGTATTAGCATATGTTTAGTCTTTGTTCAACAAAACTGACTTGACTCATATACTCATTTGCCGTAAAATTATGTGGGTACGCTTTATTGCCCCTGTTGTTTACGCTGTTGCAAATATCGTGGCTTGTAAATCGGAGACTATATATACACCACAGTCAATAATGCAGGTCGATTTAAACATAACATTATGTAAATAGTTTCAAATGTGATAATAGTACAAGGGATCATCAGGAATAATATAGAAGAAAACAAATTAAATTAGTTTCATTTGTCACAGAAACACGTGCATACAAAAAAGATAATTAACTCTAATAATAAAGAAAAACAAAATAGATACATAATCACGAGCACAATACAGAAATAGTCGACAGCTGCACGCCATGACTGTGACAAGAAGAACAGAGTTGCGGAACAAATCTAAGAATGGCTCAGATCGAAGTCGAAAAACCTGAGGAGGGAGGAGACCACGAGGAGACCTACAGTAAAGCTACGGTCTCTTTAAAACGTCAGACGCTACCGACATGCGACAGCGTGCGGTAACGTCACGACCGACGACCGACATGCCGCCTGTCGCGGATTCATGGTCTGTCTCGTCGTTCGAGATCGCCCGTTTGCAACGTTTAGAAAATACACTGAGTGGACTAAGTTTAATTGTTTTAACCATAAATAAAACGAAACTACTACAAATAGCACTGTTCTTGTTGGAAGAAGAACAGGAAGATGGTAAAGTTCTTGAACTGCTTAAAAGCAATAAGAGAGTTATAGAAATAAAAAAAATAAGAACTGAAAGGAACCCCTAATATTTGTATAAATAAGTAGATATCTTAATCCTTGCCAAGTTTCTCCATTTTAGACTAAAAAGTTACTAGAAAACACCTCGCACGTCACGGCGTCTAGCAGTAGCGTCCGTCGCTATGCTTTGTTTTGATACCGACGGACGCGTGCGGCGTGTGACCTTGGGCTGTCGCAACTGGAAGTCGCGGGCGGCGTGCGAGCGAGACCGCGTCTGTGTATTTACGTCACAAATATAATATTCGGCCGTCGTCGGTGACGGACGCCTACACGGCGCCGGTCGCGGGCGGCGTGTGGTCAGATAGACCGCACTCTAAAGACAGACAATAATGAAAAGAAAACAACTTCAAACTAAATGCTGGTAGCTGTTAGCAAACATTCGAGGAATAATCTGTAGCACAATAACCAAAAGTTAGAGAAAAACTTATAATCATCTTACGAAACAAGATTTGATTTTTAACCCCCGATGGACAAAGAGGGGTGTTATGCTAAACGTGAGTATCTGTGTGTCTGTCTGCTGCATCGTAGCTCCCGAACGGATGAACCGATATTGTTTCTTTTTGTTTTTGTTGGAGTGTTAACTTGACCGAGAAAGTTAATAGCTAAGAAAACACGTTTTAGTTTGTGTGGGTTTATTAAATTTTAAATTTATCTTTAAGCCATAAAGGAACAATCAACCATCCATCTTGCTACGTCATGATAACCTGATATTCTTTTGTTTTCATGAACCCTTAGCTGCATGGAAACAAAACAACGTCGGGCGTGAATTCGAAATCAAAATAAATCAAACAATATAACGTGGTAACAACAACTGAAAAACAAAGAGATTTTATTGTATTTTTTATACGAACCTGTCGAATATCCGAATTGAATTATTCCAAGGTCGCTATGTAATGCTCATGAATTCATGATAGAGACGTTTGACTTATTGTTATCTTTTTGTTCGAGGTAGGAAAACCTTCGAGGTCCTTGGTACAAGGGAAAAAAAATACGACGCAATTCTACTATATTTAGCCAAATCTATGCATACCCAGACTTTTCAAAGATTAGTACGATGGACGAAGCAGCTTAACCATAGAGTTTCTTGGTTTTTCCGCTCCATACGAAACTACAGTTTGTAACGAGCAACTTGCTTCAGCTTTCTGACTCGTTGACAATTTCAAAGTACCTGTAAATGGTTTATTTTAAACTAGCTTCTGCCGCGGCTTCGCCCGCGTGGATGTCGGAAATCATCCCACGGGAACGTGCTACCCGAACAAAAACATAGCCTATGTCCTTCCCCAGGATGCTATCTATCTCCTCGCCACATTTTATCGAAATCTGTTCAGTGGCTTAGGCGTGAAAAGGTAACATACAGACATAGTTACTTTCAAATTTATAATATTAGTATGGATAAACGCTTTGACTGATTTAAGAAGTATCATCGTCACTCGTCACCCACACCATTTTTCAACTCTGTGCATAACATAAGCAAGCATAAATAAAATCTTCTACGGCGTTAACAACCATACTATAACAATTATAAATTCGAAAGTAACTGTGTGTCTGTCTGTCTGTTACCTTTTCCCGCCTAAAACTCTGAACGGATTTGGATAAAATTTGGCAAGTAAATAGATGGCATCCTGAGGAAGTACATGGCTACTTTAGTCTCAAAAATAATCCTAAAAGCTTAAACTTAGCATTTCTTAAGTTAGGGAAGTATGAACATTTAAATTTATGCTTTTGGTTAGAATTTTTAAAGATTTTTGTTTCCGCGTTTTTGTAAAATCGGGGTAAAATAGGGCATGATTTTAAAATTCACATGATTGTTGAAATTTTTGTGTACCTCTTTATAAGAGATTTAAGGATTTGGAAATATTTAGTCAGAACCCGTATCTTGAGGTATTATTTATTTCATTTAAATCGGTCGACCCGCTTAAAAGTTGAAGATAGAATATAAATTAGCTAATATGTAGGTTACGTGATCATTGGCGGCGCTAGAGTATTTCAAATTAATGATGATATTATTAAAATAAATTATTATTATACATTTTAAGTTACACATTTAGAATCATAAAAACCTGCACACTAATTGCGTAACACACTATCAGTCACAATCTGAATAATTTTGAAGCCTATTTATTGTTAATCCATTGCTTCATAAGTTCAAAAAATTTGTCTGCTCAACAACGTAAATAACGCAATGAAGGTTGTTGAACTGTCAAAATGAAAGCCATTCTTACTGTTAGTGTGTTACGCAATTACGCCACTGTTTAATGAAAATAGAAAAGGATTATTTGCATTTATTATCTGTCTGTCTGTTACCTTTTCACGCTTTAACGGCTGAATGGAATTGGATGATAGGATACTTTTTATCTCGGTAGCACGTTCCCGTGGAATAATTCGCGACATTCACGCAGGCGAAGCTGCGGGCAGAAGCTAGTATTCTATAATTTCAGTTACATTTCATTTAATTAATTATCAGCAAAAGCATGACCAGTCCTTCATTCATGTGAATATGTTAAGTGGTTTTACACAAAGAGAAACTTCTCCCCTTGAACTGTTCAACCCTAAGGGATGGCTCGTAATCGAGTATTCGTGATGTGTTTCGATAACTTGTGTCGATTTTTTTGCAACGAACTCCACGGCTACTTATAATTAAATTTAGGTATTTATAGTTTCTGTAGGTGTCGTAAAATAGATAAAATTTGATCTGTTTAAATTGCATTGGCATTTGATATTCATCGAGTATGAAATTTATTTATAGACTAAAAATGCATATTTTTTAGTCTTCAAATAAATTTAAATATGTATAGGGACCTATTCATGACTTCACTTCGATAGTTTCCTTCGGTTTACGGAACAAACAACATTTTTGTACTCGGAAAATAGACGCAATTAAACATACTTAAGAAGTTATGAACCCATGAATATCTATGGTGTAGTACATAATTGCAGGCGACTAGGAAGATCCTTGAGTTCAGTAGGAAGTAAATATAAGTGGTTTCGACATAAAGACACATTCTGCATCTACTTCATGCACACAAGTTCATAGATTTTTCCTCCAAGCTAATACAGGTCGACACACTAGAGTATAAAGACGATTTTCATATGTTTATTGTAAGCTTTATTTATGTACAGTGCGTACGAACATAAAACTCCGATGTGGTGCTTGATACAAATGTGAGAACTGATCGTTTATATGCAAATTATGTGTACGGAAGTGTCTATAAATATTCTGATTTCACATCTTTATACATAAGTTTTAAAATTTTCTCGATACCTCAAATGGAATTTGATTTAAGATGGCGCAACACTAGTCTTTCAAGCGTGCATTAAGCCCTCTACAGACCATTCAGTTGCAAGTACCAGAACATTTTGTAAGTCCATAAAATGCGCTCGTATTAGGTCAAGCGTGTGTAAAGAGCTTTTCGTATGCTTGTGGCTAGTCCAAACCTCTTTGACACGGCCTTTTTCTTGGTAAAGTCATAGAACGTTTTATTGCGCAGTTTATTACACGTGGTTAGCCTGAGAATTTAGTCGCTAGACATTTTTAGATGGTTAGTCTTAACTTGTCTGGGATAAGGAGAGGCTACTAGTATAGTTATGTGGGCTCGAAATCTGTCTACTGTCTAGTTTTTAAGTCAGCGAGTTCAAGCTAGGACTTATTTTAAGAAATAATAATCCTGAAACATCTTATCGCAATAGAGGTAAACATTAAAACAAAATTTTATATTTCTTATGGAGACAAACCATGGGAATCAACTTAATATAAATCAAAACAAGTTATTTTTAAGCATCTTCATTATGCTATATACCGACATCTTATCAATTAAACTTAAAGCAATGTTAGCGCGGTGACCAATAAAAGACTGGACTGTATTTTAGGCAATAGTTTATCTCCGAGCTTATAAAAAAATATAGACTTTCCCGGACAAACAGTAAATAGTCTGATTTAAAATTAAGAGAGGAGTATCGTCCGTCGCAGTGGAGTCCGAGGAAGCGAGTTTAAAGTTACTTAATACATGATCATCTATTCAGAAAAACACGTAGGTACTTAAACGTTTTGATAACCATCGAAGGTTCAAAGCCTGTCGATCGAAAGCAAGAGTCAAGCTGAAGCAAGACCGGTTTGATAGTCTATTGCACGCCTGCGCCGCCGCCCGCGCCGGACCGAAGCGAATGGGAGCATTCAAAAGCCTCAAAACTTTATAATGGATGTTAGGAGACACGTTATTTTAATCTTGTAAGAAAACTACAGGTGAGTATTGAGTAACATTTACCACGATCTAACAGAAGGAAAACCATCGTGAGGAAACCTGGACTTACTTACATATAGTAAACGAGCTTTTGCGCGCGTGGATGTCGGAAAGGATCCCACGGAAATGTTCTACCGGTACTTAAAGTAGCCTGTGTTCATCCAGGTTATAAACTACATCACAGCGTGGTGATCAATGCTCATGCCTTCTCTGTATGAGAAGAGGCCTTTACCCTGCAGTGGGACAATAATAGGCTGGTATTATTTATAACCCAACATTATGGCTGTATTTTCCGATGTCGCTCATTTGGAGAAACATCGACGTAACTACTGATTTTGAAATTTTACAAGAGAGTGTTTTACAGTCGTGACTAGGGTTGCCACCCGTACTTTATAATAAAGTATTGTACTTTATTTTGGGCCAACGTTCTTTATACTTTATGAAGGCAATAAAGTACGTGAAAATACTTTATTTTATATATCGCTTGCCCGCAAGAATACTGTATTAACTCTAAAAACGTACTTTTTAAGGAGAAGCGATTAAAGTTTTTAACTAAAAATATTGTGGTATATCCATAAGATAAACAGATTTTTTAAATTATTAATATGTATTAGTATATACTCTATAATTATCCCTAAAGACATTACTCTATTTACCAGTATTTATTAAATTATTTCGACTATTTTTAGTCGAACTGTATTATTAAGTCAGTTAGTGCCAAATTTTGACATGATACTGTATTCTTCCGGACAAGCGATATATACTTTTAAAGATTTTTTTAAATTGTTTACTTAAAGAACTACAATTAAAGTTTAGGCTATTTTTCGCGTGTAACAGACGATACAATATTGTTAAATTTGAAAGCTATCAGAACTTAATTATTTTGTGAGCTTAGAAGAAGACTGTCCAATGATATTAAAAAAATAATTATTGCTGAAAAACAGTGATATATAATTATGACTTGATAGATGATTACTTTAATTTTTATAGTCACATGCTGAAAGTATTTAATAAAACTTAAGTTCTAAGAAGAGAATAAAATTACAATTTTAGACGAATACAATATTATGCACAATCTAAGGAAATAATTAATGACAAGAAAAGAAAATCTCTTCTTTGGATATGAAACTGGAAAAAAGATAAAAGAAATTGAGATGTCTTCACCTGAAGTTAGTAAAAAAATTCATAAGTTTCATATTGTTCTTGGACAAAACCTTAGGGTATCTGGATAAGTGGTTCGATTTTAGTCACACAAATTGGTAAGGTGCCCCGAGGCAAATGCAACTAGAAAAAATAAGGTTCCAACTTTGATTTTGTGCAGTTTCATTTTTATTATAAATTTACTTTATTTGATTAATCTACACGATTATCAATTTCATTAATATTATATTTAACCTAGTTCTGAAAAGAAAGCCCCTTAGGAATTGATATAATTAAACTATTTTCTCGTAGAGGTAGAAAAAGTTGCAATTACCCCGATAAGGGGCAAATGCAACTAATGACAATCATAGTGTTTCTGTTGGTCTTAAAATTATGATATAAAAAAGTTATTCAACGCAATGCGATAACGTAGGCGATTTTGAAACGTAAGTTAACGTACCTAAGCTCAGTTTGGAGTAAAATAAATATTTCCTAACTTCAGGGGCAATTGCAACTATTTCGTTAATAGTTAGTGTTGTGAATTTACTTTTCACTTTTGTCGATATACGAATTTTATGGAATGTTTGATACGAGGAAAATAAAAATAACAGCAGGATATATGGCACAGTTTTTTAATAGGAAAAGAAAGAAAGTTACGAGTTATCAGTCTTCATAATTGAGAAGTAACATTTTAACAATCACATTAAAAAATCACACAAACAGGAATTTCTTGTTCCTGAGAAATATTAAGTTACATTTTAATTTACTCAGTACCTACACTACCTACTTTTAATAAAAGAATAGTAACAAAACTTACGAGTTGTCAGTCTTTATAATTGAGAAGTAAAATTTAACAATCACATTAAAAAATCACACTAACATAGGAATTTCGTGTTCCTAAGGAACATTAAGATTTAAAACTTTTAAAACATTTTTATTCACTAAATATCCACTGATAATTTAACAATGAAAAACAACAATTTAGTTAACTTACTTATACTCAACAACATCAATATCATTAGGAAAAATTACTTGCGAGTTATCATGAATGAAGGTAGGATTTGGGAGGCAAATTATTACGTCACTTTTATCAATGATAGAAATGTCGTTATCAATCAATTTATATTCCCTCTTACTTTTCTGAGACTTAAATCCTTGAATAACAAATTTGTCATCAGTGATATCCTCAACTAAGCATACATATTTGTATGTCTTTTTCCCCTTAGAAGACTGGAATTTCGCCAAAACAAATTTACCTATTTTTGGGTATAGATTAGATGAATATTGTGTGCTGGATGTTGATGGTTCAGAATCTATGACTATTTGTTTATTTATTTTTTTTTTTTGGTTTTGTTTTCTTTTGATTTTTCTCTTGGTTTTTTTCCTTTTTGGTGCGTGCAATAACACACGTTTTATCCTTTTCATTAACATTTTCTTTATTTGAAATATGTGCCTTTTCTGTTTGGTTATTTATTTCTTTCTTCAATAAATTTTCCTCTTCCAGATTACATATTATATTTTGGTTATTTGTATCTGTTATAGTCAATGGGCGAAAACTATCGTCTGCAGATTGTGCTTCTTCCAAAGTATTTTGGCGCCAGGAATCAATGTCTTCTAGTTCTGTAGAGCTGTTTGACGTGTAGGAGCACACGCTGTCACTATCCGATATTTCACGTCTTGTGGTTTTTCTGTTAATTTTTGTTTTCTTTTGTTTTCGTGGAATTTTTTTAGGATTATTAGATTTGTTATTTTTTTTAAGACTTTTTTGTGCTTTTCTTAATTTTGCTTCTTCTTTTTCTTCTTTCTCTTTTCGAATACGACTCATTACATCCTTAGAAGTTAATATTTCAGCACCATTAATGCGTTTCTTCGGATTTCTTGGTGGATCATTGCGAGCTATTGTTTTTAAAACTAATTCTTCAAAAGATACACGTTCCTCCACACTATTTTGGTTTTCCCTTGGCTTAACTACTTTACAATCCAGTATTTTTACTCCAGATGACCAAGCTGTTTTAGTCTCGTTTATTTTTGGTGGCAGTGTAAAAGTTTTAGGATCTTTTACAGTCCAGGACTTCACACAAGGGACTTCTACAGTTTCTTCACAATTGTCTCGGTCCCTTTGTTTAAAGTAACCATCTTTTTCATCTATATCCTCTACTTTTTTGTCATTGATTTGAATACCACCAATGATTTGTTTATTTAATAATTTTATAACCAAACCTAAAAGGCTTGGCAATTGTGGGTCATAATCATTTCGGCTGACGACATTTGAAATCTGGTCTTCTGGTTGCTCTTCAACTCGATCTGGTCCATTTGATATCTGTTCTTCTGGTTGCTCTTGTACTTGATCTAGTTCTAAAGACTGTTGCTGTAGATGATATTCCCATTTAGACCATGACAACGCATCAAAATTTTCTTTCGAGATGGCGTTTGGGTTAGCAGGAAATGATCCCGTCTTAATAAAGCCATTTTCGATAATTACTGGGTTTAAATTGTCCCATATGTTTGTAAGAATTCTCGCGAATTCTGACTTAGGCAATTTAGCCCCTACATGAAGTCTTTGCCATTTGATAAGCTCACTCTCCCAACGATCTTTTAAAGGTTTCATGGTGCTGCAATCCAAAGGTTGCAGTATATGGGATGAGTGCGGTGGTAATTTTAGGATCGTTATCCCATTTGCTACAGCAAGTTCTATTACACTTAGATCACAATGAGTTGAATGCCCATCATATATGAGGAGCACCGGTCTTTCAGAGCCGATCGCGGGAATGAAAACGTCTTTAATATATTTTTCAAATATAGATGTTTCCATCCAGCCTTTTCTGCTTACTGCGTAAGCTGTTTTAACTGTTTCATCTTGGTATACCCATTCACTCCAAAGATGTTTACCCTGGAAAATTATTAAAGGTGGAATCTTTCCACCCAGGGCATTTGCAGCCAAAAGGACGGTGGTATTGTCTCTGCCAGGTGAGCTAGTAGTTCTTGTCGATCGGTATCCGACCTGTCCCATTACTTTAGCTTTCGATGGATCACAGCAAAAACTGGTCTCATCTAAGTTGTATATATTTTGAGGTTTTGCAGTTAGTTCTAATTCTTGTTGCGTCTTTTGTAATAAATCGTAATAGTTATATACAATGAAAGGATTGCAAGCCTTTCGCCTTGCGGTCTCCACGGATTGGGGTTTTTTTAATGATAGATTATTTCTGCTCCTAAACCCCTTGCACCAGTCATCGCCAGGGATGTCGTTTTTGAACGGCGTAATAAAGCCATTTCTTTTTATGTAATCCGATATCAAAACTTTGACCTCTTGCACCGTTAAAGGAAAACCAGTTTTTTCCATTATGTGAATATATCCGGCTATTTTTGTTTCTGTGTATTTAGTGAATACAGTAGGCCTACCGCGATATGATTTTACCACTCCTCGTGATCCGCGTAATCGGTGAACCAAAGTAGACCTCGGAACTCCGTAGACGTCAGCTGCTTGATAGGTGTTTAATTTATTGCTTCTAACATCTTCTAGAGCTTTTAACAAGTTTTCCTGGGTATATTTGTTTTCCGTTTTTCGTTTATAATTCCGGACCATCTAAAACAATAGATTAAATTTATTTATGAAGCGAATTCGCTAAATTGGCCAGTCTTTATGACATCATCATTATCAATACCTAATCCAGTAATGTACACAACTACACAATATCAATAAAAGTACATATTTCACAGAATTAAAACATCGACATGGCCCATCACTATTGTTTCATGGTTTCATATAAACCAAAACGGGGTAAATGCAACTAACCTCAAAGTTACAATTACCCCATTTTAGGTTATTATCAGGGAAAATGTAACTAAACACATATCTTGTTGATGCTTTGACGAATCTTTAAGCAAAAAACAATCATAGCTACTTACGGTTGTCAACAATACACTCCACTTGAAACACCAGCAATAAAACACTCTAAAACATATTTTTTGTAGATTTTAATCACCACGTGCGTTCGAACAAAACTGTTTCAAAATGGCGGTTTGACAAATCAACCTGTTTTACCTTCATTATTAGCTGCAGTGCTGCCACCTGTTATTTTTATGTAACGACAATGGTATGCTCAGTAATCTAGAGATGGCGTTATATTTAAAAATGTAATATTATGGGAGATATTTAATTTAGTTACAATAACCCCGTAGTTGCTTTAGCCCCGGGGCACCTTACTTTTCACTGTTCAACATAAATTTAAAAAGTAATGTTGAATATAAGCATTTTGTTCACATAGTTGAAACTTTAAAACCGGTAAAACGTAATATTAATATGTATAATTTCTATGAAGAAATTACCTTATTGAAGGCGTTATACGCACAAGTTAATCATTCTAAAGATTTTTCGGGATCATCCACATCACAGAACTGTAATTTTTTTTTTCAAAGTAAAATGTTTTTGTAAATAGGTATATACAAAATTATGTCATTTCTGCTATCCATTCCTGCCACTTCAGCATTTATACAGAGTTTTTTGTCTGGTGACCGAAATAGACTGTCCCTATACTTAATAGAAAATAAACTATTTATATACTTGAATTAAGACAGTCTGTAAATATGCTGTTAAGATATTCACAAGTAACAAATATTTTTAGGTATAGCTAGAGCCAACAAAAAATATGCATGGAAAAAAATTGTAGGGCAAATAATTACTTAATACTTTATTTTCAGGTGTTGTACTTTATTTTTTAACCTTATAAAAGTAAATATACTCTATTTGCTTAAAAAAAGGGTGGCAACCCTAGTCGTGACCGTTAAATGTATGAACCTAACTTTTACATTAAGGTAAGTACAGTACAACTATTTTCTTAATGTCCCTCGGGAATCATCGGATTTCCGAATACAAACGAGTGCTGATTTCCATGTCCATCAATTACATCAATTATTAGATTTATCGTGTATAATAATTTGAATTCACAACTATGTACTTTATTGTTGTTTTGTTTTCACGGAATTCAAAACAAAACAACAATAAAGTACTTAGGTACAACATTTACAAGCAATCAAAACGAGTTAAGGCTCGTACACACTGGCGCGACGCGACGCCCGACACAAAGGCACCGCGTGTCGCGCGACGAGCGGCGCCTTTGTGTAGCGCTGTCGCGTCGCGCCTGTCTGTGGGAGCCTTTAAGGCTCGTAGACACTGGCGCGACGCGACGCCCGACACAAAGGCACCGCATCGCGACAAGCGGCGCCTTTGTGTAGCGCTGTCGCGTCGTGCCTGTCTGTGGGAGCCTTTAACTTGACATTTTCAGTTATGTCAAAACAGCAGTCGAAACCAACTGAGTTTAAATTGTTTATTTTGATCCACAACCCAGTTACCGGGTAATACTACCCTTTGATAAGACTGGTTGGTCTTTTGGGATTCTGACTACCCGTAAAGACTGTCAGTCTATTTTTGAATGATGACCGACCACCGGTTTAACGTGCTTTCCGAGACACGATGGGGTCTCGATATGTCATGCATGGTCACCCATCTACGAACTGACCGCGGCAAGCGTAGCTTAACCTTCGATCAATCCGTGCGGCTGTTATCATTTAGCCATGCGCCCCCGAGAAATATTGTAGGAAACCAATAGCCATAAAATATGTAGGTGCTAAGATTAAAAGCGAGTGTTTTAAAAGTTTTGTTCGTGTTTTCGTGTAGCATTTAATTACCTACACTCACGTAATGAACAGTCGTTCGAAATGTTACACATATTAAATTGTTGGTTCATGAAAATGTAATAAAAATGTTTTAATGTGCGTGCTAACAGCTAACAAATACGTGGGTAAGGTATGATATAACATCTGCATTGCATCTGATTAAAGTTGACCAATGAAGAAGGATGCATAACCATACCACGCTACCACAAAAAACCCATAATTCCACCTTGACCGAATTAAACGAACTTTCACTGGAAGCGACATTAATTAAAATAAAATTAAAGGTCGAAGCGTGCGTGCTTTGGAAGCACTAAAGTTTAAAGGGAGGTGTGAATTTCTCGAAAGTAAATTTTATGTGTTCCAGTACGTCTTAAGCCGATTTTACACGGTCAAAGGGCACGAAAGTTGGTGATGATTAAGAAAATAAACACTGGAGAAATGAAACCTTGCCTGTGACTTAATAAAAATCGAACTTATTTAGAACTAGCTTATGCCCCCGGCTTCGCCCGCGGGGAGGTCGGAAATTATCCCACGGGAACGTACTACCGGGATAAAAAGTATCCTACGTGTTCATGCAGGTTATAAACTATCTGTATTCCATATTCCATCCAAATCCGTTCAGTAGTTTTTGCGTGAAAGAGTAACAAACAAACAAACATCCATACATCCATCCATCCATCCGCCCATCCTCACAAACTTACATATTTATATTATTAGTAGGATTTAAATGTAACTTTCCACGAAATAATAAGTGAAGAAAATTCCTTTAATTGGAAATGTCAAGCGGAGTAACTGACTTTCGATAAGTTCACTGTCCCTAGAGCATTTTCCTATAGAGACCACTTAAATAGAAAAGCGGCTGAAGTTGATACTTAAAATTCCTGTACTAACTAGAAAGCTATTGTTAACGTTACATCACAACTGTAGCACCAATTAAAATTGCTTGAAATCCAACCGTAGCAAAAGGAAGGAGATTATTCAACAGTCGAAGGAAATGTTCCTCCTCGAATACATACATACGTATCCCTTTCGAAACTTGTTTGCAAATAAAGACTGATTTACATTGATCCAGCATTTGAACCCACTGGCCAGCTGGATTAGTCACCGGCCAATTGACAGCTGAAGTTTTTTTGTGCGTGTATTGTGTGCGCAATGGCAGTGGACAGACGTGTGTGGAAATGGGAAAGGGAGACTTTTCCCAGCAGTGAGACATTACGGGCTAAATCGATAGAGATAGATATCGTGTGCTTAACCTTAGCCTTTGTTTCTCTATTTCATTCCAGCGCTGGATATAAGATATTGGATTAGATGTTGGATTGGATAGAAAAGTTGGTTTACCCTGGTCAAATATCGTTTGTCTTGGTATGGGCACGTGATGAGGAGCGATGAAAGCATGTGCCTAAAAGAGTGATGAATATAAATTTTGTTGGATGGAGAGTTAGAGGAAGACCAAATAAATGTGGATGGATTGTGTGAGGAATGATATGAAAGAAAAAGGAGGAAATGATAGCGTGACAGGGAAGAATGGAAGAAAAAATGTGTTGCGCCGACCTCATAGGACAAGAGCTGAAAGATCATGATTGGTCAAATATCGATCTAGTGTCACTGGATTCCAGTGCTGGATCAATGTAAAGCAGTCTTTACTAGCAAAGAAACTACCAGAGACAAGATAGCGTGTTCCGTATCAATAAAGTACATTGAGTTATTAGTTGTGTCAAGGAAACTAGACCGAAATCCAGTTGTAGCTATTTTTATGTCTAACAACTGTGTTGAGATCTAGTTGGTGGGAAACTGTTACAGTATTGTTTTTTTAAGGTTAAATGGATTCTAGTTCGTAGTAGTTGAATCTGAGATGTATTGCTTATCTAGCCAGTCAGAGACAAGAGAAAAAAAAATACAGGTCGAAGATGGAATCTAGGTCTTGTAGCTTTAACTGCAATTCTAACCTGAAAACTAGTACATGAAAGACGCCTTAATAAATAGGTACTCCTCTTTCGGTCCATGTCTCACGCGAAGTTCAACGGAATACCATGTCCACGAATGACTATTATTTTGGATCAGTTATCCTGGTTTCTGAGGTCTAATAAACTCTCTAAAACTATTGATTCGACAAAGTAATACATTTTTGCGAATGTCCTGTCATGATTGGGTGTTCAGATACACAATGTTTCAAGTTATCGAACCTGTAGCAGCACTATTCAGTATTTACTACTAAACCATCAAAAGAAGCCATGAAAGTAAATAAAAATCTATTCACACCGTACTACGTCATTTTTTCAGCCCGGATATGTAAATAAAGGTTGCAGACTCTTTGTTCGCCCAACCTTCATGGAGGTTGAAACCTTAAACATGCCTTCATAACTTCATAGCAGTCGAAGTCACTCCCTGTCAAGTTCAGAAACTAATAGAGTACGCGAGGTCGTAGGAGGTCGATATTACAAAGGTGGACGGAATCACGTACCTACTATGTACGTACTCTGATAACCGCAAAGCAATTTTTAGGGCTGTTCAAAATCCAAACGTAGATTTTTTTTTTTTTTGCTTTTATGAATATTTAATCATATTATTATTTAAATTACAAAATGCGAAGATTATTATTTTTATTTATTTATTCAAAATCTGTATTAATCTTCTCGTCGTTTCAAGGTTTTCTATAGATTTAGTTACATTTGGAGTTCATTTAACTATTTAAGGTATTTACATCTACGAGTATAACGAGGTTATTTAAATATCTCAGACAACCAATTATATACGAAAACCTAAGTCAATTACAGAGAATCAATAAAACAAATAGTCTTGTACGCAATTTCAACGTCTGCTCTGAATAGAATCGCATAAATTTTGAGTCGAACATTTAATCGGTCAATTAAAGCTGGTTTGTCCGGACAACCCTGCTGTGTATGCACTATGTTCATTGTTACGTAATGTAACGTTTCAGTGAAACACTAGGAAGTAATGTAACACGATCGCGTAATCACGTAGCGTTTGATAATTGATACATAATACAGCAATGTCACGAATGGGGGGCTCATGGCAAAGTAATAACAGCCGAACGAGTCGGTCGATCAGGTTAAGCTACTCTTGTCGCGGTCGGTCCGTGGAAGGATGACCATCTTTACATACCGAGACCCAACCGTGTCTTGGAAAGTACGTTAAGCCGTTGGTCCCGGCTGTCATACGTGGATCTTTGACAGTCGTTACGGGTCGTCAGAAGCCCGTAAGTCTGACAACCAGGTTTACGAAGAGGTATAGGTCTATTACCCAATAACTGGGTTGTGGAGGTCGGATTGGCAGTCGCTCCATATAAAATACTAATATTCAGCTGCATCCGGTTAGAATCGAACCTAACATAGTTGTAAAAGGCTAGGCTAGGATGATGACAGCAATGTCACGAATATGCCTGTCATACTCTATAACGCGGTCGGTTATAAATACACAGTATAAACGTTCGGGTCAAAAACCTCGTGAAAAAAAGGCGTATTATGAATTCACCACCCGTTCATGTGGTTATTTCTGACATACGGAGTGTCGTAAATACTTAAACAGGTTTAATTTTTTTATTATATTTTGCAGAAAAGGTGTCCAATTATGCAAAAGTTACGAGACTTGATGATGTTACTTCAGAAGTGATTTAGTATATGATTCGACTAGCTTTCTCCCGCGACTTATTCCGCGTGAGATTTCTTGGTCCCCCGACTTATCCCGTCGCATCGCATCACCTGCCCGCGCTAACAATTCGTTTTCGCTTAGCGTTCTTTCTGACATTTTTTCTTTTCGCTCGGCTCCTAAGGGTCATAGCGTGATGTTAAATAGCCTATAGCCTTCCTCAAGAATTTAGCTATTAAATGCAAAAATAATTCTTCAAATCCGGCCGGGAGTTCCAGAGATTAGCGCGTTCAATGGGTCGGGGGCCGAAATTTCATAAGTAATAAATAAGAATAGACAAGACACAACATCACGCCCGTAATCCCCGAAGGGTTAGCAGAGGTGTACCTATAGTACACCCACATTTCGCCAGATGTTCGCCAGACGACCCATAATAGTGGGCGAGCCAATTGCCATCAACCGAGCACAAATCCGGACTCCGGGCTGCTACTGAGAAATTCTTAATGGAAAACCCAATAACACTTTGCTCGACCTTGGAATCGAACCCAGCACCTCATGCTCTGCAGTAGTTTCTACGAACAATAGACCAATGAGACAGTAACTACCTAATAAGACTTGAATGAAAACAAATATTTTAGTTGTGACGTCATGATGACCATGAACTCCGAGGTGTGTCTTTCACTATTGTCACACTTATGTATAGTTTCCGTAGTATGACTAACCGAAAAAATCTGCATTGAAAAAAAAAACTGTTGTGCCCATAGAAATATGTTACTTGCATTCCAAATAGGTACGTTACTCAGAATAGTAATATTATTACTAAACCAAATATTTTATTCATTAGATGCTATCAGGAAATACGAGTATTTGTCATGAACGTCTGTTAAGAAAAACGGTAGGTATTAGTAACTTGGCAGAATTATCAGCTGACCCTACAGTATAAGCGTGCTCTGAATCTTTAAGAAATGTAGTTACTTGAAGATGGTACGTAGGAGATACAAATGAATAAAAAAGCCGTCGGTCCCGCCCGACTCAAGGCTCCCACAGACAGGCGCGACGCGACAGTGCTACACAAAGGCGCCGCTCGTCGCGCGCCACGCGGTGCCTTTGGGTCGAGCGTCGCGTCGCGCCAGTGTGTACGAGCCTTCATTCGTGGATCTTCGACAGTCGTTGCGGGTCGTCAGAAGCCCGAAAGTCTGACAACTAGTCTTCCCAAGGGGTATCGTGTTACACAGTAACTGGGCTGTGGAGGTCAGATAGGCAGTTGCTCCATGTAAAATACTGGTCAGCTGCATCCGGTAAGACTGGAAGCTGGCCCTAACAACGTTGGGAAAAGGCTAGGTAGATGATGATCATGATACACCTAGGATAGGTAATATTAGGCCCTGTGATTCTTGGCAAAGGATTGCCCAATTCCTGTTGTCACCGTGAGACCACAAAATGCAGCAGCATCCATCTTGTTTTATAAACAAATAAACATCATCAATTCGTCTACCAACTATGATAATTTTATTGGCTTTTCCCCTTTCACCTTGTCTAACAGCAGTTTCTAAGAGATCGACGTCCAAGAGTGGCTTCAAGTTGGCAAAACAATCAGTTTTCAAACACAAACAGAATACCAAAACACAATTAATTTACACACATTATACCACAGATTAAACACTAAAGATTGCCAACGTATTAAATTATTTGTGATACAAGCCTATTCTAGAAAGCACTAACTCCATGTCTCTAAGTGATTTAAAGATATTTTTACGTCCAAACAATAATAAACAAAGGCTGTGATGTGTATAGACAGTTCCAAATGCGTTTGCGCAAGCGTTCGATCAACGATCCATAGTTTATTGGTCTGTAATGGTCGAGGCTGACCCACGGTGCATTGTGCTTTGACAGTCCATAAACAAGAAAATCTTAAATCCACTTATTTATAACGTCATATAAAAGTACTTAAAGATGTGAAGACAGGCTTTCGACATAGCTTTTAGTGCCAATGCCAACAAAAATTAATCTTAAACGCCAATGCGGAAAAAGATTGGCGTTAAGATGACTTGCATCGCAAGCAGGTAAATCGAAAGCAGTGCCAAGACAATGTTTCTTTAAGATATATTGGTAGGAAAAGATTCCCTCGATAGTTAAATGACAGAACACGAACGACAGTTTCCTGTCCTGAATCATTTGCTTCCGATTAATGTAGGTATCATATATTATGTTTTAATGCAAAACTGGGTATACAAATAGAATTTGAATGGCTACCAAAAGGTTAGCAGCTATTAAGGCTCCTACAAACAGGCGCGACACGCGATGCGACACAAAGGCACCGCTTGTACCGCGACGAGCAGTGCCTTTGAGTCGCGTACGATTCGCGTCGCGTATCGCGCCTGTTTGAAGGAGCCTTTACAGCTAAAAACACTTGATGCCAGTAGGCACGAATGGGACATTTCTCTTAGCTCAGTTACAAACTTAAGGTTTTCGCCAAAGAATCAGCACCGCCATACGACGTGGCAATGCTGCCAGTCTTGGGCACTTTTCCTGTTGGCAGCGATGCGGACGAATTTTTTGATGCCCTATGATTCTTTGCCTTTCCTTTTTATATACTTGTAGTTACTTAAATATCATTATTATTTAAAGATCGTTAGCTTTTAAATTATGTAAATATCGGAAATTAAATAAAAGCACAAATTTTACAAAAAAAAAATAACTTAAAGTAATAATGTAAGTAATTATACAGAAAACTGCATGCTAAGAGTGCAATAGGTACTGCATGCAATGTGTTGATAAAACATGGCGATAAACTACGTCACAGATAGTAAGTATCTGTATTACTCAAAATTCAGGGTCAAATTAAATTTGCTATAGAAACTCCGCAGACGTGATGGTTATCGATACCTAAATATGATAAAACAAAAACTTCATTAAATTGATGATTTTTTTTTGGGCCCATCGATAGCAGTTAGTGTATTCACTTGAAATATAAGTTAAAAAAAAAACAGTTATTTTTGTCTAACCTTCACAGACTTGATTGGTATCGATATATAAACACAATAAAACATTTTTTCAACTCATACTTCATATAACAACCCTAAAAGAGGTCGTAGACCACAAAAAAAAACAATTTTTATCGAGTTTAGAAATCGATACCCATCACGTCTGCGGAGTTTCGCTAGCTAATTTAATTTGACCATGTATAACTTTCCCAATATTCAGTCGTGCAATTTGTAAATTATAACATCGTTTGCCACCCATTTCGCGTACTCGATGCATATCGCAATGCACCAATACTGTTATTAGTTTTGTGCCGATAACGTTTAGCTAATCAAATATATTTGCGACAAACATGTGTAATATTTACCAATACATTCCAAGTCCAACATGGGTAATAAATTTATTTTCGACATCGAGCGAATGTTGTGTAGCATCTACAACGTCACATGCGAGCAACAGTTGAAAAAATACAAAAGATTTTTAAAATTTTATCGCTAGACCTAAATTCTATAGAATTCGCAGCAATTACTGTATCTAGAACAGTTTAATGATTTCCAAACAGTTACAAAAAGCTAATATCAAATCCCACCTAGTTAAGTATGTAATCCGCAATGCACTCACAAGCTTTAATGTAGCACATATTGGTGTACACTCGATTATAAACCCAATTCAAACAGCTTTAGGTCTAAAATAGGGCATCACGCAAGAGATAAGATCGACCTAAAATAAACGAACGCATTTGTATTGCATCACACGTCATGTTACTATGTAACTGGTGTATGTACATAGTACTTAACAGCGTTGTAAATTCAAGGATTTCGGTTCGAGTGGTACCCATTAGGTTATGAACTAGCTCTTGTGTGTATATGTACTTTATTGAAGCATAGGTAATATTCAGTTAAGTAGGGTTTTTATTTTTTAACGCCGTAGGTGGTCATACTTCTGCCAGCATGTGGAAAATAAAAGAGAAAAATAGTTTTGTTCTAAAATAGTTGTTCGTTGTCATAAATTAATTATTTCCTTCGTAGTTATACTGAAAGTAATTTTTTAAGAAATCATGCCAGCATCAGTTTTCTAGAGATGCGTTTACAAAGTCCTTTCTTACACCAAACAAATTATATCCTGTTGCAATTAATTTTATCAAAACTCGTATGAGTATATTCGTCTGTTTGCCACTGAATTAATAGTACAATATTGTTATTGCAGAATACTTAACATGCATGTTTTGTGAATTGGAAAATTGCTGGATCTATTCTATAGATTCAAGACGATTATATCTAGAATCAATATTCAGGAAATAAAACAGGTAGGTATCTAAATACACAAAATTTTAATATCGAAATTTCAAATATCGAACGGTTATAATATCGCTGCAGTATAAAATGTCGAAAGTTTATATTGCCGAATGGCTATTATAATAATTATGATCTACGTTCAAAATGTCTAAATTCAGAATACCCACAAAAGAAACACCGAAAGAGTAGGTAGGTACATCAAGTAGATGGCTACCATGCAAATGCAACAAACGTGTTGGAGATGCTAATTAGATGAATTAATCAGAAAACGCACTAGGTAATCAGACAGCGTCCATTTGATGGGCTGACATCCCTGGTAGTGCAGCCTAGCTGTCTATTGCAATATTGACGAAAGAATGACGTTTAGCAAACGTGATTATGACAATAGTGCACATGCAGTAGGTAGGTACCGTCACTTTTAGCTTAAGGCGACCGAAAAGACCGACAATTTTTTTATAGATGACGAGAAGTCAAGATACTGTTGTTTTTTTTTTACAATTGTCCAGATCTTTACATTGTATGGAGACAGTTTCGTCATGGTGGAATCAACATGGTGTTTTGTAATATTGACGTTTCGTATATAATGAATATTACTCAAGAAGTCACAAGTTTTCATGGTCAGCGAGCCATGGTCAGTTGATTAAGTATTGATGCAATCATTAAAGACATACTAGTGGAGAGTATCAGTTTCCCAACTAAAGCGATTAAACAAACAAACAACAAATGCATAACAACTTATTAATGAAGGGACTAATCACTAACGATCTCCTGAACAAACCAATCGGAAGATATCATGTGACATGCCTACTTTAAATGCTGTTGGAATACAAGGCTAGGCTACTGTAGCAAACATCAAGAACGCTATGTCATTCACGTCTATTTAGAAATAGCATAATATTACACGGTTGCTTTACCTAATTATGCAGGTTAGCCCATCTTAAAATAGATGTCGTAAATGACGATGGAAGGGTTAGACCAGAGAAAGACGAACGTCGAACGTCATTATCATCGACGTTCTATAACTGTTATGGCCGGTGGCATGACCACTGCCGAAAAGGACGATGACTAAAGTCACATAAACTCTACGGACAGAAAGGTTAAATACCGTGTTAGGTACGTCTAGATGATTTACCTTTGTGTTGAGGCATCAAAGCATGCATGGTAACTAGGCGTGAAAATATGAAAACTCAACACCTTATGGATGCCCCTAATGAGCGCACGGCCACTAGGCCAGTTCTTTTAAGCGAAACAGGCCGAGGCATTAGACTTAGAAACGCTACGCATAACAACAAGACCTCACTACGTGTACTGCTTACCTCCTCACATGAAATACAAAGCGAATAGATATAACAAGCCAGTTAAAAGTCTATCCAACGTGGGATTGTGTAAGCCGCGCATTGTACCTGTCATGTCGATCCTTTAATCTTTGCTAATACAACCCAGCGGGCTTGCGAAATACATTTGAAGTTCTTCTAGTTTTCGGAGGATATGTTTCGGATTGTGCTTTGGAAAGGGTAACATTTAATTATCTATGTTACCTAGTATTTAAGGATGAATCGGCTGGAATGTTCGCTTCGAGTTTAAGTATAAAGGATGTCGATGTGAGGTGTAATGGTCTTGTTGAGAGCCAGAAAAATTGGTGGATGTCGTTAAGAAACTTAGAGATTAAGACAAGAATGTGGAAAGCCATATCCTCTTGTCTGTTAATGGTGATTAACAAATTTCATATGATCAGAAACTGAGCTGACAAGAAATAAATTATACGATATTTACAAGTTGATACGATAAAGGATGGAAACGAGCCTTCAAATAAATTCTGCCATACTTTAGACTTGAATGCAGTCCCAAAATCGGACCAGCTCCAAAGTTTTAAGAAAACTCAGAAGATGTTGACAATTCCTTGTACAGTAAATCTGAGAATATCTAGTGACGGCATTGTTTGGCACTTGAACTCGAGTCAGTCTTGCCAACATGCGAGCTGGCGCCTCTTAGCGTCGCGGTCTCGCGATCAAATAACTAGACAAAACAATGTATTAGCTTCAACTGCAGACAAGAGGTAATGACCTACTCAATGTTATTACTAAGGGCTAACTGTATTAATTACAGATGCTTATATAAGTTCTAAGAAACACCAATTCGAACATTTTATAAATAATAATAAAATAAATTGTATAGGTATGGCAGAGAGACAGAATTATGTTTTAAATACGTTGAGCGGTAACCGCAGTTAGCGATGTAATGTATAGGCTCCTACAAACAGGTGCGACACGATGCCACACAAAGGCACCACCTGCCGCGCGACGAGCGGTGCCTTTGTGTCGAGTGCGATTCGCGTCGCTTGTCGCGCCTGTTTTGTAGGAGCCTTAAGGCTCGTACACACTGGCGCGACGCGACGCCCGACACAAAGGAACCACGTGTCGCGTAACGAGCGGCGCCTTTGTGTAGCACTGTCGCGTCGCGCCTGTCTGTGGGAGCCTTTAATGCGTTACACATATTTGCTTGTATGCGTAATGCTTGTGTGTATAATAGACCGGGCGGCGCGGCGACCTGTAGCAAGGAGAATTTGTGAAAGTCTGATCCAAGTTTTTTGCAAAGTCGTCGATCAGCATTTTAACTTTGTCAAAGTTTTTCTAACGACAACATAGGGCCAACTCGGACCTATTTATTCAAAGATTAACCATAAATAAATATTTTCTGCTACCGTTGTTGTTATGTCAGCTAACTAAACAAAATATCTAGTACACGTTAATTGAAAGAAATACCAAGAAGATGAGATCGTTCCCGACTTTACTCGTTTAAACGAATGGCATGCAGTTAGAGGTAAATTGATTGCAACTAGCCAGTGGTTGTCATCATCGCTTTGTGCAATTACTTATTACATACTTCTATGTCGTTACCAACTCCATAACAAAGAAGATAAACATGTGACTGAATTTAAAGAATTGGAAGTCACGAATTCTAACGATAGCGTCAAAAAAATCATTTACTCAATAGGCTTATTACCCATTTTATATTCTGCATAGTCTGTTCTGCTCCTCAAAATTACTCAACACTTATCATTAATATTATAATTAGCAGCGTGAAGCATGAAGTCACGCATCACGCCTCTAATTACAGAATCAGGGCTGTTCTTGAACTAATTTAGCCAGACACATTTTGTGCCAACTAGTACCATCAAGGGACTGTCAAACATGTGTATGATATATATGTATAAGTGGCTTAGTACCACCACACCCTGTTTATTGCGTCTCCCGGAGACAAACTGAAAAAATACCACATGCTGTGCTTGGAATGATGTGTCATCTGCTTGTCATAAAATTACGGCACTTACATTTCTTTTTATGGGTGGGTGAAAGATCATCTGCGTTTAGCGTCTATCAGCAGGTCTATTCTGTAAAAATCTCACCGTGAAATCTCACCGTGAAAACTTACGTGAAGTGAGCTTGATGTGATTTGTCACTCTACTTGATGAAAACGATTGACAACTAACTTCACCTGAGTTTACACGGTGAGATTTTGACTGAATAGATCGATAGAATTTGGAATGTTAAAGGTACCTAATTAAGATTTACTTAGTTAGAACATGGAGCAAATATTGAAACATTTTGGTAAACATTCAATTCTAAGAAAGTAACTGGTCTTAAGCTTATTAAAGATCGAATTTCTCACAAACTTGACTCAAGGATAAGCGAAACACAAAAAGTTACTATATAGCAACAAGTACAACTTTATCATAAAGAGACTTAAGCAGCTGTTCGTCTCTCATTGATCGATGTAATGAAAATAAAACAAGATGGCATCCTTTTATAAGAACGATGTTTACGAAAAGATAATGTACAAGCGGAAGAAGAGTATTAAACAACCCTCGTTTTGATTCTCAATACAATACCCCTTATAAAGGGGACAACAAAAGGCCTGTCCTACAAGGTTCAACATTGATGCATTTGCAAATATACATTGCCTTACATGAAAGCATTGAACCACGCAATTGCGTCTCGTGTGGGCAAATATCCTTTCAAGTTAATGAAACAGTAATTTTAATCGTATCAAACAGTTTCATTGTGGAAGTGTGAAAGTACACGAAGTAATTAGCATACCTAAAATTACATTAGCGTAGACCGTTGTTTTTATGCTCATATTTCGCTTCAAACCAGACCCAACCTGTGTATGTGTGTGTGTGTGAAATAAGTGATATGCTCATTAAGGGCTCACTTATGGTAGAATTTTGAATGCGAGAGTTCTAATGCAAATTAGATTTTCGGCTTAAGAGATGTTGAAAATTGTATCCTTTCTTCGGTTCGAGAATTCGAAACGGTTCAATTGATATCCTACTTAAGTACACCGTAAACAAAAACGGATAACTACATCATCACGACCCACTTACAGAGATAAAGATACCACATGTCAAAAATGATATTTAAATGCAATCAGCAATAACGAAGATTGACGAAGCATCACGAATGCAACAATCGATGCAAATTAAAATGTAGATTGAAAGCTCTGTACCGTATCTGTTGGCAGAAGACTGCCGTATGTCATGCCAAATGGTTCATTTGGACATGATTTGAGCCTTGCAGGAGGCAGCCATTCGGTAGCTACGTGGCTGTGTAGTGACCTATATCTGAAATGTCCTAATTTCGACATTTTTGTATTTGCTTGTGTATACTATTGCCCGTTTTTATTACACCTAAATAAAAGCGCGCTGTTGGGTTTTCAACTTTCGGCCCTGAGTGAAGCGTTGAAAGTGTAACAGCGCGCTTTTAATTATAGACATATTAAATCATGTTTTAAAGTTACTGTTCTAACTTTGTGTGCCTCATTGGTCTTGTGATCGCGAACATGACCGCCAAGCCTGAGGGTCCTGATTTTAATCCCTTGGTCGGACAAAATGTGGTTGGGTTTTCCCATAATTACCAGTAGAAGCACAAAGTTTGTATTTGTGTCCGGTTGATGATATTAGGCATTATTGCAAAATATGGTCCGAGTGCGATATTATTTCATAATAACATTTTGGAGATATCATCGATGTTTTTGCAATTCTCAGCCTCAAGTTTCGATTGGAAATCTGCCACGAATACGAAAGTCTGTCTCTTTGGAACAACTTTCGCTCAAGGTCGTGACATTTTGGAATAATATGCTCACCTTCTACTATCATTAGTGGAATTTGGGAGTAGCGTCTTGAATGACAAACATGACAGTGCATTTATGCAAATATTTTCACCATCGCTTTCTTTGGGTTTTTCCATAACGAATTTCTTACTAGATTCGTGTACGGTTGATGGCAACAGGCTCGCCCCCTATTGCATGCTACATAAACATAACTGGCGAAATGTGGGTGTAAGTACTATAGTTACACCTCTGCCTTACCCTTCGGGATCACAGGCGTGATCTTATGTTATGTATTTTCACCAGAAAGACGAAATTTGTATAATCCTTTCATATACATTTCATTGCATGAGTTGTATTACAATAATTCCCTTTTGATAAAAGACGGGACAAAAAACATTATTTTTCTAGTACATTTGTACTTTGTACTATTTTGAAGTACATAACAATTATAACGTGCCAGTTTTAATTTATTTAATCACAATCCAATTAAGAAGGTTGAGACTTAACCCGCGTCTTACCATGAATCTACTGGCACTTCGTGGGAATATATTTCATAGCAATTACCGATTTTATCTTCATCTTATTGTAAGCATGAACAAATTATAAGCTGGTTATTCTATTTTGGTATTAATTTGTTTTGATCTTAAGTTTGCGGACATCAACAAGTCAGTCCTTCCTACACAGGTTGAGCATTAACCTTTATTGATGTATTTTTCTTTACCATAATAAATATCTAAGAATCCGTATGTCCTCTTAAGAAGTCCCAAGGTGTAAATACTCCCGCGGGCAGGCGCGACACGAAAGCGCAACGTGACTTTTGTAGAACAATATCCATGAAATTTTTATAGGAATTGTTCTACTAGACTCTAGAGTCGCATCGCGCCTGTTTGCGGAGCCTTAAATGCCGTGAAATGACGTATGACTTACGACGAGTCTCCAAGCATGATTTTAATGTCACTTGAGTATGATAAACACTTAAGTCCAATATTTATTTCAGATAGCGTGCAACTACTCAATATTCCATTTAAGTTTCGTCACCGAGGTCATGGTGCTTCCGTGCCGCCATATTAGTTTATAAATACCCCTCCATCGCAGGAAGTCAACTCAAAAACGGTTTCTTAATCTTATGCGCGACCAAACGGAACTTGCCATCGCTTCCTATTGTCAAACTCTGATTTTAAATGGCTCATTCGATTTTCAAACAATTGTTTGTTTTTTTCGGAATCAATAGTGGAATGATAGTAGAATATTGAATTCGAGGGATTCGAGGCGATTGTTTTTTACTTTTGGTAGGTGTTGAACAAAAAGTTGAATGACAAATGATTGAGTGCAGTGACTGAGGCTAAGTGACAAATATCACTGGCTAGTAAAATAATAATATTGGTCGATGGAGTTTATAAACTGAAGAAAAATTGCTATACTAATAGCATTAGCAATTTTATTGAAAACAAAAGGGGAATACATAAAATATTCAAAATCTATGATATTGGCTACAGCGAGTGGAGTGCGCTCGGTTACTTTTTCTCGCAATGTTTTTTTGAATACTCGAGTCTCGAAACGCTCTCGCAACAGTTTGTTACTGAATTAAAAGTTGAAATTTTCATGAGAGGTATTCACTTAAAACTCACTGAAGAGTGTACAGTTGAATCACAGCATGAATCATTTTCATTAATGTGTAAGGCCGGATGTGTATATGAATTATAGATTTCTAGAATTGCAAATAGGTCAGACAGTTACAAATTGTATATGTTTACATACATTTCGTGAATAAAATGTGAGCACCCGCGCATTTTGTTGATGTTTGTGGTGGTATCGAATACCGAATATATTTCGGTCAACCGATTTAGATCATTGCGGTGTCGTTCAACTCGATCAGATACACTGAAACCATTGACCTGTATAAGATAAAGCTTAAAACTGGGCACGAGCCAGTTTTATTGCGACATTATCGGATATCGACCAGCTGCCGCAGCTTCCATGCGGTTATCGACAATAAAACACCAGGAAATTGAACGGCCATGAAACTAGGTAGCGTCCGAACAGTGTACGGTAAACACAATTAAAAATGTTGTTTAAAGACTCCTTCAAACAGGCGCGTCAAGGCTCCTACAAACAGGCGCGACACACGACGCGAATCGTGCACGACACAAAGGCACCGCTCGTCTCGCGACGAGTGGCGCCTTTGTGTCGCACTGTCACGTCGCGCCTGTCTGCGGGAGCCTACACACGACGCGACACAAAGGCACCGCCTGTCGCGCGACGAGCGGTGCCTTTGTGTCGCGTGCGATTCGCGTCTCGTGTCGCGCCTGTTTGTTGGAACCTAAAAAGTTTAATTAAGGAAAAGACTGAGTCGGTATTAATCATTGAAAACAGATGGAGATTTTGGCGTGTCGGTGTCAGTAATAAAATTGCTAAACTTCACATCCCAACATCCAGAAGTGAAATTAAATTTATTCTGAAGTAGAGTAGGTACTTACCTACCGCAATTATACCTTCAAGTTAAATTATTAAAAGCAATAAACTAATAATTAGAAAATAACAAATTCTCGCCAGTTAAAACACAAAGACTATGTGATCGAAAGCCGAAATTGCTCATTATACCGGGTGCTCAATAAGCTTTTCCAGTCTTAATAGAATTAATTGGAAAACTCGGTGAACAGGGCCTTTCTGATAACCTCTCATTGGGTCCTTGTAGACGAATTGGAACAAGGAAATTCTTTGACAGAATATTTATTGCTTATCGAAACGACTTCAAGTAACCTTAAGGATATTTTTAAGAATGTCTGCATCGGTTCTTTTATTGAAACCAAACGAATACGTAAAATAAATTGATTTTGAATAAAAATACAAGCGACGCCGACGTGCGTTCTTGAATCAGTAATAAACAGTTAATAGAAAATTGTATGAAAGAAAGAAAGAAAATACGTTTATTTGCGGTAAACATGACGCAAAGAAAAAAGACACAAAAAAGAATGAGTTGGGGGAAAATATGCGTCACATCCACGCAAAACGGCAATCGCTCAGCATAATGCTAAGATGCTATTCTTGATCAATATCATGATTTCATTAGCAGTTATCGACGGCCGCCATTTGCAATTTTCCGAGCCATTTTCTTCTATGGTTAAAATAGTACTCTCAAAACAATAGTTAGATCAGAGAACAATATTTATAATTATGTATGATCAGATATTGTGGTTTCAAGAAATACTTGTAGAACGCAATAGACATTAATAACGAAACAAATCACTCAGTTGTCCCCGTAAAAGTAGTTATTATATTACAAACGTAACGTCGCCTGTACGAGGAAGGAGAAAATTATCTGAAGTACACAAATTAAACCGGATATCATATTTCAATTCAAGTAATTGTAATGGGTAGACTTGTCTAAACGAATGCAGTATTTCTATTTTTAGATCAAGACGCAAGAGATGTCGTTTCAAGTAATATGTACGATTCGGTTGGCACAATATGTAATTCTCACTTACTGACGACAAAGTACAATCTGCCGGAGTCTGTTTCCCGATAGATATAATCAGGGAGTCTTCCAAGTCTTGAAGGAATAAGTTGTTTCTAATCAAATGTGCATCATTGTCGTCATCGTCGCTTACCATCAGGTGAGATGGTAGACAAAGGATAATCTTTCAAACCAAAATTGGGAAAGAAAAATATTTGAGCTATCTGCGTGTGCTCTTCTTCACAAATTAGCTTAAAGGTACAAGTCCGTAGCCGACTGTAGGCGGCAGCAGAAGGCGACGTGTCGCCGCGACACTACTGGTTTCTATGTATTTCTATGAAATACCTTCCGTAGCTAGCGACACGTCGTTTTTATAGAAATACATATAAACCAGTAGTGTCGCAGCGACTAGTCGCCTGTTGCTGCTGCCTGCAGTCGGCTACGAACTTGTACCTTAACAAATGCCAAAACAAATTCCAACTTAGTTATTCCATCAACGGGCCAATGATTTGCAAAGCATGCATCACGTACATGGCATTAATCAAATCAGCGAGGAATCCCGAGAAATGCTCACATGTCACACGATACATAAATCGCATTACAATATAAAAGCTTTTCTCACGACTGTTGTAGAATATGTTTTGATTTTCTTTGACATTGAAAAAGTCCACTCTGATCCTCTTGCTATAGACAATCATTCAGATAATGAAACCTTACTGACAGTTTGAATTACCTATTTTGAAATTATTTTAATAGAATTCTAACTGGACCTTGACATAATTCTGTAATTTTCAGTGCTCATTTGAATTTTAAGTAGGTAAATAACTTAGAGACCACGAAAGTATTCTACTATTAACTGGTGACGAAGACGCAGACAGCTAAAAGAAAAAAAACATATCTACACTACATAACAATGTTGTTACAACAACGGATGCATTAATTACTCTATTAATATTTAACGACGAAACGCATTGTCTTCAAGACTGCATCCTTAGATAATAAAGAGTCCAGCGATCCGCGCGTGCGCATGATTCACAAATATGGCGGCTGCAACATGGCCGCCAGTAGCGGGGATTGCGTTGGGATTGCATTATCCATATTTGATAGGAGGTGTGCCGTATACGTGACCAGCAACATGTTTTTAATCACGATATCTTGATTGCTAATGTCTCTAGATCTTAGGAAAGTCTAAAAAACGCAAGCATATCAATGATTACTAAGAACTGTATCTTGGAAGGTCGGAGTCGTGACGAAAACTCAAAGATACAATGAAATAGAACAACATTTGTGTGCGTATGCTCGTCTATTTGATACTAAGCAGGGCTTAAATCACCTAGACAGCCACCGTAATCCAATTTGACTGAACACTCGTGCTACAATGTGATAATCTACCTGACAACTGCGACTGGTCACGCTTGAAGGCTCAACGCAAAGTAAATATGGGTTGACTTGAAAATGGAATAACAGAACGAGAAAAAGATTTCAAGATGATAGGTACATAGAATTTTTGAGATGCTGGTGATGCTATGGAACCAAACATTAATTTCCCATGAAAAATTATTGATAAGACAAAATACATTTGGATCTTTAGAGCCAAGTTCATTTGTGGATAAAAATAATCTTCAGGCCAAAGTTCAACTCAAGAAAGCCATGTATTAAAAGAGTGTCTTTACGAGCTCAATGAACTTCATCGATCGATTTATATTGGCATACATAGCTAGAATACGGAACTTTTCTAATAAATTATCCTCGACTAAACATCTACGCGTGGCCGGCTCGTATTTTTAATTCAATAAAAATATTTTTTCGATCTGCTTGTAGGTCGGGCAACGCACTCATTGGATACAATAATACTATTTATTAGTAAGCGAATCTTCTATCATCTTGTTATTTCGTCACCTCATATATTCATTCATTCTGAATTTTTACTTCGTTTATTTTGTAAACTTCAGCAACACGCTCATAGAAGTCAGAGTTATCATTGAAATTAAAATAAAGACGATGTGTTTTCCCAATATTATTATTTTTATTTTACACGCTTCGTGCCAAAAGAATCGAGTCATTCTACGCCTTGAAAGATATGCAGTTTTAACTGACATTGGCAGCGGTAAAGGCCACCTTTTGTAGTTTCACTTGAAAAGACGGTAATGGAGCCATAATTGCTTTCTAGTGGCTACAGCACCGTAGTTATGTACCTCATTTCTATCGATTTTCTAACTTCCGCGACATGGTAAACAGTTAATTTATTTATTTATCGAACCAGTATAATTACCTATAAGGTTAACCAAATTAAAATTCGAAAGTCTTCCGATCATAGATTTAGACAAGATTACTACAAAAGACTTGCAACTCAAAGAATGATTCTCACTCATTCTGAACTCAGATTACTGACAAATGCGTGCACTGACTGGACAGGTCCACTCAAACTGTGTGGTTCTTTCCTCAAAAGACCATTTCAGATACCAATCTGCATGGTCTTCGCATGACCTGACCAAGATTATGTCTGGACTTTAAAAGAGACTGTGACCTCTGAGTTTGTTTCGGCCTTTCTTCTCAGAGTAGTCAGATAGGAAACGCCGACCTCATCTAGTTTAAAAAACATGATTGACGTGTAAAAGTGTTTGTACGAACCTACTTACAGAAATAAAATCATTTATCATTTATCATTTAATGTGGCTACAATTTCCCACACAATAGAGAAAATTCCCATCCTACTCGTTCTTTCAAACAAAATGACGACATTTACAGCAGCCGGGGAAACTGGATCACGCGTCGCTTCGCGCTTCATTGCTCGCCATAATTCTGAGCATCGGAACTAACACAATTTGATGAACCTCACCATCCGGGAATACCCATCGATACCACTAATTAATGACCTTGCATAACCGAACTTGGAAAAGGTATAATGTAACGAGAAATAGAGAATTTGAAGAACTACTGAGATTCTGGTGATGCTATTGAACCAAACGTGGATTTCTCATGAAGAATGATAGATAACACAAAAGTCATTTTAAACTTCAGAGACTAGTTCATTTGTGGTTATAAATAATATTTAGGCAAAAGTTCAACGTAAGAAAGCAATGCATCAAAAAAGTGGCTTTACGAGCACACAATCTCCCGAGCTCTAAATGACAATCAGGCATCGGAACTAACACAATTTGATGACCCTCACCATCCGGGAGTACCCATCGATACCACTAATTAATGACCTTACACCAACCCGACTTCAATTATCGTAGTTACTGACAAAAACTTGATTGAATAGATTGAGAAAAAGTTCGCGGAAGAACCGTGGAAACTACCGTTTGATCATAGAACAGGTGTAAGTAACAAACTGCTAACTAGATTCAAAGAAAACAGAATAATGAATCGATTATGATGGATCGACTAATAGAAACGATTATGAGCCCGTATCGTCTAATAGAGTTAACAAATATTGAATTCAATTTGATGATAACGAAGGATATTGTACTAAAGGAACTGACGAGAGTTGACAATTGAATGTATCATGGTTCATTTAGTTATCGTATCATGATCATGACATGCTTTGATCTAGTTTTTTAACCGACTTCAAAAAGGAGGTGGTTCTCAATTTCTCTGTATGTTTCTTTTTTGTATGTTTGTTACACGATGTCTCTGACAATTGTGGATTGATTTCGAAAATTCTTTTTTTTAATAGATAGGGTATGCCTCAGGGGTGGTCCCGTATAAATTTCATTAAATTTGCTTTGGTAGTTTTTCAGTTAGCTTCAATAATACGTATTTTTTCCACTTAGTGTATATTAATGATGTTATAATAACTTCTTCTTGTATTTAATAATCATGGGTCGGATGGCCTGCAATGGGTCGTATCGTATATCAATACATTATCGGTTAGATAGCGACTAAATATTGATTAACTAATGAACGGTGTTTGATATGAATTTCATTAAGTAGTACATAACAAAGTTATGGTGAACGTAGACTTGATTATAAAGTGAAATCACCCTGGAACCCAGGTCTTCTCTCTAGAGAGGAACCAGCCCGTAATCCACCATGCGGGTTGGTGAATGTCACGCCTTCGATTTTTTGGTTCAAGGTCAATTTGACAATAATTTGATTAGCTTGCCCTTTATCATGGATCAAATTCATCAAATACCGTGTTCGAAGACCTTCAAATATACTTCACTAAATCTCTGCCTCTTTGGTATCTATAACTCTTGTTAGTTGTCCTTTGATTTTGACTACGTGTGATACGAGTCGAGTCGCACTTATTAAGGCTACCACGGACAGGCGCGACGCGACACAAAGGCGTCACTCGTCGCGCGACGAGCGGTGCCTTAGAGTCGCGCGCGATTCGCGTCGCGTGTCGCGCCTGTTTGTAGGAGCCTTTAGCGATTGGACGCATTCCAAATAGAGTAATTGGGTAATGTAGCCAGTTATTAGCCTAGTCATTAGTATTTGACTTTGTAGCCGTTTATAGTCATCCAATTACGGGTGGATTTAATCATATTTAAACAACAAAACGGTACAAGGATTTGAAGCTCTCATTTTGTCGCCTCGCGTGAAGCGCCTCGTAAGCAACAATGTTTACGTAAAAAATTTGGGCTCCATGAATTAAACATCTTGATAATCCACCTCAATCTCTAACATGTGGTAACCCTAAAGGCTCTCGCGAAAAACGAAACGCGACAGCGCGAAGCGACTCTAGTAGAACAATTTCCATGAAGTTTTCATAGAAATTGTTCCACGAGAGTCGCGTCGCGCCCGTCTGCAGGAGCCATAAGGAATTGTAAATAAACGCACCATGTTAATGATTTGTTTGTGAAGAACACGGGAAATCGGATTACCGCGTAAAAACATGGCCCATTTTTTAAAATTGTATGACCTGCGTTTTCTAGATCACTAGATATTTGGTACAATGTAAAAACACGAGTACCTGCGTAGGTATTATTGTTATGTGACGCTATTCAATAAAAACAGACTGGCCTTCTTTGGTTTTGTGAACCGATTTTAACTGTTTAATTTCTTAGCAGTTTTAATATTATTTTTTGCTCATTTACCTTCATTATTTTATTTGAAAAATCATGAAACATAGGTAGACAAGCTGGTAATCAATTTTATTTTGATCATTTCTATTCGAATTAACTAAGTAAGTACTTGAAAATGGAATTCGTTTGCTTTGTCGAGTTGTATTTTTTCTGTAGGTTATTAATAGGGAGAGGTGTAGACCTGTAGACGGCGCAGAAACTGTCAAATAACGTCGTAATTTTCACTTTTCCAAGATGATAGATGATCTTTTTCAGTTTCTATTGGTGAATGGAATGACACTGATGATTGCAAAGTGACATATAAACCTATGATTAATTATTTGTTTTTATTAACTTAAAGAATAGCAATTATATGTATATATTTTATTCATTTTATCTTCAGACGCAGAAATAACACTGCCAGTATTTCTGATGGTTTCGAATGCCCTTAGATACCAGGCTGCTTATTTATATGCTTTACTACTTATACCTATATATATAAAAGCTAAGATATAAAGCGACTTTAAATTATAATAAGTATAGACTTATTATAAATTAACGTCGCTTTTCGTGCTTGTCGTGTCTGTCTGTGTGACCGTAATTTTTCTAAACTATGCAACGGATTTGACGCGCTTTTCGCCATCATTTAGAGAATTTATTCCGGAAGGTTTATGTGTATAAAACATTAATATTATACTTAAGGCTCCTACAAACAGGCGCGACCCACGACGCAAATCGCGCGCGACGCTAAGGTACCGCCCCGTCCCGCGATGAGCGGCGCCTTTGTGTCGCGCCTGTCTGAGGGAGCCTTTACACATAATAAATAAATCTCAATGTTTTGTCAAGTCGTAAAAAAACGTGAGAAGTAGCGTGTCGGTAGTTTTCTTAAATGAATCATGATCTAAATCGTGTTTACCTATTAAAGTTGACACCAATTAGGTACTTATAGTTTTGAAATTTGATTTTTGTCCTCAACTGAATTAAGGCTCCCAGAGACAAGCGCGACGCGATTTTTATAGAACAATTTCCATGAAGTTTTCATAGAAATTGTTCTACTAGAGTTACACCTTTACAAAACGGTATAAAGGTAGGTACATCTTGATTGTCTTGTCAGATCTTATTACGATAAGATAAGTAGGTGCTTATTAATTTAGTCTACTATCAATATGATGAAGGTGATAAGGCATAGTGCATCTTGTTGCAATACATAATGGAATAAGAGTAGGTACTGTAGGAGGTAAAGAATAGCCAATAGTCAATTTAACAATTAGTCACTTGACAATAGTCAATAGCTGTCAAAGTTTAACTATTCTGTCTGCGGATGGTTAACTTTTATAGCACATTTTTTTAACTGTAGTTAGCTTAACCATTTGTCAAACGAACTACTTCTGTAATTTTTAACAAATTGTTAGTTTAACTAACGCATTTTAACTATTAGTACCTATGTTTTACTACTGATCAAACAACGGGCCCTTAGTACAGGACAGGTACCTGCTCCTTGATGGCAAATGTAGTTAGAAAGGTGTGCGAAGTATTTTTGCTATTGTAGAATGGAGACATCAACCAAAACGATATTCATTCTGTTTATTTTGAAGCAAGTCTAGATATTTTTTATGAAATGGGGTGAATGTATTATTATCAGTTATGAGAAAGAGCAAGTAAGTAGGTACATTATCCAGTAGCCTGAGAAATGTTATCTAAACAGGATGACATTATAATAATAAGCGTTATGTAGGTAGATTATACTGCATTACGCTGCAAGTTCTTTTTTTATATCGATTTATATTCTTGATCTTGAATAGGTACTTGTTATTGGTCTCAAAAGTAATAAAACTTGTATATTATAATGTTCGTACTGTTCGTACCTATGTTCGTTCATGTAACTCTTGTAACAGAGATACTTTTTTTTTTGGTAAATCTAGCTAGATTCCCCAAGTAGGTAAGTAGGTAAACTTACGTAGTTTGAAGCAAGTGTTAAAATGGAAAAACTCCGATACAGATACAGTTAGAATTCAATTTTATTACTTAGGTATTGCTAACATTGCCCAATTTTAACTAATTTTGACTTCAACGTTTCAAAAACGAAGAACGCCAGCGTAACTTACGAAATTGCTAGCGTCGCTTCAATTAACAAGTAAATGATTTACCTATATTAAATGTATGTTCAGAAAAGCATAACATACTCACAATATGAAGCATACTATGCACAGACAGCTGTTGAATTCCCTTCTCTCTCAGATATCGCCCCAACGCCGAACAAAAACACAACACTCTTGTTTATTTAGTCTATTTTAAACAAGCTCTAACGCTCCATTGAATTACTTCATTATCATAATGAACATTTCAACGCACAAATAGCTGTAATTAAATCATAACAATTACATTCAGCGGTACTATTTATTTTTGTCGACTGTAAGAACTGCGAACGCACAGGTGTCACGATAACGACGCGACGCACGTCTCGCTCGCTGATATTCTCAAAACGAACTATTTTGTTGAAAATTCTCGGTGTTCAAGAGTGAAGAAAATCAACAAACGAACGAATGATTACGGCAAAATAGAATGGTTGAATGAACGGTGTGAACTATTTTGTAAGAGATTGCCAAGCTAAAATTATTAAATTGCTTTTTTTTACAAATAACATGTCTATGGTTCCTGAATGTAATCAGATTTTTTTGCTGGATTAATTTACTTGTATAATAACTGTTACTTTACTTTATTACAGTTAAAATATTTGTTTTTTATCAATTTTCTTTTGAACATTTTATTGTAATTGTAAATTCACAGTTAAAAAGCTCATGAACAGTCTCTGCTTTTCTTTTATTTATTTTATAACATATAATAGTGATAATAACGGAAGAGTTCATTTCTTTTAACAACTTCATGCATGATAGATAATTCATCATTATTTATAATTAATAACACGGATAAACACTTTCTCAAACAAACCTTTGTTTAATTTTGACAGTTATGGTTTTACGTAAAATTTATTTCTGGCAACATTAATCTTCCGTCCATTTTCATTTCGCAAACTTAAAAAAACGACGTCAAAAAAAAAGCATTTCTTTTTGTCGGTTAAAATATTGCTTGTTGCTGGATAATGTGAGCTAACTATCGTTTATGTTGTTTAGTTTTAATAAATTTAGTTTTATCAAGAGGACACAGCAGAAACAGCTTTATAACGGTAAGTTTCCTGACATTTGATTGGATTTGTTTGTAAAGTGAGAAAGTGACCGTTTGTCGGGCGTTCTCAGTCGGCTGAGATGCGATCTAATTTCACATCTCGGTATAAAACGGGCACGGCTATAAATGAACCGGCTCGTAATTAACTATTTGTTCCGCAATATTGGCCAGGTAGCCATTATTATATTCGAAAGCAGGTGTCGTTGAAACGGTTGAATCACCGTTTCTTATATATTAACGTATTTGTGATTCGTTAAATTGATCGTAGTTGTTGAAGTTGTACGCCTACGCGTTAAGAAAGTTGATACACAATAGTTCAACGATAATTACTTACCTATTAGTTGCACATTGCATGTTGTGTGAGTCAGTGTTCATTGATATTGTAATACAACAGTAGGTGTTACATGGGCATTGTTTACCATAGTATTGTTCATGTTCTAGGAATATCGATAAATCAGCGTTTTATCTGTGGTTTTACATAAAATCTTCCTTCTACCCTTATTTAGTAAGTAACATGCACTCACGACCTTGTAAGGGAACTGCAATCTTGCACTCAAAGGTCAAACGCAAATAGTAAGTTATGCACATGTAATTGTATTCAGGGCTAACTTGAATCCTTTTAGGGAAAGATGGCTAAAATGGTCGCTTACCCACATACCGTCCTTGTTATTTGTACCCTCATGATGGAACAAATAGGTCATATCAAAGTTGTTGACTTGCCTTCACTCAGTCAGATTTGAGTAAATGACTGTCATATAAAAGAAATCAAATAGAAAACTTAAGTATTCCAAAAAAGGTAAATATATCAAAAGGTTTCAATCCAAGTATCGCTTAGATTTAATCAAAAATATTATCATAATTGCAGCTAAATCCCCATTGTGTTTGATCTTGGAACAACTCAACTAGCATTCACAATACCTAATATTCGCCTACATAGATGTTTTTGCCCAATGCAGCTGCTCTCTGAGAGCTAAGAAGACTTTTAATGTACCTATTTAGGTACTACACTCGGAAGTTGTAAATGAGTTTCCAATAGATGTAGATAATCAATATTAGTTAATGCATTTCCTTTACGCCATAGGTAGCTTGACAAGACTGTATAACAAGAAAATATACAGATCAAAGTTGATAAACCTGACCTTAAACTGCAAACAGCTCATTATTTCTAGAAACTAAACCCTTATTTTTTTCTCCAGTTTTGAATCAAAACTTGACTAGGCACACAAACCCAAAATGGAGGATGAGAATGAATATAAGAAATTGCCAACAGAAGATAAATGTGTTCACAAACTATGGAAGGCTAGGGTAGCGGGTTATGAGGAGGCTATCAAGCTATTCAACCAGATTGACGATGAGAAGTCACCGGAGTGGAGTAAATACTTGGGACTGATCAAGAAGTTTGTCACTGACAGCAATGCTGTGGCTCAGGAGAAAGGTATGTGGTTCTAAAATTGTTTTTTACTTGGTTTGTTTCATGTGTAGGTATGTGTTTTTCATTCTGTTAATGTCTATTACCTCAGCAGCGCCGTCGTCCATTCTCGGGCAACCACTGTGTGGAGGCAAATGCCCAGCGATCACTGTAGATAAGACAACCTAGACAGGTATTGCAAGGGTTGAGAAGAGGTGGCTCTCTAAAGGGATACTTGGAGAGATTTGGGGAGGCCTTTGCTCAGCAGTGGGACAGTATAGGCGAACATAAGAAAACAAATGTCTATTGCTGAACATGCCTAATACTATGTTGTGTAACTACTGCTTTATCATGCATCCAAACTTTGACCCTCACTGGTTGTATGACACGCATCCTCTGCCTAACCAGCCTAGCCTTTACCCAACTCTGCTGGGGTCGGCTTTCATTCTAAACAGATGCAACTGAATACCAGTACTTTAAATGGACCAACTGTTTATCTGGCTTCCACAACCCAGTTACCGGGTTATACAATACCCCTTGTTATGGTAAGACTGGTTACATGACACTGCTGTCATTTAACGAGAGCTAAACTTGGCTGTGAAGGGTTTATAATGCTGGACAAATATAGTTTATCAAATATTCTTCAGTGCATTAAAATTGTATGTGTTATTTGGATATGTTCTTACTGTTTATACATATTTAGTTACAGCCTCTTAGTGGTAAGTATAACTTTAATAAGAAACATCCAAACTGCATTTGTCGCTGACCTTGCTGTTTCATGTTAATACATGATACCTACATTCTTGCTGTTGAATGCACACATAATTGTGTTGTCATAATACAATTATGTGTACTGCACTGCACTGACTGTTTTTGCAATTTTTCCAAAAAATTGTGTGGATCAACATAATTAAGTAATGATAATAACATTATTCTGTTAGTGAGTCATGCAATTTACCTTTCCAGTGTCAATATAATTTTATCTTTTTGGAGAAAAGTTGTTGTAAATGAATCTTTAATAGCTGTGCTAATATCTATTTCATGTACTTAAGTAATTTACATTTGTAAACAAAGGTTTGGGTTGTTTACATTTAATATTTTCCTCATCAGAATTAGGTAAATTGTATAATGGGCTGGTATTCGCTACTCCAATTAAAGGAAGGAACCACTATTAGGTATACGAAAACATATTTCAATTTCAAATGAATTAAAGCATATTATAAAATAAAAAAAATACATTACAATATTTTTTGTTCTGGTTATAAATAAACCTGGGAAGCAGAATGAATTGTGTTGTATGCAAACAACACAAAAGCCAATTAATTTCGGGAACAACTGCCAAAACATTATCACTGTTTTAAATGCCATTGTTACTATATTTTTGATTAAAAAAAACTTGTTTATTTTGTTACAATAGGTAGCAATTACTAATAAAATTACAATTACAAATCTAATGTCATTGTTATTTCAGTGGTTGCTAACAAATAGATATTTTATTTTTATTTAGTTCTAGAATTTGCCAGGTAACATAAAGATAAGAATTATTGATTCATAAATGATAGAATCACATAACATAATAATGTACACTGAAATCTTTATGTTTGACTGAGAATTCATTAAGTAGGTTGAGTTCTCTACACAAGGAACTATTTTAAGACCTACAGACGGTTATTAATTATTCCTAGTCTTTGTAAATTAGCTGTCTGTATGTATGTAACTGCACCAACAATACAAAATCGTTTAAAATTTAGGTTATGTGATCATTAATTCTGGATCATAAAGTCTGCAATCCTTTGGGGAGTTTTATGACTAACAAGTAACTGTTCCATTCAAATATGAGTTTTCATGTTATTCTTGGTCATGCGCCAGGTTATTCACGAATTGGGTGTAGTTGTGTAGACTTACGAGAAGTACATGTACACATAGAGTCACAATTTTCTCCTAAAGTATTGATAGAATTTTTAATTTATATATGTAACACTAGCTAATGCTGCGGCATGCGTTACAATGACTTTTTTTTTTAGCAGGACCCGGCGCGCACTCCACTTATCGAAGTTTCATCACAATAGGTCGAGGCATTTTCGAGTTTTTTCGCGACTAACGCACTAATTGATTTTATATATGTATAGGTATACAGGGTCAAATTAAATTAGCTAGCGAAACTCCGTAGACGTGATGGATATCGATATCTAAACACGAAAAATAAAAAGATTTGACGTCTTTTTTCTTTGGGGCTTAATGCCCTCTGGTTGTGTTGTTACTTGAAGTGAGAGTTGATAAAATAAAAGTAAAGTTTACACAATTTTTTTAAAACTTGTATTTTAAGAGACTACACACTAGAGGCCGTTGACGACCCTAAAAAAAAACACCGAATTAATTTATTTTTGTTTTATCATGTTTAGCTATCGATACCCATCACGTCTGCGGAGTTTAACTAGCTAATTCAATTTGACCCTGTAGAAAATTCATATAACGAGTGCTGGTCCGAGGTGATGATGGCGCGGGAAAAGAGTTCCTGGAAGGAATTAGGGGAGGCATTTTCCCAGCAGTGGGACAGCATAGGCTAACAAATAAAAAAAAACATAAAAAATGTGTCCGTCGTGGAACACTCGGTTGGAACGAAGTTCCTTTCGTAGATTTTCTTTTAGATTTCCTTTCCTTTCCTTTCTTATTATTGATAAACGTATTATATTATTGATTAACAAATACAAATAAATGCATTACTAATTTACTGGCTGCCTTGAATCAATAAGCGCGCATCTATGACTGGGCACAGCCAATAGCATACGCACTATGGATAACCGTCTACACTAAAGTAAGGGTCGTGACGGAAAACTCTTACACTTTTTTATCCGCCAAGTCCGTAACCGTGCGATAAGGAACTTCGTTCCAATATTTTTCGATGATATGGCTAGAAAGGGAGTGACTGTCGAGTTGACGACTAGTAGAGAAGTATGGAAGGAAAAGACAAGGAAGGTGTGCCGACCTCAAATAAATAGTGTTAAGGGCAGGAAAATGATGACGATGACCTATTGAAGTAAGTCTTTTCTCAAAGTTCAATAATTATTTTACGAGAAAATGATTCTTGAATTTTACATTAAGGTATTAATTTATGCTCATGAGTATGACTGTACCTGTTATACAATTATCAGTAACCAATATAAAAATCTAAAAATAATCGTAATTTTAATAGTACCAGTCTGCATAATTATTAGTAACTAGCTTCTGCTCGCGGCTTCGCCCGCGTGGATGTCGGAAATTACACCACGGGATGGGCTACCGGCACAAAAACTAGCCTGTCCTTCCCCAGGATGCCATCTATCTCCTTGTCAAATTTTATCGAAATCCGTTCAGTGGTTTAGGCGTGAGAAGATAACATACGGACAGTTACTTTCGAATTTATACTATTAGTATGGATTACTCAGTTACACTCAATTGACGGTGTCTAGGTTAAGAATGATTGCTTCCTGAAGCTGTTATTGGTAACCGAAGTACTTTATCTTAAGCTTAGAAGTCTACCTTGAATACTACCTGCGGGGTAATTACGTAACACACTAACAGTAGGAATGGGTTTCATTTTGATAGTTCAACAACATTCATTGCGTTATTTACATTGTTGATCAGTAAATTTTTTCGAACATATGAAGCAATGGATTAGCAATAGGCTTCAAAATGATTCAGATTGTGAAAGATAGCGTGTTACGTAATAAGGGTGCTGGTCTTAGGTAATTCATAGAAATATTCGATGCACTTTATTTTTCAGTTTGGATCTTATTTTTGTGATGTGCTGGTTACACGCTGATATTAAAAAACTAGGATTATTTTATAAATGTGAAGTTAATGGAAATCGTTATCTCTGATTGAATCGAAATAAGCATCAGCAGTACATAGTACATTTTCATTAGGGAAATGTGTACTTTTTATTATTTCGTAGGAATCATTTAAAACGATGCGTCGACGAGTTCATGGTTGCGTGTAAAAAAGCCATAGCTGTACTTGGAATGTATTGATTTCATTCAAACTGTTCATGATGTTCAAATTGTCCGATGTTGCATTTCGTATAGATACCGTTTAAGAGGGCGTACAACGGTACACTAGCGCCACTCCTTTAAAAAAAACTATTATCTCGTGACTGAGAAGGAATTATGAATAACGGCTTGTAGGAACCCTCGGTAAGTGTGCCTACAATTTTCTAATACCTTTTATAAAGTTTCATATTGAGACACGAAGCAACAAAATACGATCTAGAGGAATGTGGCCGCTTTTCTTTAGATCGAATTTTGTTGCTCAATATGAAACTTTATAAAAGGTACTAAAAAATTCTAGACACACTTACCGAGGGTCCTTTAAGCTGTTATGCATATTTCCTTCTCAGTCACGAGATAATATTTTTTTTAAAGGAGTGGCGCTAATGTACCGTTGTACGCCCTCTTAAAATCGTGCTCGCATTCTGTAGCGTCTGGATGATACACGTAAACCATAACAAAATGCTTGCGATTCACAACTGTAGTTATTGGGTACAAAGACCTTCTTGAAGAGACGTAAGTTACATGCATATCGTCTCGCTTTTATTCACGAAGAGGTACGTAGAGGTAGCACACGGTACAACCACATTTCGCCAGTTATGTTCAAGTTCATCTAATAAGGGCGAGAGTCAGCTGGGCACAAATCTAGACTGCTGCAGGGGATTTGGTGGTCGAGCAGCAGTTGCACTTACGGCCGCTAGACCAACAATGTAGTCCTAAGATAACATAAAATACCATCACGGCTGTATTATTCCCCGAAGGCATAGGCAGAGGTATACCTATAGAACACCAACATTTCGCCAGTTATGTTTTAAGTCCCACACATGTAATAGGGGCGAGTCTATTGCCATCAATCGGGCACAAATCCTGACCAACTGTCACTGAGAAATTAGAGTTACAACCAAATTACACTTATGCTTAGCAGTCGCACTTGCAGCCACTAGCTAGATCAACAAAGCAGTCGTAAGTTCTTACATGGATGGTATTGGATATAAAGATCGAAATGGTCAATCGGTTGTCCGATCCAATCATTAGCCGCTTGCTACTTTCTAATAATCAAACCTTTTCTAATATTTCACTTAACGCAAGTCACTGCTAAAATTTAAGACATTATTGTCTTCTAAAATGTATTGTTCCACTTTCTACTTGTCTGACCGAAAAGGTCATTATCCTAACGTCATCAACTACTTTAATTCGTCATGTCTAGAACGAATGACTAACTCATTTAAAACGCAGTTGTTATACTTATAATCCAATTGAACTGTCTCAATGTTCGGAACGTTTTTAGTAATTATGGTTGCAAGGTTTCTTCAGTCACATGTTGGATCACATGCCTTTGACCAGCTCTTACTGTACGGTATCGCACGTGACGTGTCCAAACGTCGAGAAAAAAAAGGCGAATGGAGTTTTATACGTGATCCAGTTATGTATGTACGTATTGCCTTTCATGAATTTGACCTCGACCGTCAAAACTGGTTGAGATTTTTGTATGCTTTACTAGCTTTTGCCCGCGGTTTCGCCCGCTTGGAGCTTGGAAATTATCCCACGGGAATGCCTGCGTACCAAACATCGAAATCCGTTCAGCTGTTTAAGGCGTAAAACGTAACAGACAGACATACTGAGTTACTTTCGCGTTTATAATTATAATATTAGGAAGGATTTTTGTTTTGATGCAACGTATTTCAGAATGTGTATAGACATTATTTCCGGTACGTGATTGGCCATTCCAGAAGGATGGCGCAGCGTGGGTAGACCCCCTTGCAAGGTAACCGACAACCTGGTGAAGGTCGCGGGTATCCGCTAGATGCGGGAAGTAGTTCCGGTCGTTGTTGTGATGATTGGGGGAGATCTATGTCCACCTTTGGACGTTTCCTGACTGAACGATGATGATAGACATTAAAATACTATCGCAAAATGCAGTGAGCATGATAAAGTAACAGTAAAGCAAGCTTAATGGACGATTGACTGTGCGCAGTGCAGTTATTATGATAGCAGCCGAAGCGCATGCTTATTTTATTGTCTGCAGCGGCAGTCGGTTTTCAGTTACAATTACTAAACAGAATCTGCTGAAATATCAGAAAATCAAAATGTTTTATAATAACAGCTTATTGTAGAGTTAGTTTAACCGAACAATAGGAGTTATGACACGGTAATGTTATCTAGGTTATGAGGAATTTAAAACAAACGCTGATCAAACTTGTTCTCATTTGATAACATTAACGAAAAATGCCGATCGATGTTTATTTTTTCATTGTTTGTGCGTCGCCAGTTGACATATTACTAAAGGGCATTGACCGATAAATATTTTCACGGAAACCCTTCGCGGTCACGCTATCGAACTTACTAAGTATTTCCAAAGGGCTAAAGCTGTACTAATGCTTATAATAATACTAGCTTTTGCCCGCGGCTTCGCCCGCGTGGAGGTCGGAAACTATCCCACGGGAACGTACTACCGGGATAAAAAGTATCTTACGTGTTAATGCAGGTTATAAACTGTGTTCCAAATTCCATCCAAATCCTTTCAGTAGTTTTTGCGTGAAAGAGTAACAAACAACGAATACTTGTATGAACTACAAGTAGTTGTTCCGGGTCTGGCTGCTTGTGTATGTGAGTTTAAATGTTTGTAAGTTACGCACCCACAATACAGGTGAAATTCCTTGTGTGGGACAATGTTTTCTAAAAAAGAAACAAGAAAAACGAAACATCCATCCATTCAAGTTTATAATATTAGTATGATATGACTTTGCCTACTGAGATGCCGATTACTGCCGATCAATAATACTAGTTATTGATTCATATTTAAACTTCGTCTGAATGACAGGGATTAACTGATTAATCTTTTGCGTAGGATTTGGTAAGCCCTTCGTAAAAAAGTTAGGTACTTTAATGAATCGATTAGTAGCAGGCTAAGCACACAAATGCATACTACGGATTCAGAGAATGCCTTGTGCCATGCAGTTTCATCACAATGCAATATATTACTTATAGTCATATCATATGCAAATTACGACTCCAGGTAGGTAGTACCTTGGCATTTGTTATCCTGTTTAACCGGTCAGCTATTACAAGGGCAATACTTACTGTATTAACTGTAATTGTATATTAGGAATTTTAGGTTGGTGGTATACTCTGGGTATCGTAAACGGCGCCTAGATTTTGTTTAAAGAATAGATATAGCCTCCAGAGTCCTAAAACCAACATACTGCTATTGAAAGTCGTCACAAGACCTTCAGTTTGGTTCATGTTCAGCAATAGATAATTTCTGAGTGATATAATGATGATTCTTTAATAACAGTGAATAACTTGATGTACTTCGTTGGTGCAATTTGCAAACGCGCTTCGTGTGACTTTTAGGATCATTGATGTAAGGTTTAAATTAAATTAAACGACCATCCTAAGCTCTTATTATTATGCTGCAGGTCTGGAAGCCGCGCTGGTGTTCGTTGAGAACTGCGGGCACGCTGGCAAGACGACCGGCGAGGTGATGTCTGGCATCGTCGCCAAGTGCATCGCCGCGCCCAGGACCAAGACTAAGGATATCGCACTACAGGTCAGTTACGTAACATGTACACCAGCGAGGAAATAGATGTGATAGTGTTTATCTTCTCTCGTATCCGCGCGAAATATACAGGGTCAAATTAAATTAGCTAGCGAAACTGCAGATATGATGGGTATCGATATTTTAACAAGATAAAATTTAAATGATTTGAAGTTTTTTTTGGGGTCAACAACCGCTGGTGGTTTTGTTACTTTGAAGTACGAGGTGAGTAAATCTGTTTTCTTTTCTTCTATCGTGTTTAGATAACGATACCAATCATGTCTGTGAAGTTTCCAAAAAAACGTATGTTTTAAATTGATATTTGAAGTTACTACAGTAACTGCGGTCAATAACCCCACAAAAAAAAATCAAATTAATTTCTTTTTCGATTTATCATGTTTAGATATCGATACCCATCACGTAGTTTCATTAGCAAATTTAATTTGACCCTGTATGAGAATAGCTCATCCCGCGGTAAACATTTTAGTCAGTCAGCAGCATAGCATGGTGGTAGCTCTTCATCTAGGTTTTGCTAACTGCTCACGCTGGACGCTCATTGAAATACCCATCATTACACTTAAAATGAGACAGTTTGCTTTGCCTTTAACATTTTAGGACTGATTTTATTTTACCTTGTAATATTAAACATCATTGTGCTGTGGGTTTCAGTGAAAGTCTTATCACCATTACTTCTTTGAACGCCACTCATGCGTACTATAGGAAATTAGAGTACCTACAATATCTGACCACAATTTAAAAGTCATCATTTCAAATTAGTTTAATTTAATATTATTATTATATTAATGTTGTGGTTTACTTGGCCTGGTTTGATGCAGAACAATCTTTAACCAGGTCATTCTTTAAGTCAATTATTATCAGTCATTGCCCTGTCACTAAATTACGAATCACTTTCGAAGGAAAAAAAAAAGATTTAAGTGCACAACACATTTTGTGATTGTATATTACTTCTATATTGATCATCAAAAGAATAAACTGTGTGTGTAAACAAGCGTCTACTAAAGAAACATCGACCTTGTAATTAAAACACCATTAACCATTCCATTAAAAAATTAATATGAGTTGAAAATCGGTCATAGTCGCACCTCATACTATCAATCTTATAAATTATATTCTTAAACTCCCGTATAAGCTGATAAGCTTTTAATTTGGCTTTGTTGCGCCTGTGTATGGTTTTACACAACCATGGGTTTTTGAGTTCTATACGCGTGAAATCGTACGCAAAATACGCGCTTGACCGAGGAGTTGCGGACACCAGCCCGTTAAACAATACAAGTGCCATAAGAATCCATGAAGTAACCAAAAACATACATTATAATTACCTAGAAAGCTAAGTAATAATAGCCGCTCGGTTCGATCGATCAGGTTAAGCTACGCTTGCCGCGGTTGGTCCGTGGATGGGTGACCATCTTTAGATATCAAGACCCCTCGTGCCTCGGAAAGCATGTTAAGACATTGCTTCTGGCTGTCATTCGTAGATCTTTGACAGACGTTGCGGGTCGTCAGAAGCCCGAAAGTCTGACAACCAGTCTTACCAAGGGGTATCGTGTTACCCAGTAACTGTAGTAACTGGTTTGTGGAGATCAGATAGGCAGTCGCTTCATGTAAAATTCTGGTAAACAGCTGCATCCGGTTAGACTGGAAGCTGACCCCAACATATTTGGGTAAAGGCTAGGCAGATACTGACCTTAAAGATTAATAACATGCTTTCAATTCCCTTTACAGATAACCCTAATGTACATAGAAATAGAAAAACACGAGATAGTAGAAGAGGAGTTAATCAAAGGCATGGAGCAGAAGAATCCCAAAGTTGTATCGGCCTGTGTATCCGCCTTGCACACGTCACTGAAACAGTTTGGTAACAAAGTGATTGCTATCAAGCCTATGGTGAAGAAAATTCCTATACTGCTGTCCGACAGAGATAAGGGAGTGAGGGATGAGATGAAGGCGCTGGTTGTTGAGATGCACAGGTAATTTGTTTTTTTTTTAATATTTTTGTTAAATTTTGCCTCGTCTAGTGGTCGCAAACGCTACTGTTGAGGATTAGGCTTTTGGGTTAGATTCCCAGGTCGTGCTGTGTTATTAGGTTTTTGCCCCATTCATAACTGGCGAAATGTGGGTGTACTATAGGTACACCTCGCGTAACTCTTCGAGGATAACAGGCGTGATGTAATGTATTATTGTTAAATGTGTTTTAAACTTGATCTATAAAAGCTTGTAAACAATACGAAAACAATGAATGGTCACAAATGTTCACTACTGAACATTTCCAATAGTCGGAAAGAATATGATGTTACCAGAATTATCAAGGATTGATGAACTCAGTTTACAGTTATTTGGAAACAGAAATATAATAAACTACTGCTCGCTTTCTTGTTGACATACAAAGCCATGTTTTACAATGTCGCGTTACTAAAACATTCATCAATATTAATATGAGCTTTGTGCTACATTTCCATTTATTATTGACCCAGTTCGTCTTATAGAGATGTATTTATAGCAGTAGTAGTAGATGAGGAAATATTTATAACAGTACCTTATATTCGGTGCCGCGATGACACGGCTGGATTGCATTTGGCTTAAATAACTTATTTTAGACTTATTATTATTAAGATTTTGACGAGAATATTATTTTCTAATTTCTTCTAATCCTCTAATTACAGCTAGCATAGACTAAACATAATATATAACTTAGCCTTTTACTCACAAAAACCAACCACCATCTTCCACAGATGGATTGGCGCCGCCATAGAACCTCACATAGCGTCCCTCCAAGCCGTAATACAACAGGAACTAAGAGAAGCGTTCAGTACTGGTGGCGGTGTCGCTCAACCGACACGCTACCTCAGGTCACAGCAGAACAGAGTGAGGGATACACCAGCTGCTGACTGTGCTGATGGTAAGTATCACATTTGCAGTACTTAGTCAATACCAGTTTGAGATGTACAACAAGCCAGAAAGAGGGGAAAAGTCGAAAAATAAATAGGTAAATAGTAGTAGTAGTAATAAAGATAAATAGTCGCCCTCTTTCGACAAGGTCCAAATTTTGGATACCAGATCTTTGCCTGATGCTATTTTGAGATCATCGAAAACTGTAAACTAGAAACAAAGGACCTTCGATCGTGACATTCGCCCCTAATTTCTGAAATGGTAGCCTTATAAATCCTTGACCAGTCAATACTGGCAACAAATTAATTGAATAGAGAAGCAAGGAGCTAAAATATTCTTCAAATAAAAAGTTTTGAAAGAAAGAAACAGAAAATACATTGATTTGCACTATATGTGAGGCATAAAAAATAAAAATAAACAGTCACCGTTCATAAATGTTTTCAGGTGCAACAGAAGACGACGACGCCGAAACCGGCGGCGGAGATTCAGGCGAAATGGACCCTTACGACCTACTGGACCCAGTAGAGATTATATCCAAACTCCCCAAAGACTTCTATGAAAAACTGGAAGCGAAGAAGTGGCAGGAAAGGAAGGAAGCTCTCGATGCCTTAGATAACTTGCTCAAGACTGCACCTAGACTGGAACCTGGAGACTATGCGGATTTGGTCAGGGCATTGAAAAGGGTATTGTGTAATTTTGGTATTAATTCCGCGCTTAGATCCAGGGATTTCTCTCGCTTAACCCACTGCAGCAGAAAAAGTAGTCAAGGCTACGTAGGTCTTAGGAGGGCATTTAGTATTGAAATCAATAGGCTATTTGTATGGAACACATTTATTAACACCACAATTAGTATTATGCACAGCAAATTTTCTTCCTTGACAGAACAGATTTTGGTGACAGATTCTAAACAGTTTTACTTGAATCATAAAACACTGTCATGTACATTTGGAACATTAGGAACAGTAGTGAGTAAGGTGGACACTTTGGAGCTGTTTTTTTGTTACCTCTAAGAATAAATAATTAACCATATGAATTTCCTACAACACCAACATTACTTGTTCCAGGTGATATCAAAAGACTCAAACGTGATGCTGGTCGCGTTAGGCGGTCGCCTGCTCGGGCAAATCGCTACCGGCCTACGTAACAAATTCTCTCCGTACGCATGCGCGTGTGTGCAAGCTATTCTAGAGAAGTTTAAAGAGAAGAAGAATAATGTCGTGACAGCTTTGAGAGAAGCTATCGATGCTATTTATCCTTGTGTGAGTATGTTTATGTTGATAGTGACGATAACAGGAGTCCTTCCATTTATTTAACCTCTGACAACAACAACCTTATATTGACGAGAATAAAGATCACTTTGATTTTGACAGACTTGTCGGTGGCTGCAACTGAAAATAAAGATCGTTGTAATTTTGACAGTGATGCAAAATCAGAGGTGAAATGAATGTGAAAGGATAAACTAAGCGTCATTTGCTACTAAAAAGTCAAGATTACTAAAGTTGTTAACGGTTTCACCGCGTGGATAACGAATGTGGATTCACGCGGCGAAACCTGACTAACGAGTGAGGGCTCCTAATGAGTCGATTTAATAAGACAAGTACCCAAAGTATGCTCATGAGTAAACGATCTCTAGCACCCACAGACAACTTAGCCCCGTAGACACCTCATTAAGAACATTTTGTTCAAATATACTATCGCCAAAAGTCAGGGGGGGCCGAGATGCAAAGAGTGCTGTGATTGGCTATTTCAATGTCACATGTCATACGTCAAATGACTCATAGAACGGCTTAGGGTTGGTATGAGACTCGATATTTTTATCGATAAGCAGCATTTGTAAGTACTTAGATTTATTTATCTATTGAAAAAGGTATACAGATCAAATAAAATCTCACATTATAGCACAGAGATACTACGTATAATAATTCGTTATACCTAGTACTTATATCTAGGTATACTTAATTCAGGTTTCTTTTTTGCATCAAACAGAAAATAGTTTCGGAGAACCACGTGCCACGTTTGCGCCAAATTCCATGCACTGAGTGTATTCATTAGTGCCAAAATATTTCGGGAATTAGGAAACTAAAGTCGATAATATCTGACAATATTGAAAAGTGACCCACCAAAGTTGGTACAGCAGTAATAAATAAAATTCGTCGTTTCTTTTTGAGTTCAAAGCAATCCGTAGTTAAATGACGGGAACATATAACACTATTATTTTGTAGTGGGACAACAATTTTCTTCTCGTTTTGTAGCGCTTATACAAATTTTCTTTAAGTCTAGGCATTTTGGAAACCTTTAAAATAAAATAATGATTATTTATTTGTTTTATGTTTGTGGTAACATATCGATATTTTATTTGTAGATTTGTTATCGATTCATCATCACTAGTAAACTGTTACCGATGATAGAGCGAGATAATCATATATAAATTAAAACGTGAAAGAGATTTTTCAAAAGACATCAACGAGCGCTACAGTACCTTTGCGTTTCTTTCGTATTCAAATAATGTCGTTAAATTAATTTTTGTAATTATTTTATGCTTTTAAATAACTTATCGGTGAAATGTAATCCCGTCTTTGTGTAACCTCGAAGTTTTGCTACATGTTCCGTACCATTTTACTGCACAATACGGCATTTTGAATATTCTTTTCGATTTTTAAAACCTCAGAACAATAACTAAAACACGATATTATTACGTGAACATTCAGTAACGGACTGACTGGCGGTTCCTAGACGAGTTGGGGGCGTGGCCATCACATATGAGGCCGTAGAGCTAATGCTTGGCGGCCGCGGTTGCTCTCCTATGCGGTGTCTACGGGGCTAAGTTGTCTGTGCTAGCACCTAAGGTCCACTTGCGCGTTCATGGTTTATCTATACAAATAAATAAAATTGAAGTGTCTGTTTGTAATGTCAAAATAACAAATTTTTACTAAATGCGAAAGTATACGGTATGTATAACAAAAATTAAAATTTTAGATTTTTTGTCTGTCTGTCTGTTTGTTTGTTTGTTCCGCGTAATCTCCGAAACGGCTGGACCGATTTTGACGGGACTTTCACAGGCAGATAGCTGATGTTATAAGGAGTAACATAGGCTATTTGTCCGGGTAGCACGTTTCTGTGGAATAATTTCCGACGTACACGCGGGCGAAGCTGCTGACAGCAGCTAGTCCTAAGTAACTCGGGAGTTAACAGCTAACTCAGAGTTAATCAAATAATTCGTCCTGCGCCACCAAGAGTTATAGGTAAACCTAGGGTTAAACTTTAAAATATTTAACCCACCAAACCAATGTGGGAGAGTTAAAAAAATGGTATTCAAGATGTAAACAATTTCAAATTTTACTTTTATTACACCGAGGCTTGCTTGCACCACATATTACAAAATTCGCGTTAACGCTAAACATATTTAAACCCTCATTTTATCTTTGTCGTTTTAATTTTAATTGCGTTTAACGCTAAACGGATTTAGTGATCTGTGGTGCAAGGGGCCCTAAGATTCTTCCACATCACAATGACAAAAATCTTCATATTTCATCAGACAAACCTCGAAGCGATAATGGAAGACATGTTAGCTGCATTCGACAATAAGAACCCTTCAATAAAAGCGGAGAGCTCCCTGTTCTTGGCCAGAGCTTTGTGCCACACGCAACCTGCTGCCTTTGGGAAGAAACTTGTCAAAGCGTATGTGGCTGGGTTGTTGAAACTACTGGAGAGCGCTGGTAAGTGTAATAGTGGTAATCTACTCGACGTATTTTATATAGCTAATACAAAATATATCATATATCTATTAGAATAAAGTTCATTTTGTATTAATGCAAATATTTTCCACGAAGTGTTTGTTTTGTGATTAGAGATATCGAGGAAACTAGGCCATAAATAACCACACAACTAAAAAAATTGAGCCGTCGCGGGACGCCTGGCAGATGTGAAACATCGAAACTATTTTGTAAAGAAAATATAACGTGGCGACGTGTTTGCCACAGCTTGCGTCGTCAAGCCAACAATCGGTGTTACCTGCGGCTATAGATGTTTCACATCAAAATTCCTTCTAAAAAAATGTTGCCACAAAATCAGTGTGATATCCGTGTAATGTAATTTGTGCATATGTTTCGGTGGCAAATAAAGCATTATTCTTATTTTCAACCCAATACTTAATTGCAAATTGAGTAATCAATTGGTTATATATCAAATTAATCTTTACGTGTTATTTCAGATCCTTCCGTACGTGACGCCGCAGCCGAAGCCCTAGGTACCGCTACCAAATTGGTAGGCGAGAAAAACATAGCCCCACACATTGGCAAACTAGACAATTTGAAAGAACAGAAGATCAAAGAGTTTGCGGACAAGGTATGGGTCGCGCGGGTTAGTGAATGTGCAATGATGAGGTTGTAGTACTAGACGAGTAGTATAGTATCCCTCACATTGCGGTGGAAACAAAGGTCAATAACCCCCGGTTGGTCATTCATCTGATCACATAACATAACATCACGCCTGTACTTCCTGTAGGGTTACGCAGAGGTGCACCTATAGTACACCCATATTTCGCTATTTTTTCATTAGGAATTTCCTAGTAACAGCCCGAAGTTTGGAAGTTGGCGTTGTGATATCCCCGTGCCTTGGAAAGCACGGTTAGCCCTTGGCCCTGCGACTGATCTCTCCAGTCGTGTCGGATTGCCGTCCCTTCGAACTATGAGAGTGAGGGTAGACGGAGTGCACTTGTGTCTTCACACACACTCACACACATACACACTTCTGCACTATAATATTTCCCGCGCCGAAGGCTAGTCTCCGTTGAGATTGGCCGCCATGCCTGAAATACGGTCGGGAGGACTATATTTCGCTAGTTATGTTTAAGTCCCATGTAAAAGGGGGCAACCTGATCAAATCAAAAAAATTTTTTTTTTTCTTCTGTTGTGTTTTGATGTCAATACCCATCATGTCTGCGGAGTTTCAGTACCTAATTTAATTTGACCCTGTATAAGAAAAGCTCATGCCGTGAGATTTTTTTAGACTGCTCAAGGTGCGCTGGACGGTATCTACATTTAAGTATCCGCACTCGTAGAGACTGATTTAAACGAGCATCAGCTAAGGTGTGATTAATTGTCTAATATCTGCAATTCTGCAATCTAGATAGGTTGCAAAGGTAACTGTGAGATTTGAAATAGGATTTATTTGAATAGGCCTCAAAAACCGGGGGTGTGACACAGTCTAAATTTAGTACGAGGGTCATTCAATAAATACTTAGCCTACAAAAAGTAAACGAAAATTTTGGAAAAGTGGCAATTTATTTTTCAACATAGTCTCCTTTTAGTTCGATACACTTAGCCCAGCGATGCTCCAACTTTTTTAACCCGTCCGAAAAATAGTTTTTGTCAAACTCTGCAAAATAGGCCTCCGTGGCGGCGATGACCTCCTCATTCGATCCATATCTATTCCCGGCGAGTGATTTTTTCAGATTAGGAAACAGAAAGAAGTCACAAGGGGCCAAATCTGGAGAATACGGTGGATGGGGCAGCAATTCGTAGCGTAATTCGACCAATTTGGCCATGGCAACGGCAGACGTGTGAACCGGTGCGTTGTCGTGGTGAAACAGCACTTTTTTCTTCGCCAGATGGGGTCGTTTTTTCTTTAATTCGGCGTCGAATCGGCCTAATAAATCGTCATAGTAAAGCCCTGTAATTGTTTTACCCTTCTCGAGGTAATCGATGTAGATCACACCTTGTGAATCCCAGAAAACGGTGGCCATAACTTTTCCGGCCGATTTTACAGTTTTCGCCTTCTTTGGAGCACGTTCCCCGGTCTGGATCCATTGTTTTGATTGCTCCTTGGTCTCTGGTGTGTACCAGTGGATCCAGGTTTCATCGACGGTCACAAAACGACGCAAAAACTCCGCTGGATTCATCTTAAACAGCGCCAAACACGTCTCCGATGTGGTCTCACGGTTGCGCTTGTTTTCTGGTGTGAGTAAACGCGGCACCCATCGCGCCGACAGCTTTCTCATGCCGAGTTCCTCGTGAAGAATATGATGCACTGCTCCTTCTGAAATGCCTACAGTCTCAGCTAGCTCCCGAACCTTCAATCGGCGATCTGCCAATACGAGATCATGGATTTTTTTAATGTTTTCCTCCGTAGCAGCTGTTTTCGGTGCACCTGGACGTGGTTCATCAAAAACCGACGTACGGCCACGTGCAAACTCGTTGAACCAATTCTTGACGGTGGCCATCGATGGAGAAGAGTCACCGTACACAGCATCCAAGCGCTCTTTGATTTCGATGCGCGTTTTCCCTTCCAAAAATAGGAATCGAATCACCGAACGATATTGCTCTTTTTCCATTTTTGTAAAACCGATCGACACGTTCGCTTCCATAAGTTGTCAAATTAAAACAAATGAAGGGATTGGAATGAAAATTTGAAAAAAGAATTAAAAAAGAATGTGCTACACTGTGGTAAAACTCTTTTGAAACTACAGCGCCCTCTGGCGATGAGGCTAGGTACTTATTGAATGCACCTCGTATTTCTCGTAAAAAAAAACTGAACTATTGATGTATAAAAGTAAATCCTTCATATCAATAGAATAATACTACAAGATGGGTGTTTATAACAAGCTCTTTTCACGTTTCAAAACCTATTTCAGGCTGTGTTACAAGTAAAAGTGGCGGCTCCGAAGAAAGAGACTAAAGCTAAGGTTTCACCAACTGGTAAAGGTGATGCTAAGCCTACAGCCGGGTCATCAAACCCGAAACCTGTCAGACGACCTAATACTGGTAAGACAAATTATCTTGGCATTATATTTTTGATTTTCTTCTTCGTATTTGTATCATTATCACTAGGTTACGTTAACCGTTAAGAGATTATACTGAAACTAACTCAATAACGAAACGTAAAGACCTAGATGGGTTTGGTATTTCATACAACATTACATAAAACAATGTTAAAGTCAAACAAACCTATAAAGTTCTGCCCAGACCAAACAGAACGCACATACTTTTTTCTGCTGATATTGAACCAATCCAATGTCTCCTTGAATCTCCTCGGCATTCACTAAAGAGAAGGTTCATAATGCAATGTCAGCTATTGCGCTGCTCCTTGTTCTGCACTGAACATAAATAGCAGTCAAATGTTTCTGAAGACCTAACTAACCTAACCCATGATATAATAATATACTTCGCCAGGTATAGCATTCCGAGACACAGTGGTCACGTGACACAAGCCTACGTCATCTCCGTTGTGTTACCAGTAGTGTGTCATAATAACTCCCCAACCGCCTTTATTACCAGTGTGAATCCGATAAATCAATGAGGTTTTAACTAACAATTACGTCGGTATAAGTTTAAATTGAATTTTTTCGTTTGATTAGAAAAACAAAACGACAATTTAAATGCTTGATATATATTTTTTAACAGAATGGTGACTGACAATGTTTCCATACTTCTCGTTTTGTTGCAATGAAGTGGCAACTGGATAGTGACGTAAACTTGTGTCACTCTCGGAGTGCCAGGCCTTGTTTTTTTAGACCATGACCTAACCTAACTTTATGAATTGATTTACAGCAAAAGCCCCGGCTAAGAAAGCGCCGGCGTCTCGTGCACAGCCCAGTCCGCCGCGAGAACAAGAGCTGTCGCAAGAGGAAGTCGACGCCAAAGCCGAGATGCTGTTCCCTGGTGATATTATTACAGGTATATAATTAGCTTTTACCCGCGGCTTCGCTCCCGTGGCCTATCCCACAGGAACCGTGATTTTTTCAGAAATAAAAAGTGGCCTTTGGTACTCTCCTGGCCCATAAACTGTCTTTATACAAAAAATCTGGTCGATCCGTTGCTCCGTTCTTACGTGAAAGAAGTACAAAACAAAAGAAACACGTATTTAAATATTATTAGGACAACTCTGAAAGTATTGATAGTAGTATTGATAGTTCGTTTTGTCCTCGCATTGTCTCGTGGTGAAGCGAGAAATGACTATGCGTAAACATATTCGTCTCTTTTTGGCATAAGATGATGCGAAGCGAGAATTTTGTAGCGCAGCGCATGTTAGCCGACTAGGGCATTGCACATGCGTGGGACAATAACAGTGGTAAGTATTATCTTAGTATGTTACCATCTTCTTAGCGTGTCGATGACAATCTATAAACAGTTTACCAGAATTCGGCAATGAGCACCTTCAGTAGCCTCCATCAACTCCTGCAGCGTGTAGACAAGAGGACACAACATTAGGTTCCCCATTGTTTGTCGGATAGCACACACATTTACACTCCAGGGCGAGTCATCTGTGAATCTCCACCAGGCCCTGCAGTCTCGACATTAGATAGCGACAAAAATCTGTCGCTAAGTCGTATCGATGTCAAATTCCTTTAATAGATTTTCAACTTTATTTCTAAAGCCTAAGGTTGAAAATCTATTAAAGAAATTTGACATCGATTGGACTTAACGACCGATTTTTGTCGGTATCTGTGTCGAGACTGCTGGCCCTAAGCAGGTTTTCTTTGCCTCGGCCTACCTGAGTCCGAAGTCTATTTAAAGACTTCCTACTCAAGTTCAGGTGCGAGATTTTCAGCAGGTGGAAAGAATGGGTTTAGTAGTATGTTACCATGATTTATTTCTCATTCCACAGCCCTCGGCGACAGCAACTGGAAGAACCGCTTAAACTCGGTGCAGAGCCTCCACTCGACGATCCAAGGTCTATCAACAAGCGACGCGACCTCACAAGTATTATATCGTACTTTGAACAGAAAGCCAGGCCTGAAAGATACCAATGTGCAAGTATTGAAAGCCAGACTTGAAGCCTGCAAGTATATTACTGAGAACTTCCCAGTTTCTACGTAAGTTATTGTATTTATTGTTCTTCTACAATTATGCTTTGTTTTTTTTATGATGTTTATCACGATCATATGAGAAATATGGTTAAGTAAATTTTATGGGTTTTACTTTAAGCTCGCAAGCTCAAACTAATTACAGCAACGTTTCATGCGAAAATAAACCTTTTTGTACGAAATTAATGTGCATGTTGTTATAAGCGACAGTGATCAAGCGTTTCATACGAATATGAGCATTAGTTTCATACGGATAAGGTACATTTTTTACTGTGCTTGAGTAAAGTCATAGTTATCTCTAGATCTCAGAAAATATGAGCTGATCATGCCCCCAAGTGAATCGGAGGCATGAATATCTATCTGTCCAAATTATAATATACGAAAATACATTTAAGTGCTCCCAAATAGTGATATGCGCAGTTTTAAGGTAAAAAAAACAAAATCTATTCCATCTAGCCAGAGCTACGCTGGCATCCAGCTTTATTAGGTAACAAATAGTCCATTTTCTCCAAAAAGTTAAAGTTAATATTCCTAAACATAATTCCTTCAAAATGTCACCACATTATTTTTTCCCTACAGGACAGCCGCAGACTTCGTTCTCCAAGACGTAGTAACGAAACTTGGCGAGGCATCTTGCGCAGCAATATGTGCCGACTGCCTGACGTCCTTAGCCGAGGCCTGTGGCCTCGAACATGTCCTCAATGAAGGACTGACCTTCGCCATGGACTCACAAAAGAACCCTAAAGTACAGTCTGAGATGTTCAACTGGATGGCCAACGCGATTAAGGAGTTTGGTTTCAAGTAAGTTGACATTGGATCATATAAAAATAATAATAATAATAATTTATCATTTATTCTCTCTTCACAAAGCTGACTTAAAGTTAATGTGTTGAAAAAAAATGTCTCAGCTGTATTCCACCTTTGTGAGAGACTGGTGTCTGATATAGGTTTTTTGACAAAACCTGTGTTACAGGTCACCATAAAAAAATAGATTACTGTGGGATGTTTTGAATTGAGATTCTAGTAAAAGTTTTTACTCTGGTCTACTACCAAAAATCGAAGTTAGACAGAATGAATGATCTCTTTCTTAGCTAGAACGTAGTGGTGGGGTCTGTAAGTATACGTAAATAATAATTATGAATGATTGTTCAATATTATAATAATACATGTTAAGGTAGGCAGGAGAAATAGATGGGAACTAAATACAATAAACCAGTCTTTTCTCAATCACGGTGTTTGAATGCTGTGTCCTAGTCTCTCGACATAACATGGTTATATTGTATTTTGACATAACATTTACCAATGACTTTAATCTGACTACCTGAATAACCCTGTAACGTCATTGGTGTATGGACTGATTCAGGTCTGGAAGGTCCAGTAAAATATAAAGTAAAATGGAATACTCAGTATGGTACCCAGTAATATGGCAAATCGAGTTTGTGAATGTTGGGTGTGGCAAAAAAAGCATGAAAGTAGAATAAATGCTGTGGCAAGATGAAGATGTAGTGACAAAAATTTAAAAGAGTATGCTTAGATAGTGTGGTCATGTTGAGAGGATGAGTGAAAGGCGACTAACAAAAGGTATTTACAAGGCCAATGTAAGTGGAAACGCCGGAAGGGGACTCCCGATGGGGGCGTATATAGTGACCTTATTGGTGATGTTCTTCAGAAAGGTCAGGTGCGTAGTACTCGCAATCGGCGTGCGTGTATGACCAGATGTATGAACGTAAACGAGGCAAACAGAGTATGTAAGGATCGTAGCAGGTGGCGATCTGTAGTTTCTGCCTACCCCCATGGGAAGAAGGCGTGAGTTTATGTACGTATGTAATCTATGAGTTTTAGATAGTTTCGCTATATAGACCGTAGCTTAGTCACTCGTGCATGTGCGTCACAGTCTCCCTTTAAAGCTCCATGTGACATATTTAATTTACGCCCGGGTGGGTACTGTAAAGTTTTTTAGTTTTATCTCAATCACAACAATGATGGCTGAAATACGTAATAGTACTGCCCCAGTGGTCTCAAAAAAGTCTGCTGAAAAGTGAAAAGCAGTGTATTTTTATTTAATTACTAGCTTTTGCCCGCGGCTTCGCTCGCGTTAATTAAGACTGATTATCAATTCGGGTTATAATTCAATCATGATTCGAAAGACACGTGGCGCCATCTATTATCATAAGGACGTTATTGTTGTTTTCCTCGGGAACAGTACTTTTTTGCGGGATGAAAGGTACCCTATGTCCGTTTCTGTACCCCTTGACAACGTATGTGCAAAATTTCAGGATGATCGGTTCAGTGGTTTAGGCGTGAAAAGGTAACAAACAAACAAACAAACTTACTTTCGCATTTATAATATTATTAGTTAGGATAAAATTTTAAATTTTGTTCCAGCATGAACATAAAATCAATAATCGCACACTGCAAGAAAGCCCTCACAGCGACAAACCCGAACGTCCGTACCTCCGCAGTGAACTTCCTGGGCATTCTGTCTCTCTACGTGGGACCCTCGCTTATCAACCACTTTGATACTGAGAAGCCAGCGACAAGACAGCTTATCAGCTTGGAACTTGATAAGCACGCTAATAGCTCGCCTCCCACGCCTACGAGGCAGCTTGGTACTGTTAGTAAGGTGAGATAAACCTGTGAAAAACCTATGGCGCTTGTCAGTTTTTTAACCGACTTCAAAAAGGAAGAGGTTCGCAATTCGACAAGTTTTTTTTTTGTGTATTTTACAGCTTCATTTCGAATTAATGTCAGAAATTTGGCATTATTGCTGAAATTAACCTATTTGGTGCAGCCGTGAGGCACACTTGATCCTACATGTGTTTTTTTTTTTTGTTTATAAATGTTATTTGCTTACAGTATAAGCCCAATAAACATTCTTCTTTCAATAATTTTGCTGTAATTGTTCTGAGCCCTATTGACTTGAAGAATTTGTTTGGCGTGATGAGCTATTTGGCCAAGCTCAAAGTCTGTACACGTGTCCATATCCATTTCACTTGATTTATTGTAATGTTACGCAGACACTTTCTTGTTACGCTTATTAAATAATAACTGACTCAGAATAAGGGTTATTGCAGCTTCGTATTTGCTTCTCAGTCGTTTTCTTCACAAATATTTTTGGGAACACATTGCCAAAATGATGCTTTCATGATTTTGGTCTTAACACTTTATCACTCACTAAATATTTTGTTGTAACAGTCTGCAAGTAAAGCTTCAGTAGGTGATGAGATAGAGGAAGCATTTGAAGATGCTGCAGAGGACGAACCGGTGGTCGTAGAAGACAACAGACCGCGCACCGACCTCGCGCCGCTTATCACAGACGCGCTTATTGCCGAGATCAACGACAAGAACTGGAAGGTATATATACTTATTCATTAATGTTGTTTGTACGGAGCCGATCGTATGCGTCGACATCCTGCCTGACCCGATCGGCAGTCGCCGCATCCGTTCGTATCCTTTCCGGTCCGTTGCGATGCGAGCCGTTTGGTGGAAATCATCCTTTATAAAACAGCTAAGCACACAATGGTGGGTAATTCTTAATTACTGATCAATTCTTCTGTGCAGGTCCGCAACGAAGCCCTAGACAAGGTGAAGGCTATAATAACCAGCTCGGCACCAATCAAGTCATCTTTAGGAGAGTTACCGGCTGCGTTATCAGCGCGCCTACTTGATTCCAACTCGAAATTGGCGCAGAGTGCGTTACAAATATGTGAGGCATTGGCCACGGCAATGAATACGAAAAGTAAATCGCATGTCAGGACGTTCTTCCCGGCTTTCTTTCAAGGTAAATATCTTAAAAACTTATTTCTGTAGACATGAAACTGAAGAATAACTATTACCTTTGATTTATATTACTTTGCGGAATTTGATCCTTATCAACAAAAATTTAGCTTGATGCATTAAATAAAACAGGTTTTTTTTTTTAAAGCTGTTGTGTTCAATTCTTGCCTAAACTCGTGACGATTTAAGAAGTCCGACAGCCGAGTCTTGACAGCTATGAAAATACTCGGTGATGGGTTAAGTGATGGGAAAAAAGATTGGTTGTTTGAAAAACCGATTCTCGAGACATATCGATTTGTAATACCTAGAGTTTGTAATCGACAATTTATCTACATTGCTTAAAACTGATTCTTGAGGCATATCGTGTACACGTACGAGTTTGTAATATTTAACAGTTATTATATAAATCCCAACTAATTTTAAATTTGGAAGAGTTTTAAAGCGTAACCAAAACCCGACATACTTATTTCTTCTGGAAGGTCTAAATACATTTAGGTTTATATTTTTAGGGACATTGTATATTATGCACCAGTCGTGTACCTACAGGCAAGCCCTAGGCACGCCATTTATATGCACTCGTGCGAAGCCGGGGTGGGTAGCTAGTCAAGAATAAAATGAATAATAAATAAGTGTGGTTGGGTCATAAATTCACTAAAGTAACAATTTTATTCATTTTCATCACTGCATGATTCAGAAAAATTATCATCAGTTAACTGCCTTGGTCGGTTACTTTTATGTGGACTCCGGCATTTTTCACCAAACCGTTTCCTTTATGTATTGACATAATACAGTAATTATATGTTTCTCTCTTTTCTAAATATAATGTTTGTAAAAGTATAGATTTTTCAGAACATCGATTTTATTAAGTCTAAAAGCGACTTAAACGGTCACAACACTACGGCAACGAAGCCAAAGACATGACATTGTAATAACGTCCTGTCGGAATATAAATCAACGATTAATTCGTGTTTTTGAGTGCATTTTTCCAATATAAAGGGAAACTTTATGCTTAGGAATGATATTTACTGTTGTAGTCTATGGATAACATAGTAATTAATTAGGATTATGAATTTGAATTTTCAATTTCTTACTTAGACGTACATACTAAGTTATTGCGGCATGTATAATGAGAAACGTTAAATCGGATTTCTTAGATTGTCACGAGTTAAAACAAGAGCTTTTTTTGAAAAACTAGAAATGTTAAGGTGCCTTGCCAGTAGTAGTTTTACTGTGTCTGTAGTCAATATCGATATGGATCGCGTCGATATTTGCCACCGTATAATTACACATAGTGGAAAATATCCTTACAAATATATACATATATTGAATTATTGAGCCATGATTAATATCATGTATTAATCATGGCTCAATAATTCAATATATGTAACAATATCATCGATCGACTGCAATCTACTGGCAACCTAACCCCCCCCCCACCCCACCTCTCCTCTGACCACCGTTCTATGAGTTAAGATTCCGCCCTGAAGTTCCTTCTCACAAACTCCTTGCATAATAATAATAATTTGTTTATCACTAGCTTTCGGCGACAGCAAGCAATGGATCCGTGCAGCAGCCGTTTCCTGCGTAGAGACGTGGTGTCGCGAGGCCGGTGCGCACGCTCCATTAGAAGGAGAGATGTTATTCGATGCGCTCAAGTCCGGCAGCCCGCTGTTAAGAGCCACCCTACTGCAGTGGCTGTCTGAACATCTGCCTAATGGTAAGTAATCACTTGATGACTCATAATGACACAAGACATAATTATGTCTTACGGGGTTCACATCGGCGTCGAGTCGACGATGAAGTACCTGGGACTCGTCCTCGACAGCCGGTGGAACTTCGTGGAGCATTTCCGACGTTTGGCTCCCAGACTGCAGCGGGCCGGGGCTGCTTTGAAGCGGCTCTTGCCCAATCTGGGGGGGCCAAACGCCTCCTGCCGGAGGCTCTACGCGGGGGTCGTGCGGTCCATGGCCCTTTACGGGGCGCCGGTGTGGGCGCGTTCATTGAGGCTCCGGCCAGCCCGCCGGTTGAACGCGTCCCAAAGGGTCATGGCCATCCGGATGGTACGGGGATACCGCACGGTCTCCTGCGAGGCGGCGAGCCTCCTTGCCGGATTACCGCCGTGGGATCTGGAGGCAAAGGTCCTCGCGCACGTTTGGGAGTGGCGCGAGGAGGCGAAACGCCGGGGCGTAACTCCGCTGCCGCGAGAAATCGCGGCACAGCGGACAGAGCTCCGGCGGGATCTCATGGCGGCATGGAGAGTGCGACTGTCGCAACCCAGCGCAGGGCACGCCACAATTGCGGCGGTAAGACCCCTCTTTGAGGAGTGGCTTGAGAGGCGCCACGGCGTCCTCACCTTCCGCCTGACGCAGGTCCTCACCGGACATGGCTGTTTCGGGAGGTTCCTGTTTCGGATAAGGCGGGAGGAAACGCCCGGGTGTTACCATTGTGTGGATCGCCCGGAGGACACGGTGGAGCATACGGTGGAGGTCTGCCCGGCTTGGGCGGAGCACCGCCGTGTCCTCGTGGCGGCGATCGGCGGCGGCGACCTCTCGCGTCCGGCCCTGGTTCAGGCCATGGTACGGAGCGAGAGGGAATGGGAAGCCGTCACCTCCTTCTGCGAAGCAGTAATGCTCGCGAAGGAGGAGGCGGAGCGCGAAAGGGAGAGGCAATCTCTGCGCCCTCGCGCCCCTAGCCGCCGCAGGAGGAGGAGACACCCTGGGCGTCGGGAGTCGATTGCCGACTCCCGGCCACCGTAGGCGCGGGCTTGCGGACGGCGAGCAATGGGCAGCTCACCGTCCGGTAAGGACCAGGCCCGGGTCGACGGCGCGTCGTGTTCCACGCGCGCCTCAAAGAGATGTCAGCAAAATGGACGGGGTCCGATAGGACCGATGCCTGCCGGGGCTGCGGATTGTTCGAAAGAGTTACCGTGGCCCTGGCGCACAGGCAACTGAAGGAACACGGGTGGGTTTTAGTCAGTAAGAGTCTGACACGCCCTTCCGCTCCGCCCAGAGCGGGAGAGGTCATTTGATGATTTCACACCCAAAAAAGAAAAAAAATATTAATCTGAAAAAATCTTTCCTTATTGCTCACCTTCGTTATAAAGGAACTCTTGCGCAAAATTTCATGCTTCTAGACCCAGCGGTTTGGCTGTGCGTTGTCTGTCGGTGAATGAATCAATTTAAGATTTTTTATTATTATTAAGTAGGTAAAATATCGACAATCTATAACAAGGCTAAGGAAAGATGCGACGTGTTTATATTAATTTCAACTTGATACCTCCACGCGTTCCTGAGAAAAAAGGACTTTACAGGCCGACGGACGGACAACGAAGTGATCCTATAAGAATTCCGTTTTTTTTTTCATGTTGGGGTACAGAACCCTAAAAACAAGCAAACGAAATACTTTTTAGCTTTCAAATGAAATTGATCTAGCACTATTTATTACTGATTTTAACACCACCTCATCACGCGTTTCTTTCTGAAACCCGAATGAATGTCGCGGAACATTTTGCAGGCCACACTAGTCAATGATTATAGAAATGTATTCCGAGGAAGTTGTGGCGATTAGTGCTGCGTATATACTTATTTGGAGTATTTTAGCAAAAAGTAATTGAAAACACCGGCCAAGTGCGTGTCGGGCCACGCACAGTGTAGGGTTCCGTAGTAGCCCGTTGTCACAATATAGTATGATTCTGTTGTTCTTTATTCTAAGTAATGGTAAAGATAAAATATATGATAAGGGTGTCCAGAGTAAAACAAAACTTTAACACATAACGTAACCACGGAGGTCATACCTTGCAAGAAAATCTTGACACCACGATCTACAAAAGTGACGTCACGGCACAACGCCATCTGTTATCGAATAGCGATACTAAACCAATGACAAAATGTTGATTTTCGAAGATAATTATTTAAACAGATTAGACATTAACTAATTTTAACAAAACCACTTTCTTCCTGCTAAAGCTAAAAAATAAGAGTACGATTGCTGCCAAGTTATTATTTCAATTCACAAAATTGTAATTCGAAAATTAAACAAAGTTCGTTTGTGACTTCTATAGGTACTCGAATGAAAACGTAACCCGTTGGTACAGCGCTATCTAGCGGCAGTATTGTGAAACCTATGATAATTTATTATGTTTTTTTTTAATTTCATATTTTGTTTTTCAATGCAAGTCTTTACCCGTTATAAACAAGCAACTACTTCATCTTAGTCACTTTAAAGGATTAATGCTAAGGATTTTGTATTTGGTTCAAAATTATCTAACACCCAAATTCAACGACTATTGCTGCTAAACTAATAAAGTTATCTTAACCGCTATAATTTTCCTTTAAAGTTCATGAAATGCACTATCATCGTGAATTTATCCAGATTTTTCAAGCCAGCAGTTTAGCTTTTAGGGAGGTGGCGCCCTACTGGAACAAAAATTTACACTTTAAAGTTTAGTATTTCGTAAATGGAGCATTAAATCGAAAAATAATTTGAGCAACCCCCAAGTCATTTTAAAAGACCAATTCAACGATACCCCACACGATGGTATAGACGACGAAAAATATTCATCCCCTTTTCACACGTAGGAGAGCTACCCTAAAAAAAAATATTTCCCAAAATTTTATTTTACCACTTTGTCGGCGTAATTCATATACACACTCCTACAAAATTACAGCTTTCTACTACTAACGGTCTCTTAGCAAAACCTCGGACAGACAGATAGATGGACATGACGAAACTATAAGGGTTCCTTGTCAGAACTACGGAACCCTAAAAAGGACGTGGTGGATGCGGAATTACTTACTACAACGAGAAAAAATAATTAATATTACTTATTACACTTGGTGAGAAATAGCGTGGCGCTGACGCACAACCTTGCGCTCTCGGAGTGGGAGCTAGTAGCAACATGTTCTGCGTCACGTAAATCCGTCTCAAGATGTTGCACGGCATGTTGCGGAATATTTTGTTTCGCTAGTGTAATCGCGCCTTTAATCTTGCTTTTGTTTACAGTGCCACCAAAAACCTTCCCCCGTGAAGAGCTGACAGTATGCTTGCCAATAATATACGCGTGCCTAGAAGACCGCGCGGTCGACGTGCGTAAAGTAACGGGCGACTGTGTGTTACCTTTCATGTTGCATCTCGGATACGATGTTATGCACAAACAGCTTGATAAGTTGAAGGTAAGTCGTGTTGGGTATTGGAAGGAACTTATGATTGTATCAGATCATGAGAATCATGTCTCAGTGGGAAAGAAATGTCGCGCTAGTCGACCATAGAAGGTTTTATCTTATACACTTGCCCTACACGAAGGATATGTACCCAACATAGCAGCAAAATTCATTCCCATTTACTCTTATTCGTCACCATGGATTGTAATTTCTGACTAAACATGTCACAAACATGCCGTCATACTAGGGCAAAAATGCCATAGGCATTTACCCCACCTATGTGCAGTTTTTGAAGTGAAACTTCTTAGGCGGCGATTCGATAATTGGACGAGAAATGAGAGTAAAATTTCAAGGACGCGTCACATTTAAGCACATTTCGTTACGTGAGAGTAGAAAGATATAACCAGAGATCGGATAAACGGATACATATTCACCTAAAGTTGAGATGAATATAGAATGCGCTTTTGCATCGGAAAAATCTTAACTTTAACTAACACACACCACCCCTCCACTTCCACCCTACATACTCATATTTGCATCGGGGGTTAAACATTAATTTTAAATATATGTGCACCTGAATAGTTATAAATAAATAAATATTTTTTATGAAGCCGCTTTCATACTTTCATAGCAAAAAACACGTGTGGCACTCGGGGACTGCCGCGGTAAAGCTATTGCATAGCATTTTTTATCAACTTATGCAATTATAATTATTTATGCAGTTTTTTTTTCTTTGATATTAATTCAAGTACAGTCGTACCATATACATACACGTTAAGCGAACGCTCGGCCGAGCTATATGGTAGGCGGAGTGGGGGGTGTTAGGTTTTATTTTCGTTACGGAATTTCTTGATTCGGTCGTTGCGCTCAAAGCCCGCGATAAAAGCTATGCAATAGCTTAAAAATAACTTTAGCTAATTAAGCATCCGAATATCCGATCTCTGGATATAACTGTCTCTGTCTCACACTAAATCCCTTTTTTTTTTAAGTTGGTCTTGCACTGTCCCACTGCTGAGCAAAGGCCTCTCCCAAATCCTTCTAGGCATACATTTCTAAAGCCACCTCGATACAACGCTTGCGGTACGCATTAGCTCGTCTTCTCAACAAATCTCTTGGTTCTTTTTTTTTAAGAAGTTTCATTTCTATCACGTGTACGGTGCTGCACGCGCAATTTGTTTTATTTGTGCATAAAAAATAAATACATAACATACATAGGCTATACCGTTCCCACTGCTGCGACACAGGCCTCTTCTCTGTGAGATGTAGTGGGCCATAATCTACCACGCGGGCCCAGTGCGGGTTGGTAGATGTCACATGTCTTCCAATTTTGGGTCTAGGACATGCTGATTTCCTCACGATGTTTCCTTCACCGTTTTGAGAGCAGTGGTGATGAAAAATTTAATAAACAGTCATAATTACATGCCAAACTTGCAGTGGCGAAGGTTCCATACAACTCGATTCGTACCGGCTTCCTTTTGAAAAATGGCAAAGTCGGTATTCTATAGACAAATAATATAATCACATTAAAGACATGTACTCCGGCTTACCTCTTTCAAAAATGTACCCTTCGCTACTGCTGAAACTTGTAAATTCTGTCTCTGAATACCTTTGTTTACTGATTCAACCTTTCTTCCAATAGCCCGGCTCAAAAACCGTCGTACAAACAGCTTTAGAGAAGGCTCGTCCCAGCTTACCAGTGCAACCACTACCACCAAGTAAGAGCAAGAAAGAAGAACCGCGCGGCGTCAAGTCAGCCGGCGCTCTGAAGAAGGAGGCTGAGAAGAAAGGCGCTGTTGTTAAGGGCAAGGTAAGTTGGAGAACTGAATGAGGATGAAACTGAACGGTATAAAAATAACGCTCAGGTCAGACGCGATTGGCTGACTAAGGCCGCATCCTGTTTAAAAGCAAAGGTCGCGCAGAAATGCGATCTTCGCATCCATATGTCATTTTTATGTTCGGTGAACCTAAACGCGTGGTCGCACTGACAGAAAGCGCTTTCAGGTTTTCCGAACAAAAAGTAACAAAGATCGCGTTTAAATAGGACGCGGGGTACGGTTGCTCACGATCGCGAATCGAAGAATTTCGTACACTAAACTATAACTACTTGTCCCTGTCACTCTCGCACAATTAAATTGCGGTCCCGCTCTCTCATTTCAGTAAATAAGCGAGCGGAGGTTTTGCGGCCTTAGGTTTAACGCAGACCATCAGAATTTAAATTGCTTTGCCCTTTTCAAAGGATAAGTAATAACAATATTGAATTTCTACTTTAGCGTCATACACATACGTCTGAATTTTTTATAAAGATATAGGAGTAACTCCAATTTGAGTGTGCTAGTGTTATCTTATGGTATGCGCTGAATTTTTACAGAAGCATTTTAATCTTGCTATTTTGGTAATGCTGGGCATCTGCGTCTATCGTGACAAAGCTTTGCACAGTTATTCGACACACGCAGATGTGACCAACCATTATGGGCTATCGTCGCGATAGTTTGGGCTGCGTAGCACTTATCGCCCGGGTGGCGGTAGATCAAAGGGTTTTAACTCCCTAATTAGCATGGCGCGTGGTTCATTTTGACTGTTGTTTCCGGACTGCTTAGACGCTCTGTCGGATGTATGGAGTGGAGCGACGAAATGGTGTTGGAATTTTTACAAAAATTTGAAGCTAAACCCATCATATGGAATCCTAAAAATGTCCACCATAATAAATAAAAAAAAACATTTGGTGGCCGATGCATGGCGTCGTTTGAAAAGTAATTTATGAACGGCGAACATGGATTATTGCACGATAATTCGTTATAATTATGAAGCCGCTAATGTGACAACCGCATTAACACGATAACTTTTTAACGAGCAAAACATACGAAGCTTCGGCACGCATTGCTTTCTCACGATAGACGCAGGTGCGGCCCCAGCATAAGAACATTATTCAATTCTCACCTCTTTACAGGGACCAGCAAAATCCGCATCAGCATCAAGTCGAGGCAAGAAAGACGACGAGGATTGCTCCCCACTCCTACCAAACAACAACGCTAAGAACCAGCGAATCATTGACGATCAGAAACTTAAAGGTTAGCTCTTTCTAGAACAAAATAACCCTTTTTTAGTTACCCTTCATTATGTGTGGTTTAATTTTCTTCAAATCGAAATACATTTTTGCTGCGTGTGTCACGAGGATTGGTGATTGGTGAATGATCTACTTACATACTACTTGTAAGTTTAATATAAAGGTATTTTGTTACATAATAATTTTAACTATTTGTCTTGTATGTATAGGGTGTGGTTGATGTGTAAGTGGTAGATTAGAACAGATTTAGTTATAATAAAAACAGATAAATATTCATTTTATTATTTATGAACACACAGTAAAAAACTACAGGGAAACGAAATTATGAGTCGTCAAACAATATGAAATGTAATTACTATATAAAAGTTGGTTTTGGGTGTTCATGCATGTGAGATTTATACCCGCGTTAACGTTAACGCGTTCCAGGATAGTCCCGATTATGAAGTAAAGTTTTTTACACTTTGCTCCACAGTCAAAAACTTTATCAGCATGATGAAAAGAAGGAAAACTGTGAATTGTGTTAAAAAATTAACCCTAAACATGTTTTTATCTGTCTCAGTACTAAAATGGAACTTCACAACTCCTCGCGAGGAATTCTTTGAGCTTCTAAAGGAGCAGATGACAACCGCTGGAATGAACAAGCAACTCATCGGGAACATGTTCCACAGTGACTTCAGGTCAGGATTTTATTTTGTAACTTATTTGCCAGTATGTCTGTCTTGGGTTTTTCAAACTCATTATCTACCTAGACTTTTCCTAAATATGTTGGGGTCGGTTTCCAGTCTAACCGGATGCAGCTGAATACCAGTATTTTACATGGAGCAACTGACAATCTGACCTCTACAACCCAGTTACTATGTAATACGATACCCATGATAAGACTGGTTGTCTGACTTTCGGGCTTCTGACGACCCATAATGATTATAAAAGGTCCTCGAACGACAGACGGGACTAACGGCTTAACGTGCTTTTCGAGGCACGGAGGGTTCTTGGTATGTACAGATGGTCACCCATCCACGGACCAACCGCGGTAAGCGTAGCTTAACCTGATCGATCGACCCGTGAGGCTGTTATTACTGAGCCACGTACTACTACCTCTGCCTAATTTGTCACAAAATTGACGTGGTGTCTAGCTGTGGAAACACGCAAGGACCTTTACCGAAGGAACTTTACCGAACACAGTATTTGCGGGCTGTAAAAATTAAAATAATGACAGGCGGAGTGATGAATGACAATGTACAATCCTGGCACAAATCTATACTATATAATATTATAAAGAGGTAAAATTTGTTTGTTTGTATGTAGAGGGTAATCTCTGGAACTACCGGTCGGATTTGAAAAATTCTTTTTGAATTTGGTGGTCCAATTCTTGAGGAAGGCTATAGGCTATTTAACATACTGCTAGGACCCTTAGGACCCGAGAAAAAGAAAAGAAAATAATAGCGCGGGTAGGCGATGCGATGCGACGGGATGGGTCGGGGCACAAGAAATTTCACGCGGACGAAGTCGTGGCAAAAGCTAGTGAAGTATAAAAATAGAACTAGGGAAATCACGAAGCAGATTTTCGACAGCACTGGTAATGTTATTGAAGAACAGTCTCTTATGTATCTAATATTGTAAAGAGTAGATTTGATTTTTTGTATGATTTCGAACGGATTTGGATGAAATTTGGCACATGGGTAGACCATGACCTGGATTAGGACATGGGGTACTTTATATCCCGATATTCTCACGGGGTCGAGACTTATGCGGGTGAAACCGCGAAGCGCAGCTAGAATTCTATATTAGAAAAAGCTGCCTTATTATTTTTCTAAAATATTCCCTTTAGGCACCCTCGTCGCGCCTATCCGAGCTTATCCTCCGATTTTTCTGTTAGGACCTACTAATTTGACTTTCTCCCCACAGATACCACCTAAAGGCAATAGAAGCCCTATCAGAAGACTTACACGAAAACGGCCAAGCATTAATGGCGAACTTAGACCTGGTCCTCAAATGGCTGACCCTGAGGTTCTTCGACACCAACCCTTCAGTCATCCTCAAGGGTCTGGAGTATTTGTCCGTAGTGTTCACCCATCTGATGGACAGTGATTATACTATGCCGGAATATGAAGCCAACTGCTTTATACCTTATCTTGTGCTCAAGGTAAGTTGAATTGATTGCTTATAACATTTGTGTATGGTACAAACAAACTATCGACTGGCGGTAGTGACTGATGCTGTTTCTGGTCAGTAACATCCTACATGTGCTTGTAAACTAACAGTAATTAGCTTCGAACTTAAGCTTGAACGTTCAGACGTCCAGCGAAAATTTAGTTTGCCTGATTTTTCTATCTGTAACGGACACATTGGCCCCCTGTACTGCTGCTGGGTGGCCCAGTGAATATAACATTTGTAACAGACAGTGCAGAATGTATAAGCCGCGCCAAAATTTGCTTCTAGCTTAAAAACGACTCAGTACATAACTGTAACATGATTAATACAATATAATTCACGATGACTAGAAAGATAAGTGTATCTGATAATATTACTAGATACTGTTTCATAATCTAGAATATGAATTGGCAATGATATGTTTATATTCATACTAATATAAAAAATTCTAAAGTAACTGTCTGTATGTTACCTTTTCACGCCTAAACCACTGAACGGATTTAGATAAAATTTTGCAAGGAGATAGATGACATCTCGGGAAAGGACATAGGCTACTTTTTGTCCCGGTAGACATCCAAGCGGGCGAAGCCGCGGGCAGAAACTAGTTTTGCATAAATTATAATTATTATCAACTGATTATGTCAGTCAAGTATTTGTTGAGCTCAAGTTCGGAATATATTTCTGCTGTCACACCTAATCAAACTCATTTTTTCGTACTTTTATTGGTAAAATCTCCATACATTGTATAATTAAGGCATTTTTTGTTGATCTACTTTTGGTCAAATCTGCCATAATTGGATAGTTAAACTTTCTTTCTTTGTTAACAGGTTGGTGATCCTAAGGATACAGTTCGAAACGGTGTGAAGGCTCTGTTCAGACAAATATGTGTGGTTTACTCCGTAACCAAGCTGTTTGGGTACTTGATGGAAGGACTGAAATCTAAGAATGCAAGACAAAGGGCTGGTAAGTTCGAATAGTGTAACTTTTAGCCAAATAATTTATTGTTGAAGAACTTTCTTTAAATAACATTTGCATGAGAAGTATCTTTATAAGTGTCTTGAGCTATAAGTAACTGTTTATTTGTAGTTGTGAAAGTAATACTTCACATAAAGTACATATAATTTTGTGTCAGATTATCTTCACAATTTTAAGGCAATTTAAATGTTTTAGGCCCACTTGTACCACAAATCCCTAAATGCAATTAACGCTAAACATTGTTCTGTCTGTCATCTACAAACAATTGACAGAAATAGAACAATGCTTTAAATCCGTTTAGTGCTAAATTCATTTAGGGATCAGTGGTGCAAGTGGGACTTGTGGTCGAAAAACAGGTTACGCAAACACTATTTGGAATTTAGACCTACATTCTGGCACAATAGAGGTTAATAATTAAAATACGATTTTGCTCACAGAATGCCTAGAGTGCATCGGCCACTTACTAGAAACCTACGGCTCGACGGTAATGGGCAGCGGCGGCGGCAGCGCCCTCAAAGAGTTAGCGCGACACATCGGGGACAGGGACAACGCCGTGCGCTCCGCTGCGCTCAACTGCGTCGCCTCTGCCTACTTCTTAGAGGGGGAGAAGGTGTACAAGATGATTGGACAGGTACTTTAAAAAATACAAGGGTAATTCTGTAACTTTCTGAGGGATCGAAACCGGACATAGGTGATCCGGCAGAGAACCAAATTTGTCGACATAGCTCGCAGAGTATTCAAGCTGAAGTGGCAATGGGCCGGCCATATTAGCCGTAGAACCGAGGACTTTTGGGATAGACGTGTTCTTGAGTAGAGATCGGGAATCGGGAAACGTAAGGTAGGACGCCCCCAGGCTAGGTGGAGCGACGAACTTCACAGGGTGGCTGGTAGCAGTTGGATGAGAGTTGCCGAGAACCGAGTTGAATGACGTGCAATTGGAGAGGCCTATGTCCAGCAGTGGATTGTTGTAGATAATGAATTCAGTAAGTTAGAACTATGATTGCCCACTGCGTGGTTTTATCAATTGAAATCCGACAAAAAAAATGTAAAACACTCGCTACACGTCAGTTTTTGACGCATTGATCTCAATCGTTTAACCATACCGCACATGACATTATGTCCATCTTATTTAACCAACAAAAAAAGGAGAAGGTTCTCTCTATTTCTTTAGCGCAAATTCAAAATTAGGTGCTATCATTAATTTAGGAGCTTAGTTAGAGTAAAAAGTTTATTGACATTTTTCGCTTTTCAGATTCTTTTTTGAAAGTAACATTTTTTGTTCACCTTTTGAAACTTACCTAAATCAATGCTTCAATTTCAGATTTCGGACAAGGATCTGTCCTTGCTGGAGGAGCGCATCAAGCGTGCTAGCAAGTCACGCAGTGCTGAGTCGAGACGGTCTATGCTCGTGCCACTTTCAGCGTCCGGCCGGCCTGTGCAGATACAACACGAGGTATGTGTAATTATGATCACTCAATCAAATATCATAGCATAACAATAATCAGCCTATAATATTCCCACTGCTGGGCACAGGCTTCCTCTCGAGAGGGACTAGGCTATAATCCACCACGCGGGCTCAGTGCGGATTGGTAGATATCACAAGTCTTCGCTTTTTTTTCCGTCACTATAATGTTAATTAATCTGTGCTGGCTCGTTGGTCTAATGTTCACAAACGTCATTGTTGAGTATGGGGTGCTGGGTTAAAAAAAAAATCCTGGGCAGTGTTTGTGGGGTTTTCCATCTGAATTTTTTCTGTACCCAGGGTAGGAGGATTTTCTACCACTAATCTAATATCGTTTCAACATGTAATTTTTTATATTGATGCTTATTTCTAAAACTTTATAATTATGTCATGTCAATAGGAGCCCGAACCACCACCCAGACGTGTGATATCAGTAGACACGACCCCGGCTGACTACGAGGAGGAAGAGGAGGAGGAACTACCTGCACCGGTCGCACCAATGCCCATGTGAGTACTCTCGCTAATGCTTCATATTGATTGGGTACCCCTCATGCATAACCTAGAAATAGAAAAGGCACGTTGCGAATTAACTGTTCCCACGTCAAAATTTTCTCCCAGTAAAAATACTTTTAATTTGTCTATCACAAGTATCAAACTACTGCCAAATCGGTTAGAACGCATTATAAGTATGATTATAGGAAGTTTTGTCAATGATTCTTCTGTAGTAGTCCATCCACTCATTTATCATCAGCTGGCAACACAGCATTAAGTAAACATCGCCCGCGTATTTAAAACTCGAAATAAATAGTAAACAATAGTACAAGTGATGTGTATTGTAGTGAATCTTAATAGACGTATCGAACTATATAAGTGAAATTGTTGGTGACTTCTATATACCAAGACATGCAATAAAAACATTGTATTTAATATTTGGACTTTTAAACATTATTGTGCTTCAAAAAAGTGCTAATCACGGACTATGCAAGTGTATTGGAACTATACAAATATATTCTCATCAGTAGAACATTTATAAATATAATAAGTGGTGAATTAACTACTAATAACTGTATATAAAACGGTTAAATTGAATGTTTTGTTTTAAAAAGTGAACTTTGTACCTTAAGTGGCGCCCCTAGTAGTGAGTAGCGAAACTAATATTGACATTGACATATAAAAATTGACATTAACATTAGGGGTTGCTACTACAAATAATAAATATTTCATACCGAACAGCGCCATCTAGTGTCAAGTAGCAGAAATAAAATTGACATACTGGCTAGTGTTGCCATTATAAAAAAATATAAAAGTGTTACCACAAAAAAACTTGTGATACCAGTATAAAAAGATAAAGTTTTTTGGTAAAATTTGACACATTGATTAAATGTACGTGGCGTTCTAAGAAGCTATCATCGTAAACTAAGAGAATCAAGTTCGAGCCTGGTAAACCGCAGTGAACTTTTTGTGATTATTTAGAGTAAAATAATCATGAACTTCCTCGAGAATATCACATTCCGTCGCATGCGCACTATATCAGAACCTACTAATGACAACAGCGAAATTATTTCTCAAACATTCAATGATACAACAAATAGTATGCCGGTAATGTCAGAAGACGAGGAAGAAAAACAAATAGATATTCTTAAAACTGAGATTGAGGATCTGAAGTCTCAGTTAAGAAGCGCGCATCAAGAAATTGAGATTATCTCTGTGGAAAATAGCTCTTTAAAACAAGCTAATGCTGACTTAGTGAAGAAAAATGAGATGTATAAAAAAGTTACCAGTAGTCCTTTAAAGAAGAAAATACAAACACCAAAGAGAAATAAAATTATTCCTTCAAACAAGCCGCCAAATAACTCTCAGATATTCGAGGTTCCTGATTGCACGTCTGCTACTGCTGAATATTCTAGAACTGAAGCGTCGCAATATACGTCACAAAATATTGATAAATGTAACCAATTGTCGTCATTAGTAAAGAATAATTTATGTATTATAAGTAGTGAAACATCGAATAGACTATACACAATTTGTCAAAAAACTAATTTATGTAATTTTAATATATGTCACTATCGCGTGCCAAACTGTGGATTGAAGATACTGCTTGATAATATTGATAAAAAAGTGCAAGATTTCACAGGCTCAGACTACTGTGTCATTTATGTTGGGGAAGAGGATTTCAGAAGGACGCATAATTATATAGAATTAGTTGCTTTCATTCGCGAAAAATTACAACCCCTAACCCATACGAACTTTTTAGTATGTCTGCCGACTTTTAAGTATATGGTAAATAAAAATGTTATGATCAACAGTAGAATCGATACCTTTAATAATTTATTATACATGGATATTGAGACATAAATATGCGTATCTATTGGATTCCAACCTAAATCTCCCATTCACTTACGAAACATATACCTTAAGAAATGGAAGTTTAAATAACAAAGGCCTGAATATTATTTTAAGTGACTTACAAGACCTTATCCTAGATATAAGTTCAGATACAGAAAAACAAGTAACCGACGCTGATGGTATATTGGAAAACTTAGTAAATAATAAGTCTAATAATATTTTTTTTCGTGTATAATAGAATCCATATACTTCACCAGAATATCAATGGTTTATTACGCAAAGCTGATGAATTTACTGTAAATCTAAATAATATTATAAATAACCATATTGATGTGCTATGTGTTACCGAGCATAATATGATAGCAGACGATTTAAAACATCTCCATATTCCAAATTATACTATAGCGGCAAACTACACAAGGACAAATAGAAATGGTGGGTCATGTATCCTAGTACGAAATAATCATAAATTTAAGATTATACAGGAAGCAAAACTTGTAAGCATACCCAACCTTTTAGAGTGTTCGGCTATTGAATTGTTAGAGCATGGATTGATTATCGTATGTATATATAGACCTCCAAAGACAAAAAAAGATTGTATACAATTATTTTTCGACCGTTTAGCGGCTTTACTAGCAAAATTATGTAGTAAATTTAAGAAAATTGTTATTTGTGGCGATTATAATATTGATCGACTGAAAGACACTCCTGTTTCAAGAGAGTTTGAAAACTTGTTACAGAGCTTTAACTTAAAACTTGCAATAAATGAGCCAACCCGCTTGCAAAGTAAAACGTGCATTGATAACATCGCACACAATATTAGAGGCTGTCAACAAAGCGTTATTGAACTAGCTCTGTCTGATCATACAGCACAAATTCTCTCATGTCCAGTAAGAAAAACTTACTCAATAACCCATTGGTATAAATTCAGAAGAGACTTTAGCACCGAAAATGTTGAGAAATTTATTGAATGTCTAAAAGCCCTAAATTTTACTGAATGCTATGAGAAAAGTGACGCAAATGCTTCTTTTGAAGAATTCCATAAGGTATTTAAACTTTTTTATGACCTCTGCTTTCCAAACATCAAAATTAAAGTTCCAATTATTCGCAAAACCAAATGGCTTAGTAAAGGATTAAAAATATGTTCTCTTCGTAAAAGAATGCTTCTTAAAATATATCGACTCTCAGGTAAAAAGTCAGATAAGGGTAACTTTAATAATTACGCAAAAAAGTTTAAAAGAATTGTAAAACTTACTCAAAAGTCGCAAAATAATTATTATATACAAACAGCCACAAACAAACCTAAAGCAATATGGCAAATAATAAATAAAAATAAAAACAATAATCCCCCTGAAAAAATTGATAGATTAAGATATATTAATCAAGTTATAACGGCCCCTGATACTATAGCACAAACATTTAACAATTTCTTTATTGATGACATCTCGAAACTGACAAATAATAAAATAAATTACGCAAAGATTCTAACTTATAATAAACCAAACTCCTGTTTCTTAACCCCAGTTACCCTAAACGAAGTTGTGAAATTAATCATGGCATTAAAAAACACCAAAAGTACGGGCTATGATAGAATTTCAACGCAAATAATAAAACGTGTAGTGTACATAATTGCCCCAATCATAACTCATATTATAAATCAGTGTCTTGAGGAAGGCATTTTCCCAACATATTTAAAAACTACGGTGGTTACACCACTATTTAAAAAAGGAAACCCAGAAGATGTACGATGTTACAGGCCGATTGCTCTCATTCCAATATTCGCCAAAATATTTGAAAAAGTACTAAATAATAAACTTACTGAATATTTCGAGAAAAATAAAATAATAATAGATAACCAAGTAGGATTCAGAAAAGGGAAATCGGTAAATTCAGCAATTCATCAGTTTTTAGAAAAAATCAATACTGTCAATACTGGGACCACTACTGTTTCTCATTTACATAAACGATTTACCTAATGCTATTCAGCAACCTATGGTTTTATTTGCAGATGACAGTACGGTTCTTTTCACAAATAATAAAAACAAAAATCATGAACAAGAAATAAATGATTCCTTATCTAAATTAATAAATTGGCTTCAAATAAATAATTTACAAATTAATCTCACAAAAACACATTACATGAACTTTAAAAATAAAAACGCGACCTCTATTCCTTTAAGTATTGCATACAATAATGAAACAGTAGCTGAAGTAGCAAATACAAATTTTTTAGGAATCCATATAGATTCGAATATGTCATGGAAAACACATGTAAATAGTGTATGTACCAAATTGAATCAATTTTCTTATGCTCTATACATGCTTAAAAAAGTGTCCAACCAGACCGCGCTTCTTACTGCTTACCATGCGTATGTGGGATCCACTCTGTCGTATGGGTTACTATATTGGGGAAACTCGACTGATAAAGAAATTGCGTTCAAAGCCCAAAAAAAGTGTATTAGGTCTATATGTGGGTTACGCCAAACGGATTCATGTAAACCACATTTCGTAAATCTCAAGATTTTAACACTCCCTGCTCTATTTATCTACCTGGCCTCAATTTTAGTTAAATCAAACATTACAAGCTATGATACGTTAAAAAGCAGAAGACTTAAACATACCTTAAATATTTATAACTTTTTTCTTTTTAATTAATGAATGTAAATAATGCATGTTCAACTGTTACTGTTACAATTATAAGCATATATGCATGATGAAATTGCAATGCCCTAACAGGGCCACTATGTTCTAAGAACTGATATCCTCTGTTAAGAACTTTATTTATGTACACATAGTTAGCAATAAAGAATTTGAATTTGAATTTGAATTTGAATTATTTTGTTTACAAAAATTGTAATAGTACGCGGCCGTAAATCTGCCGGTGTATTAAAAAAAAAAAATGTTTTTGTACAGCTAGACAATGCCCTCCAAATCGAATATCTGTATACTCTAAATAGGTTGCCTAATAATAATATCTTCTTCAGTATACCACCAGAACCTCGTATCATAACGGGTCCGTTCGGTCTCGACCCGGAACTGATAGCGCAACTGGACGCAGCAGTGCCCGTGCTAAGACAGCCGGACGTCGCTGAGATAGACCTGAAGTTCCTGGACGAGCCCATACCTACTGGTGGGGTTAGACCACAGATGTCGCATACACAGCCTCCTATTAGGTCCAGGTGAGAAAAAAAAAAGGTTTATTTATTATTTATTTTGCTGTAATAGACTACTTCACTAAGAAGTCACTTGGTATGTTTAGATGACACACAGGTTATGAGTGGTGAGTGACATATAGACCATAATTTCAGGTTTTATTATGTGAACAACTGAATAACGTTTTAAATCCCTTTAAGTCCAAAAGAAACCGTCATGAATATCTTTTTTCTCAAGAATATTTCATATGAAAATTCTTGACGGGCTACAACTGCGGATTCACCTTAAAGCGGGTGGCTTATTAAATGGCGATACGTTACGGAATATTTATGTAGCCTGCAGTTTTTGAACAGGAAGCAAAAATTTTGCACAGACTAGGCCCCATGTTTTTATCTACGGGCTACCTAGCTTCCCAATCTGCAAAGATCCTTATGGGATTGTACGCAAGCAGTTATGAATATATTTCTGTACTAAACCTTGTTATCTCTTCCCAGCATGGTAGCCATGTCGCCGCCCCGCCACACGACGCCACACCCGCTGGTCGCACCACAGCCACATTCGCTCAGCTCACATGTGGATGACTCGCAACTAGCTGACACTATTCATTCTATAGCCAGCCCGGATTTGAATGTGAGTATTTGTTATATTTGATGTTTCTTGGCTGTTTTGCGATAGTTTGGTTTATTTAATTTCCGAAATCTATCAGCATTTCGGGGGCCATACAGTCTCAAAATCATCGCATCTGTCGTTTTTGGATACACCCGCAATGCTAATGTCAAACGCAGGAGTCTCAAGTTTTAAATTCTGTATTAAATATTCACTGTACTTAAAGCTGCCCGTTGCTTCTATGATGTACAAATTGAACTCTTTCTAAAATGGATTATATATTGATTAACAATATAACTCTCTTTACAGGCGGCGATCCGTGCCCTATCCCTAATATCTGGAGCATTGGTCTCGGGTCGTGGCGGAGCCCTGGCGCCGCACGAGGCGCGACTCATCAGCGCTATCGCGGCGCAAGTGCGGCGGCTGCGTACCGCTCCGCCACACGACGCGTTACCTGCCTACAAGTATCTAGCCAGTGCACTCACTACGGTAAGGTCCTTGATTTTTGTTGTATTCTTAAAACGAACAAAGATTGACTGGTGAAACATGCCTATGGCATTAAGTCAACCTCTTTTCACATGTGTGCATGAAGTCTATACTAATATTATTAAGTGGTCATTTTTTTGTTTGTTTGTTAGTTTGTATGTAGGGGGTAATCTCTGGAACCACCACTCGGATTTCAAAAATTCTTTTAGCATTAGATAGCTCAATTCTTGAGGAAGGTTATAGGCTATTTAACATCACGCTACGACCCTTAGGAGTCGAGCAGAAAGTAAAAAGTCAGATAGAACGCTAAGCGAAAACGAAGTAAAAGCGCGGTAGGGCGATGCGATACAACAGGGTGAGACGGAGGTAGTAGTATTTAATAAATAAACATCTTATTTATAGATAGTAATGATGAAACCAGTCTCAAGCAGAAGCTTGGAGAATACACAATCAAGGAAGGGCCTATGCCCAGCAGAAGGTGAACTCGGGTTGTGGACGATGATAATCGTCTATTTTGCTAGCCATTGTCACATATTTGTTGCTACTTAGTTAGAAATAATTATAGGGCTACACAATGGCACTTAGGATTTTTGTGCTAGAGATGCAGTTATCCCTGCCAACTATGAGTGAGTCATGTAATTCGTTTATAAATTGCAAATAAGTGATCCTATCACCTAAATCCCCCCCTTGTACTAGCCTAAATCCCCGAAATATAAGATCACCAAACTGAATTCAATACCTTAAAAAACAACACAAAATAAAACATTCATCTTCTTTTCTCCAGTTCTACGAGACAGCCGGCTGCGGTTCCCACGTAGGAGAAGCAGCTTTGTGTTCACTGGTGGGTGAACTACTGCGAGTGCTGGGCGCAGGCGCGGGCGCGGCCGGGACCGGCGCGGAGGCAGAGCGATTAGTGCGCATACTGAATAATGTGTGTGTGAAGGTACTGGAGCACTCTCCTAGGACGCCTCTGTTGTGGTATGTATCCTACCTAATTAGAGTCCATTGAGTTAGCGATTAAGACCAAGCTTTGGAAGAACTTAAAAATGATGTTGAAACTTATGATACCCGTAAAATAAACGTATAACTTCCGCATCAATAATATTCCCGTCACCAGTCAACAAACAAATTGCATTAATTCTCTAGAAGCATTAAAGCATACTTTGGTTCCAATTTAAGCAAATTTAAGGTCCCAAGAACAAAATATACAGTAACACCTTCAGCCTGGCTAAGTGGCTATGTTACGTTCATTGCCAAGCCAATTGTTGGCTAAAATGTTTCCAGTCTATTATCAGAGAGGTATGGCGCTGCACGCCCAGATACAGGTATAGAGGTATGAGGAAAAGGGTGTAAACTTCACTCCACCTACACCTCCACCTCACCTACATAGAAAAGGGAGGATCCTCCGACCAGTGTCTGGTGGGTAACTGCCTGACGATTGATGTCAGGAGGTTGTATATATGCTAGTTGCGCGGTAAACTCTGCTTGCGCGATGCAGGATTTTGTGTGACTTCAGTGTGACGCGTAGCTCGCATGTGGCGATGTAGATGCCGCTACACAAGTTTTTCAACTAGTTCGGCTGCAGATGCTTCCATATTGAATTATTTTCTTTACAGCCTACAATTTTTTTTACGCAATATGATTGTTGTCATGTTAATATTTCTGGTGCCAATAAATAAATTATTATTATTAATTTTGGAATTACTACCAATTCATCATTCTCATACAAATTTATTTGGGCCGCCATTTTTTTACTTTATTTAGGTAACCAACAGGGATACATACGACAGTATGTAAACAAAGTATGTGTATTATAGTATTGTTTGGTTAATAATAGGTTTCCCTGTATAACTAGGATAAGTATAAAACATGCGACCGGACTATTAACAAGTATTTAAATTCGAAAGTAGTCATCGCAGAATTCATCCCGTTTCTTATACAAATAAATCAGAAACAATTAGAATGAGTAACAGAGTTATTTTTACTTTCCTCCACAGCGCAATAGTATCCCTTCTGCACGAATCAATCGGCGTCTCAGACCCTGCGTACCCTCGCTACCAGGACCTACTCCTCAAATGCTTCTGGAAGACCCTCAAGATGATCTCCACGTGGGATGTCAACTCTATAGACTACGACGCGGTGCTGTACGGGATACACGTGTTCTATAAGGCATACCCTAATAGCTACTGGAAGAAGAACCCGGATATTAGTGATACGCCATACAGGTATGTCACCTATCAGCTATTAACAACTCTTTTTTAGGGTTCCGTACCCAAAAGGTAAAACGGGACCCTATTACTAAGACTCCACTGTCCGTCCGTCTGTCACCAGGCTGTATCCCATGAACCGTGATAGTTAGACAGTTGAAATTTTCACAGGTGATGTATTTCTGTTGCCGCTATAACAACAAATACTAAAAAACAGAATAAAATAAATATTTAAGGGGGCTTCCATACAACAGCCATGATTTTTTTTTTTGCTGTTTTATAGATAATGGTACGGAATCCTTCGTGCGCGAGTCCGAGTCGCACTTGACCGATTTTTTTTATATTAATGCTTTTTTAATACATTCTAACTCTACTCTACGAAGAGAAACTCACTTTCTTAACCAAACAGTCATAATTTTCTTGAATTTTGACATTGCACCGTGGAAATCTTTCTACAATCTGCCTTTTTGCCTTCCGTTTCTATAGTGGCTATGCTACGCATGCAGCAGGTGTATCTAATAGGAAATGAGTTCCGCCACCTATGGACTGCACGTGCCTTTGCCAGTAATTATACCGGCAGCCATACTCTTCAAACCCGAATAGTAATGCTACTTCCGAAAGATCCCCTAATTTACTGCTGCAGAGGACAGGAGATCATAAACATTCTTAAGGGGGAAGCGCCAGGTTGCCCGCGAAATTCATATTTTGTTACGTTTTTGCAATTTGCAGGTCAGTGTCAGGTTGTATGTTGAACAAAATGTGATTCGCGACCGTAGCAAGTAAGTTCATATTATAATCCTATTAAATGACAATTGCATAAAATATCAATCAATAGGATTATATGAACTTAAGAGGGTTGTATTGATGATTTTAATGATTATAATTCTGTAAATACATACTTGCTATGGTGCGAATCATATTTTGTTCAACATACATCCTGTGACACTGACCTGCGAATTGCAAAAAACGTAAGAAAATTTGAATTTTACAGGCAACCCAGCGCTTCCCCATAATTCAATGCATCGATACTTGAACTAGAGTATCCTATCCATCAAGAGTCAAAAATCACCTAATACTAATTTGGTGATCACAATGTCACCGACCGAATGTCTTAATTGCCACACAACACGAAATGGGGTCTTAGTCATACTGCAGAACTAAATGTATCACTTGGAATAAGCTTCTTTTGAGCTTATCGTTTAGATATGAAATGTTATGTTACAGGACAGTGAAAACATTGGTGCATACTCTAGTCAAGATGAAGGGCGGCTCCATCACGAACCACCTCACACAAATACCTGACGTCAACGAATCCGATCTGTATCCATACCTACTCAAAGTACTCAAGGTAAATATTTTATTATGTAAGTATTTAAAATTCAAAGTAAAAATAAATTTAATATAATTTTTTTTTACAGCCTACATTGTGTCCCTCCACATCCACCATCTATTGAAAACAAATTACTGATCACCTTTGGTGAATAACTAAATTGATAATAGACATTCTGTTCTGTTTTTATCCGTATCAGGCATTAAATTATTAAAGAAAAGAGAAATTCCAATAAATACGGGCGTCTATTTGTACACAAAAAATCAAAGACCTCATTTTTAACCCCCGACACAAGTTAGAAGCTTTTGTCGTCAATATATGCATCTGTCTGTGGCATCATAGGTAGCTCCCAAACGGATGAACCAATTTCAATGCAGTAATCCTACTATTTAGTTAAGGGACGCTGTCACTGTTTTGACTCACTCAAGTTTAGGTACCTGAGTCGCAACACAACATTACGCGCACGCACACATTGAAACCGTAGTCCGTTCGATTTTAGACATTACTTAACTAATCTTGGTACTTGAAAATTTTTTTTTTTTTTTTGCTAGCTTTTTGTTGAGGAAAGTTAGTAGTAACTTTCTGTCAAATGTTTGAAGATGACAAAGACAACAATGATGTAAAACTCGTTTAACGCTAGACGTGTTTAGTGATTGGCGGTGCAAGTGGGTCTTAATATTATCTGCATAATCAATCATTATTTTTGGAATTACGTAAAATTCGTGGGTACCAAAAATGTTCAAGCCATAAAGAAAAAAACCGGACAAGTGCGAGTAGGAATTCCTAGCGCTGTGAGGGCTCATATTAAAAACTATAAATTTTATTTTTGGCTACCATTTTTGTAGGATACTATTAAACAAATATGCCGACCGATTACCGTAGACTTTCGTTGTGATCGTTCAAAAGAAATATGATATTAATTCCCGCAAGGAAACTGAGTATAAAATGTGTGTCGCCCGAATCCGCCTCATCTTTGAGATTGGGGCGCGGGTTCAGAATTTTAATAAAAATGCACGAGTAACAAATCGCTATAGTTGTGCCTATGAAAATTAAGGATTTCCCTCAATTCCCATGGGATCCCCTAATCCCATTCTGACTTGGTGACAATGGGACCACCTCGAGACCTTACCTTTTCAAACAAAAAAAATGAACTTTTGAAATCGGTCCACAATTGACGGAGAAATCGGTGAACATAAATTAACAAAAAAAAAAACATACATACAGCCGAACATATAACCTACTCCTTTTTCGAAGTCTGTTAAAAACAAAAGTGAGAAGTAATAAGTATAATATTTTGTTTAAAGGTTATTTTTTAAACGCTATTATCGATCAATCATTCCAAATAAACGACATATTTTAATTTTCGATTTTGAGAGTTGACTAATAACTTCACGTCCAAAAATTTGGAAGCTTTTCGAATTAAACAAAAATTAAAAGTGACGTTAAATAAATATTGATGATCATACTACCGAAACCCCCAAAATTGATATCCATGTTAACTTTTCATTAAAACATTACATCTACCATCTAAATTGATATTAACCATGTTGACTTTTAATAAAGAAACTACATCCGCCGTCAAAGAGTAATATAAGTATGCCCGCCGTGTTCTAATAAAATATGGATGACACATTCGTAAAAATCCCTAAAATTTATGGCCATGTCCATTTTTTAAAATATAAAAACACATATCTGTAATCTTGAATGAAAAAATGAATAACACATGTGTAATTACCACACCAAAAATGGATAATCATATCAATTTTTCATTAAAAAATTCATCCACCATCTTGTATTCTAACACTGATTACATTTATTCATAACCCCGAAAATCGACAACAAGGAATTAAAAAAAAAAAATTGTGTCTGTCATTTTGAATTTGGATAATAATTATTTATCCGTAATCAACATGCATTATTTATTTATTACTAAACCAATTTCTGGTAATAAGTTTGGTACTCGTACTTTTAGTCCGAGAAGTATCAACTCTTTCCAACCACAATATACAGCGCGGCACTCACTTTATTATTATTTTGATCATATTTATTTTTTGCAAGAAAGCGAAACACCCGTGCTTCCTAGGGCGCGTCCGAGCGCGGAATGACAATTTTTATGGTGCCATTCTGGAGATGAGTATATTATCTTTAATTTGAGACCATGGTTGCCTAGCAGTTGTGATTCCTATTCATTTAATTGGTACCTGAAAAAAAGCGGTATTTGTATAAAAATGTGATACCATCCTTAAGCAACGAAATGTTTTGAAATGAATTTTATATTCATGGTTAAATCAAAACTCCTAGTTTTTAATATAAAATCATACGAATATAATTTAACCATTATGTTATTCTTTCGCAGCAACTAAAACTCGACGAGAAAAAAGAAAACACATCAGACGCTCTAAACGGGAGCTCAGTCCTAGCTTCGGTTCCTCCAAACAACGCGGCGTTAGCGGCAGGTAGACTACCGCGCGCTGTGCACGAGGAATTAGCGCTCATACTTAAGAGAATCGGCACTAAGGAGCATAACAAGGACGCCTTATCGCAGCTGTATGACTTGAGAGTAAGTAAAATATATTAGATATACGTAGATAGGAATACATCGGCAGTGTCCTATAGAAAATTCACCTTTCCAAATCGTTGTCCGAATTCTTCGTAGCGTGTCGATGGCAATCTTTTGTCGGCACGGTTGGCGCAGTGGTTAAGCGATTGACTGCTGCGCTGCGTGTCGTGGATTGGATTCTCGCACTGAACAAATGTGTATGACCTACAAGTAGTTGTTCCGAGTCTGGCAGTTTGTGTATGTGAGTTTAAATGTTTGTAAACGCACCCACAATACAGGAGAAATTCCTAGTATGAGGCAACGTTAAAAAAAAACTAAATGGACTCTGCCCAGAGTTCAGTTAAGTGTTCGGCGCCATCACTAGCGTCCATCAGTTTCTGTAACGTGCAGCCGACAGGACACGCAGGACTTGATATTAAGTGTCCCATCGTTTGTGGAGCAGCATCACAATTACACTCCAAAGCGGAGTCGTCTATGAATTTCCACCTGAACAGGTTTTCCTTGCTTCGGCCAACCTAGGTCCGGGAGTCTGTTAAAAGACCTCCAGGCTACCCTAGGCCACTCATGTCCAGGTGAGAGATCTTCAGCGGGTGGAACGAATGGTTTGGGTAAAGAAGCACTGTCTCGCCACAGCTTCAGTCTTTCGTTTGATCGTTCGCCAGTGAGAGGGACGATACACTCGTGGTGGGTTCGAATTACTTCGTCAAAACGTTCATGACGCACTGACAATGAAAATTCTAAATATTTTATTTCATATTAATCTGACTTCTGAAGTTTTCGTACATGCCCATGAAAACTTCAGAAGTCAGGTGCACGGTTCCTGTGAAGAAGAATCGGCAAGAAACGCCGAGGTCGTAGATCGTTTATAAAAATAGGTAATGTCGGGTTCACATATAGCGCGATCTGAAGCGCGTTGCTTGCTCGAATTGATCTCAAATTGCACCTCTGAAACGGCCAATGAATTATCTAAAACTGCAGCAAACATTTTTTCCAACAAGATTTAATGAGCATGCCAAAGGAACCGCACTCCGTATTGTCACAAACATGTCAATGTAACGCTTCAAAACTGCTAACCATGTATTGTTTGTCTTACAGGAGCGTCATCCAGAGGTAGACATCTGGACGTTCATGCAAGGCTCGTCGTTCTACTTCCGCAACTATGTGGAGCGGGGGCTGCGCGAGGTCGCCGACCAGAGGAAACTCGCCTCTATGCCCATCTACAAACACGACTATAAGTCTGAAAATATTGGTGAGTAAGAGTTCTTACACTAATACATATCATGCGGCCGCATACTATACAGGGTGGTAGAGAAATCGACGCGCAATCTATAACCATGAATTCAGCACATGATTCTAGACACCCTAGTGTAGAAATTATTCGTCGGTTATAAAAGAGAAAATCAGCTGTTTCATAAAAAAGTGCAATACCTACGCGGTCATAATGCATGGAACAGTATTTTTTTTTTTAAATTAAGCTTCAACTCGACGAGTTTCAAGACGAAAACTTTGAACGCAGGGGATTCAGAATTATAGTATACTGAATCCATGGTAACAGGTTGCGCGTCGATGTCCCTGCCACCCTGTATTGTTTTAGAAAAAGTTCGGCTTTTTCGAGCATCGTGACTATAAAGCTCGTGTGTATCATATTTTTTCGCTCGAGTTTGTGACGCGACTACACGAGACTCCATTTGTGTGAAAAGCTCCCATGATAAGGCCTCACGATTTGGAGCAGTATTCTAATATTTTGTGTTTTGTTACAGACATTAGTAATGAAAACGACGAAAAATCGCATGTGATATTCCTGGAGAGACTTCGAGCTTTGCAGGTTTGATTTTAAATTTTATTAGCTGTTGCCCGCAACTTCGTCTGCAATCCAGTATAAAAAAATAGCATATGTCCTTCTACGGGTTATGATCTACCCATGTGCCAAATTTCATCCAAATCCATTTATCGTGAAATCGTAACAAACAAACAAACTTAATTTCGCATTTATAATTTTAAAGTTAGGATTATCATCGTTTCAGCTCCTACAGCAACACGAATCTTTTTAGGGTAAAAAAGGTGCCTCCTTACTGCAGTTATTTGATAAATCATTTATTTTATTTCTAGGCCAAAGCCGGTTTAAAAACAGAGTCATCACCATCGTCACAGCCCCGCACGCCGATCGGCGACAACAGAACGCTCGCCGACTCCATAAACGAGAATACGTTACCACGAACACAAAGCATCGACCCACAACTTGACGTAAGTAATATCATTAGTATAAAAGCCGTCGAAGTTTGAAGCCCATAAGAACTGGGTTCCTATTGATTCTCGTAAAACTTTATAACCTCTTGAAGTTTTGGGATAATTTGCACAAAGACCAATCATATTTAGAAATATTGGCTTCAGAAACGCTGACTTTAGAGCGGCCATCTCGTTTGGCGTGAACTACGCAGATTACGCTACAGAGCAAGCCAATTGTTTAACTACGCAGCGATATTTTGCCGTACGCAAAATACGCGGTTGGACGTAGATACCGAAACCATCCCGATTAACGATAAACAAAGATAACGCTCGCGTTGTCTTCGACGCAAGCGCAACAATTTCTGTTTTTTGGCTGCAGCAAGACCGTTACTGTCACCTATCGTTATAAGCTCTAGTAGTTGTCATATATTGCTATTTTTTAAAATTTCACAGCTGCACACAACACAGACGCTCTCCCAACGCAACGAAGCTGAGGTGGACGCGCTACGTCTCAAACTGCAACAAATCAAGAGCTCTTCCAAGAGATAAGAGAGTGCTCTTACGCACACCATCCACGGATTTGGTAGCTCTCTCATTACGTCATCGATTTACTTGCACTATCGCGTTCAGATACTAGAGAGTGACAACAAACATCTGAAAAATGTGGTCGAATTTGATAATTACTCGATTAAAAATTAATAATTGAAAAACTAGTCGACTTTGGCATCGACTATAAAAATTAACGTTCACTCTCTTGAAGTCCCATCTGCACACAATGCTTGTTTTATTTCGTAAATTGATTATTATTTGGCTGGTCTGAAATAACTCGAAAATTTTAATCTCACTTTAGACGAGGGGTTCCCAAACATTTTCACTTCGCGGCGCATTTAGAGGTTTCGTATTTTGTCTTGGCGCCCTAGCCAGTCGAGATAGGATCGGTAGATAGGCACAACAATTAAAACATCCACAATATGCAGCTGAGTTATTATATTGACACGCAAAAATACTAATATTATTATTTAAGAAAAATAGGAATTAAAATACCATCGTCGATTTCCGAGCGTGAGTACCAATATAAAAACTCAGCTTCATATTGTGCATGATAGGTATCAGCGAGTGAGCAACGCATGCAGCGCACGAGATTTGAATAGTTTATTTTGTACCCGCGAATACCTAAGTCACGTTTCCGGAGAATGGTAAACAGCAGCGCCTCGTGGCGCCACGCTTAGCTCCCGACGGCGCAGCACGGCGCCGCGACGCACGCTTTGGGAACCCCAACACAGACAGTCCACATAGTCAGATAGTTTAGACACTCCATTCTCATCTAGTTTCTAAGACTATGTTAGAGGCCTATGCGTGTTCCGACGTAGCGTCCAAGCGTCCATTGTTGTGAGCCCTTGCTAAGAATACTTGAATTCAGAATCCTTGATAATTGACATTCGTTGCCACTTGACTATCTACTTTAGTAAAATGTAGTCTAAGTTGATTTTTGAGTGACAATTTCGAATAAGAGACTCCTAAACCATTATAGTTGCAATGGAATTTGAACTTTATCAAGCATAACATAGACTTTGCAGTTCCAAACCATGTTAATTATCTAAGAATCTGAATTGAAGTTTAGAACATGACAATATAATTAAACAGTATCGCCTTGCACAGGGTATTACGCTTCATGTATAAACTTGTGTCTTGGTAAGGGATCATTTTGTTGACCCAGTTAGGATAGAATGTCTCTCTTGGTTGAACATTGTTGTGTCCTGCAGTCAATGCTTGACAATTTTAATGTTGGATTTTTGTAGCTAGATATGGCTTACAGTAAGCCTTTTCTTCAATTTCAAGAGTTGTGCTTTCATTACGTTTCTGCGACGAAATTCAAGAACACTCGTACAAACGATTAAGTTCTGGAATACAACTAATTTGATATCGTCCAAAAAGCTTTGACGTATTGTGCTTTTATTGATACTCAGACCAGAAATATTGGTTACGGCGCGTACAGCTGTAGTTAATCAATAGTTTGACATCGTAGGTACTAACTGTAAGTCATATCTAGCCGCAGTACGAGTTCGGAGTGTAAATGTTTTAAATTGAGCGATGTCTGTGTTTGCATAGAAATACGTGATGATTGGATATAATTCAATGTTGGTCAGCAACAAATGTAGCTAACAATACTAACAGACTATAATTATTTTAATAATAAATAACTTACATTAACATTATTTTACCATTATGTAATTCCCTATAGTCAAAACACATTTGTCGCTGACCATGCGGTACTTGCCGTGGTTTATCTATGTTAGTGAAACAGTGAGAAATTGGATGTTAAAATTAAGCGTGTGTAAAGACTAGAATTTTATTCTTCGCACTCTCATAACAAAAAACCGTGATACGTGACTATCAAAAATACCTTCAACAAGAGAATAATGACGAAATTCCATTTTAACGATGAGATTATTGAAATGTCGATCGAATATTACTGTATAATAATGTGCTATTAACTTAGACCCGGCCAACTGTAGGCGCATTAGATACAATATAAAAATAATTTTCACAAATGTATATTCCACTGTGTGTCTCATTGCACTCAATGTCGCACTTTCACGGAGTAGTAAGCAAATGGAGTGCTAAACTAAGAAATATAAGTGTAGCGCTCGAGCACAAGACATATCTTATCATTTCTGTACATCTCACGAAGATGTATGGGAATTCAGCTATGTAAGCGGAGAGATGATGTCACGATGATGCATACCTATTGGTTTCTTGGGTCATCTCTCTTTCCCCCTTTGGTGGAAACCCGGCCTATAGCATTTCGATTTTTGTCCATCGCGGCATCATACTTAGTGTTTCTACTGACCACAGACGCGCTAGTCATCCATTTGTTTACGAATCTGTGTCGCACGTATGAACAAAAATCATGTATTTTGTACTGTAAGCAGTCGTGCCCCATTCACGTTTCATATGTAGAAGTACATGGCAATATTTATTTACTGATGATTAAACACAATGAAATTATACCAGGCTGTTATTATTTAGAAAAAAAAAAAGATTTTTCTCTGATGTAAACATTGTGATTTCATTGTTTCAAAAGTTGTTTATGCTGTAAATATTCTCCGTTTATTCTTCATTAAGCTACTGGTATCTAAAAAGAATTGTTTATAACTAAAATTAAAATCTTATGGTACTAAAATTAAAATTCCAGTGTATAAACCAAATTACAACATAAAATGTTAGTCAGTGTTTTTACTATGATAACGTAGTAGTAACGTTATACGTATCCCTTAGCCAATCAACACAATAATCAATGTTTAAATAATTATAATAATGAATGATATGAAATAGCCTATAGCGAGAGCAATTACCCTAGTTTTGTATCTATGATTGTTCAATGTAGTTTTCATTCAATTTGAAAACTATAATTGACGTTGGTCATGTATTACTAATAACATAATATGTAAGTTAATTTTGTATGTATTATTTAATTGGATTTGTGTTGAGTTTTTTGGTTGTATGTGTTCGAAGACTGTTTTATGAGTTAGCGGGTATTATTTAGCAATACTAGTTTAGTGTGAAATTGATGGTTGTTGGGCGATAAAGTTGTACTATTAAACAGCGTTAAGATCAAAAAGTCCGTCTTATTTTTTGGGTCTTGATCAAGTGTTCATGTTATTTCTGAGTTAGTGATTTCGTTTTGTGTTGTGAAATGTTAACGATTTTATCGCTTACATAATAGTCATAGCAACAACCATCTGCTTCACCTTCTAATTTGTTGTTTTTACTCAAAGATTGATGTTTGAAGAGTTGTGTTCGGAGTGTTTAGTTTTGTTGATGCCGCGACCAGTCGTCATCCAGTAGGTTTGTTAGAAAACTTTAAAGAGCTGAGATGAGGCCATATATTCATATGTTTTAGTACCCATGTTTCAGCAAAAATGTAATCGATACATTCCTCCCAGTATTGGATTTTGTGTACAAAATTTACCATTTTCATCAAACTATTTATCTGCCATTGTGTTCATTCATTTCTCTATTTTAATCCAACACTCATGATAATTTTATTGTAAGTTATAAAGAAATGCCATTTTAATGGTAATTCAAAAGGGAAATACTTTTTCGTCGACTGTACTTCTAAATGACAGTCTTTTTTTGGGATGTGAAACTCAATATCCTTCTGTACTGAAAGGTTAGATAGTGAAAGATGCAAGTGATTTTTTACGTTATTTGCCATTGTTTATTGACTTAACTTGTAGGTAGTATGAGTTTGAAGTCGTTTCATTACATAATTTTAATAAAAACAATGTACTCGATATGTTAAAAAAATATTCGAATTGCTTATAGTTAAGAAACTCACTCTTAACGATTACTATTAAACGTTACGCTACATGAACTATAGTGAAACAGCCCTTAGTTTTCTTTTAGATTTCATTTTATTCGAAACAATATTCTTGATTCCAATTTTGATTTGTTAAATTAGGTTAGTTTCTATTATTGTCTAGTATAAACATTCGCTTTTTAAACATGACTTCATATTGATTATTGTGAGCATTTATTTATTGTATTATGTAAATTAATGTTTAAATCATGATGTAATATTAATTATTATAAATAAAGTTCATACAACACTGAGAATCTGTTTTGGATTTAAGTATTTCCTGAGTAGGTACTCCAAATCGACGAACAAGCGATGAACGCGCTGTTCGTCAATCAACTTCTGCTTGCCAGCCAAGCGAAACATCAAGTAAAGCCGCAAATACACCTGTAACTTGCACAAAAGTATGCAAGTAAGTTACCAGCTTCGAAGTTGTTGCTTTGGAAGTTGGCGGTGTGATACCCCCGTGCCTTGGAAAGCACGGTTAGCCCTTGGCCCTGCGACTGATCTCTCCGCGAGTGTCGGATTGCCGTCCCATCGAACTATGAGAGTGAGGGAAGAAGGAGTACATTTGTGCACCATAATATCTCACGCGCCGAAGGCTGGTCTCCGCTGAGATTGGTCGCCATGGCCGAAATTCGGTCTGGAGGTCTATTATGAACAACTTCTGAATATCACAATGTCAAGCTACTGGCACGTATGTGGGAATTAATAATGAAGTGGCAACACACGACATGTGGGAGGGATGTTAGTGCTATGGCAACATTGTGCGAGTGAGAAAATATGGCAGGGAAGAAAGGGATAAGATAGATATGATTGGCGACGGATATAATGATGTTCTGTGGTAGAGATGAGAATATTGGTTAAAATTGTTTACTGGTTATTTTATTAGTTATTTGATAAAAAAAATATCGATAAATTTATTGGTTGTAAATATTAAAGTAGGTATCTGCAACATGATTAATGGTTGAATATTCTACTAATGGTGGTGTACTACGTATCACGACCATAAACGCATTCGTTATAACGTTAGATGGTAATAAAATCCTTTTTCATCCCCCCATCTCGGAAAGAGTATTTTTGCCCTTCGATATCTGAGTGCAAAAGCCGTTTTTCTCCGCTAGAGGATAAAGTAAATTAAATTTAGAACATCGTGTGCACTAATTTTGAATGCAAAACATCATTAAACCTATTTACTTCTACCTCCATGGTGCCGAATTTATCATACAACTTTTTTGAATTTGTTAAAAACTCAGACTCGGAACCTTCTTGGTGTATTTTTTTTTTATTTGCCTTTCGCGCGCCATTTTCTTTTCACGTCATATTTTTAAGTTAAAACCTTAGGTTAAAAACAAGAATTCTAGCGACGAGGAAGTTTATTTGACGCCAACAGAAACTGACTGAAACTGTTAATAATGGTGCAGCGCAGACGGCACACTTCTTGTGCGATCGAGTCTGCGGCGCACAAAAAGTCTGCATGGCGCGCAAAAAGTCGGTCGCGGATTTTTCACAGACTCAACGCACACGACGCACATCTTCGATCATTCTGTCGGCAGAGCTGTAGGGACGTAGACGCTATGGAAATCGTGCAGAGATCGCGAAGTATTATTTTGTACATGAAGTACAGAAAAAGAAGAAGAAATAGAGAAGTTTGGGTACATCCTATACATGTCCAAACAGGAGCGGAATAAACATTACAGCACACTTCTTCCCAGATTTTTCTTTTTAAATATCTATCATGATATTCTGCCTTAGAAGTATCATAAATTGCTGGTCTGTTTTGTATTTCTTGAATTAACATCGTTACATCGACCTCTGGCGCCATGATAATAGATCGCGTGCGTTACGTCCATCCCTAGCAAATGCAGATTACCGACTAAAGTGTGCGCCGTCTGCGTTAGCGCGCGTTGAAGCAAACGTTCAATTTTTTTCACACACTTTTTGTGCCGAGCGGCGCGGCGCTGCGCGGTGCGGTCTGCCCGAATTACACGGATTTTTTGTGCGCCGGACTTTTTGCGCGTCGTGTGCGTTACTGCATATAATTGCATAGGTTCTATTTTCACAGACTAAAAAGTGCGTCACGTATAGTCTGTCGTCTGCGCTGCACCTATGAGCTTTCTCCCTCAACAATCACGCGAGAAGTATTTGAAAAAGTACGATATGTTTAACACGTGGCGACTAGCTAAAGGAGCCAAAACTTTCTCAGAAAACGTTTTGCTGGCATATTTTATTGAATTATCCGAAACCAAGAAATCAAGCACTCTATGAAGTAGGTACGTATTCAATGCTAAAAGCAACAATAAAGATGAAAAAAGACATACATATCGACACCTATCGTAAATTAGTGGCATTTTTTAAAAGAGCCTCAGCTGGGCATCAAACAAAAAAATCGAAGGTTTTCACAGCATATGAAATTGAAAAGTTTCTTAACGAAGCACCTGATTCCGTACATTCGGCGGCCAAAGTAAGTCAGTTGCACATTCAGTATCTACTTAAGTATATTAATCAACTACTTAACATAATCTAATACGTACTTAGTAGATGTTGATAGGCGTAATTATGCATGCATATCAATTTTATTAATTTATCTGCTACAATACTCTTTACGTTACAGGTTGTTCTTATTATTGGTATAACTGAGCATGTCGAACTAATGAACTAACACAACATAATATCAAAAACATTCAGATGACTTACTATTAATTAATTTACCTAATACAAAGACAAAAAGAGACCGCATCTTCGTCATTCGCAAGGAATACGTAACAATTGTTGAGAAATATCAAGCCTTACGCCCGCCTAGCACTCCAATCAATCGATTTCTTCTACAATATCGCAACGGAAAGTGTGTCAGACAGCCTATAGGTGCTAATAAAATTGGGAGTATCCCACGAGAAATAGCAACATTTCTTGAACTTCCAGAACCCCTGTTGTACACGGGTCATTGTTTTCGACGAACTTCAGCCACACTTTTGGCCGATTCAGGAGCTGATCTCCTGTCTCTTAAACGCCATGTAGGCTGGAAGTCCGATGCGGTTGCAGAGGGATACATAGAGGATTCCATCCAAAATAAGTCTAAAATATGTAAAGGCATCACAGGAGCCATTACACTGAAAGAGCCTCAGTCGGATCCTTGGACTGGACCTTCTACATCAAAAATGAGCCGTTACGAAACACCTAACCATCGCCCTCTCTCGCCAACATTTACGCCAAGGGAATAGGATGAATCTGTACAACAATCAAGTATGACAGATAGTTTACCGAAAAACAGTACTTACACAAGTCACTAACACCAACATTGCAGTACCTAACAAAAATATTACACTCAACTTAAGTAACTGTAGCAACGTTACTTTCAATTTTTCTTAATTATGCCTAAGTATTATTTGAAATAATTTAAAGATTATTCTGTAACACTTACCTATCATAATGTAGTACCTAATAAATATTAATACCTAAACTGAAATAAAAGTATCTTGTGATTGTAAATGCTTTTTTTGCATTTTAGTCATTTCCTCGCTGAGGTGGGATGAAAAGTTACGTGTTGCACTCTCGTATAACAAATAACTATTAATTTATACTATTTTATACCACTAATTAGAAATTGTATACCTCTCAATTATCGTAGATATACAAGTCGTGCTAGGAAGGAATCTTTCCAGCACGACTTGAAAAATGACGCTAAAATTCTAACTGGCATTATAACTTTAGATGGTAATAAAATCCTTTTAATTTGTACTATTTTATACCACTAATTAGAAATGTTATACCTCTCAATGATCGTAGATATACAGGTCGTGCTGGCTAGATTCCTTCCCAGCACGACCACGCTAACTTTTCAGCTGGTAACCCAAGCTTAAAATAAGCCAGCTGAAATTTTAGCGTGGTCGTTGATGAAACGAGAGCGTGTCTAAAACTTTGTACTCATTATGTACCTACTTCTATTTCATTACTGGTAAATTGTCGTAAATTGTTAGAAAAGCAAAAAAACATTTTCTGCCTGTATGCCTGTACCTATATGATTTTTATACTTGACACAAGATGGTGTTAAATGTAAAAATTAAGAATATACGTTCAAACAATATACTTACATACAATAATATTACTTACATTTAATATTAGTATGGAAATGTGGATAGAATTTAAACACAACAAAAGACAAAAAATGAGAAGCAAGAACAGAGGGTTTTGTGTTTTATTTTAATGATAATAATTAAATTGGTATGTAAATAAAAAACGCAAAACTTATATTAATGAGTCGAACAATATAAATAAATCAGCAAAAAACATCAAATTATTACATATATTATTAAATATGATCTTATTTTATGATCCGTTTTCGATTTATCAACTTTTGTTTTTAAGTCATCATAAATAAGCCACTGTTTTTGTTTGCAATGTACCCGGAAATGTCCTGGTAATTTTTCTATAACGGCTAGAACTTTGTAATTTTTTTCTTTCAACGTCATTAAGTCTGGCACATCGTTAAGCGTAATCTCAATACCAATATCAAAAAATATCACGTCATTTAATTTAAGCTTAGATACAAGTTTGCAGTGTGTTGCAGCACGTTGAAATACTTATTCGAGGAACTCATTTCGTCAGCTATAATCGTTGCTGCTGCTGCTTCAGCCTACCTACCTAATGCAGTTTATTCCTTTGTCGGAAATTATCAATTCATTTAGGTTCAATATATTGATAGAAACTTGTCGTATCATGTTTGCATAGTGAGCAGCTTTTCACAAATGTCGAACTAAAAATCTGACCAGCCAAAACTTCGCAAAACAAAAGCAATTGTTGAAGTGCAAATCAGTGCAATTAATAATTAACAAATTATTCTGATGATTGATTGTACAATGTTTTTTAAGAATTTCCGTTCTTAGTGTGTAGGTACACGTTTTTTAAATAATCTTTCTTTGCTATTGCTTCTACTAATGTAGCAAATTCTGTATTTAAGCCAGTAATAAGTTTTACTAGGTTAGAGTTGTAGCGGTATCTACATCGCCACATGCGAGCTACACGTCGCACTGACGTCACGCAAAATCTCGCATCGCGCAAACAGAGTTTACCGCGCAACTAGCATATAGGTATAAAACGTCCCGACATCAAACGTCGGGCAGTTGCCCACCAAACAACATCCGTCTGGTCGGAGGATCCTTTTTTATATCCCTTTTCTATAAAGTATGAGTGAACTTTACACCCTGTTCCTCATACCTCTATAGGGTGGTCAACGTAACCTACGACAAAAGCTTGTAAAAGCGAATCAAACGCGCAAGTATTGTTCAAAATCACATTTTTAATACCAGACGCACAATTATTTCCATTAGAACGAAAATCAATTAGGTACATTTTCCAGTCGTTTATTGCGTTGCATTTATTGCGTCAGTTTTCTTTTAAATTTGGAATGAGAGAAAATATACAATTTGCTGGAAAAACTATTTTTGCCATATCTTTTTTTTCATCGCTCCCGTGAATGATACAACTAGCTACTAATGGCTTTTCTTCTTTATCTGAGTTAAAATTACACAATGTAGATTTTACTTCTGATAAATATTCTACATGTCTTATTATAAAATCATCTACCTACCCCTATTAGTGTTTTTGTTGTAGGTATACCTAGCAATTTGCATTAGCATTTGGCCAGAGCGGTAACTTTTCTAATAGATGTCTTAAACATTTTGTAAAACTCGGTAAATAAAAAATATTATAGTAATCGGATTTATCACTTAGTTCTGCTTAAATCTTTCTTTAGCTATATTGCAATCAAACCATGATAGAAAGTCGTTTTTCAAAGGTTCTTCTTCTTCATTATTATTATTATGAAAAAAATTATTTTCATCAACATTTGAGGCATCATCGGCACTTTCTTCTCTTATTTCATCAGCGTTCAACTGATTTAGAATTTGTCTAGCGACTTCACATCGTGTTTTTTTGTCCTTTTTCGTCACATCTATAAAATTTTTGAATTGCTACTATCACTAAATTTTCTATTAGTAATTTTGCCTCATTATATTTTGTACAAGATTTAAGTTTAAGCAAATTTTTTACATAGTAAAGTTTTATTCGTTTATCAATAAACTTAAAACACGATAAACCACAACATTTTTTTACGAAATGGGAAGTGTCTAATCGTATGTAGCATGTAGGAACAGATGACATCTTTTCTTCAAATACCAAAAATCTGTGGTTAATATAGTCTTTTGTGGATTTAAAGGATGTAAATGCTTTAACAACTGCGCTAATAAGAGCTGGCGATTGATCAGTTATTACTTCATTGGGTAATTTACTTTTAAATATCCAAGTTTTTAACCAGTGATAAATATTTTGCATCGTAAGTCCACCAGAAACCAGCATCGTTGTTACCAGAAATCATTTGACTTACAGGAACCGTAGTGTTCAGTAATTTGAGTACTACTATATATAAATGGAGGTGCTTTGCCGCATAATTTTGGTTAGGATCACAAGGCGGCCTTATTTTTTTTTTAATGGATCCTGTGGCATCGATACTTAAGGTGACATAGTTCGAAGTCGAGAATTTCTGATATAATTTACTTTACAATTCGGTCCAGTAATGTACAAAAAAGGGATAAACTGCAACATGGTGAAAAATACTGTTATTGGGTGGGGTTAATGTCATAATCTAAAGTGCTTCGATAACAAGTTGGTGGTAGTATTTATTTGACGCATTTTGGTATCTAATATATTGTAAACTTTTCAATTTGGGAATATAATGGTGGTTCTTGAGTCTCATCACCTTTTAACTCTTTGTTCAATAATTTGTCTCTCACAACAATGGGACATTCATATTTTAGTTCCGATTGTAGCTGAGTTTTCCTGTATTAAATGATGTCAGCCTTATCTTTTGTGGGGTATGATTCTATAATTTGTTTACATTTTGAACATAACATTTAAAAGATACTTCTGCATTTTTTTCCTCTATTTGGATCTTTAATTGTCCCTTTACATTGAGTACAATAACCGTAGCAAGTTATAAATAAATTATTATGAAAATCATGTTTTTTAAACATCCAAACGCATTTGCTTGATTTTTATGAATTAATTCACTTACAATATTGGTCCATTTTTTGGGTGTTAAGCGACGTCGTAATCGTACTGACGATTGTGGCTTGTCAGGATCATTATATCATTCGTAATATATTTCTGGTTTTATTAAATCCCAAATCCCTAATGGCGTGTCGAACTCAAAATAATCTTTATCGTCAATTTATTCACTATCACACTCATCGGTTGAATACACAGTACTACTGGAATTTCCATCAGAATAACTATCAGATTTATTACAAAAATCAGATTTATTAATATCTGTATTGTTACATGGTTCTTTAAAGAAAAAGGTCATAGTCTGCGCGCCGATAAAAATAATCCTGTAGGTGAAATGCGCGAAGATAAAGTTTAGCTAATATTTTTGAAGATTTCACTTCCATAAAGAGGTAATTTAACATATCACTATCACGAAAATGTTCCTTATAATTCGAAAATATTAATTTTAGTTCCTCCAGAGACACAGATAACGGTCTTCCGCGTGTCATTGTAGTAAATGAACTAAAAATATTATAATCGAATGATAAATACCTACTAGAGGGTAGAACGAGAAAAGTTATTTTCTTACTTAAAGTTTTAACGGACGTCAGTGATTTTTTTGTTTTTTTTAATGATTTTGATATGATTTTTTTTATAGTCAAGTTGAGAGTCAAGTTACCGTAAATTCAGAGTTTGAAATTCGAGTTTACCTAAATGTTTGATGTAATTACAAAATTACACACAATCAACAAAGATATTGTATATATATATATTGTCCCAATGTTGCAGCTGCAAATCCAAATACCTGTTTAATTTTCAAATATTATTATCTTGTTTCACAGTCTTGTTTGTTCAAAAATATTTTTTTTATCATAAAATACGCTGATATTGCTATCAAGTTGAAGTTTGAATTTTCCACTTTTTATACTGGCGCCTGTACATGGTCATAATCTCGATTACTACGAAAAAGTAAAATATTACTCTATGGTACAAAATAGACAAGTTATCAACCAATCAAACGGTGGGGCGGACGAAACGAAATGAAAGTCCGCCACATGTCCGCCATATCTACTACATCTTCTTTCTAATAGTGACGTTCATATTATTTTGTGTTAGATAGCGTTATTGTGTAGATATTCGTTGTATAATTTAATTATTTTTTTAGTTTATCTAATACGCGGTGAGTAAAGTGTGCAATCTGGATTTGACATATTGATAGTTTTTAATTTGGAACTTGTTTGTCCGCGCCGTGCTTTACGTATTGTCAAAATGGAAAAATCTTAGTTTTAACGTAACTACAGCCTTATTGTATGTGTTATTTATAAATTGGATCCACTAGACTACTCTCGTGACGTATTTTGTAGCGTTTAACAGTGCCTATTGAGTAATACAAAAAAAATTGGTGTCGGCATTATTAGACGGTGTACCCAATATTTCACAGACCCTCGACGGCGGATAACACCATGGAGTCTCCACGGAAATTCAACGATTGCTATTTTTACTACTACTCCACATGCACGAAGGTAAGAAAATATTCATGATTTAAATGTTCTATCATTTAAGCAACTCTTGTCATATTGTTTATATTCTGAGTCTCTGATAAAAATCATGGAAGCTAACGTGTTATGCACTGTTTCATTTAATATTTTATGGTTAGAATGTTTTATTGACATTGAAAGAAATCTATCAAATATTACTAAATTTTTACAAAAATTATAACAATAATACTAGCAGATTTTGTTAAGAAACTATTAGGTATTTGAGGGTAAAATTTACACTGGTGTTTTTTACATGCTGGCTAAAACATTGTCAGTTGATAGTAAGATATCTATGGACTCTTATCGCATCTTTCATGAGGATTAAAGTGATTCCAATGTAGGAGACCAATATATATTTATATTACAGCAATAATTCTTTACCAATATATGAAACAAACAGCACATTTCTCAGAGACTACTCACTAATTTTGCTTTATGCAAATAAATAGATGTTGGATACTGTTGTTTCCCAAGGCAATATGAAATACACCTCTAATTAAAATTACAAGCCTTGGTCTCTCACAAAATGTCTTAGGACATAACCTGAATGGGTCAAAGTTCTGTTTATTTGCATATCATGATGTCAAGTAAACCTATTACATCTAGCTTTTGTTTCTTTTCAAGTAACAACACAAGTGTCGAATGCTTGTCAGCCAGTAATTAGGTTCAAACCAAGGAGCAAATATCACACTACATGTGGTTTACATGTAATGTAATAACTTTGCTACAATCTTTTAAAAATCGTCCAGTAAGTTACTTACTTTATCTGTTATGAAGGGGGACAACTGTGTGTTTCGCCATGAACCGTCAGCGCTGGGATGCGAGACAATGTGCACAGCTTGGCAGCAGGGAAAGTGCCTTGATAAACGTTGCAAACTACGTCACATGGAATTAAGGGTATGTAAAGAAGTATATGTAAGTGACATTATGTAGTGTTGCATTTGTTTTTTATTTCAGATTTTGTGTTGATGTTTTTGTTGATGGTGTGACCAAACTTGAGGCTATCATTTGTTCAAAGTTTGACGAAGATGCGGTGCTCATCTTATGGTTACTCAAATAAATGTTTCTAAAGTATAAGTCAAGAGAATCACAAAAAAATGAGTTATTTAAAGACTCAATCAGCATGAGTTGAATCCAGAGAGAATTACAGCTGTTTTTCTAGGCTAAGAAAAACATGATACCAATTTGGTCATTGCTCTGGAGCTTTAATATAGCTCCAGGGTTTGTTGTCATCTAGTTGGAATATCAACATTGCAGCTAGGGATACACAGGCGTGTTTCATAAGTTCTGGTTAACTTATCTGGTAGATATCTCATATAAGATTATTTTCCATTTTATTACAGTAGGAACTACTTTGAGGTCACTGAAAGTTGTAAAACTATATTCTTTTTGTGTTTCACAAATATCAATTAAACAGTCAATAATAAAATTATGTAAATACATAAATTTTCAAAAATTGTTTTCAGAAATGAACTTTTTGTTTAATAAAATAAAATAAAATTCGTATAATTCAGACTATTTAATTGTCTATATTTTTGTTAGTATTACATTATCTTAAAACTGTTAGTCACGAGGAGATCAATTAATGTATTTAGGTAACAAGAAATCGCAGTAAATGATTGAAAATAAATGAAACATAAATTGTAATAAATGATTCAAAATAAATTAAACATCAATTGGAATAAATTAAAATTATATGGATATAAGTTAAAATTAAATTTAAATAAATGTTTAAATAGTAGTAGTAGTAGCCTAGTTTAATGCTCACAATTTGTGATCAGTTAGTATAACTTAATGTGTACAATAGTGGCTTGTAGTGTATGAGAAATTAATTACCTTACATAACAATTATCAATGATTATGTAACTACTACACTTGTAATTCTACAAGGTTTAAGTAGATAACTGCTGTATTCTGAAAGCTTGTCCAAGCCTCAGTAAATCTGTTTTCAAGTTTATGTTACCTCGTGTTCTATAACAAAACAACCAATATAATTGGATGTTTGGATTTTGGTCAACATAGGTTAGAGATTTGACAAAATGTTTTATTGGATAAGGTATCAGAGACCAGAGTGCAAAATTGTACTGTGTTGATTGATGGCATAAAGTATGAAGTTAAGTGATTGAAGTTAAATCCATTACTATTTACCAGAAACTTTGTATCTGTTTCAATTTGCAGAAATCGTCAAATTTAGACTACATTTGATGAGAGTTACGTTGAAAGCTACCTTTAAGGTGAAAAAAAAACAAATCTTGATCAAAAAGTCATTTATTAAAGGATCCATACCAAACTTCGATTTTGTGAAAATCGTTGATGAGAATTAAAAATATTAAATTATGAGAAAAGAGGTCCAATAAAAAAAATGGGTGTTGCCGCCTCGGTCTCTAATGACTTCTTGGAGCTGGTTTAGCAATCCAACCATGACATCGTGGATATCCGATTGGGGGATATTGTGCCACTCCTCTACCACAGCTGTCTTGAGCTCTCCTTGGGTCGTAGGGGCTGGTACTCTTGCTCGGACACGTCCTCAATTGGGTTAAGATCAGGATTGCGGGCCGGCCTTGGTAAAACTTGAATCCCGACCTCATTAAGGCACTCAGTGACGGATCTTGCGGTATGGCAACGTGCATTGTCACGTCATTGTTAACGTAAACAAACCGGGTGACGAATGATATAGGTGGGTGGTTAACTGTGCCTGTGAGTGTAGTTGGTAGAAGTTCAATAGATAAGGCGCAAACTTGGTAGCAGGCGAGAGTTCATGAGTTCGCCTTTGCTTTATTGATGTGGACCATTTCTAGCCCCTGCTAGAACCTAGAAATATTGGCAACTTAGTGATGAACAATCTTCATTCATACAGAGTAATAAGAATTAAAATGAAAAAGATTCTGACTGCTTCTGACAATTTCGTCAAAAGAAAATAGCCTACTCTGCCAGAACATTTGACTTTGAACTGCATAAACCACTCTTTCGGTCACTAGTTCAGTAAGGCGGCATACTAATCAATCATATCATTAAGCTGAAAGATATGCACGTATTGTTGGTGATAAGGATTGCAGTTCTTTATTTCTTTCTTATCTTTAGTACTGGGGATTAAATTAGTTTTATTACGTACTTTGATATGCAGAAAAAAGGAAAATTATTGTGACGTTTTTCTAAGGCGTCTTTGGATGTTCGTGCACGTTTTCTGTTATAGCACGGGGTCTTATTTGTTTACAAAGTGCGTGCGACCGCGAGAGCCGTTGTCGCGAGTTTCTATACTTATGTGTAAGCACCTTTGTCAGAATGCTGGCAGCATTTAAACTGTGGAACAATTACCTATGACAAAGTTTTCGGCTCAAAAATGGTAATTAGAAGTAGAACAGCTGACTCATAGTTAATTATTGTGGATGAACACTACAAAACATTTCCCTGTAAGCTTGCGTTTTGGGTTAGCTTTGAGTTGTCCTGCCCATGAAAATAAAACAGCTGTTATTCATATCTAGCTATAGATCTCCAACAATTGTCTGCTTTAAATGCTTTGAATTTGCCGAATTTCATAAAATAGGCGTGACCGTGACAAATGCTGCAGCGGTGCCTGCGAGATCTTCAGGATTCCACGTCAACACGACGACCGGAAGGTGTAAGTTTCCTCCTAATAAAGAGAACAAAATTGTCATATTCTAGAAAAACCGCAAGCAGATCCCATGCTATTGGGAGAACCAGCCGGGTGGTTGTCGTAAGATCCACTGTCCGTTTATGCACAAGAACCCCGACGCGCGCACCGATGGTATCGCGCCCAGCCAGCCGGCGCCGCCTCAACCCGTGAGACAACACATACATTACACGCCATACACGGTGCCTTTTTTACTAGAAAACTAGGAAAACTTTCAGGGGTGATACTCGTCTACAATACCCCTTAATAAAGTAGTATTTTTTACAATTTCATCACAAGCCCATAAGTACTAAACTTTCGAGTAAGTATTGGAAAATGTTTGTTTCTGCAAGTTTATGACTAAAGTATCACCCTTGAAAGTTTTCCTGGCTACTAAAGAGGCATGGTGTATATCTGACTGAATTTACACAAATTTACATCTGTTGCTATTAGGTAACCCATTTTTTTAATAATCTTTTATAAACCGAGTCAATAGTTAAGGTTTTTAATACCACCAACCATCATATTACTTATTAATATTTTCGTCCATATTTTAACTCTATTATTTAATCAATCTCGATTGTTCGAAGAAGTAGCAAAATCTCATTAGGGATCACTTCACTTTACATATTTCTACCACCGATCAGTTGAGTCCCATTTTGAAAGCCATAAGTGCTGGCGGGAAAAACTCAACACATCATTGTCTCTAAGGTTGGCAATCTATTGTCAAACCATTTATTATGCTTGAGGTGGTCTTTTCACCAGAGGGCCTTTTGCCCATTTTATAAACAAAATATATAAAGCTAGATTACATCCCGTCATCTACCAAGCTTAGGCCCCGTGGTTTTCACAAAAACCTATGCCACCTCCACACACGAAGTAACGTTACCCCGTCGTTCCCAACAGCAGCAAGTGCCGACGTCGGTGAACGTGCCGGAGCCCGTGTCTGCGGAGCAGCCGCCCATGGGAGGCGTCCCGCCCCCCGTGCCGGCCCCAGCGCCCGTGCCGCTGCTGTGGCAGCAACAGCGCCAAGGTAACACTCATGCTTATATTTTTAGGTTAAAATAGTGAGGAAAATTGCGTGATGGCACAGTGGTTATGGCCTCGCCTCTCATGTACGAGGTTGTCCGGGCCAAGTACCAAAATTACTTCTTCAATTCATATATAGGTTCTTAGTCCGTCTTGGTTATTGGTGAAGGACAACATCGTGAGGACTTTTAATGAATATAAGAGACTAACCACACTTATTCGGCTCTGTTCAGCTTATGTCCATAGAAAATAACGATTTTGTATGGAATGAGTACGCATCCGTTCAGCTTTCCGGATGCGTATGCATTCCATGCAAAGTCTCTTAGTCTGAAATCGCCAACCCACCTTGAGCAAGCGTGGTGATCAATGCTCATGCCTTCTCTTGTATGAAAAGAGGCCTTTGCCCTGCAGTGAGACAGTAAAACGCACTTCAATGGAGTGATGGATGAAAGTCGAAAATGGCTCGGACGACTACGTTAACATAAATGACGCCTCAATGACCATTGTTGATCGACATGATAATACTGATTTTAGCACATGGTATTCTGTATTTTCTCGTGACGTTACGTAATTATGTACCTATCCTATTGGTATTTTTTTATATACCATTCATAGTTTCCAGTTTAATTATCCATTCGTGTGATGTTGAAGTGTCACGTTAGATATACACGCAATACACATAATTTTTATGTTTGAGTATGATAACAAATCTGTATGTATGAATTATGTTAAGTAAGGCATGTTTAGCCTAGTTTACATGGCGGAAAAAAAAAATACCCGTGTGACAATGTCAATATAATTATTAAAATTATTGTATAATAGAAAAATAGATTTCATGTGAGATAAAATAATTAACATTAAGTACCTTTGTTTAAATAAAGACGGACAAACATTATTTAAACTTGACGGAAAATAGATGAAATGCTTGCTTAAATATTTTTTAGTTTTGTGAAAAATTTCATGATTCTAAACCCAGCGGTTTAGGTTGTGCGTTATCTGTGAATTTAAGATTTTTATGAAGTAGATTCCTTATATAAAGTATACAAGGCTTCGGTCCCCCAGCAGTGGTGCTGGACTCGGCCATCCTGGGCGTGCTGCCGGCGTCCAGCGAGCTGCTGAGCGGGCGGCGCGTGCTGCCGCCGCACGCGCACGAGCAGCCCGCCAACCCCTACGCGCCCATGCCCGTCGACCCCCTCGTCGTCAACTTCGAAGAAGGTATGCGCCTCTACTGAAACTACATGTACTAAGCCCCTGCCAGACGATTTGAGAACTCGATCCCACGCTACGACTGACACCATCCGACCAGCTCAGCTCTAAAAGATTCCACAACCGAGAGGAGCCGGTCCACTGCAAGCTATGGTTGTGTTTGGTGTTACTATTGATGTTGTTAAAGATGATGTAGAAGGTAGCTTATACTCCCTTTAAAGCTTTGTTGCTAATGAGACCCAGAAGTCTCCAATTAAGCAATCTTTCACCATATAAGTTGGTATAGGAAACTAGTGTTTCACGTTTCGTTTAAGAAAGCTTGGACCGGTCCCAAAAAATAAAAAATGGTATAGGAAATTCGATGTGGAAAGTCAATTTTAACTATGGTTGAAATTACGATTGCTGCTGTCAAAGCAATGGTTGTGTGAATTAATGACTCTTTGAAAAAGTGATTATTTTATAGAAGTTAACTATTTCTGTAAAATTAATGAGGGATCGTGGTACGGTTGTCTTAGATGCCACAATGTGATGTGGTACTTTGAAATTGGAATCTTCTAGAAATGCTTTGGACTCGCGTCATTGATGGGGTAATAGTGTTATGTGTGAACCAACGATGATGCCGAGTCGGCGGCGATAGCAAACAGACTTCTCAAATTGTATGATTGGGGCTTACGGCTCGATTTGCTGTCACTAATTTGAAAAGCCATCAAAATAAGTATAAGTTTGGACTAAATTCGGACCAGTGATGTAAGATAACGTAAGGAAAAAGTGGGTAAAGCTATTTGATGGTGAATTGTTTCCTAGTATATTATTATGTAGTATGAATATTCTCCATATGTGGCATTGTACTTTACAATTTTCTATTTAAGAGCACTGGATAAAGGATTGCAAGCAAGTTTTATGCGTCATGATTTTATGTGATATAAAAAGCAATCGTATAAATGTATAATTTTGATATGCAAGTTGGAAAGTGAACGGCTAGGTATATATAAAACTATATACACGACATTGATGGACACTTTGGATTTGTTTGACGATATTGTAATTTTGATGTCTTTCCAAATAATGTTAGTAGCGAATCTTGTAGCCAAACGTAAAATTAATAATACTATGTACTAATGCACTTGAGTTTTCAATAGACATTTAGAGATATGCTCGTAATATCGATATCACGGCTCGCAGACACTAAGTCTAATGTTTGAGCCAACCGCTTACTGGCGATGTGATTGTAACATTAGGGTTCCTTGTCCACCGAAGCGCGCGTACTTTACGCTATCAATTATTTCGTGAAGAGATTCGACGATGTGTAAACGGCACTATATTTAATTTAGTCATACAATGCACTGCCTATACCTATTCCCATGTAACTTGAAGACTTGATAAGTGTTGCTTGAACGCATTCTTCTTTCTACGTGGAAAATTGGTTCGTTGTTGATGTCCTTACACTAGAGTTGATTGATGATACGCTTCAGTGGACAGCGAGCCTAACATGCATTATTATAATAATTCGGTAGTTGAAAACTCTGCATTGTCATGTTATGGGCGGTGTGCGTAGGGTTAAGCATTAACGATGTTAAATTTCAAACGCCCATTTATTGTTTTTGTTTTCTAATTATAACACTATGCTTTGTGTATACTATGGCTCTGCTGACTAGATCCTCTCGTCAAATTCATGGTCGTAGATCGCATTGAAAGGGTTCCAATATTATTTATTAGAATTCAACCCTTTGTTGCGCCAATAAAAAGATATTTATGTGAAGAAAAAAAAAACGACCGAGAAAGAGTTAGATTTATTACTTAAAAAAAATATATATTTACTTTATTCACATGTTATTGGTTAAGAATTTTTTCCTACGTTTATTGTCGTCGCTAGCGAAGTGGGAATTTATTGTTTATATATTTTTACGCGGGTGGGTCACAACTTGCCGCTTTATTAATTTTAACTTTGTAGAAAGAAAATACATTTCTTTTGTTCACCCAGTTCGCGACGTGACGTCTTAACACCTGTTTATGGAAGGTATTATTATTGTTTTTATTTCGCCAATAGTCAATTAATATAGTATTTATTGTATAGTTATAGTTGGATTCAGTTTCGTGAGTTTTGTATTCAATATTATTACGGTGGGTGCGGATTTAACGAGTTTGGGCGGTTACATTAGAAACTGGATCCAAAATTAATTTAACGAAATACAATATTGTTTTTTTTTAATGTTGCCGGAAGAGGCGGCTTTTTGGTTGACTATAACTTAGACAATGTTTAGCTGTTTTTTTATACCATAGACAATGATTAAACAAAGTGAGGTTAAATTTGACTCGCGAAGAATTTATGATAGCTCTCTTCTCACAGTTTATTCAAGAAATAATATGGAGAAAAAGCGACGTTGGTATTTTTGTATGTGCAATAAATTAGAGAATATAATCTCTTTCATATCTTAGCTAATTAGATTCATTAATATCTCGCTTTTTCATTTACTGTATCGTTATATAACAATTTATATCACATAGATAGACAGTTACAGTCATATTTTAAGAAAAAAACATTCAGTTTTCTCTCAAAATATCACTGCAATACTTTTTTAAATAGATGTTGATATAATCTTTGTCTATGATAGAAAAGTACATAATAAATAGGTTTAATAACATATAAAATACAAATAAAAATATATATACACGATTATTGTAACTCATTAACATAGGTGAAAAAAAAAATGAAAAAAAAAACAGCTTTATGCCTTTTAAATTGTTTGTATGTTAGTATGTAGGATGTTTGAAGGGGCTTTGGCAGTTTATAAAGGTACCCACTGCTACCTGCCCCCAATACTTTATATATTCGCACCGTGAGATTTAGATAGAGCTAATAAAATGAAAAAAAAAATGTATCTCTAGGTATACGCAACGGGAAACACAGTTTTATAAATAACATGAATTATAAACCTGTGACTCCCGAATGACAAAAAAAAATCGTGCTTAAGATCATATTACCAATTTAGAAAGATTAAAAAAAGAGATAAGCTAACAAAAAAAGAGCATTCGATTGCTTAGCGGTCTTTGTTAAAGTCTGGTAACGCTTCCGATTTACCGTATCTACGATAGCACTTCGGTATGTTTATTGAACGCGATTAGTCAAATATATTTGTTGTGTAAAACAATCTGGCAAGAAAAGGATTCAGTTCTTATACTTTTTGCACTGAGAGTAAAGTTCCTATATTTATTACGAAATCGCAGAAGTGTGAACGGGACAAGATAGAAAAAGGAATCGGTTTGCGTTATGGTCCATGGTACGCCTAGTCATTATTTATGTATAAAACTATTTATCAATATTTAAATAACATAGTCTCGATTGGTGGGGATAGATTAAGCCGGAGGTTTATTATATTATTTTAACATGCTCAGTTTTTACACAATACTTTTTTTTTCAAATTCTTCGTATTCTTTCACCTCTTGAATCCCCCATAATGGGACACAATGATTATCTAGCATGCCCCGCTCGATATCGCGACCTCGGGACTCAGAGTTAAAAGGGAGGTAAAATTATTTTAAGTTTTATATAAATTAGCGGAAAAGTGTACTGAGAAGTTATTAGGATTATAATTTTAGAATGAATTAGTACAAAGGGTGGTTGCTTCAAGAGGCAGCTGTTGAAAAAAAAAAGAAGAAAATTGGTTTCTCTCGTAACTGTAGCAATACGTTTTATATCTAGTATAATGTTGTAGTCTTGTCTCTTTTTATACTAATAAACTATTTATTTACCTTTAGATTAATTGTTGGAATGTTAATGTTTTATGTTAGACAGTTAAATTTCTGTCATACGGATAGCGCTTGAGCCTTTGTGAAATGTACTGCGATTATGGAACGAATCACTGTCTATGTGTTATCTATAACTACGTAATTACTTATTTCTAAACTCTATTTGGCAACTATTTTATAAAATTGGTGGAAAAAGACTTGAGAGTAAGACATTATGTATTACGTGATTCTTTGGATGGGTCGTACGACATTTCATAATGATGTCAGCATATATTACTATGTTTTTACTAACCGATTTTGTTGAATGTGGAGCGCTTTCCTTTAATATGTTTTATCTTCGCTGATTATATTTAATTGATGTCGGCGGGAGGAATAGGAAGAAGGATTTGAACTTTAGTCACTGAGGTCAAAGTTGTCATCCACATTTGAGCACCATCGGTTATAAATCCGAATGAATTTTCTAAGATTTGTATATGTGTGCGAAAGTGAGGTAAATGTAATGAAATTAGTAATGCAGCACTTTTGATACTTACACGTTGTGTTCCATGACATTTTGGTTGACGGAGGGAATATGACTAGCGACCTGCGCGCGCGCACACTACCGTGCCGCGCCGGGTCGCCGCGTTGTCAACTGTCCGAGTGCCTACTGATAGGTTCTTGTTTCAAATAATACGGGGTTGTTGTTATGTTAATCTTAGTCTTATTTTATAATAAGAATTTCAAAATATGTTTATTATTAGTAACGCGTGTCTAGTACCTTTCATTTAAGCTAATTAATATTCAAACTGATATAGGAACTCGTAACGGAACAGAATTATACTTTGGCTTTGTTTAATCAAATTGTGTTTAATATACCAACGAGTAAATAAAAATGTTTCGTAATATGATTTTTGTAATTATTTTTGACCGCCCACCCTTCGAGAGTCGCTTTCAGATGACGTTACGAGAACACACCGCGAAGTTGCAAAGTTGCCGGACGGGTCGCATCAAAATTAATTACGAAAATCATTTCGAAAGTTTCGATTATCGCGTACGACTAAGCGGTTCGTTCGTGTGTTCTTGCAGAGTCGGATAATGAAAGCGCACCCTCCTCTACGCCCACTAAAACTGTTTCGCCTGACGACGCGACTAAAGTAGCGCGTAATAAGTCTCAGGAGTTATTGCTTCTTGAGAAAATACAGGCGGAGGCCGCGGCCTTCTACAGCTACGATGGGTTGCCGCCGCCTGATCCCAAGGTCAAGCTAGTGCGCGCCAACCTCGCCACCAAGTACGAGCGTGTGTCGCTTGAGGACATCGCCGGCAAGCAGGCACAGGAGCGTCGCGCCTCGCTCGACTTCAAAGTACTCTCCCTCGACGAAATCAGAGCCAGGAAGAAAAGCGACACCATCATACACAGCAAACCCATCACACTCAACCTGAGTAGGAAAAGAAAGCTCTCTACACACGAAACTATTACTACCTCGGGCAATAAGATACTCAAAGTGGTAAGGAGTAACTCCATTGTGTATAAGAAACTCGACCGCAATGCTCCTGCAGCGTCCAAAACTAAAGTCGATCATATGCCGAGTGATAATGCCAACGATAGGAAACGAACAATATCAGAGCAAAGTGACATCTACGAAATACAAGAAGACGAACTTGTGGACAATTGTTTCGAATTCAAGAGGATAAAGGTTACAGGACAAACTGCCAAGCCCAGGCTTATAAGACATAGACTGTCTAGTTCAAACATAAGTACAGATGAACCAAAATACGATGATTTAGACTTAAACAAAACAGACGATTCAGACTCAGAAGTACAAATTGTTAGTGTAGAGCTAAACGAGATTAATTCTGTTGATTTAGATAAGGTAGATTCAGACACTGAAATAATAGATTTAGAAACTACTAGGCTAGGTGAACCTATAGATGTAGTGGATCTTAGTGAAGATCAGGATGAAAGTGACATAACCGTGTCAGACATGGACTTGGATTTGACAAAAAAAGCGGTAATGCCGGACGTGGTAGTTAGCTGTCACCAACAACTGAATAAAATAGACAGCTCAGAAAAAAGCATTCTTTATGACATTGACAGTTTGTTGGATGACGATTTATGATTCTCATTTATTTAGCTACTAGTCTTTGAAGTTTTAAGCAAAGATGTTCGTACAAAAGTTTCCTGTTTAACATAATTAGATTAATGACAGCAATATTTAGGTTTATGGAAGATCTACATTATGTAGTATCTACAAGTGACAAGCAATGCAGAAGTGACTTACTTTTTTACTAGGTAGGAAAGCTAAATCTTTAGTATTCTGTTCGTATTATTGTAGAGTGTTAAAAGCTTTAATTGATTCTATTGAAATATTACAATAATTTTGCTAGAAGGTGAAGTTTTATTGCGATTAAAAAAACCTAGTCAAGCATTGTCTGTGAAGACAACTCCTTTTTACTTCAATGCAACGCTTTTACCCAAATAAAACAACGAAATACTTTGATCCAAAAGTGTATTCATATAATGTTATTAAAACGTTTTATCGACATCACACAATTATTCACATTTTTATTTATAATGAATACATATACACATTAAAAAACTAATTGTAAATTCGAAATTAACTTGAGTTGATTCAAGCTAGTGTTGTAACTCATATCGATTTATTTTAGAAGCTTTCACTAATAGAGGTTTCACTAATTTCATAAAATATAATTTGGGTAGCAAACTATCCTAATATAGTGAAATAAATCCTTGAAAATATATTTTGCTAATAGGACAGTGTTAAAATAAATAAATAAACCAAAATGATCTAAGTATTAAACATCGTACTTGCGCGTTTATTACATTTACAATGGGATAATCACAATGAACAATTACACGAAAGTAACTATTTACATTTCTGTACTTATAACTAACAAGCCCTGTTTCTCATAAAAAAACTAATTTACATCGCTACGATAATGATTTGAATGTCTAAAGATTTTTTTATAAATAAGATCTTGCTTTCTTCACGCCTTCTGTGTTTCGGAGATAAGCACATATTATTGAGGAAATCAATGTGATTTGTATCTACCATCCACTGATACATAAGGCAAAAGTACTACTAATCAGCCACATCTGTCAGATATTTTTAAAATTAATCCATTTTGTCTCAGTATTTTTAATTAAACATTTACAACAAATATACACAATTAAGTACTTATTTAACGCTAATCTTAGCTAACTACCTACTTGTTAATAAAATATTTTTTAACACTTACACCGAAATATTAAATTATTTCATTCAAAGGTAAGGATACAACATTACATGTGCATCAATAACGGTAATGTAGAAAATCTATCAGAGATTTATTAGTTAATATTTTGAATGAAATATTCTAATTTATTTTAATACAATTTGAGCCTATGTTTTGTGCTCTGAGTCCTGTTTTGTGGCATCTAGTGGATATGTTAATTCTTTATACTATACGTGTTACATCAGTTGGTAAGATAAGTATCTAATCTCATTTTACAAATTAAATTAACTAAAAATATCACCGTAAAGTACAAAGTTGTAAAATAAAAATAAAATATAGCTATAAAACAGACGTACCGAAAATTATTCATAAAAATAAGGAAAGTCTTCACAATCTGTAGACAAGCATCACCTATTTACCCATTTCCATAAATCTGTGTAGTTTTGTTATCACTATTATCTGATACAGACTTCTTTCATAGTTTTCCTAGTGGAACACAAAGAACGGCTACAGAAACATTTATCTATAGCATGAAAATCAATCTGCAAAAGCTTTGTGTGTTCAAGTTTTATTTGGTTTGAAGACATACCTTGCCTGCATTGCTACCTACCTTGGTAAACAAATAATCCTTAAAATAAAAGAAAATATTTGTTCATGATATACTTCGGTATAAAGAAATACATACTACCCGACTCCGACCATCATGGTTGGACCGTTTTGGAACCGAGCAGCACACTTTGTTTTATTCAGTTGGGTCCACCTGATAACACGCTAATGCTTATAAACCAATCACTGATCACTATTTTTCATGTTATTGGGCAGCAAACAAGCATGCGCTCCACCTGATGGTAAGGTCACCGTTGACATCTGCAATACCAAAAGCATCACAGGTGCGTGGCCATCCCAGAGACAAATCCGAAATATTTCGTGTCTTAGTTCCAAAATGGCCGCTCTTCATCGGGTAGTAGCCTAAGCGTTTGAGTACTGTTGTCATGTGCTCGGCTAGTTCCACCAGGGTCACTGGAGGCGGGACCAGTACTGCTGCGTGTCTTGTCCGGGGACTGCAAGGGGCACTGACACTCCTGTGCCTAGAAGACCGCCTAGCTCTGGAATTGTAAATGTGTGGTTTGTATTTGATTGTAGTGTCAATATGATTGGCTGAAATATTAGGCAGGAAGAGATCAGGCAAAAGTACGGCCGGGCTTTATTGGAGTAATCAGCCCAGACAAGTGCATGCTATTTTACATATCTTCACGACTACTGGTTTATGCTGAACTGCATCTACCAGTATCGGTAGTCAAGGTGTGTTCATTCAAGTGTTGCCAATATAACAGAAATGTGTCACCGCTTCAGAGTCAGCAAGTGATGTGGGTCCATTCTCTAAATCAGCGATGATGTAATCTGGATGACGGAAGGTTTCTCACTCCGTTACATAACATTCATAATATTATATAGGAAAATTATTTACCTGGTGGGGGCGACGCTGGTTCATGCTGGTAGCCATGATGGTTAACGTAGGGGTGTGGGGGCTGTCTGTAGCCCAGCTCGTAGCGCGGGTACCCAAGGAACCCACTCTTGCACAGCTCGGCCTCCGTCGTGTCACACACTGGGGTCTCGGGCACCATGCCGCCTCCGTACCCCATGGGGGTCAGTGGGCTGGGGAACATAGGACTTTAGATGTTATTTTTATGAACTTTAGAAATGAGAAGTTCTATTGCCGGTTCTAATGTTGCGCTGCCTTTAATTAGGCATAGTTTTAGAAAGCTACAAATGCTGTTCTGCGTTAGACTTCCCTCTTACACAGAGGAAGCCTGAGTCCCAACAGTGGGTAGGCACAAGCATACCTACCCACTGCTTGGAATTCACTCACTGTTCATTACTGACTTTGTACGATTATGTGAGGTTGGTATAAACAAGACCACTGCTAAATCCGCCGCTAGCACAATAGAATAGAATAGAATAGAATACTCTTTATTATGTACACCATAAAAAATAACAGATATAAATGTAGACATTTTACACAGGGTGACACAATGGGCGGTCTTATCACTAAAAGCGATATGACAGCGACAATGTGTTAGGAGATCGATGGACATCAATGACGGCACGTACCCAAACCCTTGATTTGGATTCGATTTTCTATTAAAATTTCGTTTAAATTGCCATACTTTGACTTTTGTCTGGTGATAATCATAATGTTGTGCAATGCAACTCACCTGTAAGTATCAACATTCAACGGCGGTTGGTAGGGCTGATGCGTCGGGTGCGCTGGGTGTGCGGGGTGCGCGGGCGGCGGGTGATGCGCGGGGTGCGCGGGCGCATGAGGCGCGGTGCCACTGTAGCCGCACTCGGGGCTCCGCCGCTGCGACCTGATCTTCTCCTCACGCCGCCACTTCGCGCGCCGATTCGAGAACCACACCTTAACGTCGGGTTAGGTTAACACAAAGCGCGGTACGCGCTATTAGGATCGTTACAAGGCTGGCTTGTTGGTGATACTAATTAAAAAAAATTATGGGAACGTTTTTGACTAATTAATGAGTTTACAGACTACAGATTGTTGTAGAACTTTTGTGTGTAAAATGGGAAACAGAGAAACTACTGTTGATAGGAAAGTAAAATGCTACAAGGATCCTTTGGCGCTCGAATGACGTTGACAGGGAGGCGCTGTTGGTTGTAAACATTTGTGAAATGTACCTATTGAATATTTTTTGTATTGAAATGCCTTGAAAAAACTCGATGCGGAGGCGGAGGACAGGGTGCTGTGGCACAGCTTGGGAGAGGCCTATGTCCAGCAGTGGACTGCGATAAGCTGAGTTAGTGATTAAAGAAACAAGATGGCGGCGTAACTTTGATTTTGGCCACGCGCCGAAAGATCCTGGTAGGTACAGGCTATATAAAACATGGCGCTTATTATGAGATGACGAATGCGAGAGTATGTTTTAATGCATGAGATGTATTTTATTTAATGGTATGCAAGATGCAGTTACCTGCATTTGAGATTTAGGTAGGCACCCTACTCTTTGTTCGTAGTTAACAATTCTTGCGTTGTCGGAGTAAAATATCTATGCTTGTTTCAATACCTATTGCATCATAATATCATTATGCCTATGTCTTACACCTATAAAATCACTCAACTGGATACATGCCGGGGATACACACGCGTAATTGTTAAGTTACCTACCTACTAGGTAAGACTAGGTGGAATATATTGTAACATGCAGGTATTTAATGGGAACGCGGGTAGGTTAGCATATAGGTAAGTACTTATTACGAGAAGAATGTGATGTTATCTGTCTATATTAACTATAACTGGCTACATAACACATGTTAGTAGTTGTGGAACTCACCTGTATTCTAGCTTCGGGCAGGCCTATTTTTGCGGCGAGTCTTTCGCGAGCGAAGACATCTGGGTAGTGGGTTCTTTCGAATTCTGTAAAGATAGAGTGAAGTTACAATAACTAAGATTTCGCAGCTAACGTCTGTGCTGTATGATATAGCTATAGTTACAACTCTACTTTATTACTGACAAATGCGTGCACTGACTGGACAGGTCCACTCATTCTGTGTGGTATTTTTTCCTCAAAAGACCATTTCAGACTCAAATCTACATGGTCTTCACATGATCTGACCAAGATTATGTCTGGATTTTAAAAGAGACTGTGACCTCTGAGTTTGTTTCGGCCTTTCTTCTCAGAGTAGTCAGATAGGAAACGCCGACCTCATCTAGTTTTAAAATATGATTGACGTGTAAAAGTGTTTGTACAAACCTACTTACAGAAATAAAATCATTTATCATTTATCATTTACAAGAAACTTGTTACGTCATGGTGGAATAAAGGTGTTAAAATTTCCTCTCATAGAGTTTAAGCATAGCATAATCTGCCTATTATGCTGGTTTCCTCAATGTGCATCTGGATTGAGGGTCCATTTTTTTAACCCTTGCGAAACGAAATAAGACTTGTAGAGAAATTAGTTAAAAATAGTAAAAACTTAAAGCAAAGGGCCATGAATTTCTTAAACGTGAATTAAAACTGTTATTATTAAGTAGCTTGGGCCCTCAATCCAGAAGCGTGCATAAAGTGGCATAGCCTAAGTATCTCTGGGTTAATAGTTTTTATTTAAGAATTTAGTTAAGAATTTCTTAAATATTTTAGGAAATTCCCGAATCTGTAGAATATGACATTACAGATTTATAGCGGTATATCTAGGGCCCTCACTTCATTATTGTCTGTACTGAGGAATCTGCAAAACATGGATTTATCTGAAGAAATACATAAGTGCGACTTTAACATGTCGAGTGTCGCTCATGTTAGTAGGAGCCTTAATGCGAATGCGGGGCGCTCGCCTCGTGTCGGCATATGACGGCCTGACATTACGCCATTGCGAATTTACGTGCTACGTGTGTCTCACTCGAAGGCAGCTGGAAAACACATTTGGTGTGTCGCTACGCCAGTGCTGTTTACACACTTGGTGTGTGAAAAAGATTATCACCATACCATTACACAACGCGTGTAAAAAGATCCTCAATGAAGCCGAAAATTTGTTATAGCCCCCGTCATGGTGATTTTTTTTTTGTACTGAACCATTCCAGTTGTTAGATATTAAGATCAAAGTTCCTACATTTTTTCACGAAAACAAGTTCTGAATTTTATAACTTAACTAAGCACCATATTTAACGTGCGTCACATTGCGCGGTACTGTAAACAACGATTTTTTACGCCAAAAATTAAAGTTTTTTCCCAGCAATAACTTAACTTAACTTTTTAGCTCAATGATGTACAAAATGCGTAGATAACGGCAATGTGATGGGTCTTTTTACATCGTGTTAAAATACAGACCTCTCTCCAAGCTATCAATCTGCTCGTTGGTGAAGCTGGTCCTGTTTCTCTGGAGCTTGCGCTTGAGTCGCAGCCGAGCCGCATCATCATCAGCTCCGCTAGACCCCGCGTTGGAGTTGTCTCCGGACCCCGTCTCGTCTGAATGTAGACCTTCAAGACCTTCCAGTGGCTCCCCGTCTATGAACAAAGGATTTGGATGTGGATTTGGGTATAAGTTTTTTGAGGGGTTTAAAATATTTCGAAATTGCAGCAGGTTATCGATCTAGAAAATCTATGTAGAAAATGCAGAAATATGAGGTTTTGGGCAGTTGAGTCATATTGTTTGGTTATGCACATACTTATTCACGTAAGAATTACGAGAAGGAAAGTTGCACACATTGATTTAGTACCTACATTAATGTTATTTTATGTGTTTATTTATTTAACCAATTATGTACACACACATATAAACAGACAGGAAGAAAAGAACAGAAAAATAGGTACAAATGTATGCTGGAAGAGATTTATTTCAAAATAAATCTCTTCCAGCATATCTGCGATAGGAATGTGAGATAAAGAGATGTAGACAGCACGTGTAAGAGTAAAAGAGAAAATAAAATACATAAAATCAAAAACAATTAACTTAATAAAATAAAACAAATAATATGAGAATATACTTACATACATACCTACATACAAACATACACACATTTATTTATGTACTTCTAAAATAAATATCACTACAAAATTAATAATTATAATGTTATTAATTAAAATAATAAATACATACGCAACAATGACGAAGTGGAAAGGTAGTGTTCTTTCACTCTTCGTTTAAAAACTGCAACAGTTTGGCATTCCGAATGCCCTAATGTCTAATGGATGGGATATAAAGATGTACGTAGGTGTGTCCGTGCAATCACAGCGGGCCCTATCAGAATACCAGCGCTGCGGTATTTATTTTTTAAATATCGTAGCATTATGCTGAGATAGGAGCCTTTTTGGCCTCGCACAGGTTTTTTTACTTGTTTATTGTTGTTTTTTTCTTTTTCTTTTTTATTGTTAATTTTGTTAGTTTTAAATGCTCCTTTTTTTTTTTTACTCTTTGTATTTCCTGTGCGTGTCCCAAATAAAATATTTTTCTTTCTTTCTTTCTTTCTAATGTATATGTTTATATTTATTTAATAAAAACATACCTATGCATAAATAAGTGCCTGTTACTTTTATACGCTAGCTCCTACGCTATACCTACCACGTAGGCCCTAGGACAGGGATACATGCAGGGATGCGTGTATAGTGAACCTCTATACATCTACGTGCCATTTTTTCCAATTAAATATTTAATGTGGCCATGATAAGCCAACAAACAATCTTTACTTAAAGACTACTGAAAAAAAAACTAAATAGTTACAGAATAATACTCTTTATTGGTAAACAGATATAAACCTTTACTATTTAGTTATTTTAACACCTACAACAACAACTAACAACCTATAAGTACTATTAAGTAGTCTTAACATTTACCGTTTTACACTTATTTAAATAATTAAACAACAAGTTAGCGCGACTTCTGCTGTTACAAACTAGATGCCAAATATTTTATATCCGGTTCACATTTTCCCCGGCATTTACGCGGCCGAAAGCCGAAATCGAAGCGCCTATCGTAGCCGGGCACGTTTAGATTTCTACGTTTGTTACTGTGACTGAGGTACCAAAATTCCGCCAAATTGATGCCTCGCCCAAATTATTTAGTCGCGTGCCACCAATGGCACGCGTGCCATAGGTTCGCCATCCCTGCCCTAGGATATTGCAGGTAGTTATAGATACCTACCTATCTACGAGGAAACCAGGCTGTCCTCCTAAAAATATCCAACTTCAATTCAAATGTGGTTCTGTGAATTAACTTCAAACTCCAAATTCTATTTCAATCTCTCACAGCTATTAATACATTAACAATACCGTCCAAAAACCTCCAAAACATCTATATTATAACCGTTTATAGGAATTACAAGTTTCTTAGAACTCTCTCTTGGCAAAGATGCAAAGTTATGCCCACAAAGTGAACAAGCGAGGTTTAATTCGGCAAACAGGCCCGATACCGCGGATTTATTCGAGTTACGATGTTAATCTTGGTCTGCTTAGTCGTAAATTTGCGTTATCCTACAACTTCTCGAGTGGTAGGGATTCAATTATGAAAGCCTGATTAAAAGTTTGAATAATAACTGTTTGTGTTTGAGGTTTACGCGGGCTGTAAGGATTTGTTGGTTTGGCAATATTACATTTAGAAATTCTAACAGCTGGACTTATTTTAATTCTAGCTGTTGCTCGCATGTTCGCTCGCATCCTATATATATAGCTATACTATAGGATTACTATATAACTATAAAAAAACGTTTCATTCAAGTTGGTACTTATCGGACCTATAGGTACGAACTTGAATGAAACGTTTTCGATGAGTTAATTCAAGTTAAGCGTTAATTCGGGAGCCTCTAAATATGTACTTACTTTGAAAGTGCATACCTTGGAGGTGCAGATTGCAATGGTCCTAGTCATGCAGTAGTGTAAGGTACTTATATCGATCATTCCCAGAAGCTCTACAGTTAGAAAAAGCTCAATAAAATATTTACTAAAAATCTCCATTAAGCGCGCTCGCACATGGCATACTTTTTTTAGGTCCTACAGTCGACCAGATTATTTCACCTTACGTTATTTAGACCTAAGTTTTATAGGTTGTGTGCGTAAATACGTTTGATATATACTTTTTATTTCAGCTCCTACAAAAAAACGGCTACCGATTTTATGCCGCCTGCAAAAGCTCTAAGGTTTTACAGTACCTACCTAGCTAGGCTATTTACCTACCGTATACAGCCTAGATACTTATAAAAAAAAACCCATACAGACAAGCATTCAATAATAAAACCCCATCTTAAATCTAGATATAATTTATCAATGAGGTATCGCCATATCTTATAATGTCCCTTCAGCAGGTAATCCGTTAAGAACCGTCCGCGGGCGGGATGGCCTCCCAATAGTACGACTGACGGTTATTGGCACGGGAGGATTATTTAGCAACCAAATATATTTTCTACAATGATGAGGTAGTTTTATTCTATTTTATTTTATTAGGGAAAACAAACAGTAGTTAATAAATAAAAATGGTAACGTCTTAACAAGTAAACTAACAAATATACTACCCACTGCATTTTCCACAGGTTAAATAAATTAATATCAAATTTTTAGCAAACTTAGCTATGGTGGCTAACAGTTACACTCGAATCAGGGCGTATGAGTCTACGTATGAAACCGAAGTGTGCCGTTTGTTAGTTTGTTTCGCACTATTTATTCATCAAGCGTAAAGGCTTCTTTCGAGTCCGAAGCTCAGTCACAAAACAAAAGCGTTAATATAACCTTCAATAAATAAGAATGTAACTCACGAAGTCATAGAATAAAAAATATTGGATAAAAGATAGGTCTTGTATCTACTTATTATCCAATAGGTTTTATTTTGATAAACATTTTTTTTTTGTTCTGAACTTATAATTCAAGTAACTATTCTACTATCAGCGACCATTAACAGGTGAAGAAAAAAACCAAAATCTTTCAATTTTGTTTGTCGTCATTAGATATCGATACTCATCACATCTGTGTAGTTTTGCTAGCTTATTTAATTTGACCCTGTTAAGTTTCACTTTTCTACCGTACTAGTAGAATAGTGCTAACCTAATGCCCGCCTCAAGATGTATTGTATTCACAGCCTAACTTAATAGGTAACCTATATAAGTTGGTCACACTGCATTCGCAGGAAGTACCTACACGTTGGTTATGTATGACATAAATGTGGTCCGTCCTTAGTTTGACTTACTCGGCCAAACGTGCACTGACGAAAATCATTGTTTTAGTATGAACGTTGAACCATTTTGGTATGAGAATTGAGAACCGTAGGTACAGTGAGGGATGTTAATTGTTTATCAAATTCACACACTACATAAATTTATCGTGTTGTAGCCATTTCATACTACTTTCAATGAACTATAGTTGTGATTTGTATATATGGACCATTTCAGGTGGTCTATTTGATAAACAATTAATTTCCCAGAATTTACTTGGTAAATTAATTAATTAATTGTATAGTAAACGTGATGTTTATGGTATTTTACCCGATGATCTAATTCACAATTTGTTGGAGGCGTCGTTTTGAGTAGTTGCTATAACACTTTAACTTGAGAGAACACAACCGTTTAAATTAACTCTTGATTGTTAAAAACTACACAAATAAAACGAATTTTGTAAACTAATAAATCTACTTGCTTAAGGCAAATATACGAAGAATATGCCGCAATGTGGTACCTAACCGTAGGTTTTTATTAGAATAGAATACTCTTTATTATGTACACCATAAGAATTACAGATATAAATGTAGAAATTTTACATAGGGTGACACAATGGGCGGTCTTATTAGATTCGCAACAAGGCAAATTACGTTATTATATTAAGTTGGTTTATCATCCACACTTGTAAACAGTTAACCCTATCACCACACAAAATATAATATTAACCCCAATAGGCAAGAATTACAAACAAACAACAGTCACAAACTTCACAGACACCTAAATCCCGAGATATCGCCAGTCTAGATAACATAAACTATTTTAGGATCGAATAAATTATGTTCAAGTGTCAAAATCTCCGCGTTGCCGTCTACCGGGATAGCTAGGGGGATGGGGGAAGCTGGTGGGGTCGAAGGGGGACAGGGGGGCCGTAACGGGCGCGTTCATGCAGAAACTGACGATAACGTGGCCCGGCCTACCACGTAACCCGCCAGCGATAGTGTTATCGTTACTTAAAAATGTATGCCCAATAATAGCGAGTCGGTTTTGACAAGGTGCACTTTAGTTTGGCAGGAGTCACAGGTACACCTGAAGATAACAGAGTATACCTATAAATTTTAATGAATTAGCAACGAGTTGAATTTTCAATTCTTATCGCGAGGCTTGGTTTAAGTTATGACTGACTAATACGAAATGGAAATTATTTTAGGAGAATTTACAGGGCTCGTAAATTTATCTTTGTGAACTGTTTGATGTCATGTCAGACCTGTCTAGTTCAGATTCTCTTTGAGATTAATTTTGGACCTAGGTATTATAATTTTGTTTAAACTAAAATAAATGAAAACAGATAATTGTTTAACAATGTATACACAGTAATTTTTCGCCAGTTTGTGCACCATTTCGCTGGTATCATCCGTCCTCGGAACTAAAAGGGACATTGAAAAAGACTGAAAACGGACGAAGAGAATATAAGAATAAAGAAGAACCTAGAAAACACATAACTTCCGCTTTTATAGCATCTACAACTTTCGTAGCCGTCCGTAGCCTTATTCGTATACCTTGCTACGCCGTAGCAAGGTTACGTTGACCATATCGTGTTGTTTTTTGTTTCTCAAAACAAATAATTTTGTAAAGAAAATAAAATTATCATCTTGCGAATAAAAATCTTATATCATTGGGTATTATTGAAAAATAAAATCCACTTAATATTAACTAATGGTTTCTAATTTCAATTTTCATTGAGGTATTTTGTACTTACGAAAATGATCGTGTACCTATGAAGAAGATACTTAATTAAAAACTAAATGCTTGTTCAGTTAGAAAGTGAGTGAGGTGTGAGTGAGCGTGAGTTCTAATGGTTTGGGCTCTCGTAGCGGCTCGAGTGTTTTTACAGCACGGCCCGCGACACGAGTATGTGTGTTTAGATTTGCGCATGTTTTGACGATCAGCGACGAGGTTATTTTTCTGAAATACGGGTTTTATAAACCATTTTGTTTTAGTTTGTCACAACAGCGTAAACTAAAAAGAGTATAGGTTATTACGAGTATAGTACTCGTACAGCAGTTTTAATTCAAGATTAAAATTATTTAACTCTTGCTTGTTCAACAAATTTTGTTTGACCTCCATACACTGATTCAAAAATAAGGTAGGTAAATAAGTAGCTAAGCATTCCAAATATATTTGGGTTGAGATTTTTTATTCATATTAAAAATGAATAAAGTGCTAGTGGGGTAAATTATATGGTGAATGTACAAAGAGTAGGTAACAAAACACAGAATGAAAACGAAATAATGCTTTGTAGGTATCTGTTTCAAAAAGTACAGAATTAATGAATTTATGAATATTTTAAAAGCGTGGACATTACCTTTGTACTCGGGATGAGGAAAACTCACAACATTTACATAACACTGTTTTGAATAAATCATTGTCTAGCTTTTTAGCTCGTTTAGGGATGTCCCACACCGAGTTTGATAACTATAAACTTTACCCAACGTCCAATGAAGGACGCGACTTCCAATTACTATAGAATCTTGGAAAAAAATATGTTCTTTGATTTAGCAAAAACAAAGTGCATCCAGAACTATTTTCTTTTAAATCTATACCATCAAAACATTCGCCGTGCTGCTCATTTCTCGACCACAACGAATATGACACCTCGAAATACGACAACAACATTTCTCTCCATCCAGAAACTTTTCTCACACCCTTATAAGCGTGGCTCAAGAGTCAAAATCGCTTGAAAAGGGAGATATGAGGAGCAAAACGTTTTTGTATCAGGAGCCCATCTGTCAGGATGCTGGGACATTAATGTTTCATGAAGTCTGTATGTGTAGATCGGTATCAGATAATAGACATGGCTATGTCTCTATTTACTGTCACTCAATGTCTACGGGGAGCGAAATGTAACGCGAATTAATGTCGCCACGGAATGGGAATGTTTTTCGTACGTTGAATTAGTTTCTGTGGATGTACGAGTATGAGGTGGGGTTTCAACGTAGTTTTTTTGTAGTTTTGTTGTGGGAAAGTTTGTATTCTAGACATATGTGGGAAAAATCCTGGCGTATGTTTTCTGGTTTAGGAAGCCCGTACTTGAATAATTAATAAACACCTAGGTATTCATCGTCGTGTTATCCTTTCAAAACTGTTGGCAACGTTGGGTCTAACCATGTTTAAGTTACTCTCTTGTGTATGCATATGCTAGATTATTATTTCTGTAAACCTAGACGACACAAGCTAAAACTAAAAAAAAAAAACAACGGCCAACTGTCTGACTTTCCCTAAGGAATATTAAGGAAAAGAATATTTCCATAGAGAAATAAAGCGAACAATACATGGCTACCCTATTTCCCGCCGTGACGCGCAAGATGGCGGCCCTAACCATAAACAAAACGGGCGCAGTGTAGCCTTATCGCAAAAATGTCGTCTATGACGTGTATTTCATTCGCGATTCCCCCGTGCCTTTGCGGAGGTTTCCTCCGGTATTTAGATAAATAAATACTCTATTGTGGTTGCTCATTTACTTGATTAGGTTTTTGTTTTTGATAATTCATTTGTTTTCATGTAATTAACGAATGTGGGTTAGTGATTTTAGTAGTGTAGGTTTAACTTAGATTATTGAGGTCTGGTATGTAGTCTCCGTAGGTTTCATTTAGGCCCGCTTGCACTACAAATCACTAAATGCATTTAACGCTAAAAGTAATTAAAACATTGTTCTGTACGTCCTGTCACTTTCAAACGATTGAAAGAAATAAATCGATGTTTAAATTCATTTACCGCTAAATGTATTTAGTGATTTGTAGCGCACGAGGGCATTAGTGTTTTTTTTACAGTCTCGTAGGTCTATGAAAATTGACAGAATGAGCCTGGAGTCCACCTCCACATGAGAATTATCACATAATTGGTGAAATGTGAGTGTCTGCCTATCCCTATGGGAAATGCGGGCATGTTTTTTGTATAGACTATTCCCCTGTACAGGCCAGAATCTTGAGTAGGGAAAACTAAAGATTCATGCAGTCAGGCAAATTTGTTTAGCATATTGACACCCTACGTCAATTTGTCGTGATATAGCAATTTCGTACAAGTGTCAAAAAATGGCAATTGTGATTTGGATATACGGACAATTAACAGTTAGGTAGTTAGTAATTAGTCAGGTTAACAATTAACTTCCCTGACGTTCCATTGCATCTTGCTGTCACATTTTGCCAGCTCGAATAGCGGCACCTTGAACTATCAATGATTGGTAATAAAGTTCGAAACTCATAATTCCTTTTAACTGGAAAACAGTTAGAAAAAGTATGTAGGTAGCTATTAGATTAGCTGTTGGTAAAAAAAAACATAAAAAGGACTGGACGAAAATGCTAATCGATTTTTAACGTTTCAGAGAGCGTTTCTGTAAAAGCTAAATGGCCATTGGATGATAAAATTAATCTGTAAGGCACAAATTATTTGACTTTATTTTTTATTAGCTTCTGGCCGCGACTTCGTCAGCGTGTATTTCATGTTTTAACACTTGGTAATACTGTAGCTTCCCATTAGTGAAAGAATTTTCGGAATCAGGTCAGTAGTTCCGAAGATTACACACAAACTGACAAATTTTACCTCTTTATAATATTATTATAGAGGAATGTTTTATATACAGAATTTAGAAAAGATCAATTATTATGTGATGACCTATGGCACTGAAACGTAGTCGCTCACAAGGTACCTTTGTTGAAGGCTGAAAGTCACGCAAAGGGGAGAGGGCAATGTTTAGAGTTTCCCTACGTGATCGAATCAGAAATTAAGAGATCCGTAGGAGAACCAAGGTAACCGACATAGCCCGAAGAATTGTGGCAGTGGGTAGGACACTGCTCGCAAAACAGATAGCCGATGGGGCCGAATGGTTCTGGAGTGGCGACCGCGTACCGGAAGACGTAGCGATGGAAGGCCTCTCACAAGGTGGACCGATAAACTGGTGAAGGCCGCAGGAATCCGCTGGATGTGAGAAACACAGAACCGGTCAAAGTGGCGATGCTTGGGGGTGGCCTATGTCCAGCAGTGGACGTCTTTCGGCTGAAATGATGATGATGATGATGAGATTATTATGCTGTTGTTTAGTTAAGGACGCATACCTACTGTTTTTCATTTAATTAGTGAGAAAAATGTGAATGATATGTCGATGATAAGTCCATAACTTAATCCGAGAACTAGACAAGTGACAATCGCTTTCAAATCGTTTCATATTTCTACAACGACTTTTAACGGGAGTGACAAAAAGAATAAGTGACGCAGAAAGGAAAATGATCATCAAGTATGAAATAAAAACCCAGAGTGAGGCTGTGAGGCTGTGTCTCAGAATTTTAGTGTTATTTAATGATATTACTAAATATCACAAAAATTCTGAGACACATCCTGTATCTGTTCACTCTAGGTTTTTATTTCATACTAGATGATCATCCTCCTCTCTGCGTCACTTATGCTTATTTTGATTTTGCTTGAAAATGCGTAGAATTCTCGCCTTAGTAGACCAATTTAAACTAGTAAGTATTTTAAACGAAGCAATTACTGCCAATTAGGGTACGTATTGAAATCCCGAAATTTCATAATAACTATTACTGAAATACCGACGTCCAAAACAACGAAATTCAAAATACCGAAAGTTTTAAATGCCGATAGCCGTTATATCGAAACATAAAATACCGATGTCCATATGCCCGAAAGGATGATACCCCGAATGGACGAAATCCCGAATGGACGATATGCCGATGGATGGAATCCCAAAGAGCGGCGACGTAGTTACCGCGATTACTCATAGATGGTACTACAACACAGTTATGACCTTTACGTAATCTGTGGTTTTGAGTTTATTTACTGTAGATTGTGTATATGTCGATTGGATGATTTGCTAATTCGAATTTTCGCGAAAATCCTGGGGATATTGCGAAAACACGGATAATTAGCCAATGGTAAAAACATTTCTGCGAGCAACTTGGAAGTAGCGCTCGCCGGCCGCTGCCGCGGCACCGCTCGCTACGCTCGCTCGGCTCGCGCGCGGTTGGTCACAGTTTTAACCTAACCTAACCTAACCTATTTCACCCAATTCAAAATTACGAATCATACAATCTGCCGCAGAAATGTTTTTACCATTGGCTAATTATCCACTCGCAGGCAAATTGTATGATTCGTCATTTTGAATTGAGTGAAATAGGTTAGGTTAGGTTAAAACTGTGACCAACCGCGCGCGAGCCGAGCGAGCGTAGCGAGCGGTGCCGCGGCAGCGGCCGGCGAGCGCTTCTTCCAAGTTGCTCGCAGAAATGTTTTCACCATTGTCTAATTATCCGTTAAATTTAATAAACTGTAGGCGAGTCGTCCATTAGGTATTTCATACCTACATAGTTGAAATATCAAATATTAAAAAAAAATCATTAGATAATTTAATTTGTAATAAAAAAAAAAAAGTTTAAATGATAATCATACGTATAATTAGGAAAAAAAAGAACACTTTTCTTTTTTTTCCTAATTATACGTATGATTATCATTTAAACTTTTTTTTAATTATATGTTATTGGTCCTCCTTTTTGTTGGTGGTTGCTCCTTTTTTATCATAGTCTTACAGATTTTAGGCTTTGGGATGTAATTTCGGGATTTTGAACTTCGGGTTATAGAACTTCGGGATTTTAAGCTTCGGTATATGGATCCTCGGGATTTTAAACTTTCGGGCAGATGAACTTTCGGGATTTAAAACTTTCGACCAAACAATCATTCGGCGTTTAATTTTTCGGGATTACATCCATAGGTATTTTACAATACGGTCTTTTAAATTTCGGTATTGTAATACGTACCCGCCAATTACTATAAAAAGTACCTATCAAGAAATATATTATAGGTGCATAAGTGAATATTCAAGAGATCCCACAATTAAATTTAAAAGCACATAATATTTACGGTGCTCGGCTATGAAGGCTATGAATGAATAAGGACGTTTCGCCAGTCTAGTCACGTGGCGGCCATTTTGTCGCAAAACGGCGGGAAAAGGGCTTGCGACGCTCGATTGCGCACAGGTGGAACCGCCATCGATACGATACGACGGAATATTGAATTAAGTATTTATTTAAATTAATGTATCATCAGGGCATTAAGTTTGGATTTAACTTTGATTTTAAATTAACATTGGGACTTTTAGATATTATGATATATATAGATATTAGGATAAGAGAGAAGGCCTCGCTTTGTGCAGTGGAACGAAATAAGCTTTGGATGATAATGATAAAAAAGTGGCAAATTGTATGATTCGTCATTTTGAATTGAGTGAAATAGGTTAGGTTAGGTTAAAACTGTGACCAACCGCGCGCGAGCCGAGCGAGCGTAGCGAGCGGTGCCGCGGCAGCGGCCGGCGAGCGCTTCTTCCAAGTTGCTCGCAGAAATGTTTTCACCATTGTCTAATTATCCGTTAAATTTAATAAACTGTAGGCGAGTCGTCCATTAGGTATTTCATACCTACATAGTTGAAATATCAAATATTAAAAAAAAATCATTAGATAATTTAATTTGTAATAAAAAAAAAAAAGTTTAAATGATAATCATACGTATAATTAGGAAAAAAAAGAACACTTTTCTTTTTTTTCCTAATTATACGTATGATTATCATTTAAACTTTTTTTTAATTATATGTTATTGGTCCTCCTTTTTGTTGGTGGTTGCTCCTTTTTTATCATAGTCTTACAGATTTTAGGCTTTGGGATGTAATTTCGGGATTTTGAACTTCGGGTTATAGAACTTCGGGATTTTAAGCTTCGGTATATGGATCCTCGGGATTTTAAACTTTCGGGCAGATGAACTTTCGGGATTTAAAACTTTCGACCAAACAATCATTCGGCGTTTAATTTTTCGGGATTACATCCATAGGTATTTTACAATACGGTCTTTTAAATTTCGGTATTGTAATACGTACCCGCCAATTACTATAAAAAGTACCTATCAAGAAATATATTATAGGTGCATAAGTGAATATTCAAGAGATCCCACAATTAAATTTAAAAGCACATAATATTTACGGTGCTCGGCTATGAAGGCTATGAATGAATAAGGACGTTTCGCCAGTCTAGTCACGTGGCGGCCATTTTGTCGCAAAACGGCGGGAAAAGGGCTTGCGACGCTCGATTGCGCACAGGTGGAACCGCCATCGATACGATACGACGGAATATTGAATTAAGTATTTATTTAAATTAATGTATCATCAGGGCATTAAGTTTGGATTTAACTTTGATTTTAAATTAACATTGGGACTTTTAGATATTATGATATATATAGATATTAGGATAAGAGAGAAGGCCTCGCTTTGTGCAGTGGAACGAAATAAGCTTTGGATGATAATGATAAAAAAGTGGCCTTACCTTCCTCTTACAACTGTATGGCAACAGCCTTACCCTACTCCACTGAGATTACATCCACCCAAGCAAGACACATACAGGATCGTAGATTACTCAAACATGTTGGTGGTTTGGTACATAAGTGCCTACGTACCATCGATGAGCTCCTTAAGTTTTGAGTTGAGCTGCACGATTACTGACAAACGCGTGCACTGACTGGACAGGTCCACTCATTAATTATGGTTTTTCCCCAAAAGACCATTTCAGACACAAATCTACATGGTCGTCACATGATCTGAGCAAGATTATGTCTGGACTTTAAAAGAGCCCAACCTCTGAGTTTGTTTCGGAATTTCTTCTCAGAGTAGTCAGATAGGAAACACCGACCTCATCTAGTTTTTAAAATATGATTGACGTGAAAAGTGTTTGTATAAACCTACTTACAGAAATAAAATCATCTATTATTTATCTTTTTATCTCAATAGAAACACTATCCAATGTTTTTATGGCCGAACAAAATATTTTCAGTCTTAGTTGGTTGTTAATGGTAAAAGAAAGTATCCTTTACAACATCGCAACATACTAAGATAGTGGACCAGACCTATTAACCTATAGTGAATGAAATCAAGAAAATATTCCTTCACGATCGCTATATTTTAGGGGAGATTTATGTCATAAATTGGACCATGACAAACAAGGTAAGAGTTTACAATCTAATTCCGTTAAATACTAGTTTTTTTTGGCTAAATCTTTTCAATCTACGAGTAAGTATGAGTAAGTATATATCCCTCAAGTTCCCCACCTTCCAACGCTGCTCACACCTTAATCCCGTTTTCTCCTCCTGATTCGCTACAAACATATCATAACTACATCCAAAATTGTTTGTATGTACATCACGTATGTGTATGTTCGGAACCGCATCGCGTTCACACAATAATAATTATATGTTGTGTTGTGTTTGTGTGGGTGGAGCTGTGGGCGGCGCGGCGTCGCCCCCGCCCCTCGCCTTTTTATTTATTATAGCTTTTTTTTATCCATTGTTTTCACAGTAATGAGGTCTGGTATGAAAGCTGCGGTTATATGTTTGTGGAGATACCTGGCTGTAAAGGTAGGTGTCTTTAAGAGTGTCTGCGAATGTATAGCTGCTCTAGCTAACTTCTTTACCTATATTTTGCGAAGGTTGATTGTAAAATGAGAATGTGTCAGCTGCTACAGCAATTAATAATAAAACTTCAATATTTTGTCATAAGTATTTTAAAGAAATACTTGGTAAATGTATCCTGTAAACCAGTACATACTTCATTCTCAATATTAATTTGTATTAAGTTTTAAAATGTGATATGTTCGATACAGAATTGGATTTGGTTGTTAGTTTTTTAATGAACTTCAGAGCTGCGGGGTAATTGAGTAACAGACTAATAGCATTAATGGCTTTCATTTTGACAGTTCAACAACATTCATTGCGTTATTTAGGTTGTTGAGCAGACAAATTTTTCGAACATATGAAGCAATGGGACAATAGATTTCAAAATTATTCAAATAGTGATTGATAGTGTGTTATGCAATTAGGGTGCCGCTTCCAATCTTGCTGGCTGACGACTGACTAAGGTAATTTTTTTTTAATAATATTTTAATAAATGGTAATTGGTAATGACCATGGCATAAGAGTTAGTTAATATAGAAGACAAAGTGAAGCGTTAGGCCAACTACATACAATTGTACAGTCAACCCAAGCGCTAGCAAGCATGCAGAAATTTAACTACAACCACTGTATTATAATTTAATGTTGCCTACGTCATCATCTACCTAGCTTTTTCCTAACTATTTTGGGGTCGGCTTCTAGCCTTACCGGATGCAGTTCAATACCAGTATTTTATGAGGAGCGACTGCCTATCTGACCTCCACAACCCAGTTATTGGGTAACACGATACCTACCCCTTGGTAAGACTGGTTGTCAGTCTTTCGGGCTTCTGATGACCTGTAACAACTGCCAAGGATCCACCAATGACAGCTGGGACCAACAGCTTAACGTGCTATCCGAGGCACGGAGGGGTCTCGGTATGTATAGATGGTCACCTATCCACAGACCGACCGCGGCAAGCGCAGCTTAACCTGATCGATCGACCTGTGCGGCTGTTATTACTTTAGCCACGAGCTCCTGTAATTTTTTTAAGATATTTATTTCTTTGATTGCGTATTTCATTCGCTAAATTAATATTCAAACTAACAAATTAAATAGACACGTGCTAACCATATCCATAATAAGTATCCCATTCTTCAAATCGCTTACGTTTCAACTGACACCAAACAAATCGTTTACGGCTTACGCTTATTCGAGCGCGAAACCCTAAAAACGAAGCCTACAACAACCTATACCAGTCTATACCAACCTATACCTCCCTATACTTCGCTATACCACCCTATACCTACTCCATGGTACGTTCAAAGTACGTAACTGTAAATTAACATGTATAATTACACACAAACGGGCACGGAACCCTTTAGCGTTTACATGTTTTAATCCTGTTTCATGCGTTATTGGCGTTGTGAGCCCTTTGTGCGGGACGCTCGCGGAGCCACGGTGCGTGCTTACGTAATTAGTGGGGATTTGTACTTTGTTTTGAGGGACGCTTGTAGCCTGTAGGCTAGGTACCTATGTGTAGGGCTAGAAAGATTTTGTGGTTGATGTGACAGGAGGTGTAATTGAAGACTTCAACAGCGTGGAATTTTCTTTTCCCGAATTAAAACATTCTCAGTCTTAACCGAAATAATGTGCAAAGGTGTTCAAAACATCAGTTTAATTGGTAGGCGAAAATGAAAATGTCAGGAATTCATGTTTTTATTATTAGTAGAACCTAGCTGGTGAAAGGACAGAATTTATCAATCAAAACCTAATTTAACCTAACCTAATTTTCACCAGATGACAAAAATTTTGATGCAGATTTAATTCGGAAATAATTTTTTCCAAAACATGTGTCTTAAGTGAGAGTAGTTCAAAGTCAAAGTCAAATCATTTATTTCAAATAGATAGATAGATAAATCATTTATTCAGTGCACACGAAAGACATAGCACAGCACATAAAAGCACAATAAATTTGAATTGAAATTTGAAACAGCAAAAAAAAATGTCTATATAAATGGCACATACTCGTAAAAGGCACTTTTGAACGTCAAAATTTACAAGAAAATAGAGATGATTCTAGTTGCCTCATCCTAAAGGTAGTTTCGTATGGAGAAGAATGGGCAAGAAACTCCAGCATTACTCTTTTAAAATGTTTTACAATATTTTGTATACATTATTTATATAATTATACAGCGTGGCGCTACAATGGCGACATTAGTTTAACACACGGGTAGGGCTAGTGGCAATAAAAAATATAGGTAGAAAGTTTTTGTATTAATTTAATAATTTATTTTGTAATAATTATTTAATAATTAATTTGTAATTTGGTGAAATTCAATATGGGTGTATTCCTGAAATAAAAATGATTTGATTTGATATTTGATTTGATTAATGATGAAATGAACCTTTTTGGCGCAGCCGTGAGGCACACACTGTTGTTGTTAACACTTTTTTTTTGTTATTTTGTATTTTGTGTTTCATGAATATTTTCTAAATTCCCCATGTGCTAAATTAATGTTGCCATTGTAGCCTCACGCTGTATGTGAAGACGATGCACCTAGAATAAAATCACTATAACGCAATAGGTAGGTAAAAAGAATTAAATATAAAGCAATGACAGGTAAATTTACACGGTGCTCACATATTTACAAATATTGAAAAGTAGATGATTTTTCAAAAAAATTAACAAGTAATAATTTTGTGTGTGAGTTAAAGTAGTAACAGAATGTAAATTCATGTCATATAAATTGTAAATTATATTATTACAACTACAAACCACATTAGCAACCAGTTTAATTTTGTCTAGACTCTAGATTGTCCTATGGAGCAGGACTATGCATATTTACAAGCATTCTTATCTGGGATAAACCTCTAAACTAAACGACACATAATTATCGTAATATTCAAGTACCGCACCCTTATTCCCCGTACGGTCACCACAGAAGGGTTGTGTAATGAAGGCGAATTTAATTGCTATTTTGTCGGTACCGGTACAATCCCACGGGGGGGCTGGCGGTCTACTCTCTAAGCACCGAAGCCGTAGTTTCGACCGAAGTTACGAGCTTTTCCTACTCCGTATGACTTACGGACATACAGGTTTATTTATAACTTATTGGAGGTCCTAGGTATTTTAGGATACTAGGGCCCTATGGAGAATCTAGTATGCAAGAGCGAGCGAAGAGAGCTCCAAATTCGTAGCACCCTGCCTCTGATAGCTCCTAGCTCCGACGCTGGCATGAAATAGGGGGGCCCTGGGAACTTTCCCAGAGTGGCCAATGGAAAACAAGGTCCTGCGGACATAAGATGGATGACAATTGGATGACAACCTGTAGCCGGAAAGGAAGGGACCTTTAGACGGTTTATTAATTTCAAGAATGGCAGAGACACCATGTCGGTGATTAAGGATGCAAATAAACAACTCACATAATGGATACAGTAATTAGAAATCTGGAATTTACGACATTCAATTGTAAGAATATTGTTAGATCAGCTGATTGCGTGCGAGAATTATGTGAAATTAGTGACGTCATAGCATTACAAAAGACATGGCTGCTTCCTCATGACGTAGCTTACTTGGGGAATATAGACAGAGATTTCGCGTTTACTGGCAAATCCACTGTTGACACATCAGCCGGAGTCATAATTGGAAGACCTTACGGTGGAGTGGCGCTGTTGTGGAGAAAGACTATGTTCCAGACTGTAACAGTGTTGCCGTGCCAAAGTGATCGCTTAATATCTATTAAAATTGATTATGCGGAGAGTTCTCTATTGGTTTTCTCTGTGTATATGCCTATAAATTCGACAGAAAATCGAATAGTGTTTACAGACTGTCTCAGTGAGATAATAGCTATATGTGAGAATAGTGATACAGAGTGTGTATTTATATTAGGAGATTTTAATGCGCATCCCGGTGAGCGTTTTGCAAGCGAGTTAATGACGGTGTGTGCGGAGCAATTGTGGTCATGTGTGGACATGGAATTGTTATCTCAGGACACGTATACATTTGTAAGCACCGCGAATGGTGCATCTCGATGGCTAGACCACTGTGTGGTAAGTAGTGCTGCGAAACATTTAGTTGTAAAAGCATGTGTTAAGTATGATGTGTACTCATCTGATCACATTCCGGTGATAATCGAATGTAATTTAAAATAATTATACCCAAATTAGTATCCAAAATAAATAAATGTAATAAAGTTATATGGGGTGAAAGGATGGAATACTCGGGCTATTGTCGTTCCAAATTAAACCTTATTGATTTTCCTATAGAGTTAATTAGTTTTGCTCTTGGAATGTGTTCTAATACTCACCACTTCACACTGTTAAACCAGATGTATACTAGTTTGGTTATTATTATATTAACAGAGGGCGCTAGGCTTACATATGTGGGTAGTGAAAGAGCTGTAAATAATAAGAGAAAATATGTACTTGGTTGGAACATGCATGTTCGTAGCGCTCACGAGGAGGGTCGACTGTGGTATCAAACTTGGCTTTTGCACAACAAACCCAGGACAGGGTATATAATTTACGATAATATGTGTAAGTTTCGAAATATATTTAAGAACAAATTAAAATACTGTCAAGATAACGAACAGCAATTAAAAATGGACATAATAGCGAAGAAATATTCTATGAAACAGTTTGGGTCATTTTAGAAGTCCACAAATCGCTTGAATCCAAGGTCGATCCGCCTTGTGAGTGTAGCAGGTGTGCATGAACCGACAAGTATAGCCAATATTTTTAAACAACATTTTAAGGTTTATTCACCACTCAGAGATCAGACTCGGATGTTTGATGCTGAGGCCGTTTCGGGTGACGTTACCGTCCACTTCACTGCCAAGGAAGTTGCATCGGTGATTTCGGGAATGAAAAGAGGTAAGTCGCCCGGTCACGACGGTCTTAGCATTGAACATATGAAACACGCGTACACCTGCCGCGTGTGTTGGCCATGTTTTTCAACCTTTGTGTTAGTCACTGCTATTTACCTGATGACCTTATAAACACTACTATAGTGCCTATTATTAAAAATAAAACTGGAGACGCCTCTGACATTTCCAATTACAGGCCTATATCATTGGCGACTGTCATAGCCAAGGTGATGGACAGTCTGCTTGGCAAACAGTTATCGAAGCATATTATATTGGAGGACAGTCAGTTCGGCTTTAGACCAGCACCCTGATTACGTAACATACTATCTATATAATCTGAATCATTTTGAAGCCTATTTCATTTCATTTATTTATTCATTAACAATTAACATTGTGTTGAACATTACATATTAAATAAAATTATCACATGCAAAAAAAAAAAAAAAACAATACATTTAAAAGCCTAATTCAAATTAAAGTGAAAAGTTAGTTCAAAAGTCAAATTAATTTAAAATATGTCAACAAATAAATACAATGTCAAATTAATAGTAGATATTATGCAAAATTCTATGTCAGAAAAAATAAAAATAAATAATTGAGTGTATAACTTCATCAAGGTCCTACGATGAGCATAGTGTTTAAGTCAAAAGATAATTTATTACATAGCTTGTTCACTGCTATTTATCGTTTGACATGTATTCAGATACCGAGTATAAACATTTTTCCAACAAGAAGGCTTTTAATTTAGTTTTAAATGAGTGAGAGCTATAAATTAATAATTTTAAATCTAATCTAATCTAATCTAATTATTGCTAATCCATTGCTTCATATATTCAAAAAATTTGTCTGCTCAACAACGTAATTAATGTTGTTGAACCGTCGAAATGAAACCCATTCCTACTGTTAGTGTGTTACGTAATTACCTCGCAGGGCTCTCTACGGAGAGTGCTATTTTTTGCCTCAAGCAGACTGTACAGTACTATACTGACAGAAAAAAGCCTATGTTTGCCTGTTTTCTGGATTTGTCAAAGGCAGTCGATCTCGTTAATTATAAAGCACTGTGGCGTAAGCTACAAGAAGACACTGGCTTGCCTAGTGACATCATAAAATTGTTTAAATGTTGGTATAGTAATCAACAAAACAGTGTGAAGTGGGAGGGCTCGTTATCTGATGTGTATCGGTTGGAGTGCGGGGTGCGGCAGGGGGGATTGAGCTCACATTGACTTTTCAATATGTACAAGAATCGGCTGATCGTTGAGCTCAGTAACACTAATATCGGTTGTCATATAGATGGAGTGTGTGTAAATAACATTAGTTATGCTGACGATATGGTGTTGCTGAGTCCATCGATCGGTGCCTTGAGGCGACTGGTGTCAATCTGTGAAGCATATGCGGTAGCTCAAGGACTCAAGTATAACACCAAAAAGAGCGAAATTATGATTTTTAAAGCAGGTGCTATAGGTAACCCAACTATACCAGAGATATCGCTCTGCGGAGCACCCTTAAATAGGGTGACCAATTTTAAGTACTTGGGTCATTGGGTTACCGAAGATTTGAATGATAATAAGGATGTTGACAGGGAACGTAGATCGCTATCGGTACGCTGCAACATGCTGGCCCGCAGGTTTGCGCGATGTACAGAGGCGGTCAAGATTACTTTGTTTAAATCTTTTTGCTCGTCATTTTACACGTGCAGCCTGTGGACTAGTTATAGTTTGCGTGCATATAGCGATCTACGTGTCCAGTATAATAACGCACTCAGGATACTGTTGAGACTGCCATGGCGATGTAGCGCGTCAAAGATGTTTGCGGACATTATATGTAAAAGAAGCGTTTCTCTGCTTGCTCGTCTTCGTGGCGGTACCAACAGTATCTTGAGTTTATTCACTGATAGATGGGAGTCTCCAATGCTGAGACATTGCATGAAACTCCACACTAAATGAAATTTGTATGTCTACTAACACTAGTTTTTAAGACCATTGTTACTAACATTATGGGCATAGCCTGAAATAAATGCTATAATAATAATAATAATAAGTTCTTACATCCATTTTGAGAGCTAAAATTAACAAACATATAGAAACCAACTCTATCATGTCTCCTTCTCAAAATGGATGTAGGAACGGGTCCCGTGGTACTAAGGAGCCTCCTCATTGATATGGCCATTAGCCAACAAGTTCCATGTTCCCGAAAGGATCTGTCGACATGTTGGTTTGATTACAAGAAGGCCTGTGACTCGGTACCACATACATGGCTTATGAGGGTGCTGGAGTTATATTAAGTAGATGCAACTCTGCGCACCTTGCTGATGTCATGTATGGGGCAATGGAGAACGGTCCTTCACTATCCAAGATGTCGAAATGTCCAGAGGAATAGCGAACCGATAAGGATCGAGCGAGGCATATTTCAGGGTGATAGTTTGATTCCGCTTTGGTTCTGCTTAGCCTTGAATCCTCTAAGCACGCTACTGGAAGATTCAGGTCAAGGCTATCGGCTGAGGAGAGGTGGTCAGGTTATATCTCACCTCCTCTACATGGATGACCTAAAACTCTTCGCTCCCAACAATTTGCAACTGATGGAGCTACTGAAAGTAACTGAAATTTTCAGTAGCGCCATCAGGATGGAATTTAGTGTGGACAAATGTGCGGACAAGTATGGTAGAGTAAGGAGCTTCCGGGCGCTTTTTTCGGGCCCTACATGGACCTGATGTAGATCAACGAGCGTCTGTAGCCTGGCTGCGTTTCGGTAACCTCTTTTAAGAAACCGAAGGTTTTGTCTGTGCAATTATGGACAAAGTTATGATGACAAACAACTACCGGAGATTTATTGTGAAAGACGGCACGGTTGACATTTGTCGGGCATGCCACCGTCCGGGTGAATCAATCAGACACATTATCTCCGGATGTTCTAGTCTAGCTGACGTAGAATACTTGCAGAGACATAACCTTGTAGACAGGATTAACCATCAGCAACTTGCTCTCAAAAACAGCCTTGTAGAATCGGAAGTGCCATACTACAGGTATTTGCCCAACCCAGTTCTCGAAAATGGAAATATCATATTGTACTGGGATCGATCCATCATCACTGACAGAACTATTGTTGCCAATAAGCCTGATATAGTGTGCCTCGATGTGGACGGTGGATCGATTAGAGCGGCACGCAATGATTGTTAACATAATGGTCCCGCATGACGGGAACCTCGTGAAAGCCGAGAAAGATAAACAAATCAAGTATCTTGACTTGGCTCGTGAGGTTGTGGACATGTGGGATGTGGACTCAGCGATCATTGTACCGATAGTCGTGACAGCCAATGGCTTAATAGCCAAGAGCCTCGACCAACACCTGAGGAGGCTTTCGTTGGGCATCTGGATCAAGGGCTTGATTCAGAAGGCGGTACTTCTAGACACGGCCCGCATTGTTAGGAGGTTCCTCTCTCTCTGGAGCCCTGACCGCCGGTAGCTTGGACCCTGTTCCCGATACCGGTGGGCCACAATTTTTTTTATTTTTAAATGTTTTTATATTCTTATTTAAAAATATAATTTATATGTATATAATGAAATAAAGGAAATAATAATAAGATTAGTTTGGGTCCCGAACTAAGAATTTATGACAACACGATTTGACAGTTGTCTTTAAAACCGATGCGTTTTGTCCAAAAAAGTTACTTAATCGAGAGTATGGTTCATTCTGAAGTAGCGAACTATTAGGAATTCGGACGAACTCGTATCTTCGTTGACAGACTTAGAGAGTAGGCCCCTGTCTCGGGGTCTATCCGTCTGTGGTCGTCTCATGTGCGCTAATCTGTGGATTTGGATGCTGGGCTGTCTCTGTCACTGTAGCTTGGTTTGTGGGTTTATAATGGCTTAGGGATGTATGGTGTAGATTAGTGGTGTGGCATAGATTTTTGGTTAATTGAATGATGTATAAGTGTTTAGCAGTAGGTATTCCCATACAATTATCAAGATTGGTTATTTTATTGTTTTTTATTATATTTTATTATGTTGAAGAGTATTCTTAGATGGTTTGGTCATGTTGAGAAGATGAATGAAAGGCGACTAACAAAAGGTATTTATAAGGTAGATGTGAGTGGAAACGTCGGGAAGGGTCGCCCTTGGAGGACATATAATGACCTTATTGGTGATGTTCTTCAGAAGGGTCAGGTGCGCACGAGTAGTAGTCGTAACCGGCGTGCGTGTATGAACGTAAACGAGGCAAAAGGAGTATGTAAGGATCGTGGCAGGTGGCGTTCTGTAGTTTCTGCCTTCCCCCATGGGAAAAAGGCGTGAGTTTATGTATGTATGTTTATTATGTTAGTTCCAAGTACAATTTTCTGTTACAACTTTAATATAAAACAAATCAATGGCGCGTGGCGGCATGATATCGATGACTGTTAGCAGCTGTTAGCAGTCGTAGTGTGTAGTTAAAAAGCTAATGTTCTAGTATAAACGTTCAGATTAAGTACATACCCGCTGAATCAATGATTATTGCAACCACAGAACGATATTCTTTAAATGCTTTATTCGATTGCCCAATATTATTTAATTGGAGAGCAATGTTGATGTTAATCAATATTTCGTTATCCCTAAGCCTTAGACGACCTAAATAATACTAATATAATACCAGCCTATTATTGTCTCACTGCAGGGCAAAATCCTCTTCTCTTTCTTTGACCAAAAACTTGTTAAATATTCTGGAAACTCCAAAATGTTTCTTTGCCCTTATTCCGTGCAACATTTAAAAAAACGTCGATATTTCCCCAAAACAAACAGCACGCATATATAATTCCCATTCATAATCTCTAAATATCACCAAATGGTATCAAAACAGACGCCTATATACCATACATAGACTCCGTATGCTCCGCCGTGGTATGTCGGCATGTTCAAAGCGCGCCGCGCAGACCCTTTGATCTGCCGCACATACAGGAATACATACAGCCTAGTACATATAACCCTTCTATTTCGGTTCGCCATCTTAGGGTTAAAATATCTTTAGAGATATACGAGTAGATCTGTTTCGGTGCTTAGTGAATTCATTTGAAGGGAAGATTATGGTGTGAGGGTCTATTTGAAGAGGTCTACAGCTGTTTAGGGTAGGTAGTTTTGAAATGAAAGTGGAAAGGAAGGAGTAAACCTAGTGAATTAGGACATACGAGGTGGTTTCCTAAGTTGAACCATATAATAGGATACTTCACCTTTCCATATTATAGATAGGCTATTAATATCAGTCTGCCTAGCCTTTTTTTTCTAAACTATGTTGGAGTCCGCTCTCAGTCTAACCGGATGCAGCTGGATACCAGTATTTTACATGGATTGACTGTCTATCTGACCTCCACAATCCAGTTACTGGGTAACACGATATTCCTTGGCAAGACTGGTTGTCAGACTTTTGGGCTCCTGACCGTAACGACAGTCAACGATCTACGTATGACAGACGGGAAAAAAACAAATTGAAAATATTATATCATCTCTGAAAAGGCAGGTCTTTGAAAACTAACTCTGTATAGATATTTGTGTACCAGTCAATGGTGAATCATGAACCTAGAGATCTATTTTTAAATGTATGAAATCCTATGTACCTACCGGGTTTCTGCCAAATTAATTACTTTGACTTTAGAAGTAAATATTGTAGTTACACATTAGAGCATCTTTTTTGGTGCCCAAGTCGTTGCGAGGCATTACTAACACACAATATAACTTTAGCTCGAGCCTAGACCTTTGAGCCAGTTTTTGTATTTCGAACTTTGGGCCGACTTTTGTAAAGTTCTTAATACAAAATTTACAAACTAAGACCGGACTATGTTGTCAGTTTTGTAAAAAGAACTATTTAGATTTCTGTTAGGTTCTTATTTCAAAAACAGGCTCGATGGTTTAAGACCGTTTAGAGTTTATCAAAGGTCTGGAACAATTTGACAACCACTTAATGGATAGTAGGTACTTACTATTGTCTATAGATACGATTCAATACAAAGAGTATTACTTAAGTGAGAAAGACCCATTGCTTCTCCAGTCGCGGTCTTTTACATGGCCAGCCCACTACTAAAATTCTGTGCACAAAACTTTACATTTTCTTAGCAAAAGAAATAAACTCGTAAGTACACGAAAAAATTGCGTCGGCCCAAGTATGTCACGACTTCAGCCGACAAACAAGGCAATGTATGTAAATCAGATAGTATGTATTCAATGTCTATGTTGGCAGTTTGGGTTCTGCCGTCCCTGCATCTTATAGAACAAGATGGTATTTGAAGGATTTTTGTTCGGAGTAACAAGAGATAAATTAGCGGAGAAATATTTACCTTATCTTTGTACTGGAACGCCATACACCAATTAGACCATGTACGCACGGATGTAAAAATATCGCGGCGGGATTTTATGGCGCACTGGATTTTCAACTCTCGGTGTTAAACCGAGCATTGAGAATCTAACGCAAGGCATCCCAGCACGTCGAAAAAACACACTGTTGGATTTTCAACTCTTGGCGCTAAGCAGTGCGTTGAAGATCAAGTGCGCGAAAAAATTCCGCCGCGATATTTTTACGTCCGTAAACGTAGACTTACGGTAAACGCACACTTATCAGAGCCGAAGGAAGCGAAGGAGCCGAAAGTATCGAATTTTAGAATTACTTGTATGAAATCCTATGCAACCTCGCACACTTACCCGCGCCGGGCGATTCGTCCGATTTGGCGCGGATAATGCAAGGTTTCATAGGATTTCATACGAGTAATTCTAAAATTCGATTCTTTCGGCTTCTTCGCTTCCTTCGGCTCTGATAAGTGTGCGTTCACCTTTATACGAACGGAGCAAAATAATTAGCAAAATGGCTCAAAATGCAAAATATGTCTTGAAGAATTTAATTTAAGGTTTTTCACATCTGTGTAAATTCGGTTATTAAAAAAAAAAATGAACCAATCATAAATCATAAAAACCAAAACAATATTGCCTAATGGTATCTATGTGTTTAATAACGAAGTAGAAAAAAATTAAAAAAGGGGAAGAAAGAGTCAAAGTATTTTCAACATTATCTAATGTAAACGCTTTGAGTTAATATCGCCTGTCTGTCTCGATAATGGCTTAGCGGCTGCGCTGGGGCAATGACTCACAATCATAACGTCAACTAGGTTGTGCGAATTGATTGATTGAACTGTTTCCAAATAAACTTCATTCTTTCTTTGATTACCTCGTTGAAGGCCTACTTGCACCAAAAATCACTAAACACTTTTAACGTTAAATATAATAAACATATTTAGTACCTATATCCATGGTATAGTAATATACTTCGCCAGGTATAGCATTCCGAGACACAGTGGTCACGTGGGAGACACAAGCCTACGTCATCACCGCTGTGTTACCAGTAGTGTGTAGTAATCTCCCCAACCGCCTTCATTACCTACGCGAATCCGATAAAACAATGAGGTTTTAACTAACAATTACGTTGGTATGTGTTTAAATTGAATTGTTTCGTTTGATTAGAAAAACGAAACAACAATTTAAATGCTTTATAGGTAATTTTTTACAGAAAGATGACTGAAAATGTTTCCATAATTCGTGTTTTGTTGCAATAAAGTGGAAACTGGATAGTCACGTAAGCATGTGTCACTCCCGGAATGCAAGACCTTATTTTATTAGACCATGCCTACATCCAGTCTTTATCATTTTCAAAAGATTGACAGAACCATAGCGATGTTTTAAAGACGTATTAAACGATTTGTGGTGCAAGGGGCCTAAATCTACTAAAGATTAAAACCGCTCAATATACACATATATATCGTGGTAGGTTTACTTCTTAAAATCTTATTCCTCAAGTAATTCAATAAATTACCACCGTAAATAACCAGCAATTTCCCCCAAAACCGGGGCGGCGATGTTAAGGACAATAACTTACGTGTCTAATAAATAAATATTCAACACGGACGCCATACATCTCACTAATTTACTACTACTGATCCCCATAATAACCATCTATTCACGGGTCCCCGCGAATAAATATCTCACGACATTTTTCTTCGCCTTATCTCAAGAGTCCAGACTAGCCTCTATCCTTTTCTCTCCTAACTTGGGACACATCTATCTATCCCACTCCCTCAGTATTTTATCACGGACCTTGCCACCTCCCTTTATTCAGTACGTTTTATTTAGTTTTCGCCCCGTAATGGATTTATTCGTCCCAGTCCTTTGACCTTGTGTTTGTCTCGCAGTTCGAAGCACCCATGATCTTATGGAGAAAGTAGGTGATGTGTTATATGGGAGTTTTGGACCAAGAAGTGTGAGATGACTTTATAAATGGTCGCTTGAAGACAGTTTGCGTGAAAGTTTGGGAGATAATTCGGGTATTCATGAAGTCTTTGGGATTCGGTTGTCGTTTCGAGTGAGAGTTTTCTGGGAAGAGTATAGAAATGGAAAGTTACGAACACATATTTATATTGCTTAACAATATAACACATAAGCCTATTTTATCGAAGGGTTAGACAGAGGTATAGCTATACACATCGTTATACTTTTTTTTATGAGATGCCAATAGCACGATTTGTAAAAGAAACAAGTGAAGCACTTGTACCACGTGAATGCAGCATCCTACGCACCAATTCTCATACAACATTGGCGAAGGTATTCCTTAGAGATATTTTCTACACAGGTGAAAAATATGTTCTAAAACCTCAAAGCTGGACTTCGTACATAACTCTTAAAACGATTATTTTCTATTTACATATTCTTTTTTAAAACCATGAAAATTCCTATTAAAAATCGTGAAAACACAACTGTTGATTGATGTTACCACCAGGTTATAGCCAGCAAGCTTATTGTAGGTAGGTACTAAGTAGTTATCATAATATTTGTCATATGCATTTGGTTATCGCATACTTAATTATTAATTGTAGTTACAGTCACCAAAAGAGATAAGTAACCAGGGTCGTCAGATATAGTTGAAGTTTTGTAAGAAACCGATGGATATTTTTGAATAAAATTTAATTTGATAAATGACCTGTTTGTTTTTTTATTAATTAAATTAAATTTGAATCGAAAACATACATCGGTTTCTTACTAAACTTCAACTATATCGACGACCCTGGTTACTTATCGCTTTGGGTGACTGTACATCAAAATTCATCAGTTCTTCAATAGACTCAAATAAAGCGTCCACGAAAATGACATAAACATAGACTATTACTGCTCCACGGTACATCATGGGGTCATTATTGCACCACACGTCATAAATAAGGGGTCTCAACCGCCTCACGGAGGGGACGCGCAAATAAAATTAGTTACACTGCTTATCACAACGAGACTTAACTGTGATGATATGGGACAATTGGTTTATTTATCACTTATTAAATGTGATTTGGTTTGTGATAACGATACTGGAGAGGATAATAGGAATAGTTAAATTAAATGGATATTTCTAACTTTATTTCCTTCTGACAGCGATGCGGACGAATTTTTGGATGCCCTATGATTCTTTTCCTTCTTTTTTTATATATACATGTACATATTGTTAATATTATTTTAAGTCTGTGAGCTTATACTTCTATCTGTCTAAATAAAATAACTTAGTTCCCTAGTTCGGAGACAAACGTGTGAGTTTTTTGGAACCAATTTACAGAAATATAATTAATAATTTAGGATATTATATTTTAACAGTTTGTTAGTTCATTTAGTTTAAGATGTATATCCAGTGCATTTATTTTTATCCTCTTTTATAAATAATATTTACAGAAATAAATATCATTTATCATTCTCAACCAGGTTCAATACCTGGCTGCAACATAAGGTCTTCTGAGTTAACAAAATAAAAATGTATTATTATTGAAATGGATCGACTGTACTAAGTTAAAACGTGACAGGAGAAAAGCAAGTTATCCAAAATCAGTTTGAAGGCCTTAATATACTAACAACTAAAAAGGAGGTCTAAAGGAAATTATGATAGACACATAATTGCGATGTAATATCAAAATCGACATATACGAGTAGTGACTGTGTAAGTTTGGTCTTTGAAAGGATAAATGAAAGGCGAAAATCGACAGGATTCCTCAGGCAAATGTCGGAAGAAACGCGCGAGAGAAATACCTACACCGATGTCATTGGTAGGCAAAAAGGTCAGATGCGTAGTCCATTCCTCGCAAACGGCGCGCGTGTAACGCTGAAATGTGAAGAATGTAAGGTAAGGAATGTAAGGATTGCAGAAGTTTTGAAAATGTTTGCATGCTTATCGCTTTTTTCCGACTTCAAAAGGGTAGGGCACTCAAATCGTCTGTATGTTTTTCTCGAAATTCAAAAGAAAGAGGTTCTGAATTTCCCTGTATGTTTTATTGACATGCACCAATTTAGGATAATTCCTTTTCGTTTCAAGACATATTTTAAATTACAGTTAAAATACTCCAAATAATTATGTTTGTGTGCAAGATAAGGGTAAGGGGGTAAAAAATAAAACAACCGAATTAAAAAAAAAAACACTATTAAGTGAAAAATTACTTTAATTTCGGAAGTCGGCTCTTTGGTTTTGTATTTTCGGTTTTTGCCACCGACTTCCGAAATAAAAGTTATTTTTCACTTTGTAGTGTTGTTTTTGGAAGTCAGTTGTTTTTTTTTTGTAAAAAAGTTTTTATTTTTCACTTTTTAGTTGTGGTACCTACTCCACACAAATTCGTATACCACTACTTGCTATGTAAATAACAGTGACAGGAAGTTATTATAACATCATCAAAGTACACTAAGTGGAAAAAATACGTATTATTGGAGCTAACTGAAAAACTACCCAAGCAAAGTTAATACAATTTATATGGGACCACCCCTGAGACATACCCTATTCATAAAAAAAAAAAAAATTGAAATCAATATGTATATATATATATATATATATATATGTATGTCTATTATAAGTTTATAACCTAATTAGGTACTTGTATACCTATTTCATGTATAATTAATTATGTTATCTTTTTAATATTATAAATATTTTTTTTATTATTATTAACGCCTGTTAAGCAGAGCACCTGCCATCTTATCTCTACAACACCCTTGGTTGACTGGTAGAGAATGCCTAAGGCATTAAGTCCGCCTTTGTATGTTATTGTGTGCGAGAAGTTTAAATAAATAAATAAATAGAATAAAATAGAATACTCTGTATTATGTACGATCTACGATTGCCGGAGATATAGCGTAACAAACAAACAAAAAAAAGAAACAGTCGAATTGAGAACCTCCTCCTTTTAGAAGTCGGTTAAAAACTGAGATGACGGCTGATACAGATGACTGGAACTATAGTGATGATAGGATTGACGGAAACGTAAACATAACTGGTGAAATGTGGGTGTACTATAGGTGCACCTCTGCCAGACCCTTCTGGGAATACAGCCGTGATGTTATTTGTTATGTTATTGAGGTAAAATTAGTTGAACAAACAGATTTCCCATACATTGTTTTAAGGTTTTATCTGAAAATTTCGTGGCAGAAAGCCAAGTAATCAAACTAAAAAATTGATTTAATCAATATTTTCTCCCGCTGATGGCAGTCATGAAGGGAAATGAAAAGGCTTTCTTTCCGATCGGTATGCCTGTTGTCTGAAATTTTTAAGTCACCCCAGTTTCAATTGTTTACAGCGTCTACTTTTTAATTAAAAGCCACAACTCACTTCAAAACTTATGATACGATAGATTATATTTTAATTATAGAAACTTAACTTTTTTATAATGTTAAAAAGTTGTGATTTACTTTGATTTAGAATTGAATTGATATGATTAAAGGGTCCTACAAACAGGCGCGACGCGACTCTAGTAGAACGTTTCTATGAAAACTTCATGGAAATTGTTCTACAAGAGTCGCGTCGCGCTGTCGCGTCGTGCCTGTCTGAATGAGCCTTAAAATGACACTCAGGTAGTACGTCAAGGCTACAGCCAAATTGCGTTTAGAATACTAAACACCAACTTTCTTTACAAAGAAATATTCTACTAAAAAGAGCTCTTTGTAATGAAAGTTGGTGTTGTTGAAATGTATGATTTTATAAATAGCATCACGCCTGCTTTCCACGAAGGGTTAGGCAGAGGTGTACAGTCACCAAAAGTGATAAGTAACCAGGGTCGTCGGATATAGTTGCAAGTTTAGTAAGAAAACGATGGCCATTTTCGAATAAAATTTAATTTAATTATTAGAAAGCAAACAGTTCATTTATCAAATTAAATTTCATTCGATAACATCCATCGGTTTGTTACTAAACTTCAACTATATTCGACGACTTTGGTTACTTAACTCTTTTGGTGACAGTATCTATTATAGTACATCCACATTTCCCCAGTTATGTTTAAGTTCTATAAAATAGGGGGCGAGCATATTTCCATCAACCGGTTACAAATCCAGACTCGATACTGCTACTGAGAATTCCTAATGGAGAAACCCAATAACACTTTGCCAAACCTGGAAATCGAACTTAGGACCTCATGCTCAGCAGTAGTCCTTACTAGACCAAGGAGGAAGTCTGAATGTATAATTTCTTACTTATAAGAAATCCTACATTCAGACTGCCTCCTTGCTCTAGGAAACGCTATTCCTGAGCAAGAATCAAATCAAAGAAAGAAGAAGAAAGAAAAAAAAGAAAGAAGAAGAAAAAGAAAAAAGAAGAAATCAAATTATCCAATTCATCGGAACGAATTGAATAATTTGATTTCTTACTCACATCGGAACGAACTGAATAGTAAACAACACAACGTGATTCAAACAATGGATTTCATAGTCTACTATAAATTGCGTTACCACCAAAACAGCAGATGGTTTAATGAACTTTATAGTTATACAAAGGTGTCTAGAGCGAGTCGTTACCACAGCTTTGTTACTCTGTGGCACAAAGCTGGCTATCTTTTACCTCAAGTACTGCCGCCGGCACCACTTTGTGTTGGCCAATCACTTGTTAGGAGCTTTACCTACGGATGTCTGCAGGTAGAACCGTTTTTCTTGGAAATCTATCTACTTGAAGTAACCTACTAGGTACTTCATTTTAAGTACCTATATATTGTTTAAAGTTTGCCGTTTCAAAATCTTTATCTTACTCTTTTCATGGAAGGGAAAGTCCCATTTGAACGAGACTTCACAAGTCTTGTAAAACTACTTGTAATTCTCTAAATGCCTCTAGTACTGGAACCGGATATTTTCATTCTGCGATCGCATGCCACGATTAACAATTGTACCGGGATCCTAACCCTCAAGATTGCAGTCAGACAATGGTGCCGATTCTCTTGTCACAAAATTCTCTAAACTAGACTAAAAATCACTAAAACTTTGTTTATTCCTGTCAAACGACGATTTCCAATTCCGAAACAGACTAAAGTGACACAACTCAACTATATTTTAGTTTGACAGCACTAAGATGGCACTGAGCTAGTAATTTAGTGAAAATGGCAATTCTGCTATTCTGAATTTGACGTTTTTCACCTAAAATTTTGGTTGTCTAACTAAATCTGACTATTTTTAATCGCGATTAAAAAGGTGTGGAATAAAATTAGTTGTCATGAACTAAAATTCACCACAACACCTCGACTTCAGGTGCATAAAAGTGCTGCTTTTTTTTTCTTTTATTTTGCTTATATTTCGAAAATGGTGTGTCCTATTGCAAAAATAATGCAAATTTCGACTCCATTTATGATATCCTTAAACCCCTAAAACTCTACATGCAGGTATTAATTTTTCATATTTGGTGAAGATTCCATATAAAACACGTCCAGACTGCCACCAATGCGCACCACCAGCTCTAAAAAAAAAATTCACGGGGTAGAGCAAACAAGTACCACATGGAGTCGCGATTGTCAAATTAAATTTTTGTTGCGTCAAAATTATTTTTAAATTTAGAAATATTTTTTTGCAGAATAGCTTTAAGAATCTCATAGCCAAAACTAAGGAAATTTAGTGATAGTTTAGATAGTTTAGTTCGGTTTACAAGAGAATCGGTTAAAAATTTATAAAAGTTTAACCGTTTGATTTTAACTGCAGGTAAACAATATCAATGCTGTACATAATACAAACAAAAAATAGGTAAAACATACCTATCGACCAAAATTAATCACTCAAACAACGCAAGCAAAATGACAATCTAACCGCAATTTTTGAATACTTCTGAAATTCGATGCCCCAGAAACAGATCGCCAAACAATTATTATAATATGTAGCGCCTTCGCGGAAGGTGTCAGTCAGTTGGCCATGACATAGCCCATGGACGGCTATCGGGTATCGGCTTTACCGGCACTTTCACGCACTGCCAAGCCGATGCACGATGGAGACGGTGGCACTTTCCAATTATATTTTTATTTCTTTATTTTTTTTTTATTGGATACGTTTCATGTCGCTTAGTATTAGCAATGAAGAGATTACCTAAATTATTTATCAATTAAATACTTTAGGAGTTACAAGTTTTTGTACAAATTACCAACTGAGTGAACCAAACTGAGCAAACGAAGATAAAAAGCGTATGGCGTGTAGCGTCATTGGGCTATACTATACCAGCCCAAAAATACGCTCGTGATGTCGATTTTCAAAACAAACTACACACGGTAGGAGGATGTTACGACGGCCCTGAATAAGATGAAAAGCGACTGACTCAAGGTCACATTACATAGAATCTCGTGGAAAATCTGGACTTTTTATGTAACAAATACGATAATACATTTTTATGAAAATTCCGCTCACAAAAGTCCGCTTTCGCTTAGAAATAACATGAACGTTCTTTTGTTTAGGACATCGCACAAATCGTTTATAATTGGTTCTCAGAATCGAAATTAAAAATTCCATATCTCTAAACGTCTGCAGCTATGTGGGTGTACCAGAAAAATTCTCAAAGCCGCCTAATTGGATACAGAGTAGAGACCACTACAAAGGGGGATGTTTCAGATAAAAATGAAAATTAAATCTTCCAGGCGGATAGGCAGAGTAATGTTTTTGACGGTGCCGTAGGCGGGCGTCCCCCCCGCCGCCTGCTCCCGCACTCCCCTTTCCCCACACTAGGGGAGCCGCAAATCGACTATCAAAATGCTGGTGAAAAAGTTTTGTTGCGTTGTTCTCAGTGACCGCCCGCCGTCCGCACGCTTCCCTATGTTGCCATTTTGCAATTTTATTTTTTCTGTTAATTTGCTGTTGCTGTGTGCATATATTATGCGTTATACGAGCACGTTCGGCCACGCTGTGCACTTCATTTACTGTTATTGATTATGCATAATGTCCGGTTCGGGTTGATGTACTTTTGGATTTTAAACTGGGCATGTTATTCTGGCTGCAATATTACTTGACAACATGCAATCTAAGTACGAAATGGACGCTTTCATTAGAACCGGACCAGGACTAACTTTACCGTGATGATTCGACACAATTAGTCACTTACACCTAACGCACCCTTTACTTTCGATCCTATTACTTTCTATAAGAAAAGAAGTAGATAGTCGAGTTATTCAAATATGCTCGAAAAGTGAAAGATATTTATAGCTTTTGTGATAGATAACTCTATAAGCAGGTAATCCTGAATACTCACATCCACAAAGAGGAGACCCGTAACAAAATTCACAAAAAATCACTTTCTCACCAAGAAAATAAAATTATTCCACTTACTCTTCTTCATCGCAGTCATATCGCCTCCGTTGCAGCTTATAGCCTGGGAGCCTGGACTCAAACTATGCAGCTGGTAGGGCGGGGTCCTGGCATCAATCTGCGCAGGCCAGGGGGCGCGGGGCCAGGCGGGGGATGCGCCTGGGGCCCCCAGCAGTCGCAGGCGCTCGTAGACCGGGGTTGAGCACTCTGGGGATGGTTGCTGGTTGTTCGCCTTCTCTTTTTGGGCTGCTAGGTTGCGGAGCACCCGGTTTATCGAAGAGACCTGGGAATTAGGGTTGCGGTTAATCGGTGCAAGAAGTTAATGGTGCAAAATGGGCAGTGTTGTTCTACCAGCTGAAATCAAGCAAAACTGCAAGAGGAGTCATCTCGACTCGATGCTGTTTTATTTTATATTTTGTACTATTTTATACATACGAGTATACTCATGGTGTATCATTACGTCAGTATTGTTGTTTTTTTTAATAAAGAAATGTAACCTGATCGTCCCTTACAGCCTAATTCATCATCCAAACGAACAAGTTAAAAAAAAAGGATTGACCCAATTTTTGAACATCGAACGAATTCCCAGAAATCAGATCGATTAATGAGAAAGGTCGAGGTTTGATAACAAAATAAGGATAAAACCTATTGGCTGTATGAGTGAGGGCTTGTGCCATGATACCCGATGTTTATAATAAAGGGCAGTGACGACACGCGATCGGAAGGGCGTGATCTAAATTGATTAAAATGAAAGATGTTTATTGGTACAGCGTTTGAGGTGTTTAGAGTTGTTTAAATGGTGAATGATATTATTTATTGGATTTTTTTTCAATCTTACAGTAGTTTTTCCAGATTTACATCTAACAAGAATCTGCTTACAATAAGTTACAATTTTTTTCCATTGGCGTTTTAAAAGGACAACACAAAAGTGTTGCGATGTCGGATCGCAAAAATCGGGGACGGTATCTAATAGTAATAATATAGTTGTATTGATTCTCATACAAGTGTTACAATACATAGGTATGACACTGAATCCCGCACTAGGATACCCTGCGTCGCGGGATCGAGTCTCTTGAAATAAAAAAACTCTCTCTCTTTCTTCTTAAAATATTCTTAGTTCTTAGTATTCTATTCTATTCTATTCTTAAGAAATGTCCGAAGCTTTTGCGTTGCGACGTCACACCGCTTTAAAATTGTTGTGTTGGTACAAAAGGCGATGAAAAAGCAACTGCATTCTTTCGCACACCAATCCGTTCGTTATGTTATACCTTCAACAATATTACCTTCGTGAACCTCAGCATGGTGGTCTTTGACAAAGTTCAAGTAGCAATCATCATAATTAGTTGATCTGATAAGAATCAACATGCTATTAACAGATTTTTTTATGATACTGTCACGAATGGGTAGGTCTGATGCAGCGATGTAATTAGTTACCGATACTTCATATTGATAGATCATTATGTCAATAATTTTAATTCTTTAGCTTTACCAATAAAATCATTAGAAAAAAACAATATTGATCTGATATTTTCAAATGTATAAAAATAACTAAAATAAAAAACTCGTATTCCAAAAAAATATCTTCTATTCAATTTTTATACGAGAATCCATTTAGTGTTTTTTTTACGATTTTTTTTCTCCTTTAGGTACATTGTCGCATGATTGGGATGAGCGTGCGCAATGGCCATGTATGTATGCTACGAAAGTTTCGGTAGACAGGAAGGTAAAGATAAAGCTACCCGCAAACGCCTTTCTTTTTACAAACTCCCTTTCAGCCCACCCAAACTCCCAAAAATATGAAATAAAACCGAATATCACCTCGCCAACTGTCACCGCGGCATATGACGCGACGACGTAGTAACTTAGACGTAGGGCAGGAAGGCAAGGTAAGACGATAGACGGTAACCCGAGACGCGACTCGCGGTGGTCCGAGCACCGTCGTGACTGGCATATGACGGAATGCCCGATGGACCGAGAAAGCGCGCCACGTTTGAAAAACGAACGCTGTTTTTTGTTTTTACTTATATTTTTTTCGGATCTATGATTAGTGTTGTTAACAGGTCGAATGTTGATTTGTTTGATCGTATGAGTTGAAGTTAATATTTGTTTGTAAAAATAAACTATTAGCACTTTGCCGTAGTGCAAAGTGCAGTGCGGTGCTAATAGTTTAATTTACTTAGCTATTTCCTACCTATTACAGATTTTTTTTTTTTTTAATAAATGTTATCAAATAATTTAAAAAAGAAATGAATAATTCCATTCACAGTTATTAGTCTGATCAAAATTAAAAATATTTCAGTTATTATACAGATGTATTTAATTTAAAACTTATAGATGAAAGAATTGTTCGATCAGAAAATTATAACGAGACGCATAATTAAGTCAAACGACTGACGTCTGTGACATTAATAATAAATAAAAATAGCTAGAAAGGGTTGAAGTTTTCTTACAAATGAAATGGAAATTTTTAACAAGACGTTTGTTGAAGAAAGCACGCTGTGAAAGAATCAATGATTCGAGCCAATTAAATATTTATTTGTTTGTTTGTTATATTCTGTTTATTAATTGGCAACGCAGTAAAGATTTCGCCTTGTTACGAAATAAAGAAAATTGATGATGCATTGTAATAGCAAAATAAAAAACTGCCTTGTTTTCTTAAATTCTTTTGTAAAGGTAACTTTGAAAACCCTTGATGTTAAAGACTTCAAAATAATACTGCGATAAGTGATGAAAGTATGACGAAGTAAAAAAAATATGGAACGCAAGATACGCCCACAGGATGCGCCGAAGCATGAAGATAAGAACAAGTGCAAATAAAATTACACTTTTATTTTTTTTAAATGTGCGTGCTGCGCCGTACACGTGATAGAAAAGTAAAACTTCTTAAAAAATAAAGAATAAGAGATTTAGTGTGAGAGACAGAGAGAGATCTTTCTTCTAGAAAGAAGAATTTGTTTTGTTTTATTTGTTTAAGAATATTCTATTTTATTTTTGTGTGTTATTGTTCTTTTAAATTTAGGTAGATACATAGTTTTTAATTTGTGGAAGCTCGTAAATGACAACCGTAAGAGCTAATTGTACATTATTTACCTAGATAATAGACTTTAAGCTTTCTAAAGAATAAATAAATTCTCTCTCATGTAAAGAAATGTGCCCAAACGTGACGCGTTCATAAAATATCACTCTCAATTCTCGTCCAATTATCGGATCGCCGCCGCCGCCTAAGAAGTTTCACTTCAAAAACCAGCATTTTAAACTGCCTACCTACAGTATTTTTCAGCCAAAAAAACAATACCCCATAACAGAATTTCATTATGCATAGATATAAATAAGCGACCCACTCGCAAAGTGTGGCCATGTGTGAAAACAGTCTGCGCTGTCCGTTTATAAAAAAAATAAACTCCACGCAAAGTACAAACGTGTAAACAGTCCTTTAATTCGAATTACACACACCGATTGACTTGTTTCCACGATTGTACTCGACTAATACACCAATTAGTAAATAACCCTTTTAGTAAATATGTTTATATGTGTACACGGATTAATTTTCTTTAGATGCATGAACTTAGACAATGTACCATCGACAATAGTAGGTCCGTGCTCATTTCATTTGAGTAATTCCTAATGCAGTTTTTTGTGGTTTCAGAATTAAATATACGGTTAATTGGTTTTATTTATTATTTAGTCCGATTTTTAATTTCTAGTAGCTGGGAATTTTGGGATTAATGTCTACTTATGTTGTTAAGCTTTCCTAATGCCACGAAAGGGTAAGTGATCCCACGTTATTTACAAAGCCTGACATCGTAGCACTCGGACTTTAAATTGTGAAACTATCCGGGCCTGCACTTTCTAATAATGTAAGATTACCTAGCTTGGTACCTGTAATAGAGTTCTCATATTTAATTGACATAGTTTACGTACTGGAATATAGAAAGAAATCTCACACTAAACAAAAATAATCAGAATATAAAATTACCATGAGTTATTAGGTTATTACTGTATCATGTTTTCAGGGATTAAGGACTTTTTAGTCGGTTTTATCAAGGGTTTAAATAGAAAGTTTTGTTTTATCGATAAGTCCTTTCTCGGTCAATTAATTATAATTACCCTTTACTGTACCTATACACCACACAACTAATAATTACCAAAATATGTCTAATGGTTCAAGTACGTCAACATTTCACCAACTGTCAGAAATATTTTCCCAAAAAAAGAAAAGAAAATTCAAACCGCCAATCAAGGCGTTTCGCGGCGATACAACGAGCGACGCATTCTGAATACAAAATAAATTACATTAGAACGTTCCGTGTCGTGTTGGTACCTATCAAACGGCACAGTAAAAAGTATGAAAGGTGCCCCCTAAATACCGGGTGAGGTGAAGCGCGAAAATTATCTTATATTTGCTCAGACGCCGTGAACGTAGGGCGAGAATACTTTTCAATAAGCTTAGAGAGCGTTTTTTTTTATTTAGCGAGACCCATCTTATAAAGCGCGGAGCGTTGTGTAAAACGGAACGCGCAAATAGAGGGTTTCCTATTGATCGATTCGATTTCTCTGATTGCTGCATAAGTTTTTTATTCAAAATCAAAATATTTTATTTTACATAGACCTACATGGGCACTTATGAAACATCAGAAGCTAGTTGTATTAGCGGGAATATGATTTTCTTGTTAATATGTTTTTTTTAGTTTGTTTTATCGTATTTTATTATTAGTTAATTTTTATCTGGGTGCGGAAACAGGTTTAAAAAATAAACTGAATGAATAGCGTAGTCGCTACGCCGAAACGAATGATAATAAATATATTATCATTCGTTTCAGCGTAGCGACTACGCTTCGGGCAGTATTCATTACTTAAATTTTTTCAGCAATTCGAAATAATTTCTTTGTAATCTAATTAACATTAAACCATTTCTCTTGTACGAAATGGTTTGTTTTTTATACAACATACAACAATAACCTTTTCATATAACATTTGAAAGACAATCCAAAGACTTTCCTCTATTTAAAGCTCGTTTACTCCACTCACAATTTTAATGTGCAAAAAATAAAAAGCAGTGCATTACTCCGGTATTGTTAAGTACAGAAGGGTCCCCTACAAAAGGCAACCTGCTGTGTCTATTGTGCGCCAAAGTCGGCACTTTGCGAGTCAATATTTTGGGTGAGTCAGTGACTCCTCACTAGAAAGTAGAAAGACTCCTTGACATCTCGCCGTTCCGCGAAGTAAGCGAACAAATGCGCACCTCTATTCGCTATTCGTTGCATTGATTATACTCTTTTGTCTTTGGCACTTTTTGTGCGTGGCAATCGAAATTTTTCGAAATTGGAGTGCATGTTTGTTTTACTCTTTCATGCGTTTTTTATTCTTTTTGTAAGGAAACTATTGGATATAGAATTTTGTGCACGCCGTGGGTGTTCTACTGCCGTATTATTAGAATTTCTAAGTGAGAAATGTTACTAGTTTATTTATTATTAAAGTATGAAAAATATTTTTAAAGAAATTAATTAGTACTTGTGCTTAGGAAATATAGGTACGTAGTTGGTAGGCTACTGTTTATTTTGTTAATGCAGCGAAATATACAAATATTTTTATATAAAGTAGGTATATTCACTATGCCACTACGACAAAATGCACATGAACAGTCTGGGCATTGTAATAAATTGACGTTGCATTAACAAAATTATTACAAATGACCCATAAATAAATTAAATAAGGAAGTGCAAAACAAAAATAAATTGATCAACCGACAAAAGATTTGCAGGACAAGAAAGCGAACGCAAGACCGCCCCGTGAAAACCACGACACCGCCTCCCCATGCTAAGAAAAAAAACTTTCCCGCCCATACGAGATGACAGCTAAAGTCAAAACTGCAGTTAATTCGAGTGATTCCCACGATTCAAAATTTAAATTTAATTGTCGTTCTATTATGCCAAAGAAATTGGTCAATAACGTAAGGAGTTCATAAATGGCATTGTTTGATTGAGACTTTAGGAGTTATAGGCAGTTTGTCAATACGTCTGTGCTTTGTGGCACGGTGGGGGGCGTCCTCTTGGCACTCAATAATGCTCTGTATTAACTTAAGGCGATGTGTTCGACCTACAATAGTGTATTCGGAATCGTTTGAGGGTGAAATGATATGCAGAGATTTATTATTAGTTCTCATAGGTGGGGTGATTCGTGTAAATGCCTCTAACATGCATTGTTTGACAATCAATTGAAATATTGACGTCTAAATGTTTGCGAAGATTTTCGACTTGATTGATTTTATTAATGGTTGAAAGGAAGTAGCAATCTGATACTTTAACGTGGGCATTGAACCCTCACTTAATAATGTTATTTAAATATTGAGTAAAGGCTCCCCAGACAGGTGCGACGCGACAGCGCTACACAAAGGCGCCGCTCGTCGCGCGATACGCGGTGCCTTTGTGTCGGGCGTCGCGTCGCGCCAGTGTGTACGAGCCTTAATGCTGCTAAATAATAATAATCATTTTATTTCAGGAAATTATTCCCATACTAAGCACAACAAAATACAAATTACATAGAAATATAAAAACGTTGCATTCAAAATAAAACAAATTATATACAAAATTTAAATATTACACATTAAAATTAAAACATTAGTTATTAGGTCAAAATTCATTTGATTAAATATATTATAATGATAAAACAATAATCACTTAATAAATGGTGACGAACTGGCATGCAGGTGCATCCACCTCTCCAACAAAACCGAGTCCCACCGCTCGAACAATACGCTCAGGATACTGTTAGTGCTGCGTCGGAAGCGACTTAGTAGCGAGGCGCTCCGCTTCCTAATAATAGCATAAAAGTCATCGGTTTGCGCTTGCGCGAACATAGTAGAAGCGCTGCAACACCGCGGCAGCCCTAGCAGCGCCCTAAACGCATTATTGTACTGTACGCGCATGGCACTGTATGATCGCTGCACATAGTTGGCCCATAAGCTGAATGCTGCTCTATGAAAAGACTGACAATAGGCTTTAAATAAGGTCACCTTTACTTGTTCAGTACACCGTGAAAAGCTACGTGCCAACATGTTACAGCGAACCGACAGCGCCCTACGATCCCGCTCGATGTCCTCATTGTCAGACAAGTTATCTGTGACCCAGTGGCCAAGGTACTTAAAATGGGTAACCCTATTCAGACTAGCACTGCACAGAGTGATCGGAGGTATAAAAGACAAACATTTGGTACCAGGTTTGAAAATCATGTACTCTTCTTAGGTTTGTACCTGAGCCCATGAGCCCCAGCATATGTCTCACAAATGCGCAGGAGTTTCCGCAACCCCCCAACCGACAGGCTCAGCAGCACCATATCATCCGCATAGCTGATGTTATTAATAGGCACTCCGCCTATTGAGCAACCCACATTAGCACTGCTGAGCCTGCCGATCAGCTGGTTCATGTAAAGGTTGAACAAGCTGGGCGATGTTAACCCCCCCTGCCTCACACCGCAATCCAACCCGTACACGTCGGAATATACTCCCGCCCATTTCACACTGTTCCGCTGGTGACTGTACCAATACCTAAATATCGACACTATCTCACTCGGCACCTGTGTCTCACTGTGCAGCTTGTGCCACAGCATTTCATGATTTACTAAATCGAACGCTTTCGAGAGGTCTAGGTAACAAGCGTACAATGGAGTATTTCTAGCCGTGTAGTACTGCACAGTCTGCTTGAGACAGAGGATAGCACTCTCAGTCGACAAACCAGGCGTGAAACCAAACTGAGCGTCATGTATATGAAGGTGCTTCTCCAGCTGTCTGTCAAGCAGCCTGTCCAGCACCTTGGCTATGACAGTAACGAGCTAAAGTGTTGCCACAGTAAACAGTTATAATGATTATATCAGAAATAATCTACATGCGCTATTTATTAAAGTTAGTAAGTCAATACACTATCTACATTTACCTTTAAATTGTCAAATAAACAAAGACCAACAGGTAAATCAAGTGACCAAACATCAAATTCACGCTAAGCAAGCATCAATCGAAGCATAAAAACTCCTTGTTACATTCTACATTCGAAAATAAGTGTGATTTTTCCCGTCATGGCGGCAGGACACGATTTTCCACTAGATGTGTTGCCAGAATAATAAAATCCCGACAAAAATACTTCGGACCGTTCTCGTTGGCGTAAAATTGATTATTGATTTATGTCTATATTATATTTCTGTGAAGATACGGATGTCGTCTTGTCATGTTTGGTCGCTATAAAATAATACGTAGTGGCGTGTGACGAAATAATTTGTATGGTAATAAAAATATATGATATGATACTATGAATGACCCTTATTGGAATACACAACAGAAAATATTCCTTATTGTAGACTGTACTCAATTTTCAGATTTGTGGAATATGAAATTAAGAAAAGTTCATTGCAAAACGGCTCTAGTTTACATTTGAAAATATAGAGCAAAAGACGCGTTTTTGGTTTATTATTTGAACTGCATAGAAATAATAACTACAAACGAGTATTTTGCTCTTTATTTTCATGAAGTCAATGATATTACTAAAGGTTTAATTAATTTTCCTTTCGCATTAAACAGTGCATTATTAATCATCTTTTCGAAAGAGCTAGGAATAAAAAGAAATAAAATTAAAATTAAAAATTGGCTCAAAAGCACTTCCCATTGTAAACACAAGAATAGTTTTAAGTGTGAAATATGGCAAAATAATGAAGTGAAAACATACTGGGGTCAATATAATTAAAAACCTAAATCTTTGTGACCCAACCAAATGGCAAAAGTCAATTGTGTTTACTTGGCGAACCGGTCTCGAGTCGATAATAATGATTTTAATGACAATAATAGCCGGAATTATTATTATTAAAATAATATAATAGTGTATTATTACAGTCGGCACGGGGATGAACGCTCGAGTGAATCAGAATGACAACTTTAACGGTTTTTTTCTTTATTTTTAGAAACAGTTTCGTTCTTTTTGTTTGATATTGTTAACAATTGGAACATAAGAAAGTAGATTGTAAGTATTTATTTTTTATTTCCTTTTTCGACTTGAATTAAATCTTTGTCTAATATAATTTAAAATTTGTTTCAGAAACCTGAAAGTGTACGGGGCTTTAGATTTCAAAATCCATAGAAAAAATATGTTTCGCGTTCCCTAATTACTTACTCATGAGAAGTGATAATTTTTCATATAATTTTCATGGAATAAATTACGTAACTGTTGTGAATTTTATAAAAGCTTAATAAGCTTTTATAAAATTCAGAACCAATTTCGATTTTGCTCCCTACCAATTTACCGCAATTCGCAAACCACATTCAAGACCATATTAATTCGAACTAATAACATACTCTAATAAAACCAATAATTTCAAACACCACAAACCCCGTTGTAACATGAAACCACATTAAACAAACTGTAATTATAGACAACTGACACTGACTGTCAGATCATATCGTACAGTCGGCGAAAAAACTCATTACTATTCACGAAAGATCTCGATAGTTGTGTTATTACATTTAATTCCCCTCGAAACAACAAAAAGGCGACAAGGACATCGTTTAGAACACAAAGGGATGGGAAGCGTGGACGCCGCATAAAATTATAATAAATATCAGTGGGGTTCGAGCGGGAAGGACTGGACCGACTGTGCAGCTGTGCGAAGGCCATACGGCTTGGCTGTGCGGGGATTTGTCCTATTTCTGACGGAATGTCGTTGGAAAATAGATTGGCTATGGTTATTTTTATATTGGTTGCGGCTTTATAAGAAAACTCGGGTTGTAATATGAATGAAAATGATTTGTCAATTGACTGTCTAAAGATTAGATTAAAGTTAATAACACTATTATTATAAGTTATTATGAATTAAATGACATGCTATATTCGACTTTGGGGTAACTTTTATGTTGAAACTTATATAAAGACATGTCTCTAATGAATCTCAAATGAATAATTCATTTAGTACTCATAACTTTTATATTACTTCATGATTAAACCTTTAAATTTAAATAATTCGACGTAAGAGAGATAAGAAATTGCATTCTGTTATTTTACAAAGAATAGATAAATCTTACTTACCTACTTACGCACAATCCCATACTTCCCAAAAACATGGCAACACCACAATCCGGTTACATTCGTAAATACAAAGGTGACAACACATCGACGCGTCATTTAGACATACAGGGCTATTACAAGTGGGTCTCTTGTGAGTCTGTCTGTGGGGTCCCTAATAAGTCATAACTCATGTGCTGGGGTCGTAATCACTATGAATTTTGATTTACATCACTACCTATTATTATCGGATGGGCGACGATTTCGCGCTGTCAACTGTTTTTCTACGCTTAGGGGTAGTATTAACATCTGTGAAATTGTTGGAGAGTGTGTAAAGTTTTGTGCGGACGTAGGTTTATTTGTGTTTGTCATATTTCTTGGAGATTTTCGTATTTATCTGTGCTTCGAGTTCAGTTGTTGGGCAGAAAGTGTCGAGACCGCGCAACTAAGCTTTTTATTGTTGTCTCAGAGTATTAGAAAGTAAAATAAAAATATATTATAATTCTACTAGTTTGTCTACCGAAGGCGTAGCTGCGTACTGCGTAGTCGGCTACGTGCTACGGCGTAGTATTAGTAAAAACATCTTTTCTCACTTTTCCTTTATTAACTTAAGTGAATTTCAACGTTAATACTGTTACTAGACAAGAGCAGACCGATCTGCAGTTGACAAACACTTTACCTATTACAACGAGCGTAATTCCGGCCAACCTAAATACAATAGCCGTTTGGAATTCTAAATCTAGATTGCCTAATGAATGGCCCGAGCCGCGGACCGCGGCGCGCGAATGCCTCCCAATACCGGCTGGCCGCAATTACGCACCGCCCAATGGCCGATATTGAACGCTTTGCGGCCAACTAAATCAGCTTTTCGTGGTCATGATACGATGTTTGGCTAAAGATTGTAATTAGTATTGGTAAGGAAATTACGCGGTGATGTGAATTTGTGAGTAATGATATGGATAATTTGGTATTTGTGTGTAATTGTGTATCTCGTTATCTACTGTTGGATCTCTGTTAAAATACGTACTAAAAGTATGATTATGGAAAAAGAGGATGGGCATACGAAAGGTGGTCCAACCAATTAACAGAGTTTAATTGGGTATTGATAGGATTGTTATCTCAGTTTTCACAGATAGTTTAAAATGTGTCTAGTTCTTTCTTTTAGCAAGTATAAAACGTTAGTAAAACATAAATATTTATTAGTTGTGAAGCCAGACGAGAAAAACAACTGTGTATTAAATGATAAATGATTTTATTTCTGTAAGTAGGTTTGTACAAACACTTTTACAAGTAAATCCTATTTTAAAAACTAGATGAGGTCGGTGTTTCATATCTGACTACTCTGAGAAGAAATGTTGAAACAAACTCAGAAATCACAGTCCCTTTTGAAGTCCAGACATTATCTTGGTCAGATCATGTGAAGACCATGTAGATCGGTGTCTGAAATGGTCTTTCGAGGAAAAACCACACAGATTGAGTAGACCCGTCCAGTCAGTGCACGCATTTGTCAGCAAATGTGCAGCTCAACTCAGACCTTAAGGAGCTCAACGATTACACAAGCCTTTCGAACTAATTCCACAAAATCAGTGTTTGAGTAGTATATCCGTCTAAAACTGAATCCACTACAACACTACAAACCATCTACCTTTCTATAAAAATCATTAATTAAAACCACTTAATATTCATACGCATCCTACATGCACTGTAGAGAGAGGGATTAAAATTAAAACTGCGTAAAACTCTCAACATATGTGTGAGTACGACGCCTGCGCCGGGGGACGCACCCACCCCACCGTGAACCAATAAGATTTTCAACTGTTTAGCCCGCGTTTGATTAACAAATCGCGTCGGCACTGATTTGATAACGCTAGCTTTATTTGAGCCCACTACTTACCGATTGCCATATCCGATTGCATGGGTTTTGTGAGGATTTAATTTTAAACTGTCTGCTAATTTACATTCATATTAAGCCAACTGAAATCAGCTGAAACTGTGTTTTCAGTGATGAAACAAAAACGTGGATGGGTGTATGTAATGTTTTTATGTAGATGATGTGGTTGTAATTTGGTGTTTCAGAATGTTTCATTTCATTAAATTATTTTTTTTGTAGTTTATCGAACTACAATTATTGATTTTTCATGGCGTTTGTTGCATGCAGGTGTATTTAAATGGGTATTGAAGTTTTGTATGAGGCAGTTGATAATTTTTTCCCGATTGAATTATTACACCCTTAAATTTGACCACGTCTTTCTGATACATGCTGTATATCGGTAATAAGTATGTTTTGCTTTCGAGCATAGGCCTCCCTCCTTCTACAGTTTTCGATCGTGAGCCATACATTTGGGTCGAGAAGGTACTCAAGTTTTGCATGGGACAGATTATTATTTTTTCGCGATTGTGATGATGGCCCCATGGAGAAAGTTGTTTAGTTTGATGGTCTGTACCACACCCTTAAATATGACCACACCTTTCTGAGACATGGTGTAGAAATACTTTAAAACATATTGTTTTAAATACCGTATGTGCCTTAACGGAAAAAGAAAGAAAGAAATATTGTTTATTCTGCACAAACAAGACGCACATTAAAAAATAAATTAGACAAAATACATACACTAATAAAAAGTAGCTGAAAGCCTTCAAAACGTTAAAAGTTTGACAATGACCTTAATGACCTTACTTTGACCTTATGTGGTGTTACGCTACACTTTAGACATCACACGAAAAGGCTTCAGGGAAATCCAGTCAAAATTTATTTTCAATTGATAATAACACTAATGCCTGCAGGCCTCGTTGGGGTAGCGGACGCAAGCACTACTGCTTAACATTTGGTCCTGGGTACGATTCCCAGGTCGGGCAAAGTGCTTTTGGGTTTTTATATCTGGAATTTCTCAGTAGCAGCCCAGGGTCTGGATTTTGCCCGGTTGATTGCAATAGGCAAGCCTTTTATTACATGGGACTTAAAAATAACTGGCGAAATGTGGGTGTATTATAGGTATACCACTGCCCCACCCTTCCGGAAACAAGGCGTGATGTTAATTCCCATATAGCCAAGCTCTCTCCTCATCCCATCACTATATACCAGCCTCCGCAGCTCCTCACGCAACATCAGAGAACCCAACTTGTGCGACAAGTGAAAACAAATTAAATTCCGCTAAGACGCTAATGTCGGTTATCAAAGAAAGCCTAAACATCTGATTATGATGGCGCAGCCGTTTGATGTGCAGCCAACCGAGAGGGCCCTAAGAATGCCTTGTGGAGAACACTCACTGCCTTAAACTTACAATTTCGGCATTTTATGTATATTTATATATAGGCATTGTTTATGTAAAACGTCAGTTGTAGTTGGGTCGTGAAATTGAAAGTATTGAACAGCACCCTAATTGCTCAACACACTATCAATCACAATCTGAATCATTTTGAAGCTTATTGCTAATCAATTGCTTCATGTGTTCGAAAAATTTGTCTGCTCAACAACGTAAATAACGCAATGAATGTTGTTGAACTGTCAAAATAAAAGCTATTCCTACTGTTAGTGTGTTACGCAATTACCCCGCTGATTCTTTTAAGTATACTTTTGTGTCTAAACAAGTTACAGATCTTTATGGCTGACTGTACATAAAATAATACGATAGGTATACCTATCAAAAGACTACAGTTTGTAAGGATTATACTTATTGTTTTTTACTTAGCTTTTTATTGTGAATGTAATGAGAATTTAATAGCATAAAATGTTTACCCTGCGAGATAATTGCGTAACACACTAACAGTGGGAATGTCTTTAATTTTGATAGTTCAACAACATTCATTGCGGTATTTACGTTGATGAGCAGATTTTTTTTTTAACATATGAAGCAATGGATTAGGAATAGGCTTCAAAATGATTCAGATTGTGTTAGATAGTGTGATACGCAATTAGGGTTCCGGAGGGAACGGAGAAGGTGTACGTACCTATGCGTTATCCGATTTAGGTACGGTTTTCTGTACAAGGTTTGTAATAATAAATAAATACTTAAGTACCTACCTACTTACCAAAAAATACAAATTCAATTCTGATTGTTTTCCGAACACAGCTTCAATCAAAATATGATTTGCGAATCAGTGAAAACCACAAATTGTTTTATAAATTTAAATAAAATCCATACACAAACTTTTATAATAAAGTTCGCAACAAATCAGTATTAACAACTACTTAACATTCATTGAATAGGTACTCTTCTAACATTAATATCGTCGATCTCTCTCATACACTAATCGTTTAATACTACAAAATACCCCAATATGTCTGAACAAGTTGTTGTAACGGTATCTTATCTAATATCTGTGATGCTATCGCTATTTAATATTGCTACAGATCAAGGGAACTGGGGTACGGACAGCAGAATAAACTGACAGCGTAATATTTATTGTTTCATCGAAAGAAAAACCTTGTTTCTGAATATTTTCTGAATAAAAAAATATTGATATGAACTCGATTTGTTGAAAATTAATAAGAGTAGGTAATAAAGGACTAACTATTATTATAATTATAATATTGATCGGTAATCATGGTATAATGAAAGAAAATTTATTCACAAAAACCCGAAAGCTTTTTCTTTACTCCTCCTTTTTGCCAACAAGAACTAGTTTCCATAGGCTTTTGTAGTAAATAAATACTCATTACTTTGGTGGATGACTAGTGATGCTATCGCTACCCCGGAATCAAGCCTGGGGATCCATATCAACCGTCCGGCCCGGACCGGCACACACTGGTCCCGAATGATAAAAAAGTGGACATTAAGAAATTTTTGACAGAAGGTCAACGGATTCGGCTGATTTTTTTTTTGTAGACAGCTGATGCAATTACAAATCACTTTTATAGATTGAGTTTTTGCCAAATAAGCCGTATTTTCAGAGAAAAAAAATATTGAAATATTTTTTGTATGAAAGAAATCCTAATTTTGTCTTTATCTTCCAAGATTCAAACGTATTCAAAATAAAACTTAGCGCAGCTTGTAGAGATGCTAATTGCTCACTACTTTGTCATAGACACTCTTCTGCGATTTTGTGCTCCTTTTGAGTTACATGCACTTTAAATATTTTTTGTATGAAAAAATCCTAATTTTGTCTTTATCTTCCAAGATTCAAACGTATTCAAAATAAAACTTAGCGCAGCTTGTAGAGGGGCTAATTTCTCACTACTTTGTCATAGACACTCAACTGCGATTTTGTGCTCCTTTTGAGTTACATGCACTTTAAATATTTTTTGTATGAAAAAATCCTAATTTTGTCTTTATCTTCCAAGATTCAAACGTATTCAAAATAAAACTTAGCGCAGCTTGTAGAGGGGTTAATTGTTCATCACTTTGCCATAGACACTCAATTGCGATTTTGTGCTCCTTTTCAGTTACAGGCACTTTAAATTTTTCGTTGTCGGATGAGCTTTACTAGTTTTTTGTAGACAGCTGATACAATTACAAGTAACTTTTAAAGATGTATTTTTTGTTAAATAAGCCGTATTTTCAGAGTTAAAAAATTAATTTAGGCGGATTAGAAATAATCTTGTTAAAGATAGACTAAGATGTAATAACATTTTCTTCATTAATAAGTAACTCTTATAAATGTCTTTCTATTAAAAAAAGTCTTATTTTAAATATATCAAATAAACAACTTGGATATCTCAAAACGTGTACAGACATGTTCAGGTACAGGTAATTTATTGTGTGACTCATATTCAGATTATAAGCATTTTTTGGTAATGAGTCATTGCTTAATTAGCCGATTACTTACAATTTGGGCCTTACAAAGAAGCCTCAGAAGCAAGAAACAAAGATTTTCGTTCAATCAGAGAAAAGCATACTAGAAAGATAGGCAGAATGCAAACAAATGAAGATATTTTACACCAGTTACTTATCAGCTCCGATCCGTACATTACGAACATAAGACCGAAGTTCACCAAAATTCAAAAGCAGCAGAGGTTTGAAGAAGCCGAAAATCTTCTAAAGGATGACGTGTCACCCAATGAACTCGATTTAGAAGTTGCTGATGAGGAAGAAGTAAACGTCGACATTGAGAATAATCCCCCACAAGATCCGCTAGCATAATTCACATTGTAACATACGCACGTTCATGTTAGTTGATCAACAGATAAGCACGCCAAGATCCCTGCCCTAAATCAAATACATATTAAGTGATAAAGTATAAAATAAATAAATAAACAAAACATGCATGTAAAGATAAATTAAGCGTTAGGGTTACAGGTAGTTCAAATTTTTTAAGTACGCCTTAATACAATACCTATATTATTATATAGGTTTGTATTTTGACGGTCCTAAGCCCGTTAAAGTACGAAGGAAAAGTTTTAATTGCAATTTATACCTTTTTATCATTCAGCGTTTCCGACGCATTCACTAGCGTTAGATGACCAAATATAGCCCAAATTGTAAGTAATCGGCTAATTAAGCAATGACTCATTACCAAAAAATGCTTATAATCTGAATATGAGTCACACAATAAATTACCTGTACCTGAACATGTCTGTACACGTTTTGAGATATCCAAGTTGTTTATTTGATATATTTAAAATAAGACTTTTTTTAATAGAAAGACATTTATAAGAGTTACTTATTAATGAAGAAAATGTTATTACATCTTAGTCTATCTTTAACAAGATTATTTCTAATCCGACTGAATTAATTTTTTAACTCTGAAAATACGGCTTATTTAACAAAAAATACATCTTTAAAAGTTACTTGTAATTGTATCAGCTGTCTACAAAAAACTAGTAAAGCTCATCCGACAACGAAAAATTTAAAGTGCCTGTAACTGAAAAGGAGCACAAAATCGCAATTGAGTGTCTATGGCAAAGTGATGAACAATTAACCCCTCTACAAGCTGCGCTAAGTTTTATTTTGAATACGTTTGAATCTTGGAAGATAAAGACAAAATTAGGATTTTTTCATACAAAAAATATTTAAAGTGCATGTAACTCAAAAGGAGCACAAAATCGCAGAAGAGTGTCTATGACAAAGTAGTGAGCAATTAGCATCTCTACAAGCTGCGCTAAGTTTTATTTTGAATACGTTTGAATCTTGGAAGATAAAGACAAAATTAGGATTTCTTTCATACAAAAAATATTTCAATATTTTTTTTCTCTGAAAATACGGCTTATTTGGCAAAAACTCAATCTATAAAAGTGATTTGTAATTGCATCAGCTGTCTACAAAAAAAAAATCAGCCGAATCCGTTGACCTTCTGTCAAAAATTTCTTAATGTCCACTTTTTTATCATTCGGGACCAGTGTGCGGCATGGCAGCGGAGGGATTTTGTGCTAATATACGCAATCTGTTACTTACACATACATACATAAACATATTTTATATGTAGTTATGTTTTGGCTTGAGTTATGTGGAGATACCCGTAGTTGTTGCGACTTGCTCATTTTTTTAATTAATCACCCAGTTTTAAATGAAAAGAGAAAAATGTGATGGTTACTTATGAGATAACCTATCTGTTGAAAATTGTTCACTTAAATATTTTTTTCTGAAAGGAGATAATTACCAAATGACTACACGATGTTAATAGTGGCATTGGCTTCCTATAACGAAATGAAATTTAAAAAAAAATATACGTTAACTTGTAGTTTGAAAGATGAGTTCCACTAATTCATATTTCTACAGCATCCGCTTAACTTTTCACTATTCATGTTATATTTTACTTCAAACTAAATCGCTCAATATCCCTCCGACACAAAATAAAACACTTAATAACACTAAAATTGTTCGGCAATAATATATAAGAAGAGGATAATATAAAAATTGCATATCCCGGCTTAGGACGCACGTGGCGAAGCGATCTGAAGCGATACTTATCTCGCTTCGCTTCTCACCCTATCGCTAACAACGTCAATATTTTTTTTGCGAACTGTACTTTGAACGCTTTCCGTTTTTTTTCATTCTTTGGACGATTTTGACCTAATTGTTTTAATACTTGAAGGAGTAAAGTGTTACCCAGTAATTGTCGTAATTGGGTTGTGGAAGTCAGATAGGCAGTTACAACATGTAAAATACTGGTACTCAGCTGCATCTGGTTAGACTGGAAGCCGAACCCAAAATATATGTATATAATTTATATATATATATTTGGTAAGAGGCTAGGCAGATGATGATGGTTCCAGAACGTCTTGTGTGAATCACATCATTCTGCAATCACCATCACCATCACTATCATCATCTTCATCATCATCATCGTTTCGCTGAATATTAGAACTTTAAAGCACAATCAATCGATCCATTCTTCAAGCCCTACTTTGTGCTAGATTTGAGACCGAATTACTATCAAATCCATTTACATTGATATTTCAAGAATATTGAGAGTTTTGTTCTAGAAGCGTGGGACTCGGGCTTAAGCATAACAGGGCCTGCAGTCTCGACATTAGATAGCGACAAAAATCTGTCGCTAAGTCGTATCGATGTCAAATTCTTTTAATAGATTTTCAACTTTATTTCCAAAGCATAAGGTTGAAAATCTATTAAAGGAATTTGACATCGATACGACTTAGCGACAGATTTTTGTCGCTATCTAATGTCGAGACTGCAGGGCCAGATGTAAAGACACTTAACGAAGCTCAGAGTCACTTGTACTCCCCGTCGTTGTAATTTTTTTTAATATAAAGCATACCTGGGAACCTTCTGGTTACGGAGATATTGAAGGTCAAAATTTCAACTTTTACTGACGTTTTTTTACGAAAACAAGCTTTTAATGTTATGTAACCATTTAAATACCCCAACGACCCCTGCACCATTGCGCACTACCGCAAACAGCAAATTTTCACACCAAAAATAAAAGTCGTTTCCCAGAAAATATTTTTGTGCAATGTTACTTAGTTTGATGTACAGAATGTGTACTTGACGGCTATGTGATGGGTCTTTTTACTTCCTGTATAACCTTCCTACTAAGCAAGTTATCAATTCCAACTTGTTATTGTTTGTTTAGAAAAACATGTGGCTTCCTCTACCTACATAGATTACCTCTACCTACAAAGATTTGATTTTTCTAAGTTTGTTTGTTACGCCTTCACGCTAAAACGGCTGAACGGATTTGGATGGAATTGGGCATATGGGTAGACCATGACCTGGATTAGGACATAGGATACTTTTTATCCCGAAGTTTCCACGGGATCCAGACTTATGTGGGTGAAACCGCGGGGCGCAGCTATCCATACTAATATTATAAATTCGAAAGTAACTTTTTCACGCCTAAACCGATTTTGATAAAAGTTGGCGAGGAAATAGATGGCATCCTGGGGGAGGACATAGGTTTACATTTTATCCCGGTAGCACGTTCCCGTGGGATAATTTCCGACATCCACGCGGGCGAAGCCGGGGGCAGAAGCTAGTTTTAAATAAAACACTAATTTTAGCCAAAATCTTTATCAATTTATTGATTCTAACGCTCGAATTAAGCCAAAAACTTCACCCACGTCTAAAATTCAAAATCATTGTAATAAGTAGGTACTTACTTAGTCGTTAAATATTTGTATCACACACGTGTTGCGCGACGGGGGTCACAGGGGTGCAGGCGTGCGGGGGGGGGGGGGGGAGGATGTTCCTATATTACATTATATTGAGTTTAAACCTCGTAATTAACTAGTTCGGCTTAGAGGGGGTGCGACTACTCATTTCTTGAGATTTTGAGATGAATTTTGTAGAATCGGATTGTGGGAGGTATTCACAATGTAAGGGACATTGATGTGCAACCGTTACCATGACTTCAGCACTTGATTCTAGACCCCAGCGAAGAAATCGGCTATTTAAAATAATCGCTGGTTGTTAAAAATAAAACAATTCTGGTGAGTCTAGAATCATGTGATCAATTCCTGGTTACAGTTTGCGCGCCAATGTTCCTTACACCGTGTATACAGCATGTACCAGAAAGGTTGAGCACACCTGTCTGATACATTCTGTATAGACGTTAAAATCTTTAATAATTGACCGAGCGACCGCGAAACGTCTCCGTTTTTAAGGGGCCGTGCACGAAATCGACTGATTTTGATCAATTTTTTCTGAGAAAGGGAAAGGAATTTAAACAAAATTATATGTGATTTGAAAAGTAGAGTTCTTATTCTTTAATGTGGCTGAAAGGGATTTTTCAAATAAATTAAGTATTCTTGGAAAATCACAAAAATTCACAATAAGTTTTCCAAAAAAAGACGCGAGGCTGACGTTTGATCATCTTTTTACAAGAAACTGCTTTTGATTTTAAACACTTGGGCAAAAATGCTTTCGTATGTCTGGATGTCCGGCTGTTCTCCTCTACAGGTCGCATTTTTCAACCGATTCTCGTGAAATTTTGTGAGCAGGTTCGATAATTATATGGAATTTTCTTGTCCATTCAGTTTTCCGAAATTTTTCAAAATGGCATAAATTTTTCAAAAAATTATCGTATTAGTGCCATTTTGCGGTTTTTGTTTTCAGGATTTTGTTTTAAGGTACGGTAGGTAAGGTACATGTATGTTGAACATTTATTCAGTTTTAAGCTATGCAAAGACAGACTCGCGAGGCCTACAGCTCACAGAGCCACTAGTAGATATAATGTGAAATCAATGACGCTTGAAAATGTGGAATCGCAAATAAATCGTGTACCTACTTACATAGAGGAGCCTAAACTACAAATGCATTATTATTCAAGAAGAAGGGAGAATAAAAGGCCTTTTCCAATGCTTCTAAAACAAACTACCCTGACGTTCCATGAAAGAATTAGCAAAAAAAGATAACTTACCTACGTTTTTCGTTCGCAGGCATGGTGTGTTTTAAGACCTTGACGTTTTACCTTACTTTATGACCTTGGGATAAATATGACGTAAAAGTCGATTCGACTCGATTTCTCAGTTGCAGCCCGGAGTCTGGGATTGTGCCCGGTTGATGGCAGAAGCTATTACATCTAGGGTTACCATATGGAAAATTTAAGTCCTGACAAAAAACCTGATTTCTGTAGAAAAGTTCTGAGATTTTGTCGCAAACGTAATCAACGACGACGTATTTTTGTTTTCACACGATGTGTTTTTTTGCGGTTTATGATTTTTTTAATACTATGTTGATGTTAATTACGTTGATTTGTGATTTGTGCTGTGATATCCAAAGAAGGTTATATTTTTGTTTATGTTGATTGTAACTTACCAATAAAAAAAAAAAACTGAAAAATCTAGATAGAGATACTTTATTTTATTAAAAAATCGCAAAATCTTGAGATTCCCGAGATTTCTCTCAATCCGGCTGCAATCCTGTCAGGAGCCAAAAATTCCTGAGATCTCAGGACAAATCCTGAGATATGGTAACCCTAATTACATGGGACTTAAACATAACTGGCGAATGTTATAAAATAACAAACGACTGCAGCTATTCCGATTTCAAAATGTAACTTTTAATTACACATGCGATTAATTACATTCCAAAAACTATGGGGTACAGCGATACCCCAAAGGTATTTCTGCAAGTGACAACAATATTAGCAGCACATGACAGAAAGACAACCGCCATCTATATTTATTTGCTCTTCCGATTACGCACTCAACATCAATGTAAGCCTTAAATCCTTTGAATTGTGGTATTAATTTCCCTCCAACACTTCTTAGTTTTAAGTAACTTTTATAAGTTTTTAACTCAAACAAAACTATACCGAAAAGTTTGTGAATAAAAACTGTTTCTGCTTGTCAGTAACTGTGACTTTACTCTTACACTCTCATCATATAAAATGTGACCTTATTTCTTTACAACAAGGTATGTTTTCGCATGTCTAGAAAAGTGTAGGGTGGATGGCACTATCATCGGCCACATGCATGTCACGTGCGCGACACGCGTCATCTCCGATAATCTTCTTTGCCGGACTCCTTTGTTACAATTTGTTGCCGCGCCGATATTTTCCCGACCCCTGAGATCCAAATCTCAGATATGATCAGTAATGATATTTTAAATCAGTGTTTTGAACGAGCTATTTATTGAGTTTCGTTATAGCGTGGAAATTGGATGTTGTATCTAGATATTAACTACTAAGCTGTTGCTGAATGATGTATTTTTTGCTTGTTTTTTCTTTTTATTTACCTAAACTTATGCAGTGAGGATAACACAAGTTACAGACCTAGTTACAGGCCATGCAAAAATAACAAGCGTGGTGATAATAATTAAAAGCTCGCTATTATTGGCACAATGACAAACGCGCACAATTTAAAATAAAAGTAGTTAAGTAAGTCAAATGACACGAATTTTATTTCAGCAGTACGCCATTTATTTGAAATATGATTCATTTAACCAAAAGTCGATATTAACAGCAAAAAATCACAATGTCCCCGTCACTGATGTTAAAGTGACAAGAAAATATCGCGATACAATGAAATAAAGTTGTCATCCCCAGTTAAAGGGCCGGGGAGCGTGTTAAATGCATTAATTTGGCCTGGATTTAGTGGTCCGGAAGTGATTTGCTACGGGAACGCATGTTCAAACGCGATATGACCCTGTGACGACAATTGACCCTCTCACCACTTATTTTATGTCAATAAATAAATATAGACTTTAATGTCTTATGTATAGAATGCAATTTTAAACTGCGAATAATATTAATAGTAGTATGAATAGTTAACAAGGTTTAGTATCGTTATATTTTTTGTTGAGGGTCGTTACTGTTACGACTTAGCGATAGTTACGCTTTTGTTTGCTTAAGCTCTTTATAATATGAACATATTTTTTTCCATATCGATCGCACTCAAAGTTATAATGAACTAGAATATTAATAAAACAACGTTCACCTTTCTCGTCAGAGTTAATAAAAAGCGACGTTTCTCCAACGAATCGATCCCGAGACGTTAATATATTCAACGTTAAGCACCTCTTAAATAATCCACGTAAACACAATATAACCCGATATTCGATAAATGCGAAGACATCACACGCCCTCACTGCGATATTATGCCTACCTGGCTATACATCTACGATCCTTAACGGTACCCTCTGATAACTTAAAGACTTTATCCCCTGTACTGGAATTTTTACGGCAACAAAAGCCTTCATATTTTCTTTATTCATGTCGTGTCAAAATCGCCCCGTCTGCCCCCTTTAGACGGTGGAAAAAAGAGATAGCTCGCCAACTCTTTCGCACTCATTCAAAATATGTATTTCCATCTCACAGTTTTCCCTCTGTTTTGGTTTTTATGTTTTTCTCGATATTCCTCGGTGAGAGTACTTAATGTTCTTTCATTTTTTCTTAAAACCGTCACCAACAGGGTGATTGTGCGAATATCTTAATTAATTTATGTTAAGTATTTGAGAGGGCGACGTTTGTTAGTAAAGGGTGTTGTATAAAACGGGGTTTACATTATGACACTAGTGTCGTGAAACAGTAGCTAGACTGTTTTGTTTCGGGCTATAGCTAAATAACACCTAGTATTTTAAAAAGTGATAAATTCAACTACCACGCTGTCATATCTCATGTTAACTGCTCAGATTAGTTGGCTGAAATAATTGTTATTATTACTCTATATGACAGCGCGTTAGTTGAATTTATCACTTTTTCAAACACCGGGTATTAGTTAGCTATAGCCCAAAGCAGGGGCCTACTCCCTAAGCACGATGTCCGTAGTTTCGGATGAAGTTACGGACGTTTTCCACTCCGTATCACTTACGGACATATAATAACATTAAATCGGGGCCCGAAATAAGAATGAATGACAAAACCACTTGACAATTGTCCCTATTCCCGGTGTGTTTATGGCCGTCCGAAAAATTTAATTTAGCACTTGTTTTGACGTATCAACTATTTTCGGACATGCCCATATCTTCGTTGACGGACTTAGAGAGACCCCCTGAACAGTCAAGCTACTGTTTCACGACACTAGTGTCATAATGTAAACACCGCTTAAATAGTCAGCGGCTCAGGTCGTAAACTGTCGGAGTAATTTTTGCGAGGTTCTCGGTGTTATTACTGTATCTTTTGCGCTACGTTAACTTTTATAGCGTCTTTATGTTTTGTAGCTTTTTTATAACTATGAAAGAGTTAGGTAAATGGCTGGTTGGCATTCATGGCAGTATTTCGCTCTTAAAATTCACTTGATAACAGCTAGACTATAAAGTAAAAAAAGATGTAAAAGCTGAGAGTTACTGTTATGAAATGAGGCTAAAATGTAGATTTATGTGTACCTCTAATTTAATCTGTGGAAGATTTTGTGGTGCTGAATTCTTTTAAAGGCGTTTCAATATTTGGGGTCTACTACTTAAAATAATTATTGTAGCAATTTAGTGGGACTAGAAGCGGCCATCATAATTGCTACAATGCAATGTGAAGATTGCGTCCTACTTAATTTATTTCTGCCCTGATTTTTTCTTGATTTTATTTCGTTACAGTTTTCTGATGGTTTTTTTTTTGTTAAAGACAAGCCTTGATATTGTAAAGTGAAAAGCCTGCCTACATTGTTTTTTTCAATAAAAAATCTCTCGCAAAGAGCAGCCTCTATAATGGAAGACGTATCGACGTCTAAAGGATGTCCCAGTAGGGAGCGGCCCCGTATTCAAAAAAGGGAAAAAAATGAAGAAAAAAAGTTATAACGTCATATTGTTTTGCCGCCAAGTGGTGGGGACAAGGGGGCGAAAGGGGAGTCCTGTATAGTGCCAGGGAAAGATAAGGCGTTATAGCATTCTGTATATAGCCGCCGTATAGCTGGGATGCTGTACCCCATTGTATTTTATGAGGCGCCCTTTCGTATTTTTCATACTTTCTGAAAGGCTTTTCGATAAAGTGTAACTGTCTGATCTCGATATTTTTGAAGATACGGTTGTGTTAAGGAAAGGTGAGTGCATAATCACTAAAATTTAATTCAAATTGATGAAAAAAATCAGATATCAATGTCTTTTCTTGTCAGGATATTATTTTGTGGTTTAACAAAATTTACTACAAGTATGTATTTTTTAAAGTTTCCCTAAAAACATTGCCCTTTCGATATATTTTATATAAGTTCCATTCGCCGGCCATTCATGCGAATGTGAAAACTAAGGTTTGACAATTTCTTTGTAACCGTTACATTTACGTTACCTACACCACCATCTTTATAACTAGGTAGAGATCGTGTAATTTAAAACTGCACGCCCCTCCACAAAAAAGTCTTTACAAACATTTGAAATGTCTATGCAACAAGCAGTGGAGGGGAGTGCAATTTTAAACTCGAACATCTCTACATACTATGCAAATAAACGAATACCGACGAAATGTTGGTGTACTGTAGGTACTTAAACCTCTGCCTTACCCATCAGGGAATACAGGCGTTAGGTTATGTAATGTCTATTTTATACTTAAGTTAAAAAATAGTCACTTACACTAGGTATATTATCCGAAGAACAGACTCCTTCGCTCAGCAGACGGTCCCGAATCTCCCACGCGAAGATCGAAGGGCACTCCCTCTTGTACTGGGCAATCTTGCTGACCACCTCAGCTGTTGCTACCCGAGGCTTCGAGCCCCCGATCGCACGGGGTCGTATTGAGCCCGTCTCGTAATACCTGTGAACAGAATGAGGGTTAAGACAAGAGCTTATGACTGTAGGGCCGATTTTCGAAATGATGTAGGAACTGCTGATGTATTCTGTAAAAATCTCACCGTGAAAATTTATATTAAGTGAGTTTGAAGTGAGCTGTCATTTCGCTTGATACTAGTTTGACACTATTGACAGCTTACTTCACTTAAGTTTTCATAGGGTGATTTTTACTCAATTGGCTGGCTGGTGATAAAGCATTTTACACTGAACACGGAGATGCCGCGCCAGCAGCGTCTAGAGACACGAATTTTATTAATACTGAATTAATAAAATTCGTGTTACGGAAAATGCGTTGATTTCACAATTCTGTCACGGTCCGCCATTCGAAGCCGTCCGTTTCTAAACCTACGTCATTAGAATGTTCAAAACTTATAAAATTATTAACATCATACTATGTAAAACTACAAACTACTTAACATTTTCACTGACGTGACGGCCAGAGGCGTATTTTTTTTGGTGTTTGACTTGACGTTACGCCCACAAGCATTTTTTCGTGTTTGATATGGCGCTACGCCTACAGGCGGTTAATTTTACCAAGCCAAAACAGACAAACCTCTCGTAGCCGTGTAATTTTGTGTACATTACTAAAAAGCCACGTGATCCAATGTCGTATTGCACTCACAAACATTTTTCTACTGTCATATTACAGGTACCTTGACTTGTTTTTTACGCCAGTCCAGCTATATCTGTTTTAGTTATTAACTACTAAGATAAGATAAGATAAAATATTTATTTCGCAAATATGGGTACAAAACAAGGTGACATAAAACCTAACTTATGGACGTAATTTGTAGTCTGACCAAATAAATGATCGTTATTATGGTTATTATAGGCGTGGTATTATTTGTATGAAATTTTTTAGTGTCATTTTCAGAATGTCAACTTTATTCCAGAGTCCGTGAAAGTGTTAAAAACAAATAAATTCTGATTCTGATCAGTGTCGTTTTGCGAGTGAACCGTGACACGCGTGGTTAGTATGGAAAGTGTTGACAATGATTCTTTGAATGATTGTTTGAACTCTGTGATTTTACTTTTAATATCATTTAAAAAGTGTAGAACTCTCTGCCAGCGTCTGTGTTCCCTTCCACATTTAACCCGTCTGCCTTCAAAGCAAGAAAGAATAGGCATCTTTTGGGCCGTGCCATCGCAGACCTCATCCATCGCTTTCCATCAGGCGTGATCGAGGTCAAAAGTAGGTCCATTTGGCAATAAAAAAAACAAAAAAAAAAATATATCAGATGGTTTAACTATGGGGTTTCATTGGCATTACTTACTAATAAAACAGGTATCTCTGAAAAGATTTCTGATTCGTTTTTCAAAACCAAAAATAGTGTGGGATCCTCTTGGCCGAGATATATAAACGTTACTGAGAACATGCTTTGATCCAGATATGTTACGTCTTTACTACGCACTTGTAGTTTGACAGTTGTGCGACAGTGACAGGAATAACATTTAGCCACAGTACGTGGCTAAGCAGCGGTTTTACACCTCGGCTTATTTATTTTTTTGTCAATTTTGGTATGTTATTGATTGCGTCGCCCTAAACCTGATTTTTATTTTGCTTAACTAGCAAGTAGTTAAAGTCTAGCTGAAATAAACGCCTCGTTAAAATTTTATGGGTATTTCACATTATGCGTTTATTTGATAACGGTAAGTACTTTCATGGTATGTTAGAAAAAGAAAATACAGTTCTCACACAGGTCTACGGTTATATTTATTTTACCTCAAATTGTCGAGTATTTGGCTTCAGAATTTCGAAGCGTAATTTGTATTGCAAGAAGAGTCCAAGACAGATTCAAGTTGCATTTTTAGCCGAGTGTACCTAAATGAGTTTTTAGAGCTAAAACCGATCAAGACGTTTCACTTTTTATTCATTTTTGCCTTTCATTCGGCATATTTCACGCGAGTGAAGCGTCTGTTATAAGTTTAACTAGTAGGCATGAGAAACTATTCTAGGTTTATTGTTTTTAGCACTTTTGGTTAACATGACAATTTGACATCAGATCTAGGTACTTTTTATGAAACTCATGTGATTGGTTCACAAAAAATATAACAAAAAAACGTATAAATGGCCGTGATCTTGGGCAGCACATAAATTGGACGGACTTTTAGAAAACTGAAGTAAAGTATTTAATGTCTGTTACAAAAGTATGTGATGAAAGTATAAACAAACTGTGTTCAGGTTAAATAATTACACAATCACTCACTCATGGAAATTATTACACATTCAACTGTATTTAGCAGGTTTCAAATTTATATTTCTACACTTTTTTCTACAATATTTTTTAATTTATTGAACTGTAGTTGTAAAACTTTCGACGAAAATTTAGGTTATAAAATTAACCTCAATTGCCAAATGAGAACATCTTTTCAACAAGAATTTAGGGTTTAAGTGTTCTAATAATCCAAAATTATTACTCAATTTGAAAGTGGCACTAACAATCGGCATCCAGAAGTCCGTTTTCTGATCTATTTGTTTACATTTTCATCAAATACATTTGGAACCGATCATACGTTCATTCTACGCCGGTTATCTAAATGGGAAAAATTTCATGGTTTGTTCAGTGCCAATCTAGAATTAGGTCTTTAATATGTAACCAGGTTATACCAACAGTCCCCTTTACCAAAGGGTGGGCAGACAGCCGTCGGTATCAGGTTGCGACTACTCGGTGTCAGGTTCGATGCCAGGTAAGTGCACTTTTTATTCGCTTTGCTCGCCAGCTGACGCGCGTTTTTTATTGCGGTAGTGAAGACTTTTAATTTTGTTTTTCGGAGGTGGATGTGCGATTGTTGTTATCAATAGCCTTTCACTTTTTATCATTTTTATTCGGATGGTACAAGTATGAAGGTACCCTTTGAAAATAAAATCACAGAATTGTGTAGGTAATATTAAGAAACCAATGTAACCAATAAACTATTTTTTCTTTCGTTCTTTACTTTAACTAGGTATGTTTATTATCGATTTAAAATGGAGTCCTATTTTTGAAAAAAAAAAATAGTCGAGTCAATCACTATTTACCGAATCTATGCATAAATAAGTGATTATGCACCTATGATAAAGAAAGAATTCCAAAGAAATCGGCAGAATTTTTCCAATAAAAAATAAAAGGATCGAATTTTCTGTTTACAAACCCAATTGTAACCTCATCAACCAACTAAATCTAACAACCGCAGTGTCCATACGTCCACAACTCCTAAACAAGCAACTATGCGAGGTATGCAGTAAGGTACACCTCTAGCAACTGGTCGCCACCGCAGGCTCATAGTCTGCCGCGCCTCATAGCTGACCGCAACCGGCCCGGAAAGAACTGTACATATGGTACGAGAGTAGGTATGCGACAGAGAGTAAACTTTGTAAGATTTCGCTTCCGTGAAGATTCGCATCATCGACTTTTTATATTTTCATAGATTCTAAAAACAGCACCCTTTAACTTTATATCTAGTGTGGATAAGAACACAAACAAATGCGTTGCCATAGGTACACTATTCAATGACACATAACCTATGTGCATGAAGACGGCAAGATTGTCTATTCCACCTGTAATTGCGTAACTGCACATTCGAAATCGTATAGTTTTCTTTTTAACAATTCTTGTTATCCATAGCACTGATCTAGGCTTAGAGAAGACGGAATTTGCAGATATATTGCTGAATTCTCCAAATGTAACCTATGGTCATGGAGGTATGGTGTTTAGGCGCGTCGAGAACTCGAGACGTTACGCACACATAGTCTTGCATCACTAGTAATACAATAGTATTAAGCTTGGTCTCTGTGTCTATATACTCATGTATCTTCTCCTTCTCTCTTTCTTATGGTTGATGTGTTTCATAGGTTAAATGAGAGGGTGGTTTAAGGAAATATGGAAGGTGTTTTATGACAAATTCAAGAATGATTTTACCCTAATACTCTGCCTCATATAGCATCTGACCACAATGATCGCCTCGGAATGAACTGTACATATTATGGAGTCACGGCACGAAATTTGCGGCTGAGTTATTTTATAGAGGTATTGGTTTTGAACAATTACGGAATGTAATAGAATTTAATCCTATGTATTTTTTTTTGTCTTGTGCGAAATGATGACACCCCATATTGGAGTTTCTTTATACACGTTGCTTAAAGTTAATGATTAACGTCTTTAAACCCATGAAAATAGTATGTACAGCTTACCCATACATTTTTGACATTAAAACGTCTCATAACTTTGGGTAACGTTCATAAATAAACCCAATTACATCAATGAGCATGGATTTAAAATGGATTTTGACAGTTATTCGAAAAGAGTATGTTTAGTTTATGGAATAGAACATGTGCCATATTATGTCGCTTGATTTCATGCATGGCAGCCATTTTATTCATCCCAGTTCGCTTTAGTCACGCTTAAATAGTGTGTTATACACAATTTCCGTACAAAATCTGTTTTTGAAGACACTATTTCCAAGTCACTAGACAGACTGTTGTTATAAAATGCCTTTACTCTGCTGTCTTTGTTTCAACCGGCCCCATGGTTCATCGTGACTGGCTGTCCGCAAGGTGACGGCACAGAGTAGTGACGGGCGGGTAACATGAGAAGTTCAGCTTTTTATCTAGCTATAATACGTCAAGGCATTTTTTTAGACTGTGACTCTGCGGTTACGGATACGATGTTTAATTAAAAAATATTATTAATATTTGTTTATTTATGTTACTGTTGCATCTGATTCGGTGTGAATATCCGATGTAAAATGTTAATTTGAAGATTTGTGGCTTATGAGAAAATATTTTCGGTCAAAATGCAAAGCCAGACAACGTTTTTTCTAAAATTTTATTTCAATCGTCACATCTCTTTCAATTTATGGCGAGAAAAATTAATTCCTTTTTATGTATTCATAATCTATTTTTAGAGCTTTGACGTGGTACAGTCGACTGCACGTCAGTGGTAACTCTTTGATCTTGAGCTGGAATAGCATAGTACGAAATTTTATTAGAATGCGAGGCCAGCTTATACTTGCTTGTGTTACCATTCACGTACGAGCTACTGTAGACTGTAGATCAGCTGTTTGGAGATGCAACACACACACAAACACACAAACAAAACGTCACAGAACGGGAGTGCAGTTGAGACAAAAGGTGCTGACTTCTGACTTCTACACCCAGTAACTGGTTAACATGATAGCCCTTCCTTGGTAAGGCTGATGGTTAAACTTTCGGGCTTCTGACTCCTGTAATAGCTGTCAAAGATCAACGAATGACAGCCGGGACCAACGGCTTAATGTGCTTTCTGAGGTATGGAGGGGTCTTAGTAAAGACAAATTTTTCGAACATATGAAGCACATTATTAGCGGTATCCTTCAAAATGATTCAGATTATGATTGATAGTGTGTTACGCAATAAGGGTGCTGCCGAGTATGTTGGAGATTTTAGGGTGCAATGGAGAAAAACGTGTAGCGAGGAGTTTGCCCTCGTCTATTCAAATATCTGTCAAGTTTTTATCCCTCTCATTCCCCAATGCACACTACGACATTGCCACTATGTACAAAAGCTATACAGACCTGCCGAGTATCTTGGAGACGCAGCCGTTGGAGACCTGCAGGATGCGGCTGATGTCGCAGGGCCGTGCGCCCGAGTGCGCCAGCTCCACGATCTTCTGGCGCGTCGAGTCGGGCAGCGGCCGGCCTCCTACAAACACCCCGCCGAGCTGGTTAACACCGCTGTGACCTGCCGCACCATACCACTGCTTACTCCAATTAATCACGCGTTTTGATTCACGTGATGGGCTTTTGTGAAGCTCAAGCCTCTGAGGCCAATTTTTTTAAGCTACTGTCTACTGTTTTTTTAAATAAAGATTTGGGATCCTTACAGTTCCCAGAAACCCCTTCTTCTGAGCCATCTCTAAGATGCCGCCATCTGGGGTCTAGGTTTAAATGGGTGGACCACTGCTTACTCCAATTAATCACGCTTTTTGATTCACTTGACAGGCTTTGCCTTATGGGCTGAAGTTCCACGGTCTACGGTCTTAGATAGTTTTTTTTTACAAAAATAACCGCCATGTTTGGTTCAATTTCTTTTAGTGCAAGTAAGTGGCAAATAATATACTACTTACTGCTTACTTGCATACTACTTTTATAGGCATTTTTAAGGTACGTCTACGTTTGTACCGGTTACTTATGAGTATAGTTTCATTAAGATTACCATTTAAGGTCTAGTTTTCATGATTTATTATTTCATTAGTAGTAAGCCACTTTGGCTTACTACCAATATTACTTCAAAAAGCCGTACCATTACGACTGCTCACTCTTATTAATAACGTGTTTTGATTGACGTGGCTGAATGATTTATGCTAGGGTCTACTTTTATATCACTACGATGTTACCAGCTTATTAGTTTCTGTTCAGTTTTAGTGTGTCCTCACATAATGTCATGGGGAGTAAACATCTTGAGAGAGAGAGAAAGGGACACATAAGAAATATTCTGTTGAAAGCTACTGCAGAGTCAAGAAAGACACTCAGTTTTGCATGTAAATTTAACTGGCGTACAAGGTCACGTGTCTCACTCAGGGAACATTTGATTTTACTGCTCTTTCAAACATGGGGAGAAAGGTGCGGAATAACTACAAATATTTTCTTATAGAGCTAATTCTAACGATATCAATGTACTTCGCAGTAGAGATGCAGTTTTCAAGAAACATTACGCTAGTTTCGTTCAGCTCAACTATCTTAAGATTTTAATCCTCACTCACTTTTAAGAATTTTGAATAATCAGTACTGTATTTTTCTATGTGCATTCGTTTACAATCCACTGAATGTCTCGTTATTGCCTGACTATTTTAGTGAGATACAGAATCAAGGTGACCATCATCCACTACCATGTGACCACCATCCCGCCGACCGCGCCCACCGTGTCCTCTCCGTGTGTCCTGACGACTATAGAAAAGGCTTTTCACGACTAAAATATTAAGAAAAAGTAGTCCCAATGTAGTCGTACACTCCCGAAACTTACACACACAACAGTACCAGTATGAGCACATTTAATATCTTCAAAACGAATCTACTGCGAAATACAAAGACAGTCCTGCCAACCTTAGCCTATAAGTATCAAGTCATGGTATATAGTCACCATTACCTTTACCTTTGTGGGCTAGGTCATCCATTCTGTCCAGCAGGTTCCCGTCCGGGGGCCAGGGGCTGATGGGAGGTAGCTGCTGCGCCGGCAGCATGGTGTATACCCCGTACTCTTCTATGGTGACGACCTGGGATCATATATTAGTAGGTCACGGGTGGATGGTAGATGTCGTTTGAGGGTCTGCAGTTTTAAAAGGTTGGTATAAAGAATATTCTCGCTTTAAATGAGGAGTTAACTTTCTGGCTATTTTAGGTGCGATTTTCATTGGATCGCAGTATATCTTGAAGTATTCACTAATTAGATTTCAGACTTTTGGTTTCCGAATGACCGCTATGTGATTTTGTAAAACTATATTCCTTGTTTAGTGAGGCATGTTTTATATCTAATTAGCATTCATACCAATTTTGACAGTTCAACAACTTTCATTGCGTTATTAACGTTGCTGAGCAGACAAATTTTTCGAACATATGAAGCAATGAATTAGCAATAAGTATCAAAATTATTCAAATTGTGATTGATAGTGTGTTACGCAATTAGGGTGCAGAGCAACGTAGCCTGACCCTGAAGAACAATCAATCTACACGCAGGGCTTTAAATCAAATTTGTATTAGTTTAACTCAAGTTATAATTGTTGCTCATATTACGTGAGTGCTTATCATGAAAAGCCGCATAAAAAGAACCTCGGAATACATAAGTAATAGTTGTAACTTAAACTTTTTTAAACTTAATCTGCACCGTCAACGCAAAATCAAACGCATTATTTTTTAGAAACCACAAACTATTCTTGGTATACACCACTGAGAATGAATATACCTACTACTCTTATCTAGTTGTGTTAGCACTGTCTATTTCTTCTTAAAGAAATAAGGGTTAAAACCTAAAAAAAATTGGCAGAACAATCTTTTAAGCGCTGCCAGACGACTTTTTCTGGTGATTATTAAAAAAAAACTGTAGTAAACAATTTAATAATATCTAAACCATAACTAAAATTCTATAATATCTATAATTTAATTTTGGGTTTTGTTCTGTTCACTAAATCCGTACCGGTGTCTGAAAAGTGAATCGACACAAAACTTGACTCACTAAAACAACAGAAGCCAGGCTAGAAAGACACGAATTCGACCGTCTTGCAGCAAATTTTTGTCTTGATTTTTGATAGGTCAACATTGCAAAGGTGTAAAAAAAAATAAGAAAAATATCAGCCTACACTTTTATGAAATTCGGACTAGATGTAATCTAAAAAACCATAACATAAATCAACATAACTAGGACCAAAACCAAAACCTAACCTAGGTTAGGATCAAAACCACTACATATGCACTTTTTTCAATAAGGCATAAATCGAAAAAAACCTTAATAAATAGTGAGCACATATATTTGTATTTTTTTGTTACAGAACGCCATTTATATAAACCTAAACATAACATCACGCCTGTATTCCCCGAAGGGTTAGGCAGAGGTGTACATATAGTACCTACACCCACCATTTGCCATTGCCATGCCATTGTCATTTTGACCATTTACCTTTTTTTTTTTTCTTAGGGACCTATTTATCACGTAAAACCCTGTTCCACCAGCCATTTTCGTTTTTTTTTTTTTTCTTTTTTTTTTTTTTGGGTGTGAAATCATCAAATGACCCCTCCCGCTCTGGGCGGAGCGGAAGGGCGTGTCAGACTCTTACTGACTAAAACCCACCCGTGTTCCTTCAGTTGCCTGTGCGCCAGGGCCACGGTAACTCTTTCGAACAATCCGCGACCCCGGCAGGCATCGGTCCTATCGGACCCCGTCAATGGTGCTGACATCTCTTTGAGGCGCGCGTGGAACACGACGCGCCGTCGACCCGGGCCTGGTCCTTACCGGACGGTGAGCTGCCCATTGCTCGCCGTCCGCAAGCCCGCGCCTACGGTGGCCGGGAGTCGGCAATCGACTCCCGACGCCCAGGGTTGTGTTGCTGTTGTGTTCGTAAAACGTAAAAAACTGTTCTAAAACAGCTTTTTTTAACTGGATATATTGAGGTTTTGAACCTCGATATCCGTGTTTTGAACTAAACGTTAATATTAGACATCATTTTAATATGGAGAATAAGCTATATTGAAGTACGCAGGTACTGCTAATGTGATATAATATGAAAAAAAAATATAAATCCTACCATTTTATCCATTTTGTGCAGAAATCTTGAAAAAAAAAACGAAATTGTCAAAAGTGGATACAAAATGTAAATGAAAAATTATAAATTATTTTATTTCTGTAAGTAGGTGGTTTTGATCCTAACCTTCTCCATTAATAACACGCACTGACATAACTGTACGCCGAAGATATTTCGCGTTTATTAATAAGGTTCGTTTCTGCACCAACCTATCCTGCCGCAGGTCAGGTGGCAGAAATTTCTTAAGAAATAAGCAGTAACTTTGTTCTCAAGCCTTCTTTATTATTGTTTCCTAAGTTGTTTGTTTTGTCTGTTGTGTAGAAATAAATAGGTGGTATACAATTTAGAGACAAAAATACATGAAAACATTGTTAACACTAAAGCATAGGAGCATTTTGAATCTATCAAATATATCCACCGAAATTAAAGAAGAGTTAAAAAAACAAAAATAGCAGCGATGAGCTGATTATAAATGTGAGTCTTCATAATGTGCGCATATCGAAATGAGAGACACTGAGTTTAATTTTATCGACGCAAAAAAATATAAAAAAATTAAAAAAAAAAACTCAAAAGAAAGGGTCTCTTCGTGCTAAATAAATATTATAATATATAAACTAAATCATTCTCTCTTCGTACGTAGCCGAGTGCAAGGCCTTTCTTTAACAGTTGATAGGAAATGTTGTGATTGAGTTTGAGATATGGTATTTTCACTTTTAGAAACCTGATACGATGGATAATAATTTAAAGTAATAAAAAAGGATAGGTAATCGGGTATTTAATTGAGAAATTTTACAATTATTGTAAAAATTTATGAAAATTTATCAGATTTTTGTTAAAAAAATCCTTTAATTTTCGATTGAAGGCGATTTTATTTCATTAGTTTTTTTTTATGAGGACGCCCTATTACTTCCAGTCATTACTGAGTTTGTTTCATCGTGATAGATAGATTAGTTTAAAAGTTATACAGATTTGTTTACACAGAGGTCACAGCAGCGAACGAGAATTTAAAAAATGCTATAATTATTAAATATTTTTTCCGTCGATAAAATTAAGCTTAGTTTCCCTCATTTCTATATGTGCACATTATGAAGACTCACACTGTATATAGATTTTGCCGATCAGCCGACTATCTACAGTGATTAAACTATTGGATATACGAGTATTTGAATGATTTTTTGTATATAGAATGGAAAAGTCATTAGGTATACGAAGTTTGATTCATTGTCATGTCCATCTTGTAAATGATTTTTGATTACAATGTTTTAAAGAAAATCAAGCTCAGACATTTCATATTTGACATAATATCCTTTCGACTACAGCTCCACAAACCACCCTTCAGTTCCCATGGGTGTTGTAAGAGGTGATTAAGAGATTATCAGGAGGGTTGTGGGCATCCTATGTGGCAGTAACCGTGTACCTACTGCCATCATGGATCCGCCTGCCAAGCGTGAAGATTAGGACGATGTAAGGGGAGTTTGGGATTCCACAGAGAGCATTTTATGAGTTGATATTTAAATAGGTACCTACTTTTATAATGATATATCCTTACAGACATGCTGGTTAATATGGTCATATAATTCTTCTGCTTGAAAATTCGGCAACATAACTTCCAATTCTTCGAATTATTGTTACGAAAAATTTAAACTTCGAAAAAAATACCTATAGTTAAACCGAAGCAAATACTGGGTCAGCTTTCCTCCGCTTTTATTAACAGTAGGTTTTATTTTGTAACAATATTATTCCAAAGTTTAGTACCTACCTCGTTCCTCAAAAAAGTATCGATTTAAAAAGTCGCCTTATGAGTAGTTCGGTTGATGATTTCAAATCTGTTATGTGTGTTAAGTTTTCCATAAAACTTCGCTAAACGCAACGAAACATGAAAATATTAGAAAAGATCATTCATTTTCCAGCGTATCTGACTTCAGTCCCTTAAAATGTCTTGGAATATGAAAAAAAAAACGAAAAACTAACTACTACCTTACCGTACCTTTGTACTTAATACTAATATGCCGTATCTGTATCTATTTTACTGTGTGTACATAAATAATAAAATAAATAAATAAATAAATTTTTAAAGGTACAAGGTTTTTTTGAAAAAATTAATTGTGCTAAAAAAATATTTAAAGGGGTAAAAAATTGCATATCTCACTGTTATTGCTAACTACAGGTTACAACCTAACGAATACGATACCCAGACGAATTGGCTGAATTGTGACTGGCAAAAGGCACTACATTTTATAATTTTATTAGCTTTGGCTCGCGGCTTCGCCCGCGTGGAAATCAGAAGTTATCGCACGGGAACGGACTAGTGGAATAAAAAGCATCAAGGTCTTCCTTTTCTTCTTTAGGGTTTTGGTTTCCGCACTTAGTCCTTCAAGTGGACCATTGTGCGTGGTAGTATAATCAAGGTTATAAACTATCTGTGTACCAAATTTCATCCAAATCCGTTCAGCCGTTTTTGCGTTATTGAGTAACGAAAATCTGAACAAACAAACTTTCACATTTATAATATTATTAATAGGATTGGAAAACTTTGACATCATTTCGAGATACATATTGTCATAATGGTCTTCTACATGAATAAGTGAAAAATAGATTATAATAAGATCAGATGCGACTGGATAAAAAGCATTATTTTATTTAGCTTCAAAGATTGTCTCAACGTTAGTCCAATAAATTAGTATCAGAGATTATTTCAATAAAAAAATAGTGCTTTTAGTTATAATTGTTATCTTTTTCTCATGCATCGGTATTATCTCCTACATCCATGGTGTTATATTTTTTAAATGTTGCATTTCCACAGCAGCGGTTAGTCTAGAACTTTCCATGCCTATATCAGCCGATCTATTCAGTAAAAATCTCACCTCGTAAACTTAGGTGAAGTGAGTTTGAAGTAAGCTGTCAACAGTGACAATTCCTACCGCCAGGTGCAGTGACAACTCACTTCAAGCTCACTTTAGTTTTCACGTTGACACTGTTAAAGAATAGACGGACATGACTGCTGACACATCCTCTCGTGATAGGTAACCACGAAGATTGAGATGTAATTATATAATACTAGCTTCTGCCCGTGGCTTCGCCCGCGTGGATGTCGGTAATTACCCTACTGGAACATGCTACCGTGACAAAAAGTTGCTTATGTCCTTCCCCAGGATGCCATCTATCTCCTTGCCAAATTTTATGGAAATCCGTTCAGTGGTTTAGGCGTGAAAAGGCTACATACGGACAGAGTTACTTTTAAATTTATAATATTAATACGGATATAATATAAACATTAATATGTCCGAGAACAAAAAATTCGAAGACATGTGACATTCACCATTCCGAACTGGGCCCGCGTGGTGGATTATGGCCCACCCCGTCTCATAGAGAGGAAGCCTGTGTCCCAGCAGTGGGCACATTATATGCTGATTAGGTTAGGTTAGGTTAATATAGATACTTACTACCATACTACTTCTGCATCGCATATGTTTAGAGGGGCATTTCATTCATAACTAACTATGATGAGCTTCACGGTTAAGTATATATTCATTAAAGAGTAAGCATTCTGTACATTTCTCTCTTTTAACCATACAACAACATAATAGCGTATGTTATCGATAATTAATTTTCATTAAACCGTTCATGCAAGGAACGAATAAAGACTGCAGTTACCTCTGAAACATATTCTAGAAACGATGAATAAATCGTTTAGTTTTTTCTATATACAAATATTATTTATAGTGTATTTAATACGTATAGTGTACGCTGTAGACTTAGGTAAACAAGAAATTGAATTAAATGCCGTGATCAAGGAATTGCACGCTATGTATAAAGATGCTTTCGAGAATGGTAAAGTACCTAATTATTAAGAAAGTCATTGTTAATCCTTCTCATAAGTCCGTAGAAATAGAAACTCAGAACTAAGGAAAGATTATCCTATCCTACTAATATTATAAATGTGAAAGTTTGTGGGGATGGATGGATGTTTGTTACTCATTCACGCAAAAACCACTTTGATTTTGATTTTGGCTTTGAGATTTGGATGGAATTTGGAACACAGATAGTTTATAATCTGGATTTACACGTAGGATACTTTTTATCCCCGTAGTACGTTCCCGTTTGATAATTTCGACATCCACGCGGGCGAAGCCGCGGGCAAAAGCTAGTATTATAAATGTGAAAGTTTGTGAGGATGGATGGATGTTTGTTACTCTTGCACACAAAAACTACTAAACGGGTTTGAATGGAATTTGGAACACAGATAGCTTATAACCTGGATTAACATGTAGGATACTTTTTACCCCGGTAGTACGTTCCCTTGGGATAATTTTCGACCTCCACCCGGGCGAAGCCGCGGGCAAAAGCTAGTGAATATATAATTAGATAGATCAGCATTAATATTTCTTTTGTTTCAGAAAAAACATACATAACACGAAGACTTTTCACAAAAGACGGGCACTCACACTATACGTTACATGTGCAAAAATTGAAAGAAATGGATGGTGTAAAAACACACAATTTAAGAATAGAAGGCAGATCTAAACGGGAAGATACAATCATATACATAAATAATCCAGTAGAAGCCAGAATTTCTAACCCTTTCCTCAGCATTGATCAATTTAAAAGCGCTATGTTTGAACGAGTCGCAAAGCAGAAGAAAGAATTCGAAGTCAATAGAAATCTAGTAAATAATGCCAACAAACAATTTAAAGTCTACAAACATTCAGAAATTGTTCCTACTGACATATTTGATGAAAAGAGGCCTGTTAAAAAAATTGTTGATGTTATTAATAACATGAAAACAAAAGGAAATCATAAAGTAAACAAGAAAAGAAAACAAAAAGGTCGTGTTAGTCATACTCCTAAGCCTGTAACAAAACCTTATATAATGACTGCAACTGCTTTACCTAAAGTACTTGACATAGAAACATTAACAGTAGCTGAAGAAGAAATAACTACCAAATTGACAACTAAAGAAGAAACAACCACAGAAGCAACAGCTAATGAAGAAATTAATACTGAAACGATAGCCAATGAAAAAATAACTATAGGAACACCAGTTGATCAAGACGTAACTACTGAAACAGCATCTGATGAAAAAAATACTACACAAACAACAAAAACAACAGCTGGTTATGGAATAACAACAGAAACGATAGCTGATGAAGAAATCAATACTGAAATGATTATTAATAAAGAAATAACTTCAGAAATGATAGCTAAGGAAGAAATAATTACTGAGCCAGTAACAGATACAGAGCCAACAGTTAGAACGACGAGGACTAAACAATTAGTAAGTATTAAAACTGTGTGTCAACAGTTTATAGATTAGAGTAGTAGTTCATAAATTGGTGTGCATTGAAATAGATTACACGAGAAGTTTAAACCTGCTGATCTATTCTGTACAACACTCACCGTGAAAGCTCAGGTGAAGTGATCTGTCAATAGTGTTCATCCCTAGCATCAGCACCCTAATTGCGTAACACACTATCTATCACAATCTGAATCATTTTGAAGCCTATTGGTAATCCGTTGCTTCATATGTTCGAAAAATTTGTCTGCTCAACAACTTAAATAACTCAATGAATGTTGTTGAACTGTCAAAATGAAACACATTTCTAAAAATGTGTTTCATTTGCTCATTGTGCGCAGCGGGGTAATTACGTATCACACTAACACTAATGTTAGTGTGATACGTAATTACCCCGCTGCGCTGGTGGAATTATAGTTCACTTCAAGCTCACTTCTCTTAAGTTTTCACGGTTAGGTTTTTACAGAATAGACAGAGAGATAGAGGTGTAACCTGGGCAAGTAGGCTGCCAGCCCCGTTACAATCATTTTGTCTGGCTAACACTTTCACCAGCCATAAGCTATCGAACCATTCCGAATTATAAATACGATAGTCTCTATCTGTTTGTTACGTTTTCACGGCTAAATTACTGAACCGATTTTTATCAAATTTGGTATAGAGATAACATGAACTCTAAGGAAGGATATAGGCATATTTTTATGAAATAATCTTCCTCTATAGGGGTGTACTATATAGTATTGCAGTTTGTATTAGAAAATCCGTAATGTATTATGGAGTGGCGAGTAAAATATCGGTTCTCATCAATAGTTTGTGCTAATACGAAATGAGAGAACATGTGGGTATAATGCTTAATTACTAGTGTTCTTTCAAAATCCTACTAATTAAGAACCTAAATATAGGGGTACAAGTAACGAGTCCCGGTAACAGACAAAGCTACAACCATTTGGGTTGCAAAATGATGATGATTTAGTACCTACTACTCGTACAAGCCGTGTGCCCGATAAGGGTTTCCATCGGCAAAAATGACGAATTTCGTTATAAATTTTTACCATTTAAGGTATGAATTATAAAAATCGTTCCTTAGTGCTCACCTTCGTTATATGTTTTCGGAACTCTTGTGCATTATGCTTCTAGATCTAAATGTTTTTGGGACTCTTGTACATTATGCTTCTAGATCTAGACCCTGTGGTTGAGGCTCTGCGTTCTTTCAGATAATTTAAGATTTTTAATAAATAGATTTACGGTTGAAAAACGTTTACCTATCCCAAAGGGACTGCCATAATAACCACGTCTGGCCAAGATTTTGATTGGTGATCGATCGATGTAACTTGTTACTAGCACATAAGGAAAATTCTGCTACCTAAGTTGAAATGATTTTCTAGTCTTTTTCACGGGAACTAGAAGTAATAGCCACATGGCAGATTTAAGGGAATACTTATTTGGATTTAATTTAATTTATTTAGTGCTTGTGAATTATCAATCTGCCTAGCGTTTTCCCAACTATGCTGGGGTCAGCTTCCAGTCCCACTGAATGCAGCTGAATACCAGTATTTTACAACGAGCGCCTGCCTGTCTGATCTCCACAACCAAGTTACTGAGTAGCAGGATATTCCTTGGTAAGACTGGTTGTCACACTTTTGGGCTTCTGACAACCCCGAACGACGGTCAAAGATCTACGAATGACATCCGGGACCAACAGCTTAACGTGCTTTCCGAGGCACGGAGCGGTCTCCCATCCACAGAACGACCGCGGCAAGCGTAGCTTGACTTTCGATCGACCCCTGCCGCTGTTATTATTTAGTTCTTGTGAATGGTGTGGGCATAGTAAATGGGTATAAGGCAATATAGGCTGCTTTACCTACCTATGTATGTTTTCCGTTTCTATTAGTAGCCGGTATTCATACACACTGCATATTAGAACAAAAAAGAAACCCTAATTACATTAGATATTATTGGGGTTTATTCATAAACGTTGCTTCAAGTTAAGTAATGATTAGCGACTGTTTAACCGAGTTTAAACGTTTTTTTGACTATTAAACGCCTCTTAACTTTAAGCCTCGTTTATAAATAAAGGGGTAAGTAGTTAGAAGACTGATATTTTAACTTTTAAAGCTTCCTCTCTCCTGCTATATTGCTGTGCCCGACAGGGTCCATAATGACCCCATAATTTGTTTTGTTCCCACCTACTTACACGTTGTGTAATGCAAGAAATGATTGAGTATTGAGTTGGTATTCATCTTTTAGTTACGTTTAATTCCCGTCCAATAAGAATCAGTCTTCTTATGAAGTAACTAATAAATGTTCTTGTTTCTTTTACAGAGACCGTTCGTATTCGTGGGTGACAGGTAATTGTATTTTTATGGCGTCGATAAAATCTTAATTAAGTATTTCAATCATGTATGTAACTAATTTAATTATTACTCGTTGCTGTATTTTTTTACAAGTTTATGTTAAACATTTCCAGGCTTTAGTATTAGTTAAAATGAGCTATGTAAAACGAGAATAGAAAATTGTAGAGATTTCTGTTCGTGTCAGGATATTTTTAAAGTATTTGTTTTGTTAAAATGTTTAGTAAGTAATTAAAGAAGTATTTATAAGTCATCTTACCTTAAAATTACTTCCTATAAAAAATCCAAGTTATTGCACTAGCAATAACTGAAACTATCTTCAACTGGCCGCCTCTAACATCACTAACGTATTTTTTTAAAGTTCACAGTACAATCGCTGGCTGTATAAACGTAATACTTTTGCACCTCCGCGTGTCTGTCAACACACAATAATCTTTCCCGCCAAACGAAACGTCAAACTGTCAAACGCGCGGACATTGCGCCTCTACTTGTGAAAGGCGCCAATTCACTGATTACAAAATCTCACGTGGACCTCCAATGCTTGTCTATACCTTTATAACTATGAAGGGCCATTGAAACGACTCTATTGCCATAAGCCCGGGTCAAAGAGAGACAGCAATACGAGAGAGTGTCAACACCCATTGTAAGCCGCTTACTGCTATTAGAATTGCTCATTTGTGCGAAAGAGACGCACAGATTTATATTGTGTAGCTTTAATTCACGCTCCGCCCAATCCTCATTTAACCCCCACCAGTGGTGGGGTGAACTTGGGCAGTTTTAAATTATCTATTATAATAAAATTATTTCACGAAATAAGGGGTTGGTTATGTTAATGATGTGTTTAATTTATGTCGATATCTTTTTCTTAGAGTGGTTTGGCAGTTATGAGTGGCAGATTAGACTCTAACTTGATACGGCTGTGTTGGTAGCATATTTTTCCTATTTAAATTATTTCTGATGTTCGGAAACGTTTGGTAAAGGAATAGATATAAAACTTAGTTTCTTTTTCCCATTCGAAGAGACATTGAGGCAATGTTTTCGCATGAGGATTAATATACATACATATGCATTCATTTTTTAATTAATTATTTGGCGTTTAAAGTTAGATATTGTATATTTCTTTTACCTCGATTAAGTCTTACCTTTTCTAGAAAGTAGGAATGTATTGGTTTTTATCTTTTCTTCAAATTGTGATAAAAATTATAGATACCAATTTATATGCATTTTATTATAACCTTTCTGTGCTTTCAATAGAGAGCTCTGTCCTAACAGCAAAAATGAAAAACCGAATATTTTTGTGTGATTTTTTAGTCTCTTTTATTTTCAGAACATGTAATGGAACCCTTTAATAAATAACCGATCTCCCTCCTGCAACCGACAAAAAGGCTTTCACGTCCAATTTTCCATCTCTTTTCATCGCACACTCGTCATTTCTCGTCCAACTATAACAGAAGAACCAAGCAAAAAACTACCATAAACCCAGGCAATTGAATTTATTTTCGGTTGTGTTTGTACCTTGTAAGCTTCTGTCAACATTTGCGGTCGGCTTTCGGTTTATCTCCCCCGCACAAAATTGTTAGTCACACAAACATTATCTTTGACCAATGGCACGAAACCACGGGCCATTTTCAGCCAATCCATGCGCTTAAAATGTTCGTTTTCGCGCGCTTCCCAATTAGAATTTTGTTTTATACGATTTTTGAAATTGAAACGTAATCTTTTTGGTTCGCGGCGCGTTGGTTTTCTTCTTTTTCTGTTTTAGTGACGATATTTATTCCTTTGTTTTTCCAAAAGAGGTTTCTTAACAATTTGTAACATAGTGTCGTAGGGCAATATTTCATTCATATCAGCACTTTTTAGTAAACGAGTACTTAGAAAAATTCATTTAAAATAAATTATGTTTTTTGTACCCCAAACTTTGTTACAAAATTCCAATTTAAATTATCTAAATAGACGAACGTTCGACTGTTTTGGTCGACCACAGTTGGTTAGTGAGAACCGTCCGAGATGTTAAGATTGTTTTCATCTAAGTGGGTGCTTACACGTCCTCTTTACTGCTCAATTTGGCGTGGTACCTACAATAAGGCAAGTTGAGGGTAACTTAGTGTGGAATGCGATCTTCTTTAAGGACTTTTATTTGAGGCCTTGAATTTGGTTTGACTTAGTTTTAAAAACGAGACCATTTTCTGTCCTCAATATATTGGAAAAAGCAGTTTAAATTTGGATATACGGTGATACCTGTAGGTATGCTTTAGGTATTTTTGTAAAAGTTGCAAACATAAACAGTAGTGAAAGTAAGTACAAAAATAAGTAGTTTATTTAAAAAAAAAACTTTTGGCCCCAGGTTTTTTCCTTGACACAATTTTGGCTTATACCCTAAGGCAAAATATTTCTCACCTTTCGAGATTCGAACTTATAGGTACTTAAAAATAACATCCTATTATTGCCCCACTGCAGGGCAAACGCATCTTCTCATACAGAGAAGGCATTAGGATTGATCCCCTTGCATGCTCAACATAAACTTACGTATTTAAAAGTGCACTCCTTTTATTTTTGCTCTGAGTAAAGGTAAGAATCCTCTGCCGTACGAATTAAGGAACAGTCACACGTTTTCACGAAAAACATTGCTGATTAATTAATCACTGAACTGCAGAGTAAATATTTCTGGTTTTATTTAAAAAGAATTATTTAATAAAATATTTACGCCTGTTTCTTAAAAGAATCCTCTTCCATACTTTGTGGGGCGACGTTCAACGCAGCGTGTACGCAATTACCCAGCAATCTCGACTCGGGCGAGGCGTCGTGGTAGTGACTGCGATCCGTATGCGACTTCCGAGCTATCGTAGCTATGTGTGTGGTATTCATTTGAAGGTCATACTTACATTCGCTATTGCTTAGGGTTTCTGAAATTATCATAATCCATTCTAATATTAGGTATAAATGCGAAAGTAAATCTGTCTGGAAAATATTGCTGAACAATTAACCATTGAACTACTCAGAAAATAGGTATTTCTGGTTTGATCTACCTTGACATGTTAAAAAAAAATACCTACAACGGTTTCTTAAAAGAATCCTCTTCCATACTCTGTGGGGCGGCGTTCAACGCAGCGTGTACGCAATGGATAAATGATAAATGATTTTATTTCTGTAAGTAGGCTTGTACAAACACTTTTACACGTCAACCCTGTTTTTTAAACTAGATGAGGTCGGCGTTTCCTATCTGACTACTCTGAGAAGAAAGGCCGAAACAAACTCAGAGGTCACAGTCTGTTTTAAAGTCCAGACATAATCTTGGCCAGATCATGTCAAGACATGTAGATTTGTGTCTGAGATGGTCTTTTGAGGAAAAACCACACAGATTGAGTGGACCTGCCCAGCCAGTGCACGCATTTGTCAGTAATCGTGCAGCTCAACTCAGAACTTAAGGAGCTCAACGATTCGACGAACAATACCCAAATACACTGGTAACGGCCGCGACTTATACCAGTTGAACATCGTGGGTTCGAAACCAGGCAGGCACTTTACTTTGTGTAATTTATTTCATCACCACTGCTCTCAAAACAGTCAAGGAAAACATCGCGAAAAAACTGGCATATACTATAGCCAAAAATTCGAAGACGTGACATCTACCAGTACGCGCTGGGCCCGCGTGGTAGATTACAGCCCTCTCCCTCTCAAAGAGAGGCGGCCTATGTCCCAGCAGTGGGAATATTATAGGTTGATTATGCTTTTATGCTATTTCTGTAATTAGCATCATTCATACTAATATTATAAATGCGGAAGTACCTCTGTGTGTCTGTCTGCGTTTTACATCTTCACGCTTAAACATCAGTGGTATAGGGGTAAGTCTTTCATTACGACTGGTTCAGACCGGCTTTTATAAAACATAGGGGTAGTCTGTGCCTTGAGGAAGACATTTATTGTGCTAATTTTCATCATGGAAATTTGTATAAAAAATTATGAATTAATACAAAATGCACACAGACTAAGTCGCGGGCAACAGCTAGTTAATTAGTCCACTGCTGGATTTGGCAGACAGACTGATAGGCTTTTCCTCTCCTATCCGTACCTATGCCATTTAAGTCAATCCTCGGATGTGAGAGTCATGCAGCTGCTACCTGAAATAACTTTAAATTATTTTTCTTCTAAATGTAGGTTTATAATAATATATTTTATTTCAGATCAAATTCCAAGATCCATAAGTTGTTAGTAAAAGTCTTAAACTAATGTTAGTAAAAACCACACTCTATATACAAAATTGAAACGACTACCTACGTGTGCAGCCACCAGTGAGCCAGCATGGGGCTGTCCCACCTACCACACAATACACTCAGAATGCTGTGGGAGCTAGCACGTATTCTACCAAGAATAGAAGCGCACCGTTTTCGTATAATGGCATGAAAACCATCAACCCTGGCCTCGGGGTATATCCCGGCAGCGCTACAAAAGCGTGGTAGACCCAACAGTATTCTGAATACATTGTTGTTGTTGCATAGCTTGCCTTAGGAAGTTACCACACTTTCATAATTATCATTATCTACTGCCACCTTCCCCCACACTTGGTAATTGGTCTCTTTATGGTTGTGCCATTTTCTATGGTCTTGTGCCAGCCACATCAAAATTCTGGCCACGATGGCAACAATTGATGAATTTTATATATAGGTACATTCACATAATGAATATTTACTTTGTAAAATATTATATTATTTTATATTGTGAATGTGAAGACTATGTGGGTCATTGTTGTTTTTTCTTTTTTTTTCGGTTACTTTTAATTATGGTCAGGCAGTTTGAGTAATGTATGCGGCCTACCCAAATGTGCTTTCTTTGGTATTGTTCGTCGAATCGTTGAGCTCCTTAAGTTCTGAGTTGAGCAGCACGGTTACTGACAAATGCTTGTACTGACAAGACAGGTCCACTCAATCTGTGTGGTTTTTCCTGAAAAAACCATTTCAGACACCAATCTACATGGTCTTCACATGATCTGACCAAGATTCTGTCTGGACTTCAAAAGAGACTGTGACCTCTGAGTTTGTTTTGGCCTTTCTTCTCAGAGTAGTCAGATAGGAAACGCCGACCTCATCTGGTTTTTAAAATATGATTGGCGTGTAAAAGAGTTTGTACAAACCTACTTCCAGAAATAAAATCATTTACCTATCATTTAATATCGTAATTCCATCTTGCCGCCGACACCGCTGGACGAAGTGAAGTCTCATATGATATGTACAAGTGTACATTACCTGCCTTAGAAAGAAAAAGAAGAAAGAAAATACATTTATTTGCGGTAAACATGACGCAAGGAAAAAACACACAAACACAAAAAAGAACGAGTTGGAGGAAAATGTGAAAAAGCCTTGAAAAAGCAATGTCAGATGCCTTTGGTAAGTAAACTTTTTCCAGATATTTCGCCTCACATAAAATTAATAGTGTTAATTGCAATAAGCTTTCGCCGTAATTACGTGGATATAACAATACAAAAGGCAATTATAAAACTTAAAATGACTTTAGTTTTGGAGCTGTTGGGCTCTCTATCAGAAAAACCTCCGCAGTCCCTAATAATTATAATAGCCATATTCTAGTAATACAGGATGGCAGGGACATCGACGTACAAACTGTAACCGTGAATTCAGCACATAATTCTGTACCCCTGTGTAGAATGTTTTATTTAAAAAAAATCTGCTGCTTCATAGATAAGTGCAATAACTACGCGATCAAAATGTATGGAACAGCATCTTTTTTAATAACCGACGAGAAATTGTGTCGCAAGGGTTTCTGAATCATGCTCTGAATCCATGGTAACAGGTTGCGCGTTGATGGCCCTGACCCTGTGTAGCAATCAGGAGCAAGTAGTAGTCACGACATGTTATTTGCGTCAAGTATATTATTGTGCAGTAGGTACTGTAGAAGTTATCTGCATGTGTCAACCTTATGTTGACTGGCTGGTAATATATTATCGATGGTTACTCTCGAACAGTCAAGCAAGTTTGAAATAAGCTTTGGAAGGAAAAGTGATGGTAGTTTATTTAGAGAAGTAGATAGGCAGGGCTAGTGCCTGCCGCTGTATTAGGAAAATTCCTTGATAAAATATAATAATCTAGTTAAACATTAAATATAGTTTCCTTTCTCTTACGCCCCCACTTTCATATATTGAGAAAGGTATAACAGTACCTACTATTAACGAGTATTAAATTCGAGTCGTTGGAGTTATCTTTTTTATATGCACGTGTTTCTGTGACAAAAAAACAATTTTTCTTTCTTTCGTCTTTTCTTCTTTATTATGCATTGGGATGAGGATATTCACATTTCAAAGTCGTAAAAAAACTCAAGGGATCGCTGCACGATCAAATAATAACAAAACAATACCCATTCTGCCCTCTATCCTCTTAAATTGTCCCTTTAGCTGCCCTCTTGTCAACTGAGCGATATAATAGGCTTTCACTCGTTGCGGTGGCGGCTGTTGTAGGAAGGCAGTCATTTGCACTGCGTTCATTAGTGAAAGTGATTGTTATTGTAAACGAGCCATAGATATTGCAGACTGAATTAAACTATTCGTATTTTTGGAAATAATAGACAGAGATGGACGATATTTACGTTTTTTTTTTATGTTAAACTTCTGCTTGGTTTGCCCCAGGTGGCCCGCTAGAGGGCTATAACCATAGATAATCAATTGTGTTTCATTAGCGATGCTTGATGAGATGACATACATATTTAAGAGGTACAAATGTCATCCATGTCCATGTCCAGTGTCAACCTACTTACAGATATAAAATCAATTATCATTTATCATTTATCATCAGTGACCGTTTACCCGAAATATTACAGCTTTAATACTAGCAAGAAAAAATAAATGGGCGAATAGAACTGACACCACAATGTGCACAATGTCACACAGATACACCCTGAGAGGTTTTCGTTGCGTGGCTAAAACCAAATTGTAAAACAGGCTGTTTTTAAGAACAAATATTGGTGTCTGGCTATCTAATTTCTTCTCTTGGTACCTCTCCAATCAAAGAAAGTCGTGACTCCAGTCCATTCACAAATGTTCCTCAACCACGACTTTTTTCTACGGCCAACACGGCTTTTCCCAACCACTTTGCCCTTAATTATCTAAGCATTAGTCATACGCATACCTCTCATGCCGAAAAACGAGTCCGTCACATCACTATCACTATATATTATAAATCTAAGTTTTCCGCCGCGTCTATCGATCTGTCTGTTCGTGATATACGGTTTTCACCAATCGTATAATTCATTAGAGTTTGAGTAAATTGGTTAAAATATGACGATGATAGTTGAATATGTCGGAAAAAATCATGCCGACTGGGAGCTTTACTGGCGAGCGCCGCGTAAACCAATTGCAAGGGCTGAAATTTAGCACACATATACTTGTAGTTTATAACCTGCATTAACACAAATGATACTTTTAGTCCAGGTAGTACGTTCCCATGGGATACTTTCCGACATCCACGTGGGCGAAGCCGCGGGCAACAACTAGTCTAACATAAGTAGAACCCGAGTAAGATTTATGTCTGTAAACACAATGACGATCATCCATAGGTACGATTTATTAACTACTTAGATAACGGAAAAATCACATCAATTAAAAAAATATACACATAATTATAATCTACCGGTACTCCTAACAATGGAAGTACACACATAAAACAATGGTTGCACAATTGCACATACAACGTATGAATATTCTGCCGCCACTGCAAGCATCTGCTGCACTTCCCGTACACGGCACGTCGGCGCGGACGCATGCAATTATTATGCAAAATACCGACGCTAGGCTAAACACGCGGGTAGCGGTGTTAATTACGTTGCGTTCAGTTTTGTATGAGGGACAGGGAAAAGGAATAAGAATATGGAATCTATTTGTGGTGTGAAGGACTCCATATAGGAGGCTTTAAACTGGATTTGATGCAGAAGCTTTGTAGCTACACATGAGACAGTAGCTTAAGACACACTACGCATAGTCAGTTAGCAATTTTACATATTTGTAGATACCATTTGCATTATAGTTACCGTTGGTCTGCTGCGGGGTAATTATACGTAAGACTTTCATTTTGACAGTTCAACAATATTCATTGCGTTATTTAAGTTGTAGAGCATACAAACTTTTCGAACATATGAAGCAATGGATTAGCAATAGGCTTCAAAATTATTCAGATTGTGATTGATAGTGTGTTACGCAATCTTTAAATTGCCATTATAGCCACAACTTATTTCTAATTGCTTTTACCTAACTGATGAAATTTTGCTTTGAGCAATTGTCCGCTACATTGCGCCTGGTCCGTATCCAAATTTAATTTCATAGATACTCTTTATTTTGTTTATATCTACTGTTAAGAATTTTTCATAATGGTTAGATCCTAAGTTATGTTTTTTACTAGAGGCGCGTCAGACATGATAAGTTTGGATGGTATTTTTCATTACTCATTAACGTTATAAAGGTGAACATTATGAAGAAGCTCAAACGACTCCTTTAATGACACGCAAAGTCACAATGCACATCAAGTATGCTACCAAAACACAAGATAAAAAAATTACAATCTGACCCGATTATAGTGCCTCGGAAACGCTAAACATAGACAGAAGTACATACATTGTCCTATCTGTGCATCATAATACCTGTTATCTAAATATGGTAATTACAACATTAACATAATAAAATATAGCTCCCATATAGAGTTTTATATCGGAAAGGAATTCTATGAGATCGAGGGCCTTGTTCACCATCTCCAAGTAAAGCGTTGATTAGTTGCTGCCTAGTTAACGTTAATTGGCAAGTAAAAGTTACGAGTATCTTTTGTCAATTTCACAAACGAAAAAAAAGTTTCGATTAACAACTTACTGGTTAAGTGAATGACGTAACAAATCTTACGTTACATTCGTTCAATAATACGTCAACGTTACTCGTCAAACGTCATTGATTGATGTCAATGATTTTTATTAGTTACTGACGTAACAGAAATCGATTTCAGGGTGTAGAAGGGATTAAACGTATGGTTTCCTATTGTTCATAAGTTCAGTAATTTGTTTGGTTATTATTAGTAAAATCACTTGAAGAATGAAAAAAATACCACTGACCTTTGCGATTAAGGGATTATTTTATGTTTTATAAAGTTAAGCACTTGGTTTACTGCATACTTCGATAGACAAAATCTAGCAAAAAAAATCAGTTTCATCTAGGTCCATAAAATAATCAACACGGAATTTAAATACACGAATCCCAGGTACTCGTTGCGTTGTAGAATATTCTAATTCATTCAATTGATGATCAATCAAGTGAAATAAATACATTTTAAAATAATCGTTGGTGTTATCTGATAAGTAAATTAGTAAAATCACTTGAAGAATGAAAAAAGTACCACTGACCTTTGCGATTAAGGGATTATTTTATGTTTTATGAAGTTAAGCACTTGGTTTACTGCATACTTCCATAGACAAAATCTAGCAAAAAAAATCAGTTTCATCTAGGTCCATAAAATAATCAACACGGAATTTAAATACACGAATCCCAGGTACTCGTTGCGTTGTAGAATATTCTAATTCATTCAATTGATGATCAATCAAGTGAAATAAATCCATTTTTATTAATACATTTTAAAATAATCTTTGGTGTTATCTGATGAGTACCTACCCGTTTTCATTTTTGACAACGGACAACTATTAACTGTAAAGTAAACACGCTAATTGGCAGATGTCGTGTCAAGTAAGTTACGGGTCAGTTAAATCTTATGATTAGTGCTACTCGAACGTCGTGAAATTCGCACATGCAGTTACGGGTGACTTTAATTGGCGGTTAGCCTACTTTACACTTTACTTGAGGGTGGTGAAAGAGAGAGAGAGAGAGAGCGCAATCTGCACTGCGCCCGCCTGGTGGGTTGTCCCACTCCCACTCACTGAGGCGGCCTGTGTCCCAGCAGTGGGAAAGTTATAGGCTGATTATGTTATGTACTATGCGATGGCGCATGATACCGAGGCAACTGCAACGTAGATAAAGGCAGGTGATCTCATTCCATTTCAGAGTAGAACAGCACTTTGTTTTTATTATTTTATTTAGTTTGTTTTATATTTTGTGAATGTGAGAACTTTGTAGGCCTTGTAGACCATTTCTAGACCATTTTCTATTTTTATTAAATATCTGGTACTTGTTGACAGGCCTGCACTGTCCTCCCATACCTATTAACGCCGTTGTTTGAAAACATTGTGAAAGACCATTTATTTTTTAAAGAGAAACCGTAGTTTCTTTCCGGCTCCATAGGAAACGATCAATTGGAACCGAGCATCTAGCTTCTAAAGTTTCATAAGTGCCCTATGTAGGTTTATGTCAAATAAAATATTACTATACTTTGTGACCATATAGTCAGCACCTACATGACGAACTGACCAACATAAAAATATTAGTAGTTGTCTTCACTTAAGGATACACTTAAACTAACCCAGATATTCAGCAGATAACCTGAAGTTATCTGCTTGTGTAAGTAAAAAAACAAAAACGTCTATCTATTAAATGTATGACATGAATGCCTCGATAAGGTTTGTAAAATTGTACTGCCTTCGTCACCGAGACAACATCGTAAAGCGAAAAAGCCTTGAGCCTATTTTGCATCCCACTTAATAGTGGCGCTATCTATTAGAATTTGCCTAGCAATTTTATATTTTGTACAAGAGGGATTAGGGATATCAACGTCTTTCATGCCCACTGGTGACGGTCACGCCATCTATACTTTGCTTTTGTAAAGTTAAGTATACCAACCCCTCACTAGATGGCGGAGTGGACGATATGAATTTCACGCGCTAGGAACAAGATGTCGCTGTACCGTTTTACTTTGTATTGAAAACAGGGGGGCTCGTAGCAAGGTTTTATAGTAATGTTGGTACCCCTCAAAAGACGGCGTCGTTAACAATATTAAAACAAAAATCGTCATTGATTTGTATTCTATACTGATATTATTTCGTTCGAAAAGTAAATGAAAGATCATAGAAATATTGCACCACCAATAGTACTTTTTCCGTACCTAGATTTACTTAAAGTGAGCTGTAATAAAATGGAAAATGCCAACAGATTTCTCAGCAATGTTTTTTTGCCAAATCTATTTAATTTTCGCATGAAGACACAACTGAAAGAAAATTATCTATTTCGCTAATCAACTATCGGATATTGGTTTGTTAATCTACTGCATATGATAGGTACATACTAAGCTAAGCTAATAAGCTTGTGTCCCAGCAGGTTATAATTTAATTAAAGCTATTAATTAAAGAGTCAATGTTATCACATGCATTTTATATGCATGTTGGGATAGTAAATTACTATGAGGTAGGTTTGAAGGTGTCTGGTACAATCAACAACAAAATGAAATGGAAAAGGAGCAAAAAGTATTAAGGAACACAGATCAATAGTTATGTCGTAGAGTCAGCAACATAATTATCATCAAGTTGTTGTTGGTACACATAATTGACGAAATAATTATTTATTTTCAACTAGCGGATACCCGGCGTGTGCTGGTACGCTAAAAAAAGAAATACATTTTGTTTATTTGTTAGAAAAAAAGTACTATTTTTGTGGTCTAAGACCATCTTCGCATTATTGCCGGTTTGGAGCACATCGGTTGGATGGTTTCAAAGTCTATAACGGACATAGGTAGTTTTTTTTGTGTTTTATATATGAATATAGATTAGTTGCTGACCATACCAAAGCAAAAAAGTGTTTTTATCCAATCAGTTACTTATACTAGGAAGATTTATAAGATTTACAAAAACGTAAGTCTGTAAAATCATTGAATTCACATTACCCAGTTTCTTCCTACCACATTTAAACTAAAAAAACTTGATGAACCAATGCAGCACCCGCCGTATTGTTCTATAATGTGGGGGATGCATTGCACTCTCGAAATAAACATTTTCCCCTAGCTAGGTCATGGGCGAAACTAAGTTAACAGTAATTTCCGCCCGCTTTTAGCGTTCCTCCTTTATGCCTGTAGTGTGTACTCGTACCTGTGTTGTGTACTCGTACCTGTGTTGTGTACTTTGTGGCTGCGCTGAGTTGTAACCAAGTTTCCGGTATATCGAGACTAATGCGTTTATCGGCTCATTACCTATACCGATTTTTCTTTTGTTTATTTAGTGTTGAACTTTTAGTTGAAAATGTCGTAAGGAATGTTTTGAGTATGCATGTGGAATTGGACTTCCTGTACTCGTAAAGCCACGAGTACGGGAAGTCCAAGGATAGATGATATAGCTAGAAAGGTTACCACTGAAACGATGACTGATAAAGGCCTATTAAACGAAAAGGCGTGCAGCGCCTACCTCAAATAAATTGGAAAATGGGATATTATAGATCCCATCGATACCCAGTGCGATTGCGGTGGTCCTGACCAAACAATTTTCCATATATTGGAGTGCCCAAAGTGTCCTTTCACCGTCATTTCTGAGGCCCTAAAAACGCCACTGATGCCGCGATTGGCGTGGCCACCTACTGAGCCGACTCATCTAACATAATTAGTTACCATCGACTCGAAAAGAAGAAGAGCATGAGGATGATGATGGCGACGATTTATCTATGATCTGAAATAAAATTAAAATAATAAATATTATGTTATTTTATTTTATGTACTTCTAGATCTCATCATCTGTGGGCGGCCGCTTGGCCTTTTTGTCTGCGGGCGTGTCGGACTCATCACCGCTTTCCTCGTCCTCATCCTCTTCCTCACTGCCCTCGCCGGATTTCTCGTCTGATGACGCCTTCCTGCCCTTCCTGGCAATAAGGCGTCATCAGACGAGGAATCCGGCGAGGAAAGCGCCGATTGTGTTTTTACCACAAAGACATTAAAATGTAAAATTATTCACTTCTAAAATTAAATATTTACCTACCTACTTCTCTAATGTCAAATATTTTATCTTTTTCAAGAAATGCTTCATTTTATTTCAGTCCGAAATCTGTGCGTTTCATTTAAATAAAATTCCGAGCACGATCAACAAAGTTTAAAGGTAGATAAGTAGTCGGACGAAATTTTAAGTAACAATATTTAATTATGACAATTAGTTTCTTTACGTTTCTTGAATTTAGATGAAGCACGTACGTAATTCGGTAACTTTGAGTTCGCTTTCCTTGTGGTATAAGCAGGACTGGTAGGTGTCTCCATTTATTTTGTGTTGATTATTATTTTCATCCCATTTTGGGACCAATTTTTTACCAAGCGTTATGATTATTTTGATAAGTAACAATATTTACGCCCCTTAAATATAGGGAAACTTTAAATTCTAAACATTCAAGGCATTCTAATATTTTTGAACCTGTAAGAAAGTAGTTGAATTTTGCAGATATTTTTTATGAAAAAGGAAGAATTTTATTGAGTTAATAATAGGACTATTTTGACTATTTTTAAACTTAATCTTACTAAGTAAAATGTACCGTAGTAGAATAATTTTACCGTAACTACTATTTGTGAAGTAGTACTTATTCATTATTATCCAAGGTTACATTCTCAGTAACAATTTAACAAATACGTATGGAAATAGCAATAGAAAATCACTACAGTCCAAATAAGTCGTAGGTACTTCAACAAAGTATGAATTATTTAGACAGACGCTTAGCACGCGCCGCGCAAATTGAGACGGAGTGCCGGATGCTATACGTGATCATATTAACTTGGGATATGTTACTCTAGCATATATTTTAGATACTTGCTGATTTGGGCTTGATTTGGGGACGTGATTAGGTCATGTGCTGTCAGTATGATTGCAGGTAAAAATAAGTATTCTTTTTGTGAAATTATGTACTATAGAATATTGTATTTTTTCTAAAATAAATTACTTTATCAAGAACATTATTTTTTTCCTTTATAACGCTTAAATCTTTTGGAAATAATCATTTTGTGTAAGTCTTGTTTTAAAAGGAATATTTTGTTGGGCAGAGAAGGTCATCAAGTGAATGCAAATCATTTTAGTAATCTAGTGATACCCTAATTAAATATTTACAATGCGGATTGATTTGGCCCCAAATTAACCTAAATCATGTCCAGGTTGACAGCTGCTGATCATTAGTTATTCAAATAATACACGTGTTTTGATTTTGTACAGTCAGGGGCCATAAGTCCAGTAGCACATCAACGATCGTATTCGCCTGCACGGTACTGCGCGTATAAATACATGTGTGAGTGATTTCAACGCAAACATTTACCTGTCATACAGGTATAACTACGAGGTGATAGTGTGTGGGGTCAATACTAGACAAAGATAACAATATACTTTTGTTTTCTTCACATTAGTGTTCGCACCGAGTCAATCCGAAACTGAAGCGAAAATTTAAACACAATATTACCAGTTCATGTAGTTAAGTGCAGCAATGTAGGACTTGGATACGATTGCCTGTCAGTTCGAACCCCGCTCGGTTGGCTAGATCGATTTTGTTATTATTCGTTACTTTTTGATTATAAACAACAAATATATATATATATTTTTAATATTTAAATGATTTTTTTATATAGTTATTATAATAAGTATTATTTATATACTTTATATATATGAATATTGTTTATATTATTATATATAAGTAATCTTATATACTTACTTTATATGTGATATTAATATTATTTATATATTTCGTTATATATAGTTAAAATTGATACAATAAGAATTAAGAAGAACGAAGAAAATTACAAAAGTGAATAATATTTTAGGTTGAAATAAAATAATAGTGGGTAGGTAATTTGAAGAAACATTTATTTATATTATTATAATAAGTTGAAAAACCAAAATTTGTATCAAGTTTGTTGATATGAAAATACAATTATTCTTATGCTTTTAACTTTAAGTATTGAGATTATAGCTTAATTATTCATTTTCTCAAAGAGAAAAGAAGATTGAAGCTTAACCCCAATCTTACAATCATAAACTAACTTACGTATGCGTATTTGGGTGCGACCAGCACATCCCCTGTAAAAATCAACGTATCAATATTTGGTATGACCTCCATTATTGTCAATGCAGCTAAGCAGACGTCGACGCATGGAGGCCACAATGTTTGCACATATATTTGTGCCACGTAAATCATCCCACAATTGAATGCAATGGGATTTAAGCTGCTCAGGACACCTCTCATCTCGTGCTTCCCATCTTCGAACCATTAAACCCCACATATTTTCGATGGGGTTTAGATCAGGGGATCGTGCTGGCCACGGAATAACTTTAATATCAGCATGCTGACTAAACCACTCTTTTACAACACTGGCACGATGTATTGGACAATTATCTTGAACAAAATGTAGTTCACTAAAGTCTTCCGATGGGTAAACATTACGCACAGTAGGTAGCATTATGTCACTTAAAACTTCGACGTAATTAGAGCTGTTGGCACGCGTAGGTATGAATTCCAACTCGCCCGGCCCTTGTGCACTAATCCACCCCCACATATTCACACTTATTCTACCTGACTGTGTATTCGGAATAATGTTTTTCTCAGACCAGCGAGTATTGTCTTTTCGCCATAAATGAAGTCTTCCTTTTTGGCATGATTTGAAAGTCTTCTCGTCAGAAAATATGGTCCTCTCCCAGTTAAAATCTAAATATTCCCGAGCAAAACGTAGTCGTTCCTCCTTGTGTTTTTGTGTCAAAAATGGTTTTTTAGCTGGTTTCCGATGATGTAAGCCTTCAGCATGGAGTGCACGGCGAACAGTTCGCAATGATGTATCAAATTGATCTGCAAACATTCTAGTTGGAATGAAACCATTTTTTTCATATTCTTCCACCATAAAACGTCGCTGAATTGAGTTAATAAGCGGCGGCCTTCTACTTCTTACACGACTCTTCAGACTATCTTCTTCCTCAAACCGCTTTTTCCAACGGCTCACAGTATTTCTCTAAAAAACGAAAATATAATTTTTATTACACACTTGCAACTAGCGATTTATTTAATAAGAAAATCATACACCACAACTATCATCATAATTATAATCTTTAAAAATAACTTACACATAAGCCGGTTTCAGTTGAAATTTGAGAAATATTAAGCCCATTTTTACGCAAAGCTACAATATTTGCCCTGGCATCAATACTAATATTTGCTTGCATCTTGATTAAAGATATTCAAACAACACGCTAATCGCAATAATAACACAAACGCTCGTAACAAAGTTCACCTACCAACAACTTCGTTACTTTATTCAATCAAGTAGTTTATTTTGTTTCACATTCACCCTCATTTTTTTCTTTTTTGTTAATAATAAGTTCAACTAATACACATCTCATCGTGTCTAACTTATCGTAGATGTTCAGAATTCATAATTAAAACACAAAAAGTGTAATATCACTAGGGTTCGAACGCAGGCTACAACGTGCGGACTATGTCAAAACGTTAACCGCTAAGCCACACAGACACATATTTTTCTAATTGAAATTAAATAGCAGTATCTTAATACGTCGTCGTGTCATGATAGGCTTGTCACTAAGGCAAATGATCATTGTGTTGCACTCTTTCTGACTAGATAATAATGAAAGAGTGCGATATACGAGATCGTGTATGTGTGCAGAATGTTTGTTATAGAAAAAGGTCGTAAGTACGACTTGTTTTGATGCGATAGATTTTTGTAACTGCTACTGGACTTATGGCCGCTACTGTACATCTCTCGAAGTAGCGAAAGTTACTCGATAAGATAGGTCATACGGGAGAGGGACAAGAGACCAGCAGCGAATTGGTCATAAACATACTATAATGTTCCAATTACTCAAGCATCCTTTATATAAGCAGGAAACGATATAATCCACCACAAGGTCCCAGAGTGTATTATACGGCCTAATCAAACATTTGCATGATTACAGACCTAAATTCTGCAGGAAAAATAACAATTTTCTTTTAGATTATTTATATCAATTAAGTTAAGTTAAAATACAACTAAGAATATAATATAACATATCTATATCTGTTAATCTCAAAATGTTTTTTTTTTAAATTACTGCTCAAGTCAAGTTGACGTAAAAGTTCTTGTATGTTTCTACCTATAATTTTTCTACCTAAAAAATCTTCAAGTATCAAGACCGCTCAATCCAACTATAAAAGCATTCGACAGACATTTTGTTTATTGGAGTTTTGAATAAAAAATAAAGATTCATTATGATGGCGTGGTGTTAGTGGATGTAAGTAGGCGCATTTTTTGCCACGGTCGGTGACGTTTTCGGTTGACACCTACACTGCTGACAGAATATATGGGACAGCATTTTAGATTTGTGGAGAAAGTAGTTTTTTTACACTTCTAATTTACATTTTCTTATGGCTGTGGCTGCAAACGATGAGTATAACTTATTGAAGATTTATTTTCATTTACAATGAATGTGATGATGCCAACTTGTGTTTGTTAGACTAAAGATAATAAAACGAACTGGAATTTCAACGGCCTATCCAACGACACCCCACAGAATGGGATAGACAAGGATAAATCATCCCCCTTTACGTGTAGGTTCAAGGTAACCAAAATTATGTTTTCAAGATTTTTTTTACCACTTTCTCGGCGTGATTAATATGTTTACCCATGCCAAATTACAGCTTTCTAGTACACAGAGTCTCTGAACTAAGCCGCGGACGGATAGACAGATGGACGGACATGGCAAAACTACAAGACAACAACTTTTTTAATATTTAATTATAACTAATGTTTATTAGTTATCTATTATAAACTAGCTTTTGCCCGCGGCTTCGCTCGCGTAAATTTAGACTTTGATTAACAATTCGGGTTATAATTTAATCATGATTCGAAAGACACGTGGCGCCATCTATTATCATAAGAGCGTTATTTTTGTTTTCCTCGGGAACAGTACTTTTTTGCGGAATGAAAGGTACCCTATGTCCGTTTCTGTATCCTTGACAACGTATGTGCAAAATTTCATGATGATCGGTTCAGTGGTTTAGGCGTGAAAAGGTAACAAACAAACAAACTTACTTTCGCATTTATAATATTAAAGTTAGGATTAGGATTATTATTAGATTTTAGGATTCCTTGTTGACTACGAAACCTTAAAAACGAAATGGCGGCGTTAGTTCCAATTTTGGCCACGCGTCAAAAGATCCTTGTACATCTGTTTTAGGAGTTATTGTCAAAAGTGGAAGGTCGACTATACAAACCGATTATAAACATGTTCCCAAATATCGCGTTGATATGAAAAGCGGTCCCTACAGTTATTCAGGCGGGCCGACGTTCACGATGCGTAAATGTATCAATTAGTTGGAGTGTAAACGTCTTTAATAGGGCTGGCTGGCCCTCAAGAAAATGTTATAGACTAAAGTAAATTCGATGGTATTATATAGAAGTAAAATTAAGTTTTTTTTTAAATTCTGTTGGAATTATGGTCCCAATTAAATGTTTAACATGACTTATTAATAATCCACTGTTCTTGTAGAACATTTGCATTTGTCTAATATCACCCGATTTCTTGTTTGTTTTGGTTGTAAATCATAAGTTTAATTAACGAAGCAGGTATTTGTATTTTAAGCTTAAGTTAACTGCATTGAATGGTTGATAACTTTATATAAGAACAATCTTGATAAACTAAAAATAAAGTTACATAACGATTATTTTTCAATTTAATCAATCATAAACCATACATACAAAAAACTTCTGGAAGAAAACATAACTCGTAGCCAATGTGCTACGAGAGCGTAGCTTTCGTAGCACTGACATGATTGCTACAGCTGCGACGTAGCAAAAGCGTAGCAAATCCTTTTTGTGAGGCAGCCCTATTTCAGAGACCCTTTCTTTCAACCTGGCCCTTGAAATCAAGACTGTTTACATATCAAAACAATACGTGAGTGCTTAAGATTTGGATATTATTTCTCTTGCCAGTTATATTAGTGTATTTGAGGTACTAAAATCGATATTCGTAGACAACAACTTTGTACCCTTCGTACTCGTATTAAAGAAACTGTTATGAAGATGAACAAATGTTCTATTTTTTTTTAAGCTGCTGGTAATTGTTTTTCTTTACAAGGTAACTGGAAAAATAGGGAGAAAATAAATAAATTAGTTAACTTAAATTTTTTAATGCAATAAACAAATGACTATATAATTTTTTTATTATTTTACCTGACTGGCTCGTTGATCTAGCAGTCGCAAGCATGAGTACTGAATACAGTTTCCTGGGTTCGACTCCCAGGTCTGCCAATATATCCATAGATTTTTTTCTTTAGGAATTTCTAAATAGTAGTCCGCAGTCCGGATTTGTGAAACTTAAAAAAGAAAAATGTATCTATACTATACTTCTTTGTCTGCCTATCATCCCGAGGAACACATGCGTAATTTTATATATGCTGTTCGTAAAACTAAGCAATTCCTGACAATCTTTCATTATCGATATCTAAAATACATAGCTACTACTAACAAACCACCACCACCACCCACACCACCACCCACACCACCACCCACCACAACCACCACCACCACCACCACCCACACCACCACCCACCATCACCACCACCACCACCACCACCACCACCCACACCACCACCCACCCCACTCCACTACTAGCTGTTTTTCTACTAATATTTAGGAAAAAAATATTTGGCAAATAACCCGTTATAGACGGGGTGTTAATACCCAAGGTTGGTTACCTTGGGTTTTAACACCTCACCTACGGGTACATTACTGACTTCCGTTTACTTATTGAAACACACCACATGTTGAGAATATTAAACAGTTAACTGATATCGTTTCATTATACAGGCGAGGTTTTCCGGGCCTGTAGGCCTTTGAAACGCTACCTCCTAAAATAAAATACGATCACCTCACGGTATATGTAATTTCCATATTATACACCAAAAATATTACCGTTACAACAAACATATTGCATAAAAGAAAAAAAAATGGTAGCCTATAAAGAAAATAATACAGCATTAGCATCTGCAGACGAACTAGGTGAAAGACCTGTATCTGGGCATACAGCGCCATACATCTTTGATAATAGACTGGAAACATTTACAATTTTGTTAAATCTAACAGAATATTTATTAATATATCGTTTGTTTTAAATAAAAATTGTGAAATTTATAACACTTAAATGAGTTGTAGAGTGTGGACGGGAGCGAGTAAGTCGGTGCGTGTATTTGTGTGTGTGTGTGTGTGTGCATGAGAGTGTGTGAGGGTGTGTGAATGAGTGTGTGTGAATGAGTGTGTGTGTGTGCAAGGGTGTGTGTGTGCAAGGGTGTGTGTGTGGGTGTGTGCGATGATATATGTTGAGAAGGTAGTAAGGTGTAAAATTGCTTAAAGGAAACCTCGATACGCTGGTAAGATTAAAAGTTTTTCTGACTCATCATACGATAGTTTCAAAAAGTACTCTTCCACCTTATTTTTACACAGGGTCTTGTTTAGAAAATAGATATGCAAGTTACTGTTAATTTTGTTATAGGTATATATGGACCCAAGAATACAAAAAATCTTCTAATGAAAGACGAAGACTCGAGCGCTAAGTAGTTTTATATGGTCTTTAAAGCTGAGATTACTGTCTATTAAGATCCCTAAATATTTGATGGTATTGACATGTTCAATAGTTTCACAAGTGCAATTTATATTAAGAGAGCATTGATGAGACACTATACTGTAATTACTCCTAATTAGTGACAGTTGACTGATACTGAAAGTCAGGAATTTTGTATTGTAATTATTTAGAGTCAAAAGGTGAAGTCGAAGCTAGCTGTTAACAATGTTAGCACAGGATAATGGTCAGTTAAGGTAGTTTGAGGAATCAGTGTATGTGTGTAGTAAGAACTTTTTAGCAAAACATGGTCAAGACAAGTACAACTCACACTACGAGTTACGTCTATATGTGCAGGTAGGCTAGGTAGGTCCATGAGAGGCTGTCAGATTTAAATATTTCTCTCCGGTTTGCTCGATTTTGGTGTGATTATTGTGAATATTTATATCTCCTATCAGCATGACGTTATTTGTTCCCTCTACTTTTAAAAGTATATCATGCAATGAGTCTAAGAAAGGATCTGTGCTTTTATAAGAAGGAGAGCGGTATATTGAAACAATTACCATGTGTTTGCGTAGCCGGGCCACAAGACAGTTTCCTTCTTGAAAGGTTGGTTCCTCAAACATTAGTTCAATATGATTTCTATAATAAATAATAACACCTTCATTTTGTTTATAGTTACTTTTAGTGGAGAACGATTCGAAGTCTGCTATCGTTGGTATAACACTTGTTTTAAGTAGTCAGCATTCTGTGAGAACTATAATATCACTTTAAATTTTTAACTTGGATAGTAATAATTCAAGTTCCGGAAGATTACGATTTATGCTACGAATGTTTTGCGTGTGTACAGTCAAACGTTTGCTAGGTGAAAAGGAGATTAATTAATTTATGAAAGTTTTCAAGATCACAGATAAAGACTTTAGAGGCAGTATTATTATATTGTTATATTATAGTATTATTTTGTGCAGTAATTAGGAAAGTAAACGAAAATTGGTTTTGAACTCGACCTTTTTTCGGTTTTTGTTTTCATCGAACAAATTACAATTTATCTTGTTTTGAACTGTTAATTTCCCTAAAACAAGGATGTACGTATGATTTTTTTTTTTCAGGACCTATATACAGTAATTTGACCATTTAAAATTGACCCTAAAACAGGCAAATTAGGATAATCCCTATTTAAGTACGAGGTTGAACCATGTTACTACTCACAGTGTATTAGTAAAAGGTGTAAGGGATTGTACTGTAGTGGGTCGAAGGTTCTAAGACCCGTTTCTTATTGATCTATATTGTTTTCAATATGAGGATATAATGCTATGTGTAATGTTTTTAAATGCGGAAAAGAGCCAAGAAAAATATTTTTTTAGCCGCTTTTCATTGAGCATGCCAAGTCTGCTGAAGATAAATGTGCGTTTCCTAACTGTATTGAAGGCCTAAGAAAGTTAATGGCTAAAATTATAGGCTACAACCAGTTTTACAAAATAATATTCTAAATTAAAACTCCAGAAGAAAAAAATATACATTTAAATGAATATCTTGCTAGTTTCTCAGAATTACAAAACTCAACAAATGAATTTATGGGTGGAGAATGGGAGAAACAAACAGACAATAATATAATCTCTGCGAACCAAAGAGGGTAGTCACTCATGAAAATTAAAACCGTGGCTTTTTATATGAAACCGTCTTCCGGAATATTACACAAAGATTGATCGTAATGTGAATTGTGGAATATTATGATTTATAAATAATTATTTGGTTCTCATATATTTTATTTATTTATTTAACCATTTATGTATATTTATGTACACATATGTAAATAGACTGGAAGAAAGGAACAGAGAAATACGTACAAAGGTGATTCTATATTAAAACTTCTCATGAACCGTTCTGTGTTACATGAATAAATAATGGCCAAAAGTTAAGCATGATTGCCATAAAAAACGTTGCAGTTGCGCCAATCTTTTGGAAAAAATACGACGCTATAAAATAGTTTGTTGCTAAGTAAGGATATTTTATTGTGTTTTCTGTTTTTATTTATTGTGTATAGTTACTTTGTTAATTACTTAAAGTTGTCATGAGAGTTAGTTAAGTAATAAAATAACATAGTACCAAGAATAAATAAAAACCTAGAACAGGGTGCATCAATGCGTCATCATAATCAGTTTCTAGCTGTCACAGTGGACGGCTGCGCAGAAGCATCTCCAATAGCCCGCAATGTAGCTAGATCCTCGATCACTCTTATCCATAATCATCTGGCTAGCCCTGTTCCAACTATGTTGGGGTCGGCTACCAGTCTAACCGAATGCAGCAGAATACCAGTATTTTACATGGAGCCACTGCCTATCTGACCTCTACAACCAACTTACTGGGTGCCAAGATACACTGTGGTTAGACTCTTCAGTCTTACGAGTATGTACCAACAAGAATGAACTAAAATCAAATAAAAGTTCAGATAGAACTATACGTTTAAAATGTTTCCCATGTAAAATACCAGTTTTGCCCAAGAGCGTTCACACACCAACCACTAACCGTTTCAGAAGCTTAGGGGTTGTACATGATAATAACTATCTATTTGATTGCGACACCTTAAACTAACGGGCACTCAAATGAGACTCAGATGATAACTGTAAAGCATTATCACCTACCATAATCCTACCTTGTTTACAGGAGAAGCGTAAGTGACTGACTTAGTTGATATTAATTCATACCTTTCGATTTATTCTTTTTCTCAAATATGTTTGGAAATTCGAGTATTTTTTTGACAACCTTCTTTGAGATAAATCTCACTCGCATGTATTTACATGCGAGCAGCGGCCGGAAATGTTAGTATGGAAATGCATATCTGTCGTGTTTAGCCGCCGAATAAATTACTATGAAAACTCATATCTGTCGTGTAATTTAAAAATGGAAAGAACTTTTTATTTCGACGCATGGTAACCAAGGAGGTAACTTATCAAAGATTTTATTTAAATCTCGAAGTGGCTTCACAAATAGAGCAGTTTAAAGTGAAAAAGAAGCAAATGAACACATTGGCGAGAGAAAAGATATCGTTCTTCGTCATTGCTTCTGAAATTTGTAATTAATTTACTTAGTTTAAATTTCCGCGCATTATTTGAGAAAAGTACTATACAAGCCTTGGCCGCAACCAGGCACTGATGGACTCACGTATGTGGGCCGAGGCGAAAATGCCTCCGTTGTCGGCCGCTGTAGTAATGTAATATTTCTAAAAACAGTATCATCGCTAACCCGTTCAAGTTTCTCATTTTTATTGCTCAGTTATTGACAGAGGTGGTACATGAGACGCATTAGAATAATTTTACCAGCCTGTTATTGACCCACTGCAGGAAAAAGGGTTCTTCTTAAACAAAGAAGGCATGAGCATTATTTACCACGTTTGGTGGACACGAATTGGCGATTCCAGACTTATATTCCACGCCTCATAAGAGCGCGTGAGGTAGTGCTCTACTCTCGCCTTACAAAGAACAAGTAATTCCTTGAGCTAAAAATGTCTCTATTTACTTCATATCGCACTTGTAGAATAATATTCACACACAAACGTCAAGAAAAAATACTGGTTTTAACACTCATGTTATTTTCAAAAGACATTTTGTTATTTCAAATAATGAAAAATCTGTTTAAATAAATATTTTGTGGACGTCCGTGTATCTGTATGTATGGATCCTGGTGTGGTCACGATAACTCCCGAAAAACTTAACTAATCGAGTCAATTTTTTTTTTAAACGCTTCAGTTATATCGAAAACTAAGTCCTTTCGAAAATCACGGTCTAATTCAATGTAGTTTAATTGCAAATAGTAATATATTATTTTATAGAATTGAATGAGATTATGAGGCGTGCACCTTTGGATTTTTCAAATAGTTTTAAAATAAATTCAGGCTCCTCCGCCGTATGTCAGTGATGTCCAAGATAGACAAGGAAAGTAGGAAATTATGAATTTGCAAAATTCACATTGGTACTTTTCCGGTTTAAAACCCAAAACCGCGTGCTTAAAAAGCAGATACCATAAGCACTGGGACACTTTTTACCAAAACCATGTCCAGATGTGGTGACAGAGTAAAGTCCCTATGAATAAGAGTGGTTGTAAATGCGTGGGCGTCCAGGGCCCGCCACAGAGCGAAACGTAAATGAATTATCCTTAAACACTGCGGACGTGATTCCGCTACCATCACCGGCAGCGGTGCTCAAAGTTTTATTGCAAAGTTTTTATGTTACAGACATGAACTGAGATTTTCGAAGAAATATTTTTATCGCCAAGTTGTTTTTTATTTTTTTCAGCTGTGTCATCATTTACCTAGCCTTTTCCTAACTATGTTGGGGTCGGCTTCCAGTCTAACCGGATGGAGCTGAATACCAGTATTTTACATGGGAGCGACTGCCTATCTGACCTCCATAAACCAGTAACTGGTTAATACGATACCCCTTGGTAAGACTGGTTGTCAGACTTTCGGGCTTCTGACAACCCGTAACGACTGTCAAAGATCCTCGAATGACAGCTGGGATCAACGGCTTAACGTGCTTTCCGAGGCTCGGAGGGATCTTGGTATATAAAGATGGACATATACGGAGCAACCATAGCAAGATGATTGCTGGACCCGTGCGCAACATATTGTTCAGCTGTGTATTGGCAAAAATAGATTTACGGTTGCAACACAAAAATAAATACCCACATAATTAAATAAATAAAATTAGGTAGAAACAGAGTTCTAGTTACTTATTTTATTCGATCGAGTTTCCCTCCTTTGAAGTTCGGTAGCTAGAATTATGCTAATTTTATAACATAACACAACATAATTCCTGTGTTCCCCGAAGGCAGAGGTGTATCTACAAGTACACGCATATTTCGCCAGTTATGTTAAATCTTATGTAATAGGGGGTCGATTGCCGACTCACGGCCACCGTAGGCGCGGGCTTGCGGGCGGCGAGCAATGGGCAGCTCGCCGCCCGTTAAGGACCAGGCCCAGGTCGACGGCGCGTCGTCTTCCACGCGCGCCTCAAAGAGTTGTCAGCATCATTGACTGGGTCCGAAAGGGCCGATGCCTGCCGGAGTCGCGGATTGTTCGAAAGAGTTACCGTGGCCCTGGCGCACAGGCAACTGATGGAACACGGGTGGGTTTTAGTCAGTAAGAGTCTGACACGCCCTTCTGCTCCGCCCAGAGCGGGAGAAGTCATTTCATGATTTCCCACCCAAAACAAAAAGGGGGTCGCAAGCGTGAAGTCCTGGGTGCCATTCCCAGTTCGGCCAAAGTGTTATTGGGTTTTATTATCTGGAATTTCTTAGTAGCAGCCCGGAGTTTGGATTTGTGTCCGGTTGACTGATTTCATGTCATCTAATATGGACTAAAAATAAGCAGAGTATCTAGAAATCGAACTAATTATCGATTTATCGAAGTACAATGTAAGTCATACTTAGGAATTCATCGACGAAGCTTAGGTTTACAAAAATCACGACGCGTGCTTACCTAGCAAAATTTTGTTTGACTATGTTATTAATATTATGAATATTTGCACCATTTATAAATCGAAACTATAGAGGTTAAGACTTGTGATTATTTTCACGAATTATTGTGATATTATTATTATATAGTGATTTTACAAAACCTAAATTGTGTTTACAGTGTAATTGTTCAACCTCACTCTTCAAGTGCTTTATAGTCCATAAACGTAGCGGACGTTTACATCTCTTTTTAAATATTGAAAAAAATATTAAATATATTAATTTATTTATTAAAATATTTTCTTTGCTTTTAAATACTTTTGAAAAAAATAGATAGACACAAATAGGTACACACTTCCTTAAGTTTCAAAAAGTGCATAATTATCCCAAAACATCTTTACACTAACACATTTTTATGAAAAAAGAAAATGACGTCACATATTTTCAAACCCCCGCAATAATTTCAGTTACACGTGGCAAAGTTTGAGCACCCCTGTTGCTCCGGTGTGGGAGCCTATATAAACTGTGGGTACGGATCACGGCACAGCATTCGACGTGCAACAGGTTGACGAGGTAAGTGGAAACTAGTGTCTATCGTTTAATACAAAAAATTATTAACTTTTTTATAAGTGAAAAAATTGTTTTAAAAGGACAATTGTGAGCAGGTTAGATGTTTTTATTCATTTTTGAATATAAAACAAAATTATTTAACGGTCCAGTGTTTAAATTACTTTTAAACGGTCCAGTGTTTAAAATATATTGTCATAGGAATTGTTCAAATAAATTGTGATTGATAAAATCTAAAAAAGTGATTGCGAATTTGTAGGGTTAAAAATTAAACATTTATTGGGGTAGTTAAAGCTACTAATTAAATATTTTGCTTAGCGTATTTACTATAACGTGTTACAAAAAATAATTACAAATTAAAAGATCAACCCTATAATACCTGAAAAATATTATAGCTGAACAATATAGAGATTTAATTTTTTTACATCACTTTGTAACTTATTTTATAATAATTATTGAAATCTATGGTTATGGCTCCATATTTGAATAAAACGTATGAAACATAGGCAACGTGAAATATTAATCCATTTTCATACTACTAAGTAATACTCTTTAAATAAGTTAAAACGTACGAAACATAACTAAGTTCAAAGGTCCCGCTGGACTAGTAACCAACTAATTAGGCAAGTACTTGTGTCCTTTACAGTTATGTGAATCAGTCAAAGCATGGGTGTTTGTGGAACTAACCTTTGTCGGGAAGTCGTTCCTATTGTAGACAAGGCATATTACATGGCACACTTTGGATATTGCTGGAATGACTTCGTGAATGATTTAGGGAACTTTTTAGGTATCGGCTCTAACTAGAGGAGAATAAATAAAAGTTCATGCCGTAGTTAAATAATGTGCGTATGACATTAAATAATCCTTACAAATCTAAACTTAATATTATAAAGAGAAAAGATTAGATTTTTTTTATGTTTGTTTGTTACGCTTTCTTGCTAAAACTGAACGGATTTGGATGAAATTTGGCATATGGGTAGACCATGATTAGGATATATGATACTTTTTATCCTGATATTCCCACGAGATCGAGACTTATGCGAGCTGCTGTTGTTGTGTGCTTAATTAATTATTTTTGTATGCCTATAATAGGCTGATCATAGCGCACATTAACCTAAAACATGTCCAACCACTGTACCTACCTATGTATCACAAATAAAATATTTCTGATTTCTGATTTTCTGATTTCTGAAACCGCGGGGCGCAGCTAGTGTAGGATATTTTTAAAATAACGTAACATCACGCCTGTTTTCCACGAAGGGTAAGGCAGAGGTGACCTATAAGTACATTTCGTACATTTCGCCAATTTAAGGCCCATGTAATAGGGTGCGAGTCTATTTTCATCAAACAGGCAAACATTCAGACTCTTGGATGTGTATAAGTAGGTACTTTTGAGAGGTAGTCATTCAAACAATGAACTCCTATAAAATTCAGAAAAAGTTTTCTTCAGCTTCTAACCATAGTTTTATTCTACTATAGTCTACAAAATCCATTGCTCGAAAAAGGTCTTTTTACTAGTCAAGTCTAGTATAAAGCCAGCGAAAGCCAAATTTTTCAACAATTTTCATAGCACACAGCCAAATTGTTCAACATCTCTGAAGTAGCGACCAACTATTTGTAAGAAAAAGTAAAATTTTCGTCTTCATTTACGTTATTAAAAAAGAAAACAGAAATGTTTATTTTTATGTCAAACTTGTCTTTCCGTTTGTTTGTAGATCATACAAGTCTAACAAAAATATTCCATATTTTTATAACATAACATCACGCCTAGTTTGCCGAAGGGTTAGGCAGAGGTGTACCTATAGTACATCCACATTTCGCCAGTTATGTCTAAGTCCCATGTAACAGGGGGCGAGACTATTGCCAACAACCGGGCACAAATTCAGACTCCGGGCTGCTACTGAGAAATGCTTGATAGAAAAACCCAATCTATTTTCCGAAGTAATATTATAGAAAAGTCAGGGAAACTAATTGTTTACCAAATCGACTACCAACCTTAATTGTCCGTATATTCGAATCACTACTGTCATTCTTTTACAGATGTATGAAATCGGAATAACACGAAAAATTGACGCAGTGTGTCAGTTGATAATTTCCCTGACTGAACATTACCTCTTATATTTTTTACGTCCTATCATTTTTATCATATTACGAGCCGAAAGACTTTCAGAGCTGACATAGGCCTCCTCTAAACATCGTCATAGCGACTGGTCTTTCGCTGCCGCCTTCCAGTGTTACTATATTTTTCTATTTAAAATTCTCGTTATAGTCAAAGAAGCGTACAAGAATTCATTTAATATACCTTTATATCTCTTATTTTGAGAAAATAAACTTACCTATGTACCTTTTAATTCAATTTCTTTCCAAGAAGCTAACAGGCATAAATTGTTTAAAGGCTTTACCATGCCGTGACGTCACAGCCCGTATCACTAACACACCTTGATGACGTTATAAGTATCTTATTTAAGTTTCTAAGAAAACAGTTAATAATTTAGAAGTATATATTATTTACACTGAGGGGCTTGTGGCTACGTAATAGCCGCACGGTTCGATCGATCAGTTTAAGCTACGCTTGGCGCGGTTGATCTGTGGATGGGTGACCATCTTTACATACCAAGACCTTCCCCCTCGAGACCCTCTGAGCCTCGGAAACCACGTTAAGCCGTTGGTCCCGGCTGTCATTCGTGGATCTTTGATAGTCGTTACGGGTAGTCAGAAGCCCGACAGTCAGACAACTAGTCTTACCAAGGTGTATCGTATTACCAGGTAACTGGGTTGTGAAGGTCAGATAGTCGCTTCATGTAAATTACTGGTATTCAGCTGCATCCGGTTAGACTGGAAGCCGATACCTACATAGTTGGTAAAAGGCTAGGTAGATTTGATTGATACTAGCTGCACCCCGCGGTTTAACGCGCATAAATCTCGATCCCGTGCAAATATCGAGATAAATGGTAACATATGTCCTAATCGAGGTCATGGTCTACCCATGTGCCAAATTTCATCCAAATCCGTTCAGCCATTTTAGCGTGAATGCGTAACAAACAAACATACAAAAACGAATCTTTTCTTTTTATAATGTTAGTTTAGACAAGTGTAGAAACTTTTAGCAATAGTACAGTTTCTTGCAAAATTTTGTCTGAACTCAAACAACTCAAGGCATTTGTTTCAAATAAACCAATTACAGGCACTTTTGAATTGTCAAGGGTTCGGTCAGTCAGAGAAATGAAGCTAGTTGCCCACTCAAAAGCGTAGTAGGTACCTATGGAGAAGAACGGGCAAGAAACTCCACTCTGGTAAAGTACTAACGTTCTAGTTTTGGATACAGGTAGGTAATATAGGTATACTGGCTAACAGCATTGCTTTTTTAAAATACTGGAGGTTTAAAAGTCTGGGTTCATTTGGAAAACTAACGAGTTTAAGCAAGAAACCTATGTTAAAAATTATTTGTCAATTATTACTTAAAATATCAACTTATTCGGGTAATTTTGAAGCTTGTTAATCTAAAATATTGCTTTACTATAAAATAGCGCTATGGAGGCTTTAAAGATTTTACCTTTAAAGACCTTTTCAGTTATTTGCTATTCACTGCGTGTCTTGGGAATGTATTATTTAAATGTTCAGCCAGGGAAATTATTTTTAAGCAAATAGATACCCTACGTCGATTTGCCGTGTTGTAGTCATTTATTACAACTGTGAAAGAATTACAGTCCTGATTAGAATCATCTTCATTGCCCTGGCCTTATTCCAAATTATTTGGGGTAGGCGCATCAGGTCTTATTATTTGGGGTAGGCGCATCAGGTCTTATTATTTGGGGTAGGCGCATCATGTCTTATAATTTGGGGTCGGCGCATCGTGTCTTATTATTATTTGGGGTAGACGCATCATGTCTTATTATTTGGGATAGGCGCATCATGTCTTATTATTTGGAGTCGGCGTATCATGTCTTATTATTTGGGGTAGGCGCATCAGGTCTTATTATTTGGGGTCGGCGCTTTGTGTCTTATTATTATTTGCGGTAGGCGCATCATGTCTTATTATTTGGAGTCGGCGTATCATGTCTTATTATTTGGGGTAAGCGCATCATGTCTTATTATTTGGGGTCGGCGCATCATGTCTTATTATTTGGGATAGGCGCATCAGGTCTTATTATTTGGGGTAGGCGCATCAGGTCTTATTATTTGGGGTAAGCGCATCATGTCTTATTATTTGGGGTCGGCGCATCAGGTCTTATTATTTGGGGTAGGCGCATCAGGTCTTATTATTTGGGGTCGGCGCATCATGTCTTATTATTTGGGGTAGGCGCATCATGTCTTATTATTAGGGGTCGGCGCAAAATATCTTATTATTTGGGGTAGGCGCATCAGGTCTTATTATTTGGGATAGGCGCATCATGTCTTATTATTTGGGGTAGGCGCATCATGTCTTATTATTTGGGGTAGGCGCATCATGTCTTATTCTTCCATACTTCTCTATTAGTCGTCATGTCAGTAGTCGTCTTTTCAATAAAGGGTAAATTAAGTTGGTAGTTAATTTGCTTACCAACCCATCATTTACTTTCAACATATCATTACCATACATTTCTACTTCTCCTAAGGATACATCAAATAAACACATATGGAGACACTCAAAGTAATGCGGTTCATTCATATTTCTACTTAAAAACATACGAAACTTGTACACGCAACGGCATATAAAGTAATATATTTCCAGTATAAGCAGACCTCTCATCGTATAGGCTTTCCATACAAGGAAAACTCAGCTTATACTGGAAATGTAAAGCTTCATATTTTATCGTGTGTACCTACTTAAAGTAAGTACTTGAATGCCGTTAGAAGTTAGTACAACGCCGCCACTTCCCACCTCATTATTATGTAAACCTTCATATAACTTAAGATTTTCTTTAGCCGTTCAACGCCTTGAAGATTAAAGATAAACCGGGCCGTACATTAATATCTTGCTGAAAGTTTAAATAACGTATGATTAAGATCAAATGGAGATTAGCAGTCTATGTGGGATCCTGTAGGAATTTCAGAAGTATACTTATTTGTGTGTAGGATTAAATGTGGTTAGGATTTCTGTTATTATAATACAAAGAGAGAGAGAGAGAGAGAGAAAGAGTTATGCTAGAGTAGAGTCACTGTATAAAATAGGACAAAGTTAATTATAGGAAAGTTCTATCCTGAAAAGTTAGGAACTTTTTTTTGTTAATGATGGTAATAATTGAGATGTTTAGGAATTTATGTTGAAAATATGTCGTGAACATTAAAGCGGTATACCTAAACAATTTCATTATTTCGTAAAACTGGCATTAAAAATTAGCAGTTTTTAACCTGTCGTATTTGAAAACAATCTTTAATCAGTGCGTCCTGCCTGTTATGACTTACGGAGCCGAAACGTTGACACTCACGGTACGGCTGGTCCATAAATTCAAGGTCGCTCAGCGAGCTAAGGAACGAGGTATGCTTGCGAGTCTCTCTGAGGGATGGAGTCCAGAAAGTGGTGGTCCGGCAGAGAACCAAAGTTGTCGACATAGCTCACCGAATAAGCATAATGGGCCGGCCATATTAGCCGTAGAACCGATGACCGTTGGGGTAGACGTGTTCGTGAGTGGAGATCGCGAATCGGCAAACGTAAGGTAGGACGCCCTCAGGCTACGAGGGCCTCAGGACGAGCGACGATCTTCGCAGGGTGGCTGGTTGCAGCTGGATGAGAGTTGCCGAGAATCGAGGTAAATGGCGTGCAATTGGAGAGGCCTATGTCCAGCAGTGGACTGCTGTAGCTGGTGATGTATTTGAAAACATCACGTTATGATCGTAGCCTTAGGATAAGCCCGTGTTTGGGCTCATCAGTTCTAACCCGAATATACTGTGTGGCATCGTCGTGTCTACGTCTTTCAGTTTCCTTAGCTTAGTTTTCCTTTCCTTTTCATTAATGAGTTTTTTTTTGTCCAGCAGCAAAAATGCAGCCAACAATGAGGATCATCGTCTCCATGGCTTTACTGGCTTCTGCCATCGCCAGCGCCTACCGTGAGTAAAATTATAATAATTATTTATAGAAAAAACTAAATTGTCTCTGCAGAACATGGATGTCTCCAGACGGAAACGAATGCATTCTTAAAGTGTCAGCTAAACTCTAGAACATTATCATCGGAATATAGGCCTCCCTCTCAAAACATGAAACATGCTTGACCATCCAACGATCCAGTCAAATGCAAGCTTAAAGCATTTTTTACAGCTGAAAACTTTATTACATCTATCATTAATAAAAAATCTCAGTAAATTAAACAAACTACTAAACGACCATACAAATCCATGCTACTGTTTAGAAATAGAGATATTTCTAAGTAAACAATAATAATCGGGCCCATTATTTAAAACCAGACAGTGTAAGAGTGAGTTTTACCTTAATTAATACTACTACTTGTGATTCTTAGAATTCCGTCTATCATCGACTTAGACAAATTCAAAAGGGTATAGAGGTATGAGGAACAGGGTATAAAGTTTACTCATCCTCTATAGAAAAAGGAGGATCCTCCAACCAGACGGCTGTCGTGTCTGGTTGGCAAATGCCCGACGATAGATGTCGCTAGATTGTACATATGTTAGTTGCGCGGTAAACTCTGCTTGCGCGATGCAGGATTTTGCGTGACGTCAGAGTGACGCGTACTCGCATGTGGCGATGAGATACTGCTACAAGGGTGTATTTAGATTGCCATATTGACCTTGAACCTATTTTAGACCTTATATAATACTAGAACAGAACAGTGGTGGCCCAGTGGTAACGGCCCCGACTTATGAATTATGGGTCGTGGGTTTAAAGAGACAGGCTTTGTTTTTTAATGTGTGTAATTTCATCAGCACTGCTCTCAAAATGGTAAAGGAAAACATCTATAAGAAACCGGCATGTCCTAGAGTCTAGAATTAGCAAGACTTGTAACATCGCAAATTTGACCCGCGTGGTGGATTACTGCTCACTCCCTCTTACAGAGAGGCCTGTGTCCCAGCAGTGGGAACATTATAACGCTGGTTATGCTCATGCTGTGCTTATGCTCCGTAACCTAAAGATATTGACAAAATTATTGTCTGAAATAGATAAAGAGCAGTAGCCCCTGAAACTAATTTTCAAATACAATCAAACATTCTTTATAAAATAAGAGACCTACCCAAGTATTGTAAACTTCAAGTAGGACAAGCTGTAATAACCAGTCTATGAGCTATTTTCTGCTGCCATTCTCCTTTAAAGCTAATTAACTCTAGGAAATGGCTTATTTTCATGCTAAAAGACGGCTACGTAGCTTCTAGAGTTCTAGAAAGTGAATTTGCAAGATCATTATTAGTTTAAGTACTTCACAGCTATTAATGGCATACGATACTTATTTTATCTATAGGTGGGTAGGTAGAGGTACAACTTTTAATTACTGTTCCTTTTGTTACTATGGATTACGGATGTGTATTTATGTCATAAATTACTTATTAGTGTTTTGTGTAAAGTTGTGATCGTGATGGCAAATACACATCCGAACTACACGGCAGCCGAATATTCGGACATGGTCCTAATTTACGGAGAAGCCCATCAAACAGTATCCCTTGCGATATGGACGTATCGCGAGAGATACGGCGTTTGAGAAATTGAGGGAAATTGCTGTGCCTGAAAATTTATTTTCAAAAGTGCGGGAAAACATGAAAAGCCGTTTAGACCTTTGTGTCCGCGAGCGCGGTGGTCACATTACAACATAAAATTTGAAAAAAAATATGACAAAACAATAAAAATTGTGATTAATTGTGATTGTGATTTGTGATAGTGGTAATCACTGATAACAGATAATGATAAGTGATTAGTGATTGATTACACATCTCCGCGCTGCGCTCGGACTGCGATGCGAATGTAGGGATCTGCGCCATTCGGCTACTTTGATATTATGCCGTCAAAGCATCGGATAAAGCACGCGCGTTGCGTGGTTGCAAGCGCACGAAGTGAGGCGCTGCCGCTCTGGGTAGAACGTAAGTAGCTACATGAATGAATCTGTACACAGAGTGATACCAATTTTGGTTACTTTTTTATTATTTAGTTTGTTTGAACATTGAAAATTTTCATTTTACGTTTTTTTTTTTTTTATTTGTTATTACTGGCCACTAGCCCTAAACATGTGTTAAATTAATGTAGCCATTGTAGCGCCATGCTGTATAAGACAAGGAGAACTAACAAGAAACAAAAACCCTTTACTTAAAAACACGCTTAATTAAAAACCAATATGGATAAATTATTTCAACATTCCAACTCATAAATAAAGAAGATAATTGCAACAAGCACCTCCATGCCGCGAGGTTGAAATCGTCGATTTAAGCGTAAATTCAGCAATAAAGCGGTTTAAGAGATTATTGCCTGCCGTATCAATGTTACCGTCGCACCGTGAATACGAAATGTAAAACTTGATGGATGCGGGTTTTAAGTTAAATGTTAACGTGAGTGTGGAGAATAATTATTGTTAAATTGAGATTTTTTAGGTGGTTGTACTTAATTGAGAAGCTATGATTTGTGTGAAAAGGGGGTACGCCTACGTACCACCATCGTACTACGTCAGCGATACAAACGATGCGAACGAAATATCCGACGATGCCAGCGATACTATTCGTTCACCTCGCGGGCGTAGCTTAGCTCTGTAGTTCGCGGTGTGAACCGAAGGATGAAAAGAGGTAAACCAAAAACGCCCGGCCCGCTCGCTCGCTAGCTGGCGGTGTGGCCTGCGCTTGAGCTGGCCTCTTATTCTACTGAAACTCCGTACTGTGCTAGGCCAGCTTAAAAGTGTTACCACTGGCTTGAGGCCTTATTTTATTTTTATTTTTTTGGGTGGTAAATCAGCAAATAACTTCTCCCGCTCTGGACGGAGCGGGAGGGCGTGTCAGACTTTAATGACTAAACCCCACCCGTGCCAGGGCCACGGTAACTCTTTCGAACAATCCACGACCCCGGCAGGCATCGGCCCTATGGGACCCCGTCAATTATGCTGACATCACTTTGAGGCGCTCGTGGAACACAACGCGCCGTCGACCCGGGCCTGGTCCTTACCGGACGGCGAGCTGCCCATTGCTCGCCGTTCGCAAGCCCGCGCCTACGATGGCTGGGAATCGGCTATCGACTCCCGACGCCCAGGGTGTCTCCTCCTGCGGTGACTAGGGGCGTGAGGGCGCAACAATTGCTTCTCCTTCGCGCGCTCCGCCTCCTCCTTCGCGAGCATTACTGCTTCGCAGAAGGAGGTGACACTATCTCAAATCATGGTTTAGTAGTAGTTAGATTTTTCTGTAAAGTAACACTACATGATGTCTGTCACTCGATAAATCATCGTGAGTGTATTCCCCGAAGGGGTAGGCAGCGGTGTACCCATTCTACGATCCTACTATAATCCTACCTAATATTACAAATGTGAAAGTTTGTATTTTTGGATGCTTGTTACTCAATTATGCTAAAATGGCTGAACGGATTTTGATGAAATTTGGCACAAAGATAGTTTATAACCTGGATTAACACATATAATACTTTTTATCCCAATATTCCCATGGGATCGAGACTTATTCGGGTGAAACCGCAGGGTGCTGCTAGTATGGCATATGCCAGCTACGTTTGAGTCGCATGTAATAGGAACGAGCCTCTTGCCACTAACCATACACAAAATCGGCCTTCAGCTGTTACTAAGAATTGTTTAATAGGTAATCCTAATTATACTTTGCCTGACCCAGGTATCGAACCCAAGATCCCACAGATCAGCAATCACTTTATTAAGCAAGACTTTATTTAGTATAATCTTATAAAACAAATTCAATATACACAATCACAACTGAACAATTTGATGGCGTGTATAAACTTACGCACGCATTCTATATTTTAATAGTAAACTAATATTTGGTTAATTAATTACAGAATTTGAACTTTACTCATATTAAAGTTGTTGTTAACATCAACTAAGAACATTATTGGGAAACTGTGTTAATTTAAACCGATAACACCAATTCGATAATACTTCGACACAGCAACAAACAAAAATATTTGTTGAGTTATTCTGCAAGTGTGTAAAACTCACTTTTCAATCAATGCTGTCAGTTTTCAATGTCAAAACTTTGTAGACCACTTTGATACTGAATTGAGCTAGATAGCAAGTTTTTACAGAATAGCTCTGCAGCTGTTTATACAACAAATACACAGTCCACTTTATGAATCTATTGTCATATTGCTATATAGATTTTTACGACTATAGTATCCGTAAAAGATTAGCGTGATGTCATCAGTGATTTGTACAGTGTGCCTGGTCACCGATGTCCAACCCATTAAGGGCAAGTAAAAAACTTGTAAAACAAACAACAACAAATCACCCTTTTTATGTGATTTTAACCCAACCGTATTAAAATGGCAGCAATTTTAGTTATTAATATCAATTAAGTACGGTTGCGCGCATCAATTTAGCAATATCTAGTGATGTAGAGATCGTACAGACACAAACGTGTTCGTTCGACGGCTAACAATGCAGGCAACAAATTGTTTTTTTTTGTTAAATACCCAATTAATTAATAGAAAATAATTTGCAAGCGAAAAATATTATGTAAAAATAGGACAAACTTTTTTTTTTGTAAATTACATGTGATGGGTGATTTGTCGGTAAAATTTATCGTATTGCTTACCCTTAATAGGTTGGACATCGGTGACCAGACACACTGTGTAGTACTAATATTAATTAATAAAGTTCATAATGAAATTGTAACATTGGACATACAAGTCACATATTGAAATATTTGAGACACTGCCCACAGGTACTTAATTTTTTTTCGTCGGTGTAAATTCAATACATAATTGTATTAACACGTAAAAAATAAGAACTCCCCAAGACTTATGGGTTTATTTATAAACGTTGCATAAAGTTAAGAGACGACATCAAAAATGTATCGTTAAACAGTCGCTAATCAATACTTAACTTTAAACGTTGAGCTCCTTAAGTTTTGAGTTGAGCTGCACGTTTACTGACAAATGCGTGCACTGACTGGACAGGTCCACTCATTCTGTGTGGTATTTTTTCCTCAAAAGACCATTTCAGACTCAAATCTATATGGTCTCCACATGATCTGACCAAGATTATGTCTGGACTTTAAAAGAGACTGTGACCTTTGAGTTTGTTTCGGCCTTTCTTTTCAGAGTAGTCAGATAGGAAACGCCGACCTCATCTAGTTTTAAAATATGATTGACGTGTAAAAGTGTTTGTACAAACCTACTTACAGAAATAAAATCATTTATCATTTAAACAACGTTTATAAATAAAGGGGGTAATGTCATCAACGTCATCGTAAAGTACCTATTTGAACTTGCCTAGTTCGAACCCACCACACTCGGCTCAAGAAATAAATCCTTTAACCTCCAGGCCATCACGCTTGTATCGATCGGAAATGTCTATAAACTGTGATTGTGATCTATGACGGGGTATTCCACCAGCTATTTGCGGACTCCTGGAGTGCAGACTATCCATTAATCAATTTGTGAGATCAAAGCATTTACAGGGTGTACTCTAAAATAGATCGTTGGCGTATTTGTATTTTTTTCACTGAGAACCTAGTTCGGCCTATATACTAGATAGAGTTTCTTTTTTCGTATTTTGTAGGTATAGAGTGGTAATAAAATATCTTAGGCTGTACTGTTTGTATCTGGCTGGTTCTGATATCATTAAATAGATGACATTTAAAAAAAGGAAAAATAAAAAGTTAAAACGATTTCCCGCCATTTTTCAATTGTTTTTCTGTCCGCCAAAATGAGTGATGAATCTAACGAAGAAATTCGATACATTTTGAAGTTTTAGTACAAAAAGCGAAAAATGCGACATTAGGCGCGAAAAAAATAAGTGACGTATATAGACTTAACGCAGTGTCAGCGAGAGTAGCACAAAGTTGGTTCAAGCGTTTTCGCGTTTTCGCCCTGTTACGGATAAAGTGAAGCCATTTTTGAAAAAGTGGAGCAAGATATATTAGTAGTTACGACATAGCTGAAGAGTTAGGGGTTGACCACAAAACAGTTTTGACCCATTTGCAACAGTCTGGGTATACAAAAAAAGCTCGATATTTGGGTGCCACACGAGCTCTTAGTATACAAACATGGTAGGAGCGGCGCGGGTGGCGGGAGTGGATGCGGATGGTCTTCCCACGGCAGATTACGCTGCCCGCTCCGCTGATACTTTGTTCATAGACAAAAGTAATTATGTGTTTACGACACCCGCTTGCGGATTCCGCTACCAGCACCGCTCCCACTGTGTTTGCACACTTAGTCTTGAAGTTGTATATAAAATACGAAAGACGTATATAAAATACGCGACTTAATATTTCTTGTCGTTATTTTTCATGTTTGGGGAAGAGATATTTTGTAAGGACAAGAACAACTCATTTTTGATTAACTAACTTTCGACCATAATTGACAGCATTTGGTTAAGTAAAGTTGAGAGTAGCAAAAATGCTTGCAGAATTTGAGTTCTGCAAGCAATTCTTACCGTGTAAGAGGAGTAAACAATCGGGGCAAGGTCACTTACACTAGATATCTAAGTAACAATTGCTTGCTGAAGTCAACTTCTGTAAGTTTTGATATTAACACTTAGTCAATACTCAATACCTTTATTGCATTCCACAAGTAGGTATTCTTAGGTGGCAAACTTATAATTAGATCACTCGTTTAGAGGAAGCATTTTTTAACTATATAACATAACTTAGCAAACTACTAAAACAATGATATCTGTTTTTTTTTAGATAATCTAATAGCTTTAATATAAAATATAAACAACTTCGCTATAGACAGAAACTTGACCCCAAAGTGGTAGGTGAAAGGTTATTATTATAGACATGTAATAAATTGTCCAAAACGATTTATATTAAAATAAAACTAGAGTGACATGACATTTAATTTTTATGCATTTCATTTGCATACAGAAAAACCATGTCCAATTAATAGGGCTACGGAAATGAATTTTGTTGATACGAATTTTATATTCGTTACAATATTTTGTAACGAATATAAAATTCGTTCAGTAATCAATGACTGGAAAACACAAATTGACATCAGCATCATTGAAACAACAATTCAACATTGTTAATTGGAGAAATACAGGTCATAATTATTAGCACTGGCTGGCTAACCAACTTCTTAAATGACACTTGCTTTTGAGACATTCTTCAAAGTTTACAATACAGGTTAAAGAGACAGGGACAGCATGAGACTTTAACAGGAAACTTTAAATTGAGTTGTCTTTAAGAATTGGCCCTCAAGTGTGTTCTTATTGGACACGCCACAATTGCGGCGGTAAGTTCCCTCTTTCAGGAGTGGATTGAGAGGCGCCACGGCGTCCTCACCTTACGCCTGACGCAGGTCCTCACCGGACGTGGCTGTTTGCGGAGGTTCCTCTTCCGGATAAGGCGGGAAGAAAAGCCCGAGTGTTACCATTGTGTGGATCGCCCGGAGCACACGGTGGAGCATACGGTGGAGGTCTGCCCAGTTTAGGTAGAGCAGCGCCGTGTCCTCGCGGAGGCGATCGGCGGCGGCGATCTCTCGAGTCCGGCCCTGGTCCAGGCCATGGTACGGAGCGAGAGGGCATGGGAAGCCGTCACCTCTTTCTGAAAAGCAGTAATGCTCGCGAAGGAGAAGGCGGAGCGCGGGAGGGGGAGGTAATCGTTGCACCCTCACGCCCCTAGTCGCCGCAGGAGGAGACACCCTGGGCGTCAGGAATGGATAGCTGATTCCCGACCACCGTACGCGCGAGCTTGCGGACGGCGAGTAATGGGTAGCTCGCAGTCCGGTATGGACTAGGCCCGGGTCGGCGGCGCGTTGTGTTCCACGCGCGCCTCAAAGAGATGTCAGCACCAATTGACGGGGTCCGCTAGGACCGATGCCTGCCAGGGTCGCGCATTGTTCGAAAGAGTTATCGTGGCCCTGGCACACAGGCAACTGAAGGAACACGGGTGGGTTTTAGTCATTAAAGTCTGACACGCCGTCCCGCGCCGCCCAGAGCAGGAGAAGTTATTTGATGATTTACCACCCAAAAAAGAAGTGTATTCTTATACAATACTAGCTTCTGCCCGCGACTTCACCCGCGTGTAGTTTCTTGTCTTACCATAAAATATACCCTATGGGACTCGGCAGTAGTGTAGCTTGCTATCATTACCAGATTTTTTGTAATAGAATCAATACTTCCAGAGGTTACCTCATAGAGCAAAAGAAACAATTTTACCTCTACACGTTATAGTTAACAGATAACACATAAAATATCAAAATTAACAGACTAATTGATTATTTCATACTGATAATATTATTATTAAAATTGAGATACCATGTACTGTAATACTGTCTGAAATAAAGATTCTCGTAATATTATAATAACACTGTTAGGTGATCTATTCCTGTCTGAATACTTCCCTACAAACATCTAGACTTCACAATACCCTGGAGTAACCAAATACTTTCATAACCGCATCGCAAACTCGTCCAAACTTAGTTACTGTCTGAAAGCCCAGCTACATATGTTAACCTAGCTATAACTCTGCTTACCCCACAGACAGCAGCGTGAAGCTCCGGCGGGACGGCGTCCTGAACTTGTATCCATTCCCGAGGGTCGGGAGAGCGTCGCGGAACACATGGCAGCTGCCTCTAAATGATCTTTATCTTGGTATGTACTGGTTTTACTTTAATTATAAATGAACATACGATGGGAAAAGAACTGAAGAATCTAACGTGGTTAATAAGTTGACAGTAAGGGGATTAATGAGAAAGAAGGAAAATAATGAATTGACAGTATGGCTTACTTCAAATTTGATACTTTGTGCATGTACAGAAAACTTTCTTTTTTTCTCGATTTGATCCGACTTTTAGATGATTACGTTGTGAACATATTTATTAGTGAAAGGTACATTTGACAATTGACCGCCATTGTTCGTTAGTTTCAAATATATTTGTCTTTTTTTATTCATTGATCCAATTACTAAGTACCTACGTCGTGTAATGTTACACCTTTGATGAGTTATGATTGAAAGCCAGCCGGATAAATCTTTCAGATCTTCTTTATCTTAATCGTGAAGAAGCCTCCGTGGTACTTGATCAATGAACCTTGCCGACTGCAAATATTATCCATCTCCGCATGAGCCATTCTTTTCTTATCTTAGCATCATACCATCACGCCTTATTTCCCTGATGGGTACGGCAGAGGTGTACCTATAGTACACCCACATTTCGCTAGTTATGTTTAAGTTCCATGTAATAGGGGGCGAGCCTATAGCCATTAACCGGGGACAAATCCAGACTCCAGGCTGCTACTGACAAATTCCAGATAGAAAAACACAATTACACTTTGCCCGACCTAGGAATTGAACCCAGGACCTCATGCTCAGCGGTAGTACTTGCAACCACTACACCAATGAGGCAGTTAAGGCTCTTATTTTAACCTTACTTATTTTCTCCATAGACTACGAACCATCAGCAGACAAACGACAACTATACGCGTTTCCGCGCGTTGGTCGCAGCGACTTGTCGCAGTCACGCTCTGACTCCCACGAGTTCATCCCCATGGCCGTGCGACGCACTGAGAGCCCTGGCATGTGGTTCGGACCTCGGCTTGGAAGGTCCTTCAAGAGTGATGACGATGGTAAGGAATTCTTATGCCATCTACTGAAGACAGAAACAGTAATAAGAATAAACTTAGTGAATAAACTTTTGAAAGCAGCCTGATTTCACTTTCTCGCTGGCTCGATCCCTCTCTTTGTTAGGTGTTTTCTCTGTAGCGGCATCTACAACGCCACATGCGAGCTACGCGTCAGACTGACGTCACGCAAAATCCTGCATCGCGCAAGCAGAGTTTACCGCGCAACTAGCATATATACAACATCCCGACATCAATCGTCGGGCAGTTGCCCACCAGACACAACACCCGTCTGGTCGGAGGATCCTCCCTTTTCTATGGAGGCATGAGTGAACCCTGTTCCTCATACCTCTATATCTCTAAGATTCTTTATCTACACCCATGCTATAAATCCTCTATAAAAGTTTCTGAAAGAGTTAACTTATTGCCAACATTAAAACAACCAGTGTCATAGTAACCATAATGTCATCCAAACGAGTGCTAAAATGTTGTACTAAATTTTATTATGCAACTCCTTTTCAAAAAAAGAACATTGTTATGCACGCGCGTTTCACTATCATAGTGCAGTAATAAAAAAAGAAAACTTATAGGTTCTTCGAATTCAAGTCGTATCCCGCCTTTTTTGTTCGATATTAGTATTGCAAAAATTGATTTCTTTGTTGTTTACAAAAATGAGTGATACAAGCTTTGATAACACCACCAGATATTTCTAATGCAGCAAAGGACATTTCTAACCAATTATTACCAGAAAAGTCGAGAAAACAATGAAAAGGCATACCAGGATTTCATGAATTGAAAAATATCAAAGAGTAGTACATCATTTTCTGAAGATGTGCTGTTAGTATATTTTCAACAATTATCAGAAAAAATCAAATCTGCATCCCTATGGACCTTCTATTCAATGCTCAAAAGTACGCTGAGTATTAATCACAACGTGGATATTTCAAAACATTCAAAATTAATTGCCTTGTTAAAAAGTAAAGTAGAAGGCTATGCAGCGAAGAAATCGAAAACGTTCCATGAATTCACATAGTTCTTACAACACTTTACAACACCCTATGGTTTCAGAACCTTTAATAGAGGATTGTATGCAACTGTAAATAATTAGGTATTAAAACACATATGTGATACTATTATCACACTCGGCTTCGCCTCGTTTGATAAACCCACATTCGTGTTTTAATACCCCTTACTATACAACGGTTGCATAAATAACTATTATAGAACTTGACCCATTTGTTCATCGTACTCTACAGTACTCCATACAGGATAATATTTTAACTACTTATTTGAATTATTTCAAAACTAACTACTTCGTGGTTATTGTCACAAACAGAGAGAGAATAGAATAGAATAGAATAGAATACTCTTTCTCTTTCTTTCTTTCTTCTTTTCTTTTTTCTTTTTTTTTTTCTCTTTTTTTTAGAGACACCTTACATAATTAATTTTAGCTAAGTCGATAATGGTATTGCCATGATACAGCTCTGATTTTAATTGTTGCAAGGGTATACGTATGTCCCATGGCATTTTCTGTAAAACCTTTGTATTTTTGTCTTACTACCTTTGCTTTGCTTTGTCCTCAGAAATCACCATCCAAAACGAACCCAACGACCATAGCGAGCCAGAACAGATGGAACCCATTCACGAGGATCGGAGGAAGAGACAGACCCTCAACTAAACACATGCCGCTTTAAACCCTGACGATGGAACCCCAAGACGCAGTGCATATCGTACGACTGTCGTGCGACTAGTCGGAGAAGAGAAAATAAAGTCCTGATACTTATTCATTTGTTTTTCGTTATAAGTTCATGTTGTCATTCGAATAAAAATGTGTTTTTAAATTTAGGGCTCATAATTTTTTATTGTACACGATTTTTGGAAACAGGTAAATAGCCGTAAGGCAGTCTATGGACACAGTCTGCAATATGCGCTGCCTCTTAAACATAGATTAATTTAATGTTGCGAGTAGAAACGAGACACTACATCGCCGGTTCGCCTACAAAAAAACTATTAATTGTTTTATTATTGCATCAATTATGAAGTATATTATTACGTGTAAATCGACCGTCAACATTATTGTAAGGATTAGTTGTAAGTATAAATGTATTAAGTAAGTTTAACATATTTATTAAAATAAGTATCCATTGCCAAATTTATTTCTTAGGCTGGGGATTTTATTATTCCTTTAAATACAAAAATCCGTGAAATAATTTTGGCAACTATTATTATTATTATGAATAATATTATATTTAACTGTTTATAAATTAAAATTTATTGAAATAAAGATCAGTCCAATACTTTATTGTTTTACTTTGACATGACATGAAGAATATATTATAATAAAAATATATGTAGCATTTAAAGTTCTTAATATGTGATTCGGTTTCTATATCTTGCCCATAAATTTCAGAGTAAAAACAAAGAATCGTTGATAATTATAGTAATTGTATAATTATAATATTCCCTGGTCAATTATAATATTCCAAATCTTATTCAAAAAAGCTTTGTCTTGTTAAACTAATATCCATTGTCAAGAATAACAATTAATTCAGAGAAAATGAAAATAAAAACATTAACTTTTAAAACACCAATGTACCTGAAAAAAAACCTAAACTAAAAAAAGAACAAAACGCATTGGATAAAAAATAACCTATTATATGCACCTAATTTAATTTACCTCAATTCATCCATACTATAAATATATATATCCCATTCCATACAGTATCCATGCTTTAAAAATACCCACATCTATTTCCGAATTAATCCTAAACAGAATTCATTATTTACACTACAGATTGACACAGACACCAGCGGCATCCATTTTGAATTAAGTCTCATTTCTCCCACTGATTAAATATTGTATTATTTAAATATAACAGCGCCAAGGGATCATCCTGCCTCAAGCAATGGACGGCAAATTAAAAAAGAAACATTTTACTTGTCTAGGATTAAAAAAATGGTCCAATTCAGATATAAAAATGTTCTACAAATATGAGCTGTGAGATTGTTTAGAAGAAATGGGGATTATATAGTGAAACTCCACGTGGTAGTCTTTATTTTTTTTTATTTGTTATGAAACAACGTAGATTGTGGAAATAGCAGAGATTTGCTTGAAGTCTTTTAAAGCACGTGCTTGTCCATTTCAGCAAAAAATAAAAATTATTGAAGAAAGGACAATAGAACTCCTACACAGTTCCTTCTAATTCTGCCAAGCTGTAAACATGTAAGCTGTATCATTGCTGGCTTCAGATTCAAAAATAAATTAGTCGAGGTATACGTCACTATACATATTATTTTCAACTTTGTTTTTACCATAACCATATTTACATCAAGTATGTACTAAACTATTAATCATTTTACCAATCTATGAAATTTCGTTTTCGTTCATTCAATAAAAATAGTTTAAAATAGTTTCATCACAAATATCCTTGTAAATTGTAATGCATAGGTACATTTGTATGTAACCTAATAATAATAGGTCTTTACCTATGAAATTGCCGTTTTGTATGAAAAAATTTAAACGAATTTTTTTCATGAATTTTTTATTTGTATTAATCGAAGTAATCACCCATGCAATCGATGCATCTTTGCCATCGCAGTGGCAGTTTATTGATGCCCTTCTTAAAGAAATCAGCTGGACGGGAGGCAACAAATTCTTCAAAGGCATTTTGTACTGCCTCTCGGGTATTAAATTTTTTTCCCGCCAAGAAGTTATCCAAATTCTGGAAAAAGTAGTAGTCTGTAGGCGCAAGGTCTGGTGAGTAGGGCGGATGACGGAGAGCTTCCAACCCCAGTTCTTGCAACTTGGAGACCGTCTGCTGTGCAGTATGAGGTCGCGCGTTGTCGTGCAGGAGCAGCGGAGACGAGCGATTGACCAATGCTGGTTGGAGATGCGCCAGCTTCTCCATCATTGTGTTCAGTTCTTCACAGTACACATCTGCAGTAATGCTCACCCCGTTTGGTAAGAAGCTGTGATGAATCACACCGGCGCTAGACCACCAAACAGTGACCATCACTTTTCTAGGGGTAAGTTTTCGTTTAGGGCATTGTTTAGGTGCTGAACCAGGATCCAACCAACTTGCTGAGCGCTTACGGTTATCAAACAGAATCCATTTTTCATCGCAGGTAACAATGCGGTTCAAAATTCCTTCATTTGTGTGTCTGTTGAGCAGTGCAAGGCACGTCTCGACGCGTACTTCGCGCTGGCGATCATTGAGTTCGTGGGGCACCCATTTGTCAAGCTTTTTTACCTTGCCAATTTGACGCAAATGGACCAATATTGTTTTGACGCTAACGTCGAAAGCAGCTGCTAATTCAGCCGTAGATTGTGTATCATCAGCTTCCACAATCGCCTTTAATTCGTCATTGTCGACCAAAGTCTTCGCACGACCGCGAGGTTCATTTTTCAGGTCGAAATTTCCAGAACGGAAGCGAGCAAACCAATAACAGGTGGTGCGTTGGTTTGTAGAGTTAGCTCCGTAAACGTCGTTGATGTTGCGTGCCGCTTGTGCCGCGTTGCTGCCACGACGGTACTCATATTCCATAATTACTCGAATTTTTAACGTATCCATGATGACGAAAAAGATTGAAATGCGATGAAAATGTAACACTAATCAATAAAGAAATGACTACTTTTAGAAAAAAAAATCCATGTTTTTAAAATAAAATTAATTTGAAATTAGAATTCATAGCCAAACAAAAATTATTTTGATTTGAAATGGCCAGTACTGCAGAACGGCAATTTCATAGGTAAAGACCTAATACTTGTAACAGTCAGAATGAAAGCATAACCTTTGTTGACTGTACTTTCGTAGCAGCTACGACGCTACGGTGCTACGATGCTACGTGCTACGAATATATAAAATGCTGCGCCACCTGACGTTATGGCTTACGATACACGATCGGTGCTCTGTCGATTATTACCTGTTAACATAATCAAACAGTGTGTTCCTTGGTGCATTTTGGATGTGCATTGTGGTTTTAAAATCAAAATTCAAATTATCTCAATTCAATTCGTTGCCTCTTTGGTCTAGTGGTCGCAGCCGCCACCACTGAGCGTGAGGTCCTTGGTTCGATTTCCGGGTCGGGCAAAGTGTTAATATGTTTTGCCATCTGGAATTTCTCAGTAGCAGCCCAGAGTCTCGATTTGTGCCCGGTTTATGGCAATAGGTTCGCCCCCATTTCATGGGACTTAAACATAACTGGCGAAATTGGGTGTACTATAGTTCAAAGAAAAGAAAAAGTATTTATTGTAACTCGCACAGAAAAATCACGAAGTAAACTAAACACATTCATAAAAAGAAACGCCTTAGGTACACCCCTGCCCAACCCCTGGGGGACACAGGCTTGATGTTATGTTATGTTAACTCAAAATTAAGGTAGTAAATTAGCAATGACGTCATAGATGGAAACAAGGAGATACAAAGGGTAACTTGGTACCAGTGAGTAAAGAACCAAATTATTGTATGATGAGTTAATATTGAATAACATAATTTAAAAAAATATCATGCAAATATTCCTAAACTGTTGCCTTGTGTAATCGTGTAATAAAAAGCTTTTACCATCTCATGTGGACAAATAGACAATATGTGACATTGCTGAGTATAGGGAAGGCAACCGTGGAACATAATCTACTTAGTACGTACTAGGTACAATGTTGTAATGTAATCATTACGTTTTTCAGACGCTGAATTTCTACTTAATAAGCATCTTAAATTTATTCACTAACAGACAACGCACAGCCGCTGGGTCTAGAATCATAAAATTTTGCACAAACCTTGCTTACTTATATTATAATTTATAATGAAAGTGAGCTTTAACGAAGGATTACAGAAATAACAATTCCTAAAGGGGCTAAATAGGGGATACAACTTTGTATGAAAGTTCGTCATTTTTGCTGATGTTGAATCTCCTCCTCGGGTACGTGGCTTGTTTTTTTAAAATAAATTCCAATCGATGATCAATTTAGTATTCTTACATAATTATTGTAAAGAAAACAAGTACTTAATACTTCACTTTAGCAATTATACTATTTTCGGAACACTGACACGTGGGTATATTCATAGCAATTGTATAGATTATGTATTTAATGCACATCGAGGTTTCCCCACAATATTCTCTATTTGTTTCCTCCATAACTGATCATCCGTCGGCTGTTGTCGTGGAGCTTCACTGTGAGCGACGCGTTTGTATACAACTGAGTAAAATAGCAAAGAAATTAAAGAGAAAACCAAACAAGTAACATCTAGCTTAGAATATTAAGGAACATGAGTTAGTCTTTAAAACTTTTTTTTGTTAATTTTATTTGCTGTAGGTCTGAGAAGTGTACAGGTACAGTGTACAAGGGAGTGATGCGGGGTCAGTCCAACGCCGCATCTGGCGCGAGGGGCTTTTTCAAGAGCCCGGAGCGCGAAGTGGTGGGGGCTTCTGGGAAGAACCGAAGGCTCTTCCAGAAGTGCCCCAAATCAGGGGATGGCCAGGGATCGTCGTCTGATGGCGGGAGGACGTCCGCCCGAAAAATCGGCAAAACCTGTCGGTGGGGTGGAGTCCGGGTAAGGCTCACCTCTCAGGAGGCCAGTGAGCTGAGCCGAGCCAGCCCAGCCGAGCCGGCCCAGACAGCCGAGAGGCTCGCCACCGAAGGGCACCACCCCGGAGCGACCAGCGGCAGGGCGGCCCTCTCGGAGTCGTCAGCGGTGAGCCGGACGCCACTGGTGACTCCAAGTCGGAGGGAGTGGCCAGGCTGGAGGAGGTCGTGGTAGCCGCCATCAAGGGTGTGGCCTTCAAGAGGATTCAGTCCTCTATAGACAAGGCCATAGCCGCTACCGCGGCCTTCATCATGGCGGCAGTGGAGGCCATTCACTTCGGGCTTCCGATGGACGGTATGTCCGAGATGCGGACGGTTGGTCACCGGCTTGACAGCCGCCATGGAGCTTCTCCGAAAGGAGAATGAGGAGCTCCAAGCGGATCTGGCCGGCCTCCGGGCAGCCGACCCCCGGGAGCTTTCGCAGGGGGGGTACAGCATGGGCAAGACCGGCCCGTGCCTGCTGAGGAACGGGTTCTAACCCTGGTGCGGCAGGAGCTGGCTGCCTTCCAGAATCGGGCTTCCGCTCTGGAGGTCATTGTCCTGCGCCTTCCGCTAGCGGCGAGCCGGCAGGTAACGTTTGCCACCGCTGTGGCTAAGCCAGGAACGGCAGGGCGGTCTAAACGCGGGCCAGTGTCGGACCCCGCAGGGCCACCCCTGGCTAAGTCGGCGCCGTCCAAGCTCAAGAAGGACGAAGTTCATACTACAGCCGGAAGCGGAGAAGAAGGGTGTGTCCTACCGCGACGTGCTCACCAAGGCGAGGGCGGCGATGAACCTGGAGGAGCTAGGGGTCACCAATGGCATCCGTGTAAGGGTTACTGCGACTGGGACCCGGATGCTGGAGGTCCCTGGTGCGGCCAGCGGCCCGGCCGCTGACGCTCTGGCCGAAAGGCTTAAGGTAGGAAGGGTTCTCATCGGCGTCGAGTCGACGATGAAGTACTTGGGACACGTCCTCGACAGCCGGTGGAATTTCGTTGAGCGTTTCCGACGTTTGGCTCCCAGACTCGAGCGGGCTGGGGCTGCCTTGAAGCGGCTCCTGCCCAATCTAGAGGGTCCACACGCCTCCTGCCGGAGGCTCTACGCAGGGGTCTTGCGGTCCGGGCCCTTTACGGGGCACCGGTGTGCGCGTTGATTGATGCGCCGACCAGGCCGCCGGTTGAACGCGTCCCAGAGCGTCATGGCCATCCGGCTGATTCGGCGATACCGCACGGTCTCCTACGAGGCGGCCAGCCTCTATGCCGGATTGCCGCCATGGGATCTGGAGGCAAAAGTCCTCGCGCACATTTGAGAGTGGTTTGAGGAGGCGAAACGCCGGGTCGTAACTCCGCTGCCGCGAGAAATCGCGGCACAGCGGACAGAGCTCCGGCGGGATCTCATGGCGGCATGGAGAGAACGACTGTCGCAACCCAGTGCTGGGCACGCCACAGTTACGGCGGTAAGTCCCTTCTTTGAGGAGTGGCTTGAGAGGCGCCACGGCGTCCTCACCTTCATCCTGACGCAGGTCCTCACCGGGCATGGCTGTTTCGGGAGGTTCCTGTTTCGGATAAGGCGGGAGGACACGCCCGGGTGTTACCATTGTGTGGATCGACCGGAGGACGCGGTGGAGCATACTGTGGAGGTTTTCCCGGCTTGGGCAGAGTACCGTCGTGTCTTCATGGCGGCGATCTCTCGCGTCCGACCCTGGTCCAGGCCATAGTACGGAGCGAGAGGGCATGGGAAGCCGTCACCTCCTTCTGCGAAGCAGTAATGCTCGCGAAGGAGGAGGCGGAGCGCGTGAGGTTGTGGCACTCACGCAAAACATTCGTAGCATAAATTGTAATCTTCCGGGACTTGAATTATAACTATCTAGGTTAAAAAAATTATGTGACATAATAGTTCTCACAGAATGCTGGCTACTTAAAATAAGTATTATACCAACGATAGCATTCTCAAATCATTCTCTACTAAAAGTAACTAATTAGTGAAAATTAGGGGTAACTTCGTGATGTTATTTTATCGAGAAAATTTTAACATTTTGTGTTTCTGTTCCACAAAAAGTTTCAAAATGTAATATATAGTTGCTCATATTATTTTTATTTTATACCTAAGTCTTATGAATTTCATGAAATATTAAATTGAAGATAGGCAATTTTGGTTACTACCCGCTCTTAATTGACCATTATCCTGTGCTAGTTTGTATGGATTGTAAACTACCTCGAACGTTTACAAACGCAACGTACAGTTTAGTGAATAAGGAGAACTTGTCTCAAGACCTAGTAAAAATTAATCTAACCCCAATATGCCAGTCTAATAATCCAGGCTACTCGTATTCTATCAACTACCTAACAACAACGATACAGAGTGCAATAAATAAAAACACTAAAATTATTGCAACATCAAGGCGTAAAAGGATAGGGCACGCCACAATTGCGGCGGTAAGACCCCTCTTTGAGGAGTGGCTTGAGAGGCGCCACGGCGTCCTCACCTTCCGCCTGACGCAGGTCCTCACCGGACATGGCTGTTTCGGGAGGTTCCTGTTTCGGATAAGGCGGGAGGAAACGCCCGGGTGTTACCATTGTGTGGATCGACCGGAGGACACGGTGGAGCATACGGTGGAGGTCTGCCCGGCTTGGGCGGAGCACCGCCGTGTCCTCGTGGCGGCGATCGGCGGCGGCGACCTCTCGCGTCCGGCCCTGGTTCAGGCCATGGTACGGAGCGAGAGGGAATGGGAAGCCGTCACCTCCTTTTGCGAAGCAGTAATGCTCGCGAAGGAGGAGGCGGAGCGCGAAAGAGAGAGGCAATCTCTACGCCCTCGCGCCCCTAGCCGCCGCAGGAGGAGGAGACACCCTGGGCGTCGGGAGTCGATTGCCGACTCCCGGCCACCGTAGGCGCGGGCTTGCGGACGGCGAGCAATGGGCAGCTCGCCGTCCGGTAAGGACCAGGCCCGGGTCGACGGCGCGTCGTGTTCGACGCGCGCCTCAAAGAGATGTCAGCACCATTGACGGGGTCCGATAGGACCGATGCCTGCCGGGGTCCGATAGGACCGATGCCTGCCGGGGTCGCGGATTGTTCGAAAGAGTTACCGTGGCCCTGGCGCACAGGCAATTGAAGGAACACGGGTGGGTTTTAGTCAGTAAGAGTCTGACACGCCCTTCCGCTCCGCCCAGACCGGGAGAGGTCATTTGACGATTACCCACCCAAAAAAAAAAAAAAAAGGCGTAAAAGGATCATCAAACCACGGATAACTCCTGGGTTATTATGATGCATGAGAAATAGGGACGGGCTACACCGAAAATTTAAATATTCTCCAGAAAATTAAGTACTAAAGTAACATACACGCGGTACAGAAATTTCTGTAATATTATCTTAAAGAAAGTAAAACGTGTTTATTAGAAATCAGAGGTCGAAAAAACACAAAACCGGCCAAGTACGAGTCGGACTCGCGCACGAAGGGTTCCGTACCATTATCTATAAAAACGGCAAAAAATCAGGTTTTTTTGTATGGGAGCCACCTTAAATATTTATTTTATTCTGTTATTTAGTATTTGCTGTTATAGCGGCAACAGAAATACATCATCTGTGAAACAACTGTCTAACTATCACGGTTCATGAGATACAGCCTGGTGACAGACGGACAGACAGACGGACGGACAGCGGAGTCTTAGTAATAGGGTGCCGTTTTACCCTTTGGGTACGGAACCCTAAAAATTATCCGAAAAGACTTCGGAAGGTACTTAGGGACATCTCTAACATGAATATAATAAAGTAACTATTCACCCAAATGAGCTTTTGAAAATTAATTCCTAGTCCGAAAAATCCTTGAACGAAATAAATAATTATTTTATTAACGTGGGTAAGACTTTGGCAGAAAACTGCTTAAAATGTCAAAATTATAGGAAGATTGTGTTCGAATAAAATTAGGCAAAACTTATATTGAAGATGGTAAGAAACAATTGTTTTTCGTATATATACATACACAAGGGAAATTGTAGCTTTGTGAACTTAAAAGCTATTGTCGAAAATGCTTGATATACAGGATGGATTTTTGAGATGACATTTCCTACGAAATGTATGGGAAAGATTTTTTTGCGATTTCTAACTTTTCTAGTACTCAAACCTCAGTTTGTCCAGTAGACGTTTTTGATCCTTATATGAAACATGATCGATTGGCATAAAAAAAAGTTTTTGTGAAAATTGCCCATTTTCCTGCTGCCTGTAATTTTTTTTCATAATCTGCGAATGCAAATCAAAATTTCTCAAAAAGTTAAGGTAAGTCTCCTAAGACCGTTTTCCTGTAGCTACAACGGTTCAGGTAGCTGCCCTTGCTGCCCTATCTCAAAAATCCACCCTGTATGTGACCACACTAATAATACTATCTAATGGTTTTATTCACTTTGCTAAACAAGCCCGAGATCGGGCGACAACATACATATGTATTCATCGTTCGTACTGAAATAAATTTAAATACAAATAAATCAATTTATATTAAGAAACTCCAACTAGTAAACATTTTACAATCAAAAGTGCCTGTAATTGGTTTATTTGAAATAAAATGCTTTGAGTTTGAGTTTGTATAAAAATAATATAAGTTGGTGGCAAATGAACCTACGATTATTCCCTTCAATCACGAAATGGTCGAATCAGTTTGTTGGTATTTTTTTTTTTTTTTTTTTTGATTGATAAATCATCAAATGACTGACTAAAACCCACCCGTGTTCCTTCAGTTGCCTGTGCGCCAGGGCCACGGTAACTCTTTCGAACAATCCGCAGCCCCGGCAGGCATCGGTCCTATCGGACCCCGTCAATGGTGCTGACATCTCGCGCGCGCGTGAAACACGACGCGCCGTCGACCCGGGCCTGGTCCTTACCGGACGGAGAGCTGCCCACTGCTCGCCGTCCGCAAGCCCGCGCCTATGGTGGCCGGGAGTCGGCAATCGACTCCCGACGCCAAGGGTGTCTCCTCCTGCGGCGACTAGGGGCGCGAGGGCGCAGTGATTGCCTCTCCCTCTCGCGCTCCGCCTCCTCCTTCGCGAGCATTACTGCTTCGCAGAAGGAGGTGACGGCTTCCCATTCCCTCTCGTTCCGTACCATGGCCTGAACCAGGGCCGGACGCGAGAGGTCACCGCCGCCAGTTATTGTTGGTAATAAATTATTTCAAAATCTACAAGAACCCTCAAAACAAATAAAATATGTACACGTAAATACACTCGGACAGCTTTTGAAAACAGACGTAAGTAGGTACGTTCAAAATAATGAATCTTAATAAATTTTAATACTCCTGTCAAAATATTGTCATTGTATATTATTGTTGAATAAAAAATAAAAAAAAATCTGAAGGTTTTTGATTATGATGTCACAAATAATGTTAAAATAAAATAAAAAACGATATTTTAGGAATGATTGATTTTCAAAATGGAGTATTTGCAATTACTAGTTCTAGGATAAAATACTGTGTAACAAAACTTCAAAACGCACGCGTGATTTCATAATGTGCCATAGACAATTTGTCTTGGACCATAGTGAATCTGACATACCGATTCTTTGCAGTTACATGAGTTTTTATAAGAATCGATATTGATGTGATTTACATGTGGTAAGATTACGCGGGGAAAAATAATTACCATACAGAATTGGGGCCCTGTTCTGTTTTAACGACACATCGTCAAAAAGTTGTTTTCGTTCGTCGGTCATTATAGGCTTATCGTTTCGAATTGATTCACAGTCAATTCGTTCAATTCAATTTCACTTTGGTAATTGGTTGATTTGTTCGATTCGACTGTCGAATCGAAGTGTCGCTGTCGAGACGTTTAGTTAGGTGTCTTGTCATGCGTCTTTGGTCGTTCTGTCTGTCTTCTGTGTCGTAATAAAACAAGGGGTTCGTCGTTCTTATAAAAGTCTTTCCGTTTCGAGTCAATTCATTCATTTCACTATGTTTGATTGGTTCGAGTCGACTGTCGAGACGTTTGTTATTACAAACCGATCAGTAGGCACATATCAATAATAATATATTATTAAAATTATAGGTTTGGACCAGAATTATCACATTGCAATTGTATAAGTAAATCATTAATTGTAGATAGATTGATTAATAAGTAGTTACAAAAGGTACTGTAATTTTTTTTATTTCGCTTTTTAATGTAGTAATTTTTGTTTTTTTGAAGTAGGCGTTTTTGTTTTAATAATTTTTTTGTTTTTCCATTTTTATTGCAAATATAGATTAGTAAGTAGTGTAGTGTTTAGTTAAGTACCGATACTAATCAATTGTCGCTAACGTAGCGTCATGGGCAGGTCTACTAAAGGAGTAGCCCGCATGAAGGCAAAAAGGAATAGAGAAAGTATTCAAGACAATAAGGAACGATTATCAAAGAATTACAAGCGAAATGATATATCGCGTTCCCCAGAAACACCACTAGCTCGTCAAGCGAGATTCTCTGAGATGAGAAATTACATGCATTCTCGATTATCACAAGAGACGATTGAACCGCGCGAATATCGACTAAACGCTATTGGTGACCGTTTGAGTAACGAAATTCCGGATCAACGAACGCACCGATTCGACGTTATTCGTGACCGTTTGAGTAACGAAACTCCCGATCCACGAACGCATCGACTCGATGTAGTTCGTCACCGTTTGAGTAACGAAACTCCGGGTCAACGAATACATCGACTTGGTGTTATTCGTGACCGTTTGAGTAACGAAACTCCGGATCAACAAACACATCCACTCGATGTTGTTAGTGACCATTTATGTAACGAAACTCCTGAGCAACGCACTCAGAGGTTAACCTCAATGAGACAGCGTACTAATGAGTCAGTAAGAGCTGAAAATGAGGAGGAAAGAAAAAACCGGTTACAGAATAAGCGTAAGACATCTCGCAGAAGTAGATTGATAAGGGGAAGACAATTTTATAATGCTATCACCGAATTCGCTGATGTTCCGTGTGGTGTATGTAAAAAAATGTTATATCCTAAGCAGAGATGCCACCTAAATACATCATGTCGACAAAATATACTGCCCAGGGAATTGGTGGAAATGAGCAAAATTGTGATAAGTTCACGATGCTCTACCAACGTGAGGAAACGCAAAGTGCCTTCCCAAGAGTATTGGAACAACATGGACCTTACACCGATACCACCAAAAATAACTACCTAGTTTGTCGGATGTAGAACAACGCCTACTTACAAAAATAAATCCGTTTTAAAAAATTATAAAGGTACAAAACAGGTTCAGCCAAAATTGGTATAAAGGACAAGTGGTTTTATATGCACAAGATATCGTAGAAATTGCTGAGCAATTACCGCTTCCACTGTGCGGTGCAGGTTTGGTTGTTGTAGTAGAAACACGAGAGAATTTGCAAGAACACAGACAGTTTAATATACACATTGAAAGAGTAAAGACTGCTTTACAATGGCTACTATTACATAACAGATTATACCAAGATGTCATACCAAACTTTGCCAACATATTAGAATACGCTATTTTGCAGATAGTGCAGTCATGAAGATGTTGGTAATGTTGAAGTGCAGACTGAGGTTCAGCAAATGCTTGTACAACAAGTGCAAGAAAATCAATCCAGTAGCTTCGTAAACATAAATAACGATGTCTTCATTTTACGTGGTTTGTTTCACCAGGGCAATGACCGATTTTGCATCTAGACTCTCGTAGAAGGCAGTGTACCGCGGTCGCAGCAGTGGCTTGTACCGCGCTTTCATTATCAGATGCGAATACATGGACGGTGAGTGATGTGGACTACATAGTGTGCGGGACAAGTAATAAAGTATAGTGTGCATAGTTTTACCTAATAATTCGTTCGTACTTGTGTACGTAGTAGACTATTAGAGTTTCCGGGTAATTTAAATTTCTACACTGATAACCCTATTGAGACAGAAAATGTTCTGTTATCTCTTTCCCACAAGCGCTCTGATTGGTTGAAACGCACACACCTAGAAATTTCCTTCGATTCTGTTCTCTGACTGGCCGAATCCAGAAACGCCGAGTTAGCACTAGAAATTTCTCGAATCTCATTTGTTCACCATATAAGCGGCTCTCGCTCGGCGCGGAGACAGAATTATTTGAAACGTGATACAAAGCAGACGAGGTGTTCGGTGCAAACCGGAGAAGTTTACTAGACTACTAGACTAGTTATATCAAGTTTATTGTGAAAGTACTCCAAATATAGAAGAAAAACATCTCCAGTGGTTTTATTCCTCGCCAACCCAGCACACAAATGAGGCTGTAGGCGAGGCGGCGAGCCTCCTTGCCGGATTGCCGCCGTGGGATCTGGAGGCAAAAGTCCTCGCGCACGTTTGGGAGTGACGCGAGGAGGCGAAACGCCGGGGCTTAACTCCGCTGCCGCGAGAAATCGCGGCACAGCGGACAGAGCTCCGGCGGGATCTCATGGCGGCATGGAGAGTGCGACTGTCGCAACCCAGCGCAGGGCACGCCACAATTGCGGCGGTAAGTCCCCTCTTTGAGGAGTGGCTTGAGAGGCGCCACGGCGTCCTCACCTTCCGCCTGACGCAGGTCCTCACCGGACATGGCTGTTCCGGGAGGTTCCTGTTTCGAATAAGGCGGGAGGAAACGCCCGGGTGTTACCATTGTGTGGATCGACCAGAGGACACGGTGGAACATACGGTGGAGGTCTGCCCGGCTTGGGCGGAGCACCGCCGTGTCCTCATGGCGGCGATCGGCGGCGGCGACCTCTCGCGTCCGGCCCTGGTTCAGGCCATGGTACGGAGCGAGAGGGAATGGGAAGCCGTCACCTCCTTCTGCGAAGCAGTAATGCTCGCGAAGGAGGAGGCGGAGCGCGAAAGGGAGAGGCAATATCTGCACCCACCCCCCCCCCCCCTAGCCGCCGCAGGAGGAGGAGATACCCTGGGCGTCGGGAGTCGATAGCTGATTCCCGGCCACCGTAGGCGCGGGCTTGCGGACGGCGAGCAATGGGCAGCTCGCCGTCCGGTAACGACCAGGCCCGGGTCGACGCCGCGTCGTGTTCCACGCGTGCCTCAAAGAGATGTCAGCACCATTGACGGGGTCCGATAGGACCGATGCCTGCCGGGGTTGCGGATTGTTCGAAAGAGTTACCGTGGCCCTGGCGCACAGGCAACTGAAGGAACACGGGTGGGTTTTAGTCAGTAAGAGTCTGACACGCCCTTCCGCTCCACCCAGAGCGAGAGAGGTCATTTGATGATAACCCAACCAAAAAAAAAAGGTGCTGAAGGGTTGTATAGCACCATCTTGAGGTACTGCATGTTTTATGCACTTTGGGAACATCAACCAATTATTTCAGGTTCAGTTGAAAACCAGCGTCAGGCACTAGTTGTCTGACATGTTTGCTGAACTGGACCTATTTAGCGCAGCCGCGAGGCACACACTTTCCTGCTAATTTCTCACAACGCACTTTACACTTTTTATTTGTTTTTTTTTATTTTTATTTTTTACTTGTAGGTATATGTTGTGTTGTGTGCTTTGTAGTCTGTGCTAAATAAACGTATTTTCTTTCTTTTTTTATTTGCAATCTTACGTCATATCTTAAAGAAACATAAAGGTAATGCACATGTGTTAAATACATATTCCGCTACACCTATCGACACCGAAGAGAGAGAGCCCCTGCAAGAGGTTGCTTCTCATGTATCATTACACTAGAATCCCGAATTATTATACGAGAGACCTATTATAACTTCAACGCGCAGTAGACACTTAAGAGTCAATTGTTTACACATGTTCCCATCGTTTTGCTAATATATCCTCAACATCATCCAATGATAACAATACTAGAACGGATAACCTGATTATTCCCCAATACGTCGATACTTCCCAAGTACTTGTTCCACCTTCCTATCCTATTCGCAGTATATAGCCTAATTCTGCAACTCCGATACTGCGTCTAGGATCAGGTGCTAATAATTTAGAAAGACGATTTATTTTTTTGACAAGTTTACTGCATTCAATTGATGAAGATGTACCAAATGTAGATGCCATTATTAGTGCTAATATTGGAAATGAGTTAGATGATCAAGTCAGAGTTGTTGATGTTCAAAGAAAAACTGCACCACCGCTGAAAATCGAGCGGAAAAAAGGATGGAGGAATTGTGCTGGTACTTTCTTTTCTCTGATGGGAGAAACGGTTTTGGCGAACAAAGAAATATGTCTATAACTTCTCTTGATTATTTTCAAGCACGAATTATATGCAATGATAATCGATTTCAAAGAAACGATTATTTGGTCTTTACATTATCGGTTGTAGAATATTTTAAAGCTAAAGCAAGTGTTTCCGTCTCGTGTCGAATGAAGCAAAGTGAACATACACCTCAAGGTTTCGTCGATAATATGCATCGAACGATGAGAAAGAAAATCGCCTGCTTACTGGGAACGATGTTGCGCTGAGTTGATTGCTATGGTGCGGAGTCTTGGTCCCCCCACTTGGTTTGTTACATTTCATATAACGATCTGAACTGGATAGACATTATCAAAGCATTACTCATATAAGATGGACGCCCTGATGTAATGTCTGATACAGTTGAAGACTTGCCATTCAATGAACGACTCGAATTAGTACAAAAATGCCCCGTGGTTGTGGCTACACAGTTGGCACTTAGAGTAAATGCTTTGATAATATTTACAAAAAAAAAAAACCGAATGCTTTGGAGCAGCTCTTTCAGATTTTTGGTACAGAATAGAATTTCAAAACAGAGGAAGCCCCCATTAATATGTATGCTTCTTTGGTGCAACTGTGTTTCAAATTTCGATAGTCCTGAAGGGCTCAGAGTAATCGACCGGTTGTATTATGCTCACTTAACGGTGATAATGCTGAGCAGGTTAAAAGGTTACAAATACAAAAACATTCCACAACGTGCTATAAAAATCGAAATATTGGTCCCTGTCGTTTTGAATTTCTAAGGCCTATAAGCAACATAACAAACTGCTTGGAACCTGATGACGCCGTCCGTAATAGTGGATGCTTTTTTGCACTCCAAAGAAACTGAGGCAGTTATGGTCAACAACTATAAATCAGTTCTTCTCAAAATTTGGGGAGCTAACATGGATAATACAACCTTGTGGAAAAGTAACAGTAGTCGCTTATTATATTGCCAAGTATACAAGCAAATGTGAACCCACTGATTGTGGCGATGTTGTGAGGAAAGCGGTTCAAAAAGCAAAACATCAAAGTAATGATGTGTGGAAGTAGTTGTTTTCTGTTTCAATAGCGATCCTCGAACAACGATTAGTTAGTGCATTAGAAGCGGCCTATCGTCTATGCCACTTGCCTTTAAAGATGTGTACAAGAAAAACTGTTTTCGTAAATAGCTGTCGTCCGGAACAACGCTACAGAATTTTACGATTTTGTGAAGAATAAACATCGGTTTTTTAACAATATGTTCGATCACTACGAACAAAGACCAAACGAACTAAAAGAAATAAGCTTGGCTGAGTTTGCAGTTCGTTACGAAACCGATTCAGGTGTATTTTGGACTGATGATGACGGTGTCATTGAGTTAAGAGATCACGAAAATGAGAGTTCTAGATACATTAAATTACGTGATAATACAAGAATTCGAAACAGAAATCAGGCAGCAATTTTACGCACACGCTACTCTACTTTAAGTAGCGACCGAGAAGGTTTTTTTTACAGTCAGATTGTTTGTCACGTTCCTTTTTGTAATGAAAGTGAACTTGTTCAAGAGGGCAAAACAGCTGAAGTTTGTTTCTTACGCCGACAATCACAGTTAAGACCTCTTCTACATAATTTGTCCGTAGAGCAATTCGCCCAAGCCGAACAAATTATACAACAAGCTCTTGTTCAAGCTGTAACACTCAATACTGTGTACGAATATAGAGGCATCGACAGCCCTAGAGCCCGCTACCTACGAAAAACGACCACCATCTTATGTGATTCCTGCTGATGTAAATAACTGTGGTGGTTTGTTGCACGTGCTAAAAGTGGGCATACGTTCGTGAGTAATGTTAAGGCGTAACATATCATTTACTAAAGGTCTCATCAACGATGCTACGGGAGTCATACGCAAGTTTAGGTGGCTTGCTCTTCGTCGTGATCAATTAGAAGCAGGTGAACTGCCTGATGCAGTTTGTATCAAATTTGATGATGAGACTTTTGGCACTAAAGTGAAAGACAGGGACGGCTTAGTTACAATAGCACCTGTATCAGCAACATGTCAAGCAACAAAAGGCTATGGGGACGGCGAAAGAAGAATGATGCCATTAATCCTGAGTTGGGCTATAACAGTGCATAAACTTCAGGACACCACTTTCAATAAAGCCGTAACTGACAAAGAAAATCTTTGCCAAAGGTCAAGTGAATGTTGCCCTAAGTCTAGTGAAAACATTAGATGGTATTGCACTTTGTGATTTAGAACCAAATAAATTACTTAGCCGACCACATCATGAAAAGGCTTTACGAGAAATGGAAAGATTAAGACGATTGTCTTAATCTTTCCATTCAGTTGTTTGGGTCTGAGAGTCATCACTTCATGCTGCTGAAACCCCCACCATCAGCTACATTTCACCATAAGCATTGTGACGAGCATTTATATTGCTTAGCAACCATATTAAAATAATCGAATCACAACCCTTGAAATACTTATTATTGAGTAGTTCCGGTGGCCACCTCTAGTCTCCATCATCAGTTCCACTTCACCGCATGGTGCTTTCCAAGAGCAAATACACGAGTTACTATAAAAAATACCCAAATCGCTATAGGTGTGCCTATACAATTTGAGGATTTCCCTCGATTTCCATTGAATCCCCTAATGAGATTCTGACTTGGTGACTAAAAATAAAAAGAGTATCTAGAAATCGAACTAATTATCGATTTATCGAAGTAAAATGTAAGTCATACTTAGCAATTCATCGAAGTAGCTTAGGTTTACAAAAATCACGACGCGTGCTTACCTAGCAAAATTTTGCTTGACTGTGTATATGTATTATTATTATATATATTTATATTATGAATATTAAAATAATCGAAACGGTAGAGGTTAACCTCTACCGTTTCGATTTATAAATGGTAATTCGTGTAATTCTGTTACTGTTATATTAATATAGTGATTTTACAAAACCTAAATCGTGTTTCCAGTGTAATTGTTCAACCTCACTCATTAAGTGCTTTATAGTTCATAATCATAAAATATTTACATTGTTTTTTGTATATTGGGAAAAATCTATTTTTTTTGCTTTTAAATGCACCTATTGTACACACTTCTTTAAGATTCACAAAGTGCATAATTATCCTAAAACATCTTTACACTAACACATTTTGATGAAAAAAGAAAATGAACGTCACAAAATTTCAAACTCTCGCGATAATTTCAGTTACACGTGCAAAACTTTGAGCACCTCTGTTACTCCGGTGTGGGAGCCTATATAAACTGTGGGTACGGATCACGGCACAGCATTCGAAGTGCAACAGGTTGACGAGGTAAGTGGAAACTAGTGTCTATCGTTTGAAACGAAAAATATACTTTTTTTTAAGTGAAAAAAAAGATTCGAATAGGACAGTTGTGAGCAGGTTAGATTTTTTTATTCATTTTTCAATATAAAAACAAAATTAGCTATCAGTACAATGTTTAAATTACTTTTAGCATTTAAAAAATATTTTTATAGAAATGGTTCAAATAAATATTTTAGTGATTGATAAAATCTAAAAAAGTGATTGCGAATTTATTAGGTTAAAAATGTAATTTTGGCTCAGTTTTAGTTTATCAGCCGTCGAGATAAATAAGTATATTTAGTGATTTAAATACCTTTTGTGCATATTTTATTATATTACATACCTACACTTCACTGATTTAAATTAGTGCTATTAAATTAACACTTATAATAATTTACCGAGTATTGCCGATATGTGAAACTAAACGTAAAACGACGCCATTTTGTTGAAATACTTCAAATAGAAGGCTAAGCTTGAGACTTGGGGTCCCAAGTCCCGAGACAGCTCCACTTTGTAAAAAGGCAATGAGAACTTAGGATGCAAGAGCGAGCGAAGCGAGCTCGGGACTTGGGGCACCCCGACTCGGACAAATTAGGTTCGAAGGGGATGACAGGGGCTTGGCACTTGACTGAGCGACCAAAGAAAGCGAACGAGCCCTTGTCATCTCCTTCGTGTTAGGTTCCTTTAAACCCTGCAGACAGAAATAGGATCCCTGCAAAGCGGGGCTCCCCGTTGCCTTCGCCTTGGGGGTCTCGTCCCCCCTTCTTTCCCACTTTCTCCCCCTATAAATCAGGTATTACGACCTTTAAATCGATGTCAAAACAAGAAAATCCGAAAGTTAGGTTAGAATATAAAAAAAACATCTCAAAAAAAGGGGGAGGGGATCCGCAAATTTTCCTTCAAAGGGGGGGTTCTACACCTCCTCCCCTTCCGCCACCCACTCCCACTCCTTAAATCGACGGCTGATTAACTAAAATCCTACCAAAACTTTTATTGGAGTAGTAAAGCTATTAATTAAATATTTTGTTAAGCGTATTTACTATAGCGTTTTACAAAAACTAATAACACATTAAAGTAGTAAGTTTCACCCCTATAATACCTGAAAAATATTATAACTGAACAATATAAGTAGACACTTTAAAACTTTACATCTCATTGTAACTAATGTTATAATAATTATTAAAATCTATGGTGATGGCACCGTATTTAAATAAAATCTTTGAAACATACGCAACGTGAAATATTAATCCATTTTCATACTACTAAGTAATACTCTTTAAATAAGATAAAATGTACGAAACATAACTAAGTTCGAAGGTCCCGCTGGACTAGTAACCAACTAATTAGGCAAGTACTTGTGTCCTTTACAGTTACGTGAATCAGTCAAAGCATGGGTGTTTGTGTAACTAACCTTTGTCGGAAAGTCGTCCCTATTGTAGACAAGGCTTTTTCTTTGTGTGGCATATCATCAAATTGCTTCTCCCGCTCTGGGCGAATCGGGAGGGGGGCGTGGCGGGGCTTTTACTGACTAAAACCTTCAGTTGCCTGTGCGCCAGGGCCACGGTAACTCTTTCATATACTGTCAAAAATAGGACAAAGTATAGGGAAGTTTTATCCTTAAGAAATTAGGAACTTTTTTTTGATAATGATGGTAATAATTGAGATGTTCGGGAATTTATATTAAAAATATTTCGTGACAATTAAAGCGGTATACCTAATAAATTTGTAAGACTGGCGTTCAAAATTAGAAATTTTAAACCTTTCGTATTTGAAGACAATCCTGCCTGTTATAACTTACGGAGCCGAAACGTGGACACTCATGGTACGGCTGGTCCATAAATTCAAGTTCGCTCAGCGAGCTATGGAACGAGCTATACTTGGAGTCTCTCTGAGGGATGGAGTCCGGAAAGTGGTGGTCCGGCAGAGAACCAAAGTTGTCTACATAGCTCACCGAATAAGCATAATGGGCCGGCCATATTAGCCGTAGAACCGATGACCGTTGGGATAGACGTGTTCGTGAGTAGAGACCGCGAATCTGTGAACGTAAGGTAGGACGCCCTCAGGCTAGGTGGAGCGACGATCTTCGCAGGGTAGCTGGTAGCAGCTGGATGAGAGTTGCCGAGAATCGAGGTAAATGGCGTGCAATTGGAGAGGCCTATGTCCAGCAGTGGGCTGCTGCAGGCTGATGATGTATTTGAAGACATCACGGTATGATCGCAGCCTTAGGATAAGCCCGTGTTTGGACTCATCAGTTCTAACCCGAATATACTGTGTGGCATCGTCATGTCTACGTCTTTCAGTTTCCTTAGCTTAGTTTTCCTTTCCTTTTCATTAATGAGAACATTTGTTTGTCCAGCAGATACCAAAAAAGCAGCCAACAATGAGGATCATCGTCTCCATGGTTTTATTGACTTCTGCCATCGTCAGTGCCTACCGTGAGTAATATTATAATAATCATTTATAGAATAAACTCAAAGTATCTCTGCAGAACACATATGCCTCCAAAAGGAAAACGAATGCATTCTTAAAGCGTCAGCTAAAATTTAGAACATTATCATCGGAATATAGGCCTCCCTCACAAAACATTAAACATGCTTGACCATCCAACGATTCAAACAAATGCAAACTTTGAAGCATTTTTTACAACCGAAAACGTTATTACATCTATCATTAATAAAAAATCTCAGTAAATTAAACAAACAGCTAAACGACCATACAAATCCATGCTACTGTTTAGAAACAGACATATTTATAGGTAAACAATAATAATCGGGCCCATTATTTAAATCCATACAGTGTAAGAGTGAGTTTGACCGTAATTAATACTACTACTTGTGATTCTTAGAATTCCGTCTATTATCGATTTGGACTAATTCAAAAGGGTGTATTTAGATTGCCATATTGACCGTAAACCTATTTTAGACCTTATCTAATACTAGAACAGAAGAACAGTGGTGGCCCAGTGGTAACAGCCCCGACTTATGACTTGTGGGTCGTGGGTTCAAAGAGGCAGGCATGCTTTTTACTTTGTATAATTTCATCAGCGCTGCTCTCAAAATGGTGAAGGAAAACATCTTTAGGAAATCGGCATGTCCTAGAGCCTAAAATTCGAAGAGTTGTAACATCCCACATTAGGCCCGCGTGGTGGATTACTGCTCACTCCCTCTTACAGAAAGGCCTGTGCCCCAGCAGTGGGAACATTATAACGCTGGTTATGCTCATGCTGTGCTTATGCTCCGTAACTTAAAGATTTTGACAAAATTGACTGAAGTAGATAAAGAGCAATAGCCCCCGAAACCAAATTCAATATGCAAACAAACGTTTTTTAACCTATCCTAGTAAATTTCAAGTAGAACAAGCTGTAATAACCAGTCTATGAGCTATATCTGCTGCCATTCTCCTTTAAAGCCAATTAACTCTAGGAAATGGCTTATTTTCATGCTAAAAGACGGCTACGTAGCTTCTAGAGTTCTAGAAAGTGAATTTGCAAGATCATTATTAGTTTAAGTACTTCACAGCTATTAATGGCATACGATACTTGTTTTACCTATAGGTGGGTAGGTAGAGGTACAACTTTTAATAACCGTTCCTTTTGTTACCTGCGTAAGATTAAAATCGATACTTTCAGTATTAATTCGGTTAACTATTTGAATAAGGTTTCAAGCCAAAAAATTTAAACCGTAGATCTGTGCAACAGTGGCGTAACTCGTAGCGCTAAAAAAGCCGTAGCACAATCTACTCAGGCTGCGCAGAACGTGCAATATCAATGAACTCTGCATATTTTAGAGTGAATCTCGAGAAATAAAGTGAACATGAAAAGCAGCTGTCACAACTTTTTTACTGATATTGTGTTCTTTATAATTCTAAACCTGTGTCTACTCTAGGCGAGCCGAGCAAAAGTGGAGCACAAGTGGAGCACGAATTCACATGGCGAGGCGTGCTCGTTCGAGACTCCTAAATCCGTCTACCCTACGCGAATTGTTGCTCCGTTCATACTCGGCTCGTCTAGCGCAGACGCAGCTATGATTACTTTTCTTTACTAAGGGCCGGTTGTTTGATCAGTAGTCAAACATAATAATAGTTAAAATGCGTTAGTTAAACTAACAATTTGTTAAAAATAACAGTAAGTATGTTGTTTGACAAATAGTTAAGCTAACTACAGTAAAAAAAATCGACAATATGCTATAAAAGGTTAAACTTTGACAGCTATTGACTATTGTCAAGTGACTAATTGTTAAGTTGACTATTGGTCATGTTTAAGTATTTATCAAACAACGGGCCCTAAGTAGAAAATTATTTTGTTACGTTAAGTAACAGACAGCACTTCTACAGTATGGCAGGTAAGATTTGACATAGTTCAAGGAGTGTAATAGTAATCATGAAAATGAATAACTTTTACAGAAATAAAACAAAACAAAATCATGTGCTCTATACAAAAGTGTTATACTAACACGATCAAAATGTATGGAACCGCTGGTTTTTCTCATAACTCAGAGTTGGTCCCATACTAAAATAAAATATGTTAATTTTCATGAGTATATTCCTATTACATTCTTGTAGTATGTCCCTCCTTTTTCCTGCCATCTAAAATATATAGTACCTAACTAGCTTCAGCCCGAGGCTTCGCCCGCGTGGATGTCGGGAAATTATCCCAGGGGAACGTGTTACCGGGATAAAAAAAATACCGAATTACCAAATTTTATCGAAATCCGTTCTGTGGTTTAGGCGTGAAAAGGTAACATACAGACAGAGTTACTTTCGAGTTTAATATAAGTATGGATAATGGATATCCTAAGTAATATTATAAATGCGAAAGTAAGTTTGTTTGTTTGTTTGTTTTGCTTTCACGCTAAAACGGCTGAACGGATTTGGATGAAATTTGGCACACAGATAGTTTATAACCTGGATTAACACACAGGATATTTTTATCCCGATATTCTGGAATCGAGCCTCTTGCCACTAACCATACACAAAATCGGACTTCAGCTGTTACTAAGAATTGATTGATAGATAAACCTAATTAAACTTTCTCTGACCCGGGTATCGAACGTATCGTATCCCACAGATCAGCAGTCAGTTTATTAAGCAAGACTTTATTTGGTATAATCTTACAAAACAAATTCAATATACATAATCACAACTGAAAATTTTGATGGATAGTAAACTATATTTCGTTAATTACAGAATTTAAACTTTACTCATATTAAAGTTGTTGTTAATATCAGTTAAGAACATTATTTGGAAACTGTTAATTTAAACTGTAGCGACATCTACATCGCCACATGCGAGCTACGCGTCACACTGACGTCACGCAAAATCCTGCATCGCGCAAGCAGAGTTTACCGCGCAACTAGTATATACACAACGTCCCGACATTCATCATCGGGCAGTTGCTCACCAGACACGACGCTCGTCTGGTCGGAAGAGTCTCCCTTTTCTACGGAGGTATGAGTGAAATTTACACCCTGTTCCTTATATCTGTATAAAACCAATAACACCAATTCGATAATACTTCGACACAGCATACAGACAAAACTATTTGTTGAGTTATTCTGCAAGTGTGTAAAGCTCAATTTTGAATCAATGCTGTCAGTTTTCAATGTCAAAACTTTGTCGACCACTGATACTGAATTAAGCTAGATAGCACGTTTTTACAGAATAGCTCTGCAGCTGTTTATACAAATGCACAGCCTTTATCAAAGTATTGTCATATTGCTATATAGATTTTTACGACCGTAGTATCCGTAAAAGATTAGCGTGATGTCATCAGTGATTTCTACAGTGTCTGGTCACCGATGTCCTACGCTTTAAGGGCAACTAATAAGATTAATTTTATTGACAAATCACCTATCATAGGTATGTGATTTTAACCCAACCGTATTAAAATGGCAGCCATTTTAGTTTTCACATACATACATATATAAACTCACGCCTTCTTCCCACGGGGGTAGGCAGAAACTATAGAACGCCACCTGCTACGATCCTTACATACTCCTTTAGTCCTCCTGTTTCCTCTTAAAGTTTTTAATATCAACTAAGTACGGCTGCGCGCATCAATTTAGCAATATTTAGTGATGTAGAGATCCTACAGACACAAAAGTGTTCGTTCGCCAGCTACGAATGTAGGCAAAAAAGCGATAGTAATTTTTTTGATAAAATACCCAATTAGGAAATAGTAAATCATTAGCAAACGAAAAATATTATGAAAAAATAGGGCAACTTTCTAAAATTACTTATGGTGGGGGATTTGTCGATAAAATTTATCGTACTACTTCCTCTTAATGGGTTGGACATCGGTGACCAGACACACTGTGTAGTAATATTAATTTACAAAGTTCATAATGAAATTGAAAGTAACATTGGACATAGAAGTTATTTGTTGAAACATTTCAGACACTGACCACAGGTACTTAAATGCTCGCGAAGGAGGAGGCGGAGCGCGAGAGGGAGAGACAATCACTGCGCCCTCGCGCCCCTAGTCGCCGCCGGAGGAGACACCCTGGACGTCGGGAGTCGCTTGCCGACTCCCGGCCACCGTAGGTGCGGGCTTGCGGACGGCGAGCAATGGGCAGCTCGCCGTCCGGTAAGGACCAGGCCCGGGTCGACGGCGCGTCGTGTTCCACGCGCGCCTCGAAAGAGATGTCAGCACCATTGACGGAGTCCGATAGGACCGATGCCTGCGGATTGTTCGATTGTTCGAAAGAGTTACCGTAGCCCTGGTGCACAGGCAACTGAAGGAAGGAACAAAAAAGAAAAAAAAAAAAGTACTTAAATCTTTTTCGTAGATTAAAATTAAATACATAATTATAAACAAGAGCTCCCCAAGTGTTCATGTAATCACCGTTTCTGTAAAGTGATTGAACTTGCCTAATTGGAACCTACACACTCGGCCCAAGAAATCCAGGCCATCACGCTCGTATCGATCGGAAAGGTCTATAAACTATGATTGTGATCTATGACGGGGTATTCCACCCGCTATTTGCGGACTCCTGGAGTGCAGACTATCCATCAGTCAATTTGTGAGATCAAAGCACTTACAGAGTGTACTCTAAAATAGATCGCTGGCGTATTTGTATTTTTTTCACCAAGAACCTAGTTCGGCCTATAAAATAGGTCGGGGATTTTTTTTTCGTATTTTGTAGGTATAAAGTTGTAATAAAATCTCTTTGGTTGTACTGTTTGTATCTGGCTGGTTTTGATACCATTAAATAGATGACATTTAAAAAAAAGGAAAAATAGAAAGTAAAAACGGTTTTCCGCCATTTTTCAATTTCTGTCCGTCAAATTTTGAAGTTTTATTACAAAAAAGGGAAAAATGCGATAACAGCCGCAAAAAAAATGTATGACGTTTATAGAATTAACGTCAGTGTCAGGTAAGACAAACTCAAACACAAAGCATTTATTTCAAATAAACCAATTACAGGCACTTTTGAATTGTCAAGGGGTCGGTCAGTCAGAAAGATGAAGTTAGTTACCCATTCCAAAGCGTAGTAGGTACCTATGGAGAAGAACGGATAAGAAACTCCACGGACACTCTTTTAAATCAAAATATGGTTACAAAATATTGGTTACATCATTCATATTGAAATTATGCAAGTGAAAACGATACAGAAAGTTAAAAGCGTTCGTAATAAAAAGAAAGAAAAAAAAAACAATTCAAATATGAAATTAAATTAAAGTAAGCTGTGGCAGCTAAGAGATGACCAGTCCCTACTGACAGCGCCCGTTCACGAACATGACGCATGGATTAGCACCATTCAGCTCAACCATTTTGAAGGGAACTTAATGATCCAACACACACGCCACCACCAGCGAGACATTTGAGTGAACATGACATACTACATAAGAACAGCAAAAAGCCGGTTCAAGCGTGTTCAGCCCGGGAATTTTGATGCCAAAGATGCAGCTCGCTCTGGTCGCCCTGTTACAGATAAAGTCGAAGCCATTATTGAAAAAGTGGAGCAAGATTGGCATATTAGTTGTTACGACATAGCTGAAGTGTTAGGGGTTGACCACAAAACAGTTTTGACCCATTTGAAAAAGTCCAGGTATACAAAAAAGATCGATATTTGGGTACCACACGAGCTCTTAGTCTTGAATATAAAATATGAAAGAACTTTTTCCCCGACCTAATATTTCTTGTTATTATTGCTCATGTTTGATGAAGAGATATTTTGTAAGGACAAGAACGAATTATTTTTTATTAACTAACTTTCGGCCATACTTGACAGCATTTGGTTAAGTAAAGTTTAGAATAGCAAAAATGTTGGCAGAATTTGAGTTCTGCAAGCAATTCTTACCGTGTAAGCGGAGCAAACAATCGGGGCAAAGTCACTTACACTAGATATCTAAGTAAAAATTGCTTGCTGAAGACAACTTCTGCACGTTTTGTTGCTAACACTTAGTCAATACTCAATACTTTTATTGCGTTCCACATGTAGGTATTCTTAGGTGGTAAACTTATAATTAGACCCTGTCGGGCAAAGCAAAAAAGTGAGTTAGGAGAGTAAGCATTTGTTTACTATCTAACGTAACTTAGCAAACTACTATATTAAAACAATGATGTAGGGTTCTTTTGAGATTATCTAATACTTTTAATATAAAATATAAACAACTTCGCTATAGACAGAAAGTTGACCCCAATGCGGTAGGTGAAAGGTTATTATTATAGACATGTAATTAATTGTCAAAAAACGACTTATATTAAAATAAAACTAGAGTGACATGTTATTTACTTTGTATGCATTTCATTTGCATAGAGAAAAACCATGTCCAATTAATAGGGCTACGGAAATGTATTTGGTTGATACGAAATTTCGTTCAGTAATCAATGACTGGAAAACACAAATTGACATCAGCATCATTGAAATAACAAGTCAACATTGTTAATTGGAGAAATACAGGTCACATGATTACTACCACTGGTTGGGTAACCAACTTCTTACATGACTCTTACCTTTAAGACATTCGTATAAGTATTTCTTTCTCTACAATACAGTTTAAAGAGACAGGGACAGCATGAGATTTTAACAGGCAACTTTAAATTGAGTTGTTTGAGGATTGGGCCTCAAGTGTATTCTTATATACTAGCTTCTGCCCGCGACACCACCCGCGTGTAGTTTCTTGTCTTACCATAAAACATATCCTATGGCACTTGGATGTAGTGTAGCTTGCTATCATTACCAGATTTTTTGTAATAGAATCAGTACTTCCAGAGCTTACCTCATAGAGCAAAACTAACAAGTTTACCTCTACACGTTATAATAAACAAATAGCAGATAATAGTTATTTAGGCAACTGTTGTATAGTACCTAATTATGTACAGTTGCATACAAGACTTTATCTACACACGTGATAAGAATCCTCTATATAAGGTTCTGAAGCCATAGGGTGTTATACAGTGTTTTCTGGACTTTTCTGGTATTAATTGGTTTGAAACGTCCTTTGCTGCATTAGAAATATCTGGTGGTGTGTTATCAAAGCTTGTATCACACATTTCAGTAAATAACAAAGTAATACATTTTTGCAATACTAATATCGAACAAAAATGGCGGGATACGACGTGAATTCGAATAACCTATAAGTTTTTTATTTTTATTACTGCGCTGTGGTAGTGAAACGCGCGTGCATGACAATGTTCTTTTTTTGAATAGGAGTTGCATAATAAAATTTAGTACAACATTATAACACTCGTTTGGATGATATTATGGTTACTATGACACTGGTTGTTTTAATGTTGGCAATAAGCTAACTGTTTCAGAAACTTTTATAGAGGATTTATGGCATGGGTGTAGATAAAATACAATAATTAACAGACTAATTGCTTATTTCCTACTTATAATTAAATTGAATTTTTATCATCTTGGTTCTCATGGGAAACAACCTGTCGCAATTATGTTGGTTTTTACATATTTTAGGTGATGATCTACCTGAAATTTTTAATTTTAATTTTTTTTTATTGTTTTTTTATGGCAATATTTATCAGTGAGTATATTTTGTTCCACAGTACTTTTATACCAGACAAATTCTAGACGTGGAGACCTTTAACTGGCTGCCAGATTTTCATACTGTTATAAGTATATCACTATTGTAGGTATTTAGCTATAAGCCTTCCATAGTCTTTAAATAAATAAATAATATTATTATTCAAATTGTGATAATATGGACTTTAATAGGTACTGTCTGAAATAAAGATTCTTGTAATATTATAATAAAACTGTTAGATGATATATTCCTGTCTGAATACTTCCCTACAAAAATCTAGGCTTCACAATACCATGGAGTAACCAAAGACTTTCATAACCTACTTATCAAACCGCATCACAAACTCGTCCAAACTTAGTTCTTGGCTTACAAAGTCCAGCTACATATGTTTACCTAACTATAAATCTGCTTACCCCACAGACAGTACCTTGAATCTCCACCGGGACGGCGTCCTGAACTTGTATCCATTACCGAGGGTCACAGGACCGCCGCAGTTGTCTCTTAATGATCTTTATGTTGGTATGTACTGGTTTTACTTCATTTATAAATGGACATAAGATGGGAAAAGAACTAAAGAATCTAACGTGGTTAATAAGTTGATAGTAAGGGGACTAATTAGAGAGAATGAAAATAATGATTTGACAATATGGTTAACTACAAACCGGATACTTTGTGCATACAGAAAACTTTCTATATTTTTCGTTTTGTTCCGACTTTTAGATGATTACGTTGTGAGCATCTTTATGAGTGAAAGATACATAGCAACAATTGACCGCCCATTGTTCGTTAGTTTCAAATATATTTGTCCTTTTTTTATTCATTGATCCAGTTACTACGTACCTATAATCATAATCATAATCATCATTTATTGCATTCAATGTAGTGTACAAGATGTTACAATAATATTTGTTTCATACATTGACCCTGTCAGGGCACAGCAATATAGCCTACGTCGTGTAATGTTACACCTTTGATGAGTTATGATTGAAAGCCAGCCGGGAAAATCTTTCAGGTCTTCTTTATCTTAATCGTGAAGAAGTCTCCATGGTATTTGATCAATGAACCTTGCCGACTGCAAATATTTATCCATCTCCGCCTGACCCATTATTTTCTTATCTTAACTTCTGTTCTAAGGGTTGGGCAGAGGGTTACTTATATTATACCCACATTTCGCTAGTTATGTTTAAGTCCCACGTAAAAGGGGGTGAGCCTGGCTATCCATTAACCGGGGACAAATCCAGACTCCAGCCTGCTACTGACAAATTGCAGATAGAAAAACACAATAACGCTTTGCCCGACTTGGGAATCGAACCCAAGACTTCATGCTTAGCAGTAGCACTTGCGACCGCTACACCATTGTGGCAGTTAAGACTCTTATCTTAACCTTAATTATTTTCTCCATAGACTACGAGCCATCAGCAGAGTACGTGCCATCAATACTGTCACGACAAGATAAAAAACCGTTTCCGCGCACTGGTCGCAGCATCTCGTCGCTGTCACGCTCTAACTCTCACGAGTCTCACTGAGTGATGACGATGGTAAGGAATTCTTATGTCACCTACTGAAAAGAGAACTAATAATAAAAACAGTGAATAAACTTTATAACGCAGCGTGATTTCACTCTCTCGTTGATTCGATCCCTCACCTTGTTAGGTATTTACTCTAAGATTCTTTATAGAACTCGACACATTTATTCGTACAGTACTCCTTAAAGGATAATATTTTAACTACATATTTGAGTTATTTAAAAACCAACTACTTCGTGGTTATTGTCACAAACAGAGAGAGACACCTTACATAATTATAATCGTAGCTAAGTCGATAATGGTATTGCAATGTTACAGCTTTATTTGTAATTGTTGCAAGGCTATACGAGAAAACGAATCCAACGACCACAGCGAGACAGAACAGGTGGAACTCATTCACGAGGATCGGAGGAAGAGACAGACCCTCAACTAAACACATGCCGCTTTGAACCCTGACGATGGAACCCTAGTAGTGTATGATTGGGGGTTCTGCATCACTTGCTACCCCCTAATCAACAGAGGACAATGCAGAGTGCATCAATTAATAGTTCAACAAGTTACTTGCATCTGTATTTTATTCTTTGGTCTAGTGATTACCTCCCCAATTCTATTGTCGGTCTACCAATTCTATTTTTATAAATAAATAATGAAATCTTCTTGTGCTGTATCGCTGACCTGAGGTTTTGATCAATCTGAGCTCGATTTAAAATTTGCGTAAAACTAACTCATGTGCTGTATCTGTATCACTCTCCTGATGGAATAAATCTGCTGTTGCTGTCGATATACTACTACCACTAGTTTTTGACGAACTCACAATCGATTTGTCATGATCAGCTTGTTTGTTGCTAACTTTAACAAATTTGCGAAGATCCTCACCAGGTTCGCTTTAGTATAAAGTAGTGACTATTTTTCAAGTTACATTTCATTGAATTTTCCAACTTCTGGTAAAATAAATCTTCTTTTTGGGTTATATCATTATCCTGATGTTTTATTTCTCCTGCGTTCGATATTTTTTTTCTAGAGTGCATATCTTGAATATACACGGACACAGTGACATTTGAATCACGGTTTTCCTAGAACAAACGTTGTTCAGACCATGGTCTACTACTATTCTATAGCATCCAGTAAAAAAAAACGTCATTGGTTTTCGAAAAACACAAAAATGACAAAGTTAAAAAATCGGTATTACCGTTACACCCTACAACGCAGACACTGCGGTGCTCGCGTCTCAAAGTAGTTGCGGCGCGGGGCTCACGCACGGGAACGGGATACAGCATTGTTCCCAGGGAAATGTACACTCCATAAACGAAAAGTAAGAACTTATTTTTATACGTCTTGCTAGAAAATACCAGTTAAAAGTTAATTTTGGTAGGTATTTTATCACTGATAATTGGCTACTTTAAAACAGATTTTTATGTCTTGGTATGGCTTTGGCTATGGTAAAATTTGGTAGGTATTTTCTGGCTATGCACAATCGCACGACGCGACGCACCGCACCGACGCGCGACGTTGGGGTGAGGCGGCTGAACTTTAATTTTATAATTTTGTTCTAGGTGTGAACTTACGGTAGGTACTATTAGACATGGTTTTAATTCTTACCTGTAGGTCCGGGTACCTACTGTATCTAACGTGACATTATTAGGTATTATTTATTTATTGGGATATTACTGGAACAAGACAAAAAAGTTATGACAAAACCGGGTTAGCTCCGTGGGCACCAAGACAACATTGACTCCAATTTTCTCTTCATACATAAAGGGCTTAGGACCGTCAGAAATTCTAGCTGAAGTTATTTAATTGGCCATGATCCAGTAGCTGCTGTATAGCTGCCAGTATTGTAGCAGGTGTGGGAATCTGCGGGTTCAAGATCCCTTCCTTACACAGTGCCGCTAAATGAGATCATTTAGCGGCGCTGTGTCAACCAGATGGTTGAGAGTACATGCGCCTACGTTCCGCCGATTGTCACCAGCAATGGCGTAAAAACGCACCAAATCCACAACTGACTGATGCAGACCCCCCAATAATACACTACGCGCAGCGCATATCGTACGACTGTCGTGCGACTAGTCGGTGAGGAGAAAATAATGTTCTGATACTTATTCATTTGTTTTTCGTTGTAAGTTCAAGTTGTAATTCGAATAAAAATGTGTTTATTAATTTAGGGCTCGTATTTTTTTTTTATTGTTCACGATTTTTGGAAACAGGTAAATGACCGTAAGTCAGTCTATGGACACAGTCTGCGATATGCGCTGCCTCTTAATCATAGATTAATTTAATGTTGCGAGTAGAAACGAGACACTACATCGCCGATTCGCCTACAAAAAACTATTCATTGTTTTATTATTGCATCAATTATGAAGTATATTATTACGTGTAAATCGACCGTCAACATTATTGTAAGGATTAGTTGTGTGTATATGTTAAACTTACTTAAGTAAGTTTAAAATATTTATTAAAATTAATATCCATTGCCAAATTTATTTCTTAGGCTGAGGTTATATTATTCCTTTAAATACAAAAATCCGTGAAATAATTTTGGCAATTATTATTATTATGAATTATATTATAAGTAACTGTTTGTAAATTCTAATTTATTGAAATAAAGATCAGTCCAATACTTTATTGTTTTACTTTGACATGACATGAAGACTATAAATAATAACAAAATATGTAGGATTTAAAGTACTTAATCTGTGATTTGGTTTCTATTTCGTGCCGATTGATTTCAGAGTAGTAACAAAGAATCGTCCATTATTATAGTAATCACTCTGGTAAATTATGATATTCAAAGTCTTATAAAAAAAGGCTTTGTCTTTGTTAAACTAATATCAATTACCAAGAGTAAAAATAATAATAACTAATAACAATTAATTTAGGGAAAATGATAATAAAAATATTCAACTTTTATGACACCAATTTATCTGAAAAAAAAGTTGCAAACAACAAAAAAAAAACATCGGTCAATAGATTAAAAATAACCTGTTATAATAATAATAATAATAATAATAATATACTTTTATTTGCAGACCTTGAAGTCCATAGTGTTAGTATTGACATGAAATTACTTATTAAAACTATTGTTAGTAACACAAACAATCACAAAGAAAATATAATATAAACAAAAAGAAAACAATTATATGCCCGTATAACCACCTACTTAAAGCCGACCTGGGTATGCAGACTCACCCATCGACCAAGCATCGGGCAGTCTCAATGCCCTCAACATGCTATGGGAGCTGCCGTGTGTTCTGTGCCAAAGAGAAGCGCACCGCTTTCGAATGATGGCATAAAAATCATCTACCCTCGCATCGGCAAACATACCCGAAGCGCTACAATAACGCGGCAGTCCCAAAAGCATTCTGAAGGCATTGTTATATTGTACACGCAGAGCGCTGTATGCCTTCTGCGTATACTTGACCCAGAGGCTGCAGGTGTAGAAAGTCTGACAATAGGCTCAAAAAAGCATCATTTTAACCTCAAAAGTGCACCGTGCAAACCTCCGGGCCAGCATATTACTTCGAACAGACAGCGCCCTGCGCTCCCTCTCTATGTCTAGGTCATGGGTCCATATTGGCTCACCTAAAGTTCTTTACCCGAAATTGTTCTTCCTAATGATTTGTAATCCGAATGATCACTCTTCCTAAAATTTTTCATCCTAAAGTTTTCATTCATACTATTTGTAGTGCTACCGGCGATGTTCATAACACTCATGTTTCCGAAAATTGTAATTAATAATATCATTAATGTAAATATATTTAAACTCCTACTGTTTTTTATCATAACGCTTTTATCCCTAAAAAGGTCGTTTCACTGATTTTTGTCTTAAATGAATGAAATTCAGCTCAGAGTGTCGTCTTGGGGGCACTATGAAAAAAATACTTAGAAAAAATTCGCGACCAATTTCGAGGTAGCGCTCGCCGGCCGCTACCGCGGCACCGCTCGCTTCGCTCGCTCGGCTCGCGCTTAGTTGGTCACAGTTCTAACCTAACCTAACCTATGGATATCTTTGCAGGTACACACCGCTATAAATAAAATTAAAATCTAAACAAAAAAGATATGCGTTTGAATAATAGTGTAAAAGATGGTTATGTTGAGAAAATATAGGAAAACAAATAAAAGTATAATAGATGTTTATTGCTACTGACATTATGAAGTTGAATGCTTTGGAATTATGAACATTAGAGACAGAGTAGTTAGGAATTGTGATTGTTAGGATGAAAAATGTTAGGAAGAACATTTTCGGATTTCCAATTATCGGAGTTGAAAATTTAGGTGAACTTTGGCGCACCCCTAGGTCATCACATAGGTCCTCGGTGACCCAATGAGCCAGGTACTTAAATTTTGAGACTCGCTTCAAGGGCACACTAGCTAATAAGATGCATGGCACATTCAAGTCTCTTCTGGTGCCAACTTTAAAAACAAGAAACTCTCTCCTAGTGACATTATACCTAAGCCCTTGAGTTACCGCATAGTCCTCACACACCTTCAACAAACGTCTTAAAGCACAAATCGATGGGCTCAGCAAGACCATATCGTCCGCATAGCTGATGTTGTTCATAGCAACATGACAGCCGATGCCAGTATTGCTGAGCTCAACAATCAGCTAGTTAAAGTATAAATTGAAGAGGCGAGGGGATGTGATTCCCGCTTGCCTCACCCCACATTCCAATGTATATTCTTCGGACAGAGTCCCTGCCCACCTAACATTATTTATTTGGTTTTCATATCAAAATTTAAGTAGAAAGGTAACTTCAGTTTCTACTTTTTTCTCATTGCTTAACTTGCCCCACAGAAGCTCATAAGACACGAGGTCGAAAGCCTTGGACAAATCTAAGAAGCACGCATTAACAGGTCTTTCCTATCCGTATACTCGTAGTACCGGACAGTCCGCTTAAGACACACAATGGCACTTTCTGTCGATAGCCCAGGCCTGAATCCAAATTGTGCATCGTGCTGACTAATCTTAGGGGCCATATATGTATCCAGCAGACTGTCCAGCACCTTTGCTATGACCGTTGCAAGGGATATGGGTCTGTAATTGATGAGATCTGCAGCATCACCGGTTTTATTTTTTATGATAGGTACGACTATGGTTCTCGTAAGTACACTAGGTAGATAAGAATGACTTAAGCACAGTTTAAAAAACATCGCCAATATTCTCGGCAAGTGCAAACCTGCATATCTAAGGTGCTCAACACTGAGGTGATCATGTCCTGGGGACTTACCTCTAACCATATTTTTTATCACTTTCGCGACATTTTTAGTAGAGAAATTTACTCCCAGCTTCACGCTCACATCAGCGCTAGTCACCGTCTGCGTCACATGATCAACTGTGGGATTTGTCACCTAATTTAATTCGTTTACCTCAATTCATTCTCACTATATATATACATATATAAGTATATCCCATTCCTTAAAGTATCCATTCTTTAAAAATACCCACATCTTTTTAAAATAATAAACTAATATTATAAATGTGAAAGTGTGGATGTTTGGATGTTTGTTACTCAATCACGCTAAAACGGCTCAACGGATTTGGATAAAATTTAGCACATGGATAGACTATGACCTGGATTAGGACATAGGATACTTTTTATTCCGATATTCCCACGGGATCGAGATTTCTGCGGGTGAAACCGCGGGGCGCAGCTAGTTAATTAATATAATAATAATAATTAAAACAAAATAATTAAAAAAATTATTAAGTATTAAAAAATACACTACAAATTAACACAGACAAACGGCATCCATTTTGAATTAAGTCTCATTTCTCCCACTGATTATATATTGTATTAAATATAACAACGCCGACGGATCATCCTGCTTCAAGCAACGGACGGAAAATTAAAAAAGAAACATCCTGCTTGTCTAGGATTAAAAATGGTCCATTTCAGATATAAAAATGTTCTATAAATATGAACAGTGAGATTGCTTAGAAGAAATGGGGATTATATTGTGAAACTCCACGGGGTAGTCTTTTATGTTATTTTATTTGTGATGAAACCACGTGGATTGTGGAAATGGCACGTGCTTGTCAATTTCAGCAAATAACAAAAATCATTGAAGACAGGACAATAGACCTCCTACACAGTTCCTTCTTATTCTGCCAACCTCTAAACATGTAAGCTGTATCATTGCTGGCTTCAGTTTCAAATATAATTTTGTCGAGGTACACGTCAGTACGTGTTATTTTCAACTTTGTTTTGACTAAAACCATATTTACATCAAGTATGTATAGTACCTATTAATCATTTTGCCAATCTATGAAATTTATTTTTCGTTCATTTAATAAAATTGTTTATAATAGTTTCATTACAAATATCCTTGTAAATTGTAATGCATAGGTACATTTGTATGTAACCTAATAATACTTGTAGCAGTCAGAATGAAAGCATAACCTTTGTTGACTGTACTTTCGTAGCAGCTACGACGCTACGGTGCTACGATGCTACGTGCTTCGAATATATAAAATGCTGCGCCACCTGATGTTATGGCTTACGATACACGATCGGTGCTCTGTCGATTAATTATTACCTGTTAACATAATCAAACTGTGTGATCCTTGGTGTATTTTGGATGTGCATTGTTGTTTTAAAATCAAAATTCAAATTATCTCAATTCAATTCGTTGCCTCTTTGGTCTAGTGGTCGCAGCCGCCACCGCTGAGCGTGAGGTCCTTGGTTCGATTTCCGGATCGGACAAAGTGTTACTGTGTTCTGCCATCTAGAATTTCTCAGTAGCAGCCCAGACTCTCGATTTGTGCCCGGTTGGTGGCAATAGGTTCGGCCCCATTACATGGGACTTAAAAATAGCTGGCGAAATGTGGGTGTACTATAATAGTTCAAAGAAAAGAAAAAGTATTTATTGTGACTCGCACAGAAAGATCACCAACTAAACTAAACACAATCATTAAAAAAACACCTTTAATACACCTTTGCCTTACCCTTCGGGGAATACAGGCGTGATGGTATGTTAACTCAAAATGAAGGTAAAATATCAATAATTTTATTGGCAGATACATTGGTTAATTGGTGCCAGTGAGTAAAGAACCAAAATATTGAATGACGAGTTTATAGAGGTATGAGGAACAGAGTGTAAAGTTCACTCATACTCTATAGAAAAGGGAGGATCCTCCGACCAGACGGGTGTTGTGTCTGGTGGGCAACTGCCCGACGATTAATGTCGGGACGTTCTCGATATATGCTAGTTGCGCGGTAAATTCTGCTTGCGCGATGCAGAATTTTGCGTGACGTCACGCGTCAGTGTGGCGTGTAGCTCGCACGTGGCGTTGTAGATGCCACTAAAAGTTAATATTGAGTAACATAATGAAGAAAAGATATGGTGGAAATATCCCTAAGCTGTTGCCGTGTGTAATCGTATAATAAAAAGCTTTACCGTATCATTTAGACAAATATACAATATGTGACATTGCTGAGTATAGGGAAGGCAACCGAGGAACATAATCTACTTAGTACGTACTAGGTACAATGTTGTAATGTAATCACTACGCTTTTCAGACGCTGAGTTTCTACTTAATAAGCATCTTAAATTCATTAATTCCCTGATAGACAAAGAACATCCGCTGGGTCTAGAATCATAAAATTTTGCACAAACCTTGATTACTTATATTATAATTTGTAATAAAAATAATAAAATAAAATCTTTTTATTTCAGACACATTTGGCCCATAATGGTGTTAGTAGCGAGAAGACTTACAAACTATTTAAAAAATTACAAAAATAAAAATATTTCAAAAAGTTAAAAATAAAAAATATTAATTAATTTAATTTAATTTAAAATTCAATTTAATTTAATGCAATTTAATTTAATTTTATTCAACTTAACTTTATTCTATTCAAAAAAATTATAATAATTAATTTAGGTATTTGCCTCCCACTGGGGCGCCGGGCACACGCACTTGTGCTTGAACCCAGTGCCCCAGAAGGGGGCTGTCCAGCTTGTGGCTGAGCACGCTCAGGATGGTGTTGGCGCTCCCACGCGTACGGAACATTAGCGATGCGATGCGGCGCCGCAGGACAGTGTGAAAGCCGTCTGTGTGCGCGTGCGCAAACATCGCAGACGCACTACAGCAGCGTGGGAGCCCCACCAACACCCTGAACGCGTTATTATATTGTATTCGGAGAGCGTTGATGGCCCGCTGCGTGTAGTTGACCCACAGATTGCAGGTGTAGAGAGTTTGGCAGAATGCTTTAAACAGAGTGATCTTAACCTCTAAACTACACTTCGCAAATCTGCGTGCCAACATGTTACAGCGGACCGCCATCGCTCTCCTCTCCCTTTCTATATCCCCGTCATCTTTCAAATCCTCGGTGACCACATGGCCGAGGTATTTAAATTCCCTCACTCTTCGAAGAGCGACACCGTTAAGCAACACAGGTGCCACATCCCCCAGTTTACGACCCCTGGCTTGAAAAACCACGAGCTCGCTCTTCTGTACATTGTACAGAAGACCGTGTACCCTCGCGTACTCGTAATGAAAGTGAGCTTAAACGAAAGATTACTGAAAATTAATTCCTAAAGGGTCTAAATAGGGGATAAAAGTTTGTATGAAACTTCTTTTTTTTTTTGCTGATGTTGAATCTCCTTGGGCACGTGGCTTGATTTTTAGTGTTCTTACATATCGACGGTGAAGTATCAATATCTAATTACTAACATTTTTGCGATTTTCACTTTATTGCATATTCGTAGGTAAAATATGAAAGACCTCGTATTTGCAAAAACATAAGGTCTGAAATTATTATCACCATCAAAAGCGTTTCCTAATATTTTTGAATTAAAAGTTACTTTTTTTATTCAAATTTTAAAAACTATAGAAATGAAACGTTTTTTCGCCTGCTGTGAAATCATGGTTTTGTAGTTATTAGATATTATTGATACTACACCATCGATATTTTAAAGAAAAACAATAGTAATACTTCACTTTAGCAACGATAATATTTTTGGAACACTGACACGTGGGTATATTCATAGCAATTGTATAGATTATGTATTTAATACACATTGAGGTTTCCCCACAATATTCTCTATTTGTTTCCTCCATAACTGATCATCCGTCGGCTATTGCCGTGGAGCTTCACTGTGAGCGAGGCGTTTGTAGACAACTGTGTAAAATAGCACAGAAATTAAAGAGAAAACCAAACAAATAACATCTAGCTTAAAATATTAAGGAACATGAGTTAGTCCTTAAAACTTTTTTTTTGTTAATTTTGTTTACCGTAGCACTGAGAAATCGTTCTTTCAAAGACTATGAAGTAGTAACAAAGAATTTAATTTGCGATGGGATTATCTCTTGTGAATCCTAATAACATGGTCTTCCGTGTTAGTGAAAACTCTTATACAAATAACGAAAAGAAAAAAAAAACCGGCCAAGTGCGTATCGGGCCTCGCACAATGAAGGGTTAGGTTAGGTTAGGTAGTTGGGATGAATTTATCCCAAAAACAAACTTAAGATTGTAGTTTAAAAGCTAACAGTGTTAAAATAAAAATAATAAGTATACGTATATAAAAAGGAGGGGAAAGAATCATAGGGCATCACAAATTTCGTCCGCATCGTTGTCAACAGGAAAAGTGCCTAAAAGGCTGACAGTATTGCCTCGTTGTATGGCAATTCTTTAGCCAAAAACAGGCTAGCCCTCTAGTCACGTGAAGACTCTACCAACCGTTTAGCAATATGTTGAAAAACTAAGTGGGCACTTGGACCCATGACCCTAGAGTTGCAACCCCAAAGAGCTCGAAAATATAGTATAAGTTCCCATAAGATTGGAATATTTCCGCCGTTTGAGGTTTTCCGCACCTGCAGCAGTCTCTCCAGCACAGCTCGCCGTGCTAGGAAGATGGGATGGTGCAAGGGTGTCGACACATGTTGCATCCCACACCAAAGGCCGACCTAACTTCCAAGGGATTAAGGTCATTCCGTCTGGTCTCTTTCTGCTGTCACCCCAGCGGTAACAAGAGCACGACGGATGACGTCATTGATGCTGGCGTGCTGTGCTATCCGGCCTGCGCTCCAACTGCAGGATAGGCCATGGTGTCCGAGGCAGTCGACACCTTCACCGCATTGGCAGCGATGCAAAGCCACGCAAGGAGGGCCCAGCCGCAGACAATTAAATTGTATTTGAAAAACATGTGCTCCCGTACATTCCAACTGCAAATGTAAAACTTACATTTACATTTGCAGTACGCACAGTACGAGTATTGAGAGATTCATCATGTTATTTTAGGACCATAGACTTCTTATAGGTTTTCCTGTAATCTGTAAGTATATGGCTATATTCTGTACTTTTTGTTACAACATTTTAGGCTCAGTAGTTTCAGAGATAAGGAATGGTCAATTTTCATCTATTTTCTTAAATAACTTTAATACTATTTATTTTAAGTTTAGTGTTAATAATTTACTTTTAAACGAGAAAAAGACTAAATTTATTCGATTTCTGACACCTAACGTTAAGCAGGTGAAAACCAATGTACTAGTAAATGGGGCGGAATTGGATCTCATGGACACCGCTGTGTTCTTAGGTATTACTTTGGACTCGAAGCTACAGTGGGGCCCACATATAACCAAATTGTCGAACCGGCTAAGCTCTGAAGCATACGCGGTCTATAAAATCCGTAATTTGACTGATGTAGAAACAGCTCGATTAGTATATTTTTGTTATTTCCATAGTGTATTCTCGTACGGAAATTTGATGTAGGGAAAGCAGCCGACATTCAGGCTATATTTGTGCTGCAGAAACGAGCCATTCGCGCAATTTATAACTTAAGTTGTAGGCATTCAATGAGAGATGGGGCATCGAGGGGCGGTGAGGGATTAATTATTATTTTTGAATGATTTAAGCAATGAGCTAATCTCATTGTTTAAATTATTAATAAATATTAATTAATAATAATATATTCATTTACATTTGAGATATGTTGAAAGTTGCTGAGACACTTGAAAATTTATTTACCAACATCCCAATAGAGGTTACGAAATTTCTCCCCTGATCGTCTATATTAGCTGAATCTCTTCTCAAAGAAAACTTCAGTAAGGACCATCCAAACTTTGAATTCAAGCCCATTTCTATTGTCACAAAATAAAGTATTCAAAAGTCTTAACACAAAAAACACTGATGTCTCATGGGGGATTTCTGTTTGGTTCTTGGAGATATCATTGACATAATTGCCCCTGTCCTTACAGGCATATATAATCAATGTTTAGACAGCGGTACGTTTCCTGATTTAATAAAACATAGTAAAGTAGTACCAATTTTAAAATCAGGTAGTAAGAGTGATCCTTCTAATTATAGACCTACATGTATAGACCCTATCAAAAATGTATGGTTAAACAATCGCTAATCATTACTTAACTCAACGTTTATAAATAAAGGGGTAAGTATTTTAGAATTAATAATGTCATTGTTATTTTTATTGATTTACGTGACATAACTTATGATATTTTTGATGACATTTAAAGAGAAAACTGACTGTGAATGTGAGTACCGTCAAACGGGGTGTATAGGAATGCAGGGGTGAATCGAGACGAAACTTTAAAAGGGATTTTACATTGAAATAATATAGTTTATTGTCAACAAGGGCACTTAATCGTTAATTAGAATACAGTAAACACATTAGAGTCCTTTTTGGCAACAAACTATATTATTTCAATGTTAAAATCCCTTTTGCAGTTTCGTCTCGATTCACCCCTGCATTCCTATTCACCCCGTTTGACGGTACCATGCAGGCTAGATTGAATACATGACTTTATAACTGTAGGCGGTTTTGAGTATTTTATATAATGGCCTCCGCAAATGTCCTGCAGAACTGGTAGCGTCGTATGACAGGTCGTTGAGCTCGCTAAAATAGGGTTGAGCTACACGATGACTGATGCATGCATGCCGTCTGTTGGAACAGGTCAACTCAAAGCTGCAATGGTTCTTTCACTGCATTGTTAGACTTACATAAAATCCTACTGTTTGGACTTTACAAGAGACCATGACCTCGAGTTTGTATCGGCATTTCTTCGCAGGAATTAGTGAGGTAGGAAATGCGCCGCGCCATCTAGTTTTAAAATATTGACAAACAAAATATTGACGTGAAAAAGTGTCTTAAAATATTGACTTACAGAAATAAACATGTTTTGTTTCTTTTCAACATTTCATTTCAGACTTTTCATTTGATATGTCATGTTTGATTTGTATGTCATACGGTAGAGTGTGCAAAACGAATTTTTTTGGGGGGTCTCGGAAAAATTCATATTTGTACCAAATTTCAACTTAATTGCTTGATTAGATTCGGAGCAAATTGGCTGTGACAGACGTACAGACAGACAGACACACGAGGGATCCTGTAAGGGTTCCATTTTTTCATTCGGGTATACAGAACCCTAAAAACACTCGTTCTGTCCCTAAACATAATTTTTACTGAAGACTTTTCCACAACACAAATAAAAACAATAGGTGCGTAAAAAAAAAACTGGATAACCACACCAAAGGTTTCACCTAAGAACTAATATAGAGTTATTTAAATAGAGACAAATGACGTCATCGAACCAGCTGACGCCGGTGTCGCTGCCATTGGCACCGTACACCGAGTTTTACTAAATAAGTAACAATCAAACACTGTGCCGTGTGCGCGGTGCAAAACGAGGGCTTTCACGACCTGCCTGGATTACGACTAGCCCGTGGCGGCGCCCTATTTCTGTATTGTGGTTGTTTGTCGCTGGATGACGACAATGACAATAATGTACCCAGGATTTTATATTATAACATAAAATCACGTTTGTTTTCCCCGAAGGATTAATCATATAGTTCATCCACATTTCGCCAGTTATTTTTCAAGTTCCACGTAACAGAGAGTAGCCTATTGACATCAACCGGGCATAAATCCAGACTCCGGGCTGCTACTGAGAAATTCCTGATAGATAACCCCAATAACACTGGCCGATATGGGGATCAAACCGAGGACCTCGTACTCAGCGGTCGCGCTTCTGACCACTACACCAACGAGGCAGTCAATCCCTCAGGCGTTGGATTGTCATAATAATAACAGAATAATGAGCCAGGACTTTGTAACATCTTGATTCAAAAGAGTATGGAGTATAGAATATGGAGTTTCTTAAGCAGTGGTGGCCCAGTGGTAACGGCCACGACTTACGCGTTATAGGTCTTAGATTCGAATACAGACAGGCGCTGCACTTTATGTAAATTATTTCATCACCACTGCTCTCAAAACGGTGAAAGAAAACATCGTGAGGAAAGGTCCTCGAACCAAAAATTCTAAGACTTGTGACATCTATCAACCCGCACTGGACCCGCGTGGTGGATTACGGCCCTCTCGCAGAGAGGAGGCCTGTGTCCCAGCAGTGGGAACATTATAGTCTAAGAGAGAGAGGAGTTTCTTGTCCTTTCTTCTCCATTGAGATCTACGTTTTGGAGCGGGCTCTAGCCTCAATTTTCTAACTGACTGACTCTTTGACAATTCAAAAGTGCCTGTAAATGGTTTAATTGAAATAAATGCTTTGAGTTTGAGTTTATCTTTTACTAACTATTTACCCATTATGGAACGGAAACGGTAAGAAAAAGCGAAGGTAAGCGTAAAGGTGTTTTATAATCGTTTATTATTTAGATAAATCTTATTTTAAGTATCATCAATATTTCACTTACAAACTAACGAATCTAAAAGTTGTCTTATAAATAAACAGTGTAAGTTGTCTTATAATGTCCCTCATGGGCCACCCAGTATAGAGGTATGAGGAACAGGGTGTAAAGCTCGCTCATACTCTATAGAAAAGGGAGGATCCTCCGACCAGACGGGTCTTGTGTCTGGTGGGCATCTGCCCAACGATTGATGTCGGGATGTTGTATATATGCTAGTTGCGCGGTAAACTCTGATTGCGCGATGCAGGATTTTGTGTGACGTCATTGTGACGTGTAGCTCGAATGTGGCGATGTAAATACCGCTACAGTATTTGTAACTAAAACATCCATGTATCAAATTCGTATTTGACTTAGGTAGGAATAGTCAGAATGGTCAGATCAGATCGTCAAACAACAACAACTATTGCTCCACCAATAGATACAGAGTCAGATGGCAAATGCGACAAATATTATACTCGGAGGTCATCTATCATTACATTACTGTGGTACGATTCTCTAGATCGTCTGACGTATTCTGGGCCGTTAGCCCTGCTGCCAAGATCACTGATTGGCTAATTTTATGGATGAGCATTTGTCAATTATAGGCATAATAAGAAGAAAAGAAGAAGCGTTTCGATTAAGTGAAGATGAACTGTGTTAAAGAAACAGGATTATTTACTAGCGGTAGAAGTAAAGACACATGGCCAGCGCGACGAACAGAGCGCTGGCAGTGACGGAATTCAAAGAGTCAGCACTGTTGCAGTAGTCGGTGAAGCATTGACAGGCGGTCTCCAGATGGTCGCTGTTGTCGGCGCGGTAACAGTCCTTGTCGTAACGTACCCAACCGCAGCCACGGGTCACTCGGAGCTCGGAGTCTTTGTGTGGATGGTAGACTGGGGAAAATACAGTGTTTGTTAGCATATTGTACTTTTTTCAACTTTTATACATAAGTATATGAAAACAGACTCACTCTAAACAATGAATAATTTGAAATCAGATCTTTAATCTACAATTTCGCCAGAATTTAGGCAAAGCCCACTACTGTCACGGGTATCAATGAACGAGGTGTTGAAGTGTAGCATCTATCTACATCGCCACATGCGAGCTACACGTGACACTGACGTCACGCAAAATCCTGCATCGCGCAAACAGAGTTTACCGCGCAACTAGCATACATATTTACAACGTCCCGATTTTAAACGTCGGGCAGTTGCCCACCAGACACAACACCCGTCTGGTCGGAGGATCCTCCTTTTTCCATAGAGTATGAGTGAGCTTTACACCCTGTTCCTCATACCTCTATAGAAGCTGAAGCCACCAATGTAGTCGATAACCGAGGTAAATTAAGGCATAGTTTAAGAAGAAAAATGGGCAAAACTTAAGATAAGACTTCAAATGCGAAAGGATAATATCCACATGGATAGTAGTATATCCTTTTTTCTTTTGGATGTAACTAATATTAAAATTGTTCTAACATCATTATCATTAACAGCCACTGCTGGACAGGCCTCTCCAAATCTCTCAGTTACTTTCATCGAGCCACCCTGCGTAAATCGTCGCCCCACGCAGCTTAATCTACACTTTCTATAGCCTTAGTTCCTTATGGCCCTTGCTATAGTCTTTAAAAAAAACTTACTGGTCTGCACAATCTTCCTGCAGAAGAATTCATACTCGTCGACTCTTGGCACTGCCTTGTCACAGTCGATTATCGGTATGATGCGTCCGCGCATCTCGTCGTCGAATTGTGTGGGGTCGATGCAGGCTGAGTTGTTGGCACTGTTGCAATAGAAGCAGTAGATTGCAGTTGCTGAAAAAAAAAAGTATCATCATTATCTTCTAAGACTTTTCCCAACAATGTTCCGGTCGGCGCGACCAGTAGGAGCGACCGCCTATCTGAGCTTCACAACCCGGTTACTGGGTAACACGATACCTCTTAGTAAGACCGGTTATCGGACTTGAAAATGTTGAATGTTGGCGTTCATTTGTTTTTCAGAGCTTATTTTCCTGACCTAAATACGTCATCAAAGACTTTAATATTACACAAAGGACCGATGAATTGACTTTGATTGCAGAATCTGCAATGCTATCTTTACAAAAACAAAAAATCGGTCAAGTGTGATTCATACCACGCGCAGTGAAGGGTTGCGTAGTCAGTATGAATATTTACGCATGCAAAACATTGGTATTATCAACAACAAAAAAAAGTTTGTATTTTTCAAAGAAACTGTGAGAAGCAAAGTTATTTTTACGGTTGTAAACGATATCTCAGAAACATGACTTTAATAATGAAGTCGGATAAAAAGTTAACTATAGACATCATAATATTTTTAATTATGGGGACCTAAAGTACCCCCGGTTAAGTGATGTGACACTGATGGCACAGGCTAGCAGCGACTATTCTAAATATACAGCCTAGCCCAGTGTCAGGCAGACGGACAGACAGAAGCCATAGGTTTGGTAATAGGGTCATGTGGGCAATCTTTGGTTACAGAACCCTAAAACCGCAACAAAATGCGCAATTTATAGATGAGTTGGATGACGATCATGTCAATAAACTTTAAACTTGCGGTGCCACACTGGATCGCGTACTTAACATACTTTTTAAAGATTTCCGTTGTGTTTTTTACTTACATTTGTACACCAACGATAAGAATATCGTAATTGATAACAGCACTTTATTTGGAGACATTGTTTATCTGAAAAAAGAAACAGCAATTTAAAGTAGGAAGTTAATTTAGTTCTTAATTATTATACTCCATTTCATTAACATTTTGCTATAAAGCAGCTATTTAAATGATAAACGCAACTCATGTAGGTCGTTGAACGTTTTCTATTTTATTAAGTACTTGTTGACAAGCCTACACTATCCTCCCATACCTATTAATACTGTAATTTGAAAACATTGTAAGCGCAATTATTTTTAAAAGAGTAACCTTGGAGTTTCTTGCCGTCTCTTAGTCAATAGGAATCGACCAATTGGAACTGTGCACCTAGCTTCTGACGTTTCATAAGTGGCCATGTAGGTTTATGTCGAATAAAATATTTTGAATTATAGAAGAGAAGAGAACTTGAAAAGAGGCAGTACTTTTATGTGTGGTTACTTATACACATATAAAAGTACTGCGTTTTACCTACTATACTTCATTAAATTAAATTCAATTCAAAATATTTCATACACGAGTCCATTTATATACGAGCAAACCTTTTTTTTTTTTTTTTGGTTGGGAAATCATCAAATGACCTCTCCCGCTCTGGGCGGAGCGGAAGGGCGTGTCAGACTCTTGCTGACTAAAACCGACCCGTGTTCCATCAGTTGCCTGTGCGCCAGGGCCACGGTAACTCTTTCGAACAATCCGCGACCCTGGCAGGCATCGGTCCTGTCGGACCCCGTCAATGGTGCTGACATCTCTTTGAGGCGCGCGTGGAACACGACCCGCCGTCGACCCGGGCCTGGTCCTTACCGGACGGCGAGCTGCCCATTGCTCGCCGTCCGCAAGCCCGCGCCTACGGTGGCCGGGAGTCGGCAATCGAGCAAACCTAAGAATACAATCTATCAATTGATTCCTAACAATTGGTTTTTAACATATGCAGCTATATATAATATAAGCTTCTGCCCGCGACTTCGTCCGCGTGAAATTTCTTGTTAGGGAAACCACCCCATGTCGCATCGCATCGCCCGCCCGCGCTTTTAGTTCTTTTTCGCTTAGCGTTCTTTCTGCGTTTTTTCGCGCTACGATCCTTAGGAGCCGACCTTGCTCGGCGGGTGTTGATGGATGTGAAAATGTTGGCAGTTTATGACCTGGATGAACACATAGGCTAGTTGTTATCCCGGTAGTACGTTCCCGTGGGATAATTTCCGACAACCACGCGGGCGAAGTCGCGGGCAAAACCTGGTAGCTGTATAAAGTAAGTTGTTTACGTCCACTTCTTAAACAATATCATTATATTATAATCTTCAGAAAGCTATGATTAAAAGCTATTTGCGCTACACCTAGCGAATCACAAAGCTGGGAAGAAAGGTCTCAGGCACCTCTAATTGCTCTCTTTTATCATAAAAATAAACATAATGCTTCAGTAATAGAACTCACACACCCTTTTAGCATTATTCTTATTGTAGTTCTAAAAGGTCGGAAGTCATTATAAAACATTTTGTAATGGACTTGAGTTGTAAGAAATAAAATTAAATAACAGTTTGTTTAAATTAGGAGTTGAATTAAAGAGGGCACTATGTGGTGCCAACAATTGTATTATTATCTGTTTTCATTGTGATGCTTATAAAAATAGTGTTTCAGAATGTGATAATACGAGATACGAAATACCATCATACCATACATGACTTGTGACACGGTTAAGTAATAAAAGCCGCACGGATCGATCGATCAGGTTAAGCGACGCTTGCCGCGGTTGCTCCGTGGATGGGTGACCATCTTTACATACCAACACCCCTCCGTGCCTCGAAAAGCACGTTAAGCCGTTGGTCCCGGCTGCCATTCGTGGATCCTTGACATTCGTTACGGGTAGTCAGAAGCTCGAAAGTCTGACAACCAGTCTTACCAAGGGGTATCGTATTACCCAGTAACTGGGTTGTGGAGGTCAGATAGGCTGTCGCTCCATGTAAAATACTGTTACTCCTCTACTTCTGCACGCGTAGCATGACCATTATAGAAAAGGGTTTTGTCGACGGAAGAATAGACAAAAATGACGTTCCGTGAAGACAGTACGACGGCAGCAAAGTAGAAAGAATCAACTGCACTTTTTTACGAAATTCAGTAGTTTGTTCACGTTTTTCTTTTATTTTGCTTATATCTCGAAAATGGTGTGTCCTATCGCAAAAATAATGAAAATTTCGACCCCCTTTAACCGCTAAAACTAAACATGTAAGTAATACTTTTTCACATTTTCCATACAAAAAGTGAAAAATTCCATTATTCCATTCCATTTTTGTACTTTGCGGCTGTCGAGTAAAAAGTTTTCTACTGTCTTTAGCATGGCGATTACAAAATCAAATTGTCTTCACTACCTTAGACGACTGACAGTTGTCAGTCTGGTGTGATTTTGACGTATGGGATAGAAAGCTCTCTTCTGTAATAGTCTACATATAAAAAGACCTGGACAACGATCGGTAAAACGAAAGACAAAATGACGGATTTTAGAAGGATTTTTACGGTGCGATGTCAAAAATAGAGAAACGAAATGTCACTTTGTATAGAAATAGCTATGTCTTGTCTTCCAAGAAACAGAAAGCGTCATGCTACGCCTGCAGGTTAGACTGGAAGCCAACCCCAACATAGTTCTGAAAAGGCTAGGCACATGATGACATGGCTCGTGAAATTTGGGTGTATTTAACTTCTCTGCCTACCCCTTTCAAGGATTCAGGCGTTATGTTAGTGATGTAATACATTTATGGCACTTGAAATTTTTCAAACTTGGTAGGTATCCTTTCGGGATATTATCATATAGGGATAAGTTCGATCAACACTTAAGAATACAATACGGGTAGGTGAATCAAACAGTAGAAGTCAGGGAAATTAATTGTCAAGCAAATTAAGTAACAAATTAAATTGTCCGTCTATTCAAATCACAACAGTCTTCCTTTGACAGTTATATGAAATTGTTGCATAATCAGCCTATATTGTTCCCACTGCTGGGACACAGGGCTCCTCTCTGTGAGAGGGAGTGGGCCGTAATCTACCCCGCGGGCCCAGTGCGGGTTGATAGATGTCACATGTCTTCGAATTTTTGGTTCTAGGACATGCCGGTTTCCTCACGATGTTTTCCTTCACCGATTTGGAGCAGTTGTGATGAAATTATTTACACAAAGTAAAGCGCCTGTCTGGGTTCGAACCCATGACCTACAAACTCAAGTCGGGGCCGTTACCACTGGGCCACCACTGCTCTTATATGAAATGCTTATAACACAGCAAATTGACGCATAACGTCAGTTTGCATAAAAAATAATTTCCCTGAGTGTACGTTTAGAATACGAGTGGAACCCCGTACATTAGCTATTAAAAAAGTCAAACTGGACTTCAAAACTACTGTTTATTTCGAAAAACTTAAATTGAATACTTACAATTTTTATTCTACAATTCAATTAAAATCACTAGTCTCCTCGTTATTTTTAATTAATTTATCGTTTCTTTGAAGACGTCACTAAACTAGCACAACACCGACCACACTTCAATTGTCTCTGATAATAACTGAGCTAGCACCAATACATATTATTACATAATTATATATATGAATGTCTCGTTTGTAAAGTACGATCTAACGGTCTTGACACTTAGTTATTTAATATTACGAAATTGATTAAAGTTCTTTATACACCATGTATAAGAAAGGTGTGGTCACATTTAAGGGTGTGGTACAGACTATCAAACTGAAAATTTTTCTCCATGGGGCCATCATCGTAATTGCGAAAAAATAATCAGACGTCTCATTCATTTGGGTCGAGTATGGGAGAGTTGATATTTTTTTCGCGATTACGATGGAGAAAGTTGTTTAGTTTGAAGGTCTGTACCGCACTTTTTAATATGACCACACCTTTCTCATACACGCTGTATTCCGAGTTAGCATCACACCAGGGTGCGTGAGACATAATTTAAATATCGTCACTTGTGCAGACTTTTATAATGCATCTTAGTCATATCAAAGCGATATTACTCATAATTATGCATTTAGTTTTTTTTTATGTCTCTTTAGGCATAATTTAAGCACATCAAAAACATCGAAAGATCAATAATCCTGAAAGGCAAAGTAACAAGTATCTTTCTTTTAATATTTATATTATTATTTATTTATTTCAATGAAATTTGGATCATACAATTAAACTAAATTCAAAATTATGAATCAAATTATAGAATTAAGTACACAGTTATATTTCGGCGTTCTTTTTTTGCATTTTGTCGAGATTTCACTGACCCTTTCCCTTTTTGGCTCCGGACAGGTATCTTTTTTCGTTTTTGTTATTTTATTTTTCATCTAATCTAATCTTTTTAAGCTATTGCATAGCTTTTATCGCGGGCTTTGAGCGCGGCGACCGAATCAAGAAATTCCGTAACGAAAATAAAACCTAACACCCCCCACTCCGCCTACCATGTAGCTCGGCCGAGCGTTCGCTTAACGTGTATGTATATGGTACGACTGTACTTGAATTAATAAAAATTAAGAAAAAAAAAATACTGCATAAATAAAAAAAAAATATTATAATTGCATAAGTTGATAAAAAATGCTATGCAATAGCTTTACCGTGGCAGTCCCCGAGTGCTACACGTGTTTTTTTTTTAAATTAATGTGCGTACCCAAAATAACATTGACTTTATCAGTCTGTCTTTTTGTCTTTTCAGATTAATTCACGGTCAACACTGGATGAAACTAATATAGGTTCCTAATAAAAAACTATTAACTCCATAGTTTATTTGATTACAACGTATGTCAACATTTGTTTATCAAATTCGACGAACTGTTGGAAATGAACTTATCTTTGTCCATGCGGTGACCTCTGGCATGTGGTATCACAATATACTTAAGTGAATTATTACAGGGTCAAATTAAATAAGCTACCGAAACTCCGCAGACGTGATGGGTACCGATATTTAAGAACAATAAAATAAAAATTAAAAAGACTTGATGTTTTTTTTTGGGGTCAACGACCGATGGTATTGTTGTTGCTTCAAGAATGAGTTGAGAAAATCAGTTTTCTTCTGTTATGTCGTATTTAGACATCGATACAAATCACGTCTGTGAAGTTGAATTAAAAAAAAACTGATTTCTTAAACTGATATTTCAAGTGACAACAGCACTGACGACGGTCGATGACCCCACAAAAAAGTCATCAAATTAATTTATCATGTTTAGATATCGATACCCATTACGTCTGTGGAGTTTCGCTAGCCAATTTAATTTGACCCTGTATTGTATTCTTATTTGGCTATCTAGCATTCTTGTAGAGAATTTCTATACTAAAACATTACAAAAGTGTAGAAGAAACCGTTGTCCACAGAACAGTTTTTTAAATGAGCTATCATTTAAGATAAGATAAGATAATTATTTATTTCTCACCACAATATATAAGTACATTTTCAAATTAATAAGAACAATACATAATTGGTTTAATTATACTGTGGGAGACTGGTGCCTAAGCTAGGCGTAAGGCCTGTATTTCAGTAGGCCTAGACAAAAACATTTCTGATAGCGTTAACGCCAGACGCTAACGTCAAAATGTATGGCAATGACATTACCTGCGGAAAAGATACGTAATGTCACGTGGTAAACAAATGTCAACTCCATACAATTTGAATTTCCGTTGGCGTTAACGCTTACAGAAAAGTGATTTTGTCTAGGCCCCCTGGACACCAGCAGATCTATTCTGTAAAAATCTCACCGTGATAACTTAGGCGAAGTGAGCGTGGAGTGACTTGTCAATAGTGACAATCCCTTGCATCAGCCGGAATGACAGCTCACTTCACCTATGTTTTCACGGTGAGAATTTTACAGAATAGATCGGCAGGTCTCCACCCCTTTGGAAGCAGTTACATTTAAATCAGATTATGCGCTCGTACACAAATGCGGTAAGTTATCTAAAACCATGTAGTTATGATTTAGCTGTAATCTGTACACAAAAAGTTGGATACAATGTAAATAATAATCACGCACTACATAATTATATTAGTATCGATTATAAATCTTTAATTGTATCGACAGCCGACCGATGCAAAAACATTAACACGGCGTAGAAAGAATTGATAAAAATAAAGTGCTTTTATTCTTGTTTAATACATAATAAAGCCCAACCATTTCGCTTTTTTTGCCTTAAAATTGGATAGGTAGGTATCCATAATCATAATTATAAGCCCTTATTGCTAATAGATGTGCTTACTCAGCTTTCAAATCTGCGGTTAAACGCTAATTAGTACCATTCATAATTTAGCTAGCAATTTAATGAGCAACGAATTTTCCAACTCATTCTATGCCATTTTGTGGGCAGGTACCTAATAATAATAATTTACAAATTATTATGCATGCATGTAAACAAAGGCTTACACTGTAAAATGTAAACATGTTTTTGTGCAGGCAATTACTAACTCGAAGGGATTGATAAAGGCTCGTGCACACTGGCGCGACGCGACGCCCGACACAAAGGCACCGCGTGTCGCGCGACGAGCGGCGCCTTTGTGTAGCGCTGTCGCATCGCGCCTGTCTGTGGGAGCCTTAACTCGTTTATGCGCTGCAGTGAAATCAATAAAGAAAAGAATACATTTATTTAGCACAGACTACAAAGTACACAAGACAACATATATATGTAAAAAAGAAAAAAGAAAAAGTGTAAAATGCGTTGTGAGAAAAATTAGCAGGAAAGTGTGCCTTGCGGGTGCACCAAATAGGTCCAATTCAGCAAAAAAAAAAAACAATGCAATGTTACTTTGCTCTATATCAACTCAATCATTCAACTCAGCCTATCGCAGTCAACTGCTGGACATAGACCTTCTGCATCCAGTCTGTCCCAGCCACCTTCTTAAGGTCGTCGGTTCATCTAGCTGGGGGGCGTCTCACATTACGCTTGCCGATACGCGGTCCCTACTCCAGGACTCGTCTGTCCACCGGCCATCAGTCCTTCGACAAACATGGCCAGCACATTGCCACTTCAGTTTGTTTACTCTGAAAGCTATGTCAGTAACTCACTAATTGCGTAGCACACTTTCTATCAAAATCTGAATCATTTTGAAGTCTATTACTAATCCATTGCTTCATAATTATGTTCGAAAAATTTGTCTGCTCAATAACGTAAATTACGCAATGAATGTTGTTGAACTGTCAAAATGAAAGCTATTCCTACTGATAGTGTATTACGAAACTACCCCGCAGTTCTTTATTGGATATATTTTTTTCTTTGCTCTATTCTTTTAAAGTAATTAGGTTGTACCTGGTTGTTACATATCGAGCTTTAAAAAGAGATATCACACACTATGAGGGACAGAGATGATGCCCTACAAAGTCGAAGTTTTTCTAGAAATCTATCGGTCTTATTCCAAAAAAAGGGCTTATTTATAATGACAATATTAACGTACCTAACTGTGATTGTAATACAGCGGGGTAATTATGTAACACACTAACAGTAGGAATGGCTTTCATTTTGACAGTTCAACATCGTTCATTGCGTTGTTTATGGCGCGTTCATTGCGCTGTTGAGCAGATACATTTTTCGAACATATCAAGCGATGGATTAGCAATAGGCTTCAAAATGATTCAGATTCTGATAGATAGCGTGTTACGAAATTAGGGTGCGGTTCTTTATAAAACCGACAACGTAGTCCGGTACTAAGTTGTGAGTTTTGTATTAAGAACTTTACCGTAGTCTGAATACTTAATGATGATTACTAATTCAATAATGGCTCCATGGTTAAAACCTGGGACTGAAAATAAAAAAAAGTATAGAGGTGTCGTGAGACACCCGGTTGGAACGAAGTTCTTTTCGCTGAAAATAAATAAATAACAGGCACAATGAAATAAATTAAGAACGTTTGAGAGTAACGAAATAAAAAAAAGAAACACATACCGTCAAACGGGGTGAATAGGGATGCAAGGGTGAATCGAGACGAAACTTTAAAAGGGATTTTAACATTGAAATAATATAATTTGTTGCCAAAAAGGACTCCAATGTGTTAACTGTATTATAATTAACGATTAAGTGCTCTTGTTGGCAACAAACTGTATTATTTCAATGTTAAAATCCGTTTTAAAGTTTCATCCCTATTCGCCGCGTTTGACGGTACTATAGCAAAAGTGTCATACGGTCAAAATGTTACAGTTTACTCGGTCAAGCTCTCTTTCGCCAAGTGTGCAGAGTATAACGTGCGATAAGGTACTTCGTTTCGAAACCTTGTTTTGTAATAAGACGGTATATGCCATATTAGCAGTTGGGTATAGTCGCCGACACGTAACTTGGCAAGGTTTTGGCGTAGTGGAAGTAAACTTGCGCATGTACGTACACTTAATGCAACAAAAAAATGGTCACTATTAGTGCTTGTCATTATTCTATGGTTATATCCGTAATTTATTTTTGAACATGTCTGTTTCGAAAAAAGTTAAAGAAAGGAAAAACGCATCTAAAGACTCTTGTCAAGTTACTGTACCACATGTACAACGAAAGGCGGCCTCATAAGATAGTTAGAAAAAGGATAATAGTGTGACGCCATTTTCCTAGAAAGTCTATACGATTGCAATCCTTTAGTCGTGAAATACGATCGTTGACTTTGCAGGGTTTCAGGACTTATGCCTTTTTCGCAATAGTCTTGATACTTGAAGTAGACCATTTAGTTTATAGTGATGTTTGGTAAGATTCTGAAAATTACCAATATTGCCATAATGTACATTCAGCCTCGAAGAGATCATACACAAGAAATATCAAAATACATCGACAAGAATTCAATTAATTGTCTACAATCTTTGTTCTATAATACTGTATCAATGTGTAGCCACAAAAAATATTACACACTCGCTTTTTATATTAGACCGGGCCGTGCCTGGGGCGTACCGTGTACGTAGCCCGGTCGGGGCACGGACGGGGATCATGCATTGTTTAATATAAACTGCTTCATACAAAATGTATGTAACGTTTCAAATCCGTGCCCCGTTCGGGCCACGTATACGGTACGCCCCGTGGGCACGGCCCGGTCATATAAATCATCCCTAAGTTTTTATTTTAAAATTATGTAAAGTTTCAATATTTCGAAACCATGAGCTTTTTGTTTCTGACAGTTAAATCCGGTATGAGCTGCCTACATACCTACAAAAGTCGACGGTAACATCAAACACAATAATCGAATAAAGTAGGTACATACCTATTAATTCCTTGAATCGAAACAAGTTTGCCATTAAATCAACTGATCTTTGAAGTCGGAGTTCCTTTTACGAAATTGACAGCATACTTAATTAAAAATGGCCGGTTAAACGTTACCGGACTTTTAATTCTGTTCCGGAATATTTTTGGCAGCGCTGAAACATTTTTATAAATTTTGAATTGTGAGTTTTTACATTCTTTTGGTTTGCCTACACATTTCACGGATTTTTTCTCATTGGCAGGTTTTAGATTCAACAATATTCATTTACGTTGTTGAACAGATGAATTTACGAATCAATGGACTATGAATTTCCTATAAAATTCTTAGGATTGTGATAGAAAGTGTGTGAATTAATTGGGGTGCTGGTCACCACCGTTTATTCAGGATATGCTAATTTATATTTACCTACGAGTTGCTATTGTTATTTTATTTAATAAAACAACAAACAGCTACATTATGCAATGTTACAAATGAAAAAACATAAGTAACCTTAATAATAATGTAGCCCACAGCGCTGTTCACAGATTACCATTAATAAATAAAACTTTAAAGTCACTAGGAGGTGAACTGTTCATGCATGCAAGTTACAATAATAATATAAAAACAATTTTAAAAAAAGTATTTTAGATACAACAACAACAACAAACAACTAGTCTTAAAGCTCAAGTGTCTCATACAAAAGGCTATGAAACCTTTTCAAAGATCATGTAAATATGTCTATGTGTTATATGTGTATACTATGATTAGATACTAAATAAAATACCTAGTGCCTTAAGCATATATCTACCTACTGACTACAATTTTTTTGCACCAAGGATATAAGAATCGATGGGGTCAAACTGTCTCTAGGGGAACCAAGTTATTTTAGCCACACACGTTTTTATACGATTTTAGTTTCAGTATAATCTAATTTGTAATCACTAACTAGGCACATTTAATAACTAGAATCTACCTCTCTCCATACACGGAGAAAAAAAAACTATCTTTCTATTTTCTATCTAAAGAAACAAAAAAAACAAAATATTACTTTTCTACCTTTGTCCTCGAGCATTCCTTTAATACATCGAAAAGCAATCTATATCAATACTTTGACATAAAAGTTGAATACATAACATCTGCAAAAACTGTCTTAGGTACCTCTTCAATTCGCCGACGGTATTCCTTTTATATTTCCATTCCAAGTTTCTAACAGCTAAGGAAAACACTGGGGCTCGTTTTTCTCGAAACTTTTTCCATAATACCGAGGAATAACAATTTATGTCTGCGTTCTTGATGTTTTAGAAATAGACGCACAAAGAAGAATTGGAAGAAGCCTACGCTTAGAAATATAATCAAGGCTATATTATGAAGGGTAGGCAAAGTATAGTCCACCTTTGCCTACCAGTTAGCAAAGCTTTTCCATGTATTTTACAATGGTACTGAACACTGCAGCCATATTTGGTTCCATGTAAGGTCTAAAAATGCTGGTGTTAGTTTTGAAAATAATAGTAGATTTACAAAAACATTGTGGGAACAGTAAATAAGCAATTGCGTAACACACTATCAATCACAATCTGAATCATTTTGAAGCCTATTGATTAATATGTTCCAAAAATTTGTCTGTTCAACAACGTAAATAACAAAATGAATGTTGCTGAACTGTCAAAATGAAAGCCATTCCTACTGTTAGTGTGTTACGCAATTACCCCGCGCGCAAGTGCAAAAAGACCATAACGAAGCTGAGAATCATATTTTCGTCGCGCTATTGTTATTTTTTTTTCGTACTGGGCGATACCTGGGAACCTTCTGTCGGTTAAGGAATTAATTTTATGAAAATAAGTTTTATATTAAATACCTTAATTTTAATTTTAAATAGGGGTGACTCATGTACCGTTGCATACACGAATGCACCCTTAACTACAACGTTTCTCGTAGGTACCGTAAACAGCGACTTTTCACACCAAAAATACAAGTCGATACACAGTAATTATTTTTGTACAATGTTACTTAGTTTGATGTGCAGAATGCCCAGATAAAGGCTTTGTGTTAAGCCTTTTTACACCCTGTATAACTAGACTAAATATTTTTCTACAGGAATTCCTGTAACAATAATTTGCATAGCAACCAGTAATTATTGACCGAGCTAGCGCGAAGCGTCTCCGTTTCAGCTTGGGTAAAAATGCTTTCGTTTGTCCGGATGTCCGGCGGATGGCTGTTCTCCTCTAATGGTCGCATTTCTCAACCGATTCTCGTGAAATTTTGTGATCAGGTTTGATAATTATATGAAATTTTATTGTCGATTCAGATTTACGAAATTTTTCTAAATGGCAGATGTATGAGGGTTGAAAACGTAAATTAACATATTTCAGCCATTTCGCGCACTTTGCGCGCGCTTTTTGTTTTAAGGTGCGCGGTGAACATTTATTCAGTTTTAAGCTATACGAAGACAGACTAGCGAGATCTACAGCTCACAGAACCAGTAGTTTTATTGTAATTTTCATAATATGCCAAGTCGACCTTTTGAGTTTGGTATGATATGTTAAGACCACTTGATGTCTTGATACGTTTTAATTGAATACGTAAAGCTTCCTAAAGATATAATGCCTAATGTAGGTAATTAATAAGCTTCAGGGGAAGCGCCAAGTTCAATGTTTATTATTTATGATTATGATTGAATTGCCTTTAGTAATTTAGTTTTTATTTAGTATTTTTTTTTTTTTTTTTTTATTTGTACGCCTTACGGGTGAAACATGTACACGTACCAAATATTAATATTGACACATCCTGCATGCTTAATTAGCATGTATATGCATGTTTTGACAAATAAAATTATCTTTATCTTTATCTTTACCCGTGAAATTCAAAATTTCTTACGTTTTTTGCAATTTGCAGTTCAGTGTCAGGTTGTATGTTGAACAAAATATGATTTGCGACCGTAACAAGTATGCATTTTATAGAATTATAATCCTCCCTATTCCTTCCTATTGAATTACAATTTCATAAAATATCAATCAATAGGATTACAATATGAACTTAGAGGGTTGTATTGATGATTTTAATGATTATGCATAGGGCATGCATTGCTCATGGGTGCTCCGCCCCCACTTTTTACCCCTCGTGGGTGCTGGAGCCCCCGAGCACCCACGGAGTCGGCGCCTCAGGCCCCTGCCCAGTAACAAATTAAGCTAAAATTGCTAGAGAAATTAGAAGGCTTCAAAGTTCAAAAGTAGATCATGAAAGTTTGACAATGACCCCGAATTTCCGCGATCAATATTTTCCGTAACTAAATTAAGTGCAACATTTTATGCATATACCACAATGTGTTGTGCTAATTGATGGTAACAGCAATCAACGGGTGAACCGCGTTAAATGTTAGCAATACAGTTAAGTGCATCCAACTATGGTAATGCAGCGAGATATTGATGGTCTGTCACCACATACACTAGCTTGTGGCGTGGGTTTCTTTATGGAAATATTCATAATAGAATACTACGCTAATACAACAACTCTTGTACTGGAAACCTATTTTGAAAAGATGAAAAAAGATTGAGAAACATCGAAGCTTGCTCAACCAAAACAAAACAGCGGATACTTTTAAAAGAATTCAAATTTTTTGGTTAAAAGTATTTTTGATGAAACCTTATTTCACTTTCTACATCTACACTTTGAATTGCGTTTGGTCCTTGTGCCACTGACAGTCCAGAAACAATACAAAGAGTGTATACAAACATACAGACAAACAGTTTAATTCTTTACATATGCATTAACAGTATTTACTCCAATTAATACAAGTACCATAATACCATTAGTATTGGATAGAGTTCCGCAATTTCCTCCATTCCATGCTTACATTTGATCAGTGAAGACATAAGTAGGTTCTATTTCAATTAATTTCACTAATTTGCCCATTATTTTAAAATGTTTGAGTACCACAAAAACAAGATAAATGAAATGAACAGTATTCCGAACAATTTGTCGGTGGGAGAGAATTTGTATTTTCGCGATTATTATTTGAAGGACTTTAAGTACATAAGTCCTGATGTCATTAACGTAAACAAGAACAAGATACTTAATAAGGATGTTGAGAAGACGGTTCTCAATGAGCAGCTGGCTGCTAAGTCCATGTTGGAGAAGTGGGTTAGTGAAGTCATGAAAGGATTGAAGCAGTTCTTCTATCAAGGATCTCTTCATGGAGTCAAGTTAGTTCCAATAAGCTTAAGCGTCATATTGTTTTTTTTTCGGTTAAGTGATTATAATTTTAATTAGTCTTTATTTGGTTATGAATAGTATTTTTTTAAACCTATACCATTGTATAATACCTTTCATCGCTGTATATACTTTTAGGAACAACATAAAGTAATTCGAAAACATTCCTCCACCACTTTTGTTGTAAGGACGGATGGTCAGATTAGTCACCGATGTTCACTCGTTGGTATTAGATAATATTTTGCTTAAATACCCGTTATAATTAATTGATATGTTTGTTGTTTCTTTTCTACTAAGTACCTACTTAAGTGGTTTGAATGCTCTAAATGTTGTAGTCAATGACTTTGGTGCGCGGTAAAACTCTAATGAGTTTATGTTGACAGCAACTTAAATATATAAAATGTATGTGTACTACTGAATAAATAAATAAAAAATCACAATAATTTTTTGAGACGGCCTATCGAATCACCACTTATAAATTTCTAAAGATTCTGTCCAAGCTTTACCAACTGTTACTAAACAATTTCTGAAGATTCAAGATTCTGAATACTCTTCTAATTCTTTTTCCCCAGATACATCTTCGAACCAACCTTCGGAAAAAAAGAGAAAGCGACATGGATCGTTATAATGTTCATTAGCATCTTCATCTGTGCCGTGGTCATCATCCAGCTGTTCTGCAAGTGGACTTCCACGCCGTTCGTCAATGTCATAGATTCCGTGCCCACTCCTATATGGGCTGTTCCGTTTCCTACGGTGGTGATCTGTCCTCATTTGCATGTGAAGATGTCTTATGCTAATGTTTCGGAGCTTGATGGGTAAGGAAATAATTGTCTAATACTGTTCATACTTTTCTTACCATATGTGATTAATTAGAAGAGCGGAGTCACCTAACACAGCCTTATTTGCTTAAAAGGAGGCACTCATTTTCTAGTTGTTAAGGTATGTACTTACTTGTTAATATAATAAACCATTTTTAATTTTTACTATTATTCTGGGTTGATTCAACTAACCTGTAAATGTTTCAAGAAAGATCTTGCCAAATATCTTTTCACAAATTTCCACGGCTTCTGGTTTCTCTTACAGGAATAGTTTTTTTAGCTACGATGTAGTTACAAGATTTACTTTTCCATTTCCTAATTAATCTAGAAAGAACGCTGTTTTTCATTTAAAATGTAAAGTAATCCCTACTTTCATGAATCTTAACAGACTGCAAAAAACTTAAAGGAAATGAATTGCAAAACATAGAAATTTCAAAATCTTCCTAGAATCAGGAAACTGTTTTTAAATGAAGAGTGACTTTTAAATATGAAATGTTCACCCTCTCGTTGGTCGAGCGATCTCAAAAGTGATTACTTCAGTAATTTCTCAGTAGTAGTCCGGAGCCTGATTTTGTGCTCATAAAGTAGCGAATACACTAGGGAACAAAAAGTCCTTCAACATGACGCGTAACACTCAATCTACGTGAAGCTGCAATGTTACCCTGTCCCTATCCCGCGACATGCCGCGCAACATCTTGAAACGCATTTACGTGACGCGGAACATGTTGCGCGTCAGTGTCGCGCTATTTCTCTCTTAAAATATTAATTCATTTTTCTCGTTGTAGTAAGTAATTCCGCATCCACCGCCTCCTTTTTCGATTACGTTTCGCTTAAACTGCTCGAAATAAGTATATACGCAGCACTAATCGCCACAACCTCCTCGGCCGAAATTTCTGTAAACACTTGGCCTGCAAAACGTTCCGCGACATTCTCTCGGGACATTTACGTAGTTGTCGAGCGACATGTTCCGCAACATGTCGCTTCATTTGGCCCCTAATGTATTTGAGGCTTTAATGGTACATAGGACGTAAACATAACTGATGAGATGTGGGTATATTGTGCGCATTTGTAGGCTGCGGCTTGTACCCATTTTTCGCCAGTGTTCACATTTAGCCATCATCATCATCGTCGTGTTCATTTTCATTTTTCCTTTGAGGAACACAAGCGTGATGTCCAGATTACAGAAATTCTTCGCGGCCACGGTATGCCCGAGGATGACGAACGACAACAAGTTTAGACGGACCCGTTTAGATGATGTGCAGTTTCACAGACTTACTGAATTTGTTGTCCAGGTAAACATAAACAGTGATCTAGTATTTTAATGTATAGTTTTACTTTTACTTGCTGATTGTACAAACGAATAATATTGCTTTAATACCAGTGTTTAAAGAGATAAGTCTATCACTTAAAATAACGAAGACAACAATTTTGTTATGATTCAGACTGGGAGACGTCGCGTCGGTTAAAAACTCGTGTATAAAATTGGTTTTTAATAAAGTTATTTAAAATCAATTTTACTAAAAACCAATGCTTCAATACCATTGTTTCGACCTTACAAACTATCTTGGTCCTTCACTCCACCGCTTTGATTTTTTTTCTCACTTGTTTGTACTTTTTCATCAGAATGCAATAAGATGAAAACTTGCCAGAAATATTTGTTTCTAAGGGAGCTCCAACCTGTCCGGAAGTGGTGAAGGCCTGCAACTGGCCAGCACTCCACGACACCAACTGGGAAATGGAGAAGTGCTGCGAGCTCTTCCAGCCAATTTTCACTAACTACGGGCTGTGTTTCGCTTTCAACAGTTTACCTCTCAATGCTATGTAAGTAAAGGTACAGCAGATCTATTCTGTAAAAATCTCACCGTGAAAACTTGGGTGAAGTGAGCTCGTAGTGAGTCTTTCTACCTGATGCTAGGGATGACACTATTTATAAATCCCACACTCCCCGACCTCAATCCCCAGAGGTCGGGTGCCTTTTGAAGGTATCCCCGCGAAAACAAAAAAAAAAAAAAAAAAAAAAGGGATGACACTATTGACAGTTCATTCAAGCTCATTTCAGCTTATTTTTTACGGTGATTTTTTTACAGAATAGATTACCATAGACCATGAACTGTGTAGTTATTTATATTTTTGATATCCATAGAAACGGTGCGGGGTAATTGCGTAACACACTAACTGTAGGAATAGCTTTCATTTTGACAGTTCAACAGCATTCATTGCGTTATTTACCTCATTGAGCAGACAAATTTTTCGAACATATGAAGCAATGGATTGACTTCATAATGTTTCAGGTTGTGATAGATAGTGTGTTACGCAATTAGGGTGCTGTTCAAGAAAGGATCAGGTAGTATTTTTAGTAGGAAAAAAAAATCTGCGTGTAAAAATTGATAATACCATTTTCAAGCGTTATTCAGGTGTTATTTTTCAGATTTTGACAACCTCTGTCAAAAACATAAAGAAAAATAAAAAACAGTAAACGAGTAGAAAAAACTCTTATTGTACCTAAAATTAAGAATAGGAATATGCCCCCGGGCGTTGGGCGCATGCCCTTCAATAGCATTTACGGCAAGATTTCCTATCCAAAAAATTGTAATGAAAATAAACCGTGGTGGCCTCGTTGGTATAGTCGTCGCAAGAACGCTACTGCTGAGCATGAGGTCTTGGGTTCGATTCCCGGGTCGGGGAAAGTGTTATTGGGTTTTCCATCTGGAATTGTCAGTAGCAACCCGGAGTCTGGATTTGTGCCCTGTTAATGGCAATAGGCTCGCCCCCTATTACATGGAACTTAAACATAACTGGCGAAATGTGGGTTTACTATAGGTACACCTCTGCCTAACCCTTCGAGGAATACAGGCGTTACATTATGTGTTGTAAACCGTAGTTACGCCCAGTTGTTGTACGAAACTTGCAATACCATAATGTACAATTTGTCATATTTTCCTTTAACTCACAATGCGAAGAGACATAGACCAACACCCTAGTTGCGTAACACACTATCAATCACAAGCTGAATCATTTTGAAGGATATTCCTAATCCACTGCTTCTTCAGTTCGATAAATTTGTCGGCTCAACAACGTAAATAACGCAACGAATGTTGTTCAAATGTCAAAATGAAAACCATTCCTACTGTTAGTGTGTTACACAATTCCCCAGCAGGAGGTTATTGCAAGTAGATTTTGATGTTGATTAATTTCTCGTCTATGGATAGTATTATTTTAATGTCTTTGGTCTCGCTATAAAGTTTATTGAACTTCAGTAAGTTAGTCCAAAGTAAACGCAGTCATTTACTTTGGTCTTAAACCATATTGTATAAAGGACTGGAGCGAAGACCTTCAAAAATTGTTAGATGTAACTATTATTGCAATAATTCGCTCTAATCCTGGATGCCGATTCTCCCTGTAGCCATTTACTTTATCCCTTGAAATTACCATAGGACAAACAACACCCTAGCTTGGCACAAGACCTTCGACGCGGATGCGAAGCCAGCTGCCTTAGAGTGGGGGCTGGACAGCGGCTACCCGAAGGTATTCCCTCCAGACCTAACTATGAAGCCGTTCAGGGTCATGGCATCTGGAGAAGCTAACGGGTTGAGTTTGGAGCTGTTTCTCAATAATACTGAGCATCAGTACGCCTGTGAGGGGAAGAGCTTGGGGTTTACTGTGAGTTTAATTTGGTGTTTATATTAGGTATGCTTTTTTTATATTAAAACGCTGTGCAAATAGTAATTATTTAACAATTCAAGTTCTATTTGGGTCCACATCCAAATATAACCATCATCATCTGCCTATCTTTTCCCAACTATGTTGGGGTCAGCTTACAGTCTAACCGGATGCAGCTGAATGCCAGTATTTTACATGGAGTGACTGCCTATCTGACCTCCACAACCCAGTTGCTGGGTAATACCATACAGCTTGGTTAGACTGGTTGTAAGACTTTCGGGCTTCTGGCGACCCGTAAAGACTGTCAAAGATCTACTTATGACAGCCGGGACCAACGGCTTTACATGCTTTCCAAGGCTAGGAGGATCTTGGTATGTAAAGATGATCACCCATCCACGGACCAACCGTGGCAAGCGTAGCTTAACCTGATCAATCGACCCGTGCGGCTGTTATTACTTAGCCACAGGCAAATATAATCATATAAAGCTTTATTTCTTTCTTTTCCCAGCGATTGCTGTGGGAAGAGTATTGGTCCATAGCAATCTGCACTCTACGGCAAAGTCTTGGCACACTGTACTGCTACCTATAGAAAACTTGCTTTCAATAGTAAAACATTATTTTTAATTGCCCACCGTCTTCAGACAAAGTGACTTAGCTAGCTCTGGGTAGTCATCACTCCAGAGAAAGGAACACCAAGCCATGTTCATGAAAAACGTTTTTACTTTTAAAACAACTGCATAACGACGGGCTTAATCAAACCCTGATCTCACTCAAACACTGTTTTCTTATTTCTAGATCCTCATCAGCTCTCCGACGGACCACGTTTACACCAGCACCGTTCTCCGTCTTCCAATGGACAGGATGACCACCATCGAGGTCACCCCCCTGACATACAAGACCGACTTCTCCCTCCGAGCCCTATCCCCCTACAGAAGACTGTGCTTCTTCCAAAGCGAAAAGAGTCTGCAATACTATGAGTTCTATACTGATAGCAACTGTAAACATGACCTGTTGGTCCAGGAGGCTAGGAAGATGTGTAATTGTGTGCTTTTTAATTGGCCAAGTAAGTAGCAATAAACAAAAATTAAGAATAAATTTATTTACTAAGCTTACATTCAAGTGGATTGAATTCCTAGACCTCACACTAAGATTCCCTGTGTTGTGAGATCCAGGCTCCTTCGTTCCGTTAGCAATTTTATACAATTTAGGATATATTTTTAAAACTTAAAATAGCCATAAAAAGAGTGTAAAGGTACATGTTGGTGTGAATTCTGTGAGTTCTGTTGTTTTTTGTAAGAGTGTCTGAATGCTATAGGTACGTACGTACGTATGTAAGTGAGTGCATATGTATTTGTGATTTGTCAATGTGTGCGAGTTTTTACTTAACCTAAGAAACTTTCTGTCATATCGTAGTCACACTATAAAACTGATTTACATCCGTAAGACGTCCTCGTAACATAGGGTCCAGTTGAAAACCAGCGTCAGGCACTAGTTGTCTGGCATATATGCTGAACTGGACCTATTTCGCGCAGCCGTGAGGCACACAATACCGATTCTTTTTTACTTTTTTTATTTCATGTTTTTGTGTGAATAATGTGTGCCTTTTTTTTTTTTTTTTTTTTGGGTGGGAAATCATCAAATGACGTCTCCCGCTCTGGGCGGAGCGGAAGGGCGTGTCAGACTCTTACTGACTAAAACCCACCCGTGTTCCTTCAGTTGCCTGTGCGCCAGGGCCACGGTAACTCTTTCGAACAATCCGCAGCCCCGGCAGGCATCGGTCCTATCGGACCCCGTCAATAATGTGTGCCTTAACCTGGGTCAAAAAAAAATATTTTCTTTCTTTCTCATTTCTAGTCCAGTGTAAGAAGCCAATTTGTTACCATCACCCTGCATTTTTTTTGTGTTAGTTGTAGTATTTTGTGTAGACCATTCAGTTTCGATATGTGCGGTCCCATAAAAACGTAAGACCTTCTGCCGATTATTTTACGGCATCGGATTTTATCCCAATACACCCTTCGACTTGAAATTACACAAGTGCTCAAGGCAGTTTTATGTAATTACAGGGTGACAGATAGTATGTAAAGCTGTCTAACCCTAAGAAATCCCACTTCAGTACTCGTATAACGTGAATAAATAGTAGTAGTAAATAATACGTGATCTTTAGGATAGAATCATCGATCGATCAATCAATAACTCGTACATAGAAGTAGAAGTAATAGTTTTCGTAACGATGTCGCTTACAGCTGGTCTATTCTGCGAACATCTCACCGTGAAAACTTATGCGAAATTAGCTTGAAGTCCTTCCACCAGCCGGTTTAATCTGTAAACATCTCATCGTGAAAACATAGGTGAAGTGAGCTGTTATTCCACCTAATACCAGGGTTTAACATTATTGAGAGCTCACTTCAAGATCACTTGGCCTAAGTTTTCACGGTGAGATTATTACAGGATGAATCGGATGGTTTAACGATGCTATGGCACATCGTTAAACCAGCCGATTCATCCTATAATAATCTAAAAAAAATGCTAACAATAATCCCTTAGAATTCTGAAGATCCAGCCTGCAAAATTACTCGATTACCATAATTTTATGCAAAGAACATAAGTAGGTACCTCTTGCAACCCGTTACAATTTACAAAGCCTGGAGATATATGATTTTTTTACAAATTCCTGACTTGGATTTGAAATAGCAGTAAATTGTTTTAAATAAAAGTAGAGTAACTACAGCAGAGCTCCATTCACCTGGGACCCTGGGTTCAACGTCCTAATAACAAACAGCTCCAGTAGAAAAGAATAAACCCGACTGCAAATAATAAAATGGTGAAATAATTTTAATGTTTCAGGAAAATTCATCTGGGAGCCTGTCTGTACCACGAAGGATGACTTCAATTGCATTAGCAACGTAGAAGGTTTGTCTAGAATAATTTAATAAGTTCTTAATATCTTGTTTAAACAAAGGAAATTATTATTATTTTAACTCTATGAATACCTGCGGGTTAATTGCGTAACACACTAACAGTGGGAATAGCTTTCATTTTGACAGTTCAACAACATTCATTGCGTTATTTATGTTGTTGAGCAGACAAATTTTTCGAACATACGAATTAATGGATTAGCAATAGGCTTCAAAATTATTCAGATTGTGATTGATAGTGTGGTATGCAATTAGGGTGCTGGTAATACGAATAAAAAGTGACAAGTTTTGTTTAGTCATGATATGTATATTTTTAAATCGTTGCACCGCTACCAATGGGATTAAGAGGCATTATCTGTATAATACATACCTACAAACATTAATTAAAAATAGTCGTGAAACCACCAACGTTCAGTAAGAGTCTGTGTTAAATCCAGTTAGAGAAATATGACATCTTAAGGTATATTTTGTGTAATTTATTTCATCATCGCTGCTCTCAAAACGGTGAAGGAAAACATCGTGACGAAACCGACATGTTCTAGAACCAAAAAGTTCTAAGACATGAAACATCCACCAAGCCGATCTCTGGCCCACGTGGTGTATTATGGCCCAGTCACCCAGTCTCAGCAGTGGAAACGTTACAGGCTTATCTTTTTGGCAAGCCACTCGACAAATAACAAAATTGTTCTAGCTATTTGTTCCCATTCATGCCTTTTGGAACACTCACAGGCGCTATGAAAAGTGTTTTTTTTATATATTAGAATATTTTTGATTTCCAGCGAAAGTGGAAGAGCAGCTCATTTACGCGTACTACGCAGAAAGCGAGAATGAGGGAGGAACATCTCAAGAGTCCACGTCTTGTCACCCATCATGCAACGACGTCATCTACGCAAGCCAGGTGTTCTATTCAGACCTCACCACTGATATGGAGAATACTTCGCATAAATGGGGGCAACTGAGGCCGTGAGCATGATTAACGATAAATAATTTCTAACTTTACTCTAATATTTTTTTTCAAGGTTGATGGACTTCTTTCAATGCTTCTTTATAAACGATCAAAAAGTGACAAAGCCCGCCTACCCTTGCATACCTATTATACATCTTTTCATTTGTCGACGTTCATACATCTGCTCCTGTCAAACCTGCTGATTATTATAGGTTCTTCTCGGATTTATTGACGACAAATATTGTCATTTTGTATCTTTTTCGCAGGGGTGAAGTGACGCAGATCAACGTCCACTTTTACGATGACATGTTTTTGGGACAACACCGCCACGCGCAGTATGACGACTATTATTTTATTGGTGAGTTCATTTGAACTGATCATTTGTAAGATGAGACCTTAAGACCAAAAATAAGTTTATCTTCAGCTTCTAACCTATCCCTTAGAGATATCTGACTATTTGATCACCATTTTGACTAACAGGTAGCAGGTAGTGGTCCAGTAGTAACGCTCCGACTTAGGGATGTGTCGTAGGTCGTGGATTCGGACCCAGGCAGGCATTTTATCACCACTGCTCTCAAAATGATGAAGAAAAAAATTTGAAAGGAAGAAAGACAAATAAAATATTTGTCTTTCTTCCTTTCAAATTTTTTTCTTTGCGACACGCACGGGAATACAAAGAGTAAAAATAAAAATAATAATAAAATAGCCGCATTTAAAACTGACAAAATTAACAATAAAAACAACAATAAACAAGTAAAAAACCTGTGCGAGGCCAAAAACGCTCCTTTCTCAGCGTAATGCTGCAATATTTAAAAAAATAAGTACTGCAGCACTGGTCTGATAGGGCCCGCCGGATAGTGAGGAAACTGTCTGGAAACTGACTTAGAACAAATAATTCGAAGAGACATCTATCTACCCGCACTGGACCCGCGTGGTAGATTATAGACCACTCCCTCTCACAGGGAGGCGTCCTGTGCCCAGCAGTGCGGACGTTATAGGCTGATTATGCTTTGATTAACTTTCGACACTACTTTTTTTACAGGTGCAATAGGTGGTCTTCTCAGCTTGTTCCTCGGATTCAGCATCATCAGCGTGGCGGAATTGATCTTCTTCGTTCTGCTCAAACCTGCTTACGTCATCTTCATAGAAGGGAATCAGCAATAATGCAATCAACTTTTGATAGTTTTGCACATTCTGCTTCTGGATTTGGACGAGGAACTGTTGATAGTTACCGTCATGTTTTGTAGTATTCCGTTTTTAGTAAAATGCTGTTGTCTACTTATTTTTTTAAATTAGTATTGATACGAACCATATAACAAGATATCATTTTTACATTCAAGATGTGTGGACCTTAAGTAAAATGAATTTGTGCAAACTTTATCATGGTTTTATTATCCTAACACATTGGGCCCACTTGCGCGTTTGGTTGGGTTAAATTAATAAATATAGAGTTTGTAAACTTAAAGTTAAGTAATTAACATTTTAACTCTTAGTACGTACACGTAGCGCCACTAAAAAGTAACACCAGGTTAGTAATCCTGATATTTGTGTTTTTTGAGTTGGGAACATTGCAGGTCAATCGACGAAACATAAAAAAGAATTGCAATGTCTATGCCCTGATAAGTAATCCGACCAAAATTGAATGAACGAACAATGAACGGAAATTGTATACCCATCTCTTTTATACTACATTACTATACGTAATACTTTCTTGTCTTTAAGTTTTATAACATGATATTTAATTTCAATCGTATTGTATGTGGTTTCCATGGACATTTAGTTTATTGATTGACGGAAACATCATATAAGGAAATATTATGTTTAAAGTTTTTTTATAATTTGTATTTATTTATAAATGAGTTCGTGAATATATTGCCTGCTGATATGGTACCGAATTTTCACTTATTACAACGTCGAACATAAAAATACAAAACAAGTTATCAGCGGTACCTCATAACGTCAATTTATTTTGACATTACTAACACTAACCCAGAGTTTAGCGACTTACCTCTCCCACATCGGCGGGTTTAATATTTAATAGTTTAACTCTAGGTTTACCTCCGTGGTTTACCCCTAACTCTTGGTGGCGCAAAATGAATTATTTGATTAATCTTGAGTTAGCTGTTAATTCCCAGTTATTTAGGATAACCCAAGAACGCGCAAGTGGGAGTTGTAAAAATCTCACCGTGAAAACATAGATGAAGTGACCTTGAAGTGAGCTGTCATTGGCGTCAATCCTTAACATCAAGTGGAATGACAGTTCACTTCAAAGTCACTTCATCTATGTTTTCACGGTGAGATTTTCACAGAATAGGCCGGCTGAATTTGTCCATGAATAATACGAACAACGAAACTTGAACAGACAAATAAAAATAAACATCAATAGCTACGCCTGGATTACGTTCAGTAGCAGATTAAGTTCCGGTATATTCCCCGCGGAGGGCTTGCAATTCTTTACTTTTTTGTAGGTAATTGTAACATTATTAATTCACTACATCCTATTGCACTCCACTTACAGCTTTTGTAAGTTATAAACAAATCATGAAGAGAAGAGAAAATCGTTAACAGTTTTGAGCGATCGGGAGCATTTCATGTTTCACCAGACTTGACCGGTAGTCATAGTGCGTTCCTACCTAGGCACCTATGTCGATAGGTGCCGGGTGCCGGGGGCCGCAGGCAGAGCAGGTGCAATACCTGCACTTAACTTTAAGACAACCTTAAAAAGTCTTTCTGTCGCAACTATACACCTTAAAATAAAAGAAACAGGATGAGACCAAGCTCTCCAAGCAGCGACCAAAAACTGAGTTCAGTGTGAATATTTGATCTCACACGCATTTTGAGGGCAAAAACACCTTGAATGGCATTATTGCATTTACACAAAAGGAGGATGGATTCCAAACAAAGTATGAACAAGCTCAACATGAGACATAAAAAAAATATTACTTCATTAGTACAATAGGTACATTATCTATGACATCATGCCTAACTGACACTCTTAACATAACCTAGACAAACTTTTATAAATACAACTATTGGAATATTTGAATACAACGGAAATCAAAATTTTAATAATGTACGCTGAGACCTGCTACCTCGGGTCCTGCGACCTTGAAGGTCTAAGGGTCCTGAATGATAGATTAAACGCGAGGGTAGTGGAGCAGGTAAATGATACCCAAGAACTGGTGATGCTCAACAACTTCGCTCAGGAAACCAATGAGTATCATTTTAAGAAATGTTTGCAGAACAGGTAAGACTAAAAACTACCGTCATTTCCAATCCGAATTGAATACCACAAAAATACCTATTGTACACTGTACACATGTACAAGCCAACGCTTAAGGAGGTTGCGCTAAGGTAAGGTGTTTTCGCGACCGTAAAAAATATGTATTTACAGAATTATAATCATTAGAATGATCAATAGGTACAACTCTCTAAGTTAGAATTAACCTCAAATGTTATGATATCATGTAATAGCATTCGATGAGGTAATTTCAACTTAGAGAGTTGTTTTGATGATTTTAATGATTATTATTCTGTAAATACATATTTGTTACTGTCGCGAATCATATTTTGATCAACATACAACCTGATACTGTCCTGTAAATTGCAAAAAATATAAGACAATTTATATTTCGCGGGTTACCCTGGCGGTTTCACTTGAGAGTTGCTTGAGGTAGCTGGGCGATGCGGGAGAGGTGAGTTCAGCCATTCATTAATTCATTCGCCAGCTCAGTCATTCACCGTTTGCCTCATAGGCAATCTATACTTATATTATAAAGAGGTAAACTTTGTTTGTGTATTTGTAAGTTTGTATGTAAGAAGTAATCTGTGGAACTACCGGTCGGATTTGAAAAATTCGTAGCCAATTCTTGAGGAAGGCTATTTAACATCACGCTAGAAATCTTTGGAAGCGAGCAAAAAGAAAAAAGCCAGAAAGAACGTTAAGCGAAAACGAAGTAATAGCGCGAGCAGGCGATGCGATGCGACGGGGTGGGTCGGGGGAATAAGAAATTTCACGCGGAGGAAATCGCGGACAGAAGCTAGTACACTATAATATACAAGTTTGCCCGCTGACGGTAAACACCGCACCTGCACCACGTAGTTACTTCAGGCGTCATCGTCTGTCCTGGTAACGGAGTGGCAGGACAGGGTTTTGCGCCCTGCCGCCGGCCTCACTACCGTTGAGCCGATCCCACCAGAGCTCAACGAATAGCTCGGGAGCAGGCACGGCTCCCTATCGTTTAAGGTGACGCAGGTACTCTCGGGGCATGGTTGCTTCGGGAAGTATCTGTGTCACATAAAGAGGGAGCCGGACGCTCGGTATTATCACTGCGTCAACTGTCCAGAGGTCACGGCGTAGCATACGCTGACAGAGTATGCCGCATGGGAGGAGCCGCGCTATGCCCTCGTGTCAGAAGTTGGAGCCGACTTGTCGCTGCCGGCTGTCGCTTGTTTGATGGTCGGGAGCGCCGAGTCGTGGGATGCGGTGATCTCCTTCTGTGAAACCGTCATTTCACAGAAGGAGGCTGCGGAAAGGTTGAAGGAGGTCGAGACCACACTCCCGATCAACGCCCTCTTCTAGTCCTTATAAACGGGTCCAGAGGGATGGTGGACTTGGGGACGTCCGTAGTGTTCCACGCGCACCCCTCTTGGTCGTCGCGGGGGGAGTACACCTCACTCCTCCCGCGGACTTGAGGAGGCCCGCTGAGGCGGGCCGGCACTAGCCGGAGATTGTGGAAGGCGCACAAGTTCCCATGATCCCCAGTGCAAGTGTGAGAAGGGAACACTGGGGTGGTTTTTTGTCAGTAAGAGCCTGACAGACCCCTCCGTCTGCCCCCCAGGGCGGAGGACATCAACGAGAATTTTCCACCTCGGAACAAAAAAAAAAAGAGGCGTCATGATTTAAGTTAAACGGTAGGCTTAGCTATCTTTTTGGAGGTCTATGTTCAGAGAACTCAATGGTTGTAATAAATGATGATGCCACGGCACCTCTCTCACTCATGGAAAGAAATCTACATGAATAAAAATGAATGTCGGTATATACGAGATTGATAAACTCCAACACCATTTGACCGATCACCATGAAACTTGGCACATTTATGTATTTTTTCATGGCGAAGGTCTCATAGTTTATTTTTTTCTTACCCTCCACGTGGGCAAAGGCTGGTAACTTTTAAAGAACCAATGCCGTGGCAGGTTGGCTGGCTCATACATTGACTGATGTGGACTAAACCACCCACAGCTTTTACTAGTCGATTTTATATCACGAGTTACATCCAAACAGTCAAACCTCGTCTTAATTTTACCACCTTCCCAGAATGTCCGACATTGCTTCCTGGCGCTGGGTACTAGAAGACCTGACGAAACGCCTGACTGAAGCGGCAGAAGCTCTTCACTACGAACACAATGCTCTTTGTGTGGTCGTCGGCAGGCTTCAAAATGAGATAGACCAGCATTCTCGTGACGCGTCTAAACCTGGTGCAATGAGTCCTTTATCTGATAGCGTGGAAGAGGCCATTCTGCAGGTGATCAACATTAAAAAATAAAACCGTTAAAGCCTTATTTTAGCGTTAACTTAGTAAGTTGATTCCCTCTACCTATTTTGTGTGCTGTAGGTACTTTCTTTTGTTTCGACAATGATTCTTATTAGGGTTAATCCTCAGCTGCAGCCCACCAAATTAAAATTTTCTTTGGTTTTTTTACAAATACAGTTCTGTTTTGCGTCGTCTGTTGATAAAAATGCGATTTGTGACTGTAGGAATAATAATAATAATAATAATAACCCCACCGCTGTATCTCTACGTTGACGTCGTGGTGGGGCTTGCGCACTCCCGTAGTCTAGGTCTGTACTGGTAGAGTTTACTTTGCCAATACAGGTATAGGGTGAGGAGCCAGACCAAGAGAGATACAGAAACCCGCAGGGCAGCATGTGGTGAGCTGTTGGGCAGTAGCGACCCCACGGAACTCTATCTCCCGGGAAAAGTCTTGTTCCTCACCTCTGGCTGGCCTTTATTGGCCGGCTGGAGTGAACAATGACGAGGAGCAGAGCTCCCACCTCTTTCTTGCCTTTATTGCCCGGCTTGAGTGGAGATTCGCAAGAGCAAACGTGCTCGGAGAAAGGAAGTATTTCAGTAAGTGCTGGTAGGGATCTTGACCACCTTCCAGGCTCTGGGATTGTTCTGATAGCCGTGGAATACCTCTCCACTCCTCAAGCACCTCAAGAAGTGTTGCCCCTTAGTCGCTACGTCACTATGTGCTAGCGACGGTTTCCGGGGGCCCATTATTGAGTGTGTAAGTCACCCCTTGCCATTTTATACAAGTATATATAAAACATTGATCAGGCAGGGGTCATAGTCCTTCCATAGTTCTAGGTAACTAGTACACCCTAGGCACCCAAACCCATAGTCCAATATCTTTTTTTCCATATCCTGCAATAGTCCAACATCAACCGGGGGTTGTCCTTGGGTGCACTTGCACAGTGCATACAGGGATAATCGCCGGCTTGTGCTTCACTTCCTTTACTTATAGAGTCTAACGGGCCTCTGCGAGTTGGCTTCGGCCCCTCTTATGCCTACCAAAGGTGCGTGACCCTATGTTCCCGAGATATGCGAAAAGCTTAAAAATAAATAATAATAATAATAGTAATTTATTTTCTCTCAAAAAGGTACAATTTGGGAATGATATATTAACTGAATAATAATCATAAATTTCATATCAATCGTCAAACTTTGGTTTGTTCCACATAAGATTTTTTTTCAGAATATTTCATATGATAATTCTTAAGAGGAACAAATTACCAAAGTTTGACGATTGATATGAAATTTATGATTATTTTTCAATAAAAATATGTTATTCCTACAGTCGCAAATCGCATTTTGATCAACATACGACGTAAAACAGAGCTGCAATTTGCAAAAAACCAAAGAAAATTTGAATTTGGCAGGCTACAGCTGAGGAATCACCAATAATAACAGGCCGTGCGCCCGCACAATGTGTTTTCCCATCAGCAAAATCCTGTTTTAACCCCCTTAGGGGATGATTTTTTAAGAAATCCTTCGTTAGCTCACTTTCGATGTATAAGGAACCCTTGTGCAAAATTTCATGTTTCGAGATTTAGGCGTTTAAGCTGTGCATTGTCTGTCAGTGAATTTAAGATTTTTATTACGTAGATGCCGTCGGCAAATGTCTCACAATTTAGGCAATGCTAGAGTTTGTTACAAACAGAACACTCAGCTAAGATATTTTATCTTCTTCACGTAAATAATGGAGGTTCGTCATCACGTTCCAGGAATACGATTTTTTACGCGATCAAAAGAAGAAATTTGAAAGACTGATACTATCTCTGGAGTCGCACTTTAATAGAATTGAGAAGACCAAGAGGCAGATTAAAACAGATATTTTTAATAAAGACAGGGCTCTCTGTGTTGAGGAGGGTTGTGCAAAAATTACCTCGGGCACGCAATTTAACGTGCCATGCGGGCGGAGACTGAAGAAGAAAAGGTACACTTTTGGTTATCGTCGTTCAATAGCTGATCATGGGACTAATCTATACCTGCACTTATATAATAAAGGCTTCTTCGAACTTAATCCAATCCATTCCTTCAATTCCTCCCCTTGCCGCGCCTGTTTGTAGGAGCCGTAAAGCTGGAGAGTTTGTTTGTTTGAACGCTGTTAATCACTGGAACTACCAGTTGGATTTGAAAAAATCCTTTCATTCGATAGGCAAATTCTCGAGAAAGGTTATAAGCTTTTTAACATCAAGCTACGACTCTTAGGAGCCGAGTAAATAGAAAAAAAACTCGGAAAGAACAATTTAAAGGTAGGTGAAATCGCGGGGCATAGCTAGTAGTTTATAAAGACACACCACATCAATGCTCTATGCTCCGACCGAAGTGTGCTATACACTTCGGATCCACATTTCGCCAGATGTTTTAAGTCCCATTTATCTCAATAGCAAGTGAGTCTATTTGAGCCGGGGCACAAATCCAGACTTCAATCAAGGTTCCCAAAGACACATAGGATAACTCGATTTCATAAACATCGACACTATGTTTGAATCGGCTGTCCTGATCACAGTAATATTCTAAGTGATCAAAATTATAGATACAACAACAAAATCTGCCTGACCACATACCTATATAGAGACTCGCTGAAGTAACTGCACGAAGCTTGCGCTAATGTCCATGCTCGGGGTTACCAGTACAGAGGTATGAGGAACATGGTGTGAAGTTCTTCATCTATGTCTGGAGGGCTTTTGCCCGACGGTTGATGTCGGGACTTTGTGTATATGCTAGTCGCGCATCGTACTTTGCTTGCGCGATGCAGGATTTTGCGTGAAACATACTCATAGTTCGCATGTGGGGTTGTAGATGTCACCACACTTAGATAAATTAAAATTGTGCCTCATATATTTGTTAAAACATTATTAATTACTTTTATCTAGAGCATCTCCAGTGACTCGCTGGGAGAATCGCTGCGTAGCATTGAAGACGGCTGGACTTCGAGCGCTTAGTATCGCAATCGCCACCAGGCAAGAGGTATGTTAAATAAACCTCATCTGCCCAGGTTTTTTCCAATTTTATTGGGTACAGCTTCCAGTCTAACCAGTTGCAGCTGAAATCCTGTTTTTTGCATGGAGTGACTGCCTGCACAGCACGGTGGTGGCATCAATGGTTGCATTATAATTATAATTTCAAACATATTTTTCAAAATCATAGTTTACGGAACCCTCTTCAACCGTAAATAACCTTAATCTTAAACCGTACCTATCATATAGATATGCTGTAGATGTACATCCGTTGAGTTATAACAGCCCTACGACGCTTCAATATCCCATTACTTTCTGGATAAAAATCTTCAATTCATATTTGTTAACGCTATAAGCTGAACATAATGGTAATCGTGCGCTTGAAACGCTTTAAGTTTGTTGAAAGAGCTTACTCATTTTCAATTATTCAGCCTTCTGCTTAACAAAAACTAAAAAATCCTCAAATATTCAGCTACTGAATAACTGGTTATGATTGAAGTGCAATACAGCTTGAAGAGAACAGAAAATTGGTTGTTCAGCATCAAGCAGTATTTATAATGAAAATTGATACCAAACTTATACAGATAAATGCTATCACATCAGCTATTATGCAGCTCTCAGCGATCCTGGATGCCTTAAACTGAATAGCGTATCTTTTATAGTTCTGTTCATGGCCAATATCAAGCTATAAAAAAGAAAATCAGTGCTATATACAAATTATTAATTAAGCTTAAAGAGTCATAATAGCCCAAAAACCATTCAATATAGCATTTGTCTATCCCGAAAGCTTTAATAGCTATGTAATTAAGCTTCAAACTGCTTATTAGTAAAGTTTTATACTGTTATCTGGCTTATGTGTTGCTTGGGTGCCTATCTGACCGCCACAGCCCAGTTACTGGGTGATTCGATACCTGGGTCATACTCAGAAAAAGTGTACATTTTAAATTTGTAACTAAACTGATAGGTAACGATATTGAGGATCTCTGTCACGAAACTGATGTCAAAAGGTATAGTGCACATGGAGCGATAGGTACAATATAATAGCGTCTCTCTCTATCCAACTCTACTGATATTTAAATGACATATAAACGAATGATTAAACCGATTACAATGCTAAACTTTACAAGCACAGGCATTTAAAATTGATACTCACAACCGAGTGACAGAACAAATGTTATATTAAATGTGTACAACAAGCTTTACAATTTCTCAGTTTCTTAACGTTACGAAATATAACGAAACTAAGGACAAAAGCTGAGAAATTATAACCTTATAAATTATTTCCATTAAAACAACGTGTTGTATCTGTGAGAACTTTGTGTATTTGTAAATATGTAGAGCGAAACTAACATTACTGGATAAAATAGTGCTAGATAAACAAATTTTTACATCAGGTAACTGTCGTTAATCACCCTGAGATTTTTTGTACAAAAACCACTTTCAGCAAGTACACTTCCGAATTCGTTTGACAACAAAATGGCCTCGTTGTCGAATGATTTTCACAGATGTTAACGTGTAACTGCTAGAATATTAAATAATACAATGCCAGCCTTTAAAGCAATGTGTTCAGAATAATTTTTCGTTACTAAAACTGAGTAACGAAATTTTAGATTTCTGGGACATGTTTATATGGCTGTAAAAATATGATTTTACGTTTGAAAACTACATTACTAAAGGCACACATATTGTAGATAAGCTTAATAAAAGTAAGAAAATTACAACCAAGCTCAAAAATACGGTTAAAAACTCGTAACAGCAAGCTTCGGAAGACAGACAAGTATCAATTGGGACATTAATAAAATGTATGACAGGCAAGTTGCAACTTATGTTTGAAAAATTATTGCTTCAATTTTGCTAATGAAACTATAAATAAAAAACAAAATTTTACTACCATAGACCTCTTTAATACGATAAAAATGCAAAAGTATGCATTTCTTTAGATAAAATATTTTCAAACTGGTAATGAATTCATGGGACATAAAAAATCTCCAAATGTACATATTTTCTGCGAATGACCCACTTACTTCTTGATAAGACTGACTTTAGGGTTTCTGACTAGGTACCTATAACGACTGTCAAAGATATACTAGTCACCATGCCCGACAAGCCGTGCGGCTGTTACTTACTTAGCCACGAGCCCCTCTAAAATATCGTCACTCAAAGATTTATAAAACACTAGCGACCTGCCCCAACTTCGCTCGGTTTTTTACGACTGACAAAACATCGAGATTTCTTTATTTTAATATAACTTGAAGATTAATGGTATTATATTAGGTCTTTACCTATGAAATTGCCGTTCTGCAGTACTGGCCATTTCAAATCAAAATAATTTTTGTTTGGCTATGAATTCTAATTTCAAATTAATTTTATTTTAAAAACATGGATTTTTTTTTCTAAAAGTAGTCATTCTTTATTGATTAGTGTTACATTTTCATCGCATTTCAATCTTTTTCGTCATCATGGATACGTTAAAAATTCGAGTAATTATGGAATATGAGTACCGTCGTGGCAGCAACGCGGCACAAGCGGCACGCAACATCAACGACGTTTACGGAGCTAACTCTACAAACCAACGCACCACCTGTTATTGGTTTGCTCGCTTCCGTTCTGGAAATTTCGACCTGAAAAATGAACCTCGCGGTCGTCCGAAGACTTTGGTCGACAATGACGAATTAAAGGCGATTGTGGAAGCTGATGATACACAATCTACGGCTGAATTAGCAGCAGCTTTCGACGTTAGCGTCAAAACAATATTGGTCCATTTGCGTCAAATTGGCAAGGTAAAAAAGCTTGACAAATGGGTGCCCCACGAACTCAATGATCGCCAGCGCGAAGTACGCGTCGAGACGTGCCTTGCACTGCTCAACAGACACACAAATGAAGGAATTTTGAACCGCATTGTTACCTGCGATGAAAAATGGATTCTGTTTGATAACCGTAAGCGCTCAGCAAGTTGGTTGGATCCTGGTTCAGCACCTAAACAATGCCCTAAACGAAAACTTACCCCTAGAAAAGTGATGGTCACTGTTTGGTGGTCTAGCGCCGGTGTGATTCATCACAGCTTCTTACCAAACGGGGTGAGCATTACTGCAGATGTGTACTGTGAAGAACTGAACACAATGATGGAGAAGCTGGCGCATCTCCAACCAGCATTGGTCAATCGCTCGTCTCCGCTGCTCCTGCACGACAACGCGCGACCTCATACTGCACAGCAGACGGTCTCCAAGTTGCAAGAACTGGGGTTGGAAGCTCTCCGTCATCCGCCCTACTCACCAGACCTTGCGCCTACAGACTACTATTTTTTCCAGAATTTGGATAACTTCTTGGCGGGAAAAAAATTTAATACCCGAGAGGCAGTACAAAATGCCTTTGAAGAATTTGTTGCCTCCCGTCCAGCTGATTTCTTTAAGAAGGGCATCAATAAACTGCCACTGCGATGGCAAAGATGCATTGATTGCATGGGTGATTACTTCGATTAATACAAATAAAAAATTCATGAAAAAAATTCGTTTAAATTTTTTCATACAAAACGGCAATTTCATAGGTAAAGACCTATTATATTTACCTAGTCCTCCCGCCGAATTTCGGCCATGGTGACCAATCTCAGCGGAGCGCGAAAGAGAGAGGCAATCTCTGCGGCCTCGCGCCCCTAGCCGCCGCAGGAGGAGGAGACACCCTGGGCGTCGGGAGTCGATTGCCGACTCCCGGCCACCGTAGGCGCGGGCTTGCGGACGGCGAGCAATGGGCAGCTCGCCGTCCGGTAAGGACCAGGCCCGGGTCGACGGCGCGTCGTGTTCCCACGCGCGCCTCAAAGAGATGTCAGCACCATTGACGGGGTCCGATAGGACCGATGCCTGCCGGGGCTGCGGATTGTTCGAAAGAGATACCGTGGCCCTGGCGCACAGGCAACTGAAGGAACACGGGTGGGTTTTAGTCAGTAAGAGTCTGACACGCCCTTCCGCTCCGCCCAGAGCGGGAGAGGTCATTTCATGATTTCGCACACAAAAAAAAAAAAATGTGTGCGCAGACAGGTGCACTCTCTCTTATAGCTAGCTTACCTACCTACACATAAACTTTCCGGAATAAACTCTCTAAATGTTAATGAAGAACTGAAACCGTATCAAAATCCGTTGCGCAACTTTGAAGAAACAACATGGTCACATAGACAGACACGAAAATAGACTACGTTTTCCACCTACTATGTGAATAGCTTGGAAACTGTTAGATACGGGATACAAGTGAAACAACGGCGGGCTGTCAACGCACTTAACGCTTTATAAGGCGCTGGTACAATCCCGCGCTACTACTCGTTAATATGTCTCGAAGAAGGAGTAGGTACCTAAAGAATAATTATAGGGGGTAATAATAATTATAATTATATTATAATAATAATTGGCGGGGCGCTGCACGGCGCCGTCTGCGCAGGCAGTCCGTGTGGCCGCGTATCGCTACACATACCTGCATACATATTTGCTTTTAAGAAACCATGCCACACCTAAATGAGATGACTTCAAAAAAAGGAGGAGGTTCTCAATTCGACTGTATTTAAAAAATAAAAATAAATATTTGTGTTAGCTCAAAACTTTTTTCTGGGTGAACCGATTTGGATGATTCTTTTTCATTTGAAAGCTGGTGCTTCACATATGGTCCCATTTAAATTTGATCAAGTTCTGACAAGTAGTTTTTGAGTTATCCTTAATACCTACTGTGTATTTTTTCCACTTAGTTCATATTGATGATGTTTTAAAAAAATCCTGTCACTGTTATTTACATATCAAGTTATGGTATACGAATTTGATTGGGGTAGGTACCACAACTGAACTGTGAAAAATAGAAACATTTAAAAAAAAAACAACCGACTTCCAAAAAAAACACTTAAAAACGTGAAAACGAAAATACAAAACCAAAGACACCGTTCTCCGAAATTAAAGTCATTTTTCACGTTTTTAAGTGTTTTTTTTTTTTGGAAGTCAGTTGTTTTTTTGTAAAAGAGTTTTTTGCCCAAAATGTTTGTTGGTTAGCTTGGGTTCCAAGCTATCCATTTATAGATATAGATTACACATAGATACGACGCAATCATAGACTTGCTATTTTTCAAAACGATAGCTATTATTGACGAGTGAATTACGTAATAGTGTCCAAGACAACACTTTATCCCTTTATTTATAAACGTTGTTTAAAGTTTAGAAATTATTAGCGACTGTTTAACCATACATTTTTGATGTTTAAACGACTCCCCACTTTGTTATTATTTGAATGTTCATCAGGTGCGAGGAGCCAGGGTGCACCTTTCAATAACCGCACAAGCCTACGCTTCAAGAGTGGACTCAGCACTTAGGAGACGTTTGAACACGAACAAAGTCAAATTGCAGGATGTTTACTGGCAAAAAGAAGAGGTGAGTGAGACAGGGTATTGAATACGTAGTCTTTTCGTCTTCGTGCAGCTGATACGACAGTATTTCGAATTTTTTTGGTCCAAAATTTCACCACTTGTGGAAGTGGTTAATAGGTAGGTAGTTTAACAATAACACGGACATAATATAGGTATTAAAACATCTCGCCTGTAGGTAGGTACCTATCTAGTAGATACCTAAACATTAATCTAGACTGACAGAATAGTTTCTCCTACGGGAACTACCTAGGTACAGTCGAGTTCTTTAATATATGAGCATTTTCATGAATCAAAAATATATAGGCAATGGTAAGTATCATAAAACTCTAAACAGCTTTGCTTACAAATAAATTGTGTACAATCTGTGACATCATAAATATGTGACTACATTATATCAATAATATAGCTACAGACAAAGACTTTAAACATTGTGCGCAATCCCTTGTTTATATCATTTAGCGCAAAGGTAGGTTCACAAATATCAATGCATTTTTTCTATGAAAAATATCTTTGAAAATTTGACATGTCTCGAGTTGTTGTCAAATTCTTTGAACAATCTCTGAAGAAGTTTTTATCTCTGATAACGATGGGCGTACATATATCTCTATAACGTACTAACAATACTGGATATAATGAAGAAAATATCCTTCCTAACAGACGGAGTGGGCGTATCTCTTGCGGTTTTTGGGGGTGGATGAATGCCGCTGGGCCCCTGGAAATATCCGAGTCACTGGTCGTATGACAGGTATCGATTACGTGGACATCTTAAAAAAAATGTCTTTCTTTCGTAATTTTTTTTATCCCGATGGCCATTGAATCGAATTTGTACAGGGCGGAAGTTCCGTCCACAATGCGAGAAGAGTCCAGGAGTGGATAGCTTAAAAAGAAGATTTACATTTAATTAATTACCGCCAAGAAGCCTCGACCTAAACCCCATAGAAAATTTATGGGGTTTAATGGTTCAAAATTGGGACTGGACGCGAGTTAGATCAGTCAATATTTTAAGGGCTAATATATACATGAGATTTGGGAAGGCTTTAGAAGTAGCGCCGCTTGTTCAAACATGATTGCAACAATGCGTGAACGTTTGCAAGATGTTATTGATGGCAATGGTGGATATACCAGATTCTAAAACTAGCAGCGTCATTGCTAAAACCTTGCCTGAAAGTTTCCTACCTTATTTTAAATATTAGGTTTTCAGAAGAACAAAAAAAGAATTTAGGAACAATAAAATAAAAATAATAACTACCTAATGTGCTTAAGTAAATGTTATATTTATTTTTTAAACCGACTGAAAAGTTTTAAACAAATAGGTAGGTATTGTCTGCGTTGACCCTAAGATTTCCTAAAACTTAATTAATCAAATAATACAGCTACTACGCAACGTTGTCAGATTGATACAGTCCTATTACGAACGACAACTTCACATTATTATTCGTATTTCTGCTCCGGCACGCAGTAGTGAGATATTTTTGACTGCACTACCGTAACATACTTAGGTACATATGAACAGTTTAAATAATAACATTTTATTGACGTCTAAGTTTGTATAGAATTATATGATTATTTTAACGTTTACAATATTTTGAAACATTGTCACTGCCAATATATTAATGAACTCGACTGTACCTACCTCCACAAAGTTTGAATGCGAAATTTTATCTTTATTTTGTCGTTTTAAGTGATTCTAGCCATTCACAATATCTTTGACTGAAGTTTTCAATATGTTGTTACAAAAATAAATGCGAAGTTCTCCTTCGTCATACAACCTTCATGCATGTTTTATTGGTGCCAGTCCGGAAAGTGAAGGTGGGGCCTATTAATCGATCGCTTATGCCAATACGACCTCCCTACAATATTGATGAGGCCTTATATGGCAAGCCCAGTCAACTCGTATATTTCAAACACTACAATACACAATGAGTGCAGACAAAAACTCCGAATTCCTTGCATTCCAAAAGTTTTCGGAACACATCAACAAAATAATGGTGAAAGCAAATTCAAGAACATTCTGGATATTTCTATAGACCATGCGAGACTACCAAGCTTTGGGGGAAGAATTGACAGTGACAGAACAGAGTATTTTGGAGACGATGGAGCAGGAGCGTGTGGTAGAAGCCAGGCTAGCCGATCGCGCCAAGAGACCCGTCGGGGAACACACGAGAGATGACGTGGATAGGCAACTGAGGGATGAGCTCGCGAGGTTGAGGAACTTCAGCAAGCAGCTGAGGACTAATCTTGAGAGTGTCACGTAAGTGGAACAGTTTATGTAGGACATTTGTTTAAATTTTTACCAAGCACCTATACCTACATAATTATTATAAATTAATGTCGCTTTTCGTTTCTGCCCGGCTGACCGTGTTGTTCTTCTAGTTTAGAAGGCGTAACGGATTCTGATGCGGTTTTCACCAACATATTAGATAATGTATTCCGGTTTATGTGTAGGTATAATACATTAATATTAAACTTACATTTATTAAGGAAATCTCGGTGTTTTGTCAAGTCAAAACCGTGCGAAGCGAGGTTGGGTTGCTAGTAGGTACCTAGTTCGGTATAGAATAAAGACGACTCAGCAATTTTACTGACCTGCAGAAACTTGTGTGAATCCGACATCCAATGTAATAACGTTTAACATTGGTTGTAATTTTTTAATACCTACGTTTCTATTATTAAATTAACTTTACTTGATTTTTTAACAGATAATCTTAAAAGTGACTTAACATTTTTTTTCTCAGTACCCTGCGGGACCACGTGACGGATTGTATGACTCGCATCGACTGCTGTTCAGCAGATCTCCTCCGAGTTGTGCGCTTAGACGATGAAAGAATCTCCTCAAGACTTGGACAGCCTCCCACGGAGATACCGAAACCACCTCCAGTGCCTGCCGATATCCCTGGCCCAAGTCAGCCGCAGGAAGAGTCACCGAGGCATTCGCGCAAGGAGAAATCTTTACAATCAATTAGAGAAGTAGACGAAAAAGAAGCGGACGAGGACGATGAACCTTACCCTTTGGATCATTAATTTCTTGAAATAGAAAAACGTATTCTGAGTAGATTCAAAAATTAAGTTTTAGTAGGTAGTACACAAATATTCAATAGCAATGCACATATATTTAATATATACACCTTCTATCTTCTCTATCCATAATACTAATTAGAGTCACTTTTCGTGTCTGTATCGCCGCGTTGTTTTTCTAAACTGCGAAACGGATTTTGATGCGGTTTTCACTATCATTAAGTGAATTTGTGTCGGAAGGTTCATGTTTACTTTAATATTTCAGGGAATTCATTAAATTTATTGGTGTAAAAATATTTACACTGGATAAACTTCTTAGGTATGCTAAATTAACTAACAAACTATTAAAATTAAAATAAAATGTCCTAACCTAACTAATATGGCGTCGAAAAATTCCGCCGCATCGCTGTCGACTGGTAATGTACCCAAGAGACTAGCGGCATTGCCACGTTGTATGGAAATTTTTTGCCTCTGGCTAAGGTAATAGCCAGCCCTTGGGTCCCGGGAAGTGCCAACCAGCCGTTTGGAGATTTCGTTGAACAAACCATGAGTACTCTGACCCCACGGCCCGAGGGCCATATAAATAATTCGCGGCCGTATAAAAAAAGTATTTATACAATTATAATCATAAAAGTCATCAATTCCACTCTCTAAATTCATATCACCCTATTGAATGACTATTTCATGAAATCATGACATTTGAGGCCAATTCTAATGATTATTATTCTGTAAAGCCATATTTATTACGGTCGCGAATCATACTTTTATCAACATACAACCTGACGACGCTGGCCTGCAAATTACAAAAAACCAAAGAAAATTTTAATTTGGCGGGCTACAGCTAAGGATGCCTCTTATCAAATTTCTGGATCGATTTCGATAAAAGTAGGCAATAAAGTAAATTCATTATGTAGTCTATATATCATGTCTATATGATGGGTGCTGAGAAAGGGGCGGATGGTACTTACTACATGGCCTGGGGGTCCTAGGGCGGCCGAGACTGCAAATCCGCCACTGCACTTACCTACTCACAGCCAGCAGGCGCGCACGCTCCGCAGTAGTAGCACACGTGTCAAGTAAATTGTGCATTAATATCAAACTTACAAATATTATAAAGAAATGTCAATGTTTTGTAAAGTCGTAAAAACCATGCGAAGCAGCGGGGAGGGGTCGCTAGTTTGGAATAAAAACGAGACATACGGAAAACATACGTACAACGTACGAAGACATACGTGAGGTGCTTTAGATTTATTTGAGTAAGAATTTCATTCGTCATTAATTTATAATTTCGCGTGAGCTCGATTGCAAATAATTAATACCGTTATTGTTGGATTATGTACTTACGAACTGCAACGACTGCATGAACGATGCACAACTGCACAATTGAGTACTTAGGAATATTTTCAGTAGCTATCTTTTTAAGAATTTAGTTGGTTTCTAAAAAAAAAAATTAATGTTTAATTATTTATAATTAATGTAGGCAATTATTTTGATAAGGTGTCTTGTTGTTTGATAAAAATCAACGTTTTTAATTTTGATCATATTTTATACATATAATTGAAGAAAAAAAATATTACAACTAATTTTAACAATATCACACATCTGAAAATTAAATGGTCCGAATGTAAAAAACCAAATAAATTACAGATTTGTTTACGAAACAGCTATATGTAGGTATTTATAAATAAATAAAAACTTACTTTTTATAATAATAGTATTCAGTTAAAAATAATTCGGGACGCCAAACTTTTGTAATCATTATTGAGAATTTGAAAAACATAAAATACTTAGCGATATTTTCTACAATATAATTTAAAAAAGCATAATGTTTAGTTCTGTTTTTATAGCACGGATGATCTATATTTCCATACTTATTTATTTGTAGTTTGATTATTATTTATGAATAAAATATTACACTGATAATATTTTAGTTTTATTGAATGAATAACTATGTTGTACACGAAGCTATAAGTGACAGGTGCAAAAACAATTTTAGCAATCATGAAATTGAACACAAAATGGTGCAAATATTAGGAATGTCACACTATTGTAACTTTTAAAATAATTCAATATTGGTTTTCATATGAATTATCAACACAAAAAGAAACAAATTTCATATTAAAATTCTAAAGGACAGTCATTGGTCGCTTTTATAATTTCTAACGTGACGATATCGTGGACGTCCACGTCCACGTCACGGTATCATGATATCAGAGGGAAGTTAAAAGGAATGGAAATATATAAAGATGATTTTAAATTTCCGTCCACGATGACGTCATAACGTGCACGTATTTCCATATATTTTATGTACGTGGAATTAGACGTCCACGATAATATCGTCACGTTATAAATTATAAAACCTCACATTATATTATTATACATTTATGCATAGCATAGGTACATTAAATATTGGTAAAACCCATCAAATACTACATCCACTTATATATAACAGATGTCTGAGCCTTTTAAAATGTTATTTTCCCTACAAAAATGCCAAAAAATAATATCCAGTAGGAGACTAGAAGGGCAGAAAAGCAGAAAGTTTCCTAAATCTATTATCAATAAGTGTTAGTGAACTTTAACATTCATTTATTACAAATGCTTGTGTCCAGTAACACTGCGACACCTAAACGAAAGCGCGGTGTTGGATTTTCAACTCTCAGGTCAGTGCCGAAAGTTGAAAATCCAACAGCGCACTTTTATTTGGGTATCGCCTAGCGTTAGTGAATACGGACATATTACTTAGTTTAGTTCTGCAGGGATACTAAAACCCAAATAGCAGCAGATAGATTCTAGAGGTATACACATTTTGACCATTTCTATACATTTGAAGCAACATGAAAATTACATATGTATTCGAAATTTATTCTGACTACAGTATTTAACAAGATGTTGATGTAATAAATATCACAAAGTTATTTGAAAGCAATTCATAAATATGTGCTTCGAAAGGCGTTTGTTTCCTAACCAGACGCATTCGCCTGTAATGTAACCTTTACCTGTGATCTAGCCGTGTTACTTCAACCTATTTATTATAGGTATAATATCCTGCTGGTTTCAACTATCTCTCTACACTACTTAACAGTTGAGTGCCTACTTGCAGACTAACAAAGTACTTGCAGGGCCCTAGCCGTTAGAGTGGAATCTTTGTTGGTTACATTACAGGCGAATGCTCCTAGTGAGGGAGCACTTTTGAGGCAGCTCAAGGACAAGCTAGTGTAATGCTACTAACATAGTTTTAAGCTATTTTTAACACAAGTTTTGTTTATACTTTATATATGTTAGTTTGTAAGGTATGTGTCTATGGGCCATTTTGCCTGAAATAATTGTTTTATTATTATTATTATTATAAAACAATCCGACTGTAATCAGTAATCAAATGGAACACAAAATGGTGCAAATGTTAGGAATGTCACACTATTGTAACTTTTAAAATAATTCAATATTGGTCTTCAGATGAATTATCAACACAAAAAGAAACGAAATTTCATATTAAAATTCTAAAGGACAGTCATTGGTCGCTTTTATAATTTCTAACGTGACGATATCGTGAAAGTCCACGTCCACGTCACGGTATCATGATATCACAGGGAAGTTAAAAGGAATGGAAATACATATATAAAGACGATTTTAAATTTCCATCCACGATAACGTCATAACGTGCACGTATTTCCATATATTTTATGGACGTGGAATTGGACGTCCACGATAATATCGTCACGTTATAAATTATAAAACCTCACATTATATTATTATACATTTATGCATAGCATAGGTACATTAAATATTGGTAAAACCCATCAAATACTACATCCACTTATATATAACAGATGTCTGAGACTTTTTTTAAATGTTCTTTTCCCTACAAAAATGCCAAAAAAATAATATCCAGTAGGACACTAGAAGGGCAGAAAAAGCAGAAAGTTTCCTAAATCTATTATCTATAAGTGTTAGTGAACTTTAACATTCGTTTATTACAAATGCTTGTTTCCAGTAACACTATGCGACACCTAAACGAAAGCGCGGTGTTGGATTTTCAACGCTCAGATCAGTGCCGAAAGTTGAAAATCCAACAGCGCACTTTTATTTGGGTATCGCCTAGCGTTAGTGAATACGGACATATTACTTAGTTTAGTTCTGCAGGGATACTAAAACCCAAATAGCAGCAGATAGATTCTAGAGGTATACACATTTTGACCATTTCTATACATTTGAAGCAACATGAAAATTACATATGTATTCGAAATTTATTCTGACTACAGTATTTAACAAGATGTTGATGTAATAAATATCACAAAGTTATTTGAAAGCAATTCATAAATATGTGCTTCGAAAGGCGTTTGTTTCCTAACCAGACGCATTCGCCTGTAATGTAACCTTTACCTGTGATCTAGCCGTGTTACTTCAACCTATTTATTATAGGTATAATATCCTGCTGGTTTCAACTATCTCTCTACACTACTTAACAGTTGAGTGCCTACTTGCAGACTAACAAAGTACTTGCAGGGCCCTAGCCGTTAGAGTGGAATCTTTGTTGGTTACATTACAGGCGAATGCTCCTAGTGAGGGAGCACTTTTGAGGCAGCTCAAGGACAAGCTAGTGTAATGCTACTAACATAGTTTTAAGCTATTTTTAACACAAGTTTTGTTTATACTTTATATATGTTAGTTTGTAAGGTATGTGTCTATGGGCCATTTTGCCTGAAATAATTGTTTTATTATTATTATTATTATAAAACAATCCGACTGTAATCAGTAATCAAATGGAACACAAAATGGTGCAAATGTTAGGAATGTCACACTATTGTAACTTTTAAAATAATTCAATATTGGTCTTCAGATGAATTATCAACACAAAAAGAAACGAAATTTCATATTAAAATTCTAAAGGACAGTCATTGGTCGCTTTTATAATTTCTAACGTGACGATATCGTGGACGTCCACGTCCACGTCACGGTATCATGATATCACAGAGAAGTTAAAAGGAATGGAAATATATAACGACGATTTTAAATTTCCGTCCACGATGACGTCATAACGTGCACGTATTTCCATATATTTTATGGACGTGGAATTGGACGTCCACGATAATATCGTCACGTTATAAATTATAAAACTTCACATTACATTATTATACATTCATGCATAGCATAGGTACATTAAATATTGGTAAAACCCATCAAATACTACATCCACTTATATATAACAGATGTCTGAGACTCTTTTTTTTGTGCTTTTCCCTAAAAAAAATCCAAAAAAGAATATCCAGGAGGAGACTAGAAGGGCAGAAAAAGCAGAAAGTTTCCTAAATCTATTATCTATAAGTGTTAGTGAACTTTAACATTCATTTATTACAAATGCTTGTTTCCAGTAACACTATGCGACGCCTACACGAAAGCGCGGTGTTGGATTTTCAACGCTCAGATCAGTGCCGAAAGTTGAAAATCCAACAGCGCACTTTTATTTGGGTGTCGCCTAGCGTTAGTGAACACGGACATATTACTTAGTTTAGTTCTGCAGGGATACTAAAATCCAAATAGCAGCTGATAGATCCTAGAGGTATACACATTTTGACCATTTCTATACATTTTAAGGAACATGAAAATGACATATGTATTCGAAATTTATTCAGACTACAGTATTTAACAAGATGTTGATGTAATAAATATCACAAAGTTATTTGAAAGCAATTCATAAATATGTGCTTCGAAAGGCGTTTGTTTCCTAACCAGACGCATTCGCCTGTAATGTAACCTTTACCTGTGATCTAGCCGTGTTACTTCAACCTATTTATTATAGGTATAATATCCTGCTGGTTTCAACTATCTCTCTACACTACCTAACAGTTGAATGCCTACTTGCAGACTAACAGTGTACTTGCAGAGCCCTAGCCGTTAGAGTGGAATCTTAGATGGTTACATTACAGGCGAATGCTCCTAGTGAGGGAGCACTTTAATAAAACAATCCGACTGTAATCAGTAATCAAATGGCATTTGCAAGGATCTGTATCAGTCAGAATAATGATCCACTGTATGAAATAAGACTGGGTTCTTAGGTCCTATTCAATTGACTCAATTGAATTGGAAAATATTGAATTAATAATTATAAAATAATTATAGGATATTCATATGGAGATTAAAATATACATATTTTAATCATAAATGATGAGTAAATACAAGCACTGGTACTATTTTACAATGGACATAATTATATAAATAAAGGTAGAATATTTGTTGAAGCGAATAACTATATATTGCAAACAGAAAAGAATTTACTTGAATAATGACAATTAATTACTGGGTTTTTATTATAATTTCTGAAGCCCTGACCAACAGGTGTGAATTTATTTGTATTCACATTTAACTCTTTTTCAAATAAACTGAAAGAACCACCAGTTGTGTTCAATAAAAAGAAAAAAACAATTAAGTAAATTAACTACAGTAAAATAGTACAAATTTCTTATGTAGTGATATATTTCAGTGAATTGTAACAAATCTTAATAATAAATAACAAAACAATGTCCAGTTTTGAAATTAGTTAAATTAAAAAAAAAAGGAAAATTATTGACAGGAAAATTAACAGAACTGAAAATAATACTCATTGAACCCAACTAACCACGGCCACGACGGTAGCAAGGGGGGGCGTTTTCCTATAATCCAAACTGATTCAAATGTGCCTCGCTATGCACGTGGCTCTCAATACTCTGGGCATTGCAGGTCACTTCCATCTGGCATTTGTTGCAATATGCAAACTTCTCGTGCTCATTTGCCAAGTAAGACTCAATAGAAACCTCCTGGTTCTCAATTAGATCTTCAATCTCAGTGAACCACTCCATATGCTGCTCATCATCATCAATGTGGCTTAGAACGCTCTGTACTGTGTTATCAATGTATGCATCACAGACTTTGCACCAGACTTCATCTTCATTATCAACTGGGAATATGCCATTGAGGGGTTTTAGTCGCATGGTGATGTTAGCTCGATGGTTGATGTGATTGACGTGCTCCTCGATGCTCTGCAGAGAGCAGTTGACGCTGCTGTTGCACACCTCACAGAAAACCTCGTCTTTCTCGCAGGACAGGAAGGCGTCTAGAGTAATGAACTCACCGTCGACGAGGTCGTCCATAGCCGCCATCCAGTTCGCATGGTCATCACTCTCGATATGCTTCGTAACAGACTCATCGTCGGGCAGGTTTCGGTTGCATGGTTTGCAGTGGAGTATGTCGTTACTAAAACATAGGCCGTTCTCGTTCATCAGCTCAATGTTTTCCTTGTGTTTTGCACCGTTGGTGTGTTGCTCGATGCATTTACTCGCCTTCGGAATATAAACCCCGCAAAATACGCAACGTACTCGCGTCTTTGAGCAGGCGACCACCCCGTATAACAAACCCGTTTTCATTTTAAGTTATTACAATTGTTACGTTAATTACACTAATAACGATTTATATTAGCAGCGGATTACGGTTTAAAATGAGTAACTTGAAATTTCGCGAAATTTTTTGGGATTGAGTTGACAGTTTGACAGGTGATATTTTAAGTTTATTTTTCATCTCTTTGACAAAAGATCGATGATGGGTGACAGAATGCGATGAATATTTTTTAAATGGCAACATTTCCACATGGCAGTTGCGACAAAACTCATTTCATTTTCTTCTCAATAATACTAAATTAATCATTACAAATCATAGCATTTATGTGAAATCTTTGGACTTATTTTTATACTTCAAGTTATAAAAATTCATTATAACAACATTATTTCATTTCTGACTACCTTTTTTAGCTTTTGCAACTTGTGTCAATATTGTTCCAGAAATCCCCGCTTCCCCGGGTCTTGCTATCCTGTGGTAGATAATAAGTAAATAAGCACTATATTGCTGAGAACTAATCTAATAGTAGGTAATTTGTAGTTATAGGTACATCAGTTCGAGTTTGAACTTTCTTCTAACAATTGGTAGCTCTTGTAAAGGGGCCCCGAGAGACGTAGTAACTAGGTATGTAAGATCTCTATAATACATAACAATAAATAGAAAAACACGTGTGGCACTCGGGGACTGCCACGGTGAAGCTATTGCATAGCATTTTCATTTTTTTATCAACTTACGCAATCTGCTTACGTATTCGTCCGATTTCGGAGCAGCTCGTCTCGATCCGTGCGAGCTTCGTACAGTCGTACCATATACATACCTACACGTTAAGTGAACGCTCGGCCAAGTTACATGGTAGGCGGAGTGGGGGGTGTTAGGTTTTATTTTCGTTATGGAATTTCTTGATTCGGTCGGTGCGCTCAAAGCCCGCGATAAAAGCTATGCAATAGCTTAAAAATTGTAGAAACCTAAAATCATTGAATGTTGATCCTAAATCCTACACATTTCCTTCCTCAGAAAAAGTACATTTTAATGCCATTGGTTCCAAGTTAGGTACCTCTTATTGTAAAAGAAGAATAAGATGAACAGAGAAAAATAAACATCACTAAAATCATAATTATTAAAATATTAATTTTATTGTAAGTAAATAAAGTTGTGCAAGTAATATGTAAACTTTTAACATTTCAAATAATATTTTTAATCCTTATTCATACTACTCTTGATGTGCTGTTTACCCCTAATATGTCTATCCAAGTTATCAATATTGCATGGTACTTCAATTCCACACTGCTTACACAGAGCCTTATCTTCTTTAGGGTCATATAAGAATTTCTCAATACTTATATTTTGATCTTTGATCAACAGGTGTATTTTGTGTAGATTTTTTAAATGCACTGGATCTTCATCAACATGTTCAAATATCACTTCTATGTAATTTTCAAAGTAGACTTGGCAAATTTTGCACCAGAGGTCTTCATTGTTGTCCTCAACTGAGAATATTGCGTTTAATGGTTGAACAGCTATGGCTCGAGCTCTTCTGTGTCTTGCAGATTTAATGTGGGATTTAATTGCTTCTTCATTGAAGTCTACCCAGCGGTCACAGGCCAAACAGTTGGCTGAAGAGCCAATTTTTGATATACTCTCTGGCACCACAAGCAATCCTCCATCCTTCTCAATTATTTTCTTCACAACATACATTTTATCTTTGTGATGAGCGCTATCTATATGGTGTAATGCTTCTGTTACATTAGAAACTTGATGGCACAAATGACAACTAATTTTTTTACCATTCACCACAATATTGTTTTGAATCATAAGCCTTTGAATGTACATATTTGCATGTTCTGTGTCGTTTAGATGATCCTCTATAGAGATATCATTGTCACGAATAAATATTTTACACAATCCACATTTAGTTTCACCACTTGGGTCTACTATGATGTCTGTATGGTATGCCATTGTAGTATACAGCGTATAATAAGTTTGTCTGCTTAGTACGAAGTTACACAATAGCACTTAACCACGATAAAACGAGTGAAATTATGCGCATACGCATTTACTGTTTACACTTTACAGATAGTGAGGACTAATAGTATTCTGTGATGTAAGTTGAACACAAGCCGAATATTTATTAACATTAAATCATTGACACTGTCATAGTTTTTGTTAAAAATATAAATGTTGATGTTGCCATATTTTGAACGTGGAACAAATTCATTCAATGATCAATCTTCGTTGTTGCAATGAGCCAAATAAAGGAAAATTAGCATTCTTGGTTATTCATGAACTTTACTTCCCTTCTTCAAGATTTAACTGTTGTAAAAGTGACGCAAACTTCTTCGGTACGAAATTAATTAAAAATCAATTAATCGTATCATAGACTATTTTGCGTTTCGAATGAATGTGAACGAGTTTTTTAAGCATTCCAGAAAAGGCTTCTATTTCATGTTTCGTTACTGAAACTGTATTGCTGTCCTTATCCAACACAAATGACAATTGACTGTGAGAACTAAAAAGTAAACCTCTTTGTTTATGTTAGTGTTAGTTTTTCAGGAGCTTGAGAGTTATCGGCAGTCGGTATTCCGCGATTTATTAGATTAAATGAAAAATTACAACCGATTAATGAATTAATTAAGGTGTCTAATAAGAATCGCGAAGATGTCTCACGACTCTGAAACTGAAGCTGATATTGTGGAGAATGTAGAAGAACTAATGGACGGCTTATTGGTAAGTAAAGAAACATGTTGATAATTTATTTGACCGCTTTGCTCTTATTATATTGAAGGATTTTCGTAGTTGCGGCACATCTGGTAAACATAGAATTACTTTTACATAAACAATAAACACAAAATTAGCTCGAAATTAGTACAGGTCCTTGTAGAGGTTTCATTAGGTACGATTTTATTTTTTGCAGAAAGATCTCCAAGACCTATATGCATTTAGGGATTTGTTTTTTGAAAACCATCCCATTGAAATGGCCACTGAAAAGAACAAGCGTGTGGAAGACAAAAAAGAAGTACTGATTGAGAAATTTGAGTCAATTGATGGTAAGAAACCTTAAAGTGTCATTTTAATTGGATTGAAAACTGAAAACAATTTAATTACACTATATCTTTCTGTAATTTGACGATTATTGTTGCTATCTATGTGACTGGTATAACTATCTATTGTTTTTTTGTGTGCTCAAAAGTCTTCTTGGGTTCACACGAGATAATAGCTAAGTAATTACTAATATTATTTGCTAAAACTAGCAAACTTGATAGATTTAAACATCAACACAAAACTTTCAGTGGACTCACAAATCCCCTTCTCTCACCGTGCCAAGTTCCTGTACATGAAGGGTCGATGCTACAACATATGCCCGACATACGATGCTAGAGCCACGCAGTGTCTCAGCAAAGCAGTCAAACTTAACCCTCATCTGATAGATGCGTGGAATGAACTGGGTGAATGCTACTGGAAGAATATGAATGTAAAGGAGGCAAAGGCAAGCTTTGAGGGGGCATTAAAACATGTAAGTTGTGATTTTTTAAGTGTTAGTTATTTATTTGAGAAAAACATGCACAACATTACAGAGATTAATTAAGATTGCTGCTGCTGCAATAATTTATAGATTTGCCTGACAAATTTATGCTGAGCTGAATATTTGATTCTTAAAAGTTTTGTTGATGGCGTATAAATTCTCCTCTCTTAGGTTAATCCTATAATATTGTCATCACTTTGTAATTATTGCAATTGCTGGTTTAAGCTTATGATTTTATGAATCACAACAAAGCGACTTATCTGTTGAGTTTATAGAAAAATATATTCTCTAGGAACGCAACCGCTTATCCCTTCGCTGCCTTTCAATCATCCTACGCCAAGAAAGTGGTGACAAAAAGCGCTCAGAAGCACATCCAGCCATTTTGAAAAGCGTAGAGCTGGCTAGAGAAGCTGTGGCCCAGGATATTAAAGATGGTGTATCATGGACCGTGTTGGGGAATGCATACCTTTGCCAGTTTTTCATGGTGGCCCAAGATCCAGATACGTTGAAGCAATCTATGAAAGCTTACAGGCAGGCAGAGTTCGATCCTATAGCTAAGGGGCAGCCTGATTTGTACTACAATAAGGGAATTGTAAGTTTGATACATTTATTTTTTGTAAAATAATAATAATCTGCATTGCAATCAGTTTAGCTTTGCAGCCACTCAACCAGTTGCCACAAATGTTATTGAAGATATCTCATTTTCTATTTGTTATTAAAATTTAATTGTAATTTAATTGTAACATGGGTAATTAATAAATACATTATTAAAAGAGTCAAATAAAACTTTAATATTTTGGCACTTGGCTAAATTAATTATTATTGATGCTCTTAGATGTAATCTAAAAAATTCATTTTACAGCTAACATTCCATGTACTCTTTCCCAGGCACTCAAATACTCAGAATGCTACGATGAAGCTCTAGAAAACTTCAAGTATGCGAGCCGCCTGGACCCACCGTGGGACCCACCGAAACAGGAGCACACACGACTGACGACGTTCGTCAGTTCAGCGCATGGGCTCGTCAAGACGCGCGGGAAACTGAAGGGCAAGCGACTAGCTACTATGGTGCAGGTTAGTATATCCATCAGCCTCTGCCATCTTTCTTCTACCAGTCAACCTGCAAAAGAGTATGGTGCATTTGAATGAAAAAAAGTAAGAAAGAAAAAAAATTCTGCACAAATGAGACATAGGTATGTTATAAAATATGTAATACAATACAGCCAAAAGTCTCGTATTCGCCCATTTTATTTTATGTATTCTGTTCAGGAAACTTACAGCTCTTGTTCTTAAAAAATATAAAATTGAAAGCTATTTGCAAGTTTCCACCGATAATCACTAAAATAGAAACGAAAAAAGGTTCATCATTAATGATGAAAGGAAATCATTAATACAACCCTCTAGAGGGTTGTACTAATAATTTTAATGATTATAATTCTATAAATATATACATGTTACGTTCGCGAATCATATTTTGTTTAACATACAAGCTGACACTGACCTGTGAATTGCAAAAAAACGTAAGACGATTTGAATTTCGCGGGCAACCGGGCGCTTCCCCCTTAGGAACTCGACACACAAATCGTAACAGACAAGATTATGAATTAACAAACTTCCTTTCTCAGTCCATAGACAAGAAGATGCTGGGCCTCTATGGAGAAGGCGTCCATGCCTTTACCGACAGTCGCGAGGTGGCGCTGGAACGCACTCGCCTCGATGCCTTGCAAGAAGGGCCCAACGAAGCTAAGGTCATCCTGGGCAAAGTCGTCGGCTCCATACACAATGATAACGCAGTACCTTTGTAAGTATCTGTCCCTTTCTAATGATACTGCGTTTTCGGTAGATTTTGCAGGCCTCTAAATGAAAACGGATGGTCGCCCCTGAAGTTTCTGATGTCCAGTTAACGAAAGAGTTTAGTATATAGGCAGATACTTTTGAATTTTTTTATGTGTGTGCTAAAATTAAATTGACAAGTCTTTGACATGGGTCCTCTTATGTTATATTTGTAAAGCACACAATATATCATTATTATTATTTATATAGAATGAGTTTTAGAATGTTAATTTCTTGCCTGCATACAAATCTCTTTTGCGGTGTGTATTAAATGCATAGTTTCTGCTACTAATACTAGATCATTGTATTATTTCATACAAGATTTTATTCAAACAGTATATGTTCCATAAAGGGACGATCATGTAGTTGCAATGTGATACGTACAGAAGGGAGGAATAAAAAAAACACAACCTCCTGTTTATTAATGGGTTTTTTAATGCTGTACTTTTGCTAGCTTCTTTTTCATGTACTTAATCACCTATTAATGTCCATTCCATTTTCCATTCTGTATAAAATAATTTTACTTACTTGTAATTTCGATTTAGGCCATGCTACAAAAGTAACTTAGATCCTGCACAGATCAAAAATGGCAGTGCAAGTTTGGAGGTTTGCTAGAGTGTGGTGTGGCTGTGGAGTAGTGGTCGTGTTCTATGGGTGTTACCACTCCAACCAACCAAAGTCAATTTAAATTATCGATCAGTAGACAATGAGATAGGCCGACATCGATTGATAGTTATACTAGAAGATCTAATCGATCTATGGTCTGTTCCAAAGGTATCTGATGTAAATGTAAACAAATGGATCTGAAAATGTACCTGTGGATACCAATTTGTAGTGCCACTTACGGAGTTAGTGATTGCGTATGAATTTAATCTGCGGGGTAATTGCCTAACACACTAAAAGTAGGAATAGGTTTAATTTTGACAGTTCAATAACATTCATTGCGTTATTTACGTTATAGAGCAGATTTTTTTTTCGAACATAATGAAGCAATGGATTAGCAATAGGCTTCAAAATGATTCAGATTGTGATAGATAGGGAGTTACGCAATTAGGGTACTGAACAGGGTTTGTTTACACTTTCATCAGATTCCTTTGGAACGGACTATACCTTGCCGTCGATTGATATAAAATGCTATTCCACACCAAAAGAGAGAACGGAAACTTCGTCTTTAGTCATTCCATTAAATACAAAAAATAAAACTCGAAATAGTTCAGAACTCGTTTCTGTCAGAATATGTGTCCCATCGGCATTGTTTTTCTTTATAACCCCCGTTGGAAACAGATGGGTGTTATAAGTTTAACGTGTGTATCTGTGTGTCTGTGTATCTGTGTGTCTGTGTATCTGTGTGTCTGTGTATCTGTGTGTCTGTGTGTCTGTGTATCTATGTGTCTGTGTATCTGTGTGTGTCTGTGTATCTGTGTGTCTGTGTATCTATGTGTCTGTCTGCGCCGTCGTAACTCTCAAACAGCTGAACTGACTTTGTTGTTTTTTTGTTATATGTTTTTTGTTGTTGTATTTCGCTAGTTGATACACATAAAATCACGCCTGTAATCCTCGAGAGTCAGGCGGAGGTGTACCTAGTACACTAATATTGTTTTAAATTAGCATTTGATTCTAAACACCTATATTTTTCTTGGCAAAGACTCTACAGTATAATTGAAAATGTTTTATGTCTTACTCCACTCTTCATTAATGAAACTTAATTCTATTTATACGAGGGCGGCACTGAAAATTTCGGGAATCAAAGAAGTGACAGAACATTACTATTTAAAAATGTATTTATTGCTTTTCGAAGTATTCTTCGCGAAATTTGACACATTTTTCCATACGATGGAACCAATCATTGAAGCAACCATTCCATTCGGAAGTTGGGGTCTCCAAAATAGCCGTTTTGTAGGCGTCCACAGCTTCTTCACGCAATTTATTCTTTATTTTAGGGAAAGTATAGAAATCATTAGGGCTTAGGTCGGGGCTGTACGGCAGATGGTCTAACAATTCTATGTTTTCTTGCTGTAAAAACTCTTTTGTTCTGTGCGCGGTGTGAGAACTCGCATTGTCGTGATGGAGGATGATGCGGCGGTTGCAGTTCTCTTTACGGAGTTCAGAAACGACCTGTGGCAAACAAATGCTAGCATACCATTCTGCATTAACCGTTCTTTGTCCCTCAAGAGGAATAGTCGTAACATGTCCGGTTTTGGAGACAAACGTGGCCACCATTTTTTTTGCAACACTCCGTGAACGAACAATTTTTGTTGGCTTTAACTCATTTTCGAACACCCAAACTCGTGACTGGTTTTTTGTTTCGGGTTCGTACGCGTATATCCAGGATTCATCACCTGATACGATGTTGTATACAGCATTTGAGGATCCTGCGTGGGATCTTTCGAGAGTTCTGACGCACCAAGTAACGCGAGCCGCTTTTTGCTCTTCACAGAGCGAATGCGGTATCCATCGGGAAAACAACTTTTTTACACCTAATTGTTCATGCAAGATTATTTGTATTTGACTCATGCCAATGTCTAAAGTTGCCTGAATTTCGCGGTATGTCACATGTCGATCTTCCTCAATCAGCTTACGCACAGCATCAACGTTTTCTTGGGTGACTGCAGTTTTTGGACGACCTTGACGGGGATCATCACTGAGCTTGACACGTCCACGTTGAAATTCAGCAAACCAGCGATAAATTGTGGTTTTGGATGGGGCTTCATCACCAAATGCAGAAATCATCCGGTTGACACACTGTTTTTGTGTTAAACCACTTCGAAAGTCATAATAAATCATCGCTCTTGAATTTTCTCGAGTCAATTCCATTTTCTCAACGACTAAACAAGTTTGACAAAACCTTGTGACAAGACCGAGAATCTTTTATTAAATAAATAAATGGTATTCGATTTTTAAAACCAAGGAGTTTTCAATTAAAAAGATTTTAATATGACAGGAATAGTGGAAATATTCCATTCCCGATACTTTTAGTGCAGCCCTCGTATGTATGTACTGCAACATTTCTATCAGTCTATTTTGATCCCCTGTACCCATTTAGACTTTCTTATAGGTACACTGTTCGAGATTTCTTCTAGTTTAAACTTGCTGTAACCTGTTGATATACCGTATAACAATTTTGGACACTACGCAATGTTATTTCGGGTCCCGCAAAATCTGTGGATCTTGCCACGAACGTAACGTGACGTAGCATTCAACCGCGAATGTACAGACGACTTGTAGTTACAGAAAATGCGTGAGTGTCGTGGTACACTCGGTTGGAACGAAGTTCCTTTCGTAGTATATTTAGAACATACATAGAACAAATTTGATTACCATTAAAAAGGGTTATATTAAGTCTTCCTTAAAAGATAGACATTATGCTGTCGCAGACTTTTTTTTTGTAACTGTAACCGTTTACACAACGGAAGCTCTCAAAAGGAATCATTTCTTCCCGTTTTTACAACTGTTTTCAGTTATGCTCCGCTCCTATTGGTCGTAGCGTGATGTTATATAGCCTAAAGCCTTCCTTGATAAATCGACTATCCAAAACACAAAAAAAAAATTCAATTCCAACCAGTAGCTCCTGAGATTAGCGCGTTCAACCAAACAAACAAATAAAGAAAGGGTCGTGACGGAATATTCTTACACGTTTTTTCGCTTAGCCCCCATCCGCCAAATCCGTACCGTGCGATAAGGAACTTCGTTCCAATAAAATATCTATTTCGGTGTAAATAAATTTTCTTTTTCTTTGCAAAAACTTTTTCTATTTTGTTATAACCGCACACCTGAGAGGTTGCTTACTATGTAATTTAACTACGAAAGAAATCGTGAGCAACATCTACTCTCGTCCAAAATTCGCCATTTGTAAGTTTCTGTTTTATAAAAGCACGTATTTTTTCTTGTTCAAATGCTTCCCACTTCAAAATGGACACTTAGTTTAACTGCTTGGAACACTGCTCGCCCTGTGATCGACAGCTACTTTGAAGAAGGAGTCATAGAACGATCGTTTGTGTGGTATGTGTGTCCCTAAAGCCGCATATTCATTGGAAAACATTGTTTTGCAACATGTTCAACAACATGTTTTTGTGTTGCGGGAACATGTTGCCACGTAAAATTTCGCAGTGTTATTGGCAACGCGCTAATGTTCCGTATTCATAGTAAACAAAAGTTGCTGAACTTTGTTTCCAATGAATACGGGGCTTTAAGGTTTTCGTTTATTACATTAAAATAACCTCCTCAAGATACTTTTTAGGTCTCAAATATGCACATTATAGATACGACTAGAAGGTTGGGGTCCATCTGACTGATTGACTTCAGTGTGATCCCAATACATAGACCAATGGGCCTATTGTGGTAGCGCCCTATACTTACAAACATACATCGGGCCTGTTCAAATTGATATCTGGTAATCACGCCTGTATTCCCCGAAGGGCAAGGCAGACGAGTATTTAATATGTGAGTACATATACATTTCGCTAGTGTGACGGTGTTTATGTTATAAGTCGCATAATCGGGTGTCTATATGCATCTATCGGACACAAACCCTGCTTAGAAATTCCACAATGAAAAATACCTGACAACGCTGCTTTACTGTTATAACGGGAGAGTCGGAAACTAGCTTAAAATGCTGTCGTGTCCTTCGAATGCATGTCAATTTTGAGGAACCTTATCGTTAAAAAGATATTCAAATTTGTTTTATGTTTGAATATAAATTGGAAAACCAAAACTGGTACTAACTATTTCACAAATAACCTTAATGTTTTCATATTACAGCACATTTGCATTGGTGGATGAAAGCATGGAATGTGTGCTGGTGACGGTATACAACTGGGCAGATGGACGCGGCACCATTATCGGCGACTGTGTGGCCATACCCGAGCCTCTGATGCGGACACACAAGCATCAGTCGGAAGATGTGGTATGTTACCGTCTATTTTTATGGTTTTCAGTGCTGCACGTTGGAGTTTTTGAACGGGCAGAAACGCTTGTAAAATAGGACTTGGCGGGGCCTATCAAGTATGCTGGTTTTTCAACTGGACCGCATGTTGTAATGTTATCCTCTTCCGTAGGTGTCGTGCACCAAATACAACCAGCAAATATATAGGCTATTTGAAAACATGAGCCCAGTTATGTCTGTGTTGCGCGGCTCATCTCTTCCATGTAGCGCGAATTACAAAATATATATTAAAAGGAATGATTTACATTTGCAAATAATTATAACATCACGACTGTATTCCCTGAAAGGGTTAGGCAGAGTTGTTTGCAAAGAGTTAAGCCAATTTATTTCCCCATTCTGTTAAAAATGTCGTCGGATATAAAAACAATCAACATCTTCAACAATACAGCATTCTAACAAAACCCATCAATCATTTCAGGCCTACGTCTTCAAATCAATCCGCGTAAAAAACCCACTGCTTCTATTACTGAACTGCAAGCGAGTATCGCGCAACCTATTATGCACCCGCCCAACTAGCACTTAGCAGATACACTGAAAAAATCACGACATATTAGTTTCAACCAACAGTACAATGAATTAACAAAAACTATCAACTATTCCAGACCTACGACTTCAAATCGATCCGCGTGAACAACCCCTTGCTTCTCCTTCTGAACGGCAAGCGGGTGTCGCGCAACCAGTACGCGTGCACCCGCGTGACAAGCACTTACGAGATACACTGAGACCCGAAGAAGATAAGGCCCCGGGGAGAGGAGATGAGAGCTGCAGGTACCACACAAACAAAAATACGACATTAACTGATGATTAAAAAACAAATAAATAAATAAACTAATTTATTTATTTATTGGAGACGGGTTATTGCGATAAAATCGTGTTGTGCTGGAACTTGGCGTATTTGCGCAAATATATCGTTATTTCTTGAGGAAGGACATAGGCTACGTTTTGTCTCAAAAATAATCCTAAAAGGGGATGAAAGTTTGTATGGGAAACTTAGCATTTCTTAAGTTAAGGATATGAAAATTTAAATTTATGCTTTTGGTAAGAAATAAAAAATTATCTGTTTCAGCGTTTTTCTAAAATCACCCCCCAAGGGCCTAAAATAAGGGATGATTTTAAAATTCACTTGATTATTGAAATTTTTGCGTACTCTCTTTTTAAGAGATTTAAGAAATTGGAAATATAGTTAGAACCGGTATCTTGAAGTATTATTTATCTTAGTATTTATTTCTTTTAAATCGCTCCACCCGCTTAAAAGTTATTACAATTTGAAGTTAAAAAATAAATTTGCTATTATGTAGGTAAAACGTGGTCAATGGCGGCGCTAGAGTATTTTACATGAATGATGATAATATTAAAATGAATTATTGTTATTTTTAAGTTAGACATTTAGAACCATAAAAACCTGTTTAATAAAAATAATAAAAAAGATTATTTTAATTTATTATCTGTCTGTCCGTTACCTTTTTACGCTTTAACGGCTGAATGGATTTGGATGATAGGATACTATTTGTCCCGGTAGCGCGTTCCCGTGGGATAACTTCCGACATCCACGCGGGCGAAGCTAGTACAATACATAATCTCACGCCTTCTTCCCATGGGTCCATAAAGACTGAAACAACAGGTATTAAGGCAGAAACAACAGAACGCCTTATTTAGTTTTACTTCCGCAAAAACTAGCTCCAGGTTTGTATGCAGAATGCAACAACCGCCCGCAAAAATACGCACCCGCAGAAGAAGGTGCGATAATTTATTGTAATGCAACATGCAACCCATACCTATACTGCATGTTATGTTGCTACATAGTATACGTTATAACGTTTTACCGAACTTATTTGAATAAGAATAGGGTATATTTTGTATTCCTCAAGTAACGCGATTTTTGTAACAAATACTCCTAGTGGTGCCAGCATTAGGTAGTATCGCAATAACCCGAATATTTGACGCTGTTAATGTAACTACCGGGGCAGAAATATGAAGTGGGATGTTCGGTGGACGGAACTTTTGAGCTTATGTAGGCATAGGTCATGACAGCACGTGCCAAATAACAATTTTACCCAAAATCTTAGGGTAAACAAGGGTAATCATGCTACGAACGTGATTACTATTTGTAATGTGTAACTTTGCGAAGGTATTTTTGAAAGAAAAGGTCTTATAATAATAAAACTACCTACATCTTCTCTTTTATTTTTGGACTGTGTTGAAAGACTCAACAAATTATTCGAATTTGGATTCGAATGAGGGAACAGAAGTGTGTTATATAAATACGCGGTGATAAAAATAAGACTAAAGTCAGAATATAATTTACCTGGACTCCACTTCATAGGTGTGATAAAATCTAATCGAGCTTCAGAAAGGACTTAATAAAATTAATATTAATGTGACTGACGATTCATTTGTATGTTTAATTTGCAAAACTAAGTGTTAGCTTGTTCTTTTTAATTTTAACAAAAAAAAAAAAAAAATACCGGTTGTCTACGGTACTCAGTCGATTTAATCGAAATGAAGAAATAATATTAACTGTCATGTTTAATGAATAGAATAATAACTTTAATAATAATTAGAAATACGTCGCAAGGTCTTTGTATGAAGGTGCACAATTATTTTATTGAATAAAATATTACCCACATTTTTAGGCCAATTTATATTAAAAAAATTATAGCTATTTAAAAATACTAGTAAAACATCCAATAATCGATATTTAGAGGCAGACTATCTAATGGTAATTGTGCACTTTTATGCAAAGAAACGTTTAAAATTTAAATAATTAAACAGTACATTTTAAAAACATTGTAATCTCATAATCAATATAATAATAATTAGTGTGTTCAATTAATTTATTGCAAGCTTTCACGTATCGTTGGCGCCATGCTTGTATTCTATTTATCTAAGCTGTAAGTTATGATACGGTTATGTTGTACTCAAGTAAGGAATGTTTTGGCCTAATGCAGAAAATAGATATTTCGTTTAGTGTTTAGAAATATCAGTTACTAGAAAAAGACGCAGATGAAAATGAGTAATATTAATCGAAAGACTAAAAATTTAATTATGAAGAAATACCTATATTAATAAGACAAATCATAGTAGCCCAAGAAAAGACAGGTGACTGTAAAAGACAGGTATAAAAAAAAGGTTGTTTTTATTTTATATGTGATAGATTTGCTCTAGTCTAGACTAGAGCAAATCAACGCAACAAAGCAACGTCGACTTTGTCTTTGTCACCTCTGACCTAGGTCAGAGGTGACAAAGACAAAGTCGACGTTGGAGTGAGCTTACCCAGAAGAAGCCTGTTCACTCTTACTTTGAAGAGATTACGGTTGTATGAAAATAATGAAGCCTAAATGAATATCCATCCTTAGGGCCTATCGACTAAACCTTCCAAACTGTTGATAGAATTTTGGCCATTGTTAGCATTTTATCTGTTTTATCTCTAAGTCCATATAATCCTATTGATTGATATTTTATGAAATTGTCATTCAATAGGATTATATGAACTTAGAGGGGTTGTATTGATGATTTTAATGATTACAATTCTGTAAACAAATTCTTGTTACGGTCGCGAATCATATTTTGTTCAACCTACAACCTGACACTGACCTGCAAATTGCAAAAAACGTAAGAAAAATTAAATTTCGCGGGCTACCTAGCGCTTCCCCCATAAGGAAGCTTGTTATAGTTTCGGAAATTAAATTGAATTTGAGCAGTTTTATACTAGAAATCGGTGGTCGCCTTTGCTATTCTTGATGGAAAAATATGAATTGAAAATGAAGTATATTTTGTATGGATTTATCTAGACAGTAATTTGTTAAGGGTTAGGATGGCGATGGCAAAGGCGATCCATAGATAGGTTGCACTGAGCAATTGCGACCATGGTCGCTAACGGTCAGTGTGCTGAAGAAATATGGCATTTCACGTTAAGGACTACGCAGGATTCGATACACTAGTGTGGTATTAACGACTTTAAAATTTACCGTCCACTGCTATATAGGATGTGCACGGAGAGCTTACCCACTTTAGCTTCGCAGTTCATTTAATTGCAAGCCACGCATTCGTGCGTAGCGTGGCAGTGGGTCGCAGTGGACGATCCCGGCTATATATATTTCATATAAAGCGAAGCTAATTTCACGTGCGTAGCTTAGCCGTGGGCTGTAGAGCAGCGTTTTAATGGAAAACATCAATAATATCTTGGTCGCGATCGCTTAGTGTGCGAGGGATATCGGGATACGAACTAGCATTTTTAAAAGAAAAGTTGATACACGGCGAGAATGAATTATATTAAACAGTTTAGTTGCTTTTATGTGCGAGGTTTTAAGATCTCTAAATATATTATTGTTGTTATAATTAAGTACCTACGTATTTATGAAATGTAATAATTAATTTGTTCACTGGTTGTCTTAAGTTTGCGCTAAACTTAGTAAGATTTGAAGTCAAGATTTATAATAATTATGTGACAATTTCGATGTCTGTATACTAGGTATTAATAAATGTCAAATAAACTAAATTGAAACTAATTCAGTAATTAAAATTGTTTTATTGTTATTTATATTGAAATACTGGTATTTACAGCGTTCAGGTAGGTTTTAAAATTATTTATATGTTTTTTTTATGAAAACATTTAAGTATTTATTAAGTAGTAATTTGTAGTATCTGGTTTGACTACGGGAAGTTGCTTGGTCACTTTTAAGATTTTACTAAAACATAAGGTATAATGAAAAGTGCTTAGTATTAGTTTTTGGCACTCTGTAACTGTTGATTTTTGGTCAAATGACTACATTACACTATTAGGTAATTATTTTAAGTAGTTATTAACACAACTCATCCAATTTATCAAAATATTAAATAAACATGCTACAGCTAACATTAGCATAGCTTTTTACGAAACGGCTCCAAATCATCAAAAAAATTAAACTAAGCATTGACTTCCCATAGTTGCAAATCATTTTCTACTACTTCCGCATAGCTGTTTGCTTTAAGCCTATCTTTAAACAAAGGCCTTAAGGTCTTCAGATTAAGGCCTATTAAGGCCCCTTTGTCCATCAAATTGTTTAATTTGCTAACTAAAACTGCGTTGTAGTTCAGTCGAAGAAGACTTGGTCGTGAGTATAAGTATTGGCCGTCTCGGAGATTTGTTCGTGCCCAGGTTTCTATGGTCTTGTTACCGCTTGCTATCTGTGGATGTAAAAGGTAAATATTATTTGTGACAGTTGTTCATATTTATTGATTGGTAAAGACTGGGAAGGTATTTGTGAAGAGTATGATTAGTAAAGGACCAAGTATACGACCCTGTGGAACGCAGTTTGTATTGGTATGGTAATTGGACTTATGCCTTCATCTGCTTTTGTTTTGTATTATTGGCGATTTTAATTCAGGACATTTTATAGCGTTTAAGCCACTGTTTACCTTTATACATAATGGAAGTCAATCAAATGCTATAATAATAATTATTTATTAATTTTTTCAGACATGATCCATTTTTTTGTAAAAATTGTGCTCAAAACTATTTTAGTTCACACATAAACCCATACAATGTTTAAAGAACGGACAGTAATACTTTTTTTTTTTTCGGTGGCAAGCCTTCAAAAGGCACCCGACCTCTGGGGACGGAGGTCGGGGAGTGTGGGATATTTACCTCACTAAAACCACCCTGGTGCTCACCATCAGCACATAGAGGGGGGTCCCGGTTCCTCTTAAAATACCAATTCCGGAACCCACCTGTGCAACGCCTGTAAAGCACATCCCTGAGGAGACTGTAAAGGGGCCTCCCCTGAGCCACATCGGACAGTCATACCTGTCCGAAATCACACTCAAGATGCTGTTGTTACTCATACGCACTCTGTGCCAACGCCGCTTTCTTGCATAAAATTGCTGCGAAACCACCTGTGCGTGCCTCTATGAACATGGTGGACGCACTGTAAAACGGAGGGAGCTTCAGCAGCATCCTGAATGCGTTATTGTATTGGACCCGCAGAGCATTGACGACAGCCCTTTGCGTATATGCTGTCCACAGGCTGCTGGAGTAAAACGTCTGACAAAAGGATTTAAATAACAAAATGTTTACCTTTCTTGTGCAGCGGGCAAACCTGCGGGCCAGCATATTAGCCCTGACCGTCAACGCTCTGCGTTCCCTTTTCATATCACATTCGTCGTTCAAAGAGTCCGTGACTATATGCTCCAGATATTTAAATTCACAGACCCTTCGAAGTTCAGTCTTAAACAGCATAACAGGTGAAACCTTATCCAATCTCCTGGATCTAGGAACAAAAACCAAGAACTCGCTCTATTTCACGTTATACTGCAAGTCATGGCTGGCAGCATAAGTCCTAATCATTTGCAACAGTTCTCTGAGAGCACTGATAGATGGAGCTAGCAGTACCATGTCATCCGCATAGCTGATGTTATTTATACAAACTCCATCAACATGGCATCCGATAGGCCTCCTGATGAGTCCATCTATCAGATTATTCATGTACAGGTTGAAAAGAAGTGGAGAAGATAAACCCCCCTGTCTCACCCCGCATCCTAAAGTATATGGGTCCGAGAGAGCCCGTCCAATTTTAAATCATTAATCCGCCAATTGTACCAATACTCAAGAACAGAACATAACCCCTTAGGCACATTGGCATTACGTAAATTTTTCTCAAGGACATCATAACAAACCATGTCAAAAGCCTTGCTCAGGTCTAAGAAATAGGTCTATCTATCCACATAATATCTGACTGTGTGCTTAAGGCAAAATATCGCGGTCTCGGTGTTCTCGGGCTTTGCTTACAAATCGGAATTTTGACATAGAGTAGATGATGAACTCTTGTAATACTTACAAGGCCAAATGTTGAAATAGTTATTTTCAACTTACCCTAATATCACCGACTTGTTTGAGGAAATACGATGAGAAGTAGAAACGAAGGTTGGCAGTACCCGTCCGTCTGGTGTTGCGCATTGAGATGTATGAACGTAACATGTCGAACCCACGCCTCTTATATTTGAACACCTGGAAAATATTACATTATGCCTATAGGCTTGCTTGGACAATATTCTTAACTTCTAGGAAGGAACTAAACTCTGCGTAGCATATTGTTTGCGTAGCCTAAGGCTTTAAGTGTCATTCCAGAAGTCAAACGATTACGCTGTTGCATCATAACTGACGTCCGCAAGCGTAACCAGGCCTGCTTAAAGTAAAATATACTCATTGATGTTCAAAACACTAACCATACTTATTCGTTTATTATTTCCCATTTCTTTGGAAAAAAAGTTTATGTCCTTTCAAAAATTCTCTTATTTAGTATTTAATTTTATAAATACCTGGTAAATAATATTTCCTGTCACATAAGAATCAATGTAATGAGTCCCATAGCTCTTCATAAACTTCCTAACTTCTGCCGTGTCCGTAACATTCAGGTCTTCAATGGCGCTCTGAACATAGTCTGCAACAGCGACTCCTTCTAAATTGCCAAGTTCTACAGTTTTGTGGACTTTGGTCAGTTTGACCAGAACGAAGCAGCAGTCAGGTTTTGGATCGTATTCTATGCCGAAAGTTCGCATTATTTCATCGTGTATCCAGTCGCCCATAAACGCTTTCCAGGGTTTGTCTGTTCTGTAAAAAGAGGTATTTAAGATGTTTTAATGATTCATGACCTATAAAGTTGTTATATTTTTAGGATTTGGTGTAATCTTTTCGTCATAATTTAATTGTAGAATTTTTGTTTGTTATCGCCACTTCAAGTATGGGTAGCTCTAGTTTTTACCCGCATTATAATAACCGAAATAAAAGTATTCTATTCTATTCTAATAACTCCTAACGTGCCTAAGCTATAAATCACACTCATTTATTAGGAATCTGAACATTTGCTATGGAATGTAAACTAACAGAAATACCTGAGACTACGACTACGACTTTATTATGGACAGTATTTTCATTTGTATGTATTTTATTTAAGGATTCCAGTGCTTGTGTTAGGATAAATGGGGCATACAAGAACTGGTTCTGCATCTCGAGGGGTGTTAGACAGGGTTGTGTAGCGTCACCGTGGCTGCTCAACTTGTACATGGATAGTTGTCTGACAGATTTGAAAGAGGATGAGTGTGGATTGACGATGAATGAGTTGCCTGTCAAATGCCTTCTCTACGCAGATGATCAAGTTCTACTTGCATTGTCAGCAGAAGAGTTGCAAGACATGGTGACTGTGACGGATGAATCATATAAAATTAAAGGGATGAATATAAATATAAATAAGACGAAGGTCATAGTGTTTGAAAGAGAAGAGGATGTATCGGTATGTGATGTGAAATTAAATGATAAGAGTGTGGAGCAAGTGAGTTCGTATATTTGGGGAGTCTGTTTACAAGGGATGGAAATATTGATGGAGATATGAAAAGAAGAGTAAATGCGGGAAATATAGTGAATGGTGCTACACATGCAATTGTGACCAACCAGTTGAGGTCCAAATAGGCACGACTGGCTGTTAACAATGGTGTGCTGATGCCTACGCTTATGTATGGAAGTGAATTTTGGGTGTGGCAAAAGAAGCACGAAAGTAGAATAAATGCTGTGGAAATGCGTTCTTTGTGAAGCATGTCTGACTGTTCACTATGAATGATAGGCTGAAGATTGATGTGGTAAGGTAACGGTGCGGTTAAAAGATGTGGTGAGTACAATTGAAAAGATTGATTTGGTCACGTTGAGAGGATGAATGAAAGGCGACTAACAAAAGGAATTTACAAGGCAGATGTGTGTAAAAACGCCTGGAGGCGACGCCCTAGGAAGACATATAGTGATCTTATTGGTGATGTTCTTCAGAAAGGTCACGTGCGTAGTACTCGCAATCGGCGTGCGTGTATGACCAGATGTATGAACGTAAACGAGGCAAAAGGAGTATTTAAGGATCGTAGCAGGTGGCGTTCTGTAGTTTCTGCCTACCCCCATGGAAAGAAGGCGTGAGTTTATGAATGTATTTAATTTAATAGAATACATTTTAAATACATTTTTAATTTAGGACTAACATAGTATTAAGTACTACTAACACCTACTGTGAACCAAAGTTGGTGTATGTATAATTTATAGCTTGCTTTAGTTACCATAAAGGGATTTGTGTAAGCAGATGATTTAAAGTGGTCTCATGATATTTTTGCAAATATTTCGCCAGGGTATTTAGTCTTGCATAGAATGTTATTGCTCGCATTTTTCTATCGATAAACATCTTAACATGAACCTACGCTGAACGACTTCATCCTTTTTGAATACAGAATATCTTTCAAATATTAAACTCATCGTCTCAACTCACCCTTCTATCTGAAAATTCTTAAAGTATGCGTCGAGTAGGTCCTCAAACGTCTCACAAAGTAACAGCTCCATATTAGTGATACCGTCGGCATCTCCCTTGGTCTCTTTACGGGTAATATTTGAGAACACTCTTATATTTTTCTCACTGAAGGGAACAATTGGGTCGTCGACTTCGTCTCCTTCGTAGTCTGCTGATATCACTTGCGTTACTTGTGATAGGTCGCCGTAACTGAAGAGGGATTTGACATGTTATTAGGTTTATATTTTGAGGTTTAGTGATATGTTTTTGGAACATTATCATATTGTCTTCCCGCCGTTGTGGTTGATCGCAGAGAAGATGGTGTGATGATCTGATAATGTTTGCGGGGCTAGCATGGCCAGAGATCGCACAAAACGGTGAGGTTTGACAAGGAAAGCTAGACGCTTTTTCTCAGCAGTGGGACAAAACCAAGCCCTACAATAAAAAAAAACATTTTGTGAATTTGTGTCTACATCCCTATACAAAGCTGCAATTATGTTTGTATATGTATGTTTGTTTTTGTTTTGTTAAGAAATCATTATAACCTTAGACGAAAAAAAGAAGTATGGAAAATGCAACAAAAATATTATAATCGTTAAATAAATAAATAAACACAAACGCGAATTACGACCGTTCGCACGATCTAGATTTATTACGAGGCATGCCTTTTCAAGTTTTGTCGCTTGAAGAAAAAAAAAAACAACTAGAACCTTAGCCATTTTAACTGTCTTGTTTTTCCTAAATCATTTTTGTTCATTGCAAAGAATATTATTTGCTTCTAACTTTTTATTGATTTGAAAGTATCACCACGTAGTTTAATATACTTTTCACTTCAGTAGCTCAAACATGTAGGTTTTGCTGCCTGAAATCAGTGAGCAAAATGCGATTTTGCTCACTGAGTGAGACCAAGTAACTTTTTAATTATTTTTTTTCAGAAAGCCGCGAATATCTTATTCTTCCTTGAGTTAATCATACAATTCGAAACATTCACACTCTATCTCTTTCCCGCCATTAGAAAGAGAGAGAGACAAAGACCAGCCCTTTCGAAGTTCCGATTTTGAATTCGACCTCAAAGACAAACACATTCGGAATTTCGTACTAACTAAAGAAATTTTTCAAAAAGATAATTATGTCTTTTAATGTAATTTATTGAATTTTTTACTTATTGTTGTATTTAAACGAAAATAAGTATTTACTGCAAATAAAACTGATATTTAACATGTACATATTTATTTCTAGTTTCAATAATGTTACGTAATATATTTTGAATAATAAAATATCATGGGTGCTATTTCCGAACACGCCTTAATTTAAATAAAAGAGCGGGTTACTTTTAATTTGCAGAATTGCAGTAATTTTATTTTAACTTTTAAAATGTTCCATTTTATTGAATTGGTACCTCTACCTACAATGTTAATTATTTTGATTCACAATAAATAGTAATTTCAATCTATTCCTGTTTATTATTTTATCTCCTAAAGTGTTCTCGCTGCTGAAGTGAAAAGTTATGTGTGTTACACGAGAGCAAAGTTTTTTGCATCTCGTGCCTTTGAATCCCTCGCCACACTCAGGATTCAAAATCAGCACTCGCAGCAAAAAACGACTTTGCTCTCTTGTTGCACAAATAACTATTTCCTTTCGCTCGAACCAGTTATTAAAATATTTATTCCACTCCAAAGTGGCGGTGTTCAATATGACTGATATGAAAGCGTCGATTGCTTCTTCACCGTACTGGAACCTTTGACCACGAAGAGTTTTCTTAATTTTAGGAAATGTAAAGAAATCGTTAGGGCCTAGGTCAAGACTGTATGGAGGATGGTCAAGAATTTCTGCGTTTTCCTGCTTCAAATACTGATCGTTTGACGAGCGCTGTGTGAGACTGCGTTGTCATGTTGTACGATGATGCGTCGTTTTGGGTTAGATTCCCGAAGTTCGGCGATCACTTGTGGTAAACAAACTGTGGTATACCACTCAGCATTAACTATTCTACGATATTCAAGTGCAATCGTCGCAACATGACCGGTTTTCGCCACGAACGTAGCCACCATCTTCTTTGAAGTGCTTCGAGAACGAAAAAAGCTTTAGTCGTCTTTGGCTCGTCTTTGTAGACCCAGATTGTGGATTATTGTTTGGAATCAGGATCGTAGGCATAGATTCAAGATTCGTCATCACCGATGATGTCGTAGACGTCATTTGACTCTCCTCGGGTGAACCTTTGAAGAGTTTTCTAACACCATAAGACGCGGGCCGTGATGATCATGATCGTCGGAAAGCAAATGCGGGATCCAGTAGATCTAGCTGTCTCACACCGAGCGCCTCATGCATGCGATCTTCTGAATGGTTGTCCCTGAGATTCCTAGTAACGCCTCTGTCTCCCGATATGTCACATGACGATCTTCGAGGATTAGTTGGCTCACAGAAACGATGTTATCTTCAGTGAAGGCGGATTTTGGACGTCCTTCACGAGACTTATCACTAATACTAGTATCTCCATGCTGGAATTCTTAATACCAGCGTTCGACAGTCCGCAGACATCATGGAACACAAATGTTAGCTCTTCGAAACTCTGAAGCCGTGTTAGGACTCTTCGGAAGTTATAGAAAATTATTGCACGGACATTTTCCTTGGTAAGATTCATTTTCGTACGTGACCTGACGGATTCAAAACAACGCTGTGACTAAACAATTGCATTAAGAAAATTCAAATTTTATTAAGTACGTTTTTTGCAATTTGCCGGTCAGTATCAGGTTGTCTGTTGATCTAAATAAGATTCGCGGCCGTATCAAATATTTATTTATAGAATTATAATCATAAAAATCATCAATACATCTCTCTAAGTTCATATTACCCTATCGAATGACTACTCGTATTTCATGAAATCATGACATTTGAGGGCAATTCTCACTTAAGGAGTTGTATTGCTGATTCTAATGATTATAATTCTGTTAAGCCATATTTGTGACGGTCGCGAATCATATTTAATTCAACTTACAACCTGACACTGACCTGCAAATGGCAAAAAACGTAAGTATTTTTGAATTTCGCAGGCTACCTGAGCGCATCCCCCTTAATCCTAATTCTTTCAATTGTTTTGATATTCTAAATTCCATCAAATTTTAATATTGTACAGTTCTAAATTCAAAATTGGCGGGAAATATGTAAACGACAGAACTTAAAAGGCATGCGTGCACAGACATCCATCTTTACAATTAGGGATGTCTCGAGTTTATTATCAGACAAACCAAGAGTGTTAACCTTAATCAGTGTGTGTACTTACATTCGTATATTGGCAAATAATAATTTAACATCGAAATAATAGACTAAACAAAATTAGACACATTATTTATGACACAAAATTTTGCGATAAGCGCGTATCTTAACTTATTTTAAGTTTAACTCAACATGCCTCTGCTGATTATAATTTGACTCCGAAAAACTTTCAAATAATATCTTCATCTTCCAATGATTTAACGAAAACTTAAACTACACAATTCCAAGTAAACACTCTAACACAATTTAGTTACACTCATTATTTTCCTAAAGCACGCTTTAATTGTAATTATAACGCACTTTAAAACACACAATAAAACAAATCAAGACTTACTTCGCAAATACATCGATAGCATTTCCAATATTTAAACTGTAGCCTAGATCTTCCTCACTGTAACACAACACTGAACAGAATAATACCACAGAATAAAACAAAAACATATTCAAATACATACTATAGCTATAAACCGCGGCGACGCGGCTAATAAACTGATATTTTTTTCACATTTTGCTAATAACTCGACAAAGTAAACAGCTTGTGAACTTGACCTAACAGATTAGTTGGTTGGTACTTATCAGTAGAGCAGGGGTGACAAACTTTTTTGTAAACATGGGCTGTGGGTCAGAAAATTTAGGTTGATGATTATCTTGTGTTGAGTAAAATTTCAAAGAAATTCATACGCAAATATTGAATAAAATGTGGCTATAAAATTGATTCTTATGGTTTTAAATTACTTATGACAAAGACAGATCATGTGCGTTACTGCCAGTATATTTTGTCTTTTCGGTCTAACTTTGGTACTTTGCCGCAACCTACCATATGTTTGCCATCTCTGATGTATATGACAGCTCGCAACTCCTCTTGCTGCAACAGATTGGCATGCATTTCCTGTTTGCTGAGCTTTATAGCACTTTATAGTGAGCAACTATGTTGTGTCTTCCCAGTACAGTGTTTAAGATAATTGTCCGAGTTATAAATGAGTCATTCAAAGTTTTAGGAATTTTATATGACGTGTTTTGAAGATCATTGTTTGAAATTTTATTGTCTCCAATTTTAAGAACCTGTCAACATATTTCTTTCACAGTGCTCTGCCGGCTTTTCTCAAAATATAAAATTGGTAGGTTACTATTCTCATTTACCTCTGGTTTTCTTGTGAAGAAATTTGTTATTCTTGCTTCTTGTTATCAGCCTGTAACGTTCCCACTGCTGGGACATAGACCTTCATCTACCACGCGGGCCAATGCGGATTGGTGGATGTCACCTGTCTTCGAATTTTTGGTTTTAAGACGTGCCGGTTTCCTCACGATGTTTTCCTTCACCGTTTTGAGAGCAGTGGTGATGAAATAAATTACATTATTCTTGCCCCAATTTATTTGGGGTCGGTACAGCATGTCTTCTTTCGTACTTCTACATGCGTCGTCATATTTCCTGAAATACCTCTCTTTTTATTTGTTAGGGTTTATGCTTTATTTAGTTTAGCAAGGAGATTTTTTTATGGCTTTGCTTATAGAAGTATTGGAAGGCAGTAATTCTTGCTTCAATGATTATACCACATGCTAAAGTTGTCATGAGAGCTGCTGTCTCGTCTAAAAGGTCATAGAGGGGTGTGCGTCAAGGTATCTGGCGACCAAAATCCGTATAGTATTCAGTTTCTATATTATAATCTTCAAGATTTCTTCAATTTCTTTTGATTGAAGATGAAGACTCGGCTACAGCATTATCTTTCCGGTACGTTAACGCTTACACTTTATTCTAACCAGTAATAATTTGATTGGTGTTTTGCCAGTCGCAGCAAATGTCAATTTTGCATCTTTCTACGTACCCTTTAAAATTTATATTCTTATGGAAAAAAACCCAATACAACTCTTTAAAGTTATAAATTTATCTGTCCTCATCTTAATATTGATGTAAGAAAAAATTAGTCTAATGGGTCATGGATATCTTAGATAAATGTTTCTAATAGGATTCAATTAAATTATCGTTACGATGTCAGATCGACTAATATAAAAACGATTTTATCGACAGTCCGATTTGTTTTATTATTAGGTAGTTAGAAAATAGAAATTTGATAATTTATTTTAATTGCTTAATCTATTATTTCCACATAACATAATATCACGCCTGTATTCCTTGAAGGCTTAGGCAGAGGTGCACCTATAGTACATCCACATTTCGCCAGTAAGTCCCATGTAATAGGGAACGAGCCTATTGGCATCAACCGGGACCTAATCCAGACTCTGGGCTGCTACTGAGAAATTTCAGATGGAAAATCCAATAACACTACACTAAACTATTATTAATATCCATCAATAGATAGGAATAAGTAACATACTTTGCCTTTCACTACATTGTCAACCAATTTTCCCGTTTGCGTCAGTCGTTTCGACCGAATGCAACTCGAAAACCACTTGTTTGATAAAATAATACCTACTTACCTATTACAATACTGTGTTCTGAGAAATCCAATTTAAATTAGTCAGTTCGTGCGTATGAGTAAAATCCCTGGCTACTGACTCCCTAGAAGTGGGTACGTTCCTATTAGATACATTTCATGTTGTTAAAATATACTTCCTGGCCCTGCAGTCTCGACAAATATAACGACAAAAATTGGTCGTTAAGTCGATGTAGTAATCGATGTCAAATTTCTTTAATAGATTTCCAACTTTATTTCCAAAGTATAAGGTTGAAAATCTATTAAAGAAATTTGACATCGATACGACTTAGCGACAGATTTTTGTCGCTGTTTAATGTCGAGACTGCCCTGCCCTACTAATATTCATGTCAATGAAGTGAAATAGCAATAGATTTTAACCATTAAACGTTTATGAAATAGGGCATGATTTACAGATGGCACTTTCGACTTAGCTAAGTAAAGAATCTCATACGAATATATACATTATTCGTATGGTATTAAGGTTCATAATCGTATGAAGCGCTTGTTTTCATTCGCTTATAAGAATTTAAACATTATATACATTAGAATAAGGTTCACATTCGTATATGTGTTAGTGTCTGTAAATCATGCCCTTAGCTAGTAGCCAGTATAGTACCCGAACGTAAACATGACACACAAAACATGAAGATTTTAGAAAGAGAAATGAGTGACGCAGACGACGCTCTATAAAGCTGAACTTATTCTGAGGCTGAGATCTATAGAGCGAATCTTAACTTTACTCAAGCTAAATCCAGAAGCCTTATTTGTAGTACTTAGTAGTTTGTTTGCCTTATTAGTTAGTTATTCATGCGAAACGCTTGATCACAGTTGCTTATAAGAATATGCACATTGCCTTCATACAAATTTGGTTCATTTTCGTATGAAATGCTACTGTATTTATTTTGATTAAAGTCTTAAGTTTGCTCTATAAATTTTATCCTACAACTCGATGTGCCTTATTTGCAGCCTTGTATCGAAAATATTTTCGGCACTAGTTATTTATTACAAGATGTCCCGGTGAACTTCGTACTCCGTGAGATCGAAAAAAAACACGTGTGGCACTCGGGACTACCGCGGTAAAGCTATTGCATAGCATTTTTTATCAACTTATGCAATTATAATTATTTATTTATGCAGTATTTTTTTTTTTTTGGTATTAATTCAAGTACAGTCGTACCATAGGTATACATACACGTTAAGCGAACGCTCGGCCGAGCTACATGGTAGGCGGAGTGGGGGGTGTTAGGTTTTATTTTCGTTACGGAATTTCTTGATTCGGTCGCCGCGCTCAAAGCCCGCGCTCAAAGCCCGCGATAAAAGCCATGCAATAGCTTAAAAATTCGATATTTTCGATTTTTCGGCTGTTCCTTTGGGTTTTTCCTAATTTTCTTATACCAAAACGAACCCAGTATTGAGGCGAACAAAAAATTTGTTTTTTGTGGATGAACTCTTTTCAAATTTTTACGAGACTAACGCATGGCAATAGATTTTTATATCTACAGGGTGACAGGGACATGTACGCACAACCTGGTACAATGGATTCAGTACATGATTCTGAACCCCCTTGCATTGAAATTTTTCGTCAGTTAAATATTTAAAAAAAAATCTGCTATACATTTTGATCGCGTAGGTACCTACTGCATTGTTATCCGAAACAGCAGTTATTAGACTACTAGGTAGCTATTAGGCACTTAAATACCTCCTCATTCGTCTTCCGGATAGAGCAGAACCAGTACGCAGAATCAAATTGCGTCAGTACTGAGGAGCCACGTGCGCTTGAGTTGAAAGATCAAAATGATATAATTATAAACAATCGTAGTAGGGACATAAGAAGCCTATCAGTATTTGTCGAAATGACCCTAATTTTTCTGAAAGAATTATACATTTTTCAGGTAACCCGCTGCTTTTCTTTTCTTTGCGAGGATAGGTCCTCCTACCGTATAGGATCTGCCGTCAAATCTTATGTGAGCTGTTGATAAACCATGTTATACAAAAATATGTAAGTACATAAGCTCAGACCTTTTTCCTATGGTGATGAGCAGAATTTACAAAATGCCATTGATTAGTTGATTAAACAAAATAACGGCTGCTTATAAAATTCGTTAACACGAGAATTGGCAACTAATTAAATTGAGTAGATTTCGCTTTGAGAAACCAAAGGAAGGCTGGTTCTAATTTTTTCCGTTTGGTGGGCTCTGTTTTTTTTTAACAAAGGTTGTCTGCAACAAGCTAGTCAGAGTTTTATTAGAATTCCGTTTCGGTTTGCTACTATTTCGCAGTCGCTGCGTTATGATTATTCGCTCCATGTTCCTTCTTCTAAAGCAAAACTAATTTGCCAACTATATAAATGTTCTAAATAAAATTGGTCAACCAACAAAAAATCAAGGTTGGTACAGACGGCTCCATTCACGCGCGGCGATAACCCCGCCTCACCTCTTTTGTGAATTAACCCTTATCTGGTGAACACTTGTGAATTCGACTGCTGTGTTAATAATAGTCTTTATTCAAGAGTTTATTTGCGTTTATTTTATTATAGTTTTGATTTATATAAATGATGCAGTAAGCTGGATAAAGTAACTGATGCGGTGAGCGATTGCATTTATAAAAAACTCAATTACGAGTATAGGAAGTAATTTCGATAGGTCCATACTCGTACTATGCGAATGAGTATGTCAACCCAACATTAGATTAAGTATCTATAATTAATTATTTAGTGACTAAGGGCATTTCCTCCGACAGTTACCTATTTGTTTTGTAGTACCTAGATTGAATGTACATACTTATATGAGTATGTAAGACGCTCCGAGGATATTGCCTAGTTCTAAAACAAACCTTTTAATCTGTAGGCTAATATAAGCTTAGTTTACATTCCGTGCTTCTCAAAATTCACAACCGACATGACCGTATTGCCACAACATAGGTACCTACATTATGTCCAACCGCTTTCATATACAGTCTCCCCAGATAACTACTTACTTTATTACTAGTACTAAACAGCTCATTCACAATTTACTAAGAACTGTTATCAGATAACGTTAGGTCTTTGCCCTCGCTAAGCGTACTTACTTTGTAGCCAGTTAAAGTTGCCAGCTAAAACAAAAATGTAATATCAAACAGGTTCATCCCAACTCATGCATGACCTAAATTTTTAAGATAACGGAATTTGGAAGTCATATTTGGTATTAATATAACATCATGTCTGTATTCCCCGAAAGGGAAGGCAGGGGTGTATCAGTCCCTGTCGCGGCTGCGGATTGTTCGAAAGAGTTACCGTGGCCCTGGCGCACAGGCAACTGAAGGAACACGGGTGGGTTTTAGTCAGTAAGAATCTGACACGCCCTTCCGCTCCGCCCAGAGCGGGAGAGGTCATTTGATGATTTCCCATCCAGAAAAAAAAAAAAATCGGTGTATCAGTCATTAATTCTCTAATTTTGACTGAAAAAAATATTTTGTAGATACCTTCTTTATCACAATGTATTTGAGGTCGGCCCAGCATATCTTCTTCCATCCATGGCTATAAGCCATACCATCAGATTCTAACCATATGGCCTTTTTTATGGGAATTCATCAAACAACTTTTCCCGCTCTTGGCGGAGCGGGAGGGCGTGCCAGACTTTTGCTGACTAAAACCCAACCGTGTTGCTTCAGTTGCCTGTACCAGGGACCACGGTAACTCTTTCTAACAATGTGCGACCCTGGCAGGTATCGGTCATAACGGACCCCGTCAATGTGTGCTGACATCTCTTTGAGGCGCCCGTGGAACACAACGCGCCGTCGACCCGGGCCTGATCCTTACCGGACGGCGAGCTGCCCATTGCTTGCCGTCCGCAAGCTCGCGCCTAGGGTGGGTGGTCGGGAATCGGCTATTGATTCCTGACGCCCAGGGCGTCTCCTGCAGCGACTAGGGGCGCGAGGGCGCAAAGATTGCCTCTCCCTCACGCGTTCCGCTTCCTCCTTCGCGAGTATTACTGCTTCGCATAAGGAGGTGAACCATATGGTCTGGCATTGAATCTATTCATTTATTATTTGATTACCCCCTTCACCATTAAGTACAATAATTAAAAATAGTAAAACCACAATCTCAGTCACAAAATAACTTTATTTTTATCAAAATAATAATATTTACACCACCTTATTGTTTTAACTTATAATTTAACTACTTATTCGAGACTAAATGCATATAGTGTTTGATCCCGCTTTCCTCACGAAACCGCTTATTGCACGTTACAACTATATTTTATTGTCATTTAAAATAGTCAAAAGTTATCTATAATAATAATGGACAGAATTAAAATTGCCTAGTTTGAGAAACTTGTAACAAATGATTCCGATGTAGACTATGAAATTGGCAGAAAATTGTTGAGTGAGATTATTAAAATCAACACCAGCGCCTCTATCGGTGGATTGGTGTACTAGCGACTATATGAATTGGAAATTCTGCTGTAAGCTGGTAGAAGGCTATTAAAGGTTGTTAACCTGATAAGTCCCTTATTTTATGCCTAATTAGATTTTTAATCTAATAAAACAGAATAAAGAACTGGCACGAGAAATATGGCCAAAATATTATCGCGTTGACGAACGATGCGCATTGGTGGATGGTAAGTCTAGTTAGAACTAGCGATAACGCTAGTTCTAACTAGACTTACCATCCATGCGCATTGTTATTGTTTAAATATTTGTACGTATTTAAAGTTGTCATTCCCTGGCATTGCTGAAAGTGAGATGCCTACTCTTAACACAATGCTAATAAGGGCTATTTTAGAGAATTCACATACTTATCACTCCAGTTTCGTAGCCTACTATGGAATCATGAATAATTTATTTTATTTAAACGCTTGTCTTCTTAATAAATAATTTTGAAAAAATATAAGGCACTTTGTAAAAATATACTACATATTATGTACAAAAATATAGTCTATTGATGCAAAATCATTCAAAACTTGATTCATTTCATTCTTCGATTAAATCTATTTTTATTTTCACCATATTTACGTTATACCTACTATTTAACTATTAAGTAGTCACATTTTCTTAATAAATTCATTTCCATTTTATTGTACTTAAAACTATATTTTTAATTCAAAATTCACAATAAAATAAATATGTTCGTTGTATTTCAAAAGTTGCTTAAATGCCACTTTTATGCATTGTTTCAATATGAGATGTCTAGCTTTGGCCGTTTCCAACATTTTTAACAAATCAATGTTGACAATACCCGGCTAATCGCAACTAAATAGATGTTCTTTTAGCTACGTCACAAAAATATCTATTTAACTAAAGATTTAGCTATATTACGTCACATATTACTCTCCCAAAGTTTTAAATAATTGTCTATGACTTCTTCGAACCATTTCTTCTTCTTCGCATCTTTGAATGCAGGCGATAATGTCTTTAATTCTAATTGTAATAGGGCTTCATTTCCTAGTAATGTGTCTAGACTTCTTAGTAGAGATGGTTCTCCATGTAATTTTAATAAGCTAGGATATGAGAAAATGTAGTAATGGACTCTTAGGCGCTTTGTTGCCCAGTTTTCTACAGTTTTGTTACCACTGGCCACCTGGAAATGGAAAGGCATAATGTAAAAAGTAACCAGATTTTTCGTATCACATAAAATACATGATATGTTTGATCATGATTCATGAAATGCAATGACTGAAGACTGAATTATGAAAAGAAAGCTTCAGCTAGATGATACTAGTAGTAAAAAAATATAGATAGATATAAAACATAGGAACCATTAATAAATTGATTATTGTTTGTTTAAACCTAATATTCAGAAGGCCAAAAATTTTATGGCCCAAAAATCAAGCACTTTGTTTTAAATGAACTGAAAAGTTGTCCTGAATCTATGTGAAAATTTTATTAAGTATTTACTGTTTCTTTTTACTGAAATTTATTTTCTAATGACCCAAGTGTTTTTGGCTCGACGAAATGCATCTCTGTAGAAAAAAGAAACTCTTAATTTGGATAATCTAATGTTTTCACCCTATTTACCTTAATCTGGCCTATATGTTTGGCATGCCACGGTGAGAAGTAGCCTTCCAGCTCCTTAGCAGTAATATCAGCTACTCCTTTACTCTTTAACCTCTCTTTGATCATAGAGTAAGCCGTTCTAGAGAACACAAACACCTGGAGTGAGAGCATAGACAAGATTCATGTTTTTATTCTAATTTTAAAATTGTGTGACGCGTACTCCAGGGTTTTGTCAAGGTTCACTGGTGTTTCGAACTTCTTTTCATTTATTTTTCTTGCTCTCTCATTTGTTTTTTTAATAATATTCTCTCTCTTTCAACTAATGTTGTTCTCTCATTTCCTAGTAAAGTATTTAGGTTTAAAGTTATTTTTTTTAATTCATATTATTTTGAGTGTTTCTGGCTTTTAACGTCATTGAAACAGTTGGTTAAGTTTTTCGTTTTATGTAAATGTTCTGCCTTCTAATACAGAATTCTCTATTTGTATTTTATTTCGTAATTTACTTAGTAAAATATCTTACTTTGGTAAAATTAACATATGATATTGCTTTAGTTTTCAATATTTTTTGCAAAATTTCGCCATGACGGTTCGGTTGATATAGTGAGGTTTTTCCAAGATTTGAAATGAATGGTTATGAAAATTATGATCAGAAATAGAGAAAGAGAGAGAATGTGTGGAAAGTATATAAATGACTAATTGTGGTCATGCGCAATGACAATGATATTGATATGATATGAATGAAAAGAAGTTTGCTGATTGAAAAGTAATGCATAATGCCATCCATGTGATCGAAATGATAATGTATGGATTGATTACATGCATTATTTAGCCTGATTCTACATTAACATACTTTTTATTGTTTAACAACTAGTTAAGAAGTCTGATTATGGCGTTAAAAATCATGCCCTCTCACTCGCAGGTCTTACCTGTCTTGAATGTATAAGCGAGAGGGTATGATAAAGCTGCCATTTTCAATTCGTTTATATAGGATGAATAATCACTGTTAAAAAAAAAACCTGAACAATATTTGTACTATTGTGTTCTAGTTTTTACAAAATAAATGTAGAATCAGGCTTCAAGTGACACACAGCCCAAACCTTGACAGCGCCAACATGTTCGGCGAAGAGCGGAGAGAAGAAATTGTTCATCTCAGCCACCGGTATGTCAGAGATACCGCGGGATTTGACGCGCTCCTTTATCCGGGAGTACACGCCACGAGAAAACACAAATACCTGGATTTGGATAGAAATATTACTTGGCGTATTTGTACCAATAATTGCGTTATTTTGCAAATGCTAAATGAACTTTGTGCGAAATGGAAATAGAGTATGTTTTGCATTGACGAATAACATGAATTTTTGGAAAAATATGCCAAGTCAAATGCTAGCATAACATGTAGTAAATTGACAAGTAATATCGACATGATGAACTTTAAGCTATTGCTGGACATAGGTGCTCCAAATTGGGTAAAAGCTGAAAGCATTTAATGGAATACTAATGTACAGTACAACTATTTTCTTAATGCCCCTCGGAAATCATCGCATTTCCGTATACAAACGAATGGTAATTTCCATGTCCATCAATTATTAGATTTATCGTGTAGGTATAATAATTTGAATTCAGAACTAAGTACTTTATTGTTTTGTTTTGATGTAACAACACAATAAAGTACTTAATTCTGAATTCAAGTTATTATACCTACTCGATAAATCCAATAATTGATGGACATGGAAATTAGCATTCGTTTGTATTCGGAAATGCGATGATTCCCGAGGGACATTAAGAAAGTAGTTGTACTGTAGTATGAATTAAATAAAACGAAGAGTAGTCGTTAATACTATGAAATCAGCCTGTGTACTTCCACAGCTGGATATAAGGCTACCATAGACTATTAATTTGTTTCAAAATAAGTTTTTCAGCTACCACCTTTTGCAATAGGTAATTTTACAGTTACGTCACAGACAAATTATAATCGTCTCTTTTATAAAATATAGATATCTCACCTGATACAACGAGTTCCCAGTAATATAGGACGCGATGTAATGCGATCCGTACTTCCGAATGAAGTCGGCTATTGACGCCGTGTCTCCTAGAATCGACTCCTGGATCGCGTCGTACACCACATCCTCTACTGCAATGTTGCCTGGCAAGTCTTTTAGTTTAGCTGTCTCGCGAAACCTGGAATGAAGATGGAATTGCATTAGTCGCTATTTATATTTAGAGAAAATCTTGAAAATATAAAGTCTAATGTCGTAAGTATACGAGCGATGTTGCTCTACCGAGGACGTGGCATTTATGGTTCTTCTCCACTCTTTTAGAATAGGCACATACTATGTAGGTATTATAGGGAAATTAATATGGAGTGGTCAAAAACAGTCAGTAGTGTTATCTTCCCAAAGTACTTACGCTGGACGTACCTATGTTCATAGTGTTCATCTGCAAGCAAGGGCAAGGAAATTGCCCCTATCCACATAATTTTATATCAATCGTTTGTGATTTGCTCATCACAATCTAGGAGGCAATGAGGGTCTTCGCCCTGACTAATTATTAAGCATGTAAGTACAAGCAGCCATCTTTTAAGTTGACGGTACCCACTGGTAAAATTAAAACCATCTGACTCTCTATTTCTTAGTTTTAAACAGGCCTAAATCTAAGACTGTAAGATAGGTAGGATTATAGAGTATTATCTATGGTTATTACCTGGAGACTCTGACGAGCACATAGCAGTGGTCTCCATTGATGAAGGAGGAGTTGATGCCGAGGTTCCTCGCCATGATGTCCGTCGGCCAGCCGGCGGTGAACGCGCGCCATGGTCGCTCTAGTCTGTAAGTTTTAAAACAGGTATTAGCAGGTAGATAATAAGAGAGAAAAGAGTGTAGGTGTATTACTATGGTATGAGATCGATTGTGTTCCTTGACAGTGGCGAGTTTCTCAATCTGTTGGTCTCTTTACCGTGATAATCTTTCAACCCATTCATCTGGATTACTTATGTATAACCCGTATAACCATGCAAACTCAGAAGTGGTTTAAAAGGACGGACCGGACAAAGCATCCTTCGTAGACTCCGTACTCTACGCCTTTTTGAAAGCCACACCTTAAACTGTCACTTCCTGAACACTGAGGCCTCATACGCATTAGCGGTTGACCGTCTAGGGGGTTCGAGCAGCCAGCCGCCTGACGTGGTTGGACCATGGCGGCCAACCGCGATGTTGAACCGCGTGAAGCGGTTGGACTGCTCGAAGGCGGACTACCCAGGTACTGTCGGTCCATAAACAAAATGGACGCCGTGGAGGTAGCTTGTCTTATCTATTATTACTCCCGAAAACAACGAAAGAAAAATAGAAAATTCCCATTGATTTTGGTTTAAATCTATGCTTATAGCCTTATATAATAGGTACTCCTTCACAGTTCCAAATACACATGCTTGCGGCAGTTGGTGGATACCAAGCCTCTTTGCAATAAAAATATGGCAACCAAACCCCTTACCTTTCAAAACTAAAATCTCTAAAGTAAGCCTGCAGCAGCTGCTTCAGGTTATCGCAGAACTCCATGTGGAAGTCTCCATCGAACAGAGTCTTCGCGTGGCGTGGGGTTGGCGCGATCGAGAACTGCTCCACCTCTCTGAACACGGAGACTGTTGGCTCCCTGAAGACCCAGCCTTCTGTATCGTTGCGAGGGACCACCCGCATACAGATGCTGAGGTAGCCATACCTGGAAATTAGATGTAAAGAGTTAATTGGAGGTTTCTATCGTCATTATGATCAGTTGAAATGCCAGGAGGCTTTCTACAAAGTCTTTACAGTCAACAGTTTTGAAGAAATGTGCAAATATCCTTCGTTTTGGAAAATTATCGCAGTACCTATGCAGTTATGCATAGCAAAGTGTTGTAGCCTGTTTAAATCATCAAGGGCGAACTTCACAAATGAAACTGAATGCATCAGCAAACCTAAATCGCGTTCAAAAACTGTCAGTGTCATCGTTTTTGGGGAATCAAAGAGTACAATAACTATGGGGAATATTGGCACTGGCTCTTGACCGCGGTTTGGACCGTATTCAGTTTTATTATAGAAATTTGCACTAAGTCTTGTTTGCCGTGGATTATGTGGAAATCCCTTGACCACTGACGATAAAAGTTCTAGGTTTCTATTTCTTGACCTACATTGTTATCACCCATAACTCGTAATTTTGGCAGGCGGATTTTCGACCACAGGAAACTACCAATACTTCGAGGTAAATCAAGGGCAAATTCTGCTCATTGCTCGTACCTCTATCCGTTGCCGTGTCTGTATTTAGATACAGACACAAAACTCGCAAGGTACTCCACTAGTTAATGAGTCGGTTTTCATAAAAATGTCGTCTTACTAACCTCATAAATATATTGATCGCCTTCCCAAGCCCGAGCTCCGAGTCGAGTGTGGTGGCGGCGCCGCACAGTGCTACCGCCAGCAGCAGCACCGAGTGCAGGCGCACCATCACACACGCACTACACACCTGGGAACAAAAAAGAAGTTAAGGCGGTACCCTGAGCAAAATAACCTTGAGCATTCGTTCCCTCTTTGCCGCACCCCACCTCTACAATACTTCGCAAAACTTTAGTAGCGCCTTCTGGCGAACAACTTACGAATACAAGTACAATCCACAGTCCTTAGAATTCACAGACACGGCATTAAATAAAATAAAAATCTTTCTATGAATTAAAATACGTAGCGCATAAATAATGTTGATCATGAATTCAGTGACTATATAGGTACTAACGTCCATGAATACTTTCAACTTTTGGAAGGAATAACGAAACGGCGATGCACTTCATGCGACTTTCTCTCTAACAAAAATTTCTTATAACAAAATAGGGGTCAAAATCAAAATTCAAGATGGCGCCTCCAAAAATTTGCAAATTTTTCGTCATGGGTGTCGTTTCCATGGTTTTCGAGGGAGCTGACAACGATCATGGGGTTAAAATCAAAATTCAAGATGGCCCTATCTAGAAAAAGGCTATAGTTTTTTAGTTAACTGGTAGAAATCGACACGTAAGATAAAAGCTGTATGCCTCCTCCATGCGACTTTCTCTCTCTCTCGCTGCTTCTTTCTATTATATACAAGTGTATGTGCGCGAGTATCGAGATTTGAGCAGACGAGCATTTTGTGCGGCCGGTTGTTTATCCTAAATACTAAACTAAACTTCGTTCCCGATGGGGGCACACGTTTTTATACACATAACATACAACTATTCATGGTGCTCTATAATAAACATTATGTGGTGTTTATTTTTTAGATTTAAGGTGTTATTCAGACAGTGATAAAAGTATAAAAACTATAAATAAACAAAAAGTAATTTTTATTATCATTTATTATTTTAAATTAGGTACCTTTATACAAATTATTCTTAATTTAACTATTTCTAGTTTACAAATCCCTAAATAGGTTATCTCTTTCTGCAGCCTGATTCATGGATTCTTCTCTACATTTATGTAAAAAAACTTTTACCTCTTTATAATATTAGTATAGATCGCTATAATGTGTCTTATTTGTACAGAAGTGAGGATAAAAACCAGTGCGGCAATGGCAGGCCGCGCCGCCGCCGCGGCTTTTAGAGATGAAAACACTTGCATAGGAAATTGATCTGTTTTGCTATATAAATAAGGAGCATAATCGTTTTTACGAAAAAAAGTACTTGGAAGTTCAATTTTTTTTTGCACATACGATTGTGCTCCTTATTTATATGATGACATGGATCGATTTCCTATGCAAGTATTTTTGGTGTGTTCGGTTATGTTTAAGTACATAAATAGTAAAATAAAACGCATTCGCAAGGGTAATGAACACTCACTTTCACACAGAGGGTGTATAATAGACGGCACGGTTGGCGCAGTGGTTAAGCGATTGACTGCTGCGCTGCGTGTCGCGGGTTCGATTCCCGCACGGAACAAATATTTGTATGACCTACAAGTAGTTGTTCCGGGTCTGGCTGTTTGTGTATGTGAGTTTTAAATGTTTGTAAACGCACCCACAATACAGGAGAAATTCCTATTGTGGGGCAACGTTTTTTTTTTTAAAAAGAAAAGAAAAGAAAGAAGAAAGAATAGGAATGTGCTACATTTTATGAAATGAAAGTTCTGTATAAGTCGCCAATTAAAATTTGTATGACATGTAATAAAATTGCACTTTAGCATGCTAAAAAGAAAAGGATTATATAAGTAGAATACTCACTCATTATTGCTTATTTCCATCGGTTGTATAAAAATAACCAAAGTGATGCACCTCTAATAGATACTTCTAATCTATTAGAGGTGCATCACTTTGGTTATTTTTAAGCTATTGCATAGCTTTTATCGCGGGCTTTGAGCGCGGCGACCGAATCAAGAAATTCCGTAACGAAAATAAAACCTAACAACCCCCACTCCGCCTACCATGTAGCTCGGCCGAGCGTTCGCTTAACGTGTATGTATATGGTACGACTGTACTTGAATTAATATCAAAGAAAAAAAAATACTGCATAAATAAAAAATAAATAAATAATTATAATTGCATAAGTTGATAAAAAATGCTATGCAATAGCTTTACCGCGGCAGTCCCCGAGTGCCACAAGTGTTTTTTTTTTTTATCTAAAAAGATTATTTATTTTAAAATACACTGAAATCAATACAATATGACAAGCATTGAACCACGTAAGTACTGAATCAATGTGAATGTTCTTGTCTGTAGTTTCATAACTCTATGGCATAACACAAAAAAAAAACAAAGCAAACATTATACAAATATTACTATCTACGGATAATGTGACGTGTCACGTGATCGAGCGCTGACAAACGATACGTGTTTCACCCTCGAGACCTTTCGGCACACTGAATCCCGGTACGGGGCGCATGTGAATACGCACAGATTTTAGTATAAAATCTTTATAAAATTAAATATTTGTCTTTTGAAAAAAAATATTGCTATAAAATGTTCTTTATTAAATTGTCTATCCATTAGTGTCAGTAGCAAAATTAAATAATGTTTACTTTACCGGGATAAGCATGAAATCGATATTTTTTTCTCATTTTTATGGTTTCGTTGAAAGGAGATTAATGAAGCATAGACTCCTTTAAAAAAAAAAAGCAATGGACAGTTTTGGAGTCAAGATTATGTAGAAATTTAATGTATTTTTATTATTTGATATTTCTTTTTAAATAACAAGTTGATAGATCCTAAACACTGCACAAAAAGCGGCTTGCGCGGCGTTTTGCTCGGGGGGACGCCTTAATAAGAGGCAATAGTTGATCGGGACGTGCTGGCGCCTGTAGGCGGGATTGGTCCATATTGGCGCAGGGTCGAGTTGGTTGGAAAAAGGAAAGGGAGGCCTTTCTCATGCAGTGGGATAACAGGCTGATTTATTATAATTATAGTTGATACTGGATTGGGAGTCCGGGTTTTTTGCAACTGTCTTTAAATGCCAATGTGTAGAAATTCTCATCATTTCTTACGAATCTTTCTCAAAGCGGAGGGTGATTTTTGAAATCCGACGACGGTCTCCAGCTTCTTGGATCTTCGTTGGAATCAATTCCAACGAAGATCCAAGAAGCTAGCAGAGTTAAAGCTAAAGTATCTATCTGGGTGCATTCCATAGGTCTCGACACCAAATAGAAATGTTGAATATACAGATTTTATGTTAGGTTGCACGTGGTAGGATTTACGACTCCTAATCAAAAAAATGAGCACAACAAACGCCGTGAGCGCTATTAGAAGGAAATTGAGGCCTTTGTCCAGACAGATCTGTATAACTCGCATACTTAGGAACAGTAGGCCGCACGTCTGTGGTAATACTTTGACTACGAGCTGGCCTAGCGTAGTAAGTAGGTACGGAGTTTCAATAAAGTAAGAGACCAGCATAAACTGAAGTGCGGCCTACCATACCTAGGTACGTACATAAGTAGGGTAAAGACTGAAAACACAAAGTATCATATTGTGTTCCTGAATCGCCTAAATTGACTCATCGTCTGTGAAAATAGGAGTGGTAGCGCTGTATTAGTTCACAAAAAAATCAGTGAACAATAGAATTATATGTCTAGAACTTTCAAGTCTAGACTTGACTACCTAATTCCTGATCAAAGCACCAAAGTTTTCTTTATTTCAAAATATTTTGGCTCATTTCCAGATTTCGCTTTGCTCGCTAGTCTACTGAGGACGGGGGGAGATTAGTGAAGCCGAGAAAGTGTTTTAAAAAAAGTCTTCGGCACCTATTTTCCCGGAACTCAACAATGTGCCCCCCCTTTTCGAGTATGACTACGACTTCTCTACATAGGTATATCTTAGTGTACTGTATACAAAGTAAAAATACAGGTTTTAAAACTATGTTTATGTCTAATTTAGAGTTTTAGACTCAGGGGGGGCAACTGCAACCGTTGCTCCCCTGTATCCGCGCCTGGAGGATACTGCTATCCACTCTGAACATTAGCAATTTAAGCCATCCTATACCTGCCTACATAGCTTCGGGATACAAATAACGTAATATTCGTAGCATAACGAAGAATATCTTTACCTACATCACATTGTTTAGATGCTGTGGGTAAAAGACGATTAAGGAATGCAATGATGAGCGACATCCTTACTACGTAACTGCTATCACCAAAACGTTTACAAAGAGAGGTGTGATTTTGGTGATATAACATAACGCTTATAATCCCCAAAGGATAACGTAGTGGTAGGTATACCTACCACCCATACACCCATAACCAGTTATGTTTAAGTCCCATGTAATAGGGGGCGAGCCTATTGCCATCAACCGGACTCAAATCCAGATAATGGGATATTTTGGTTATAATCCTTTAATAATATGCCTATTTTCTTCTAAATTAGGACACCCATAATGAGCGTTGCATATTTTGCAAAGCGAGGTAGAATTACACTGTCTATAAGGTATAACTAGGCATAGAATTAACGTAACAATACATCAATGATGACAATGTAATCGTGCATTGGCACACCTTTGAAGACACGTGTTGCTGTATCTATCTATACTGTATTGAGGAGGTTAAGGTCACGATCTCACGACTTGCATAATTAGGTATTGGTTATTGGTTGCTTAACACGGATAGTTAATTTATGGATGACCCATCTGACAAAATTTTGTAAAAAAAGTTAAGTCAGAACTTTTTTCATGTTGAATCCAAGTCATCGATGCTTTTGCTTTTTTTTTAAATCTAGTTTCGGCATAAAATCTTGACCTTCTTACCGAAAAGAGAGTTACCTACTGGTAAATTATGCAACGAAACCATAATCCGAAATCAGCATTTAATTGACACTGATTTTAAAACACGACACACCGATATGTACTACATTATTTATCACGGAAAAATAACAAATAAAATGCAAAAAGTTTTTGTCAGAAGTGGGATTCGAACCCACGCCCTCAGAGAGGACCAGAACAACTCGAACCTGTTTGACAGGCAAGGAAACCTTGAGTCTGGCGCCTTAGACCGCTCGGCCATCCTGACACATATGTAAAGCGTCGAAATAAGCGTTTGCGTTCACGAATGAAATGTTTTCACGTGTGGATAAAAGATGGCGCTACGGTTAACTGACGAGCTGCAAATAGATTGGTGAGTGTAATCCAGTAGGTATCTACTAATTATAATGTACCTAATTTTATGTTTGCAACAATCAAAAATAATTTCGTTTATCAATATTTGTTGAGTTAATTAATAAATACCTAAATATTAAAAGCGTGTTGAATGGTTCTTTATATAAATACCTAGATTACAATTTTTTTTGATCTTGAAGAATCGAAACAATAATCTTTTGGTAATGAATTAAAATAAGCTATCAACGCGATGAAGGAATGTAAAATATTTCTTTCCTGATGGGGTTTTTGAATTCAATTCAAATTTATAGGGCGATTCAATTTTAGTCAAATATTTTCCTCTTACAGTCAAAGATGCAAAATACCTAGTTTGGTTTCAGTTTTTATGAAAAAACTGAAACCCTAAAAAAAAATTCAATCAAATGAAATCAAAATATTTTATTTCACATAAACCTACATGGGCACTTATGAAACGTCAGAAGCTAGGTGCACGGTTCCAATCGGTCGTTTCCTACGGAGTACAGCCAGCAAGAAACTCCACGGTTTATTAAGAGTTACACAGATTAGATAAGTACCTACATTATAGTAAAAACAGTCGTTAAATCCACTCTGCAGAGTAGGTAGGTACCTAAGGCTGTCTCCAACCATGACACAGCTTGAGTTACCTAATTATACATATATGTATGTAAATGTATATATACATAAACTCACACCTTCCCATGGGGTAGGCAGAAACTACAGAACGCGAACGCCACCTGCTACGGTCCTAGCATAGGTACTCCTTTTGCTTCGTTTACGTTCATACGAGTACATCAGCCGGTCTGTTCTGTAAAGCTTACTTCACATACGTTTTCACGGTGAGATTTTTACAGAATAGACCGTCTGGTCATACTTAGGTACACCTAATTATCTTTATTCCTAATTACCTATACGACAATGATGTGAGATTGTTACAGAATAGACTGTCTGGTCATACTTAGGTACACCTAATTATCTTTATTCCTAATTACCTATCCGACAATGATGTGAGATTTTTACAGAATAGACCGTCTGGTCATACTTAGGTACACCTAATTATCTTTATTCCTAATTACCTATCCGACAATGATGTGAGATTTTTACAGAATACACTGTCTGGTCATACTTAGGTACACCTAATTATCTTTATTCCTAATTACCTATCCGACAATGATTATATACCTTTGAAGGTAGGTACTGTTCATTCCTTCTGTTATGTTTTGCTTCATGTTTAGTTGTGTGTCTGCTTACGATACGATACGAGTATGATGTCGTTATCAAACTGATAAGAATCAAATTGAACGAGAATTTCTACCTATATCTCGTAACGAGATATACCTAGCTAGGTTGTCTTTTCATATACAAGAGAAGGTGTCATTCGGTACTCAAGTTAATAATGATCATGTTTTGATTCGAATAAAATCAAAGAACCCGCAACAATATAACTAATTTTCTAGGTAGGTTTCAGCATATAACACACAATTTTTTTTCAAATATTGGTAGGTAAGTAGATACCTACTAGTGCATCGTCTACTTAATTTAAAACTGCACGCCCCTCCACAAAAATTTCTATAAGTAGAAACATTTGAAAGGTGGAGTGGAGGGGCGTGTAATTTAATTACACGATCAACAGGGTGTAAAGTTCACTCTTCTTCTATACAAAAGGGAGGATCCTCCGACTAGACGGGTAATGTGTATGGTGGGCTACGGCCCGACGATTAAAGTCCGGACGTTGTATATAATTATGCTAGTTGCGCGGTAAACTCTGCTTGCGCGATGCAGGATTTTGCGTGACCTTAGTGTGATGCGTTGTTCGCATGTCGCGATGTAGATGCCGCCACAGTACCTACTTTCCAATCCTATCGAATAGTATATGTAATTACTTGTAATAAATTAGTAGACCCTATCAATATATCTTCCACCTACACCTATTAGCAATTTCCTCAACTAAGTTAGTTTCCGAACATACCAACTTACTTATTTCAATCACGTGAATAAAGATGTGGTGACTCTTATAGGTACCTGCGTAATTTTTCAGAGGAACAAAAACAGCAGTGAACAAGTTATGGTAACCATTCAAGAGCTGTTTTCGTTGTGACATATCCTGCTACCTACCTACTTGTATTATTGACAAACAAACAGACGCTGTAGGTAATTTTCCGCGTTTTTGAATGAACTGGGTCGATTGTAACAAAGTTACGCGTTTTAACGTCAGTTTAAATATGAAAAGTAGATCATTATTAAACGAATTATAGTAGGAAATACACTCTGAAAAATGTGTTACTTGCTCATTAAAGTTGAGATCTAATAAAAAAAATAATAAGGAAGAGAAAGTCCTTAGTTTTATAAATTAAGTCATTGAAGCAATGCAGTTGCAACTGTAGTATAAAAGTCTGTGATATAAAATTGCTTATTTAAAAACGATTAGGTTAAGAAATGCTTTATGAAATTATTCAGATAGAATGGGAATAAACTAGATTAAGCCAACGACTAGCTTACTTTGTGATGACGATATGCATTTATTTTTCTCTTAGACCGAGTCGAATTTGGATGAAGGGTATAGGTATAAGGGCAAACAGTAAACTAATTTCTTTTATAATGCTAATCTTTAACTAAAAACATCATCTATATAATGGGATAACTTCATAGAGTATAAAAAAATAAAAATATTCCCAACTGTATAAAAATCGTCAATCCGTAAACCATTCTATAATTTCCATAACTTAATAATTTAAAATGCGTGCGGAACAAATTGGAAGAAAAAAAAACTGACAGGCTTGAACAAGATTTTGGTTAACATGCCCATCTAAAATGATCGTCATCAGTCAACATCAGTCAAGGTTAGAAGGCTCGATGAAGTTTTTATGTGTTTTTGTCTTGCCACCAATACGAACCATGTCATGAATCTATCTATGAATTGAATAATTGAATATGTATCTAAGGGTAATCTAAGGGTATGTATGTAAGGCTAAGCACGTGCTACGATTTTAATCGTTGCGATTTCTAAAATGCGAAATTAAATTGCAAACGAAATTTGTTTTTCAAGCGAATTCTCAAGTGATTTTTTAACGCAGTGCGCGGACTCTAGTATATTGGTATTGTTCACAGATTTGCCATTATTATCCACAATTATTAAAATTCGTAGTGCGCGCTAAGCCTAATATCATCGGGTCGAATAATGATGTGAAAGGCATGTTTATATTAATCTCATATTGTCCAAGAATAATGAATACTACTCGTTTTACATCATGACGCTCTCTTTCAGCTTTCCAAGCTAAGTCTCCATTCTTTTCTCTAATTTTCTAAATATCAAAATAGTGTTTATCTCATACATGCTATCAACTCATAAAATAATCACGGAGGTCGGTTGTTAATGCCAACCGGACACAAGATCTACAGCCAGTACCTACCTATAATATTTTTTTCACTCTTGCTCGAAAAATCTGTCATTGTATCGTACCAGAGCGGGTATAAAATAGCATATTTTCCTCTAGGGTAAAAAGTTTTTTTTAAATTTTTGTCTGTTACCAACGAGCCTAGAAAAACGAAAGTCTTTATTCATAAGTAGAAATATCATGAATTTAATCATGATTATTCTACTTTCATGTTACAATAATAACAGTAATATTCGACTTATTACTGTTTCATAAAAAAGAACATTTTATTTTTGAAAATGAAACTAAAAGCGGCAATCTCTTCGGTAGAATGCGTGCATTGCGTTGCGGCTACAGAAGTAAAAAAGTAAACTATTTAATATTGTATTGGATTATTTTATTTTCTCGCAATCGTAGTGAAAAGTAGAGTGTAACACACGGCGCTAAAAACCCATTATAACACGGTTTCTATTTACTCCCTCGCTACAGCTCGGGAGTAAAACTATCTCGTATACATAATGGGGCATTTTAGCCCCTTGTATAACAATCACTATTTCGGTTGTTGTGTTTGCTGTTTTCAGCTGCGACAATATCCCGCTCAGTTAAATATCTTACTTACAGAAATAAAATCATTTAAGTTTTTAGTTTAGCACCTAACATATGTAAAGTTAACAAAGTTTCATTTCCATAATTGTGATGCAAATTCAATAACAGATGACAGCGGTACTACACATAATTAGATAGTTTTTATAGTAGATACATAAAATGAAGTAAGGTATTCTACCATCTACAGCACCACACAATTTTACAATCAGAGTTTCTAAATCACAACACAGGCAAGTTAATAGGAACTAAATAGATTAGTCGCGGCACAAATTAAAAGTATTAAAGTGAGAATCGATCATAGGCTCAAAGGCCTTGCTTCCAGTTTTAGATTTGTCGCCTTCAAGACATCGATATTTATCATGGAACTATAAATTAGTCTTGACGACTTAATTTTCATTTATTTTAATTTTGGCCTCGGACTCAAAGTCGGTAAGGTCGTTATATGAGTCATATATACATTTTAATTATCAATTAAGTTGGATATTGAATAACGTGTCCATAATATTTATTTATCAGTTGCATTGCACTGTTGCTTGTGACTTCGGCTACCTATCCAAAAACAAAATTATTACTTGTTAAAATTTTGGAAAAATCATCTACTTTTTAATATTTGTAAAAATGTGAGCATCATGTATCTACCACATATCTAATTTACCTGTCTTTGCATTATATTTAATTCTTTTTATCTATTGTGGTATAGTAATTTTATTCTAGGTGCATCGTCTTCACATATAATTATATAATTCATGTGAACCTACATAATATTGCAAAACATTTTAAAAGAGTAACGGTGGAGTTTCTTGCCCATTATTCTCCATACGAAACTACCTTTTTGAAGGGGCAACTACAATCAATTATATTTTTTTGTAAATTTTGACGTTCAAAAGTGCCTTTTATGTGCCTATTTGAAATAAATGATTTGACTTTGACTTTGACTTTATCCCTCGTTAATCCCGTACAGATCTTATATGTGTCTTCACTGGCTCAGGTTGTCAGTCAGTCACGGTTAATAAGTAATCTCAGAGTCCAATAACTCAATATCTGTCTGATTATCTTTTCGACGGCTGAGTGATAAACATGATGTTGATCGACACGAAACTATATCGCATTGTAGAAGACGAGCTTGAGTTCAACAAATTGATGCTGTTCAAGAGTATGGTACCTAATACAAGAGCTGTGACTCTAGAAACACTTTAAATGGTGATAATCGTTTAAAATTTGATGGCCAACATTTTATTCAAGAACCTGCTATCGTAATCTGAGCTCTGACAGTCCGAAACGGTTACACCGGTGTTGCCTTTGGCATGGATGACGGGAACACCTAAATTACGTCGACTGCTTTAGGTCGAAGCAACATAGTTACGGTCTGTTCCAAAAATATCTGAAGGAAATGTAAACAAACCCTGTTCAGATTAAATTCTTACGCGATCGCTCACTAAAGGGAACTTGTTACACATCCATCTGTATTAAGAAGGTTTCAACTTTATATCTCACGACTTTTTCAACAATTGTTGTTTGAATAACATTATTAAATACTAATTGAAAAATCATCGTTGTAAAGTGTGGTTATAAAATTAATCTCAATTGTCAAACGAAAAAAAATCTTTAATGTGATTTAAAATTAGCATGGAATAAAATAGAATACTCTTTATTATGTACACCATAAAAATTACAGAAAATGTAGAAAATTTGCATAGGGTGACACAATGGGCAGTCATATCGCTGAAAGCAATATTTTACAGACAACCTTTGGATGGATTAAAGAGAAAAGGAGAGACAATACTGCAGGTAGTCAGTGGTGTACCATTTACATATACAATAAATACATACATAAAATATATACTTATAAACATGAAACAAGCACAAGGAAACGAAATGTAGTGATGATGTTTAATGAGAGAGGAAGTGTTGTAGAGTTTCGGGTTTAAGTATTCAAATAATCAAATCAAAGGTACGTTTCGTCACAGGTACGTTTTCTGATCCATTTAATTACATTTTCATCAGATAGTTTTAGAACAGACTATACAGGTGTTTTGCTTAGTGTTACGCTGCATGCTAGATGATGTCATGCTGATGATGTGTTCTCCAAGGGACTAATGCATGGTTTTACTATTGCAATGGCCTTAAAGAAGTTTCTAGTGTGGCTTCGGCCTCAGGTAGGTATAGCTGCATCAATCTTTATATATATAAAAATTACGTGTCACGTTGTTTGTCCGCGATGGACTCTTAAACTACTGAACCGATTTTAAATTTGATTTGCACACCGTGTGCGATTTGACCCAACTTGAAAGATAGGATAGGTTACATCTCAATTTATAGTCGCAATATTATTTTATTGCAAATTATTTGTCTATTATTTGACTGTCACAATTATCTGTTAGCTCCAAACGATTCTAACAGATGGCGATATCTGTTGACTGGATTGAGTAATTATTCAATAGATGGCGCTATGTTAAAATACAAACGTTTCATATAAGCTACAATTTAATAGCATAACCACCACGTGTTGCTGAGGCTAAGGTATAACCTAAATTTATTTTGTAATAAACGAAATACAGTGAAATAATATTATAAAGAGAAAATATATGATTGTTTGTTTGTATTGAATAGGCTCTGAAACTACTGAACCGAATTCAAACATTCTTTCACTGTTGGGAAGCTACACTATCTCCGGGTGACATAGGCTATATTATATTATGCTTTGCTACCCGGGCGAAGCCGGGGCGGGTCGCTAGTATAATATAGAATTGAGATGTGACGATACTACAGCACAAAAGTATCATATTTTAATGGTGGAAATGTGTCAATTGTATCATGGCATGCTATTTTGCTATTGATTTATGTAACTTTATAATTTATAAACTTTATTGATGTTACATAACAAAAATACTGTTGCTACGTCATTTCATGCTTCACGGTAGGCACGAATAAGCTGTGTATCGCTTTTCTGTACTTCTCTAACGTATGTAAGTAGAAATATTAAATTGCTGAGTACTATCGTGTCCAGCATTCGTTTTGCCAGAAGCCTTTCTAAATAATGATGTACTTACCTGTACTTAGCTTATTTTTACAGACAACCTTTTTCTTTTTTGTTAATTACTTATGACTATCATTCTGGTGCAAATTCTACCTTATTTTACTTATTTATTCAAGATATTCAGTGGAATTTTTAAACAAGATGCATGTTGTTGAATTGTGAACTTATATTTATTCCTACCTAGCCATCCAATAATCTAGGTTTAAATATTCATCTAACAATGCTAATATATTTCAGCAGATGTTCTAAGATTCTAATAAACCACTTGCCACAGTGAAATCGAGTTTTTTATCGAGTTGAATCGTAAAGCTGCGTTCATTAGATTTGACCTTGCCCCATAGTTGGCCTGCTAAATGAGTGTCAATGTAAATTGAATTAAATGTGCTATCAAGACATGCATTAAACTCGTTTAGCTTATATGGAGAGAAGACATTTAATTTGGACTTTTTGAGACGTGGGATTTTACTTTTGAATTGTATCTGCGTCGTTTGTCTCGTGGTCAGAAGCGCTACTCTTGAGCATAAGGTCCTGGGTTCGATTCCCAGGCCGGGTAAACTGTTGTTTTCCATAAGGAATTTCTCAGTAGCAGTAGCCGTAGCCGAGTCTGGATTTGTGCCCGGTTGATGGCAATAGGCTAGCCCCCTATTATATGCATGGGAACTTAAACATAACTGGTGAATAGTGAGTATACTTTAGGTACACCTCTGCCTAATCCTTCGAGGATTAATGGCGTGATGTTATGTTCTTTAATGTGCTTAAGATTTTGATTAATGGGAATGTAGGTGAGAATGGTAGATACCTATTTCATATTGAAAGCTTAGCAAAATGTCTAAATTAAATGTTAGATCCTTGATTGTTTATTTAAGATGTGAAGGACCGAAACCAAATCTTAGCTACAACCGTAACAGTTTTCATATTATATCATGTAGGTAGGGATCGTCCAGTTTAAAATTGCACGCCCCTCCGCTGCTTGTTGCATACGCATTTCAACTGTTTGTATAGAATGTTTGTGGAAGTTTGTTTTTTGTGCAGTTTTAAATTAGACGATCTCTACCTACTATAAGGTAGAATACCAAATGCGATTATTTTTTAAAATTAACCAGCCCATCAAGAAAACACAGTATGCTCTTAGAATACTTGTAGGTAACTGTAAAGGCGTGAAAATTTAATGTCACAACACACCTAAACAGTGTTAGTTCATACTTCAATGTTTAACCATGGACGAGCAAAACATGTCGGATGGAACTCTGCTAAGACAAAACTGAGTCCTGTTTTATGTGTGAATATATTTATGTATGAGTGTTGCCGTTTGCTCGCGTTTTGGCCAACCGTCGGCGTCGGCCGAATAATGTGTGAATGTGTGCGTACAGCGGCCTGTCCGTACAGCGAGCTGACCGACTTGAGGGACACAGTTTTTTTCTAGCAAGAATCTGTCCGACTTTTTTTGTTCGTCCATGTGTTTAACTAATACACTAGAAAACCTGTTTCCTTCCCAATAACAATGTATCTATTATTTACGTAAGTAGGTACTTATGTTTCCTCTGTTAACTAAGCAAATGGTTAAATACATAAATATGTACATAGGCAGGTACTGTACACTAAGTATTTACTATTTATCTTACTAGATATTAACTTGTTTAGTATTGGCCAACATTTGCTGAATCATACATTTTGTTTCCTTAGAAACTTTAAAATAATTTTACGACACTTGTCGACTATATCTGATGGTGATGACTGTAACATGCTGCTCCACCCTACCTACATAACACACTGTCTATCACAATCAGAATCATTTTGAAGCCTATTGCTAATCCATTGCTTCATATGTTCGAAAAATGTGTCTGCCTCAACAACGTAAATAACGCAATGAATGTTGTTGAACTGTCAAAATGAACCTCATTCCTACTGTTAGTGTGTTACGTAATTACCCCGCAGGTTTAATCATGCCACTAACAAGTTGTAATTTAAGTAATAAAATAAATCCGTAACAAAGTTATGTAGCTTGATATTATTCTTTGCTTTTCACGATTTGGTAGAAACACTACATAATTACATATACATTATACTCGTACATACATTGGAAGTATTATAGCAGGCCCTGCAGTCTCGACAAATATAACGACAAAAATCGGTCGTTAAGTCTAATCGATGTCAAATTTCTTTAATAGATTTTCAAACTTATGCTTTCGAAATAAAGTTGAAAATCTATTAAAGGAATTTGACAATGATACGACTTAGCGACCGATTTTTGTCGCTGTCTAATGTCGAGACTGCCGGCCCAGGCTTTTTTCAAAGGTTAAATCTTCTGTAGCTGGGTAGCGATAGGATTCGATAATTGGCTTTTGTAAATAATTAACGTTTAGGTAATCTTATTAGTTAGGTATATATCCACTCTTTGACATGGACTAGAAAGGCAAGGAACAGGGAGAATTTGGAGGGGTTGGAGGAGGCCTTGACCGAAGGGCACACAGAGACTCAGAACTGATATTAAACGTAAATGATAAATAATTTTATTTCTGTTAATATTTAACATATTTTAAAAACTAGATGAGGTCGGCGTTTCCTATCGTCTAGATATAATCTTGGTTAGATCATGTGAAGACCATGTTCTTCCTTAGATTTGTGTCAGAAATGTTCTTTTGACGAAAAACCACACAGATTGAGTGGACCTGTCCAGTCAGTGCACGTGTTTTGTATACTATCACTCTGAAATAAGGTTAAATATAAATAAATAAAATAAATCCACTTCTACGGCTTAACAAGAATTATTATTAAGTCTCAGACAGTCCCGACTTAAATATTTGATTGAAATTTACAGATATTATTATCTAATATTTCAATGAGTTTCAAACAAAATATCTTAGTACATCTAAACTTATACTTACTTAACATTATAAGACTGCAATCAAAATCATAATGGTCGAATTAACCCATTTACTAAATCTCAAGAGCACTCGAATCTGAATAGCACTCGAGTCTGTAATGTTGCAATTCAAACAAGATGGACGGATTTAGACTCAAATTAATACTAAACTGTAGTGGAATGGGATGTTATTAACATAGAAATATACATAGACTAGCTTTTGCCCGCGGCTTCGCCCGCGTGTATGTTGGAAATTATCCCACGGGAACGTACTACTGTGATAAAAAGTATACTTTATGTTAATCCAGCGGGGTAATTGCGTAACACACTAACAGTAGGAATAGCTTTCATTTTGACAGTTCAAAAACATTCATTGTGTTATTTACGTTGGTGAGCAGACAAATTTTTCGAACATATGAAGCAAAGGATTAGCAATAGGCTTCACAATGATTCAGACTGTGATTGATAGTGTATTACGCAATTAGGGTGCTGTTTATAAACTATATTTGTGCAAAATTTCATCCAAATCCGTTTAGCCGTTTTTGCGTGATTGAGTAACAAACATACAAACTTACACATTTAAAATGTTAATAATAGTAGGATTTGAGAAATGTATATACTTAACTCAATTTAAAGTAGAATTAGTAATTAAACAGTAATATGCAGATGAATCTGATGTTAATGTTATCGGTCTAGTTATTGTATTTTCGTAAGTAGGTATATCTTTCTTGAGGAGTGTGGAATGAAATTGTAATTTATTAAGTTTTATTTTATTTTATTTCATAAGGAAAAACAGCAATAATATATCAAAACTAACCGGCAATAATTTAACATTTAACTTACCAAATATACCACCCACTACATTTCCCACAGATTACAACTACATATATACAAACTGGTGACAAACGTCACTGTAGTCAGGGCAAAATCACTTAAATGCACAAAAGAAACTAAAACTAACAAAAAAAAAAAACTTGTTTATGTATTGCATCCTACGGGTCCTTTAATATCACTTAAGCCACGGACACATTACGCTGTCGTGTTGTGTCGTGACGCGGGATACACCAATCAAACTGATCTGTTCAGGACTACGTCAAATTACATCGAATTTTGATTGGCTAACACTGCGTCAGAAGGCGTCACGACACGACACAACACAGTAATGTGAATCTGGCTTTAGGTTAGTATTTTCAGGGGCAGCACTTGGCTTTGGCCTGTGTTATACTAAAAAACCGGCAAATCAGGGAGCCTACTTTCTTAATCTGTCAAAAACGATACGGATCCGTCCGAAAGTAGTTTGAAACTTTGGAGTGAACCCTACGCCTGATTAATTAACTTTTTCGGACAGGTAAAAACATATCGGGAGTAGGGACAACGTCACATCGTGGTGTCATTCAATCTTAGGTCGGGCCCCAAACTAATCTTATGTCCGTAGGTGATACGGAGTAGGATACGCCCGTATCGTCGGCCGAAACTACAGATTTCGTGTTCAGAGAATAGACCCCCAGAGCCGAGATACAAAAATGTATACTAACAAATAATAATAATTTGCTAATAATTAATGATTTGTTTGCCTTTTTTTTGGTTGGGAAATCATCAAATAACTTCTCCCGCTTTGGGCGGAGCGGGAGGGCGTGTCAGGCTTTTACTGACTACTACTAATTATGACTGGTAGATTTAAGGCTTCCACAGACAGGCGCGACGCGACAGCGCTACACAAAGGCGCCGCTTGTCGCGCGACACGCGGTGCCTTTGTGTCGGGCGTCGCGTCGCGCCAGTGTGTACGAGCCTTTAATTGGATGTGTTCTAGGATCATACAAGTTTACTTGCAGTTATTGGTTGGACTTTTGGTAACCTGCGGGGTAATTACGTAACACACTAACAGTAGGAGTGGGTTCCATTTTGACAGTTCTACAACATACATTGCGTTATTTACGTTGTTGAGCAGACAACTTTTTCGAACATAAGAAGCAATGGTTTAGCAATAGGCTTCAAAATTATTCAGATTGTGATGGATAGTGTGTTACGTAATTAGGGTGCTGGAAACAATTAACTTCACGTTCAGTCTTCCGAGTTTTCATGTAGTTAGTTATTTAATTTATTACCTAGTGTAAATAGTTAGTTGTATAATAATATAGTTAATAATGTAGATACCTATAGTAATTTTGTTTTTCTTTTCTTTTTCTTATGCGGCTTAAACATATCAGGCGAAATAAGGGTGTACTAAGTACACCTCTGGGGAAACATGCATGATGTTATTGTGGTCGATTTTATACGTTCAATAAAGTGTTAATTCACATTCGTTTTCTTTTTAATCTTAGCTATTGATTACAATAGGTTAATCTAAATTGCCACCATAAATGATAAATGATTTTATTTCTGTAAGTAGGTTTGTACAAACACTTTTACACGTCAATCATATTTTAAAAACTAGATGAGGTCGGCGTTTCCTATCTGACTACTCTGAGAAGAAAGGCCGAAACAAACTCAGAGGTCACAGTCTCTTTTAAAGTCCAGACATAATCTTGGCAGATCATGTGAAGACCATGTAGATTTGTGTCTGAAAAGGTCTTTTGAGGAAAAACCACACAGATGGAGTGGACCTGTCCAGTCAGTGCAGGCATTTGTCAGTAATCGTGCAGCTCAACTTAGAACTTAAGGACCTCAACGATTCGACGAACAAAGAAAGGACATTAAAATTTTGGCCATAATACTTAAACAGAAAATTATCAGAATCCGTGCCTAGCGCGCATATTCGTAAAGGGATGACACTCAGGACTCAACAAGTTAAGGTGTTAAGTTAGGTGAACATTTAAAACCTAACTTAACATAAAAGCACATAATGTTAACAGAACTACCCTGTCCAAGTACAAAGTCGTGTGAACTAAGCATTCCCGCTGCGCGCGAGTATTTATAGCCGGGATACAACAACAAACGCAACTCGTGCGCGTCTGCGTACAGATTGCAAAACAGGTATAGTTGTTATTTGATAGTTGATAGGAATCGATATTCCAGTTTATTTACTTTTTCGTTACGTCAATTGAGTAATTGATAGATAAGTATCTTGTAGGTAATGATAATTATTAAGTAGATAATACAAATACTGTGTTAGCCAGCACCCTAATTGCGTAACACACTATTAATCACAATCTGAATAATTCTGAAGGATATTGCTAATCCATTGCTTCATATGTTCGAAAGATTTGTCTGCTCAACAACGTAAATAACGCAATGTATGTTCTTGAACTGTGAAAATAAAGCCATTGCTACTGGTAGTGTGTTACGCAATTACCCCGCTAGTTATAGATAACTTGTCACGAGCTAAAAGAATGTTGCTGAAATAATTTTCAAGTTTACAACGTTGGTGATGGGATAATTAATTGATTAAAGAAAGGTGTGTGTCTTCATCGATAACGAGCGGCCGGCATAGATTGTCCTGCCTCAAACCTGCTCCAAACTAGTGTCACTTTACCCACTTGCAGGAATAGCCCCTCCTGAGGTCTGTGCTATAAAAGCTAAAGCAGGAGAAAGACTTCGTTCTCTCTACGACGTAACGAAGCTGAGGGACAGACTGAAGAGCCATAGCAGTTTCCTCAAGTCGACCATCCGACTACCTGATGGAAACTTATCACTTCTTCAATCATCCCCCTCCAGCTGACTCTGTTGAGCCCGCAGAAAAGCTCCCAGCTGGCCACTAACTGCCATGGCCCAACTGGAAATCCCTTAAACGACTAAGAAGCCAGGTGGACCTCTGCAGGTACAGTCGCCAGCACATCAAGTTACCACAAGCTGTCAGATTTTCTCATTCGATTTTGAACTTAATCATCCACATTTTAAGGTTTAAAATCGTTTTGGGAAATTTGACAGTTTCGTGTAGCTTGACCTGCTGGCGATTGTACAACTTAGTCTGGAGGGGGTACTTCGATGAGCCACAGTGCTACTGTGGAGCCACATCACAGACGATGCCTTACCTTTTGTCGTGCTCTCTGTGCAATAACACCTGCACTATGAAAGACCTTTGCGAGGTCAACGCTAATGCCATCGAAAAGGCCGAATTCTGCGGGGTAATAACGTAATACACCAACAGTAGGAATGGCTTTCATTTTGACAATTAAACAACATTCATTGCGTTTTTCACGTTGTTGAGCAGACAAATTTTTCGAACATTAGATGCAATGGGTTAGCGATATCCTACAAAATGATTCAGACTGTGATTGATAGTGTGTTCCGCAATTAGGGTGCAGGTTGAAGCTTATTTAAAACTAGCTACACCCCGCAGTTTCACCCGCATTAGTTTCGATTCCGTGGGAATATCGGGATAAAAAGTTTTCGATTTCCTAATCCAGGTCATGGTCAACCCAAGTGCCATATTTCATCACAATCCGTTCAGCCGTTTTAGCGTAAAAGCGAAACAAACAAATATACAAAAAATCTAATATGTTTCTTTATATTATTAGTTTAGATTATAGATACTGCCGCGAATCATATTTAGATCAACATACGACGTGATACTGACCAGCAAATTGCAAAAAACGTAAGAAAATTTGAATTTCGCGGGCTACCTTGGCGCATCCCCATACATAAGAAAGGTCATCGTTGCAGATTTGGACATACTCATTTAGTAGGTAGTCCAACAGTTTACAGGTTAAAATAATACACATAATTACATAAACTCACGCCTTCTTCCCATGGGGGTAGGCAGAACCTACAGAACGCCACCTGCTACGATCCTTACATACTCAAAAGAATAAAACAATAAGAATATAACATAATGCCTTATCTCCCCGGAGGGTTAGGCAGAGGTGCACCCACATTTGGCCAGTTATGTTTAAGTCCCATATAATACAGGGCGAGCCTATTGCCATCAACCGGGCACAAATCCAAACTCCGGGCTGCTACTGAAATTCCATTTAATGGAAAAACACAATAGGTAACACTTTGCCCGACCTGGGAATTGTACCCAGGACCTCATGCTCAGCAGTACCGCTAGCGACTACTAGACCAATGGGGCAGTCGAGCAGTAAAATAATATCATGGGTTTTATTTTTCACAATAATTTATTATTTATTTATTAAAACTTTATGCACAAGGAAAAAAAATACTGTACAAAGGCGGACTTAATGCCTGAGGCATTTTCTACCAGTCAACCTTAGGGTGATGCAGAGACTAAACATGACAGGTGTAACATAAGGGATAGATAACTTGAAAAATAATAAATACGAGTACTAATACCTACATAGATACATAAATATAACGAAAATAAACTTTGTCAAGAGAAATAACGATGGGTAAAGGAGAAAACCAATCCAGCAAATCAGCGCTGGGATGATTCTGCCAACTTCTTACGAATATGTTCACGTATAAAGGCTCGTACACTCTGGCGCGACGCAACGTCCGACACTAAGGCACCGCGTGTCGCGCAACGAGCCGCGCCTTTGTGTAGCGCTGTCGCGTCGCACCTGTCTGTGGGAGCCTTGACGCTAAATATTATTTCTCCCATACAAAGGGCCATAATTTAAATACATTAGCACACAACTTATTAAACAGGAACTATTTGTAGGACGGCAGTTGTACGAGCATTTTACTGACCCAGTAACTATTGCCTAACCGAGTTACCATTTCTGTAGGGTTGTCATACGTCCCGGTTTGAAGCGTGCTGTCCCGGTATCCCGGGCATTAAGAAAATTGTCCCGGTTTGACCATAATTTGTCGATAGGGATCGGGACTAGGTAAATGGGCATGCATATACGTAGTATGGACGATCAGTCGCATTTATAATCATAAAATATCATGCATTATACGTTTAAGCTCAAAAAACGTTGCTCCAAAAAGCCGGAACATCATAAAAATATGAATGGGCACTGAAAAGTAGCACCGAGTAGGTATAAACAAATTTTGTCGATCGCTTGTTTTTTCTTCTTAATATTTTACGTTTATGTTGATTTTGTCATTATTTAATTTTGGTTTTAATTATAATGTGGCAATGTTAATTAACAGGTACCGATTTATTTATGTGATGTTTATTTTGTCATAATTTAAGTTTGTTTTAAGAACATATTATGTTATTTATACGTTTAATTAAGTACATTATAATATCAAGGTTACCTGTTAGTCTAATGAAAGTTCATTTTTATCTTTACCCACAATACTTTTGCTTCAATTGTCCCGGGAGGTCGACGTATTTATGGCAACCCTACATTACTGGTTCAGTATCATTCACAACATATTAGATCGCGGACACTTTCTACGCATTTATTATAGGTCTATCTTAAAATGAAACGTTATGTAATATTAATTACTGACCTACTGTTGTATTATTATTGCAGAACTTAATTGTTTTCTCTTTCTAACTTGCCTTAAATTTTGTCGGTGCGCTGTCTGCCCAATCCTTCTGGGAAAGAAGGCGTGATGTTATGTAATTTGTTTTTATTTGTTGCTGTGATTTTAAATAAACAATAGGTACTATCAAAGAAGTCGCACAAGCTTTACATTGTAAAAATAAATTGACGATCAATTTGATTTAGGGCAACACCCCCAGTTTCTTGGACTGAAGATTCATAGTTCCGTGTCGTGTGCTTGACGGTAGCTTGATTATAATGAATAAACACAAATTCAAAACAAGATCACGTTTCAAGCAAAACAAGATCACTTTTCAAGCAATCTGAATCAGTTGGTGGCAAACGGGGAAGTAATAAGTATAGCATATTTTGTGTCAGATCATCCAGTGCTCTAATTTAATTTGCAGTTGATGGCAGTGGCGCACTAAGCCTGTCGGGGGCCCGGGGTGGCAAAACTTAACGCACCTGCCGCCCTTCCTTAGTCCGTCAGTGGTTGATGGATAAGAGGGTCTTGACAAAGTCACATTCTATTAGCGATAACGACGATGGCAAAGTCAAAATTGTATTGATTAGTGCTACCGAAAAGCATATGTTAATCATGTTGAAAGTCGTTGTAGACATACGAAATGCCTTGAAAGCGATTGCAACTTGTCTAGGCCTTAAGGCTTTCCAGAAAGAGTGTTTTTCCAATCCTAATAAAAATCATGAACGCATAGAAAGGTAGGTAGGTTCTTGATTATAGTTGTCACGTTTTATAAGGCAATAGCGGTTATTGACCCACGTACATTTTCTAGCATTTTTAATTTCAAAATCTGAAATAAAGTCTATCAACGTTCCGAATCAATATCTATCGCGATCTTCAACATGTTCCAATAAAGAAAAACCCATACATAGTTTATTATTTGGAGATCTACGGAGATATATTACGGAAAGGGCAATGACTCCTATTGCCATGCTAAAACGCGACAACTATACTTAAAAGGATTACTAATACCAAAAAAAGAAACGCTTTTGCTTAGCAATCTTGTTAAGTCTTATCTTGCTAACGTTACCGCAAGAACAGCCGGATTTAACGCGTTAGCAGTTGAATCCTAATTGATCCCGTGTAAACATGTCTATCTTTAACGGTAATATTACAGGAGACATGTTTGTAAATAAAATACATTTTGTAGTGATTAATACATTGGGTGCATTAGAATGAAATTATGACTATTACTCAGAGATAAATATAAGATACCACTGGATTGCGCTAAACATCATTAGGATAGGTCAGGGATAGCTATTGGTCTTGAAGCTTTCCAACCTAATTAGACAACTGGGATTCGTGACGTCATTTCAAGTTATCATCATAGGTAGTTACAACATCTAATAACTTACGAACGAACGTAGGACTTGGAATATACTTCCAAGTCGATTGAGAGCGTCCGGTCTTCACCAAGTGCAAAGGGCATCTGATAGAAATTCGACGACTGACGAAACACGAAGTTTGCCGAGGGACATTAAGAAAATAGTTGTACTGTACTTACTTAAAAGATAGATAGATTTTTTACGGTTTCGTACACCAACGTATGACCTAAAGGCGCTTAGAGCTGGCCGAATTCCACCCAGTTGTCAAATCATCTTGGTTGGCTAATAGCTGGTCGTGAGCAAGCGTGGTCAATGCTCGATCCTTCTCTGTTTGAGAAAAGGCCTTCACCCTGCAGTGAAACAATTGCAGGTTACCTAAGTATTATAACAATTACACAATCCGACCGCCATCTAACCTTAGCAACTCACCTATTACTAAACAATGCCAGGGCGAAACTTAATTCTAGGGTACCTAAACCTTAATTTTAGGGTAAACCTTAATTTTAGGGTAAACTTTTGATACGTAGGGTAATCCTTAGATACTTAGGGTAAACCTTAGATACTAAGGGTAAACCTTAGATACTTAGAGTAAAGGTAAACACTATAATTCACCCACCGTATAATCTATTGAATGCTTACTGACAATACACAGCCATAATGTAGGAACAAGATAGAGTGTTATAGATAAACTTTATAGGTAACACGTTGGCAGATCCTAATATAGCGCACAGTCACTAGATGCCATGGGTTTAGTAATAATTGAAATTGAAATTGTTTAATGAAATATTTGATGTACACAAATGTTTACAATATTAGGGCCTTAAACTAAAGGCATATTATAATTTGATTCTACCTGGACTAGGAATAAACCTGTATTTCAGGTATCTCACACAAGTTAAACATAAAAAAAAATCTTTAAACAAATACTTAGTAAATTACTTATCTTATAAACTATGGCTTTATTCAAATTAAAATAGTTAGCTTACTTAACAAATTTCCTGCTTCATCGTAGGTAACTAAGACATGTTTTGCTTCTATATTCTAGGATGACTTTTGCAATTAAGAAATTTTTAACGCATAGATACAAACAAGATCGCTTTTATTTAGTTGTACAGAATTTGCCGTGTCAATAAAATGGAAGGATTGCATAATTACAATCTGTAATACAAATTATATAAACTAAAGTTATTTTTTTGTCTTATAATTTAGTACCTAAAGGACATTATACTAATTGAAAGTTAAAGTCTCCCGCAGACAGGCGCGGCGCGACAGCGCTACACAAAGGCGCCGCTCGTCGCGCGACACGCGTTGCCTTTGTGTCGGGCGTCACGTCGCGCCAGTGTGTACGAGCCTTAAGAATATAACATAAATTAAAAAGGGCTTAGAAATAAACGTCGGCACTCTATGCGACCTCATTATAATCTATGGAATGTATGTATCTAGTCTCCGCTATTTTCTTTGCTGGGCTATCTTGATCGCCTGTTTTGTGATTGCTCGGTTTTTTTTAAATCGCAAGCATGTTGCACACAGTGTCTGTGTGTGTGTGTGATTAACATTCACTTCTCAAAGTTATTGAGAACAAAAAAACAATCTACCGAGTCTTTTCCCAACTATGTTGGGGTCAGCTTCCAGTCTAACCGGATGGAGCTGAATCAGTATTCTACATGGAGCAACTGCCTATCTGTCCTCCACGACGTATTTGACTCGATAGCTCTTGGTAAGACTGGTTGTCAGACTTAGGCTTCTGACTAATCGTAACGACTGTCAAAGATTTACGAATGACAGCCGTGATCAACGGGTTAACGTGGTTTCTGAGGCACGGAGAGGTCTCGATATGTAATAGATGGACACCCATCCACGAACCGACCGCGGCAAGCGTAGCTTAACCTTCCATCGACTCGTGCGGCAGTTATTATTTAGCCACGAGCCTTCATTAAGGCTCGAGCGTTCACAGTTGAACGCAGGTGTTTTAAATTAGTCATCTAGGAAAAATTATAATGGCAACTGTATTAGAGTTAGAATTGTTTCTATGTTTATAAACTTTGCGTATACCTGTGTGCTTTCAAAGAAGAAATACTAAAACTAGTCAGAAATTGGAATATAAGTATTAAGATTTGAAGCATCCTTCAATGCACTACCTAATGTAACCATGCGTCCGTCTGTCTGTTACCTCTCACGCCTTAACGGCTTCATGGATTTCGATGAAATTTGGCACACGGATAGACTATGACCTGGGTTAGGACATGGATATTTATCCCGGTAGTAGGTACGTTCTCGTGGGATAATTTCCGATCTCCACGCGGGCGAAGCTGTGGGCAAAAGCTACGTAATAAGTTATAATTACAGCACCTAAAGAGCCCCGAAGATGGAACCTTTTCAGTATACATGCTACGATGAGACCCCAGTAGATTATTCTATATTTTGTGAATGTGAGTTGTAGACGTAACTTGTAGACTTTAGATCTGTAGACCATTTTCTATTTTGTTAATTACCAGTTACTTGTTGACAGCCCTGCACTGTCCTCCCATACCAATGTAATTTGAAAACATTGTAAAAGTCAATTATTTTTAAAAGAGTAACCGTGGAGTTTCTTGCCGGCTCTTCTCCATAGGAAACGACCAATTGGAACCGTGCACCTACCTTCTTCGTACGTTCCATAAGTGCCCATATAGGCTATGTGAAATAAAATATTTTGATTTTGAATATGCAGGTAGTTCGTGGGGAATATGAGCAAAAGAAAACACAATAATTCAAATTTCAATAATGATCTAAAGGTTAGTATACAAAAACTTAAAAACTACTAACTAATTAACTTTGTATTTGTATTTAAGTACTAAACTTAAATACAAATACAAAGCACAACACTCATCAACAAATCTAATTTTATGCACAAAATGCCCCTGTGCTGAGACACCCCGCTCCGTCAAGATAACCAATAGGGAGGATACCTCCCTAAAAGATCACTAGACGAACAAAATGCCTCAACACAGGTGCACGTACATCTTCAGCTATAGTTTTCAGGATGCTGTTGTGACTCCCCCGCACCCTCCTCATAAGTGACACGACTTTTTGCGAATGACGGCATGAAAATCGTCAGTATGTTAACCAAACGGGTAAATAATTAAGTTAATAATGGATTAACTAAACGGTTTACTAAGAAGACGTGTTGTGATCATTTCCGCGGTTTATCAATCTACGTTGAAGAGGTGGTTATTGCAATCCTTCACCATCTTAAACTGTCGCGGGTATTTTAAGATATATTCAACAATAGTTAACTGTATTTAAAATTATGTTCATAAATGTTGTGCCCAAATGTAATAAATAGTGAGTATGAGTAATCCAGCAGACTTAGCACGAGCACCGTTTTGTCGACGGTAGAATAGACAAAAATGACGTTCCGTGTAGACAGTACGATGGCAGCAAAGTAGAAAGAGGCAATTGAACTTTTTATGAAATTCACTCTTTTACGTAATTCGATTCAGACATCTTGTTTTGTCCTATGATTTTTTTCTGTTTGATTCTCAATTTTTACTGATATTGGTCACGTATATAAAGACAACTACAACAATCTTTCTCAAAGTGTCGAAATACCGTATTTTTTAACAAAACAATTTACAGAAATAGTGGCCTTATTGGCCTTGGTAATGGTGCCGATTCTCTTGTCACAAATGCCTCTAAACTAGACTAAAAATCACCAAAATTTTGTTTATTCTTGTTTTTCTTTTATTTTGCTTCTACCTCGAAAATGGTATGTCCTATCGCAAAAACAATGTAAATTTCGACCCCCTTTATAAAATCCTTAAACCCCTAAAACTCAACATGTAGGTACTTAATAATTTTTCATATTTTCCATACAAAAAGTAAAAAAATAAATTTTTACCATTCCATGTTTATACTTTGTGGCCGTCGAGTAAAAAGTTTTCTACTGTCTTTAGCATGGCGATTAAAAAATCAAATTGTCTTCACTACCATAGACGACTGTCAGTTGACAGTGTGATTTTGACAGTTTGAGATAGAAAACTTTCTTCTGAAATAGTTTACTCAGAAAAGGACCTAGACAATGATCGGTAGAAACGAAAGACAAAATGACAGATTGTAGAAGGATTTCTACGGTGCGATGGCAAAAATTGAGAAATGAAATGTTACTTTGTATAGAAATAGCTGTGTCTATTCTTCGTAGAAATAGAAAGCGTCATGCTAAGCCTGCAGGCGTGGTAAAATAACAAATGTTCTAAGATTAGTTCTGCAGCGCGTGATTAGTTTTGCGTGGTCAACAATGAACTTAATTAGTGCACTGCGTTGTGTAGGTGAGATTTTATTTTATATATAGTACATACTTGTGTATATAAAGAACCAATTGCCAAAAAAAATACTACATAGTGAACAATAACTTTAATTTCGGAAATCGGTTCTTTGGTTTTTTGCCACCGCCTTCGGAAATTAATTAAAGTTTTTTTACACTTTGTAGTGTTTTTTTTTGGAAGTCGGTTTTCTTTTTCTCTTTTTGTTATAGTACCTAACCCACACAAATTCGTATACTACTACTTGCTATGTAAATAACAGCGACTGCAAGTTATTATAACATCATCAATATACACTAAGTGGAAAAAATACGTATTATTGAAGCTAACTGAAAAATTATCCAAGCAAACTTGATACAATTTATATGAGACCATCCCTGAGGCATACCTTATCTATTAAAAAAAGTTTTCGAAATCGATCCACAATTGCCGAAGACATCGCGTAATAAACATACAAAAATAATATACTGACGAATTGAGAACCTCCTTCTTTTTGAAGTTGGGTAAGAGAGTGAGAAGCTAAGCATGTGATTAGATGTCTTTATTAAATTTAAAACCGGTGAAATTTGCTTCATTTACGTTGCTTGATTAAAAACTCTGAAAAATGTCTTGAAAAATCTTTTATATCTTGCAAATACTTGGTTTATATTATTGGCATGTTCAATATAGGTACCTACCTACCTACTGATGGTAGGATCCTTGTAGTCTGCCTTTTTTCTTATAGCAATGTTGATTATTTCTCAATAACATTTCAAACTTAGACCATGTCGAAGACAATCAACATTTTATATACATATATAAATGACATAAAATTAACAACTAAATGGATTTGCTCTTACCAAGAAAACCCACGCAAATTACAGATGTATGCAAACTCAGTTAACGTCAGAACGAGTGGAAACGAATGGAAATAAAATATATTAATAAACTTGTTTGTCTAAGTACTACCTACGGCGAATAAAGATGATCATCTTAGATCAAACAACGGAGGAAATGAAATTGGCGATCCATAATGCAACAATAATAGCATCCTTGGCATTATCATTAAAATTATGGTTTTACTAGCTGTTGCCCGCGGTTTCGTCCGTGTTGATGTCGGAAAATATCTCCATTGTTTTCATATACGCGGCGCACGCCAGTGAAGCTCCCAGTCGGCATGATTTTTTCCGTCATCTTCAACAATCATCGTCATATTTCAGCCAATTTACACAAAACCTTAATGAATTATACACTTAAAGCACTCATGAATTACTCCGTCTATTAATGAAAACCGTATGAAAATCCGTTCGGGAAGTTTTTTGAGTTTATCGCGTTCAGACAGACATACAGACAGACGCGGCGGGGGGACTTTGTTTTATAATATGTAGCGATAAGATAATTGTATGTCTTTACGTTGCACTTTGAGAATGATGATGATATGAGAATAAGTTAACGCTAATGTTAAGAATAAGATAATGTTAACCGCAAGTTACAGCAATTTCAAACTTAACAGTAACTGAAATTATTATTTGAAAACTGATAATAATTTCAGTTACAGTTAAGTTTGAAATTGCTGTATCTCGCGGTTGACAAATAAATATAATTGAAGTGTCTGTTTGTAATGTAAAAAACCGGCTTTTTACTAAATGCATATTATGAATGTATGTACGGTACTAATAACAAAAAAAGGTTTTTGTTTTTTGTCTGTCTGTCAGTTTGCTCCGGCTATAATCCCCGAAACGGCTGGACCTATTTTGACGGGTCTTTCACTGACAGATAGCTGATGTTATAAGGAATAATATAGGCAATTTTTTGTCCAGATAGCACGTTCCCGTGGGATAATTTCCGACATCCACGCGGGCGAAGCCGCGGGCACCAGCTAGTTACAAATAAAAATGGTCAATGATCACCTATCGTAGATACTTCTAATAGTTTTCCAAACGACTTGGGTATCTATAGTCTGAAATATTACTAAGAGAGAAAATATCTCTGTGTCATTAACAATGTGCACGACTCGATCTCCATTTTAAGACACAATGGTACGAGTACTACACCATTATGTAAACACGTAATTTCCTCAGAAGGTCTATTCCAGCCATTGCAATTCTAAGATATAAAAGGATTGAATACAATTTGGAATCCCGACGCATGAGTCATACGGTTTCCTGCTAAACCACAGAGTAGCTAGGCAATGGAGTTCTGATGTGCGGTGAACCTCACGAACTGAGCCAGAACGAAAATTTTCGTGAGAGGCGACTATATTAGCGAGAAAATTTGGCGAGAATTAGGCAGGTAGGTATAGTAGAGTCACAACTAAATCTCAGACCTTATGCATACTGTGATTTAGTCATCCCATAGCTTTAACATCGGTCTAATAAAAAAGCGATTAACGAATTATCTTACTAAAGGAAAGGTATTAACGGATGGCACAGACTACAGGAATCCAAATCCATTGTGTAAACACCAATCTACTTTTCAGGTGCGATAATTATGATGGTTCCTTTTTTCGTTTAAAAACGCTTAAGTAAAAAAAATTGAGAAGGAAGGCGGTGGGTTCACACAACAATAGGTAAACAACCTGGCACTCCATTTTCTTACTTCTCCTTGTGTTTATCCAGCCCGGGTTATTGGTACGTTCCTGTTTAAGTAATGGACATCTTATAACTTGAGGTTAAATCCGCTGTTTATGCTTTGCGCATTGTTGCTTGATTTAGGATCGTAAGTTATGGTTCTAAGCACGTTGAGTGTCTGTAAATGTCGTGGAGGAATGGAAGCTGTTTTAGAATTCACGGTGGTATAGATACGTGTCTCTAGTTTGAACTGGGCTAGAAATTCTATGGTTGAAATGAATCAGTACGGAAAGCAATAGCTGTTCCGTTGTGTAATGATATTTTCTGTGGATAAAACCGAATAGGTCTCAAATAGTCTGAACTTAATGAGGTCTACTTCTTTGCTATTTTTTTAAGATGAATATTGAGTATCCGGTTTTTCAAAATAAGGTTCCGGATTAATATTTTTGGATACCTTTTGGAACTGGAATAATTACTGCAAATCTTACTTTTGAGTTAAGTATATATCGAGATAGGTCCCTGCATAACAACGTATAAAAAATAGAATATGAAACGTTTTTCCACATATTGATTAGACAAAATGTTAGGCGTCTGTTTGTCCGTTTTCAAGTCCATTTTTATGTACGAAACTTTCCCTCAATCTTATAAATAAACAGTGGCTTGACGGTGTCATGAATTAACTAACCAAAATTGCCTCACCAAGTTTACGCTGCCTATCTTGACGTAATTATCAGGCACTGTGGCAAACTGAGCCTTCCTACATTATGAAATTTTGGGAAATAAGGGAGAAAACATAATTTTATAATGCTTGAATATCTGTGTTTCCTTACTTCAATACAATATTTAACACAATTCTATATTTTATAAAACAATACTTACTTGCTTATTTTGTAAATTAAGAAAGAAGAAATAAAAATTGGTTTATAGCTACTCTTCATTTGTAGACAATGCCGATAGAGACTGAAATATGAAAAATATGTGATTTCCCAGTAAATATGGATTTATTTTTATTTTTAAACCTTTTATCTCCAATTTTTGACTTTACTGTACTTATATTATTATTGTGCTCATCTATATTAAGATTATAAAGATGTAAAATTTGTTAGTGTGTTTGTAAGTTTGTATGTAGGAGGTAATCTCTGGAACTAACGGTCGGATTTGAAAAATTCATTTTGCATTTGATAGCCCCATTCTTGAGGAAGGCTATTTATTTTATTTTATACTATCGCTTGCGTAAAATTTACTTATGGATATTTATCTGAAATAAATGATTTGATTTGATATTGATTTGATATAACTTAATTAAAATGCAACGTCGTCATAGGCAATTAAAACGAGAGTATTTTTTAATTCAATGTCAGATTTAAAAATAGGCCTTAAACTTTGGTTCTAGTGTCCATAAACAGAAGATGGTGATTGCAAAATATCTTATAATTTACATAGTTTGCTATTTTGGTAAAGGTCGACCTCGATTTTGATTAGTTTTGTTAGCTGAGGTGTACCTATATTACACCCACAGTTCGACAGTTATTTTGAATTCCCATGTAATAGGGGTGACCCTATTGCCATCAACCAGGCACAAAACAGGCATCTTCTGGGCACACTCGTTACATCGTAGACGTCATCTATCGCTTTCCGTCAGGCCAGATCGAGGTCAAGCAGGCCCGTTTCCCGATAAGAAAATAAAAAAAAGAAACTACACTCTGGGCTACTACTGAAAAATTCCTGACGAAAAACCCAATAATACTGCCAGAGTCGGGAATCAAATCTACGAACTCATGCTCGGAAGTAGCGCGTGCGAACACAACAGTGTCCTTCTGGATAATTATCATATTTATGTGTTTTTGGATAATATTTCGTCTTATGTATAATGTAAAACAGTATAGTGCAAATAATTTCATTCTATTTTTGGTTCAATTATAACTCAACTGTAATATTTCAGATGTGAAATAGGTTTTCCTTATACGTCGAGTCACGTCATTTGAGTATTACTTATACGTAGATCTATTTTAGCACATACATTATATTAAATTGTCAATAGTAGGTAGGTTGTATTGTTGATGATAATTTAGTATCAAAGTCATTCATTGTTTGTTTAGTTGTTTATTATTTGAGTTCCTAAAGTACAAACGTAGGTAGGTTTAGACATGGAGGACACGCTGGAGCATACGGTGGAGGTCTGCCCGGCTTGGGCAGAGCACCGCCGTGTCCCCGTGGCGGCGATCGGCGGCGGCGATCTCTCGCGTCCGGCCCTGTTCCAGGCCATGGTACGGAGTGAGAGGGAATGGGAAGCCGTCACCTCCTTCAGCGAAGCAGTAATGCTCGCGAAGGAGGAGGTGGAGCGCGTGAGATTGAGGCAATCATTGCGCCCTCGCGCCCCTAGTTGCCGCAGGAGGTGACACCCTGGGCGTCGGGAGTCGATAGCCGACCCCCGGCCACCGCGGGCTTGCGGACGGCGAGCAATGGGCAGCTCGCCGTCCGGTAAGGACGAGGCCCGGGTCGACGGCGCGTCGTGTTCCACGCGCGCCTCAAAGAGATGTTAGCACCATAGACGCGGTCCGATAGGGCCGATGCCTGCCGGGGTCGCGGATTGTTCGAAAGAGTTACCGTGGCCCTGGCGCACAGGCAACTGAAGGAACACCGGTGGATTTTAGTAAGAGTCCGACACGACCTTCTGCTCCGCCCAGAGCGGGAGAAGTCGTTTGATGATTTCCTACCCAAAAAAAAGGAAGCTTTAAACATGTCGTTTCTAAAATTTCAGCATAAACTCAAAAATTGCACTTTTAATCTTTAATTCATGCTTTATTAGTTTGTTATCACATACATACATATAATACACTGACATTAAACTCATAAAATGAGTCGGCAGATGGGGTAACTAGACATGAATATCAAAAACTTTTCCTATGAGACCAACACTGACATATCTAAAAATGTGTGTATCACACAATCATGCCTATGATTCCCAATTCATTTAAATTTTTTGTAATGAGTCATCAGTATAATTTTTACCCTGGATTCAAAGCCAATGAATGCAAAGTCAACCTGTATACAATGTTTTCAACAACATCCTGCGTATTTTTTTACCAGAATCTCTTATCAGCCACCCAGTTCCCGTGGGAGTCAACCTGAAATTGCCCAATGTTTATACACAAAGCAAGATAAGCAGGATTTAGGAAAATGCTATCAAAACAACCTATGGAAGGCGACAATGTTATGAATTAGATCGTCACTCGACCTGATAGTTCAATGATTCTTTACAAAACATACAACGGTTGAAAATTTTCCCTACTTTGTGTGTGAACGGAGAATGTAAACGTATGTTAGTTCGATACAATGTTGTAAGTTATTGTAAGCAATTTTCAATTAATTCAGTAGTATTAATTCAGGAAAAGTAAAACAATTTTGTAGGTAGTTCCCAAGTACCTATTCTCCACGTGTGGCGATACTAAATTGTAGGTGACTACTGTCAGTTCTGCTAAAATATTTCTGACTAGCTAAATATTTTTACCACTGCATCAGCAGGTCTATTCTGTAAAAATCTCACCGTGAAAACCTAGGTGAAGTGATCTTGAAGTGACCTGTCATTTCACCAGCCGATCTATACTGTAAAAATCTCACCGTGGAACCTTAAGTGAAGTGATCTCGAAGTGCCCTGTCATTCCATCAGCCGATCTATTCTGTAAAAATCTCATCGTGAAACCTTAAGTGAAGTGATCTCGAAGTGACCTGTCATTCCATCAGCCGATCTATTCTGTAAAAATCTCACCTTGAAACCTTAAGTGAAGTGATCTCGAAGTGACCTGTCATTCCATCAGCCGATCTATTCTTTAAAAATCTCATCGTGAAGACTAAGTGAAGTGAACTGTCAATAGTGTCAATCCCCAGCTTCGGGTAGAATGACAGCTCACTTCAACATCACTTCACCTAAGTTTTCACGGTGAGATTTTTACAAAAAAGGTCGGCTGCTTCCTCGTATTATAGGTACAGACTATGTTGATACGAGAATAGAAGTAGAAATAGAAAGACATCTTTCCAAAATATTCGCTTCGTAATACATCTATCTAAAATATATTTGCTTTTTTGCAAAGGAAACGGCGACTATTGTAATTAACAGTTCTATATAGCGTATAAAAGTGATTATTACGGATTTTATACGGTTCATGTAACATTAAGATTAAGAAATATCCATTCTTGACTAAATATGATCTCGAATTTATAACTAAGTTCGTAATAAAATTATCCATTCAAGATTCATACTATTTCAAATGATTCTTTATCTATTTTAGGTATTTCATGCCAAAAATTTATCAGTGCACTCTACGTAGGTTATGTACCCTATAAAACTTAAACACAGCAATGCTGCTTGTTCTATGCTTGATTTAGAGCCGTTTCACAAGAAAATCACTAATTATTTACTTTAACAAGTCCAATTTTTCAAAAGCACTTTTTCTCAACTTCTCTTGCTCATATGCTCAAGATCTTCACAAATCGTCCAACGATGACCATCTTCTACTCGAATGGGCCACGTGGGGTCAGTGGCCGGAACATTGAGCCTGATCGTCGATATCCTGTACCTTGCATTATTATTCCCGCCCCGTTCCTCTACTGTTCGATGTTTGACTCAACATGGCCGGCCTGAGGTTTGAATAATTCCGGAGGTTGGTAGCCGTGATGTAATGCGTTGTGTCATGATTTTAAAAGGACATTTTGAAGGACTGTTTTTTTGGGTCAGTCAATGTTTCCGTCTGCAGGAAGCAGCGGTGATTCTATGCGTAAATCACATAAATGTTTTTGATTAAACTTTGTTTTTTTTGCCAGTGTTATTGCAACCAATACTACTATTAACTAAAGTCAACTGTGACAGACTGAAAAAACGAGTCGTAAATTTACCATGTAATGTCTGTAGATTTATGGTTTTAGGTCTTTGTTCATTTGGTCTTTGTTAAAAGTCCTAACTCATAACATATATGCCTTTTGCTAAGAGTCAATCACATCTACGTTACAATAGTTAAGTATAGAAGATCCTATGTAATTGACAGCGAACCCTTTGCTATTTACTTACCTTGCACGAAAGCAAGTAAGGCTACTCTCTACTGAATTTCCAGACACAAAAACTCAATAAACAACGATTTACCCAAACTGGGAATAGAACACACAACCTCAAGATTACAGCAGTCGCACTTCCAACCTCAACACTATTGGAGCACAAACAGATTGCAATAAATAAATCAACTATCAATCTACAACGACAAAAATTGTGCACATTCCATTATTTTTTACTCTTTAATAATAAGATATTAAATCCACTGCCCTCTTAAAATCTGACCCCTGAATATTTTCTCTCGACCGTGTGGTGTTGTAAGCCTGCCTATAGATGTGCACTTTGTCTCGTACACTGACAAGGTCACTAATGTAACCAGGTTACTAGGTTTAAGACGGACAAGTCTTAATACATGCTAAGTTGCGAAGCCTTACGAAGCAATTGTCGTTTATAGCAGGAAAACTTGAAGTAATTGGTAGTGTACATCAAGTGGATTCTGTTGAAGTCTTGATTTTAAATAATTTTGTATTGTTATATTATATATCGTTGTGCCAAGGCTAGACAATCTGATTGATTTGTGGAGTAAAATTATATGTCTTGTTGTAGAAATATGTAACTTTAACTTCAAACTCATCCTTAATGGCTTTTGTGGAAGAGACCCTACAATTTTGCCAATATCACGTAGGAACCCAGGTGCCAGGTGGCCCGCTAGAGGGCCATAACAATAGGAAATCGATAGAGTGAGAGAGAGATTTACCTACAAGAAAAATTACCTGATTTGTTCCAAAAGACAGAAAATTCTAATATTTTCCGTAAGTTTGTCATAGTGTTTGTCATATTGAATCGTGAATAAATGGTGAGTGGTGAATAACATTACTAACAAACATAAGAACTTTTGAGTAAGTAGTCGACGCATTTACGTTCCTAATTTCAAGTTGATCTTCGTGGAGTGGTCAAGACGATCCTTGTTTAAATCAAAGCGTGGACACATTATGATTATTAAAAAACTTGTAACGATCAACATACATTTTGTATCGAATCATTTATTATATTTCATCACAATATAACGTAAGTAGAACCATATATAGTTGATGTACCTATATGCACAACAATACAACAGTAAGAATAAAGGTAATAAATACATTATTAAAACTATTTCAAATAATAAAAACACTTTATTACGACAATTTTATAACATCTACAAGATTTGTTATCGAATAAACTGTCATGTTTGTTGTCATTAATTTGAATAGTAATATTATATTAGAATGAACCTAAGTTACTTTAAAAAGAAAAGCTTAATGTGAAGAAATGCTATCGGTAAAGATTTGGTTTCTTAAGAAAGCGGTGAAGAGACACAGTAACCACTTTCCAATACAAAGAATTTTTTAACCGAATTCAAAAAAAGGGGGAGGTTCTCAATTAGACTGTATTTATTTTTATGTGTGTTAGCTCAGAACTTTTTTCTACATGAACCGATTCGGATGATTCATTTTTACTTGAAAGCTGGTGCTTCTCATGTGGTCCCATATACATTTGATCAAATTCTGACCAGAAGTTTTTGAGTTATCCTTAATACTGCGTATTTTTTTTCCATTTAGTTTATATTGATGATGTTTTAATATTTTTATGTCACTGTTATTTACATATCAAGTAGTGTTATACGAATTTGTGTGGGGTAGGTACCCCAACTAAAAACTGAAAAATAAAAACGTTTTGACTAAAAAAAAAACAACCGACTTCCAAAAAAAAAACACTAAAGAATGCGAAAAATAACTTTAATTTCGGAGTCGGTGTCTTTGGTTTTGTATTTTCGTTTTTTGCCACCGACTTCCGAAATGAAAATTATTTTTCACTTCTTTTAGTGCATTTTTTTGGAAGTCGGTTGTTTTTATTGTAAAATAGTTTTTGACACCTTAATTTCAAATACCTACTGGTGAAAATAACAGATGTTTATGACGGCCATTACTTATATTATGACGGAATTGATTTCCTAGAAAACCAAAGCTGAACAGATGTTGTATTTACTAACATGATGGTCGTCTGACCAAAAGGCAGAGATTGGAAACACTTGAAGGTTCTCCTATAGACTTGTTTTATTTATAGCATCAGCGACTTGTGTAAGTGCCTACAATTTGAGTAGTAATACTAATTACTCTTACCTACACGATTACTGAACGTAAACGAAGCAAAAGTAGTACTCAAGGATCGTAGCAGGTGGCGTTTTGTAGTTTCTGCCTACCTCCGTGTGAAGGTGTGACTTTATGTATGTAGATACACGAGTAATTAGTAAAAGTGAAACAGGATTTAATGAGGAAATGCACAATGCAGCACTTGTAATGATGAATGCAATTACTTTTAATTTAATTAATTAATCAGTCGATTCGACTAAAAGGTATTAAAACTTTATCCAACCAGAAGCAACTTGCTTTAGGCTGATAATAGTAGGTAACGCAGGCCGTGAATAAGTTTCTGGTGTAAACAACAATAGCGTACAAACATAAATAAACATAATTTTACTCCATTACCACATTCGTTCCACTACATACTCATTGTTTCGTCGTGGCTTATGACTCAGGCGTGGAGAAGACATGCAATTTAAATTTAACATGAAATGATCCGAAGGTTGACCATCCGTGTCAAGAGTATGGCTGAACTTTTCCCTAATATTGAAGGTTATGTCATTGAATTCACGGTCTGTGGTTATTTGGTAAACCAATCAGATTTTTACTTTTTTTTTGCTGTTCGCATCATATTTTTGATTTCTTAGTTAGTTTTGTTTTCGGTAGTTTTGTATTGGAACTGAGATGAACAGCATGAGTTTTTGGGACCAAGTAATCCCATGAGGTGTATAGTATAAGACAGCATTAGGTATTTCTGTGTCAATTTTACGTGCTGCACTTAGGTACCTATTCTTTTTGTTACAATGTAAACGCTGCTTTGTTGTTACGCCAATTTGTGTGTATTGTCTTTACTTTATTTAGTTTAAGGCCGAAGCCGCACTGGTGACCACAGGAAAACAATGATTTCGCACGCCAGATTGACAATTCTGCCATGGGTTTATCAGCACAAATTTTTCCGTTAATTGAGCCAAGCGATTCAGTAACTACTGGTCGCTAAATCACCGATCTACTTACATAAATTATAGATGTTCCTGAAAATATGGTGTCATGGTGGATTTATTTCGTATCGTCACGAAAAGTAGATAGAAAAAGCTCAGATTATTGTAAAAATATTAGCCAGTTAGCAATATTTTTAAATAGTGCTACTCATCAAAGCTGAGTATTTCAACCGTAGTTACGCATAGCATCTGTAGAGGTATGAGGATCAGGGTGTAAAGTTCACTCATACCTTCATAGAAAAGGGAGAATCCTCCGACCAGACGGGTGACGTGTCTGGTCGGCAACTGCCCGACGATTGATGTCGCGACGTTGTATATACAACTAGTTGCGCGGTAAACTTTGCTTGCGCGATGCAGGATTTTTGCGTGACGTCAGTGTGACGCGTAGCTCGCATATGGCGTTGTAGATGCCGCTACATACCTATTAGGTTAGGCCTTTTATGACCTAATTATCCAAGTGTCTAGGCACTAGGAAGTCGGCTGTTTGTCAAACAGTCGCCTAAAATACTAAACAATTGGTTAATGTAGTAAAGGGCATAATAGGGACACAAAATCATAACCAACTATCATTAAAAAAGTTGCAGATAAGCAAGCTGTTTAGACTTTTTCCTAAAGAAAAAAATATAACTTTATCTTTGGTCACACCCTATGTTCCTAAATGAATACCCTGAGGAATATATCCGTCCATCAGAAGACTTGAATTCGCCGTGAATCTATCTCCCTTTTACAAACACAAATCGAAATGATAAAACAAGAAATTAACCGAAGATCCGCTACTAAAATCAAATAAAGGTTTCGCAAGCACATAACAGCTCCCAAGAATCTTAACCTTGCAACTACTTAGTCTAATAAACCGCTCTACTCCACTTTCATTCGCAAAACCATCTAAATCCGACCTTAAAGATAATCACTGCGAACCAAATCTCGCTAATATCGAACAAAGATGACCTTTGCGGTGTTTGCACGGCTGTACCGGGCGGCGCGGGCGCAGCTTCGCGGCTCGTCACGTGCTCTTGACATTTGTAGTTGACACCGGCGTATAAGTAAGCACGATGGCATTTGTGAATTCCGTAGATATTAGAATTTGAATTGTGTTTTGTTTTTGTTTTTGAATAGTGATTTGAACAAGATACGATGTTATGTTGTTGATTCTATCGCAATAGCAATATGAGAATAGGTATTTATAAGTCACGTAATGATAGACTGATCAACTTTTAGATAAATTTGATATTATATGCGAAACTGTGCATCAGATTGGACGTAGAGAGAAATCAGGGGGCAATTCCCGTATTTTTGAGAACATTCACATTCTAAACCTTAGTCTTAATCCGTTATAAATAGCTCAATTTACCAAAATTTTTGTCAAGTTTTTGACATTGATTGTTGTAGAGGCTGAGATGAGATTGCGACTAGATGTTGAATATTTTTAATTGCGGGAATTAGGCCTTTAGATATTTGCAACTATGTTTATCATTCAATATTTATACTAGTACAGCATCAGAACTTGATTTAGTTTATAGATATAACGACGTATTCATTAAAAATATAATCTCTTTAACAGCCAGCACCCTTATTGCGTAATACACTATCAATCACAATCTGAATCATTTTGAAGCCTATAGCCATTGCTTTATAGGTTCGAAAAATTTGTCTGCTCAACAACGTAAATAACGCAATAAATTTTGTTGAACTGTCAAAATGAAACGCATTCCTACTGTTAGTGTGTTACGCAATTACCCCGCAGATCTGCAGCAGCAGCCATTATTATATCATCACCATATATAGGAATTTTGAAAGCTATTTGCATTATTATATAGAGTGACCGACTGATTGTTTTTACGATGTCCTGCTATATTAGCAAATATTTTAGTATTCACCTTCAATTCAATACAAATACGATCAACAAATACTATAGAAGGAAGTATTGGAGCTATGGGTTATCGTTTGTCACGTTTCTTCGTTCGTACACGTTGGGTTTATGTAAATATATCAATAAGTACAACGAATGAGACTAGATCAAGGCTAAAATATAAAAATATCAGGTAGTTAATTAGAAGAATTAGATTTTAAATCGATTAGGAAAATTCCTGTACTTTTTGCTAGATTGTAGAATTAGGTTAGTTAAAGGGAATATCTCAACTCACAATAAAATTATACCAGCCTATTACTTCCCACTGCAGGGAAAATGCTTCTTCTCAAATTGAGAAGGCATGAGCATTGATCACCAACGCTCAAGAAGGGATGGCAATTTCCGACTTCAAAAATTTAAGAATCATTATGTACCTAGCAGTGTTTGTCTACTAATGTTTATTAACCTATAGAGTATGGATATTAAAGGAATCAGTGATTTTATGACTAGGCGATTTCCTAAAGCTTTTATTAATCTCGGATCGAATTTAAACGTCTCCAAGTCATACCTAGTAAACTTAGATCTTTATACAGAAACTCATTTATACCAATATAATAAATACCTATGGGAATACAGCTGCAAACATTTCAATAGTAGTTAAAGCACTATTAATTAATTAAATAAGTTCACTTAACCTCGTGCCAGCTAATGTAAATTAAGATGAATCACGATTGTGTTAATTGTAAGATCGTTTGCATTTGATACGTTCGTTAAGTGCTTACGAGATTCTCTTTGCAAATTCACATTAATTTCATACTTAGTAATATTTAATTTACTAGTATCATATTCTTCTTTTACATAGAGAGCTGCTATTTCATCTATAACCCCAGTTATTGCGTTACCAATATCTTAATTATTAAATTGGGTATGCTAAACATTTGGACTTCTGTTTCCGTGACTTCCACTATTATAGATGGAACTCTTATGGAAACTATGCCAAGACGATCGACTGGTCTGCTCGTTAATCTAATGGTCACGAGCACTACTGCAGAGCATGAGGTCCTGGGTTCGATTCCCGGATCAGGCAAAGCGTTATTGGGTTTTTCCATATGGAATGTTTCAGTAGCAACCCGGAGTCTGGATTTATGCCCGTTTGAAGGTAATAGGCTCGTCCCCTATTACATACTACGAGTACTTAAACATAACTGGCGAAATGTGGGATTATTATAGATACAGCTCTGCCTTACCCTTCAGGGAATACAGGCGTGATGTTATGTTTTCAATCACATATCTTGAACTTGATGGCGAATATATACAAGTTTGAGTCACTTCGACACGAGCCACTATCACAAGGCAAGAATTATGCAAGCATCTTTGTTATAACAATCAAACCAAATGGAACCGAACCAAATAGCTCATGAGCTCACATATTTCAAACAGAATAAAAAAAAAGGTCGCACAGATGTATAACGATAAAAAGTGGTTCATAACTAGGGTTGCCAACTTTTTTATGTCAAATATAGTATTTTACAAGCCATTGCCTGAATTTTTTTTATTAGGTATGTATAAAACAAATTATTAATTTTTAAATGCATAATTTTTGCTTCATTGAACTTTTAATAACATATTTTAATTTTTTTAAATGACTCGTAACTATTACTAGGTACACTCTATATTAAGGTTCAAAATACAATTAATTCAGCTTTTATGAGATTAATAGGGCCATATTGCGCTTATTTCGCCATTTTGTATTGAAATGAAAATATAGTAGTTTCGTCTACTATATATATAAAAATATAGTATTTAGGCCTCTAATATAGTAGGATAGTATATTATATAGTAGGGTAGGCAACCCTATTCATAACACAATGGGTCACATGTTACTTCTCACAATTGTTCTCTGTGCTGTGCTTTGCAATTCTAATAATCTATTAGCGTGGTTGGTGCACCTGTTCCGATCCGACCAAGTATATGTAATTGCTGATTAGTGTTTTCGTGACTTTTGGGGTTTACAAATTAAAAAACATTTGTGTGGATATATCGGATATATGTATAACTAGCGACCCTCCCCAGCTTCGCCCGGGTAGCAAAGCATAATATAATATAGCCTATGTCACCCGGAGATAGTGTAGCTTCTCAACAGTGAAAGAATTTTTGAAATCGGTTCAGGAGTTTCGGAGCCTATTCAATACAAACAAACAATCATATCTTTTCTCTTTATAATATTATTTCACTGTATTTCGTTGATTACAAAATATATTTAGGTTATACCTTAACCTCAGCAACACGTGGTTTTTATGCTATTAAATTGTAGCTTATATGAAACGTTTGTATTTTTAACATAGCGCCATCTATTGGATACTTACTCAATCCAGTCAACAGATACCGCCATCTGTTAGAATCGTTTGGAGATAACAGATAATTGTGACAGTCAAATAATAGACAAATAATTTGCAATAAAATAATATTGCGACTATAAATTGAGATGTAAGTAAGCTATCCTATCTTTCAAGTTGGATCAAATTGCACACGGTGTGCAAATCAAATTTAAAATCGGTTCAGTAGTTTAGGAGTCCATCGCGGACAAACAACGTGACACGTAATTTTTATATATATAAAGATAAAGATATATCGTGGTTTAAACTATGTGGACTTCATGATACTCTCATTTTCGTTATTGTTTACAACACGAGGCTTGGTGGTTCAATTGTCGTACTTAATCATAACAATCGGATCACTGAACAAAACAGGCATTGGTGGATAAATAAAAGAAATAAAGACCCAAGTGGTATCTGGTTTTGAGAAGAATCATAATGGAAGATTGGTAGTGTTACTACAGGTAAGCATAAGCGTAATCAACCTATAACGTTCCCACTGCTGGGACCCAGGCCTCCTCTCGGTACGAAGGAGTGAGCCATAATCCACCACGCAGGCCCAGCGCGGGTTGGTGGATGTCACATGTCTTTGAATTTTTGGTTCTAGGAAATAGGTTTTCTCGCGATGTTTTCCTTCCCCGGTTTGAGATCAGTGGCGATGAAATAAAATACACAAAGTAATGTGCCTGTCTGGGTTCGAACCCATAACCTGCGACACGTAAGTCGGGGCCGTTACCACTGGGCCACCACTGCTGTTACTACTGGTAAAGCTAAGTCTGAATGTTTTATGGTGTTAGGTATGATTAATTAATTAATTCCAAGGACTTAGGTACTGGATAAGCCTTTTAGTACCCAGCTAACAAAGCTAAACATTTGACACTCCAACATTTGTTTAACACCTACCAACATTTGTTTAAATTAGGTAAACTAGAGTCAATAAAGTAATAAAAATGAACAATAGAAATTAGTGGAGTTTTTACAGGCACGCGATAAATCGACAATAATTATAAAGTATTGTGTCGTGAATTTATACAAGCATTTAACGCGGCAGCTGACATTCAACAAAGTGTCTGAGTAAGCGGATAAAAGGTTTCGTCCCGACTGATCCCTAGTCCCAACTCGCCCGATCCGTATACATATATCTACATGTTTAGGTAGAAGGCGCAAAAGTACTGATGGTAAGAAAAGTGCTTGCATGTTTTGTATTTATTTTTATTCAGCCATCACAAATCACAGTTTTTACAATAATTAAAGATCTCTGTTAAAAAATCACAGGCTGTATATAAAATAATTTAAACTATCGCCTAAGAAATCACAGTTTGTGCAATAATTCAAGCTATATTTTATTTTAAACAGTAGCTGGGAACTGATTTACTGAGTTCTTTTAAAAACACATAAATTGACATTGTTCCTTCATCGTACGCCCTTGTCAGCTCAGCAATTCTGACGACTTTTGTCCACTGCGGTTATTGTATTTTACGTTTGTTCGGACACGTGCAGGCTTAGGCTTATTGTAAAATTTCTAGGAATTAATTATTTAATAATTAATACCTACCTACGTATTTGCACGGAATCTAAGTAGGTTATTTTGTTAAAAAATGTATAGAAAAGGATCAAGAGCAAAATGTATACGTGATAAGTATTTATTTTCTATATCGTGTCACGTTTCCGACAAACTGTATCCGTGCAGCTAATAGGCATATTAAAAAGCGGGCGAGTTGAGACTAGGGAACAGTTGGGACGAAGCCGGATAAAACACGTAACAGACAGTATAATTTTGCTAACAAAATCCGCGTATAGGCTATCGTACAAGGCATTTGCTACTCAGAAGGAGAACAAATTACTGAATTGTCTCGTGGTCTCAAGAACGACTGTTGCGGATGAGTTACCTTTTTTTTTTTTTGGTTGGGAAATCATCAAATGACCTCTCCCGCTCTGGGCGGAGCGGAAGGGCGTGTCAGACTCTTACTGACTAAAACCCACGGATGAGTTCCTGGGTTTTAACCCATGTCAGTGTCAGCTTTCCATTAGGAATTTCTCAGTAGCACGGAGTCGGGTGCTGGTTAGGTTAGTGGTAAGAGTTTCGCTTGTCCTCTATCACGTCATCATCTGCCTAGGCTTTTCCTGTGTTGGGGTCAGCTTATCCTGTATCTTAAGAGATTTCAATATAACTGGCGAAAGGGAATACGCAATATACATCTCTGCCAACACTGGAGGAATACAAAGGATACTAGATTTGAAGAAACATTTGAGAACCGTGAGAACAACCAAGCTAACAAGAGTACAATATATATATATAATAATATATATCAACACCGGTTCCGCGAGTCACACTACGGAGAACCACCCAACCGTTGCAACATGCGATACCTACATATTTAGATAATTAAAACAAATACATTCTATGCCATTGATAATGTAACATAGGACCTATTTATATAATAACTTGCAAATAAAAATGTGATTGTACTGATAATGCCCTCGACGCGAAAATATTAGGCAACGTCAGAGCGTGATAGTGAAAGGACAGTTGAAATCGATCTCGTTTGGGGCTGGCCTAAAGTACGGACATTGGCGGAACACTGTTCGAAGACATTTTGTAATGTTGAATCAATTTATGCGGTAGTTTCGAAGTTTAGTTACCTAAAAAGAGTAAATAATTTGCGGCTAAAATCTGATTTTGCAATTTTTGCTAACAAAGTGGAAGATGATTGTGATAAATTGCCACGGTAGTTGTTAAAAATAATCACATTATACTCTCATAAACGATTTACTACTGACAATATAAAAGACAGACAATTGATTTATTGCACACAAACGTAATTGTTTCTTGCTATTAAGAATCCCAATGACAACGCGTGTCGTCGCGACTAAACGTTTTGGAATTTGCGAAAACATTCCTTATCAATAAATTATTTTGCATTAACGTCACAATATCAAAAAGTTTGCATAAAATACAAATAAAAACTACAGATGCAATCCCCAACATTTTGAAACCCACCGATCAGGAAATCATTAGACCCGAAACAAATGATTACCAAGTTGTTGCAGAAATGATAACCACTAATTCTAGTGCTAATCGCGATTTGAAATAAACCTCTTTTAATTTAGACCTTGTTTGTGAAGCAATAGTCAATGCAATACATCTGAATCGTGGGTAAACAGTAGTTAGACATGTAAGTGATGAAAATAACGGTCTAGTTTTTTTACCTGACATTGCTTGAGTACAATGGGAGTTTACTGTCTGGGAAAATTGTTTGAAGGAGAACGGGTTTATGGAATAAAGAAACTATTGTTCTAAGTGTATCAATAAATATATTTTATGTTTTGAATAACATGGAGAAGGAGGGTTCAAGTAAAGAGGACAATGACGAAATGATGCAAGCGGGGGATGCACGGTGGAAGCAGAAAAGATAATAATAATTGAGAAAATATATGTTCATTGAGTATTTCATTCATTAATTGTTTGTCATTAATTGGTAATTATGCAGGATACCTAGTAAATCTAAACTATTATATAAAGAGAGAATCTGATTGACTGACTTATCAACGTGGAGACGAAACCCCTGAACCTAGAATGATGAAATTTGGACAATAGGTACCTTTTATGAACTAGATAAGTAATAAGAAAGAATTTTTGAAATTTTGTCCCCTAAGTGTGTTAAATAGGGGTTGAAAGTTTGTATAGATATTTTTTATTTTTGAGACGATTTACTTTAAATTTGGTAAAACAACTCTAAAATTAAAATAATCAAATACGTGTTTCATGGTTTTTCAAGATTCAACCTCTAGGGTGAAATATAAGGGTTGGGCGATTGTGAATTTGACTCACTCACTAATCAATATAGAGGCGACTCTGTATTTTAGTTCCATCAATGTTTAATAGAAAATATAAAATAAAATAAAAAATACAACGCCGAATGCAAAAAACATGATCGGAGTTAGATCTGCCTTTAATTATAATCAGAATTTTGACTACACAGATGTCGTTGATATTGTTAAAATGGACAGCGTTTCCAATAAGCGCAAGGCTAAAAGTGGAGCAGTGAACCCAGGGGATTGTGTTGCGCTGATGGTAAGGTAGTCTTGTCTGATATACCTAAACCTCCGCAACCAGTTAATGATTTGCTGGAAGGTAAACATTCACTTTCTGCACATTTCTTAAAATTGTTTAAGAAATATGCAGAGAGTAAATATTTGGTCCGACGAAACAACACTCTATTTCAAATGACATCCTTTGGAGCGAATGAAATAAAGGAAGGAAATTTTATGCCAACATTCAAAGTAAAAGGACAAGTGTACCACTTGATAGGTAGCCTATATCATCTACCAACATTATTTCTCGACCAGCGCCACGTATACGATATTATAATAGATAGCATCAACAATAAAAAAGGCAATTTTTTCTTCATTGATGCACCAGGTGGAACTGGAAAAACTTTTTCAACCAATATAATACTGGCTCAGGTTAGGTCCACAGGGAAACTTGCGTTAGCCGTTGCATCCTCAGGAATTGGCGCCACACTTATTAGCGGAGGTAAGACAGCACATTTTACATTTAAATTACCACTGTCAATTCAGAGCGATTTTGCCTGCTCAATAAGAAAAAATGGACCATTCGGGAAGTTATTACAAGAATCATTAATAACGTGGGATGATTGTACTATGAGCCATCGATCGCATATTGAAGCAGTGGACAGAACACTTAAAGATCTGAGAAATTCAGATAGAGTAATGGGTGGTATCACGTTTGCCTTTGCTGGAAACTTTCGCCAAACTTTACCCGTGATTCCGAAGGGAACTAGAGCAGACACAATAAAAGCTTGCTTAAAATCATCTGTTCTATGGCGATATATTGAAGTTTTAACTTTAAGAACTAACATGAGAGCTCATTTAGGAGGTGGTGATTTAAGCTTTTCAGATCGGCTATTGCGACTTGCGAGACAGGATGGTCTCATAGAAATGAATGATATAGGAACAATCATTAATACCCTTGATGAATTGATATACAAAGTTTATCCAGATGTTGAAAATATTAACGAACAAAACTTTACTTTTATTTGCGAAAGAGTTATCCTGTCGCCAAGAAATACCTCAGCTGATCAAATAAATAATCAAAGTTTGAATACAGTTCACGGCGAGGAAGTTTTTTACAAACCAATAGATATAGTAATTAATGAAGAAGACACAATTCACTTTCCTACAGAGTTTCTGAATTCAACCTTCTGGTCTTCCATCACACCAACTTAAATAAAAAATAGGAATTCCTATTATTTTGCTCAGGAACCTAAGTCCTGCTAATTTATGTAACGGAACTCGACTTCGAGTTCAAAAACTTAAACAGAATATTATTGAAACTATCATTCTCACAGGCCCAGCTGATGGCCAAATGGCCCACATACCTCGCATACCTATGATTCCAACAAATCTACCTTTTCAATTTAAAAGACTTCAATTTCCTGTTAAAGTTTCCTTTGCTCTTACTCTAAATAAATCGCAAGGCCAAACATTTAAGTGCATTTAAATTGACCTGCGTGAGGATTGCTTTTCTCATGGACAACTTTACGTTGGCCTCTCACGAACAAGCAATCCCGAAAACCAATATATTCTAACCAAATCTGGATCCAGTACCAGAAATAAAATTTACGCAGAAATACTTTAGACTATTGACCTTACCTTTACATACACGATCTATAATGTATAAAAACTTTAGCACCCATTTTAACCCCTTGAGGATTTCCACTATCCTACATAGTGTTTAAATTCGCCTACTCCTATCTAAATGGAAAGTCACCAAGCTTACCCGTGCGAAGCCGGGGGGGGGGGGCGCTAGTAATAATAATAAAAATGTATTTCTTAATGCCAGAGTGATCAAAGAAACTGGAAACCCATAAAATTTGAATAAGCAAGATGCTTCGTACACGTGAATGAATAAAATAATAAAGAAGAAAAATACAGCAACACGTTTCAGTAATGTTCCTTTTTGCTTGTAGCAGTAGTAGTTCCACCACTTAAATAATATTAATATATATTATGCTAGGCAAGCTTTTATGTTTTGTGTCTCACCCATTAGATTTCGTGAGTAAAAAATCGTGACATAATCTAAGTAAAGCTTGATATTTTTTAGTAGGTACACTTAGTTATCATAAACGATACATAATTATGATTGATTAGACTGATCTCAAAAATAATTAAACTCGATCTCATAAATTCATTGAAAGATGATCCAGCTAAGTTTTTCTAGTGCCTCAACCTTGTGAGTAGTTAGGTAATTTATATTTTATAGCGCGTTTTATATTATAAGGAAATTACTGATAACCTTTGATGTTTCATTATGATGAAGAATTGAAGGTCTTGCAAGAACAAGGTAAAACATTCAACGAAGATATGGTTATTGCTATTGATGGAAAACATTTTACGGATAACCTTGAATGAAGCGTATATAATTTTTGCTGGTACCTTGGAGGTCGTGTAAGCGATGCGAATGGATTACCAGGTGAAAATGTTGTCAGTAGGAAACTGAAAAGACGCAAGGTTGATACAGAGAGAGAGAGAGTATTATCCCTTAGTAATAATTACCTACATACATACATACATAAACTCACGCCTTCTTCCCATGGGGTTAGGCAGAAACTAAAGAATGCCACCTGCTATATACGCTCTTACATGCTCTTTTTGCCTCGTTTACGTTCATACATCTGGTCATACACGCACGCCGCGCCGGTTGCGAGTACTACGCACCTGACCTTTCTGAAGAACATCACCAATAAGGTCACTATAGGGCGTCCCCTCCCGGCGTTTCCACTCACATCTGCCTTGTAAATACATTTTTTTAATAATTACCTACTGGAAGGAAATAAAGGCAATAAATTGCCACACGCTGGAACAGAAAACAGACTCAATATCAGCATACGTTCTTGATTATCAGATCATTCAAAATTGTACATTTATTGAGCTTAGCAATATTTCCCAACTTAAGTAAGATCAATTTAGAATGTGTATCTGTAGTTTCTATAACCTAGTTTTCTTATCGACCTCCAATAGAACTAGACAGTCATTAAGAGATTTTTCTGGCAATCGATTAATTGTCGACAATTGTTTCTAATTACGCAACCAGCTTCAAGTCTGTCAGGATTATTGAACAAGCATCGTCTGCCAAACGTGACGAAATGATTTTCATTGTAAACTCACGGACAATAATGACCCCAAATCACGTAGGGTAATTATGAAATAATTGCAGGTCGGTACATCATGTTTAGTTGCTCAGTCTTGGTTAGAACTGTGTTAAGATTAATATTGTTCCAAGATTATTGGTCTGCTGTGAATTATGTTTTCTTACTCCATGAGACGAGTTTCTGCATAGTTTATATTTTGATATCTTAAACAAACAATTAGAAAGAAAGCAAGAAAAATAGGTTTATTTGTCACAGAAACACGTGCATACAAAAAAGATAATTAGCTCTGGTAACAATGTAAAATAACAATAGAACAAACAAAATAAATCTATGATCACGAGCACAAAACAGAAATAATCGACAGCTGCACGTCATGACTGTGACAAGAAGGCTTCCACTCAGCATGATGCTGTGCTATGGGGGACCCACAGCACAGCGCTGATTTTCAGTGGTTACCCTAATTAATGAACCTTATACTACAGTTTTAAAATCTAAACCCCGTTGCTGCATAGAACACTAAAGAACGACGTGTAAGCTTTAGAACCGATAAATCACACATCATGACTTGGGAATTGACGATGCCATAAATTCATAAAATAGGGTTTTAGTCTCTCGTGATATAGTGATACCGGTTAGCTTTTTAAATGGTCTATAGTGTTATTTCAGGCTGGACTTTTTCGGGATAGTGTATTTGGATATTAAGTTGGTACGTGATTTATTAAATTAGAAATTATATTTCCGAGACTTCAAGTGCCTATGTAGATTTAGGTACCAGAAGCACTCAAAAAGGCACGTACACACGGGCGCGACGAGCCTGTTTGTGGGAGCCTTAAAGTTAGACAATATTATAATTGATGACACGATCGCACGATTGCAAGATTGTTAACATTATACTTGAGACAGACTAACACCATAGTAAATAGTTAATACCACAGTACCTACAATACCTAAAAAGACTAAAGTCAATGCACGAGCTAAATGTCATGAGCACGTAATGCTATGCTAAATATCGTGTGCATCAAAGGATGAACGTAAAATCACGGCTGAATCTGTGATTACTGGTGTGGAAACTGCCAGCAAGTAGCTATGCTTGCGCAAGTACACTTGACTTCCACTACCGACTTACTTCTAAATTGTTAGATAATAGAATTGTACGTTTTGAGAAGATAGAATTAACATTCACGTTGGAAATAAAGTCGTTTTAACATTCACGTTGAAAATAAAATCGTTTTCATGTACCTAGTCTGTTTTCATTTCTTTCATGTCCTATACCTATTGACAACATTTGGATTTCTCCCGCGTCTCTGCTGAGATTGGCCACCATGGTCGAAATCCGAGGACACGATCATCATCATCAATTCATCACACATCACCTGGAGGACTTTAAAAAGGAAAAATAACATCAGTAAACTATTGGTCCTTAATTGGTCCTAGGATCCATTCCCTCCTTAGCGGGCCCCTTACTTTTCAATATCGTGACTACTTCTATAAACTACTAAGGACCACATTTTACAATCCGTCTGTGGTTCCATGGAGTCCTAGAATATAGCACTTATTAATATTACTATGCCTTTACCGTTTGGTTTCTTAAAAACCTTTAGAAGACTATCCAATCAATTAGTCACCGATCAAAAGTTTTTCAATTTACGGCTATTTTTAATTCAGTTATAAACGGACTCACAACGGATCGAATGACTGTGGAGCAACATTATTTCTTTTTACTAAGTTTTGTTGGATTGAAATAAAATGAAAATCGACTTTACGGCTGTTAACTAATTAAAAGTTTTCGCATCAACGCAATCGGGTGCAATAAAATTTTGTTATTGGTTTCCTTTCCAAATGTTTATTTCATAGTTTTACGAAGAGTTTTATAATGGTTGTGGATAGTTGTCACTTTAACTACGGTAGTAAAAGTCTACCTACTATTTATAAAAATAAACTTCCCCATCATTCGTTTATGAATTTTAGAGCATAACATTATGCCTAATTAGACACCTTACCAGTAGGGGTACCAACTTTTAGAAAACCTTGTGGGTGCTCATTCTCATACCCGGCTTAGGGTTCTTTTTTATGGCCTGCTTAATCGCTAAAATCGCATCTAAATCCGTCCAGTAAAACTCGTGTTCAGCGAACAGACAGGCACCGTCTTCACCCTTAAGAACTTACTACTTAATTAAGTTTATAAAATATAGATTGAACAAAATATACGATGCAAGAGCGAGCGAAGCGAGCTCCACAGTATTATCACCCTGGCTTAACGACGTGACGTGATTTTACAGAGAGACCCGGGCAAAGCCGATTGACTGATCAGTTTTGATGTCTATGCTCATGGGTGCTCCGCTCCCTCCATTTACCTCTCGAGGGTGTTGGAGACCCCGACCACCCACGTAGTCGGCGCCCCTGCTTACTAGTGTTCTAATCTAAACTGTGTGTCGAATAAAGAGTCGACCCCATCTCTAGATAGAGGCTTAATAAGTACCTACAATGACGTGAGCATGCCATTTAAGACGATTTACTGTCTTTTTGACTGCCCTGCTGGGCTAGTGGTCGCAGCCTCTGGTGAGCATGAGGTCCTGGGTTCGATTCCCATGTCGGGCAAAGTTTTATTCGATTTTGTCCATCAAGAATTACTTAGTAACAGCCCGGCCCTGAGTCTGGATTTGAGTCCGATTGATGGCAATAGGCTCGCCCCATTAGACTTTATAACTGGCGAAATGTGGGTGTACTTATGTGTGGGGTCATCTCTGCCCAAGTCTTCGGGGAGAACAGGCGTGATGGTATGTTAAAGACGTTTTAGTCTACGCTCTGCCTATGCATACAAATTCATAACTACAAATCTGTCACAAATACCTAATTTATTTTCGGCCCTTGTCAGTAACCTGCACTTTCGGATGCTGTGGTCACATTTCAACACAACTACTCTCTCAATGATAATACGATACCAAACTACAGGGTAGTCTATTTACAGCTAAGACGTTGTAGGAACTACTAAGGACTAGCTATAGGAGTTATTTTTAGATGCGTTTCCAATACTTATCAGCTTCCCCTCGGTTTTGCATGTGTCGGAGAGTGTAAACCTAATATGGTTTATCCCTAGGGAATCAAGTTTATACTAGCGGCGTAATTCAGTAACACACTAACAGTAGGAATGGCTTTCATTTTGACAGTTCAACAACATATGAAGCAATGAATTAACAATAGGCTTCAAAATGATTCAGATTGTGATAGATACTGTGTTACGCAATTAGGGTGCTGGGTAAATTTATACTAAATATTTGTAAGCTGGGGATCATACAAGTCATTAAAATATTTATTTCTTTAGTTCGTGGATATAGGCTCCGACTCAGCGATATTAAAATAAAACGAGCCTTTATATGTTTTAAAAGTCAGTTACCGCATCCTCAATCAAGGACAATTTCTATAGCGTCTTTTATGTTTAATGAAAAATGTTCCGAAGCATATATTTCATTAAAACACCTCCTTAAACACAAAACTCTTTATTAATCTTGTATTATTATTAAATTATTAAAAGCCTGTGGTAAGGTCAGAGGGTAAAAACCTCGATCTCCCCTCTTTTCACTTCTCTCTACTCAAAGCTTGTAATTGTATTGTAGCTGCACTTATTTTCAAATATATTTAAATTATAAAACTATGCTAACGTTTGTTGATGAAAATGATAAATATTATGATTATGAAGTTCATCGTACATTGTAAACAATTCTTAGAAATAATTTTATTAATTTATTATACTGAATATGTTTTTATCTATGATGAGAAGCTATTATATAACTATATGATTATTTTATTTGACTTATATTATATAGATACCTACAATTAAGTGTAATAAGTAGCATATATAAGGTATAAAATAAATCGTCATAAACTATGCAAATAAATAAAACTTAAGTGGCTTTTGGTAATGTAAAAATAAACATAAGCTTTTTACTAAATGCATATGAAAGTATATACGATACTTATTACAAATAAACTATTTTTTAATTTTTGTCTGTCTGTCTGTTTGTTCCGGCTAAGCTTCGAAACGGCTGGATCGATTTTGACGGGACCTTCACTAACAGATAGCTGATATTATAAGGAGATACATAGCCTTCTTTTTGCCCCGGTTAGCACGTTCACGTGGGATAATTTCCGACATCCACGCGGGTGAAGCCGTGGGCTGCAGCGATTAGATAATAAAATTAATTTTCAGGCACAAAATAAAACTGAATGTACCTATACAATCTTGAATACAATAACTTATTTATATTAAATTACATCAACGCGCCAAAAAGTAGCACAGTAATCAAAATGGCAGCAAAAAATGCTGACATAATTCAAAATAAACACAAACGTAAACAAATCAATTGAGAAACGTGATCTAAACTGCACAGTGGTTAACACCCGGAACTGTTGGACAAAAAGAACATGATAAACCAATGGCTATTAAAATGTTTAATTATAGTACGGTATGCCAACTGCGATATCATAAATAAGTAATTAATGGCTTCTCTGTTTCTTTGAAGTACGGGTTTTTAACAAATTCCTAGTAGTTTGGTCTTTAGGTACGAAAAGGCTATGACTATCTATTACATAGTATACATAGACGGACAAAAAACGTCGGACGGAACTCCGCTCCGCTATGACAAAACTGAGTACCATGTGTATGAATATATTTATGTGTGAGAGTTGCCGTTTGCGCGCGTAATGGCCGACCGACATCGGCCGGCTAATGTGTGAATGTGTGCGTTCAGCAGCCTGTACGTACAGCGAGCTGGCCCTGTACCGGCAGTCTCGACATAGATACCGACAAAAATCGGTCGTAAGTCCAAACGTTGTCAAATTTCTTTAATAGATTTTCAACCTTAGGCTTTGGAAATAAAGTTGAAAATCTATTAAAGGAATTTGACTACGATACGACTTAGCGACAGATTTTTGTCGCTATCTAATGTCGAGACTGCAGGGCCTGGCCCTGCAGTCTCGACATGAATAGCGACAAAAATCTGTCGCTAAGTCGTATCGATGTCAAATTTCTTTAATAGATTTTCAACCTTATGCTTTGGATATAAAGTTGAAAATCTATTGAAGGAATTTGACATCGATACAATTTAGCGAGAGATTTTCGTCGCTATCTAATGTCGAGACTGCCGGCCCTGGCCGACTTGAGTGACACAGATTTTTGCTAACGAGAATCTGTCCGACTTTTTTTATTCGTCCGTGATAGTATAAAACAAAGTCGCTTTTCGAGTCCGTCTGTGCGATGGCTTAGATCTTCTAATACGCAATGGATTTTGATGCAGTCTTCACCATCATTTAGAGAATTGATTCCGGAAGGTATAAGTGAAAATAAATTAATATTTAAATTATAAAAAGCACAGAAATATTGGTGTTTTCGCATGTTATCTTTGCATTACTCGTGCAAAAAAGGAGTGGATTGCTAGTCATATCATTAGTAAGAAATTAATGGCATCTCTGTTTCTTTGAAGTACGGGTTTTCATCGATTTCCTGTACCTGGTGTTTTGGTCTTTAAGTACCCGGTGGCTAAATGGCTATGAGTCTATAATTCATAATAAAAGGTCAGTAAGTTGCTATCCTTGGAGCTTGCTAGATAGGTACTTTCATTCTTATTGTTGATTCAAAACTGTTTACTGCTCTCTTAAATCAAGTGAGCGAGTTTACTGTATCAATAAGTAATTCATATTGTATTTAAAATGCAGATATTTTTATGTTTATGTATGTATATTTTATTAACCTTTGGGGCTGACCTCTCGAAAAAATCAATATTTTATTAAAATAAAGGTCGAATGACAATGTCCTCTGTCAAATATTTCTTTAAAAATAAACACCGAATGACAAGTAATTACCTACTTAAGTCAGATGACAAAAGTTTTTAATAATCACTAACATTCTGTATTAATTTAATATCTTTATGTGCCTTGATGAGGAATAAAAAATTGATACCTAGAGGAATTTTGAGCACTAATAAAAAGGCACAGTGGTCCTATTACCAAACACAGCTAGACCAAAAAAATACATTCTCCTAATTATGTTTTCCTTTAGCAGCACAAAACGGTTGCACTCCTGCGCATCGCATTACATTAAACTTGACACAAGAGTGGTACGTAAGAGGTAACTGTGTTATAGTCAAGGGCAATACCTTTCACTGCCAGTAGATGGGTAGTCGGACAAACGAACCAATTCTGAAGGCAAGGTCGGAACAAGTGGCGGTTTGATTCTTGAATGAGACAAGTGTAAGCACGAGTTTATTGCAGCCGGGTTTAGGCAGTTTGCTGAATTAAGGCTCCCACAGACAGGCGCGACGCGACAGCGCTACACAAAGGCGCCGCTCGTCGCGCGACACGCGGTGCCTTTGTGGTCGGGCGTCGCGTCGCGCCTGTGTCTACGAGCCTTTAAAGTCTGTTTTGATGACAATGAATGTGGCGACGATGTTCAGCAGTGAGGAAACGATGATGAAAAAAGGATCCGATTTCACCTTACTTGCTTTTTTTTTGTATAATGTAGAATTGAAGTGGTATGCGACGTTTTACAGACGGACACGTCATATGTAACCTACAGAGAAACTGATCTGATAAGCGATGCTCTTTTATGTGGTCTGTCCGTAATACCTGTGTTTAACCCATTAAGATTCCAGCGTGAATGAAGGGGCGGAGCTGATGCTGTAGGTACCAAGACATTCTGTGTGTTATTAAGCAGTGTTCTATAAAATTCCTCTATGCGAATTTTTGGCAACAATGCTAGTTAATGGCAGAGCAACTAGAACTTACACACGTACTTTCTAGGTTTATTTTGGACATCACTGAAATCGGTGAAGGAAAACATCTTGAGGAAACCTGGACTTATCCATACTAATACTAATATTATAAATTCGAAAGTAACTCAGTCTGTATGTTACCTTTTCCCGCCTAAACCACTAAACGGATCTCGATAAAATTTGGCAAGGAGATAGATAACACCCTGAGGAAGGACACAAGCTACTTCTTGTCCCGGTAGCACGTTCCCGTGGGATATATTCCGACATCCACGCGGGCGAAGCCACGAGCAGAAGCTAGGGTTTTATATCATAAAAAAATCGACGATCCGCCTTTAGCAAGCGTGGTGATCAATGCCCACGCCTTCTCTGTATGAGAAGAGGTCTTTGCCCAGCTGTGGGATGATAATAGGATGGTATTATTATAACTAGAACTTCTAGGAAGGCTAGCGTCATAATTGGTGATTCGGAAAATCCTATAAAAAGGTCAAGTGCTGTCAAGTCAACCGTGATTTCATTGCCACTGAAGTACCTACAGACATTTGTTTTATATTGGTAGTAGAAGAGCAGAAAAAAATACCCTCTATCTAGGAGGTAGTCCTACTTTTTTTTTTGGGTGGGAATCATCAAATGACCTCTCCCGCTCTGGGCGGAGCGGAAGGGCGTGTCAGACTCTTACTGACTAAAACCCACCCGTGTTCCTTCAGTTGCCTGTGCGCCAGGGCCACGGTAACTCTTTCGAACAATCCGCGACCCCAGCGAGGTAGTCCTCCTAAAACGCAGTTAATGATTCGCCATATCCTAGAAAACGTCAAGTGTAATGTACTTCCACGTGAATTAGTTGCAACAGTACTTACGACAAAAACTATATGGAATTTATTTTAATTTTCCCACTACCACAGCTATTACTTAATTATACGTGCGTGGTTTATGAAAGAAAGTATTTTTTTAAACCACTTATTATAGTCAGTCAGTGGTTCAGCACGTGTCAATTGAGTCACTCGAAACAATCGTATCTGGTTTATTATTGCAATAATACAACTACAACATATTGCAAGTCTGTTGCCTCAGTGTACCTTCTAGTATGCGCTTGTTGACTGCCTTTACTTGGATCATTACAACATTCATTCATTCATTGGGTCAACTATGAGAAGGTAATCCTTTTTTTTTTTGTGATAGATCCTGTACTCTAATTGCGTACACACTAGCTATCACAATCTGAATCATTTTGAAGCCTATTCCTAATCCATTGCTTCATATGTTCGAAAAATTTGTCTGCTCAACAACGTAAATAACGCAATGAATGTTGTTGAACTGTCAAAATGACAGTCATTCCTACTGGTCCTATGGTACGACTTGTAAACTGACCCAGTTTCCCAGAAAAAATATAGCAATTTTTATAAAATTTGATTATTATAAAAATTGCCCTTCACACTCTCTATTTTTGACCAGGTGCAGGTCACCACCACCTCTTCATTCCCACACTGAAGTTAGATAATACTGCTGTAAAAGGTGGTGGTAAGCCCCCATCAGCCAAAACTGAAGCAAGAAGAGTCAAAGTTTTAAATGTCATCCTTTAGATTCCCACAATTTGTAAGTCAGACTTCCGCAGCACAGACTAGGCCGACTGGAGTCAAGTTCCAACGATGCAAGGAAGCAAACTGAAACTGAATTGAGGTTTTATGTTCAACACAGGCATTTATGGCCTCTTGCAGCCTGAGAATAACAAATAAAATCATGTAGTGTCGATGCTCACGAGCTTCCTGCGAATAAGTAAAAGATATCATCTTAGCCTTTCCAAGTATCATGTTGGGATCAGCTTCCATCTTAAAGATATGTGACTGAATCAAATTCGACACGCAGCGATTACCATAAGCAGGAATCCTTCTGAAATTACAGTATATTACCATGATAAGATACTTGCGACGTCGCAGCCTTGAGATAATTTGCACAAGTCTTATTTAATTTAACACTTACGATACGAACTTATTTGTTAATGTCCTAGAATGTCCTAGATTGTTGCACTAGTTGCACATATTAGTGTGAATTACCAAATGTTTTTGGACAACGTGTGCTTCATTTACTAGTTTATTTCGTTTTAAGATGTTTACTGTCTTAATTAATCGTCTGTGGCTTCATTATTTAAGAAAGGTTAGGACTATCTTACCGAAGGCGCGGCTGCTTCGCTTTTATTTGAAAACCGTAGTCATAATCAGGGACTCATACAGGGACCGAAGCAAAGCCGGTATAGTATCCAGCCGGTCTCTTGTGTAAAAATCTTACCGTGAAAACGTAGAACTTTGTGAAGTGACCTGTCATTCCTCCTGATGCTAGGCATTGTCATTATTGACAGCTCACTTCACTGAATTTTTTACGGTGAGATTTTTAAAGAATAGATCGGCTGGTCTGAAGAAGAAATGAAGCCGGTAGCTTATCTTTCAGGTGTGATGCAGAGCCAAAAGAACCACTGTGACTCTCATTCGATCCATAGTACATAACACTGAATGGCTAATTATCGTCTCTTAAACAATATCAGAGAATAAGCGGATTAAAAAGCAGCATGATTATCAAATAAAGCTTTAGTTGCGTCTGGTTTCTTAATGGCCAAAGTGCATTTTTACCTTGGTTGTTAAATGAAATCCTGAAATGTACACATCAACTACGAGATTATGAAATATTTAATTTACTTGGTATCATCTTTAATTACTTAGTATTGCAAAATGATTGTTAAAATCTTCATAAATAATAAATCTGAATCGTTAAAGCGACAATAATCAGACAAATTGCACCAAGATTGAAGGTCGAGTGTACCACGTGGGTACTTAGTATTCATGTTTAGAGCAATTGAATAGAATTAATTTAATAGAATTGCTTTGTGGCTAGATTCGATGAATTGTACACAAATGGGGACGGATGAGTTAGGATTTTATTGTGGACTAGCTTCTGTCTGTGACTTCGTTCGCTTGGAAGTCGTAAGACACCACAATTTACTAAAATAACAGCTATATTTTTATAAAACATTTTTATATAAGTACTACGTTTGTAGTTTTGGTCTCAACAGTCAAAATATGAAGAGAGTCAGGACTGGTGACGCGGGAGCAAGCAGCGTACAGTTGTCCGTGTGAGCAGCAGTTCTTTCTGAGGTCGACACCCGCAGCCTTCAGTAGTAATTTCCCATTGCTTGCGAAGTTTTTCACTTTTAGTGCATTAATGAACGGCTGCGTTCCTGTATACATATACTACCTAATGGCACAACACTGATAAACTGACTGATTCTTTCTTACATATTATTCCTACGAACCTAAAATAAAATTATATTATTATTATTAAAATATCACTAAAATAATATTAGCAGTAGATTGAAAACACACGGAATTTCTCATTAAAAGTCGCCTAACCATAGATGTTTATTTTTATTATAACCAAAGATGACAGAAGAGGCCTAAACTTAATGTATTTCTGTGTACGTTTTACGAACTATCATTTATAATACATAGTATAACAAAATGTAAAAAAGGAAGCACAAAAAATATCAATTGTTGGGAATCGAACATAGGTTTGCAAAGCAGTCGTGCAACCGCTAAACTGTTTGCTTTGTTGAAAGTTGGCTAAAATATGTATAGATTTACCAAAGTGTAGGTACTCAAACAGGCACCACATCAAAATCCTTTATCAGAATCAGAACTTTTTGAACGTCAAAATTACATACACCAGTCCTCCAAAATGCCCGCCCGTCACCAATTCCTAGTGCTTTAGCTGGGAAGAAGAAGTGGCACAACAAAGGCCCCAGCATAAATTATAATAGGTACATATTTTGCAGAACTTGGAAAATTAAGATTTAGAGTTTTTTTTGTGTTAAATCCGCATTTAACAGAGGAGTTGGACATAATAATAACCATATTTACCACGACGTGATGACGAGTATTAGCACGTGGAGTGACTGCCATTTGACCCTCGCCTCACCAGGGAAAACCAGGTTTTGGAAAGACTATGTCGTTAGCATGCTGCTAAAATAAAGATGCCTTCTTTTATAGTTATTTATTCTGGTTTACTTACCAACTGTTTGCCTAGCTCTGAACAAAATATACCTCCTTCTTTATAAACCACATGGAAATTCAGTATTTTTCCATATTAAAATTGCAACACAAGATATATTAACATGTCCTTATTTAGGTATTTGGTATAATAATGAAAACGTGATTTTTAAAGTACCTACATAATAAAAATCAAGTAAATTGAAACATTTACAGTTTTGTTTACAAATTAAATTCAAAAACAACTTTTGTAATTTAAAGACAAGTTAATGCCCAAGGTAGTTATGAATGCCAAACACATTTCCTATAAACAAGTTAGTTATGTACCTTTGGATTATATAATTTAACAGCATAATACTCCCATTTGGGTATCAACGTCAGACTAATAGTCATTTACGAAACTACGAAAAAGCGAACGAATTGTTAGTAAACTAACGTCTAGCATCCGCCATTTTGAATTTCGTGTGACGTGTGAATGGCGTATGATATTTATGACACATTCGGGAGAAATACATATTTTTCGAGACGTCAGTTAACTTTTATCCGTGGAATTAAACTGATGTTTGACAGTTTTTGTATGGAAAAGCAGTAAAAAAAATATATATATCCGGATAAATATCTGGCGTTGGAAAAATGAGCCCGTAATGAAATCTACTTATTTAGTTAGTCTTAACGAGGTCGACGACAATCTCAAATAGCCTGTCATATTCATTGTCCTTCTTTTTGGTTTCCATAGTCCAAAAATACAAAACGTTAACGTGTCTGTCAAAGTGCGAATTTGCATTTCAAAAGCCGGTTTTTTTTTGGCGCCAAAACCAAAAGAGAGTGAAACAGTCAAAAGTGTTTAAACGTTATATAAACGTTGTTAAACGTGTTATATTTAAACGTGTGATTTGTATTCTTGTCTGATGGTGGCACATGGTAGCTTGTCTGTCTACAGCTTGTAAAATACCTTATACTTAACAGAGATGGTGAACCTTTTCACTGACTACCAATTTAACATGAACATCAACATTAATAATTCGTTTTGTACGTCGTACCTGCGCCCACGGTCTCTGAGAAAAGTAAGGCAAACTGGACCTACCTAAAGAAATCTTTGATTCTTAAAAGAAAAATATTATATACAGTACAGGCAGTTTATTTATTACCATTGTACACACGGCTACATATCAAGCTATACATTTCCAGTATAAGCTGACCTCTCGTTGTACGGAAATCCTATACATTGCGAGAACAGCTTATACTGGAAATGTATAGCTTGATTTGTAGTCGTGTGTACCAAGTTTTCTTTTTTAATGTAACCTAATAACAAAATGTAAAATTATTGCCATGCTACGATTTTCGTCGTGTTGTACCCGTGGCAAAACTGCCATAGGTATACAGGTGATGCCACTACCCCTGCCTTATAACAAGGCTTTTAATATTCTGAATACTGAGAAGCTGCAAGATTCACGCAACTTCAATCAGATCCGTAACCTTTGCAGTTGCTCAATTTATAGTCATCGTTGTTTTATTTTATGATACGTGTCACGGAGATGTGAGCTTCTATTTAATTATCTACTGACACTGAAGGATGTTTTATTGTTTATGTTGTTTGTTTTTGTAGTTGCGATGCGCCTGAGTTTGTAGGTCTGAATGGTACCCCGCGTCCTAACCGAAATCGACCGCCGCGCGAGTACGGAATCGATGCGATCGTTTGTATGAATCATGACGTCAAGCGCGACTTATTTGATCGCGCGTGTACGATACTAATATTATAAATTCGAAAGTAACTCTGTCTCTATGTTACCTTTTCACGCATAAACCACTGAACGATTTCGATAAAATTTGGCGAGGAGATAGATGGCATCCTAGGAAAGGACATAGGCTAGTTTTTCTCCCGGTAGCACGTTCCCGTGGGATAATTTCTGACATCCACGCGGGCGAAGCCGCGGGCAGAAGGTAGTATTCATATAAAAGAGCGCGATGGTCGCGTCCGCCGCACGATGATCGCTTTAGTTAGGTCACAGGGTGTCGAAGATTGCCAATTTGGATGTTATCGTTAGGTATAGCCTTTTGATGAATATCTTGTTGAATATGCACAGGTTTTTACTGGCGATTTTTGCAGTCGTTGTGACTAATATAAAAAAATTAGATATCTCTTAATTTTGACCTTTCAAAAAGAACTCTTGGTTTTTTTTGTCAATGTTATTTTAAATCGTTTTTAAATATTTTTTCCTTTTCTAAGTTTCATCGTTATTGCTATTCGTTTCGATACTAAACTGCCGATTCTCAAGAACATTTTGCGGTTATAAAGACCAGCGTATAATGTTGAACAGTTATCTCAAACGTGAGACTAATGCGTGTTTTTGTTGATATCCCACGAACACATTGCAAATTATATTATGACCATTAAGTTTTATTACCTACTAACAGCACCCCGCGGTTTCACCCGCAAAAGTCCCGAGTTCCCTCCCACCCCGCGGATTTTTGCGGGGTCGGGAACTCTGGATGATCGGAATAAAAAGTCTCTTATGTGCTAATCCAGGTTATATACTATCTGTGTGGCAAATGTCATCCAAATCCGTTCAGCCGTAACTTTGTCCAATTTGTGAATTTAACTCCAAACCTCACTCAGCAGCCGAACCACGACCATTTGCGACCACTAGGTGATCAACGAGTCAGATTGTTGTAAGTAAAATAGTTACCTACAAATATTAACTTCACAAATGTAAGTAAATGGATGTCAAAATGTTATCTAGTCTAATTTTAATTTAATTGACTTGAAATTGGGGCAACGACTTCTATTTAAATGACAAAATGCTAGTTGAGAATGTTTTTCAACCAATCGTCGTTTGATATGTTTTTATTGTTAGGCCAATCTTAAACATGTATTTCAATTATCATGACACTATACAGGGTGGCAGGGACATCGACGGGCAACCTGTTACCATAGATTCAGCAGCTCTGATGACTCTTTTTTGCAGATTAAAAATAGACTCGGTATCTGCAGTCCGTTCCCATAGTAAAATACCGTAAGATATGACACTATGAAAGTAACTAAAATAGACTAGCCTCGCGGTATCAACATTAGTAAATTGACAGATTTCTCCTACAGCATATGCTGCTGAACTTAGCCGTCATGCAAGAGATGTTAAATGAGGACCCCATTGCAGCCTTGCGTCGAGCGTGATCCCCAGGAAAACAGTTTTATCGACGTATTCTAGTTTCTCTTTAGAATTTTTTCTTTATTAAACACTATGTCACAATCACTACTTTTAACCTCTTCTTAACCCGCTGCATTCGGTCAATAATAGAGCTGTCCGCAAGACAGCAACCAACAATAAATCATCACAGATTTTATGGAGCAACGGCAGACCAATTGACCTAAAATGGTCCTCCTCTCCTAAATTGGTCCTTCCGTTCATCTGTAAGTACAAAGCCATTGGCTGTTGATCTTTTAACCTACATTGTTTGTGCATTTTTATGGTTGGAAATAAGTTTGTCTGTACGTGAGGAGAGTGTATAAACGAGCTGATATAATCTTGCGTGGAAAGCTGTAGGTTGGAATTTGATGTGGGTATTTTTAGGTAACAGTATGGTATGAATTCGTTAAAAAGATATTATAAACTATGCCTGCTAAAATACATTATTTTAGAAATAACGGCGCGGCAGACCGAGATGAAGATGGAGGGACGAATTTGACTATCGAAAGGACTGGCCCACAATAGAAGCAGAGGATAGAAATGTTTGGAAAAGGGAGAGGGAGGCATATGCCTAGCAGTTGTGCAAAATAGACTACATAGATAGATGGATGTTAAGATGGAAGAGAAAAAAAAATAGAAGCAGGTACTGCAAAAGACCCAAGATAGAGCCCTGCGGCAATCATGCAGAAACTCATTCAACAAGTCGTTTTAAAATGTATTCTAGATGTAACTTAGTGCGTAATTATGCATTCTGTCTAAGTAAATTTTGCTGTTTACCCCCTTCCAAAAAGAAGTATAGTAGGAGCTCGTCTAGCCTAGATTTAAGTATTTTAATAGCTCTACTAGTAACTGAACTATTGTCCAACTGTATTGCGTTACTTGTCCTAGTTTTAGGGGAGATAACACGTGGTCACTAGGCCGTTCTTTAATCTTCCGATCTGTAGAAACCTAGACTTACAAACGTTGGAAAATAATAGACGTACCTATGTTGTTATTAAAATGATCGTTCTAATAATGGGTGGCATAGAAATGGGTGTTTAAAACATAATGACGTAGGAAAAAATGAATACAGGGATAGAATAGGTGCTGAATGTTTAGATATAGGATAGAAGGAACAGTTATACAGTCCTGAGATTTCCACCCAAAATTAATAGTGGATGATTATGAAATAGGTGCACGAGGATGATGCAAAAGATAGGCAGCGAGTAACTACTAATGCCTTGATACGATACTTTATTATACTTGAAATTAAAGTCACATACAAAATCCATTAAAATTCATGGCAAATATTTGAACACCATTTGCACATCCCGATGGAAAAGTGTAACTTAAGTTGCTACAAAAGACACGTATTTGGCAAACAAATAATATCAATAGATTTTTCATAAAGAATTTACGTAAACTTCATAGTAATTTCACGATTAATAAGAGCCGATTTGACAAGAAAACCACAGTCTTTCACAATGGCCAAATCAATAAACAAAGGTATAATCACAAGATCCGTAGCTTAAATAAGTAGATGTTTCTTAAGCCATTGAAACAGCTTATTTGGCGAATATTTCACGATTATTTTGTTCGTGACTCCGTTAGTCAAGAAAATGTCGTGGGTCGGGGACACGATACCTTTCGGTTTTATACTTAGATTCCTTTCAAATTGGTTATAGATCTTGTTTTTGTTGGGACAAGAATGGTACTCTTGCCTTACTGTACCAAAAGGTAATGAATAAGAAATATTTAAGTAACAGTTTACCTTTCACTCATGCTAAATCATCAGGACAGAATTAGTACTTTACTACGCAATAGTGCTACAAATAGGCATAATAGTGTTGGCACAAAACTGATAAACGGGTAAAATTTACTACATAACCATTCTAGTGAGTTATATTGTTTTGATAGCGGACATAAATGCACGACGTATCAATCTTGCATAGAGCGATTACAGTGGCGACAGATGAAAAAGACTCAATAGGAGAAGTGTAGACACAAGAAATTTACTTGTTTAGAAAGTGTAGTCAAAATTAATCGTCATATTTTGTTTTTAAAGCGCGTTTAAAAACAAAAGTTTCAGGAAAAATCAAATTGAATAAACTCCGGTAAATCTTGGAGGGTTTCCCCTTCAAATGAATCTGTTGTTTACAAGACTACTCTTGTGGGATTCCCTAAAGACGAGGTAAATAAACCTTAAGTGTGTATTAATAATCATGACGTATTAAATTATTTGTTTTGGATATGATTCATGTTAAAGAGGAGAGTTAGTTAAATTCATAGTTCTGGTAACAATACATGTGAGTGCGTTCTTGGAACCACTTCTTCAGTAATTAAGGACTTTTGTGTAATATTTTCTGTCAGAATTAGAAAATCCATCTAAATGGGAATTCTCAAAAAAGACTTGAGAACATCAATATTACTAGTATTCCCTGAAAGTTTGTCTGATGAAAATGTTGGTTCCAGTTAGTTTTTGTAACTATACAATTATACACACATACACATGACCTATACATTAGGTATATTTTCGTACCAACTGCAGCCACAGAGATACAAAATTGCCTAAACATTAGTAAATTTACAAATATCTGCAATTTAGTGTTATTATCTACCACAACGTCATCTCCTGACCTATAGTGCTACGATGGGCGCAATTATCTTCAAAACTAGTCCATTCAAGTGTTCTCCTCAAACTATTTTGACCCTTAATAGGTTAGTATTAAGATGCATTTTATGGAGTTGTTTACTAGGTTAGGCTATCGGCAGATATGCAACTACCTAAAGCTATCTCAGTGCAGTAGGTGTACGACGTAAATTCACGCAATAAAGCCTTATCATTGCAGAAGACAAATTGAAGGAAATGATATTAGTTTGTAAACTACACTGGCGTGCAAAAAATCGGCCCAGTGCTTTCAATTTGAGATACGATATCTCAAAAATTTTAATGAATATAGTTTATTAATTTATATTGTGTGAAGGTAGGTAAGGTACAGTCTATTTGCACATACACTATATTTGGATAAAAGCAATATTCTTGACAAGATCGACTCAATTCTTCAGATGTCCTCATCGCTCACTTTTGCTCGGGTAAACTACATGACCTTTTTTGCCAATGAAATTGACAAAATAATAATTTTGTTTATTTCTGTTCGTTTAATGAAAATTTAACTTTATTATTTAACGGACTTCAAAAAAAGGAGGTTCTTTATTCGATCCTCCATGTTTGTAAGTTCGTGATTTTTGCATAAACTTATAAATCAGTTTTGATCATTCTTTAACCAACGTAATCTAAATACTTTCAGGAAGGTTTTAGTATACAATATATTATGTTATTGTTAGTAAACTTGTTGAATATATTGTTTCAAATCGAAGAGCACAGGGTGGGTCGATTTTATTGCACGCCAGTGTAGTCCTCCTTTATTTGGAGTATTTAATAATCTATTTGCCTATTTACCTACAGTCGGTTTCGTAGTATTAGTTTTCTATCACGAAGTGATGAGGCAGAAATAATTGGAACAGATTTCCCTCTAGTACTACTAGACTAGAGAAATCTGTTTCATTAAACTCTGAATTAGCGTATGCATGAGAAAAAGTCCGAAGTTTGGCCTTAAATACCCGTTTTAGGTTTCCGTACCCAAAGGGTGCCAACGGAACCCTATTTAGCCTCCGCTGTCCGTCCGTCTGTCTGTCAGCGGGCTGTATCTCATGAACCGGAATAGGTAGACAGTTGAAATTTTCATTCAATACAGGGGTTGTTTTTGGGTTGGGTTTTTTTGCCTTGTGGTACGGAAGCCTTCGTGTGCGAGTCCGAGTTGCATTTGGCCGGTTTTAATGTTTTAGGATATTGTCCTACGTGCCCTGCCACCTCTGAAGAACTTATGGACGCGCTATTCTGATAATACAATTCTCATACCTATAGCTGAGTATTGAGCACAATTTAGATTGCCAAACCAAAAGTAATCTAGATTACCAAGCGAACCTAACTTTATCCGTATTCATAGGCATAACGAAATAGGGCAAATTGTAAGCCTGCGGGGTAATTGCGTAACACACTATCAGTAACAATGGGTTTCATTCTGACAGTTCAACAACATTCATGGCGTTTTATACGTTGCTAAGCAGACAAAGTTTTCGAACATATGAAGCTATGTATTAGCAATATCTTTCCAAATTATTCAAATTATGATTGATAGTGTGTTTCGCAATTAGGGTGCTGTTTTTAAACCATTAAATGAAAAGTTGCAAAAAAACAAGACTCATTCATCTTACCAAGCAAGTTATTACAAATTGATATAAAAGACTAGAGGAGATTAGAGACCATCTAATACTCGTAATAACTTAAAGCTTCAAGTTTGTAAGTATATTGGACGTCTAATCTTACGTTCCAATTACTTCAGACTAGGTACCTGTCTTCTCATTTCATGCATAAATGTATTGGACATTTTAATAAAAGTAAATAAACTCAAGTTCATAATCGTGACACCATCTGGTAATACTTGATTTATACGAATGACAAAAATTGCAATACCGGGAAATCAAGTTTAAATACAAAGAGCATAGGCAGAATCTTGTATTAATATTTATGTAAATATTATCCTTTTAAATGTTAGAAGTAATAATATTTGCATGAGGAAAAATAATAGAATAAATACCGATTAATCTTGTATACTTATTTAGATTTTATTTTGACTAACAAAAATATATCGGGTCACTTTGTAGCTTGAGTTTTTTGGGTTTTTTGTTTGAGTAGGAAATTAATCGTTACGTAAGTGGTAAAGAGAAACCGCTCAGCCAGGATTAGGTTTGACGTTTGACCCTGAATATTCACACGAGTGAATGTTCATATTTGTTTCATTCCACGTTCACATGATACCGACAAAATTACATAGGAATGATTGTCTGCTCCTTCCATTTCATTCTTCATTTATTCGGTAGGCGGTTGGAAGATAGCCGAGTGCCGAAATATAACATTGTTAGATCGGTTCACTAATGAATTCATTTTTCACTTTTGATTAATTCAGACGTTTCACTTCGAGTGAGATGCCGAATGAAAGACAAAAAGCGGTCAAGTGCGAGTCGGACTCGCGCACGAAGGGTTCCGTACCATTATATATAAAAACGGCAAAAATATTATGTCTGTTGTATGGGAGCCCCCTTAAATATATATTTTATTCTATTCTTTTTTGTATTTGTTGTTATAGCGGCAACAGAAATACATCATCTGTGAAAATTTCAACTATCTAACTATCACGGTTCATGAGATACAGCCTAGTGACAAACGGACAGACAGACGGACGGACAGCGGAGTCTTAGTAATAGGGCCACGTTTTACCCTTTGGGTACGGAATCCTAAAAATGAACAAAAAGTGAAGCGTCTGATAAGAGATTTTAAAATATCAGTCTGAAACAAATTATAATCAACAAGGCCCAAGTAACCAACTAGAATATGATTGCACAGACCTACATTATTATAGGTCCCTTCTGCCAAGTTATTCAAGAATTTCACACGTATGTCGAATGTCATGTTTGTCTGTGCAAGTAATTCAATAACTGTGGACGAATCTACTGAGGGCGATGAAATTTAATACATAGTTAACGTAGAATAAAATCATGGGATAGTTTTTATTGTTGGTCTTGATAGTAAAGAAGATTCTCGCGGGAATTTTTTGCAAATTCCCAGGAGCATAATCAGCGTATAATGTTCCCACTGCTGGGACACAGGCCTCCTCCCGGTCAGAGGGAGTAGGTCTTATTCGACCACGCGGGCTCAGTTCGGGTTGGTGGATGGGTCATCCTCGAATTCCATCTTCGAATTTTTGGTTTTAGGACATGGCGATTTCCTCACGATGTTTTCCTTCACCGTTTTGTTTTTATTTTTTATTATAGGACAATAAACAGCTAAAATATTAAATATATGTATGTTTTGGGAGCAGTGGTGATGAAATAATTTACACAAATTAAGCACACACATACAGGACAACTACATTTCTCTATTCGTGATTCTTTATATTTTTCACTAACCGACGTTTCTCTATATTATTTGGATCTCAAAATATAACCATTTTGAAAGGCAACGTATCTCATACTAACTAAAAAAAAACGAATCACGAAAAATTTAGTTCTCCTAACTCAAATCAGCTCAAAAATGAGATAGGACTTTTTAGTCATGCGAGCGACTATCACGTGTAGCTCACCTAAAATAACCAAGCAAGTAAATAAAAGTAACTTTATAATGTTGTCAAACACCTACATGATGTAATGTTACGCAGTTGCCAAAATTGAGTAAGTAATCTTGTCAACACTAAAGTAAATAAAATTGGTGCTGAAATGTCTTCGTAAAGGCTCCCACAGACAGGCGCGACGCGACAGTGCGACACAAAGGTGCCGCTCGCCGCGCGACGAGCGGTGCCTTTGAGTAGCGCGCGATTCGCGTCGCGTGTCGTGCCTGTTTGTAGGAGCCTTAATATGTAAGAAGATTCAGTTTATTATGCTACATGTTATGATTATAGACTCCACTTCTAATATTTATTTTAAAATAGTTTTAAGAAAAACCCGTTTAAAAATACTTAATTTCAAGAGCATGGTCACGGAAGCGTTAACTTTTTTTACAAGTTTTTAATGGGTGTTTTTTTTTCTATTTCAGATTTGACTACAGCTACTTGAAATCACTTTGATATTTGACTTTTAAGTGTGAGCAAGGTTATAAGCAAAAAAGTTTGGATATCTTAACATATGGAAGCGTGACTGGCATGAAGGCTCCCACAGACAGGCGCGTTGCGACAGCGCTACACAAAGGCGCCGCTCGTCGCGCGACACGCGGCACCTTTGTGTCGGGCGTCGCGTCGCGCCAGTGTTTGCGACCCTTAATACGTAAGAAATGCTTTTTCAATTACCTTAGTAGGAATATTTTTGAATCTTGCGGTGGCATTAATACATTCAATAATTTTAATGACGATGGTAATTTCCTCAATTAAGTAATTTGTATTAGGTACCTACAGTATCAATGATGTGGTTTAAAGGCTCGTGCACACTGGCGCGATGCGACGCCCGACACAAAGTCACCGCGTGTCGCTCGATGAGCGGCGCCTTTGTGTAGCGCTGTCGCGTCGCGCCTGTCTGTGGGAGCCTTAACTATAATGAATAGTTAAATAACGGTAAGCTATGTAATTAATTACCAAGTAAGCGTTTAATGACAATTTTAAACAAGTACACTGTTATATACTTAAGTCAATCTGCCTAGCTTTTTTTTTTTTAGCGGTCTGATTCCAGTCTAACCGGACGCAGCTGAATACCAGTGCTTTACATGGAGCGACTGCATATCTGACCTTCACAACCCAGTTACTGGAAAACACGATACGACTTGGCAAGACTGGTTGTCAGAGTTTCGGGCTTCTGACTACCCGTAGCGACTGTCAAAGATCTACGAATGACAGCCGGGACCAAAGAATTAACGTGCTTAAGTTTACCTTATTAATTGCTAACACAGTTTAAACTCTTCGAAAAGTAAGTTCGTCATCTTAGATGAGTAGAAACTCCACTTTGATTACATTTTCAATGTAATCGATACATTTTTTTAAATTGCGTATCTTATTGAATGTTTTATTATATTTCGACAAGGTTTCTTTTTACCCATTTAAAGCTACAACAGACAGGCGCGACGCTACAGCGCGACTCGACTTTAGTAGAACAATTTCTATGAAAACTTCATGGACATTGTTCTAACAGAATCGCGTCGCACCGTCGCGTCTTGCCTGGTTGCGGGAGCCTTTACATTCAATGATAGACCACCAGACCAGACCAGACCCATTTTGCTTTACCACAGTCGCCATTAATTTTCGATTTCGCTACTAAAACCACAAAAGCAACTTATTTGAAACACAATAATTCTTGGTACTTATTTGCTCATGATTATTTTCTCTTATTTTTGTTTTCAAATCATTGCTTCTGACCACATCAAGGTCATATGACCTTCATTATTTTACCTGTTCATGAACCGCTCACAAGTTTCCATGAACAAAAAGGTTTTTTTTTTATTGGTAAGACTAGTTTTTGCCAACTATGGACTTGGACTTAATTCAGCATCCATCATTCCATTGTCATACAATATCTATCAAATTAGGCAGAAATCCTTCAATGAGTGTGGTTTATAAAACATTACTCATTGTGCTGGACTCATTAGGTAATTCAGTAGTTTCATGGTAGTCTATTGTACAATTTAGTCAATGGACGATGTGGTCCATTGTGCCCTGTAACAGGAGAGTCATTACCTAGATGAAGCCAGGAATAATTTTATTTGTAAGCCAGTACTTAATAAAGGAAATTGGACTAACAACAAAAGCAGGGCCAAGGATGCTTATCCAAATGGGTGCATTATGACTACATGTATAGAGGCAGAAAGGCAAGTTTTGAATATAAATCGCCGTAGGAGCAGAGGAAGACGAAGTGTTAAATTATAATATGGCTAGAAAAGGAATTAATACAGAAATTACGGCAGCTAACCATTCTTTCATACATCGTGAAAGAAGAAATTAGACACAGAGCTGATCCTTAAGCTACTTGTTCTTGGTAGGGAGATCATAATTATAGGCAAACTTACCAGTTCGATTCTTAATTTAGGGAAGAAGGTAAGGTAAATTAATATGAAATACCTGCTAGCATAATCAATAACCTTCCTAATCGTAAAGAAAGACAAGGTTAGAACAGACAACAATCTTCACCTCACAAGCAATCGATAATCTGTGGAACTCTTAATTTATAATCATGGTTACATTGACCGGAATGTTCGTAGAAGACGAGAAAAAGTTGCAAAACCTTAGTTAGTGGTACAATGACAGTTTTGCAAGGGTGCCACGCGGAGCAGACAAGGTCTGATGGCAATGGAAGCCGATCAATGCCAACGTGCTGCCTTTTAATTCATAAATTGTGAAATGTTGCTGTTTACCTGCGCTGCATGGATTGCCAATGGTATTTTGTCAATATTTTATTGATTATTAATTTCATGGATGTCTTTTGCTAGTTGGCAAGTTTTGAATTTGGTTCGGTATAAGTAAGTTTATTTCGAGGCAGTCCGTTGATTTAATGGAATTATACCTGTCTTTAGAAAGCATGTAATTAGATTCTTAAAAGATCCTGTTGAATTGTTAACATTTAGTACTACTGTGTCATTTGCTTTTTAAATAATTACTCGCTTAAATATTTCTTCTTTTTTTTTAATGTTCTTTTATTTAAGCTAGCTTTTCTTATGTGTATCAATTACCGATGCGTGAGATACCTAAGTATACAAAACTATTACACACCGTGAGCTTATTTTTATTTTTATTTGGTGGTATCCCCAACATTTGAGATTTTCAGTCATGAAAAATCTCATTCACACCTTTGAGAATGAAGTATGAAGGTAGGTACCTATGTAATTAAAAATTAATATACCTGAGAAAAAGATAAATTTTCCGGTTCTGACCTTCAGTTCAGTATTAAAAATTACGAGATTATCAATAACTAGCAAGTTGTTATAAAGTCCAACTTTGTCCCCTTTTTAGATAAACGTTGCTTAAAGTTAAGTAAAACATAAATTTTTGACGTTTAAACGTCTCTTAACATTAAGCATCGTTTAATATAGATAAACCCCTGTAAGATTTAATTATTTTTATGCGTAGGTAATATTAGATTGCATATATTACAAACTTGTTAGATCATAAACAGGAGACATCTTTTTTATTATTAGTTATCGATAATTCTAAATTTGCGTGTGGGTATCGATTAAAAAATTATTTTGAAAAATAATCAAGAACGTGCACTGGAAATAACTTAACGCTAACTTAATTCAAACTGAACTTGCAGAATAATAAAAAAAATACTTACCAGCTCTTAAATCCCATGAAATTTTGAAAATACAGTTTCCTAGTACCTTGTGAATGATAACATCCTTTCATAGGTACAACATTGATTCCATGCACAAACAATAGGACACACCAAGAATACCGCGAATTCACTATAATATCAACTTTAGTTCAAAAACCCCGTTTCAACACGGCGAAAACGGTGAATCAAAAAACTTTGTATCACTTAAAAAGTTGTTTCATACTTATTGTCATTGAAATGTCTAGTTATTTTGTTCGTTTTAACATGCCGTTGTGCGCGTAAAAATATTTTTAGAGCGCACCAATATGACTGCTACAGTATTCGGTGACTGACTAGCGGCCACTGACTGGTGGCTGGCTTACTTGAAGCTCGACTCGAATGCTAACTGGACGAACGGGTTGCGTGCACGCGGGGAGTGTAAACAAATCACAGCCACCAATTATATTTTTAAGTACATAATTAAGACACTATATACGTGTAACAGCTAACTTGAGCTACTATTAAGTTATTAGGCTACAAACTTATTTTTGTACGACTTACTTAGAATATAAATTACCGCCATCTGGTGTAGTTATTATAAATTAAATTGGCCCTCGCCGTCTATTGAACTTCAGAAATATTATTTCATTGCAGTGTAATGTAAGGTTATCTTTTAGTTCGAGGGTAGATGGCGTTGTCACGTATGTGAGAACAACGACATCTTAGATGAATTATCTAAAATAGGAGGTAAGTATTGTCTGTTCAACTTGATATCTACGTACATTGGTAGATGTCGTTTTATTCAATAAAATGGTAACCATTAAGTTTCCCAGTGCTATAGGCCGGGTCAGCAGGGGTAAAGATCCTATGTATAATCAGAAAACTTAAGAACGAGTATTTTACCAAACATGATTTAACATGCGTTTGACAGCTGACCTTGTGCCTGGAAAAGGCCAAGTACAAAAACTTATTATTAAAAACAAAATCAGTGTAATCATGCCACCCAAACCCATTTATTTATTAACTATTTATGATCAATATTCCATTATCAAGCAGTTTCATCTTTATAGAACGATGTACTTATATCTAAATACTTAAAATATCGTTAAAAAGAAGTGTTATAACATTACATTTTAAATTAATTGCGTTTACAGTGCCGCTTTTCATGCATATTCCGTAGAACCACTTCTTCCTTTATTACTTAGAGGTGTGCCACTGCCAGTAGCAGCATTTCCTCCAATGATTCTAAAATCAGGAGCTCCACCATCACTGTTACTTTCAGATTCGTTTACTATATCAACTCCTTCTGTGGAGTTTAAACCTCTCCGACTTGGTAGATCATTGAGGAGATATAGTAGCGTCTTCATTACGCCTGTAAGTGATGGAGCTGGAAATCTTCTACCAGATTCTGATGAATTTAAACTTGGAAATGGTTCAGCTGTAGTGACTTCGGTTGCAACATTCCCTTTACCGGTGGGTTTTTTACGACCGTTCCCTTTTTTCCTATTCTTTATTGGTGGTTCGATATGATGTTCTATTTTTGCATCTGACATTTTTCTTCTTTGTCCCAAAAGTTGTTTAAGCTCTGAAAGATTCCAGTTAGCAGTTGGATAAGGCAATTTTGAAACAGTGTGATATGGCCCACTACTCCAATAGTTACGTTCGCCTAATTGTGGTTCCTTGTTTCCTATTGCGTATGGGTAAGCAAGAGGCAAGGCCTTACTGTAAGTCTCTGAAATCGAATTTCCAGATAATGGTACTCTATTAGCCCCAGAGTATGCATAGTAATTGGTTGGTCCTGGATATATTTCTTTGTAAGCTAAAGTATAAGGTATTTTAGCTGAAGTTGAATAAGATACAGCGTTCCCATAATTGTCAAGGTAAATCTTGCTGCCGTTTACGGTGGTTAGCCCACCTAATGACTGGGCCATGTAGGAAGTTTCAGTTAGGTAAGTCTTACCTAACGGTATTATGCCTAAAATCTGTGGTGGAGACACAAGTGTGACCAATATACCTTCCAAATATGGCAAATGTTTCGGCAGTTTTATTACTTTATGAACATTTTGCAGTAATTGATGATTAAATTTTTGTCCTAGTAACAAAGGCCGTAGCTCCAAGTTAGCCGCGTCTATAACTATTCCTTTGGCGTCAGTTATCACTCCATCTGTGCTGACATAGATATTGTTTTCGTAGAAGGTCTTCTGCACCAGTATTCTAAGTACATTACTGTCGATAGTTTTTATATCATTTGGCAAGTATATGTTCTGGAATCTCTTCATTTGTTGATTAAACCATATGTTGAAGGTCAAGTATTGAGTGGATAGGGGGTTGTTAATGTCTTGCGAACCCGATTGTAATTTACTTGATCCTTGATCTGCCTGGAACGTATACACAACATGCTGATCTAGTCCATCCACATATGTTTCTGGAAAAGCTTGAGAATTACCCGGGTTAGAGTGAGGGTTGACTAGGTAATCTTGAGAGTTATCTGGAACAGCCTGAGGGTTGGGCAGGATGGAATGAGCATTGATCGGGGTAACTTGAAGCTTATACGGAGAAGATTGAAGGTTTAGTGGTAAAACCAAAGAATTTTCTGGGATGACCTGCGCATTATCTGCGGCAGCCTGAGGGTTGAGCGGAATAACCTGAGGGTTGAGCGGAATAACCTGAGGATTGCCCGGGGTAACTTGAGGATTGCCCGGGGTAACTTGAGGATTGAGTGGTATAGCCTGTGGGTCGTCCGGTTTTATATATGGGTAGTTATTAGCCATCCAGTATTGCTCCGGTGTTAAGTTGTTGTTCTCATACGATTCAGGAAAAACATTGTTCGGAATATTTGTCGATCCTTTTTGTGGCTCATTGAAAACGTCCCCACTTGGTCCATTAGCTATTATAATATTCTTAGCCAAGCTGTATTCATTGCCTTTATATTTGTTATTTGGATTTAAATAATTTTCAACATTTGGGTATATATGTTCTATTGCACCCGTGTTTAGTCCAATGGCCATAGAATCTGTCACTGTGGGGACGAGCGTTTCAACATGATCATTATACACTTTTATCTTATAAGGGTTATTGTATAATAATGTATAAAGATTTTCTGTGGTGACAGTGACTAGTCCGTCACCAGACTCATAGGGTAGATCTGGTATAAGCACTTGCTTATTAGCATTTGGTGTGTACATTTTGATTTCGTTGGTAACGCCATTTTTGTATAGATAAATTACCAAACGTTCTTGACCATTGTTTTGTGAATCTAGTACTTGTTGGACGGTTGGTAACTGACCATCTGGGTAACAGAAACAATTTTCATGGTTATCTGGTAAACTATTTGCTTTCCTTGTATTATATTGCCAGGGTTTGGGTTTGTTGGTAGTGCTGAAATTAAAATTGCAAGATTAACTATTTCTAACATTAGATGACAAAAATATATCTCCATAAGTAAAACTTCCATTAGTTATTCAAAAATTTAAGATATCAAATTAATATTACCTTGGATGTACGTGTAAGACGGCAGATAATAGAAGTAAGGAGATCTGAAAGGAAATAAACATTTTAATTAGAATTTTACTACCTACTTATGCAATAATATAATAATATAATGAATAACCTCCTCTTTTTTATCGGTTAAAAAGGGCAAAGTTCCCTCTTTAAGGACCGTTCTAAATGTTACTTTATAAGTAGTGTAGTTGCTACTAATAGTGTGTAATGTATTCTCGGCTTACCTTCAATAAATCCATTACGATGAGTAAATACGAATCAGCTTCAAGAACAGTTACATTTTCTCTTCATAATTCCACTGATTACTGTGTACTGAGCGGGCCTAATTATTGCACTCTTTTATAGGTAACAAAATAATTAGTGTTAATTTGACACATTTGTGCAATTTAGTGAAACAAATAATTTTATCGGTAAAGTGAATTAAGAACAGTCATTCATTAGAATATTCAGGATTTAATTAGCAAAGAAACACACGTGAGTCAAATGAGGGCTACCGCGCTTAAGTTCGCCGCTAGAGGCGCTAGTGTAGAGTAAGGTCTCTAGATGTCAATATATGTACTGAACGTTCACTGTTTGCGAGATTTTTATCAGGGATTTTAACGAATGATTCATAATTGTTGTAATGGTTGTGCCATCCCTGATTAATTTATGGCTTAAGATTTTAAGTAAAAAGTTAGGATCTTATTTCGAACACTTGAAGGAAGAACAAGATTTGTCTGCTTCATGCTTGCCAATTTTAGGAACATTATAATCTAAATATTCGTTTGAAGTTTTCAAATGTAATAAAATAAACATAATATGAATTTATGGGTACTTAAACGTATCTAAAACATCAAATATAAGTACTGCAACAGGACCTTACTCGCCAGTGGCGCCAACTAGTGAGCACAAAAACGTTAGCCCCATTACGGGCACAAGAGATATCGCATCTTTGTTTCAGGGATGGCAACGTACCTGCGACGTCTCTGGTATTTATCAAAGAGTAATGTATGGACAAATTAACAGTCTTACTTATAAACGTCTTTTAAATTTTAATCAATTCCTAAGCAACTGATTAGCAAAATTCTTATTTATAAACGGTATTTAGCGCTAAGAGGTCGCTAAGCAATTAATTATTAGCTGTCATTAATTAAACACAACCGGTGCACTGCTAAGAGGATACTAAGAGGCAATATGGCGGATTTTATTTGAATCAGCTGACCGACTCAATACAATTATTGTGAGCTTAGAGGCGATTTTTGTTCCTAATATCGATTGTGCCTTATTAATTATGGATTTCGACAAACTTTTACGGGATTTTAGAATGACTTTAGAAGAATTGATGATGAAGATGATTGAAGAAGAATGATTTTAGAAGAGTTAAATAATTTTGAAACGCCGCCGGGCGGGAAGTAGACGGAGGAAGACCTACGAAGCTCGTTTACACAGAGCATGAGCTGTTTAAATCTGCTACGAGAATGATTACTAAACATATTCTTCATTCGAAGTACACATGATAAAAGGATTTATAGCGAACACTCAATCAGGAGGAGGCTCAGTAGGTGCTCAGGAGTTTTGAAGAGAATGAGTTCGTGAGGAAGCTCATCAGACATAGTGAATTTACAATGTGTTATCCCATGTGCCCCTCATCTATGATGCCAGTTCTAAAGCCCAGGCCCTGCAGTCTCGACATGAATAGTGACAAAAATCTGTCGGTAAGTCGTATCGATGTCAAATTTCTTTAATAGATTTTCAACCTTATGCTTTTGAAATAAAGTTGAAAATCTATTAAAGGAATTTGACATCGATACGACTTAGCGACAGATTTTTGTCGCTATCTAATGTCGAGACTGCCGGCCCTGAACTAAAGACAAGCCACGTTGTGGCAGTCACACGTATAAATTACAAGTGACATTTTATAGAAATCAATTTATTTTGATAAATAGTAAAGCTTTTTTGTTATAAGTTCATTATTTACGATTTCCAACATTCTTCCTCCAAAGTCAAGGGTGCCTTTCTTTTCTCATGACACTCTCATAAGCGCAGGAGAATAATGACTCTCATTCCTCATCTTTTTCACGTAGCATTGTCCTCTCCCTCGCCGTTTTTGCGAGGTTGAATAGTATTGGTGCTAGGTGCTAGTGGCTTTCATAGCAGCAGTACAAATAACTGTAAACAACCATAATAATTGTTATTAAAAAACACTCAAACCCCGGTGCAAAAGCAATAGGAAGTACCAATATAAAATAGACACAAGTACCTACATACATACATTTCTAAAAGAGTATGGTTAACAGGCGTATAGGACATGAAAACACATAGCTATTATCGGCTATTTAATCAAGCTTTAACATTTATTTGGTCAGTTTATATTAATTAGTAAATTTAGAGATAAATACCTTTTCCTGTTTACTCCAATTATTGGAGCTTATTTCATTTTCTTGCAACAAAACATTGTATGACCTACTTTAGCTGGTATTTTTAATAATTGTGTTGACTGTGGTGAGTTTCCTGATCTTATGAAAAACAGTAAAATAATACCGTTGTTTAAATCAGGTAGTACACCAGACCCTACTAATTATAGACCCATTTCAGTGCTACCTACCTTTAGTAAAATTTTTGAAAAACTTATTTTGAATCAAATGCAAAGATTTTTTAATAAACACAAATTACTGCATAACAAACAGTTCGGTTTTACAAGGGGTCGTTCGAGTACTGATTGAGTTGAACTTTTAGGACATGTTTATAATGCATGGGAGGACAAAATGCGATGCTTTGGGAATCTTTTGCGATTTGTCCAAGGCATTCGATTGTGTTCTTCATGAAACATTAATCAGGAAACTGCACCACTACGGAATCCGAAACGCCTCTCTGGATCTTCTTACTTCTTACTTAAATGATAGGATTCAGAGAGTTGATGTTAACGGAAAACGTTCACCCGGATCTGTAGTAAGAATGGGGGTCCCCCAGGGCTCAATTCTTGGCCCATTTTTATTTCTTATTTATATAAATGACTTGCCTTACCTCATAAAGGATAAACATGATATAGTGTTGTTTGCAGACGACACTTCACTTTTATTTAAACTCAAACGTCAGCAGCTGGTTACTGACAATGTAAATAGCGCTCTCGCAATACTAGTTAACTGGTTTAATGTTAATAACCTACTTCTTAACGAGAAAAAAACGAAATGTATTAAGTTTATGATACCTCATGTTAGACAAGTAGAAACTAGTGTTCTCATAAAGGGTGAAGTGTTGAAACCCGAAGATACCACAGTATTCTTAGGCATAACTTTGGATGCCAAGCTTCAATGGGGCCCCCATATAGACAAATTGTCGAAAAAGCTTAGCTCTGCAGCATACGCCGTTAGAAAAATTCGTGATTTAACTGATTTAGAGACTGCCCGTTTAGTATACTTTAGTTATTTTCATAGTGTGATGTCGTACGGTATTCTGTTGTGGGGAAATGCCGCCGATATTCAGACAATTTTTATTTTACAAAAAAGGGCAATTCGTTCAATTTATAAATTAAGCCCCAGACACTCCCTCATAGATAAATTTAAAGAGATTAATATTGTTACTGTGCCTTCTCAGTATATTTATGAAAATCTTTTGTATTCACATAAAAATATTAATCTGTTTAAAAAATACAGTGATATCCACAATATAAATACTAGGAACAAACACAAATTTCTTGTTCCTACAACCAGGCTCAAGAAAATTGGTGGCTCCTTTAGATGCCAATGTATAAGTTTTTATAATAAACTTCCTAGCCACATTCAAGATCTAAGCTTTAATAAATTCAAATCTTTTATAAAGCGGAAATTATGCCAGAAAGCCTACTATACTGTGAAAGACTATATTGAGGACAAAAAGGCTTGGGATTGAGCTGCTCCAATAAATTTACACAGTGAATGTTGATTTTAGTTTGCTAACTCTTTTTAGATATGAATATTTACTATAAAAAGTATTATGTTATTTTCATTATTGTGAATATGAGGACTATGTGGGTAATTTTTTTCAGTTTTATTCTTGGTCTGGCAGTTTAAGTAGTTTATGCGGCCTACCCAAATGTCCTTTCTTTGGTATTGTTCGTCGAATCGTTGAGCTCCTTAAGTTCTGAGTTGAGCTGCACGGTTACTGACAAATGTGTGCACTGACTGGACAGGACGACTTAATCTGTGTGGTTCTTTCCTAAAAAGACCATTTCAGACACCAATCTACATGGTCTTCAAACATTATTACCGAATTTATATATACACATTGACATTGATAAATTTTATATATACAATGACATGAGTATTTACTTGTAAAGTATTATATTATTTTAATTTTGTGAATGTGAAGACTATGTGGGTAATTGCTTTTTTTTTTCTAATTTAATTTTAATTATGATCTGGCAGTTTGAGTAATTTATGCGGCCTACCCAAATGTCCTTTCTTTGGTATTGTTCGTCGAATCGTTGAGCTCCTTAAGTCCTGACTTCCTGAGTCGAGCTGCACGATTACTGACAAATGCGTGCACTGACTGGACAGGTCCACTCAAACTGTGTGGTTCTTTCCTCAAAAGACCATTTCAGATACCAATCTGCATGGTCTTCGCATGACCTGACCAAGATTATGTCTGGACTTTAAAAGAGACTGTGACCTCTGAGTTTGTTTCGGCCTTTCTTCTCAGAGTAGTCAGATAGGAAACGCCGACCTCATCTAGTTTTAAAATATGATTGACGTGTAAAAGTGTTTCTACAAACCTACTTACAGAAATAAAATCATTTATCATTTATCATTTGCTACCATCGCGAACACAATGAAATAAACTTAAATTATTCTATTCAAATTTAAATTTTAAGACATTTTTTTTGACTCTTTTCTGTCAAAGTCACGACAGATGCAAAAATAGTGGGTTTGACAACTTTATTCTTAAAATTCTGTTTTTAGTCGATTATTCTGAATATAATCTGTGCCAAACGCATTATTTCTCCAGTAGGTACTAATTAGTCTGTGATTTCACCACTATTTCGTTTCGCAACTAATCACCTGCTAACTAGCGTCTATAATTATGTTAATAAAAGTTAAATAATATTAATATGATGAGATTTTTCTAAATAAGGCTGTAGATGTTTAAAACGTTTTTTGCCTAAATGTTTAAACAAAAACTTTTTGATATATAAATTGCAACTGGCATCGAATCTTAAACGTCTCAATCACATGTCAGAGCTGTAATGAAAAAATTATACATCTAATCTAGTGGTAACATCAAAAAACAAAAAAAATACTACTGGTTTACCATCAAAATTCCTCTCCGACCACCGCCTGCGTCCGAATAACCGCATCTGAACATTAGCAAAATTGTGGTGATCACCAACAGGTCACCTCCAAATTAAGGACGAATTTAGGAGGTCGTAACCTACAAATTAAGAGTTGAAGTAATTCCAATGATGTTGATGCTCACTGGACTTTTACGAGAACAAACTTCAATACTGTGGAGGAAGCTACCTTTCAGGTATCGCACAAGATGTAACACCAAATTGTGTTCAAATGTACCTATAGATTTTACAGTTCCAGCGGGAACTCCTGGCGAAGGGGCGGGAAAGGGGGGCGGTTCAGGGGGCTCTATAAGGGAGGCGGGGGGAGGACTTGGCAGACTTGGGGCTGCCTTGGAAGAAGGCTATTTCCACCAACAGCAGAAAGAGCAGCTCAAACAAATTAAGCAGAGGTTGAAGCGAGGCGAGAAGATTGGCTATGCAGACAAGCCACCTAAATGAAGTTTATAAATTTACACACATAACATCATACGTGTATTCCCTGAAGGGTGTGGCAGAGAAACACACATAAGCTTAGGCTATTATTTATAAATTTAGTTGCCCATAAAAACAGATTATGTGAATTATAATTATATTATTGATCTTAATATTTTATACTGGTCGATTTTATTATTATTGGAACGAAGTTTTGGAACGAAGTTCTTTATCGCGGCTTGCTGCTAAACTGGTAGAAATCGTCACGTAACGAAAAAACGTCTATTTCTATTTAAGTATATAATAACAAGAGACAGATAGTTTTCATGGTTTTCGAGGGTGCTACAGCCAAAATTAAAAACCAAGATGGCGAGTGCGAAAATTTTAAATATTTTCATCATGGTTGCCGTTTTCATGGTTTTCGAGGGTGCTCAAACCGATAGTGAGGCCAAAATGAAAATCAAAGGTGGCGGCTGCGAAAACTTTCAAAGCGTGATTCCACGAAATGTATGGAAGCTGGTACCTACCTGCTCTAATAGGAATAAATGATATATCATTAGAAAGGTATTAAGATTTAGTACAAGAATTCCAATGACCCTTGTCTTGATTCCTAGTCCGATCTGAGTAATAAAGGGTGGGATTTGAGACAAGGCAGTAAGGGAAGCTGCCTTAACCGTTGTAGCTACAGAAAAACGTTCTTAGGAGACTGTCACTAAACTTCTTGCGTTATTGCTAACTGCATTCATAGATTTTGGAAAAATGGTAGGTACAGTCAACTAGAAAAACGTTAATTCTTACATTTTATTTTTATGTTGCCAACCGATGCAGTTTCGTATAAGGATTCAAAGACACTTTTAGACCAACTGAGGTTAGAGTACTAAAAAATTCTGGAATCGCATAAAACTTTTCCTGTACCTATCTACATTTCGTAATGATCGATCATCTTATCCACGATCTTTTACGACGTTTGCTATTAATTATTAAAACAAAGGCACAACATAAAGTCCGTAACGTATTCATTGATCATCTGCCTAGCCTATTCCTAACTATTTAAGGGTAATCTTCTAATCTAACTGGATGCAGTTGAATATATATCAATCAGAGATGTACATGCAATAGAGTATTATTTTAATCAATCTGCTTCACTGTGTTACTTGTAACTGGACCCTTGTGGAAATCTGTTGTTCTAAGGGTTAAGACTATCCGCTCGTGATACAGTTTCATACTAGTGCGAGGGGAAAGGGCTAATCAGTCTGAAGATAACCTAAACCATATTTTACAATTTACCATTTCACATTCTCCAACTGTTGACCTGCCTAAATTTTATTGTTAAAATAACACTTTAAACGATTTTTGACTATCCTTTTTTTTGGGTGGAAAATCATCAAATGACTTCTCCCGCTCTGGGCGGAGCGGAAGGGCGTGTCAGACTCTTACTGACTAAAACCCACCCGTGTTCCTTCAGTTGCCTGTGCGTCAGGGCCACGGTAACTCTTTCGAACAATCCGTGACTATTTTGGCCTTATTATTAAGTTACTCTGTATGGTTGTCTCATATTCATGAATAAAGAAAGATTATGATTAGATCATAATATCAGTATTTTACATGGAGCGATTGCCTATCTTACCTTTACAACCCAGGCACTGGGTAATACTTAACCCATTGGTAAGACTTGTTATCAGACTTTTGGGATTCTGAGTCCCGTGTCGATTGTCAAAGATCTACGAATGAAGCCAGGCCCGACGGCTTAACGTGCCTACCGAGGTACGGAGGTGTCTCGACATGAAATGGATCCATCCAGCAACCGACCGCGGTAAGCGTAGCTTAACCATTGATCGACGGCCGTGGGGCTGTTATTAATTACCTAACCACGAAGCATAAATACATGTAATGTATTCATCCATTAAAATAAAACAATTTTTATTCATCGTCTTCTATGACACGTTCTTTGTCTTCGTTATTTGCACACCATAAGTAATGGTAGAATGTAAAGGGCCATTATAGTTTTAAGATCATACATTGTAAACCTACATTCTCGCAAATAAATGAATTTGAATTTGAATTTGACATCTTTAAGAAATAACGCAGGGGCTGTAAATCCCGCATGCCTGGGGTACCTTAGATACCAAAAAAAATATATTATATGAGTACCATTTAAGCATGTATGCACTATTGTTATCTTTAATTATTAATAAGTAACAATAGTACTTTCTAGCTATTACATGTCGTGACTGGATGCGACCACGTAAGAGCCAAGCATCTCCACTAATCTGGTAATCAGGTAATTCTTCCAGTGCATTTTTCCTTTAAACTTCTGTTGGATAATTATAAAATTGTGTTGATATTGGCTGCAGAAAGATCTTTCTGCAGCCAACAGTGGCGGCGTCCAGAGTGCGAATACCTAAACAGTCGTAGAATAGAATCAGAGCGCAGTCACACGATCAGGGTTTGGAACCGGTACCAAAAGTATAGGTTCTGTACGGATACTTAGCGATTCTTGCTAGTTTGGTACTTGGGTACCGGTTCCAGACGGGTACCAGTACCAAATTCAGGTACCCAGCGTGTACTACAAATCTCATATTTGTACGAGGAACCTCGTACGGTTGGCAACCTTGAAGTTACTAGTGTCTATTAATTATTCTTAGTTACTAATGTCTATTAATTATTCTTTTTAAGGTTCCGTGCGTCCTAATGAAAAACCGAATCCTTATAGGATCACTCGTGTGTCTGTCTGCCCGTCTATCACAGCCAATTTGCTTCGAATCTACTGGACTGATTGAGTTGAAATTAGGTACACATATGAATTTCTGTTACCCAAATACGTACGTGTAATGCAAATTAATTAATTTAAAAAATATGGGGGTCACATTTAGGAGGAAGACTAGAAAATTAAAAACAAAAGTTTTGCAAACTGTACCGTGTGACATGCCAAATGAAAGGGCTTGTTGTGAGGGTCTCAAATAATAATACCGTAATTAATCGGTATACCTAATTCCATATGTTATGAAAGCTAGATTTAGCATTACATAAACAACAAGAAGAAACTCTTTTTCGGGCAAGAAATACCTTTTTTACCCGACTATGCTAGAAGTAAGGGTTATAATTTTAACATGTCTGTGTAGTATCAGTACAATATGACCGCTAAAATTAAAAGAAATAGAGCACCCTACAAAAAGAAATGAAATCCTACCAAAAACATTTCATGTAAAGTAGGTTGCGTTACATTTTGACCAAGATGTAAGGTTTGTAGAGTTAAGCCCTGTAGAGTTCGGGGCTTGGCTCTTCATTAGATCTGATAACTTTTAAACAGTGAAAGCGTTATGGGACCCTACTTACTTTACATGAAATATATTTGGTGGGTAACATATTATTTTTACGGAACCGTCTTCACGCGAGTTCAACTCGCACATGCCCGCTTTTTTTTAAATTACTATAATTGTTTTCTCACTCTAACTTACGGAATAATTTGTTTGTACCAGTTTTGGTACCGGTACAGTACAGATACTGATAAGAAATACCAATAGTACAGGTACTACGTCTGGTACCGATACCAATAGTACAGGTATTACTATGGTACCGGTATCACTCCAAGGCCAATGGGTACCGGTTTCCAAAAATACCGGTATGTATTTCAAACACTGCACACGATACAAACGATCGACGGATTTTTTATGTCATTTTTTTTTAGCCATAACTCTTAACTTTAATCTAAATGAAGGAATTACAGGACAACTGTTATTTTGAGGCCGGTGAGGTCATCAGCCAGTAATCGGAATAGGTAGATCTAATATAGCTAAAGTTTAAAGAACAGAGACAAAAAAGAGGAGACTGCCTTACGACAATTTTTTTTTTCCGGAAAATTTTTCCGAGTTTCGGGACATCACTTAAGTACATTTAATATTAATGTTATTAATACAGTAAACTAATTGAATTAGTTTTCCTTTTTAACCGACTTCAAAAACAGGGAGAACGTTCTCAAAAAACCAGTAGATATGTTTTCTATTGTTATTAATTCAGGTAAAGAACTGGGTCCGCCTCATGTTAAAGCTATAAAATTGCTTTCTTTTACCTTTACCTTGTTATATAATTATTAAAGCTGGTATGTAAATTACTAGCTCCCGCGCTTACTTAAATCGTTCAAACGAAGATAAGGAGACTACCTTTATTTTTTTTAAACAATACAAATCATGCATACTCTTTTTTATAAAACAGAAACAGGAAATCAATTCGATAGTTGTTTTACTTTATTAATTTTAGTTTTACTTAAGTAATGTTCTAAAACCCCGGAACAAATAAAAAAAAAAAACCCGATAAAATATTTTGTCGTAAGGCGTTTCCACTTTGTCTCTGTTCTTTTTCGAACTTTAGGTGTATTAGCTCTACCTATTCTGATCACTGGCTCAATCTGATCAGCACCACCTCAATACATCGACACACCCGCCGCCAACCAAGCAGTATGAATGAAGTTTCATGGCGATGCCGATTCGATGCCAAGCTAGAAGTTAGAAGAAAGGGGGGGGGGGGGGGAAGGAGTGAACCCATGATCGGTTACTGGGTAGCATGCGATGTCTACGCATTTCTAATGATGCTCAAAAAGGCAGTGTTATGATTATATGAAATATAAAAAATAAAAACATTTTTCTATTGCTAAAACTGACATGTTTGGTACAGTACAACTCTGAGCAGACTAGGATTTGGAATTAGGCGCCAAAGTAAATTCTATTCACTTTTAAAAGAACTATCCAGCAACGGTGGATTACACATGGCTATTGGAAGGGGTACCAAAATATCATAATTTTTCGTCTTGGGTATCGTTTTCATGGTCGTCAACATTATTTGAGCTTCTAAAAACTTATACTAGGTGGATTTGTATTAAAAACGCGTATTAAATTTACACTTTTTCTCTCCGTCTCTTTCTACTATATGCAAATGTGTTTGCGTGTGAGTATCGCGGAAGGAACTTCGGTCCTGACGGGGGCCACCAGACGCACATTTTTTTTTCTTGTTGAAACTGGCCTAAGTGATTTTTGGAATGTATATAAAGATATATAATGTAACCACGGAATATGAACTATAATATTACTCTGCCGATACCCTTGACTTCTCTCTACAGTGATTATAGGTATTATTTGTCATATAAGTAACGCAATACAGTGTGGGTGGGCTAAAAGATGGACCGATGACCAGCGGATAATTGCGTAACACACTAACAGTTGTAATGACTTTCATTTTGGCAGTTCAACAACATTCATTGCGTTATTTACCTTGTTGAGCAGAAAAAAATTCAAAATTATGAGTTAATGGATTGTGATAAATGATTTTATTTCTTTATGTAGGTTTGTACAAACACTTTTACACGTTAATCATATTTTTTTAACTAGATGAGGTCGGCGGTTCCTATCTGACTACTCTGGGAAGAAAGGCCAAAACAAACTCAGAGGTCTCTTTTAAAGTCCAGACATAATCTTGGTCAGATCATGTGAAGACCATGTAGATTGGTATCTGAAATGGTCTTTTGAGGAAAGAACCACACAGATTGAGTGGATCTGTCCAGTCAATGCACGCATTTATCAGTAATCGTGAAATGTTTCAGATTGTGATTGATAGTGTGTTACGCAATTAGGGTGCTGGTAAGATCGCAGGAATCCGATGAATGCGGGATGCAGAAAGCACAGGACTGGTCGTTGTGTCGATGCTTGGGGGAGACCTATGCCCATTATAGGACGTCTTTCGGCTGAATGATAACGATGATGATATTTTAAGTACTCCGTTGAAAGACATTATTATTAATAATGAACTAAAAAATTTTTTTTTTCAATATAAAATAAAATAAATAATATTAATAATATTTTTGTTGTTAAATTTTTACCTACAATTGGATTGACTGCGATCCTTTAAGCCGGGTCCAGATGTATGTAATGTGTAATGTAATGTCTCGTGTAGTGTAACGCGAATTCTACATGTGGACGGCACTACGAGCATTACATGTAACGCTTGAGCTGACGCTCGCGCTGATTCATCGGCTGTCGGTTTTTAGCGCGAACACAAAAGCTCTTGCACATACAGGGTTCGCGTTGAGTTCGTATGCCGTCCACACTATTCGCATTACCGTCATTACGACGATACATCACATTACACATTACACACGTCTGGACCCGGCTTTAAACGTACGTTTGCGCTGTAGCATGATGCGGGTGACATTTGACGAATTGTTCCTTATCACTCTTAAACGTTACCGCGTTTTACAATCATGATTGAATATTATAGCTGCACCCTAATATCGTAGTCGTAAAATACAGAATCAGTAATAACTAACTAAATAACTAGTAAATTAAACAAATTTACCCTGCCAAAATGTTATTGTCTACAAATAAAATCAAATTGAAAGAAAAATTTAGCCAAGTGTTATGTGTGTAACGTAACGCCATAGATGTGTTTAGTGATGGGATGAGTTGCTATGATGGGTAATCGATATTTTTTTATAGAATAAGAAGTTTACTTTACCTATGTATTTTTAAATTTTTGGTGTTAGTCATCTATAGGGTTAAATGAAACAACAGAATATTATTAATTATTGAAATTTTATTTGTTTAAACTGCCTACAAACTTATATCAGAGTCAGAATGGTCTGAATCACTGGATTCATCATCTGACTCGGTTACAGATATAATTAACGATGACTTCACGACGTTATCGATATGGATATCACGGTCCCAGTCAGACATGATGTCCTTTTTTATTTTACTCACCACCTTCAACCAGTCTTCCGGTTGGACATTGTGGATGGCCTCTTGTAGTAGTGCCAACATCTTGTTGGCTGTGAATGGAGGAGGCGCGTTATTCCAAGCGGTGTGGCCAAAAAATAAACATAAACTTATGATTAAAAAAATGGTAATTGAAATTACAATGGTTATACCCGTAGACAGATAACTTTGCTCCAATCACTTATTTTTTTAGCTTTTCTTAAAATGTACATCTTGCCACGGCAATATCAGGCAATATAATCTTCCTTTTGCTAACCTTTTTGTAAACAAAACCAATATATTTTATAACTTTCCGCAACAAAGTAATTTCTCCTTTAAATAAGTCAGCTTCTTTCAAAGATTTCTGTAGCTTGAGCAGTGTTGGTATCTCCATTCTTCTATAAGTAATAATTATAAATATGATTTCTAATAGCGTCCTTAGCAAAACCATCTAAAACTGTGACTGGCTTCTCCTTCGTCCGCTTTTTGTTGGGTATGGATAATTTATTTTCAGACATCTCTTCTTAGCCAAATTTCTCGCGTTTTACACGTGAAACAGTATTCCGCCCGATATCAGGAGCATCAGCTACTCGTTCTACAACTAGATTCAGTGGTAACAACGGTCCATCATTTTGTTGTTTTCTATCAAAGTAGTCTCGGAGGCGAACGACAAACTCCCTACCCTGACTCCTCAAAACAGTTTTTTTTTGTGCGATTAGGCATGTTAATAACCACAATTAAGTAGAACATTGTAGTAAAGAATATACCCGTAATTAATAAAATTTAGGTTTTATTTAACAAAATTCAACATATTCATTCCATGACATAATGAATCCAGACCACTCAGTTTTTTCTTTACTTATGGCGTTCAATATTGACCTTGGAGTTTATAATTTAGTACCACATTCTCCTGGGCCAATTTATTGTGCCACGTAGTCAGTTAGATGAGCAGGCGGACGTCGTATTCTTTGAGAACGACGCAGAGCCTCTGTCGTGATGTTCTGTGGCTGGACCATCTCATTCTGGGAATCACGCTGGTCATCTGTGATACGATCAGCGTCTGCATCGATGAACTCGTCGTCATCATTGGAATCAGCTTCATCACTTTCTAACGAAGATTCCCCAGCAGGAGCTAGGTGTCGATTAGATACGACAACTTCTCTTCCACTGCTCAAACGCACACGAGAATGTTTTCAGATTACTTTCCAGAGTCTCTACTTCTTCAACCTGTGGATCATATTTGCTAGTTCGATTATGGTTTCGCATTAGTACCTTTCCTGGGACGTTTAGCCATGTAGCATCGACTGCCCAGTTGAGGATCTCCTTACGTGAGAGAACATCCGCTCATGGGGCGTAGTGTTTGTAGTCGTGCAAAGAAGTGATCTTGCAGAATGTAGAGCCTGAGTTAAAACTGACTCCCATTTGGTTATAGGCAGATCCTGGTTTTTCAGAGCCAATTGTACTGTACGCCAAATGATTCCGTTGTATCTCTCCATTTGTCCATTACCATGAGGGTTGTATGGTGTAGTGTAGCTCGTAGCAATGCCCTTCTGATGAAGACAGTCTTTCATCTCTTTTGAAAGAAAATTACTACCTCGATCTGAGTGTACGTAAGTTGGCATTTCAAATAGAGAAAATGAGTCAATCAGTTTATTAATTACCGTGTTAGTACTCAAGTCTGGGTAGGGATATGCAAATGGGAATCGAGAATATTCGTCCACAATCGTAAGCATATATCGATTGTTCCTAGTGCCATCTGAGGGTAGTGGACCTTTAAAATCTATATCGATATTCTATCGAATAGGGCCATCGCTTTTATTAGTTTTTCCATGTTTTGTTGAAAACGAGGCTTTACTTCTGCTCATATAGAACAATTTGCGGTAATACGTTTTATCTCTTCAGTGCAGTAGGCTAAATTCTTGCTTCGAACCCAATGAAGCATTCTTGTTACTCCAGGATGACACAAAGTTTTATGCAGTTCTTTGAATGCATTTTCTGAATTGTGTACAGAGGCTACTGTTGGCGCATTAGCTTTTGATAAAGCATCAGCTGCTATATTCTCCTTTACAGGGCGATAAACTACGTCAAAATGGTATTCGGAAAGTTCTAATCGCCAACGTTGTATTTTGTCATTTTTAATTCTTGACGAATGCTGCTGATTGAACATGAATGCGACCGATTTTTGGTCAGTTATCAATTTAAATTGTCGTCTGATGAGGAATTGTCTCCATTTCCGAAGACATTCGACTATAGCCGCGGCCTCATTCTCTATGGCTGGGTGATTTCGCTCGCTACTGTGAAGGCTTCTCGAGAAAAACTCAACAGGCCTGTCTTCTTGTGACAGACTTCCCGCGATAGCATAGTCAGAAGCGTCTGTTTCAAAAACAAATTGTATATTGTCATCAATTGCGTTTACTGCTGATCTGGCTATCTCTTGCTTTAGAGCGTTAAAAGCGTTTACTGCCTCAGAATCGAGAGGGAATGTGCCTTGTGAAACCAGGGACTGAATTTTATTAGAGAATCTTGGCACATATTTAGAATAGTGAGCAAATAATCCCGACACTCGCCGAAGCGATGCCGTGTCTGATGGCAGAGGCAGCTCTAATAGTGGACGTAAACGATCCGGGTCGGGTTTAATTACTCCACTGTTTATATAATATCCTAGAATACTTATCTATTTCAATGAAAATTTACTCTTTTCAAGATTCAGTGTAAGGTTATACCGTTTGGCAATATCGCAAAACGCTGCAGTTTTTGATCGTGGTCAGCTTGGGTTGTTCCGGAGACTGTTATATCATCCAAATATGCGTATACTCTTTTAAGTTCCTCTTTTGAAATTATATTATTGACAGTTCTTTGAAAAGCCGCTACTCCGTTGGTTACACTGAAAGGTATTCTTCGAAATTGGTATAAATTACCTTGTGCTTCAAATGCTGTATAAGGTTTTTCTGTTTCAAGAATCGGAATCTGATGGTATGCACTTTTTAAGTCAATTTTGCTGTAGGCACTCTGTTTGGCTTCCTTATAGACCATTTGCTCAATACTAGGTAATGGGTAAGCGTCCAGTTGCGGGTATCTGTGTACTGTCTGAGAGTAGTCTCTACACATCCTTTTTTTATGATTTTCATTTGTAGTTACAAGTACTTGTGCTCTCCATGGTGACGAGCTAGGTTCTATAATCCCTTCAGCCAGTAATTTCCTTACTTCAGTACGAATAAATTGCATGTCACTATCTGAGTATCTTCGTGACTTAACAGCTATTGGCTTGCAGCCTTGTGAGAGATTCGGTAACAGACATATTGGATCCACAATGGCTTGAGATAGTGCACATAATTTCAATGGAGCTCCAGATCCACCGAAATGCATTTCTAATGTATTATGTCTCATAAGAATATCATGGCCAATTATGACATCCATACATAACTTCTCCATTATTAATAAGTTCACTACAAAACTATGACCTTGCAGATCGATATTGACGGAGGACAATTCATCTACCTTTGTTTTTAGATTTGAAGTTGCCATGCTGACATGTTGGTAGCATGGGCTCTTTTGTATATTATATTTAAAAACTAGTCGACTGTCTATAAAACTAGCAGCATTCCCTGTATCAATCAATGCTCTGGCTTCAAATAATCCGTTTATTCAAATCGGTATCATAGCTTTATCGTGATCAGTTGTTGCGGCCACGATAAATGATAATAATTTCTGCGACTCTTCATTTTTCATATGTTTGTTTGGTTCATCTATAGTACTAGCAAAAGCACTCCGTTGTGGTGGCGCAGTCATTGCACTTTTGCATACTTTTGCGAAATGCCCTCGTTTTTCACATTTGAGGCAGGTTATACCACCAGCCGGACAGTTTTGCCGGGCGTGTCTCTTGTTTCCAGAGGAATAGCATAGTTCTTGGATGACGTGTGTTCTCTGATTATTAATGGGTTCTGCATTTACAAAGGTACTAGTACTAGGTTGCTGGTAATCATCACTGTGTATTCGCGCCATCTCTCGAGCGCGGGCCTGCTTAAATGCGTCGTCTAATTTGAGAGCGCTATTTTCCAACAGTCTTTGACGTACAATGGACGACGAAAGTCCAGATATGAAAGCGTCACTAACAAAATCACTTTCGTTTTACTCAGCTGTAACTTTTTTAAATTGCTTTCTTTTGAGAGCAGTTTCAAGGCTTGTAGATATTGATCGATGGACTCACCTGGTTGTTGCGCTCGTTTTGCTAATCTGTGCCTGGAATATATTTCATTAGGTGACTTTAGAAATAATGCATCAAGTATTTTTATAGTAATATCGTAATCAGTGCAATCCTGTATGCGCACAAAAGTTGTAGAGGACAGATGATTAGTTAGTAATTGGAGTTTAGCTTGTTTCGCAATAGTTTTCTCGTTCGTAGCTATAGCTGTCAGAAATTTTTCAAATGTGATTTTCCAATGTGTCCACTGAGGGGACAGATCTTGGCTTGAGGACGGGTCTCCGTCGAAACGTTCTCGTCGTAGATATTTTTCCATTTTGTTAAATAAATTAGACTCTGCGTCGTTTTAAAAGAGTACGACGTCCGCCTGCTCATCTAACTGACTACGTGGCACAATAAATTGGCCCAGGACAATGTGGTAATAAATTATAAACTTCGTTGTCAATATTGAACGCCATAGGTAAAGAAAAAACTGTGTGGTCTGGATTCATTATGTCATGGGATGAATATGTTGAATTTTGTTAAATAAATTGTAGTAAAGAATATACCCGTAATTAATAAAATTTAGGTTAATAATTTAATTGACACGTCTGCTACTACTGTGGAGCGTGCCCGCCTACTGGCTGTGGGTAAGTGGGAGTCGGGTCTTTGGCTTCATGTACTACCGTCGTCGAACATAGGAACTTTATTCGACGACACTACCTTCCGCCTCGCTGCTTCCCTGCGTCTAGGAGCTCCTTTTTGTTCTCCTCATCGTTATCACTGTGGAGAAGTTGTCAACAGCCTCGGACACCACGGTCTGTCTTGCAGCCGTAGTGCGGGTCGCATACCGCGGCACGCGAACATTAATGACATCATCAGACGAGCTCTTGTCACCGTCGGCGTTCCAGCTGTATTAGAACCTAATGGCTTGGCACGTGACGATGGCAAGAGACCGGACGGCATGTCTTTATTTCCTTGGAAGGTGGGTAGGCCTTTAGTGTGGGACGCAACATGTGTCGATACTCTTGCGCCATCCCATCTTCCTGTCTCGGCGTGCTGTGCTGTCGCCGCTACTGCGGCTGCAGAAAACCTTAAGCGGCGTAAGTATAACAACCTTGTCGGTAATAATATTTTCGAGCCGTTTGGGGTTGAAACCCTCGGGCCGTGGGATCCGAGTGCCCATATTTTGTTCAAGGAAATCTCCAAACGCCTGTTTGACACTTCCCGTGACCCAAGGGCTGGCCTTTACCTTGGCCAGAGGCTAAGCATTGCCATACAACGTGGCAATGCCGCCAGTCTCTTGGGTACATTACCAGTCGACAGCGACGCGGAGGAATTTTTTGACGCCATTTTTTAGTTTGTTAATAGTTTTAGTTAGTTTAGTTTAATTAATTAGATGTAAGTTGTTATTTATGTACGTATAATTTCAATTTCTGAATATATATTAATAAAAAAAAACACGTGTGGCACTCGGGGACTGCCGCGGTAATGCTTACGTATTCGTCCGATTTCGGAGCAGCTCGTCTCGATCCGTGTGAGCTTCGTACAGTCGTACCATATACATACACGTTAAGCGAACGCTCGGCCGAGCTACATGGTAGGCGGAGTAGCGGGTGTTAGGTTTTATTTTCGTTACGGAATTTCTTGATTCGGTCGCCGCGCTCAAAGCCCGCGATAAAAGCTATGCAATAGCTTAAAAAAATAAATAAAGAGAATGAGATGTTTGCTGTAAGAATCGATATCGATAAAATTAAATTGCATAAATGTCACTGAGCTAGTCATGCGATTCTGACAACGGCGCAAATAGATATAGTGTTTTCATAAGTTTTCAAACAATTTTTGTAGGTAAATCGAATAGAATGATAAAACTTTTTGGCTCATTGATGTTTGCAATCTATGCTTTAACATATCACATGTAATCTGCCAAAATCGGCCAAAATGTGTCAAAAATTATAACCTAATTTTGATTAATGTAAATTATTATTAAGTATGTAAAAATGCTTTAAAAAATCTTATGAAATACCAGCCTATCCGACTTTCACCCTGATAATGTACTCCAAGTCTTAACATGTAAGTCGTTAAGATCCGAAGCTAAGATGATAAGATTCTTTACACAGATGCATCCCAGAGTACCTTCCACGGGCTCAAGTATAATGCGTCATCCAGAATGTTTGACTGTCGTGCACGGAAGCTTCGTGGCTTGTGGAACACCCGTAAGAAATTACGCGGAGAAAACAGATAAACATCATCCACAGAAGGATGTCAAGGCAAGAGAAGAAAAGGAGTCCATGACAATGCCTGGCTTTGTTAACCCGGAGCCCTCGCGGAGCGAAGGCCTTCTTACACAAAAAATTAAACAACAGATCGAGGAACATAAAAAGAGGAAGGAAAAGCCTACACTCCGCAATCCTGAGGGTAGAGAGTGACGTTTCTGGGATTTGCTTTGTGGCAAAAAAAATTCCATTGAACTCAAAAGACACTCAAAATAAAGTTCTATTTAATTACAGTTTTGTTTATTTTTTGTCCCTGCGTTGCCACCGACGAAGCTGTGGAAGTGGCGAAATTTTGGGCCAACAAAATCTGTCAACAACAACTGTAGGTACTCTCTCTGCATGAGCGATTGCGGAGTAAATACCTCTCCCGATACTGGACCGTTCCATACACGGAACGACATGTGGTTTTTCTGCTCAGGTACAATAAATAATAATATAATCATTCTTAAATGTAAGATACAAGAAACAAATCTCTTTAAAGCGCCATCTAGTGAGCGCAAGCGAAGGGATATGGGATTTCCATAAGAGTATATTATTCTGTGGATGGGATATGCAGCGCCATCTCTCTGCGTGGGTAGTCACTATTTAACAAAACGAAAACATCAATGGCCCATCTTATCCTGTATTATAGTGTATTATCTATGGGCACACCTGCTCAGTTGGAACACTCCGGTAGACCGTAGCGTGTATGGCTAAGGCCACGTCCTAACCGAAAGAGATTGTTGCGCGATTACGCGATCATCGCGCTCGTTTATATGAATATGATATACTCTCACGATCAATCAAGTCGTGGGTTATGTCATTATTAGCTGTTGCCCGTGACTTTGTCTGAAATCCAGGATGAAAAATAGCATATGTCCTTACCCAGGTCATGGCACATCTGTGTGCCAAATTTCATCCAAATTTGTTTAGCCGTTTTGGCGTAAAAGCGTATCAAACAAAGTAACTAAAACAAAAAGGTTTACATTTCTGCAAAATTTTCTCCTAAAATAATTTAAGAGAAAATTTTGCAGAAATGTAAACATTTAAACACTGCCATGTACGTTCAGCGCTTATTTGTAAATATAAGAGCGGAACATACATGGGGGTGTTTCGGAAAGCCCTTGGCCAGTACACGATCGAGTATTCACGTGACGGCCGCTTCCACAATGAGATGTGTGCTAATACACACAACACAGCATTTTACACAAAAAGTTTTCTAGGCATGGCACCCAGAATGTATAACAAAATACCGAAGCCTATTAGAGACGAACGCGATTTGATTAATTTAAAAAAACATTTAAACAGTTTCTTAGCGCAGAAGGCTTATTATTCAGTTAATGAATATCTAAACGATAATACAAATTATTAGGATAAATATGTGCATTAAGAGTTAGAGATAGTTAAATGCTGATTATGTTATATTTGTCACCCTCTAAATATATAATAAAATGTTCAATATGATGTTATTCTAATAATTTAATTTTGTACAAATTTTGTATGCGTAATTGTTAACTTGGTTTTAGCATAAGTTTTATGTCATTTAATTTTAACGAAATTTAATTCTGTTACATACCTACCTAAGTTTAGATACCTACTTTATTGATTTTTGTACGCCGTCAACGGCAAAACATAGTGTACGTATACATATTTTATTTACAACACCTGTTTTTACACCCACCTATGTTTTACAAATAAAAACTTTGACTTTGACTTTGACTTCCGGTTAGGACGCAAGGTAAAGGTGCATCCATACCGAAATTACTTTTTTGTAAAGCAACGTTTTGCAACCTTAGAGCATTTAATCTATGCTCTAAGTTTGCAAAATGATAACATAATGTAACTTTCTATAACTTTTTGTAAGTTTACTAAATAACTATTTGCTATACATTGTTACTCACTAGCACTGACAAACGTTACTCCAGTAACTTCTGTGTGGGTGTACCTTTATATAGATTCGTTTGGCATTAGGTAAACCAAGAGGGCCAGTTACTGTCCGACCAACTTAACTGTGCAATTATTCGTGCCGCTGTACGTCTCCAAAAATACAAAAGATAAACAAAAACCGATCTTATGTCCCATTCAAAATGTTAGTTCCAAAAACGTCCGACTCACAGATAAGTTGGTCAAAATGTACTTTAAAAAGCAGAATCAAAGATGTTCATAAAATCTAACATCTTTGGCATAGATAAAACACTAAAATGTACAATGATCTTTGGTCAAGCTACTGTCATATATAGTTATTATACTCTTTGATACTGTCACTGGTTCATTTGTCACAAAAAAAAACCAGCATAGAATAAAATTACCATGTTATAAGTTCCACAGCACAATATTCTTGTGTCTCTTTCGAAGAAGCCAAATTTGAAGTTGAGTTTCACAAATACAATTTTTGTTGTTACGTAACTGTTGACACCATTTTACCTTTTTGATTTGGAGTAAAAACTCAAAATGGTATCGGTTATAACAGCAACGCTTTTCATTAAACAAACACTCATTCCGATAGTGAACTATTTCAAACGCTTCAGTTATGGCAACGGTAAAGATTATCAGAGTGATGTTCGAAGATTCAGAACAGACGCTTCGTTGGAAGAGAACCTGGAAGAGGCTCAACAGACATGGTCCGGACAAGGGCCCTGTGAGTCAAACAATTGCACAATGACGTGTCGATCGACAGTTTTCATAAATAACCACTTCACGCCAGCTCGTTTCCACCAAGAACCGTTGATGCATCGCCCTGCTTGTCCAGACTTCAGCAAAACCAGACTTCATTCCTTACCCATTGCTAAAAGTCTAGAGAATCATGTTACATGTGAATCGCCTTTGAGCCCATTTTTAGTAGGTTGTTGTTGGTACTCCAATTATTTCGGGAACAGTTCAGCCGAAAAAAAGGCGGCAAAGTTGAGGACACAGGATCATAACGATGTTAATCGCGTTTTTAAAGTCATAAGTAGATCTTATCTAAATGATTTTATAAAAACGGAAGAGGCTCTAAGGAAAGCTACTCCTTATAACAAGGCAAGGGAGGACACTTGCCTTGACTCGACTGACTCGACTCCTTGTCAGGAGGCAAGGAGTCGTTTAAAATAACCATGCAATCTGGAAAAATAGCAGTGTTTATAAGTTTTTTGTCCGTAGATACTAGTAAAATACGAGTCTTTGAAATGAAAGAAGACGATGAACAATTTTTTCATACCTAAAATATTCTCTTATCGGTACTTTGTTATATAATTTTATGTTAACTCTTTGGCTTTTGTCCATTAAAGGCAATTTGCAATATTTTTTTAATCAAATTGTGTTTTTCAATTTAATTGCTGTCTTCGATTTAAATGGTTTGCAAGGTGGAACCCTGGCATTCTTTCTCTTTTAAAAAACTGTTTGGAACTCAGAAGTTCACGATATGAGTATGACAATTATGACAATTATCATCATCATCATCATCAGCCTATATTCGTCCACAGCTAGTCGTAGACCTCTCCTAGTGAACGCCACTGAGCCCGATCTTCGGCTCTCCTCATCCAGTCTCTGCCAGCCGCCTTTTGCAAGTCGTCACTCCACCGGGCCGGCGGGTGTTCCACTCTACGTTTGCCTAAACGCGGTCTCCACTCTAGAATTCGTTTTCCCCAACGATTGTCGGTTCTGCGAGAGATGTGACCAGCCCATTGCCACTTCAGCTTGCTTAGGCGTTGGGCTATATCGGTTACCTTGGTTCTCTGGCGGATCACCTCGTTTCGGATTTCAGCCTTCAGAGAGACTCCAAGCATAGCTTTCTCCATGGCTCGCTGAGAGTGACTTTAAACTTATGGACCAGTCTCACCGTGAGTGTCCACGTTTCAGTTCCGTAAGTCATAACTGGTAGGACGCACACGTTGAAGATTTTCGTCCTTAGGCACTGCGATATGATGGACGAGAAGACCTTACGAAGTTTATCAAATGCTGCCCATCCCAGCTGAATCCTCTTATTGGCTTCCCTCACATAATTGTTCCTACCCAACTGCATATTCTGCTCGAGGTAAACATGTTCCTGAACAATTTCAAGGGGACACCGTCAATGACAATTGGTCTCGGGGTAATAAGGGCGTTAAACATAACCTTGGTTTTGTTTATGTTCATCCCAAGACCGATGCATCGAGAGGCGAAAGCTTGGTCAGTCAGCATTTCATCAAGATCCTGCAGTGACTCCGCTATAAGTACAATACCATCGACGTATCGTAGTTGTGAGATGTACTCGCCATTTATGTTTATGCCCGTTCCTTTCCAGTCCAGTGTCTTAAACATATCTTCCAGACAATTATTAATTACTTATTTATTAAGTATGGCAAATATTAATAAGTATGACAATTATTAATAGATGTGACAATTATTATAAATTGCTTGAAATATTTAAAGCTGGTTTATGGAAAAATCATCAAGTAGTTACCCTTACTAGAATTACATTTTACTGAAAAGGAACATGTTGTGGGTCTTGTGGCATAAAGTAACCTCGCTTTAGAAATACACGTAGCCATTGAGCAACATTGAGCACCCTAAGTGGATGCAAAAGCAGTAGGTAGTAGCAGTAGCTGTGAGGCCAGTTTGACAAATCGCTGGCGCCGACTGGGTTAACTTGTATCTAGATGTTCAAACTGGAACGAATAGTCGTCGGATTCGACTCAGCTTTAACCGTATCGATAACTTAATGACGATGACTCTAATAAAGGGCTTAAATTCTACAAGGTCCTTATGATAATCTACCTACCGAGTACGCAAGGCTGATAGCCTAGGTATGATAGAAAGACAGCCACTTGATTAAACCTTCATAATTAATAAGTAATCACATGTCCACATTCCAGGGGGCTCGCAGGCTACAGATGAACTGGTGTGTTCTTGACAGCTTGAAAACCTCACCACTGTCACTGCGCATGGTGGGGAGTAGTAGCAAAACAAGTTTATTTTATTTATTGTTTTTTATCATAGGGTTAACAGCACGGGCTTTTTGTCATCGTACAGTCACAGTCAGGTGTTCTCAAGGAAAATCAATCCAGAACCACAAGATTTTTACCCAGGGGTTAGTTTGTGGCTCAACGAATTTGGCAATATTTCATTTTTACCCTTTGACTAATAAACTTTAATAATAATAAAGTTAGTTTCCTATACTTTGAACATACAAATTACATTTTTAAATATCTTAAGACATAAAAATAAATTTTAAAATATACGAAATAGTAGCCCATCTGCGTCAGGAATAGCAATTTATTATTATTACTAGCTTTTGACCGTGGCTTCACCCGCGTTGATGTCGGAAAATATCCGATTTATACATTGTTTTCATATAACTCTATTGGTTTACGCGGCGCACGCCAGTACAGCTCCCAGTTGGCATATTTTTTCTGAAATCTACAACAATAATCGTCATATTTCAGCCAATTTACACGAAAACATATTGAAAACCACTTAAACCTTAAAACAACACAAACACTTAAACCTTCCTTATGAATCACTCCGTCCATTGGTGAAAAGTATATGAAAATCTGTTAGGTAGTTTTTGAGTTTATCGCGTTCAGGCAGACAGACGCGGCGTGGCGGCGCGGCGGGACATTTTATTATTAAGTATTTAAATGGCAATTTCTCCATTCGCTACTGCAGCAGCTGTAGTGTCCAGAATGGCATAAATAAAAATAACTACAACATGAAGGCAGTTTAGCTGATCTTTTTAACATAATCCCCTAGTCAACTTAAACGATCCACACCATTGCACCTATTAAAAAATATCCTGATACATTAGTAAACAAAAGTATAATATAATAATAATAATAATTAGGTAAGTATTATAAAATAACTCACTAACATTTTACAAAGCTCTTTTTTCCAGTCCTAATATTCAAAATGTTTCTGCTACCACTACCTGCGTACACGCACGGGCACGGGAGCCTGACGCGCACAGCGAGGGGCCAATCTCTGTTTGTAGAGATAATCTACTGTCTACCGCGCACAATGCTACGTGTCAGTTGGATCATGAGTAGGTAGGTGCATAAACTACCTTTGAGTTTAATTTTTCAACCTCCAGGTTTGTTTTAATTTTAAACTAAGTGCAAAGGCAAAAGGAAAAGTTGTAAAATTATCACGAATTCATCATTTTGCCTAGCCTTCCTTTTCTATGTTGCAGCTGAATACCAGTACAGTTAGTGTAGTTTATTTTAGTGCACATTATTATGATCATTATCTTTTTCATGATCGACATTTTCACGCATATAACTACTGAATATTGGTCTTCGTCAGTTGTGTCAATTTTAGGTAGCTCGCATAAGTATTAAATATATTATATACATAACTATTACATTATTAAATAATATAATAATTGATTTGTAATCTGCACCCTAATTGCGTAACACCGTATCTATCACAATCTGAATCATTTTCAAGCCTACTGCTAATCCATTGCTTCATATGCTCGAAAAATTTGTCTGCTCAACAACGTAAATAACGCAATGAATGTTGTTGAATTGTCAAAATGAAACCCATTCCTACTGTTAGTGTGTTACGTAATTACCCCGCTGGTGTACATTCCATAAATAAAAATGATTTGATTTGATTTGATAAGGTTATAGTACCTTACCTGACCTGAAAGTGACCTCTGCGCTGCCACCAATGACGCGACGCCGTGGATGTGGCGAAATTATGTGCTAACAAAATTTAATACACTGCCGTACCATCGACATGAAGAAGAAGAACACAGAACTGTGGATATACAAATGAGACGGAAATGAGTTACTTTTCATTCAAAAAACTTTACTCTGGTTCTTAAGATGTTCCAAAAGTATTGTAGACTGGGAAATCTTATTTGCAACGCATGTTTCGAAACTTTTATTGCTCTTCTGAAAGATCTGTTTATACTAAGCACAAGGAAAAACATCCAAACCAAGTACAGTACGGTATCAATTACTAAACATTAACAACAAGTACTTTATTTATTTCGCCTTAACAAAACTGGGAAACGGCAAATCAAAAGGCGATATTGAAAAGAGAGCGGTCAGCGGTGCGCGCGCGCTTCAAACAGGCCGCCATCTTTGATTCACCGCTTTGGCTTTGTGCGCTACCGAATATGATGACTAGGGCTGGTGCTGAGAAGTAAAAAAAAATGGTGTAATGTGTAATTGTTGTAAAAAACATGTAATATAATATTATTTGCTTGGTTTTTGTTTTTGTTTAGTTTCTTGAGTTTCATGCCCAAATTTTGAGTATGTAGTACAGCAGCATCTACTAAAGTAAGGCCAACGAGACGAGATAAAATACGTAAACAGCCTGACCTTCACTGAGTTATATTATGATAGCAAGGGATTATTATCTCTGTCCTTACCTCTCGCAAGCAATAATGACGTCAGTTGGTCGACGATGGCTGTCGTGTGATTCGTGGTAAGCGCTCGCTACAGCAGCTATCAACATTTGGTCCGGTTCATTCCTGTTTGGATTGCGTTCGAAGTAATACGAAAGAAAACAGAAAGTAAAAGGAAAGAAAATACGTTTATTTGCGGTAAACATGACTCAGAGAAAAATACAAAAAATAACGAGTTGGGGGAAACAAATTTTTTCGTTTCCGTATTTGTTTAGGTTTTGCTGTTATTAATCTGTTATTGTTAGTTTTTCTTGATAATTTTTATGGAATCACAGCTTGGCAGCTCTAGACAACCTTTGAAAGATATCCATTTAGCATGAAAAAAACTTTCTTTAAATAATAAATCCCTTTTTTTATTATTGATAAATCATCAAATCACCTCTCCCGCTCTGGGCGGAGCGGAAGGGTGTGTCAGACTCGTACTGACTAAAACCCACCCGTGTTCCTTCATTCGCCGTCGACCCGGGCCTGGTCCTTATCGGACGGCGAGCTGCCCATTGCTCGCCGTCCGCAAGCCCGCGCCTACGGTGGCCGGGAGTCGGCAATCGATTCCCGATGCCCAGGGTGTCTCCTCCTGCGACGACTGGGGGTGTGAGGGCGCAACGATTGCCTCTCCCTCACGCGCTCCGCCTCCTCCTTCGCGAGCATTACTGCGAGGAGGTGACGGCTTCCCATTCCCTCTCGCTCCGTACCATGGCCTGAACCAGGGCCGGACGCGAGAAATCGCCGCCGCCGATCGCCGCCACGAGGACACGGCGGTGCTCCGCCCAAGCCGGGCAGACCTCCACCGTATGCTCCACCGTGTCCTCCCGTCGATCCACACAATGATAACACCCGGGCGTTTCCTCCCGCCTTATCTGAAACAGGAACCTTCCAAAACAGCCATGTCCTGTGGGGACCTGCGTCAGGTGGAAGGTGAGGACGCCGTGGCGCCTCTCAACCCACTCCTCAAAGAGGAGACTTACCGCCGCAATTGTGGCGTGCCCTGCGCTGGGTTGCTACAGTCGCACTCTTTATGCCGCCATGAGATCCTGCCGGAGCTCTGTCCGCTGTACCGAGATTTCTCGCGGCAGCGGTATTACGCCCCGGCGTTTCGCCCCCTCGCGCCACTCCCAAATGTGCGCGAGGACTTTTGCCTCCAGATCCCATGGCGGCAATCCGGCAAGGAGGCTATGTTATGAACTCCTGAAAGTTTGTTTACATTCTTTATATCGTCTCGTTGGCCTTACTTTATAAAGAAACAGTTTTTCATAGCAGTCGATTGGTGATGGCAATTTTTATGGCTGAAGTTCAAATGATATTTCACCTGAGATAGGTAGAGCCTATGTACTGTCAGGAATTCTTTAGGGTTTATTTGGGTTCGACGCAACATGTCTTTTTCTTCCGAAAATCTTCGTGAAACTTGTTTTACCATAAAATATATCTTACGAGTATAACATTCGGCAATAATGTAGCTTCCCATTAGTGAAAGATTTTTCGGAATCAGTAGGGGTATTTGCGTAACACACCAACAGTAGGAATGGCTTCCATTTTGACAGTTCAACTACAATAGCGTTATTTACGTTATTGAGCAGACAAATTTTTCGAACATATGCAGTAATGGATTAGCAATAGGCTTCAAAATGATTCAGATTGTGATCGATAGTGCGTTACGCAATTAGCGTGTTGGATTAAGTGTTTGAATAAAAATCTTGTCTAATTGATTAATTTCCTGCCAACCCTAAAGCTCCAGAAGCACTATACAAGCATTCATTACGAAGATTTTCAATTGATAATTAAGCTTATGTTACATTGATACTTTCTACTTGTGAGCAGTGTGCCGCATCAAATATTTTTTTGCTTGTAAAAAATTCGATGGATTCCTCTTTTGTTGATGGTTGAGAACCATTTTGGCTTTTGTGTGGTAGTGTTAATATTAATATTAGCGAATGTTTTTTTGTGTCAAGTTTATCATTAGCTTTGACTGTGGTTACTGATTATGCTTGCTGTTATAATGTAGCCATCTTAAATTAAACTAACTTTGCATTTGAAGTAATGGTGTTTACAGAATCAGCTAACTTTAGATCTCTAGCTGTTGATGATGTCACCTTAATTTGTAAATATTTTCCAACATATCTGCTACACAGATACTATCTACATATAATTTTGTAACAATCGCAAAGTGCTAAGAAAATCTATGTCTCCAATCTACTTAATATTTTTTTAAATTTATTTAGTCATTCACTGACAAATGATGCACAGCCTAAACCATAGCTAGGTCTAGAAGCATGAAATTTTGCACAAGACTTCCTAAGGTCCATTCAAGTATTACGTAAGCACCAAAGGGGGTGGGAGAGTCTTTAATTTGCTTATTTTTGATAACATGGGGACGGGAGGGTCTGGATGGTGATTACGTGAGCAATATTCATTTAATTTTTCTGATTTTTTTGCAAAATTTAGTAATTCTAATTTGAACAAATATGGCAACCCTACTTGTCTATGCTCGAAAGCGAAAAGCATGTTCAGGGATTCCCCATAATAATAAAATTGATCTTGCTTACTCGCTTTCAAGTGGTGTTTTATGGTTAAGTTAGAAAGAACTCAAGTAGGGAAATTACTTAAATGGGCATTAAAGTCTATAAAGTATTTAAAAATTAATAATTCGTCTATAATTTCTCATGAATAACAATAAAGATTAAATGACCAGATTTAAAAAAAAAAACTAATGTTTACGTAAGCATAGGAGGGGGGTAAGAGCTTTGCTTACTTTAGCTGACAAGAGGGTTAAAAATGACTTAACTTCTGCTTACGTAATAATTGAATAGCCCCATGTAAGTATAGCGAAAGTGAGCACTAAGGAAAGGTTTATTTAAATTCACCCCTAAAAGGGTTAAATAAGGAATGAAAGTTTGTATGGAAGTTTGTCATTGGCAAGGGAAATCCCATCAGACACACGGCTTGTAAAATATAAAACAGATTATAATAATAATGAATGCCTCATGACAATGCAAAGCGTTACCCAATAAAGATGTAACGTTAAAGAAGAAATATTCCTCATAGGGACACGAAGACGGGATTTATCGATACTCAATTCCTGAACAGGGTCTAACGGCATGTTTTTGTAGGCCGTCAAATAGCGAGCATATTTTTAATACAAAAGGAATGCAGACTTGCAGACACTTGCATAGTAAGATCTGCTCGGCATGTCTGCAGTATCACTCCCTAAGACCACATCTAAATCCATTCTATTAGCCCACAAGTGTATGGAGCCGACAATCGTTTGCGGCGGTTCGTCTTCCCTGTACCACAATGCAAGGATTGCAGATACACGAAGGATAATCTCACAAAGTGCCGAAACCTCCCAGGACGCGTGTTACACAAGGTATGGAGCTAAGTAATCTTTTTTTGGACTACATTGTTATTGCATGTAGGTAGGTAACTTTGTATACCTTTTTGCAACTTACACGGAAGTTATGAAGATGGAGACACTATCAAGTCTATTACAAGCTTCAATATACCATGATGCTGACACAAACACCCACAAAATTTAGACACTTGGAAGAAAAATTAGGGGTGAATGAATAATTAACGTGTACCAATGATTTCTGAATTTTATGTAGAACCTAAAAGAGATTTTATAAAATGTCATACGAGTATTATGTAGAACCTCAATGAATTCCATACTGATGAGTGAGCATTTCATTTTACAAGCACATGCTTACTTAGGTGATTTCAAGCTTATATTTGTTATAATCTTCGGCACACTTGTAAGTGACAACCTACAGTACTTACATACTTATAAACCCACTCCATCTTAAATCTCCACATTGTGTTTATTAAGAGGCATCACACCAGAAAATCTCAGAGACCATTGTGAACATACAGCTGGTCAGACATTACGCCTTCAAATAAATCGATTGAAAACCAGTGAACGTGACCATTACTGGGAATGTGGGACTAACACCAACGATTATCTGGTGAGGAGGTCAACTGAAGTGTAAGTTCGGATCAGGGATGTTTTGAAGAGGGTTTTGAAATGGGCTTTCCTAGGTTCTTGAGAAGAAAAAAAGATGCAATAGTTTTATGACGTTTTCCCCAGGTTTTTTGCAAAGCTACTAATTCCCCAACTATAGGGAAATCAAATGCTGAGGAATTTTTAGTGCGACACTACCATAATAAGGCATATTTTGTGCACTAGGGTAAATTGATTGGAGTTTCTTCTATTTTCTTGATAAATGCAGTGCAACAGTCCATCAGCAGAATCTAAGAAAATTGCAACAAAAACATACAAACAAACTATCTACTTACAAATTCAATCACTCCTACGCATTATCTGTCTACAGCTGGACAATAAGCCTAATACGCCTTCCAAATTCAAACGCACCAATGGTCGCTTAGAATTCGACGCCGAAGTTTTTTAATTTGCGGCGAGGCAAAGGCGATGTCGTATCGGCAGCCTAGTGAGGATTTAAATACAATGGTTGCATGTAATGGATATGCACTAGAGCATAAATGGTTAGTACGTTGGTGTTTGTTTGTGAAGCCGACACCTCAAGAACATTGTTGAAGTCCTTTTTGTGAGTAAAAGTGACCGCTGGTAAGAAATATCGGATTTTTTTAATCCGTGGCTCAATGAGTGGTTAAGATTCTAACGTGGCGGGTAAATTATACAGGGTGACCACCTTGATATTAAATACGCTTTTGGAAGATTATTGAAGAATTCAAAATATGTAAGCCCTTGTACTTAATTATCGTTTGCATTAATGTGAAAGGAAGAAAATTATAGTTCGCACGTGAATATGGTGAGGCAAATCATCCACAAAATTATGTTTAATTGTGGTAATGTTTTCCGCTAAACGCTTTCTTTTATCTTCGGATTTCTCTTGGTAGATAGTTTTAGACGGGATATTCTTGATAGGTTTTGTACTGAACCACTTAGTAGATTTTCAACAGCTAACTATTTGTGATCATGTTGTTGATTTAGACATAACGTACAGTAACAGATTTTAGGGTAACGTAACCATAGGTAAAATCAAAAGTAATTTATTCAAACTAGGCTGAGAATCAGCAGTTTTTGAACGTCAAAATTACACAAGACAGTCCCCTAAAACGCCCGCCTTTCACCACTTCCTAGTGCTTTAGCTGGGAAGAAGAAGTGGCACAACAAACTCCCCAGCAGCACAGCTGTCTGCGCAACAAACTCCCCAGCAGCACAGCTGTCTGCGCAACAAACTCCCTAACAGCACAGCTGCCTGCGCAACAAACTCCCTAACAGCACAGCTGTCTGCGCAACAAACTCCCTAACAGCACAGCTGTCTGCGCAACAAACTCCCTAACAGCACAGCTGTCTGCGCAACAAACTCCCTAACAGCACAGCTGTCTGCGCAACAAACTCCCTAACAGCACAGCTGTCTGCGCAACAAACTCCCTAACAGCACAGCTGTCTGCGCAACAAACTCCCTAACAGCACAGCTGTCTGCGCAACAAACTCCCCAGCAGCACAGCTGTCTGCGCAACAAACTCCCTAACAGCACAGCTGTCGGTTCAGCAGTTAGAAAAACTGTATTCTATACAACAGACAAATAATAAAGACAGACTATATAAATTGACAAGGTTCTGAAAGCATGGTGTGATCACCATGCTTTCAGAACTTTTGTGAAATTAGAACTGATGTTCTAATTTCTTCTCTATATGTCTTCTAAAACCAATGACATAACTATGGGCTGATGATATAGGTATAGTATTACAACTTAGGTAGCCATTTTGTAAAACTCATAGATCGATTGATCGGAATCTTATACATAGAAGATCGCTTTACTGATTGCAAAACAACAAATAACTTCACACAACCAAGGCCTGCGTCCTCAATGACGTATTGGTAAATAAACCAGAAATAAAAAAAAACAAGATAATTTCATATGTATCTTAAGTTCGGACGTATCTTGGGAGCTTCCATTATACGGTCCAACGGTTCTTGACAGCTCTGAGTTCTAACTTGAACGCAAAAATACATTTATAATCTGTAACATCATCAATCTTAGACATCTTTCCTTCAAGTGTTGGTTTTAAGGTTGAAAATCGTGCGGCAATCAATGGAGATAGATGTAAAAGTATCGTGGTGGTAGTAGAGGTCAATGTTGCTAGTTAACTTTAGCATTTTGATAACTGAATGTTTTGCTACTGTTTGCTTTGATTGCACTTGAATTGATCTGTAACATAGAGAGTCATGATGTTAGTGAATATTAAAATGGAACTCAAATAATTATATTCTCTGTTATTTGCCTATCTTTAGTTGGTGTTAGTTATTTTCATGTGTAGTTCTGTTGCAGCTTCTCCGTTTATTGAACACAAGCCTCAAGTTTGTATGTAGGTACTCGTAGCTTTGAAACTTATCGTTTCAAATACGTGATCCTCGCTTTTAGGTGTAGCTATGAAAAGCTTTGTAGAATTCTTATAAGACATGACTTTCTTGCTGATTTCATGGTTTTTGTTTTAGACATCATAGCTTTTTTTGTATTCTTTGACTTTTCTTAATTTAGATTCATATAGTTTGAACTTAAACTTAAAGCATTTATTTCAAATTAACCAATTACAGGCACTTTTGAATTATCAAGTTGTCGGTCAGTCAGAAAGATGAAGCTAGTTGCCCATTCCAAAGCGTAGTAAGTACCTATGGAGAAGAATGGGCAAGGAATTCCACGGACACTCTTTTAAATGAAAATATTGGTAACATCATTCATGTTGAAATTATGCATGTGAGAACGATGCAGAACGTTAAAAGCGTCCGTAATAAAAAGATAAAAACCATTCAAATATTAAATTAAATTAAAAAGCCGTGGCAGCTAAGAGATGACCAGTCCCTACTGACGGCGCCCGTTCACGAACATGGCGCATGGATTAGCACCATTCATTTTAACCATTTTGAAGGGAACTTAATGATCTAACACATGCGCCACCATCAGCGACACATTAGAGTGAGCATGACATACTCTCAGCCGTCAGGGCAGATTTAAGTAAATGGTAGCTTTATAGTATGAATATAGTACTCACACATGTGCTATGCAATTGTAAAATACTACTACTTGTTATCATCAACATCGTCCACAGCCCGATTTCACCCACTGCGGAGCACAGGACTCTCTTTTCTTGTGCCAATCCCCACGCTCCTGTGCCAGCCTAATCCAGCGTGGTGATTACGTAACACACTAACAGTAGGAATGGGTTTCATTTTAACAGTTCAACAACATTCATTGCGTTATTTACGTTGTAGAGCAGACAAATTTTTCGAACATATGAAGCAATGGATTACCAATAGCTTTCGAAATGATTCAGATTGTGATAGATAGTGTGTTACGTAATTAGGGTGCAGGTTCTACCCGCGATGGTAACAATATCGTCTGCCCACCTCGCAGCCTAAGAAAGCTTGTTAGCAATGACAAAAATTCAAGTTTAATCGTTCTTAAACGTTCTATTACACCACGCGGTTCCGATAATACCGTTCCAAGCTACGATCATTTTCCATTTATGCAATAGTGTAAATATTTTGATTTATAAAAACGACTGCATGACCCGTAGACTAACAAGGTAATCTCCAATATGTAATAAACTATGGACTCCATCAATCATAACCCATGGGCAGTCATCACAGTACCTACTGTGGGAGAATGCGATCGGCAGAACTTCATGAACGTGATTCAATACGTTGTTTTTAATTGTAACGGCTATTAATAAGTTAATTAAATGGAATTTGAGCTCCTATCTTATTTCGAAAAACAGTCAGGGTAATTAATTATTTGTCAAATTGACATGCTACATCAATTTGCCGTGTTATAGTCATTGCATAATAACTGTCAAACAATGACAATTGTGATTTGAATGTATACGGGAATTAATTTCACTGACTACAAGTTCACCTTGTTGGTATGCTGAGTACCACTAATATACAATGAATAAAACGACAATAAATTAAAACACTGGCAATACAACAAGAACAAGAACCGCTGCGGCAAAGCTCCTACGGATTCCGGAGTGAGCCTGCGTGCCGCAAAGCCGAACACGCCGGTGTACATCTCCCGCCTACACTACAGCACTAAGGCGGAGGACATCGTGGAGTACGTGCGACAGAAGACGAGGTACATGCCAAGGGTGCAGTTACTGGAGTCGCACCGCAACGTCAACTTCAAAGCTTTCGTGGTGCGAGTACCAAATTGTTACTTGTCCGTCGTTTTGGAAGAAGACTTTTGGCCACAGGACGTGGTGTTCCGTCGATTCCGCGGGCAAATACCACTGGACGGCACAAGGACAATTAGCTAGTGAAGTGAAGTGCTACTAACATAGTTGTAAGCAATATTTATTAACACAACTTTTAGATTTATTATGTATTAGTTTGTTATTTTGTAATTTGTGTATTTTAGCTATGGGTCTCAGTTGCCTGACAATAAATGAATTATTATTATTATTTCTTTTATTTCATATATATATACATATAAATTATATTTTTAAATATTAGAATATAAAAATATAAAAACATTTAAAAATATAAAAAATAGTGGCCCACCGGTATCGGGAACAGGGTCCAAGCTACCGGCGGTCAGGGCTCCAGAGAGAGAAACCTCCTAACAATGAGGGCCGTGTCCAAAAGTACCGCCTTCTGAATCAAGCCCTTGATCCAGCTACCCAACGAGAGCCTCCTCAGGTGTTGGTCGAGGCTCTTGGCTATTAATCCATTGGCTGTCACGACTATCGGTACAATGATCGCTGAGTCCACATCCCACATGTCGACAACCTCGCGAGCCAAGTCAAGATATTTGATTTGTTTATCTTTCTCGGCTTTCACGAGGTTCCCGTCATGTGGGACCGTTATGTCAACAATCATTGCACGCCGCTCTAATCGATCCACCACCACTATATCAGGCTTATTGGCAACAATAGTCCTGTCAGTGATGATGGATCGATCCCAGTACAATGTGATATTTCCATTTTCGAGAACTGGGTCGGGCACATACCTGTAGTACGGCACTTCCGATTCTACAAGGCTGTATTTGAGAGCAAGTTGCTGATGGATAATCCTGGCTACAAGGTTGTGTCTATGCAAGTATTCTTCGTTAGCTAGACTAGAACATCCGGAGATAATGTGTCTGATTGATTCACCTGGACGGTGGCATGCCCGACAAATGTCAACCGTGCCGTCTTTCACAATAAATCTCCGTTATTTATTAATTTTATTATTATTATTATTTTTATTTTGCTGTGCCCGACAGGGTCCACGATTGGTACAACTAATGTTTACTTACCACCTAAGCACATTGTGGAATGCAATAAATGATTGAGTATTGAGTATTATTAATACTCATGCATCAAAATATTTTGGAACTATCAAATAAATCCTAACATTGAAATAAAAAAAGTATTTTTATACTAGTGATTAGCCGTCGTATGGGTTTTGTCAATCTTTGATTAGCTATAGTGACTAAACTATAGGATATATTTGGTTGAATTTTTGTATACAGACTGGAAATATCGATAAATATACGAAGATTCATTTATTGTTGTATTGTCGTCTTAACCTTGTATAAAAATATAACATCTTACAAGAAGGAAGAAACATGAATTGCATTTTTGCACAACTAAGATTCATTTCCAAATGATCTAGACTGGACACAGACAGACCACCCAAATGCAACTAATGACTTGACTGTTACTTTCTTGCAAATCATGAAATAATCTTATATCTATCAGAAATCAATAAACTTCTACTTTTATTACATTTTGCTCAGTGACCTGTAAAAACTGAATAGCTTAGTTTTTGTTACGTGCAATGACTTTATAGATTTCTTTGGAATGGGATGGGATGTTTATTATTTGGCAGATACTAAAGATTTTCTACTATTGTTTTTGTTTAAGTGGGTAAAAACTGGCTAGTAGGACATACAGCATAGCCAACCCTAAAAATATGCCAGGTAGTGCACGACTTTTGACTCTCGTCTATTCTACAAAGAAATCTATATTTTTGTGTTTATAAAAGCGAGGTTTAACTAACTTTCACTTACTCATCACAGAGGTTTCTAAGTTCTTCCCTGGCCCACTTGCAGGTTTAGTCGGGTAAATAAATAAATGTAGAGTTTGTAAACGCGGATTTAATTAACTCTTATTAAGCGTTGCGTCACTAAAACGTAACATCAGATAAGTAGACCTGATGTAGTGTTTTTTGAGTTGGGAACATTGCAGTTCAATCGAAGAAACGAAAAAATAGAATTGCAATGTCTGCGCCCTGATTATGTAATCCAAACAAAAATAAATGAACGAACAATTAACGGAAATTGTATACCTCCCCATGTCTTTAACACTACGTAACGATGCGTAATACTTTCTTGTCTTTGAATTTTATAACATGATATTTCATTTTAATCGTATTGTATTGGTGTCCATGAAGATTTAGTTTATTGAATGACGAAAACGTTAGATAAGGAAAAATATGTTTAAAGGTGTTTATAATTTTTCATTTTTAAAAGAGTTGATTAATATATTGCCTGCTGATAAAGTACCGAATTTTCATTTACTACAACGTCGAACAATATAAAATACAAAATAAGTTATCAGTGGTACCCCAAACCGTATTTTTTTTTTGACATTACTAACACTAACGCAGAGTTTAGCGACTTAACTCTCCCACATCGGTGGGTTAAATATTTTGAAGTTTAACTCTAGGTTTACCCGTCACTCTTGGTGGCAAGATTAATTATTTGATTAACCCTGAGTTAGCTGTTAACTCCGAGTTATTTAGGATAACCCATGAACACGCAAGGGGCCAATACGGATCGTTACGTATGTATCCGAACTTACTTATCTGTGGTCTTCCCGCGAGTTCCTTCCTGTTGCTGACCCTCCTACCTCCGTCTGGCATGGCTGAATACACATAAGTATCTAAAGAGTCTGGTCGTCTTATTCATAGCATATAAAAACCTGTCACACGCATCATGACACGGATAACATATTTTATACGAACAAACTCGCTGAAACAGCAAGCACCAATCTACTTGCAGCAAAATATGCAATAGTAGCCATGAGTAAGATTGTTCAATTACATTGCTTACCAAAAAAAGGGGTACGTGTGGTGTTACATGTAGAATTAATTAAATTACAATTTGACCTCTGCTACCGAGCCACAGGGGTCTGCACTGGTAATTTTGTGTGGCCACACGATGAGCAGTGAGTAATACATTAATGGATAAAAAGTTGTACCTATCATAATCATACCATATTGCGTAGGTACTATATCAGATGGTGTACAAATAATTTTATTACTATGGCCATCAAACAAATATTTCACAATATTTATTAGCCAAGGAATTTCCAAGCAATCATCTTATGTCCTTAAATTTTATGATTCTAAATTCGTAGTTTCACTTTAATATTATGTCTTTTCCAAATATTCCATAATTCTCAGACGACTCGGTGATGATGTTTTTTAAAATTAAAATTAAATTAAATTAAAATTAAACAAGAGGATACTCATGCGCAGCAGTGTCACTGGCAGCTTTTAAAACAGGATGTTTACCGTAAACCACGATCAAGATAATAAAATAACTATCTACTGGCAATGTTTTGGTTTCAAACAGCAAAATGATCATTCAAATTACTTTGATGTCTGAAATTGCCAGTCTTCTGTTTTCCACAAAAATCAAAATGTTTCTCTGTTTAGTGGTTCTATACCAAGAATACAGTAGTAGGTACATTATCTTCTTTATCCTGCACAATCGGCTGTCAATCACGAGGTGTCGAAGGATCATTCTCTTGTAACGAATGCTTGCTGACCTCAAGCTAAGGTTTATCAGTATCCGTCTCATATAATGTTTCTTGTTACTTACATAATGTAAAAAAATTAAGTTAGCACTTTGGTAGTATTTTCTTTACATTATTTTTTTAAACATTGCCATCACACATGGTTTGGTCCTTTAGAAGTCTGTAGTGGTTTTGACTTTCGTTTAAAGGTTTTTTTAATGTCAGGAAAATTGAAATTAGTGAAACCTGTAGAACTGGGTGTTTTCTATGGCCGAAAACTGCAATACACTGAGTTGTTTTATGGGTTTCAAATGGAACCCATCTTTCATCCATGGTTAATCTGTATATAAGTACATGGTTGGTGTAGAAGGCTGAAAATAATTGGACGCAGAAAGCGTGCTCCATAATATAGACTAAACTCTTTATAAATGTAAAAAAGTGACTACATTATTATTATGAAGTTCCGATACCAGCAGGGATTCTTAACAATACAAAAGAATAAAATCTCTAATCTCAAGTGGAAACAGCTACAACACATTAATTTTTTACCACACATAAGCCTTTAAAAAAGTATGGTAAACTTAACCAAGCCTCAGCATTAAAAATACTTAAAAACTTACAAATTACTTAAGAAAGGAGCTCAAAATTAAACTCCCAACTATTCTTAGAAACATACTTTTACATTTTTCAAACAACTTAACGATTTATAAACAACAAACAACTAATAGAACCCGAAAACGGATTATCATAATGACATTTCTTTGTTATTAACTTTTTGACAAAGTTATCAAACACCCCAACCACGTAAAATTACCCTTTATGCGTTCGCAATACGTTCCAAAGGACTTACATGATAATAATGTGTAGTTTGAAAGGAAGAGTTTTTCAAATTGAAGTGAATGCAAAAATTAACTTTTGGCCAATAAATTTTGACAATGGCAAGTTAATATAGCATGGTTTGTAAGCTACTGGGCGGTCTATCACAAAAAATGTTATGATGTTATATTGACAATGGTTAGAAATAAAGGAAGACTCCTGACAAGTGATTTGACAATGGATGAAAATAAAAGTTAGACAAAAAATATGACGAGAAAATTCAATTTTGGAATATATTTCTAACTTACACTACCGAGACGAGATTGCAGAGATGTACCGACGATGACTGGAAGACTAAAACTGTGACCTAAGGGCGGGAGATGGACAACTAAAAACTGTCATATTAAGCACGAGATTGTCTCAATTTAGCAGTGCAGTAAGCTGCGTAAACTTGTCAGCATCATCATTTCAGCCGAAAGACGTCCACTGCTGGACACAGGCCTCCCCCTAGCATCGCCACTTCGACCGGTTCTGTGCTGCTCACATCCAGCGGATTCCTGTGGTCTTCCAAGGCTAAGTGTTCCGATACGCGGTCGCTTCTCCAGAACCTTTCGGCCGCATCGCCCATCTGTTCTGCGAGCAATGTTAAATAAAGTTGTAAGTTTATAAAAAGACGTTGACGTTTCTAGAAACGTCTTGCAATAAATTACGTATTTTTATTTATACACGAAGCTGTTTTATACTCAATATATATACCCGATACTCAATTTTGTAAGGAAGATCAAACACGAGGAATTTCAATATACAAGGCCGCATTAGTGTGAGATTTTAATTAAAATGTGGGTATTCATAGTTGCTATCAAATATGGTGCTCAGCTAATTTCAAACATAATTACATGCCCGTCTCGTGAAAAAGCAACCTAGGTACCTTCCATTACCTGTTTTCATATTTTACGATTTTCCATATACCGACCGAATTATTCAAATCATAGAATGATTACGAGGTATATGAAAAACTGTCTCCAAACTAAATATGAGTGACTTGTGGATTTGATTTATTCAATCCAAAGCAAAAAGATTATCAAGAGCAGACGATTAATTATAATTAAATCAATAATTTCCCTTCTTCATTTTCAGATTAACACGATTTTTCCATTTTCTGTCAACAAGCAAACCGATGTCGCCAACCTAGTGTACGTATAATATGACAACTTAACTGCTGTCAGCCGGGCGATTGGTCAAGTGGGTCGGGTACGGTCGGGTGATGCCGGCGTTGCACACATGCGCCCGCGCAGCACGCCCCACGCAAACATCTCTATTTGCTGAAGGTGTTCAACTTTACCTATAAAATAAAATAATTGAGTTGAGAAGTGTTTTAGACATCTAGGTAACCCAAAATTCGATTCCTCAGACACCTAATTATTTAGAACCCATTAGAAGATCAATACTCGTGCCTTCTCTGTCTAATTTGACATTATTAGAAGAGGCTACTGCTGGTCTTCAAAATAACAGTCATAAAGCATGACAATTTTGCAATAACATGCTTTAAATCAGATATCATGCTATAATTGCGCAGAGATCTATAAAGCTGCTGGATTCAACGGTTTTCCCAGCGCTAGATGCAGGCGAGCACGATGCTTGACAGCCGAGAATTATTTATTTCTAATCTGTAGCACTGGCTGGCCAGCGCAGCGGTAACTATCTTTAAAAAGCTTTTGGTTCATTCTACACTAAGTAAAGATGACCATTTTCGTTAGTATTAATGGCTGCATATAAAACTTTCTTTTTTAACAAATCACGTAACGTTTCCAACAATAGAGTCGTTTTTTGTACCAACTAGCCTTATTAAATAACAAAAAAAAAAAAAAACTAGTGACGTGCCATGAACCGCCGAAACATTTGGGTCGAATCGATTGCGCGATAACGATTAATATTGTATTTCAGAGGACCCGCCGCTCTGACACCTTAGCTCATCGTACGATCCATCATTTTATATTAGTTGCTCAAAGTTTTTGGTAAGGTGGCTCTAAATTGGATGATTTTGACCTTGGTAGTTTTGGTAAGTAACCTATTTTAAGATAAAAACTTTGGAAAACTTTACTTGCAAGTGTTTGAGAAGCTCTTTATTTTTGGTGTTCTGGCGTTCCGCACAAATTAATAGGTAATTAATAGTCTGCCTTGTTGGTTAAGTGGTTACAAGCGCTATCGCTGAGCATGAGGTCCTGGGTTCGATTCCCAGGTCGGGCAAAGTTTTATTGAGTTTTACTTCAAGAATTTGTCAGTAGTAGCTCGGAGTCTGGATTTTTTCCCGGTTGATGGCAATAGGCTCGCCTCCTATTACATGGGACTTAAACATATCTGGTGAAATGTGGGTGAACTATAGAGTACACCTCTACCTAACCCTTCGGGGATTATAGGCGTGATGTTATGTTGTTATGTTAATATTCTGAAGTAATAATGTAATACTTACATTCTGAGTATTGTAATGTTCCTGGACTGCATGATCTGCTTAGTCCAAATAAGGGACAGTTTAAATACACTTGAAATCTCCTTTCGTCACAAGCATTTCTGGGTTTGTCTTTTTGTCTTTACCCGAATAACAGAACGCCACGGGTTTCGATTTTTGACCAATTTTCTTCTGTTTCATGCAACTTTTCACATCTTCTATTAGCTTAACATGTTACTATTTAGCTTAACATGTTACTTTCAGTGTCACCGTTAACTCTTCAGAAGTTTGAGCTCCGCTGTGTTAGCGGGCGGTCTCGCGACACAGTCGTCGCCACTAATTAACGATACACGACGATTATTCCGAATAATTAGGCCTCACACACACACATGCATACGCACCCACACGTACCGACCACACAGTATTAATGTCTTTTTTTACTAAATAGTATTTGTTTACCAGCTCTATTGTTTTTAATGACTAAGAAAACCTAGGGTTTCTATAATATTGAACGGGGTGCCTTTAACTATTCTCCACGTGAAGCGATGTTTCAATGTATGTTTCTAAGTATGCCCGGAGCAGCCTGGATAGGCTGCCACCTCCTGCTGACTGCAGGCTAATATTAATATTTCTTACCACGGCACGGACTACGTTCGTATGATTTTTCGTACTTATATGAGGACGGATACCGATACCGGATACCGATTGTAATAAAAAGTTTTCTTCGTTAGGAATGGCAGGGCAGGGTTCATAACCAGTCGAAGATTAAGCAGAATTAAAATAGACGGCTTTTAAATATCAATTACAAAAATATCTAAATTATAATTTCATCAGAAAATATCAACAAGAAAAGGTTACGGGACGATTTTTGGCGTCCCACGTCTTATCTCTATCATCTTTCACTTTTGTCGTTCCATCCTTTACGACTACAGTCAAATCTGAACCATAATTTCGTACAGATACCGTCGGTTTTTGTTTAATCTTCGGAGGGAAAATCAAAGTCGGTCCAAATGGTGATCGGTCGACATTTTGACAATTCGATGCTCTAAGAAAGTGTCAGCTGTTTTGAGGACCACCAGGCGACGTCGCGCGCCAAAACGATGGGTAACAAGATAGCGATAGTTTAAATTACAATTAGTGAGAAAATATTTTGAGTGATCGTTGGACGTTTTGTGAGAATTGTAAAAGGAATATGTGTGTTTGGAATGTGTCTGTTTAGGCCCTTTGAGGGTTTTAGACGGCTTGCTAACACTTTCTACTTATTTTGTATGGAGAAGACAAAGGAAATAAACAATTTAAATAATACTTAATTGTTTGCCATCGCATCTGCTACATATTTTAGTGTTTCATCGTAATTGTAGTACGATGAAACACTAAAATATGTAAAACACATGCAACAAAGCTATTTCAATGTACAATCTTTCAACACAGGTACGAAACCTTTGGCATAAACTAATATAATGCGGCGGTATCATAACAGAAGCTTTCCATACAAAATTGATATTGTAACCAACTGATCAATGAACTTTAATACCTAAATAATTTCAGTACAAACAACTCCTACATAATAAAAACTCGATCTAACAAAGACGCAAAGATGCCGCCGCGTAAGGCCGGTATAAAAAAATAATCCGCCCCAAGTATCAAATAATAAATTTGGTAGCAAGTGAATTTAGGAGATCGGGTTGCGTTCCTTAGCGCGGTGAAAAAAAAAGAATAAAAGTAAACTAATTTTTTTAAAGGTTCGTGTGTTCGAAATTCAAACATGACGTGTAACGTCAGCGGCCGACGAAAGAGGTCGGACGTTTTTACTTTCATCTAAAAATTCGGTTAATTTTATTTTATACATGTTAAGTGTTTTGATAAATTATTTATGAGGTTTTTATGAACATTTTTATTTTGTTAATTGGGTTGGTTGTTATGCAATAGTGAAAATAGAAACGACAGTCTTTGCAAGTTGGCTTTCTATTTTTTTTTATACTTTTATTATTTAGTAGATACCTATGCTTCGTTCCGATGATAGTTACTTCTTTACCATTCTAATGAGACTTGACATAAAAAGGACCTAGAGCACACCCTTGGGGAACTCCTATGTAGTTTAGAAGGAAGAGAGAGAATATCTTTAACGTACACAAATTACATCGTTTTTCTAATTAATCGATAATTTGCGAGTTAAATACGGCTTAAGGTTATCCCCAACGGTTTTTTTTTTTTTTTGAGATGTGGTACGCATCAAAAGCCTGAGACAAATGAATTTAACTCACACCTCTTTACAAATAGCCTAGTAAAGTAAAACTACAGTCTTATGTATAAATATTATTCTTAAAGTTCACATACACTATTTAACGGGTTACAAAGCATTTTCAGGACTTCTGTTTGTTTGTGAGGTAATTCACGTAATACAACCATTGGATTAACGAAAATCATAAAATGCTTCCACTTAATTATGCATTCATCGCGTCCGATGCACGAAATGAAATACCCCACAACAGGTTATCGAGATAACAGACGATTAAAAATTATAAATCCAATATACACGAGCGGTACATATACGATATACGACCTTTGCGCTTTGGTATTAAAATTTAAAATGTAACAGTACTGGCCGTTAGATTAAGATGGAGATAAAGAAACAAAAATAAAAGGCGGGCTGTTTGAATATGGAACGTCACGTCAAGGGAAACGTCAAATCGTGACAGTTTCCGCGCGGGCGAGCGACCAAAGAGCGACGGTGAGGTTCTCCGTTCGGTGATGCAGTGCGTTGCTCCCGACTTCTTGGAAGTATCATCAGCACTTTTGTTGGCGAATTAAATATTGTTTTACGGCCAATTAAAGTCAATTACACGCATTTCTCAGTATTTGAGTTGGCTGCCATTCTGTCAACAATCAAATATGATTGAATAAATATCTGTTTTGTTGTATTTGGAGGTTTCACAGACCAAAGCAAAGCAAACAAGTTTAAAATAAAACATAGTGTCCAATGACGTATTATAATATATAATGTTATGGTATTACATCATTGATAGTGTCTGCCAATCTTCCCTTCATATTTGACGATTATGACTTACCTATTTCCATACAGATAATTCTGAATTAAGTCAAGGAGATTTCAGAAACATTTTTTTAGGTATTCATTATTAATTGGGATAGTAGAGTCTATAGAACATAAATTATAACGGCGGATTCGGTGGTAGGGTCAACTGAAAAAAACAACACAGTATTTACAGAAGATTGCTTATCGTAGCAACAATGTCCAACCTCGCAAATCAGTTAATAGAATGCAAACAATCTTTATTTTGCAGAACCATGTTATGCCATTTTTCCAAGAGTTAAATAAGACAATGACTAATATTTAGTTTGCACATCATGACACATTTTCCACAGGGCTACTACTGACTGAGAAATCTCCATAACAATTGTAGTAATTATTACGCCAGAGGTAAATAAATACCTACCTTCTAAACATTCTATCTCCAAAAAACGTGTCCTACGAAACCCACAGCAGTTCCCAGACATACCTAAACACCATAAGGTCCTTTTAAATATATACATTCCAAATCCATCCATACGACATCTATACCACCATGATTTTCTCATAATGCTTGTCAAAAACCCATTGGACCATAAATAATTATTTTGATAACATAATTCGTGTTTTCCGCCATTTGGCACGTTGTCCCGGCGACGGCTGTCTCGTGTCCTCATCTAATCGAGCGTCCAACCGATTATTAATCGATAATAATTGTCGGTATAACAACTCGATTGTTGGGCTAAGGAATTTACCGCATGTCGTTATTTTGAAGGAAACTGTAGGCCTAGAACGAAAGCACGCGGACTAAACGTACCGTGGATTTGAACGATTTTAAAGTTGAAAACACTCGTTTGGCACATAATATTATTTTAGTTTTAAGACTTTGTTCATAACTATGGACGATACGTATTGTTCTTGTTGCAAAAATGTACACCAAAATGCTATGGGATAGTTGAATTTTTCGATTCAAACATGGATCGAATTTACGTTACGCTTAATTCGCGCGTTCGTGCTAGAGCTTTTATTCAAGACTATTTAATGAAGGTTGTTGTTTAATAGGGCAGACAATTTTGAAGCATTAATATAGCTCACAGCATCTATATTTATTATATTCTATTTTAATAGATCGATAAACGAGGTCATGTTCCAATCTATCATAGATTTCACGTTTGGCAAAATTCCAATCAGGCCAAGCGCGAGGAGGTTTAGTGCATGAAAAGTTATGACTACTTATTTCACACGGAAAATATCAGTGCTATAGTATTTAGCTTTAACAAAACACCAGAATACGGAAGAGGACCAATGTTCCAAATGGTTCCATAGCAGTTAGAGAGTTCTATTTATTTAAATCTTTAATAAAAATCTTACATTCATTAATTCTTTTACTGACAGAAAACACACAATAAAAACCGCTTGTTCTGCTATGCTAGACGCATGAAATTTTGCACAAGAGTTCCTTAGGTATATGACAAAGGTAAGTAGTAACGAAGATTTTTTTTAATTCGTCCCTTAAAGGGGGTAAATAGAGGATGAACGTTTGTATGGAAGCTCGTCATTTTTGCCGATGAGAAACCCATCGGGCGCACGGTTTGTTGATTAATGAAGCCCTGTGGTAAGCGGTTGACGACAGACAGACAAGTCAAAGATATGAATTTAAAATAATTTTATTTATCTCTCGTATCGGAATGCACTATTGGTTTTTGGTAGATATCTCATACCATCGTACAAACATTAGTAGGCTACCAAGTTGATAGCAGACATGGCTGGCTAGGATGCAACAAACGGAATCATAACCCTAAGGCAGCGTTAAGGCAATTCGAGTGGAAAGACAAACAGCTGTCACACCTTAGAGACTTTTCTTCTAATCAAAACTTCTCCTCAATCATCCCAACATGGTTGAACGGCACATAACAAGGAGATTGTTATATAAAATACAATATAATCTAGCGGCTCGGAAGTTTGTTGTGAGCCTAAAGAGAAACACCCCGCCTTTCCACACCGACTTCTGTTTAAATTGAAAATATGGAATAACTTTGTAAACATCTAAGACGTCTGTACGTCGAGCCATCTGACTTGATACTTTTGGGACGAAAATAAGAAGGTATAATATGTAGTTCGTACACTTATAGGACCATGACCATACAAACGACGAAATTAAGCTATTTATATTCATTTATTGCATTCCATATTGTAAAAAGTTGTTACAAAAATATGGACCATATAAGGGCACAGCAAAAGATAAATCTAAAATTACAAAATTAAAACTACAACTAATATAAAAATAAAAAATCTAGGTATTTAAATTAATTTAACCATACAATAAGGTCATAAATAGTTATTAAGATTATATGGTAACAAATTATTATAGCATCTATCAATATTACAAAGAAGTTAGCTAGGCAGTTAGAGCTTGTTAAAATGTAGAATAGATGATAATATTCATAAGCTTTTTCAGCGTGCAATATCAAGTGGCATCAAATGATGAAGTCAAATTTTCCACCAATCGAAAATCAGTAGTCTATAACAATTTCCTCCAATGGTATTTGTTAGCAAACAGACGGCAAGCCTGATGGTAAGCGGTAACCGTCGCCGCGTCGCCTACGGACATTGCAATATCAGAGGCATTGCATGTGTGTTGCCATGCCATCCTAGCGCAGTACTGAAATGTCTCATGTGTCTGTAATACGGTCACCCTTGACACTGGAACACAGGAACAATGTTTGGTGGCATAAATAGGTTTGGTGGAAGGAATTTCCCAGACGACCTTCTTTACGAAAAGGTCTACTTGTACCTATTCCTTATCATTTTGTATGCACGGGGTTTGTGGTGGGCTCTATATGATTTTAAAGGTAAGTATAGGGTTTACTGGTAGACATTTTAAAAGACCTTTCGCCAAATAAAAATCATTCAAGTATCAAGAAGACTCATCGTACATTTCAACAGGAGCCCAATGCGGTGATGCGTGTTAACAAAATTACGGCGGTTGGTTAAGTGAACTATGAAAATAGGATTTCTTTAGCTCACCCTCCCCGCCCCCGCACCGTACTACCCCAGGTGGCAGGGTGGGATTAGAAGATTATCAACAATTGATATACAAGACAAGGATATTCAAAATTATATTTTTTGGAATAACACTGATTGTATCTGGGCTACTGTTATTATTCCCTAGTTTTTTTTATACCTATGTATATTGGTTAAACAATCTACATATAGTGCACCTACTATGCAACGTAGAGCATTACTAATTACCACCTTTGTACCATCAACTCTACCACCAAATCTGTGGCAGTTCAGAGTTGGTCAAGATTGCAACAGATTTGGAATAATTGCCCAGAAAACCATCGCGTTGGATGACTCTGTTTGTTATAATCTTTACCGCCTATGAATTTCTTATAATTTTCAAACTCTACTCATTTTGATGCGAAAGTACCAAAAAAAAATCGAGAGCATATAAATTTAATCTTTGAATAAATTTGTGATGTGATTTGGCCTTAGTAGAGATGCAGCGAAGCCTATAGTTTCATCGATCTTCATATTTTATACCGATCCTTTCTCAGCCTATGTATTTAAATAACACACAACTTTTTACTCAAACACAAAACCAAAAAACGTTGTTTACAAACCAAACACTTGTTTGTTCGCAACAAAGGCGGCAAGATTAACAAAATCGTTCAGTTTTGTTGCGCAAACGCATCTAATCGCCACAGAGATGCCGCTAAACCCGCCGACACAAAGTAATGCCGACGTATGTTTTAACATTATTGTCTGCAATTGATATTGCTATCAAAGGCTGCGGATTTTTCCTGACTATTGTGCAAGGTAGAAAATTAGCTATAAAATGAACCTTATTCTTCAGGTCGACACTTCGCGTGACGAAAGGGCTGGCTTGTTCTTTGGCCAAAGAATTTGCATAACCATTCAACGTGGCCATGCTGTCAGTCTTCTAGCCACGTTTCCGGATGACAGCGATGTCGAGGAGTACTTTGGTTTTTGTATATATGTATAGAGGTATGAGGAACAGGGTGTAAAGTTCACTCACACCTCCATAGAAAAGGGAGGATCCTCCGACCAGACGGGTGTCGTGTCTGGTGGGCAACTGCCCGACGGTTGATGTCGGGATGTTGTATTTACGCTAGTTGCGCGGTAAACTCTGATTGCGCGATGCAGGATTTTGCGTGACGTCAGTCTGACGCGTAGCTCGCATGTGGCGTTGTAGATGCCGCTACATATGTATTTGTATAGTTAGTTACTTTTCTGTTACAATCTTACGCTACGTTACACTTCAGATTTCTCTGAGTGTTTATCCCGTTTGTTGTTGTCAAGATTTTCAGCCAAATACTTGTATAGTTATATATATACTAAGTCACAAGTCACGACTTAAGGTAAAATTCATAATTGTTGTTTTTTCGTCCTCATTATTATATTATTATCGTCTCTGTGGTCTTGCTACGCCTATGCTACGAAAATGAAGACGAGGGAAGTAAAATTAATTATATTATTAAATAAGGTTAGAAAACCCCAGTTATTATTAGTAAAATAATAATTTATGACTACCAGACTCTTTACTCCCAAAGTGAGAAAATTATCTAAGCAACGTGTTTGATAAACGCCATCTCGCGGGCGGTAGCAAATTCGGGAGGGATGCTACGTCCTCTTACCCTCCTGTTTTATCAACATCCCTGCGTGTTTCTGGGAGGAGGGAAGTACTGTCACGGTTTATACGACTGGAAAACAGTATAGATGTCGTTAGCAGTTACATTTTGCTACTGATAAAAACTTACTATCCTGATTTAGCTTATTCCAAGAAGTCATACATTTAGTTCTTGTCAGATGGATTGAGTTTAAAAAGCTCTAGAATCCTAATGATCTACTTTTGCTTAAAATCATTCCTTTCACACTTTAAAGCAGTTTGTTTTATTTTATTTTTTAAACAGTTCACGAGATGAGCCAGCCTCTAATGTTTTAAAAAAATTTAAATCTTAGAATAGGCTATGCATCCTCATCTGCTTTTCTCATAACTTTTGCAATAAGGAAAATCTGCATAAAAAGCAGTAAGGTAAGTACCTGAAACTAAAAACATGATTCTTTAATTTGAAAAAGTGTTGACAAGTCAACACAATCAATGAAACTCGATCACACATCATCCCACAAGAGAATACTTAAAAACTCACAAATAAGATAGTAGGCATTTGCGCCCAATAAAACAGGGACCGATCATTAAGCAACAATTATAACAAAGGGAGACAAATAAAAATAAAGCGACACACATCGATAACTAGCGACCCCTCCTTGGCTTACCGCGGGGCGAACCCCATGGGGAAGCAGTGAAGGGACGAGTTGTAAACGCAATAATTGTGTATCGATAAAATGTTGGTGAGAAACCATAATGATCATTACTGAAATTGAATTGTTGTCTCTCAAAAAGTTGAGTTTTTTTACTTAAAATTCCAAGTTCTTTGTATATTGGTAGAGTTTTAACTATTAAGTAGCATTTAATATTTTTGGGCAGAAGTAACAACTGCTACCCTCAGTCTTGCTAGCAGAAGTCTTGTAGCTAAGTGAGCATAGGTATGTGTGAAGACTTCAGGACGTGACATGATGATACGGACTTTAAGGACGTTCACGTTAGTTACTGAATTCAGTAGATTCTTTTTCTTCTTTTTATTTATTTATTTATTATTCACAAGGCAACTACAACAGGTGACAATCACAGTTTATCACTAGGTACAGATTATAGGTTTCGACCTGATTATCACCCAAAGCGTAATCGCACAAAATGACTAGCAACAACAATAGTATTGTTGTGTTGTATATTTATGTACATATTATTCATATTCTTTTAAGTCTGTTAGCTTATATGTACTTATATTATCCAAAAAAAAAAAATACTTAAATGAAATACTTTCAATGTCTAGTAGGTACTTTTTTATATGCATGCGTTTCCTTGAAGTTAATCCAGCCTGCTTGATCGACCTTGAGCTGAAAACTTTATGGTCACTTTTAATTAAATACTTATATTCAACTTCGCCCACAAATCATTGCTGAAGTAAATTTAATATGCAGAAAATATTAAAGTAAACTAGAGGAAATATTATGATTAGATAGTATGCTCCCTAGTAACAAATACGTGAAAAATAAGTGAGATGTTAATGGCTAAATCTTGTCATGATTTCATGAAGACTGATCGACATAATGAAATTAGTAACCTATGGAGTTAGTGTTGTGAAAGTAAAGATATAACAGCATCTGCTACATACGTTCTCAGTAGGATCCATCATAGTTAGATTATCTAATTTTAGCACTCCTCCATGACAGAATACCAATTTTTATGAAGGTACATATAAGTACTTTAATAATGTAGAAGGTGTTTTTACGTCTTTGTAGATTCGGAAAACGTTATCCGTCGTGGTCGTCAACATAAATAGTGTTCTCTATTCACAGAAAGAATCAATTTGACTGCATCATTTTGCTGATAAAATTATCGTATATTGGTTAAAAGTCAATAAGTTCCATTTTCCTTTGCACTATTTTTACAAACTTATCGACTGTATCCCATCCCTGTTCGCGCGGGGGTCGATTCTGATCCCCGATACAATTACATTCTGTGTGTAGACTCGTTACAGCACAATCTTCTCAACACTCCTCTACTATTCTCTCAAACACACACCCCAAAATATACTTTACTTTCAAACAATAAAGTCTAATTTTCAGCAACAAAATCACCCCCTAAACTTTCACCTCTTTCAATAGGAGTTTAAACCTAAATACCTTGCGTAGGAAAGCTTTCACTTTTCAGGAATTATTTTAGATGTGACCCGATTAGTTTTCGACTCAAGTGTTGAGTAAATAAGGGTGGTTTTTGCGTGTACTTTTCCTGTTTTTCCGAAGGCGGTAGGCTTAAAACTCTCGAAACCAATTCTCGAGGGTTTAAAGCCTCCAAACAATAGATGGAACAATTCGATATTTAGCCGATTATAAACGTTCGTCGTAATGCTCTTAGGAAGGTGTGATTTTTGTTGCGATCGCACTGGAATACTGTTTTAAATTAGTTGGAGTGGGATTTGGAAATTGTTTAAAATGTATTTGTTCAGAAGTTTTGGGTCTAGCACTTTATGAATTTCTTGTAGGTAACTAACTCCTCTTTTCCTGTCGATTTTAACCGATTTTCTCCATTTTTTTTCAGTTTCTTTGATTGTTGGTGTGTAGGTATATAAATATGAGCTAATTTTGTTTTTTATTACTTACTATTAGAATAAATAATCTGTTTTTCTTCAATTACAGTGCAAACGTCTCTTCATATAGATGAGAAATAAACAGTTTTCGCCATGTTTGAACAGTGTGTGAATTTCGGAGAATTCAGAAATGATGTGTGTCTAGAACTCTAGATATTAACATTACATAACATAACATGATGCTTGTAATCCCCTAGGGTTAGGCAAAGAGTCTATATATTGAACCAATTAAATAGCACTATCAATTTGATAAGCTGCGATTAACAAAACCCCGGAAACTGAGTAAAATCGTCTGTAAAGGTCTTGATGACCTACCTTAATCCTAATGATGTCCAGAATTAGGTCAGTTATGCTACGTATTATGTCGCAGTGTGGTCTCGATATATGCACGGGGATGGTATCAACACGAAATGCTTTGCCATCGTGTTATTTTGTAATTAAGTGTGTGTAACTATGTAATAATTATAGCCTTTTGGGATATTAGCAGCTGTCCAAAATTAGGTTCATTAAGTTCCCTTCAAAATAGTCGAGCTGAATGTTGCTGATCCATATGTCATGTTCGTGAACGGGCACCGTCAGTAGGGACTGGTCATCTCTTAGCTGCCACAGCTTATTTTAATGTCTAAATTGTTTTTTTTTGTTTATATATTTTTTATTAAGGACGCTTTTTATGTGCACTTTTTTCTACATCGTTCTCTCATATATAATTTCAACATGAATGATATAACCAATTTTCTGTAACAATATTTTGATTTAAAAGAGTGTCCGTGGAGTTTCTTGTCCGTTCTTCTTCATAGGTACCTACTACGCTTTGGAATGGGCAACTAGCTTCATCTTTCTGACTGACCGACCCTGTAATTGGTTTATTTGAAATACATGCTTTGAGTTTGAGTTTAGGATATATTGGAAATGGTTTTAGTTGTTCATAGTTTATTTCTATAAGGTTTCTTTGATGATTCAACATGCTGTTATTATACACAAATATTCTTGCACAGGTTTCGTGTTACCCCGTAACTGGGTTGTGGAGGTCAGATAGGCAGTCAACTGGTTAGACTGGAAACCAACCCGAACACGATATGGACAAGGGTAGGCGGATAAGGAGACTTATGTTACTTGTGCTTGATAATGTTGCAAATTTCAAATTTTTAAATTGATTTAATAATAAGTAATTAGATTTTACAAAAACAGATTGGACGATGACCCCAAACTAGGCATTTGCCTGTATCTTTGGGGTCAGAATTGCGACATTTTCAGAGTGAGGTATATAGTGATTATTGCATAACAGAAAAACATAAACTAAAATCAATTAAAATAAAACACGTAAAATATACATTGCCATCAGCGTGAGATCAAACAAAGTAAAATAAAATCATAAGTATGAGATCAATTAAATACCAAAATATAAGTGATATCGAAATAAAATACAAATCAATAAGAATCTCATTACATACATACATAAACTCACGCCTTCTTCCCATGGGAGGTATCTAATTAATTGTATTATTATTATTATGAAATCAGTTTTACAAACTTATGTGTAGAGTGTAAGTGTGAGTATGTGTTAGAGAGCGTATGTGAGTTTGGGTTTGTGTGTGTGTTGTGAACGTGAGCCTAGGAGTACTCTTAAACTATATAATGTTGCTTATAATTATTTACGTATAAATAGTATTTTCTGTTTGATCTTAAGAGAGTGTAAAACGCCATTTTTCCTTATTATCTTTTTGCACATGGCTATTTTGAGGTCTTTTATATTGTAGCACTTTATGGCTGTTTTAAATGCGTGGAAATAAGTAGTCCGGGAAACGTCTAGCCATAAAGGAGTTTACATGGGGAATGGGAATCCTGATTGTTCGCTTTGACATTATTTCTTGGTAATCGGTCCTGAATTATCATACCCATGTAATAATATTTTTGTTTATTCAATGTTGTTCGTGTTATCTTATCGCTTATCGTGTTTGTTACCTTAACAAACACGATAAGTACAGTAGACCACATGTTAGTGGTAACACTTCGTTCTTGAGCTTGCCAAGCGTAGTAAGTACGAAGTTTCAATAGAAACAGAGGTCAGCTTATACTGCGGGGTAATTGCGTAACACATTAACAGTAGCAATGGCTTCCATTTTGACAGTTCAACAACATTCATTGCGTTATTTACGTTGATGAGCAGACAAATTTTTCGATCATATGAAGCAATGGATTAGGAATTTTCTTCAAAATGATTCAGATTGTGATTGAAAGTGTGTTACGCAATTAGGGTGCTGGTTTTGTTAACACTGAATTGCTTACCGTACTATTAACATATTCCAGTTCCTTCTAGACTTCTTACAAGAATGCCTGATATAATATTAAAATGTTCCTTCTATAGATAGGGGCTCGTGGCTAAATAATAACAGCCACACGAGTCGATCGTAGGTTGTGCTACGGTTGCCGCGGTCGGTTCGTGGATGGGTGACCATCCATTATATATTAGGACCTCTCCGTGCCTCGGAAAGCACGTTAAACAGTTGGTCCCGGCTGACATTCGTAGATTTTTGACAGTCGTTACGGGTAGTCAGAACCCCAAAAGTCTGACAGCCAGTCTTATCAAGGGGTATCGTGTTACCCAGTAACTGAGTTGTGGAGGTCAGATAAAATACTGGTATTCAGCTACATCCGGTTAGATTGGAAGCCGACCGCAATATAGTTGGAAAAAGGTTAGATAGATTAATACTGCCTAAACTATTGCATCGTATTTTGGTCCACGCATACCGAAGCCTGTTCGTATATTATTTTTTAAGATAACTCTTGTCTAAATCTACAAATTGCTTTAGTATCAACCGTCATATCCTCTTACAAGAGTGTTGATCAAGGGATCGCAAGCAAGACGTGCGTTACAATCTGTATGACATTGTAATTGGGTGCATATTGTCGGTTTAGTGTACTATATCTGTTTTTTATTTAAGTGTTATTTGACCTTATTGACAAGGCAGCGTAATGGAGGACCTTTTGAGGATAAAGTGACAGGTTATTTGCATCGAGATATCGAATGAAACAGTAATAGCCGGATGAAAACGTGTTTTCGGTTGGTGTACCTATTGTTGGCATAACTTTTTTAAATTGATTATTTACACAATTTAGGTAGGTACAGTTCGCACAAAACTTTATGAGCTCTTGGAAGTTGCAGCGAGTGGCTGCGCAGTATGCATATAATATAGGTGTCAGAGGGAACTCTCACACTCAACTGTACCGTGCGCGGTTTCGTTCTTGGGCCTACGTTCAGAGGGCTCATAAAGTTTTGCGCGAACCGCACTTGTATGCTTTATCTGTTAATAACATAAAACATAATGCATAATTATGGGTTTCGGACTAAGAGCTCCGTTCAAGTTTAAAAATAGTCGTGAAAACCCAAAACATAGGTGACCCTGTGAGTCACACTGGAAGTATTAACAAACAAGAATAATTACATGATAACATGTTCATCGAAAGAGCAATGGTGGCCCAGTGGTAACCGCCGCGACATACAAGTTGTAAGTCATAGGTTAGAACCCTGACAGGTGCTTTACTTTGTGTAAATTATTTCATCGTCACTGCTGTCAAAACTGTGAAGGAAAACACCGTGAGGAAACCGGCATGTCCTAGAACCAACAATTCGAAGACATGTGCCAGCCCACACTAGGCCCGCGTGGTGGATTACGGCCCACTCCCTCTCACCGAGTGGAGGCCTGTGTCCCAGCAGTGGTAACAATGTTAGTTGATTATGGTATGTTCATCGAAAAGTTTGACATATTTAAAACAAAATACAATCGCTAATCTGTCCGTTAAGCAATGTTTGTGGGGGTTTTATTTTGTTTAGTTTTTCACGGGCTGAAACAACGATGAAAAGTGATGATAGTGGTGTAGCACTGATGGTAGCTCTGCATTCAGTCACCTTTAGTAAAAACTAGAAGCCGATTCTGAAATCGATTCTAGGAATAATTCTCTTTCTGACTTAGTAAATGCATTTGAATGGCACAGACCTAAAATAGCGTTCTGGGAACCTTGGTAAGGCTTTTGTACTGTTAAAATGTGTAGATGAAGCAATATTCACTTCTACGATATATGCTAGCTGCCTTTACAAAACGTTGATGACCAAAATATCGGTGTGGTTTAGGCGGTTTGCAATTGGTTACCTATATTTTCTTGAAAATGCAGAATATTACGTCTGTAAACTATGAAGGGGAAGGCAGAGGTATTTAGTACTCCATCATTTTGCTAGTTATGTTTAATTCCCATGTAGTAAGGTACGCAAGCCTATTGCTATATACCGGGCACGAATTCAGCCTACGGGCTTCCACCGAAAAACACTTTACACTACGCGTGAATCAAACCCAATACCCTAGGCTCCGCAATCGCGATTGCGACCACTAGACCAACGAGGCAGTCAGCTTCAAACAAAAAGTGTATTCGTGCAACGTTAACTAAGGGTTGCGCATACGCACGACGCGCGCCGCGATCCTTATGACGTGGTAATTGTGTGCACTCACCCTCAGATCGATGGTAACAGCAGTATTATCTGTTAGTTAGGGCGGTATTATGTTGTTTTGAACTTGTGGAGTTGAACAATTAATAATAATTTAAGTTCGTCTGATTGTATGAAAATATCTTCTTAAATATCGTTTCGTACCTACTTATTTGACAAACTTGGTTTGGACTGATCAGTAGAATATCGTAGTACCTAGCTAGGTACCTATATTACCCGGGTGTCAAGATCGAGCATTATAAAGAGGCTTTCACACAATATAAGTGGACAGAGATGGCGCTCTATAAATTGGAAGTTTTTTTAAACTCATCATCATCTGCCCAGGCTTTTTCCAACTATGTTGTAGTTGGCTTCCAGTCTAACCAGACGCAGCTGAATACCAGTATTTTACATGAAGCGACTGCCTATCTGACCTCCACAACCCAGTAACTGGGTATTACAATACCCATTGGTATCTATGATCAGTATGAAAGTTGACAATCATAGTTAGGCCATAAGACGTACGGTCACACTTAAATACAGACATTCAATGCAATTCCTGGTACATTTTTGAGGTTAAATTGAGTATAAACTATGAATACATGATGCCTATTTGTATTCATTGTGTCATTATGCAGTTTGTGTCGTTATTTCAGTACTATTTTGTGTTTATTTCTGTCCCAGTATAATTTTCCTGGAATATTGTTCAAACCAAATAAATTGTGTGTGGGCACGTTTGCACCTACCTAGTATAATTTCATTTTTTGTCCATCATTAATTATCGAGTTATTTCACAAATACTAAGTGCCTAGTGAGATTTTGATATTTTTAATTTGGTAGGAAGTAGTAATCTGTAATTAAAAAATATGAACAAATCGTCGTCATCATCTACCTAGCCTTTTCCCAACTATGTTGGGGTCGGCTTCCAGTCCAACCGGATGCAGTTGAATAACAGAATTTTACATGAAGCGACTGCCTGTCTGACCTCCACAACCCAGTAACTGGGTATTACGATACCCCTTGGTAAGACTTGTTGCCTTTTGACGACCCGTAACGACTGCCAAAGATCCACGAATGACAGCCAGGACCATCGGATTAACGTGCTTTCCGAGGCACGGAGGGATCTTGATATGTAATGATGTTCACCCATCCACGGACCAACCGCGGCAAGCGTAGCTTAACTGAATCCATCGACCCGTGTGATGGCTGTTATTACTTATCCACAAGCCTCTAAAAATACAAACAAATCATTGGCACTAAATATTTCTTAATTATAGAAGCAATTATTTTTTAAATTTGTTTTGTAACAAAAACACTAAATTAATTTAAAACATTTTGATCTAAACCAAGTGTTGCAAACAAAGTCTCACAAATCACACAGGCGGCACTTTGTAACCATCTGAAACCATACACATCAACAGATAAAAGAAAAATTCCTCCACACGGTCGGAAATATTCGATTTTCGAACGCGGTGCGTCGGGAAAATGCCGACGGGAGGTTGCCGTCGGCCGCCGAGTATCTCTCCCCTCCACCAATCGCTGAGTAGAGCCCGCCCCACGACGAATGAGACAGACAGATGCGGAAAACCTGCGCGCGGGACAAGGTTAAAACACGTGCGTGTGTTTACACCGCGGCGGGGGAAATATGATGCATCGTGTTGTTTTAGTATCGGTTACTGTTCGATTTATTTATATATTTCGTTTTTTTTGCAAGAGGTAAGAAGTGGATTAACTTGAAATTATGTATTCGACGAATAACATGTACCGACTTATACACAACATTGGTCATAATTTTTATGTGTTGGTTTGCAACATTCTTTATTTCAACTTGTTTAAAAATGTTAAGATTCAAATATGAAAATGTGCTTTTAGATTCAAAAAAGGTGCTACGAAATGTTATGAATAGATTTTACAATATGGCTTACAATAACTTTGAAAATACTTACTGAGTGTTTCGTAGTGTGAGTTAGAAAATTTATTTCTCTGTGTGCGTTTTCTAGAGAAGGCGAAAGCGCGCTATACGCACATTTATAACGTCACATTTTGAAAATGGAATGCCCTTTTAACTTTTCCAATACGCAGATGGTATTTTTTGTAAAAAATATTTTACTTACCAAAGAGTTTGAATGCTTTTATATTTTATAGGTAACGATTTTTCTAAACTCGTTTTTGACTGTATGTTTCCAGTAAGTATTGATAGTAAACATTGATTTGTTTATTGAATTAGCTATTTTGTTTTAAACATTGATTTATGTAAAAAAATGCCAGATTCTTATGCTGAAACATCTTTTTTCTTTTACAGGTTGGTATTTGTATAACAGTTTACTTTACCTATATCAGTAACCAAGAGTTAATTATTCAACCTATTTCAAGTAGCCAACTACTTAACACGAAAACCTCAAAAAATACTCAAACCGTGTGAAACCACTCATCGAAAATACATACAAGAAAGAAAAAAACCGTTAAATGTATATATTCATAAATATTTGAGTCAATTTAAATTATATTCCCCTAGTAATTATCACAGATGCAACGGGGGTATGAATTCAGAACCTCATTTACCTCCTTCTGCCTGGCTTCCTTCGAGGGTCCATATCATTAAGTTGAATACTAAATACTATTGTTTTCGGCTATGTATCCCTAGTACATTAGGGGCTGTTGTTGGTATATTTATTATGTTCTTAAACCCGGAATAAGGTCGGTCTTTGTTTCGTGATTTAATTCATTTTGATGACAAGCAAGTAATCTTAGCAGTTTTGTCCGTTGCACAGTGGTTAAAGCATTTTAATAATTTTCTTGTAAATTTTTATCTGATCCGTATTTGTAGGATAGGATAATATTGATAAAAATGGTGGCCTTGTGAACACCGCAGGAATCCGCTGGATGCGAGAAGTACAGAACCGGTTGAAATGGCGATGCTTGGGAGAGCCTATGTCCAGCAGTGGACGTCTTTCAGCGAAAATGATGATGATGATGATTGATAAAAATTCGTGATTTTTATAACACTTACTGAGAAATTCGAGAATGTTTTCCCTACAGGTAGAAAGCTGATAGCAAATCGTGTTAAAAGGTCTTAGAATATAAAAAAAAATAGTTATCCATCCATATAATTAGGTCTATCCTGTAGAGGCCAATATAGGGCTCAGTACCTACTTTAGATAGTTAGGTACTGAGGCCCATATTGGACTCTCCTCAAGATTCATCAAAAGACTTATTTCCCATCCGTAGGTGGGCTGGAATAAAAACAACACTAAAGGTCCTTTGCTGCAAATTTTTTGCCAGTCTGGATTATGGTCTCAATATTTAAACTGTGAATGTATTCAGAATTTTGAGGGTCAGAACTAGATTCTGATCGCTTCAAAAACAGGAATGGAGTGGCTACACTTATCAGTCATCACGCAACAGAAGGAATTGATCTAAGGTAAGATAGTAGAGAATTATCGCAGTATTCTTTTCTATTAATTATTGAATCAAAATCGTATTCTAAATATACAGAACCAAAAATACTTAAAAACATATAAACTGATACCAATATATATGAAAACACAATAACCCTTTTGTCCGCCTGCCGCGAAAGCGACATAAGTAAGGAACCGCAAAAAAACCGCGGTGGTTTGCGGAAGACACCGCGCGTCATATTGACTGCATCCCCGTTTAATCTGTAACCTATCGCTGAAAAGGATTCTCATCCTTTTTTTATACGATCATGTTTACAATTTATAGGCGGTGGCGATTTTTGGGTAGTCTGGACAAAAGCTCGAGTTTTTTCCGGATTAACTCTTCTACTGTGTCGAAACAGCCAGTCAGTGTGTCATTAACCAATCGATCGAATCGATCGTATAATAATAATAATAATAACTTTATTTGCCATTACAAAAAACAAGAGAAGACACATACAGGGCACTTATAAAACAATTAGCCAGCTAATAGATTAATGACCCTCATGCGATAGGAAAATCCTGTGTTATGAGGGACATCCAACTGTCCATAAAATGCTAAAAATGTTGTTTTAAAAGATCGATGTTTTCCATTAACAAAAATGGTACCTAATACCTATTGTATTTATTTAAAACGCCACCAGGAAAGCTTCTAATTTCTTTGTCTGTTTCGACCCTTCTTCATCATAATAATCATTATAGCCATTTCCTAGGCGTGCAGGTCAAAATTTTCTGTTGACTCAGACCCCACAGGCTTTTAGCATATTGCCCTCTTTACCCACCAATATCCATCCAACCGCTACTTCTCCTCCCTTAGGGCTGCCACCGAATCTATCGGCATGCACAAAGCATTCGTTACTTAAGCCGTGCACGGGATGTTGTGAGTCGCCGCTGATGCGTGTAAGGTGCAGCAGCTGCGTACGACGAGCCAGCCCTAGCCTAATGTACTGATTTATGAGTTTTTGCCAATTGCAGATCATTTCGGATTGGAGATATTAGTTTTAGGGGCTTGTTCGGGTAAATAAGGATAGTAGGCGTTTTTTTGGGTCATTTGGAACTGTTGTTCGCAATGTTGTAGCAGATTTACGATTGTGTGAGGTATCTCTAAAGCAATTTACGAATCCGTGTTGTTTCTCTAAAAGTTTGCCAAAAGTATTGATATAGCTACTCTAGCAGATCCTAATTAGTTGTTTGTGTTATGAGTAACATAACATCAAAGTACCGTACTTGAACGCCCTTTTAAACCCATCGTCGTTATTTTGCACAATAGCTCGATTGCTCGCCTCACAAACGCAATGTTACAAAACGTGCCCGAAGAACAATCCCTTACAAATGCGAAACTACAAAATAAGTCTATCGATGCGTAAATTAAGGATCCGACTCTATTCACGCAAGGTATGAGCGCAAATAAAAAAATGTAAAGAAAATACTTTAGCTCCGCGTATCTAGATGTCCCGCTGTGGTACCCCACATTGTTCTTAGACAAACACTTTCTTTATACGAGAAAAAGTTCCATTATTTATTTTTTAGGAAATCGGCCGCGACTTCTATTGTCCGAGTACAACGATTTTAATGGTTGAATTAATATGTGTTGAACAACATTTTAAATTAAGCACCCAACTGGAGCATTGTATCGAAGCTTTGGCAAACAAACTGAGGCAAAAAGGTATATTTGGTTGAAAAACATGACCATCTCTGACCTTAGCTGCGTCGTCGGTTATAAAAAATGACGGCTCAATCAGTAACCAGACGTGTCGAATACCGTGACATGGTATCGCGAAATCTCACAATAAGTATGAGCAGGCGTGAAATTAGGCTGATATAAATTAGGGCTAAGTCATTCTTGTGCTAAGCGGCGTGACGATTGCCGCGTGGCCGCCATTGTTGAGAGGCGGCGGCGGCGGCGGCGTGCGAAACCGTTTTGTTGATTTTGCGAGGTATCCCGTTGTACTTTATGACTGTCAATTAATTGCGTGTGACTGTACTTGCGTCATGTTTTTGTTTTGCTGTGACATTGCTCGCTAGGGAACTATTTTTAGCTGGATGTAGGCGTGAATGAGGCTTGTAAGACTACGGTAATGACATTCAATGTTAAGAAAGTAGCTGTAGAGTTCAATGTTCTGGAGAATCTAGGTTTTGTTTGAAATAGAACCCAAGAAGTAAAATTCGTTCTTTGGCTCCGTATATTTTTGGATATAGGTTTGTGGAATGTTTATGGTCTGTGTAGGCTTTTCCAAGTCAGTGGTGGTCAATGTTGGTGTTGCATCTAAGTTGAGGCGGGTAGAGGCGGAAAAGTGTGTTCGAGATGCTGACTACGTATAATTATTATGCTGTACATTGCAGGATTTTCCTGAGAGCAGTGGTGGCCCAATCGTAACGGCTGCGACTTACAAGTTGTAGGTCGCAAGTTCGAGCCTAGAGAGGCGTTTTAATTTGTGTAAATTGTTTTATCACCTCTGCTCTTAAAACGTTGAAGGAAAACATCGTGAGGAAACGATCTAGAACGAAAAATTCGACGACATGTGACATTTACCAACCCGCACTAGGCCCGCGTGGGGTAAAGCCCACTCCTTCTCACAGACGAGGCCTGTGTCCCAGCAGTGGGAAAATTATAGACTGATTATGCATGTATGTTATACACATTGCAGTATTTTCCTATCTTTGAATCTTCTCATACAACCACTCTTTGTAGAGTAAACTTGCTTGGAGCTAATTTTGTGTGGGTGTATCAGTAGTTTCTATGGTTTTATTGATTGCTCTTTGTTAATTTCATAGGTTTTACTTTTGGCTCATGCTTAGTATCATTGCATTAGTTAAATGCGGCTAAAAGTAGGTACTATAGTGTGTTAACGTTACATGTCACGTTTAAAGCATTCCGATGAGGTTCTGGTCAAGTAACTATGGAGCTGAACTGAGATTGAAGTTTTTTCAATTTCTAGAACTGTGGTCTCTTTTATTTGAGTTGGGGACAGTGTGCCATGGCAGCTATTAAATCTACCTAGTCTTTTCCCAATTATGTTGGGGTGGACTTCCAGTATAACCGGATGCAGTTGAATACCTTTTTTACATGGAGCGACTGCCTATCTGACCTCCACAACCCAGTTACTGGGTAACACGATACCCCTTGGTAAGACGTAACGTAGCTAAATGTAACCAAAAACTTTATACCCTGACTTCTGAAACCCAAACCTTTATATCCTGACATTACTTTTTAGTACAACCTCTGTTAGAAACTAGGTTCTCTTTTAGTACCCCTTTGAGCTTAGCCAGCGGACTTTTTACACCCCCCATTATAGTTGGTCGTGAACATAAACCTGTGGGTGCTGGCAGGAGGGTAGTAAAATATTTTATCGCACTTTACGATCATAACGCTTCAGTTACAGAGTATACGTGGGATGCTTAGCAGGTTTTAGTCGTCAAAAAGTTTGGGGTTTCGCTGTGGTCAGTACTATCAAGATTTTGTAGAGCCAAACCACATCACAATTTATTGTAACAAATAATATACCATTGCCTTTCTTTTTCTTTTACAGGAAATGATATAAGACAGCCACAACAACAATAACCTGAAACTTTCTCCAACAACAAACTGAAAAATCACTAGAAAACCAACTGCATCCATTATACTCCAAAATTAATTTTGGCTCATTTTTCCACATTCCACACTTAACGCTGAGACACCATTTAAATATTATTACAACTATATACAAGAACAATAAACGGGAAATGCTAAGGACGGTGTTATACAGCATGCTCGAAGCGACTGCCGTAGCCGCGTAAATGTGGGCGTTGGTAGACACGAGTGTCTGTATGTGTGCGGGTCTATGTGTGTGCGTCACCCACCCTAGGGTGAGCGCGAACAAGTCGGCACAACTCGTCCCCTCTAAGCCCCGCCCCCAGTCATGCTCACACGGCTGACTTGGAATCAGATGGCTTGGCCAGTCGCAAGCGAGCCGTGACATCGTGAACGGTTCGCAGCCTCCGAGCGTGCTCTCACTCAATACTTAGGGTATTCGATGATTACGCGCTACAATGACCATCGGGTGCGTTTAGAAACTTGTCAAATTAAAGAACTCCGGTTATAAGACCACGTATCGCCGCATCCGTATCAAGGACTGTGTAGTTTTTTAGTTTTTAGTGAATTTGTGTTTCGGACTTTTGAGTGAGTTCATTGATGCTACTCTGACGCTGATTCCGTATTAGGTAGGTGTTTATGTAATATTAAGACTAGGCCAATTGTTGGGACACCTGAAATCTGTATTTTTCAACAAGTTACTTGTACAACAACATAGGTTTCTGCCGGTGACCACTTTTAGAGACAAGTTGGTTATTTCAAAAAAGCTTTTCCGCTCGGAAAGCTCTACATTGAAACCGGAACATCCTGGAAAAATAAACAAAGTGCTTTAAACCCTTTTCTATGATGTATGCATTTTGCTTAAAGTTACTAAATATTATATTTGTATTTTTGATCAAGTTGCAAATTAATTTGCAATGAGCGTCAATGTTGCGAGTGCACAACAGAACATAGGACCAGTAGGCTTATGAGTCCATTTTTTTCTTGCTAAGATGTAATAAATAAACGGTAGTTTTTAAATTTTATTTAAGCTTTGTATTTGCACAAACATAAATAAAAGGACCAATGTGTTAAAAAGATCTATAAGTTGCATACCATTCGGAAAATCGAAGAAAACTCTGTAAGGGTTATTTAGTGACCATCAGTAATTTTTTACGAGTAGCCGTACGTAGTTGACGGTAACAAACATTTTTGTTACCACAAACAATCAGAAAAGAACAAAATCGTGAGAAAATAATTTTTATATGAGTTATAAAAACGCACACCTACTATTGTTTCATGTTAATTTCCAAAGATAAAAAATGGCAAGCGTCAAATCTAACTTCTACATTTTTTTAAACCAAAGATAAAATTAACCTACCTGTGTGCCATACACCCAGCTTCCCCATAAATGTAATTTGATATTTTTGTTTGGCCTATCTCACCGCCTTTTTCTAATGTAATCGAATCATTTGATTCAAACTCCATTGTTGGGTATAATTTGTAATAGTAAACATGTGGTCTTATTGTTCGTTTTTGCAGTAATATAATACTTTTTGGCCTAGAAATTGTAAAAATATAATTAATGGCCAATTTGCTGGAACATGACACAATTTAGTCTTATCAATATTGTTCATAAAACTTTTACCTATAAAAGTATGTGTGCGATAAAAAATACTATAGAAAAGGCCACAAAATTCGGAAAATTCTAGGGAGAAAATTGTATCCTGTGAAAATGTAGCTTCAATAAATATTTATGAACATCCAACATATTTATACCATCTGATGATGCGTCTCTTCATTATTTAATTGAACTTTATAAAATAAAATAGTAGAAATTACCAAATTTAAAAAAATATACTAGTAGGAATTACCAACTTTAAAAAAATATAGTAAGAATTACCAACTTTAAAAAAAATATGATAACCATTAGCGTACGTAATTTTACAGTTCGTATTAAGGTAACGTAAAATTTGTTACACAGATTGTAAGTACATTCATTGTTTAAATTAAGTAATTCTTTCCCGAAATCTTAAATTAATATATTTTTACTTTTTCCTTACAAATCGTCAAAAAAAATCTCAGCATACAAATCTTTAAAAAAAGCAAACAAGACAAACAAATTCGAAAATATCTTTGAAGCCGCCGAGTTTGAAATATTCGAATAGGTTCTATTGTGAACGTAGTCCGAATTGATAATTTCGTTAAATAGAGATGGGAAGTATTGTGAGACCGAATAATTTTTGCGGTAACCGATACTTGAAGTACAATGGGTGACAGTGACGCGGGACCGGCAAATTTTGCTAAAGATGTTTCTCTTATCTATTGTAAGATAGTTCAAGTTTGTTTTAGTATTTAGGGTGACGAGAAAATTGTAGACATGACATTTTGGGTATCCAAGAAAATTCTTGGAATGGGTACCTAATCGTTTTTTTTTATAGACTCTTGATGATATATGCAATTTAATACCACTAGCTCATAAAAGCTTCATAGCTTAGAAGTCTTAATAAAATTACTTATTGATTCATAAAAGAAAAAAGGGCGTGCAATGCATCGATGTGACATAAAAAAAAAAAAATACTAATATCATAAGCTACATTTACGATCACAGTAAAAAAAATGCCGACTTACACTTACGGTTTGACGATAAAAACAGAAAAATCAATAAATCGAAACTTGTAAATCAATCCAAGCGTGCCGACAAAGTAAGTATTGCAAAAGTAGCACTATTCAAATGTTACATCGACTATTATTTATACTTGAAAAGCCATCGAGCTGGAGTGTTGACATCCCTATTATATAACAACTCCCAGGGGTGCCTCGCAGCACTTTGACAATTTTTTTCCGTGTATTAATGACATATTTTTGACAAAGAGAGACATAACCATTGATAGTTTCGCAAAGAATTCTCACATGCTGTCATTACACGGTGCTAAATGCAATTTTGCTACTCTTGTTAATGTACCTTTGACATCTTAAGTTCAGTAATCGATACAAAGGTATTTTTCTTTGAAATTCGTTACAACATCGATCGGCATAAAACCTTCACCACCGGTAGGTAATAAAAAAAAAAAAATCATACTACTTTAAAAAATCCTAAAGTATTTTTTTTAAGAAAGGAAGTCTCTTTATAAAAAAGACACCACAAGTTCTAAAATACATTAATATTAATAAACTTAAACCTAAATGTTTAATAATCTCTTTAATAAAGCCGACTCCCAGTGTTACGATTTCTAATTCTTATTAGCCAAAAAAATTAAAATAAACATAATCTGTGATGGGCTCAAAATAACACCTTCTCGATCTCAATAGCATCACCCTTCCCATGATGAGGCTTAATAAGGATTAAGATAGAGCTTTTTTAAAGGTAAAAAGCTTTTGATGTATCTCCCTTATATCTTTTATTTGTTTTAAGACCGACATAATGTCCGTTTGAATTCGTCGATGACATTTTAAAAAGAGATTCATTAATAAAATGGTTATTAAATTTTAAAGCGTTCACCTTTGCGCAGAATGTGCAGCTAAAATGGCTTATTAATTTATTTATGTAAAGCAGGTTATCGCTTTTATGTTAACCTAGGCAAGTTAACCGTATTTAATGTGTTGAAAGTTAATATTAAAAGTTTTTAAACTTGGTTAGAAAAATATGGATGTGGTACACAGAAATTGTGCAAGTTCTTTGTAAGCGAGAATATATATTATTATGCTATATTTAGCGCTCTTATATCTCATACGAAACTAATGAGTGTTTTAGCTAGGTACATAAACGTGTACAAGATTCACTCCACCTTAGGCTTAAATGGCAAACGTTAATTTACTATTGCATCTTTGTGTTGTTCCGTGAATTTAAAGCTAGTTTTTACGAATTGACAAAACAGGAGAGTTCTTATTTATGTGTACATTAAATATGGATGTAGTATACATACGAACATTTCGGAATAAACTAAATGATGGTGAAAACCACATCAAAATCTGTTGCATAGTTTAGAAGAATAACGCAGTCATACAGACAGACACGAAAAGTGACTTTAATTTGTAATATGTATAGACGACGTATCTTACCAAAACTCCACATACCTTCACCATCGAATGTAACTTACACTCATCAAGAGTATATTATAAAAATTAGCTCACAAATCACTTTCAAATCACTCATAGAAATCTTTACACCTTATATTTTTGTACTTCTTTATTTTTTCTACCAAGCGTGCTTTTTTACCCACTGTGTAGGTGAGGAGGCCTTATTCTGTACGTCACAATGGTACGATTGATTTATCGTGCCGACGTTACGTGGTAACCTACTGTTGTGTGCGGTTGTCGAATCAGGCGCTAGGAGCGTTAGCAGACAAATTGAGTTGGTGGATTTTTTTGATGACATGGATTAAACTAGCGCAAAAATAGAGAGAAGTCAAATTTGTCGTTTGACGCTCACAAAGTGTAATGTAAATCCAAATTGAAAAATTGAAATTAACGTATCAAGTGTTTTTTTTTTTCATCCAGTTATCGCACTGTAAAGTTTTTAAAACCGATGATATCAAATGAACTTTGTGAGATCATCTGCATAAAATAACAGACGTCGAATTAAAAACTGCTCACTAATTGATCAATACCTAATGAAAACTTCAGTCTAGACAACGGCTTATAATTCTGAAAATAAATTAAGCTTAAACTAAACTAGCTAGAAGGCATAACTTAATTTGATTCAAACTTCATTTCCATACCGTTGCTGTCTGTACATGTCAGTTAGAAATCAATGTAACAAATCGGCGGGAGTGCTTTGCTGACCGTACTAACGGCCGCAATGCACCGAGAGATTGTAATTTATTTATATTCTGAGAGAACTGTATAGACTTGACGGCACCTTTCGGCGGTATTCGGTAGCTTCCGATGTAAAGGCACAGTTATTTTATAACACAGTTATGTTTAGGTGTTCAAAAGATCTATCTAGTAATATAATATAACTTTATGTTTGTTTAATATTTTTTCCTCAAACAAAAAGAAAAATGATGTCCACATATTATATTTTAATGATTTACGACACAGTGCAGCTAAAAGAAATGTCATTCCAGAATTTAAATAATTTAACATTAAATAATTCAAGAGATCCACAATATCACAGACTGTAATTACAAGCCTTAGCTTCGTCATTTGAAAAACAAAACAAAACAAAAATAGAAAAAAAAAATCGCGATGCGAGTACGATGACACTCGAAAACTCAAAGAACGCATTAAGCATTGCGTTCATTTACTCTAAAAACTTTGCCGAGCCACATCACTGTTAATTATGTACGTATACAGAAAGGCTGTTTTATTTTAAAAACGTAGTGAAAAGGAAGAGGCCTGGCTTTGACGTTGCAACTTAAGCCAGTAAGAGCACTCGGGGTAATGGTATATGTTTTGTATGTGAATTTCTGTTAGGATCGACGCACGTGCGTCTGTAAATGGCGGCTGCTTTGATACATCACTAGTTGTGTTTTTTTTTTCGGTTCAATTTCTTTGAAAAGGAAATGTCAATTGTCAATCTAAAATGATGGTGAAGAAGTCAAGTTTTTTCTTTGATTACAATTTTTATGCGTCATATTTTTTCGAGCATCAAGTGTTGAACTTAGTATCTACCTATCTACATTTATCAGTTCGCATTTAAAACGCTAATGAAATAACGTATTAATACATTTCCAGTAGATTTCCTTAACCGACAAAATTCTTTTAAAAGAAAACCGTTTGCTTTCTTTTTCCCACAAATAGTAATCTCAGAAAAAAGTGAATACGATTAGAAATGTATTCGTTTGAGTAAAGAGTGAGGCATTAGTCGTACCTGCGAGTAACGTGGCTGAATCAAAGCGGGTCTAATGAGGCGCAGCCCAGACATCGGATCCTTAAGAGTATGGAATACGTTAGTGCTGCGTTTAAATCGGGTGTCGTTTTTTATTGTAAATTCTCGGGTTAGGTTTGTTTCGTTGGGAGATTAGGACGTGAATGAGTGAAAAGCATCAATTTATTGCAAAATAGTAATTGATTAATTTACATGCTATATGCCCGATGGGATATCCCATCGGCAAAAATTACAAGCTTCCATAAGTAAAAGTTTAATCCCCATATGGAGATAAATTTTCAAAAATGCCTCCTTATTTCGTTATTTCTGAAAGCCATTCTTCATTTTTTTTCTGTAATTGTAATGATTGCAGCAGAACTCAGTTTTACTTTTTTTATATAGTCGATAATAAATAAAATACAGATTAAATAATCATAGTAAGATCTAGCTTCTGCCCGCGACCTCGTTCGCGTGGTAGTAGTAAGACACATTTTTACAAAACTTTCCTGTATACTTCGTTTGAAGTTTTGGTCTCAACAGCCAAAATATGAAGAGAGTCCGGACTGGTCACGTGGGAGCAAGCGACGTACAGTTATCCGTGTGAGAAGCAGCTCGTCTCAGGTCGACACCCATAGACTTCAGTAGTAATTTCCCATTGCTAGCGAAGTTTTTCGTTTTTTAGTGAATTAATGAACACCTGCGTTTCCGTAGGTATATACTTCCTAATGGTACAACACTGATACACTGACTGATGCTTTCATACAGATTATTGCTGACGAACAGCTATCACTAAAATAACATAACAATAGCTTGTAAACACACGGGATTTCTTAACAGTCACCTAACTGTAGCTATTTATTTTTATTATGACCGAAGATGACAGAAGAGGCCTAAACTTTATGTTTTTCTGTGTACGTTTTACGAACTATCATTATATAATAGTATAAGAAAATGCAAAGAAAGGAGGTTTGTTGAAAGTTTATTAAATTTGTCGTTCTTATATTATGTCATGATTGACTGCATAGCTCCTTAAAGGTATATCAGGATGATAATAATGTTAAAAGTTAAATCTGTAAGCATCTGCTATACGAGTATTTGTTCCCTATCCAGCCCAGTGAAGTAATTGAGAAATTCAACTGTTGTCAGACACTATCGTGTTCTCTCTCATCTCAGTCTCTTTTCCTAAGAAATTTATGTTTTTTTGCGATTTCTGTTTTTTCTATTGCTCAAACCTGTTTTTTTTTTTTTTTTTTTTTTTTTTTTTTTTCTTTATTGGAACAAAAACACATTTTACAAATTGGTTGCGTACGTACGTGTTGGTCCGAAAGTTTTTTGATCCTTGTAAGAAAAGGGAAATAAAAAATTTGCTGACTGTATTTTTTTTTAATCTGTAAATGCAGATCAAAATTAAACATACATTCAGACAAAGAGACAAAAATTCTCAAAATTACATTTTCATTAGAATCGTTCGGACCCTTCGAACAAAATACTTTAAAAAAAAAACCATGTTATGACTCCGCTACGATTTTATTACATGTATAGATTAAGCCTAACAAATCAAACAACGCACATAACACAACAATACTCACAGACTACCTGACTGACAAACCGGATGTTAAAACAGAGCATTAAACTCGATAAACTCCAGTAGCACAATTACCATAAGAGCAAATTCCTATTACTGTTCGCCACAGCAGAATAACAGAGAACTTATCGACATGCCAACATTATCTGCGGGGCGAGCTAAGCTAGAATTTAAAATCGTTGCCGACGACTTTATCCCCGTTTAGAGTGCTTTGCATGCAGTCTCCGGACCCCTTTGACGAAACCAGACGACCACTTACAACGAAAAACTGTGTTTTTTTAACATTCACCGGCGACGTTTATATACTTTTTTTCCTACTGATATTTTTTACACTGTGTGCTGTATGCGTCTGAAAAGTTGCAAATGAGATTCTTCTATGCAGATTTTATTGGTATAGAAAACATTGTTCTTTACACAGTAACAGAAAGTTTTACTCTAAATGTTCCAAGTTTTATTCTGATGTGAAAAGTATTTTGGAAAGTTTTCCGAATTTATTTGAAAGTATTTTAGTTAAAGTTCAAAAATAATTCATCTTTTTTTGCTTATAGTCTACAAAATGTTGAATACCTACTGACAATAATAAATGCTTCTTCGAAAACGTCACTGCCTTTACTGTGTTTGCCTATGTATATTTCTTCGCAGTTTTCCAATATTGCAGTATTCACTGAAAACGTTTTAGAACAAAAAGAGCAAAAAGAGAAATATGCAACCATTTTTAGTAGCGAGATTGCTTTTACAGAGCTAGAGCAACTGTTATGAAAAGATAGTAACCGTAAGCCGTTTCGCAGAAAAATATTGACGCTTACAACTAACAAGTCTGCCCAAATTATTGTGCAAGAATACTGAAACATTTATCAATATTTAAGTACCTAAAACCTTGTATGTACCATAATATCCAACTCCCAATGACCTAAAAGTTCGCAGAAATGCATAATCCTATAAAAAAGAAAAGCTTCCCACAATTTCTTAAACATTACCTCATAAAAAGTGAAGCAATCACAAACTCTTTACCACTCCATAGCCGTCTAATAACGTTAATTAGAAACAGTTTCCGAGTTGCCAGTAACTGGACACCGTCAGTGTGGTACAGATAAAAGATTGAGTATAAAGACGCCGCCGATCGCGCCGCGAGATAACGCCTTCGATTGGTCGGCTGCATCATATTTGTTATTCATGTGCCCGCTGATTATGTGGAGGTAGTTTGATGTATGTTTTTTTCTTAAAAGTAAATGAATTTTACGAAAGTATAAATATTTGTCGAGAGAAAAATTTGATTGCCAATAACTTTCCTCAATTTCAGAAATTTCTTTTACCTAGCCTTTTCTCAACTGAGTTGGGGTCGGCTTCCAGTCTTACCAGATGCAGCTGAATACCAGTATTTTGCAAGGAGCGACTGCCTAGCTGACCTCCACAACCCAGTTACTGGGTAACACGATATCCCTTTCTTTTAACCAATAGTGCTGGATTAAATATTTTTCCTGATTATTTTTAAAGGAAATCATGAAAACACGCTTAATCACACAGCATCAATGTCTGATAAAAACAACCTCTTGGAAACACACCTTTAAGGCTCCTACAATTAATCGTCGCGTGACGCGTCTGTTTGAAGGAGCCTTTATTTCTTCCGAATCTCAACAAGGAGGTTGTTATTAGTGTCCAAACACACGCCGGTACTCGGTGACTTTAATATTAGTCGTGCCACTTTAGACCCTTGCCTTGCTTTGACTAGGCTCAAAGTGAGAGTTCAATTTAGGCGACCCCCAGTCTCCTTTCGGCCATTGTACCTCACTCCGAAGGGGAAAATATATCAAAGTAAAATCATTCGATCGTCAGCTTGAAAAGATCAAATACGCGTCCCAATACTTATACCTGTGAGGTTCAGACTTATGTAATGCCAATAGTGGATTTGCCTATAAAGAGTTCGAGTACTCCCTTGAGATATTTTTGTCAAATATTTTACCTACTCATGTCATGTCTTACGTGCTTAGTTTTATTTTCTCTTAGATGTAGGTACTTAAATCAAAAACAGATTTTTTCGTTCATCCGAATAAATGTAATATATATTAATATTGAAAGCAAAATATCTTAGACATTAGGGTACGATAAAAGAATCTGTGTTTAGTCTAACATAAAAAATGTTGGTACCTGAAATCATGTTATTTCCAGACCAATATTTTCATAATGGGTCATACGTCGAAATTATTTGCTATAGGTAACAGTTACGAGATAACTACTGAATCATAGCATAAACAAAAATAAAAATTGTAATCAAATGTTTCTAGCAATAAATTATTGTGTCAAACTTTTTATGCATCGATCAATTGATTCGAACAAATGGCATCGCGATTCTCTGAATACGAATCTCGCTACACATTATGCAAGTTATCTCACATGGTCTAATCATGCCGACATCTCAGTCAAACAATAAAATGAAACAAAAACGTACGGTCCGACTACCGTTCGGAACTCGATGGGTGGCATACACACAATATCTCGGCATCTAACTTCATTACTACCATCTAACATCGATCATTATCGGCACTCACGAACCAACCGACTATTTGTACTATGCAACAATAGATGGCGCTTTCCAACTAACACACAATTCAGCAGCATCATCTACCAATTAGTATCTCTGCACTCTTTCTTTCAAGTACAAAAAGAGGAAAGAGAAAAAGAGACGGAACGAGAAGGCTTCAAAGGAGCGTAATGACGAGCCTTGATTGTAATTGATGATGCGATTGTCTAATGTTGGATTGGGGTCAATAAATTTCTTTAAACGTGAATTTCTTTGTTCGCAGGTCACGAAGAGATGCCGCATAAGTTGTAAAGTGCGCGTGCGCTTAGAGATTTTTGGGGTCCAATTGGAGTGGGGGAGTTCAGGGGAGTTAAGCGGGAATAGAGGGTGGTGTGGGGGCAAGTTTACGGGGTGGCTCTCCACGGGGGCTGGGGGCGGCCGGCGCCGGCGCCCGCGCACGCCGCCACCACGCTGGTCGGCGGGCTGGTCGCGCCGCCGCGGGAACCCACCACGGCGGCAGAAGCTTTCTGGAAGATGCCGCATAAGGGTACGTTGAGTTTGTACTTCATTCGTCCTAATTCAGATAAAAAGTAAGCTTAAGTTGTGCTTAAAGGGCAACGTCGTAAGCTGAAAAAAGGGGAAAGATCAACAGCTTTTCTTGAAGTTTAACTCACGATCCTAGAGGAACTGAGGATTAGAGTTAGAACAGGTACTGACAGCAGGAAAGTGGAAAGCTTTCCATGACAAAAGATGATCTCATACCAGTAAAGTTATGATTTCTTGGAAAATATAGATCCATTCATTGCCGCACTTTCTACAAACAAAAAAGCCCAAGTTACTGGAACCGAACTTTAACAAAATCACCTGAAAACTAGGAGACACAGAAACCAAGACAGTCTTAAAACTTCAACAAATATAATTCCGAAATGCAACTCTATATCTTTTATACGAAATTCAAACAGGCAAACTTATCCGTGATAACAATAAGTCGTCAAGTTTTCAAGTCAACGTTAAGTATCAATAAGTGTTAACTACGTGCTTGTTTACTACAGTTACAACTATACAAGTTTCGGTTTACTACGTAAGAGCTAAGTTCTCGGCTTCCTAACTAACAGACTTTGGATTTACTTTTGTTGGGTGTACTTCGGGTTTTCGATTCAAACTCGCGTTTTGGCTAGTGAAGTTTTTGTGTGAACCTGTTTGTCAGCGGAACTTCTACTACCATAATTATTTTTGGTTTTGCTGTATAGCATTGTTGCGTTTGGAAAGGGAATTGAATAGTATGAGTCAGTTTGTGCTCTTGAGACTGTTATGATGCATATCTAGGAAACGTTGTTAAGGGATGAATCCTTAACAATGTTCCCCAGATATACTTTAACAATGTGAACCTACAAGATATTTAATTTGTAAACTTTCAATAGGGTTATCGATCATACGAACAATCAACTGCCAAATCCATCACATGAGTAACTGATCAATAAAAAACACAGATTATGCCAAAACCAAACTAATTACACCTCTGCCTAACCTTTATGATAAATGATAAATTATTTTATTTCTGTAAGTAGTTTTGTACAAACACTTTTACATGTCAATCATATTTTAAAACTAGACGAGGTCGGCGTTTCCTACCTGATTACTCTGAGAAGAAAGGCCGAAACAAACTCAGAGGTCACAGTCTCTTTTAAAGTCCAGACATAATCTTGGTCAGATCATGTGAAGACCATGTAGATTTGTGTTTGAAATGGTCTTGAGGAAAAACCACACGGAATGAGTGGATCTGTCCAGTCAGTGCACGCATTTGTCAGTAATCGTGCAGCTCAACTCAAAACTTAAGGAGCTCAACGATTCGACGAACAATACCAAAGAAAGGACATTTGGGTAGGCCGCATAAAGCACTCAAACTGCCGTATCATCATTAAAACTACCTGAGAAAGTAAAAAAATAAAAGTGTCGCACATAGTCCTCACATTCACAATAATTAAATAATAATGTTATACTTTAGAAAGTAAATTGTCATGTCATTCTATATATAATAATTATCAAATGTCAAAGTTTATGTAAAATACAAATAAAAAAATAGCAAAATTTAAAAAATAATAATAATAAAAACATTCAGTATGCAAAAATTGGAGTAACTCAATCCCAAGCCTTTTTGTCCTCAATATAATCTTTAACGGAATAAAAGGCTTTCTGGCACAACTTACGTCTAATGAATGATTTGAATTTATTAAAGCTTAGGTCTTAAACGTGGCTTGGAAGTTTATTATAAAAGCGTATACATTGACATCTGAACGAGCCACCTATTTTCTTGAGCCTTGTTTAAGGTACAACAAATTTGTCTTTGTTCCTAGTATTTATATTATGGATATCACTGTATTTTTTAAACAATTTTATATTTTTATGGGCATATAAAAGATTTTCAAAAATATATTGAGAAGGCACAGTCAATAAATTAATCTCCTTAAATTTCTCTCTGAGAGATTGTCTCGGACTTAATTTATAAATTGATTAAACAGCTCTTTTCTGCAAAACAAAGATAGTCTGAATGTCGGCGGTTTTCCCCACAACAGAATACCGTACGACATAACACTATGAAAATAGCTAAAGTACACTAAACGGGCTGTCTCTATGTCGGTTAAATTACGAATTTTTCTAACAGCGTATGCTGCGGAGCTTAGCTTTTTTGACAATTGATCTATATGTAGGCCCCACTGAAGCTTAGCATCCAAAGTTAAGCCCAAGAATACTGTGCTATCTTCAGGATTAAATTCTTCACCCTTCATCAATACGTTAGTTTTCACCTGTCTAACTTGAGGTTGCGTAAACTTAATGCATTTGGTTATTTTTTCGTCAAGAAGTAAATTATTGACATTGAACCAGTAAACTACTTTTGAGATCGCGATATTCACATCGCCAGTAACCAGCTGCTGACGTTTAAGTTTAAACAAAAGTGAAGTGTCATCTGCATACAACACTATATCTTGATTATCCTTTATGAGGTAAGGCAAGTCATTAATATAAATAAGAAACAAGAAAGGACCAAGAATTGAGCCTTGCGGGACTCCCATTGTTACTATAGTGGTGTATCCCGTAGTGGCGGAGTTTCCTGATTAACGTTTCATCAAGAACGCAATCGAATGCCTTGGACAAGTCACAAGATGCCTAAGGCATCGCATTTATCTTCCCATGCATTATAAATATGGCCAAAAAGTTCAATCAGTAGTTGAAAGACCCCTTGTAAAACCAAACTGTTTGCTATGTAATAATTTATGTTTATTACATAAATTACTACATAGCAATAATTTGGCTTTCGCGGAATACAGGCGTGATGTTGTTTGTTATGCAAACTGATTATCACGATTGTTTTGTCGAGTAATCTATTCCTCCCACATAAATCTATTACAAATTCTAGTATCTAACTACTAACACTTAGTAACACGCAAAACCAGTGCAAGTAGACCCTTCAGACAAAGCGCGCACTCACCGGACAGTCTGACTTTCCCTCATGTAGACTTAATCAAGTGCATCTACTATTACAAGTTAGTGATTACGCAGACGGTTCGGGTGCTCACAGCTTATTAAGTGACACTTCACGGAGAAGATGTTTTATTTGATTTGTATTGTCTGAGGGTGCAGTTAGACGTAGATGGCCGAATTATATGTATTTTAGGATATTTTTTATACATACGACGCTTATTCAACATCATTATCGTCGAAACGTATCGTATATTATGTGCTTTCAAAAAGCCTAAATATTTTCTTAAACTGACTGTGACCGTACTTCTAATCATATTATTATTCCAAAATATTTTATTTTATTTATATAATTTAAAAGCTAACAGTCTTAAAACAATAATAAATAAATAAATTGTTTATTTGGTCTCAAACGATTACATTTTCGGAATTTTAAATGAAACAGCCCCAGTAAGTTATTAATAATACTTGTTTTGGGGTTGTCTCGCTCATTCCCAGGATGTTAGACAAAATTGAGACTATATAAAACAAAATAATAATAATATGTACAAGTATACAAAAAAGGGAGGGGAAAGAATCATGGGACATCAAAAAATTCGTCCGCATCGTTGTCAACAGGAAAAGTGCCGAAAAGGCTGGCAGCATTGCGTCGTGTGGCAATGCTGACTCTTTGGCCAAAAAATAGGTCTGCTCTCTGGTCACGTGAAGAGTCGACCAACCGCTTGGCAATGTCTCGAAAAACTAGGTGGGCACTCGGACCCCATAGCTTTAGAGTTTCAACCCCAAACGGCTCGAACATATAAGTTCTAAAAAGATTGGAATATTTGCGCCGTTTGAGGATTCTGCACCTGCAGCAGCCGCCTCAGCACAGCCGGCCGTGCTAGGAAGATAGGATGGCGCAAGGGTGTTAACACATGTTGCAACCCAACCCAAAGGCCGACCTAACTTCCAAGGCATTATGGTCATTCCGTCTGGTCTCTTCACATCGTAGCGTGCCAAGCCATTTGGTTCTAGAACAGCTGGCATCCCGACGGTGACAAGAGCACGACGAATGATGTTATTGATGGTGGCGTGCCCTGCTATCCAGCCTGCGCTCCTACTACAGGATAGGCCATTGTGTCCGAGGCAGTCGACACCTTCACCGCGTTGGCAGCGATGCAGAGCCTCACAAGGAGCGCTCTGATGCAGAAAAGTAGCGAGCCGTAAGGTGGTGTCACTCAGCATAGTGCCCATGTTGGGTGGCGGTAGCACCTGAAACCAGAGGCCCGACTCCCACTCAACCACAGCCAGCAGGCGTGCACACTCAGCAATATTGGTGGACGTATTAATATGATTATCCCGTACCAACCTGCAGAGCAGCTCATCTCACTGTCTCTGGGAAGATGGGTTCATGGGCCGATCTGTATCCAGGCAAGCCATTTTCCAGGCATTCACCGCATCGGTCAAGCACGACACTTCAGAGTCAACCAGAGAAGGGGTTAAAATTTTCCGGGTCAACTTTTCAGTGCTGTGGATAGTAGATAGGAATGCCGTAAGCTAATATTAGTAATTTTATGGATGCTGAGGCCAACAAAACGGATGGGTAGTGTGGCGTGAAGCCACGCTCGGCCGTCCAAAGCCACATTTAAACTGGATGTAAGTGAATAATTTTGTCACTTTTGTCCAAGAGTTGTGGCTGCTCCCATAAAGAGAAAAGCGTAGAAATTTTATAAAATTTGGGCCAAAACAACAGTATCAGGGTGAATGCCGATTGTAAATTTATTTTGGAGATTCTGTCCGAAATGTCATTAAAATTTTAAATTTTATCGTCGATAAATTCAGAAAAGCTGTCTTCTAAAATTGGGGAACCTAGGAGGTGCAGTGAACTTTCTTCTAGAATTTTGATTTGTGGGGCTATTGCATTAAATTTATCTAGGGTCAATTGTCTGTCGGTAATGTCAGCAAGGTAAATTTCACGTTTTGATGGGTTAGGTATGGTTCACTGCGCCCCTCGCCCCTAGTCGCCGCAGGAGGAGACACCCTGGGCGTTGGGAGTCGATTGCCGACTCCCGGCCACCGTAGGCGCGGGCTTGCGGACGGCGAGCAATGGGCAGCTCGCCGTCCGGTAAGGACCAGGCCCGGGTCGACGGCGCATTGTGTTCCACGCGCGCCTCAAAGAGATGTCAGCACCATTGACGGGGTCCGATAGGAGCGATGCCTGCCGGGGTCGCGGATTGTTCGAAAGAGTTACCGTGGCCCTGGCGCGCAGGCAACTGAAGGAACACGGGTGGGTTTTAGTCAGTAAGAGTCTGACACGCCCTTCCGCTCCGCCCAGAGCGGGAGAGGTCATTTAATGATTTCCCACAGAAAAATAAAATAAAGGTATGGTCCAAGCCAATAGATTTAAATTGCTGTTTGAGGAGTTGTAGTTCTTTCAAAACGGTGTCTACATCACCTCCTAGCGTTCCCTCATTTAAATACCACACGTAAAATTTAGTATTTAGTATTTGGATAATTAGATGAATAGCTGAGCTGAAAATTACTGACCTGAGAGGGTCACCCTGTTGGCATCCTACTGTAGATTCCAAAATATTGTCCTTGTATAATAATTTAGAAGGGTACCTGTAACATTGCCAAAAATATCATAAATGTCGGGTAGTTCCTTTTTGACTTCAGCCAACAAAGTGTCCCTGTTCACAGAGTTAAAGGCGTTCTTAACGTTGACCTTGAGGATGACCTCACCATTGTTGGAGTTTAAAATAGTGGAAAGGGCATGTACGGCCGGGAATCGGCAATTGACTCCCGATGCCCAGGGTGTCTCCTCCTGCGGCGACTAGGCGCGCGAGGGCGCAACGATTGCCTCTGCCTCACGCACTCCGCCTCCTCCTTCGCGAGCATTACTGCTTCGCAGAAGGAGGTGACGGCTTCCCATTCCTTTTCGCTCCGACCATGGCCTGAACCAGGGCCGGACGAGAGAGGTCGCCGCCGCGAATCGCCACCACGAGGACACGCCGGTGCTCCGCCCAAGCCGGGCAGACCTCCACCGTATGCTCCACCGTGTCCTCCGGGCGATCCACACAATGGTAACACCCGGGCGTTTCCTCCCGCTTTATCCAAAACAGGAACCTCCCGAAAGAGCCATGTCCGGTGAGGACCTGCGTCAGGCGGAATGTGAGGACGCCGTGGTGCCTCACAAGCCACTCCTCAAAGAGGGAACTTACCGCCGCAATTGTGGCGTGAGCTGCGCTAGGTTTCGACGGTCGCACTCTCCATGCCGTCATGAGATCCCGCTGGAGCTTCTAATTTTAGCTGACCTCGCATTGTATAGGCTTTTCGTACAATTAGAAGTCAGCTTATACTGGAAATGTATAGCTTGATATGTAATCGTGCGTACCAGAAAGGTGTGGTCAAATTTAAGGGTGTGGTACAGACTATCAAACTGAACAATTTTCTCCATGGGGCCATCATCGTAATTGCGAAAAATAATCAGCCGTTCCATATATTTGGGTCGAGTATGTGTTAAAGTTTTGTATGGGACAGTTGATATACAACGACAACAACTTGAGTGAATTCGCAAAAGTTACATTATATATAATATGTTATTTAGATGTAGGCTAAGATTTAGGATATTGGGTGTAATTTTATTGGCTGTAGATTAAGGATTTAGCATGTAAGGCTACTCTATCGCATTGGATCGCTGATTTGAAATGGTAGTTGTAGGTAAGATTTGCGTAAATAAATAAATAAATAATAATAAATAATATTTTTTTCGCGATTACGATGTTGGTCCTATGGAGAAAGTTGTTCAGTTTGATGGTCTGTACCAAACCCTTAAGTTTGACCACACCTTACTGGTACACCCTGTATGAGTGCACCTTCGAACATGCTAAATTCGTAAGCTTCAGGTAGGTAGGTACAGAGGCCCTAGCACGAACGCGCGTAAACGTAACGTAAATTCGAACGTTTTTTAACAGACTTCAAAAATAGGAGGAGAAAGAAAGAAGAAAGAAAGAAAAATAGTTTATTCTGCACGAACAAAACGCACCTTACAAATGAATGACATAAATTTAATAGACATACAAAATAGCCAAAAGACTCGCATTCAAGCTTCAAAAGTTTGTCAATTTTGCCTATTTTCTCAATTCGACTGTATCTTTTATTTTTATTGAACCATTTTGGATGATTCCATTTTTATTTGTAAGCTGGTGCTTCTCATGTGGTCCTATATAAATTTGATCAAGTTCTGACCAGCGGGGTAGTTACGTAACACACTAACAGTAGGTATAAGTTTCATCTTGACAGTTCAATAACATTCATTGCGTTATATACGTTGTTGAACAGACAAATTTGTGTGGGGTAGGTATCACAACTAAAAAGTTAAAAGTAACTTTAATTTCGGAAGTCGGTGGCAAAAAATTAAAATACAAAACCAAAGACACCGACTTCCGAAATTAAAGTAATTTTTCAAATTTTTTGTGGTTTTTTTGGAAGTCGGTTGATTTTTTTTTAAATCGAAAATACAACTATACAATAATGTATTGTTGAAAATTTTTGCTACAGCCAAAATGTAACACCCACAGATATGAATAAAGTCTTGTGGACCCGACGAAAGAATGCGTTCTGACATCTGTCAGTTTCATACAAACGAATACGGGTTTGGCGAATTTGATCTTTATTATTTACTAGAATTGTCGCACTAACAGGTGTCACGTAGAGATGTAAAGAACTCGAGTCTTTTGAGTCCTAAATTTTAGGCTCAGCTGACAAATTGCACAGCTCGACTCATTACAACAACACCCCCAGACTAGAACACTTAAGTCTACATAGAGACTCGAGCGCAACATGGCGCTCAGGTCTTGATTCGAGCTCGAGTCGTTTCACGCGACGAGTCGCGCTCAAGTTCTTTTCCATTTGGAGTTCCTTTATAAATAAATAGGGAATAAAATATAAGTCAGAATAAAAATAATATAGGAAGTCGCGGGAAATAGCTAGTGTCAAATAATCTTTCCTATTAAAATAAAAGAGGTAAATATAAGAAAAAATATTTTACTCACGTATATAATACGTACGTTTATTTTACGTTTTTATCCCTCTTGGGGTACACACAGAACCTAATAATGCCATGCCTAAAGGTCACATTTAGCATGTTGCCACGTGAACTATGTCTATGTATTTTTAAATAAATCAACCTTGATACGCTCAAGACTCGATACACTCGAGCTCTTTTTAAGACTCGAGTTCTTTTTGAGACGTGAGCTTGTTTTTAAGACTCGAGCTCTTTTTGAAATACGAGTTCTATTTTGGCGCTCGAGTTTTCGAGAAAGGACTGCAGATCGGCTCGACTCAAGGCTCCGAGTTTTGTTAGTACACCGAGTCTTGTAAAATTGAGCCGAGTCTATCGAATTAAGACTCAAAGACTCGAGTTCTTCCGTGTCAGGCAGTCTACTCTCTAAGCACGAAATCTGTAGTTTCGGCGGAAGTTACGGGTGTATCCTACTCCGTATCACCTACGGACATAAGATTTGATCGAGTACCGAACTAAGAACTAACGGCAAAAAAAATTGACAGTTGTCCTTACTCCCGATGTGATTTTACCCGTCCGATAATGTTAATTAATCGAAAGTAGGTTCTAAGTAGCGAACTACTTTTGGACGAACCCGTATCTTCGTTAACGGGTTTAGAGAGTAAGCCCTCAGGAACGCATTCTCTCGATAGCCGGACAATAAGTAAATATTGTGTGCGAAACGAGTATTTCCAATTTTAAAATCGTTCGTATTTACCTACCTTATGTTAACTCCGCGCGTTCCTACTATGCCCACAGTTCATACCTTATATTTTTTAGCAAATCTTACAAAATCGAAAGGATAGCTTAAGATAGACATTTCTTAAGTATCAAAAAGTTATTTATTTTATCACCAACCAATCTCTTACTTCCATAATCTTCTCAAGTATTTTCCCGCCAGCACTCGTGGATGCGACTTGCTCGACCAACTTAGCAACCCGTTAAAGTTAATTAACCTCTCGCGGCAAATACGCTCCCTGCATCAGTTGCTTCCCTTTGTGTGTATCATCAAGTTTCAGCTGTGCGAGGTAAACAGAACTGTAAATTAGAACAGGTCTTGGAGTAAGGATTAGTACGGTGGGACTTGGAAAGTTTTTAGAATTTTTTGGCAATGTTCCGAAATGAGGGATGAGTTAAGATATTGAGTCTAATAATAATACCAATCTATTATTGTCCCATTACAGGACAAAGGCCTCCTCTCAAACAGAGAAGGCACGAGCACTGACCATCACGCTAGCTCAACACGAGTTGACGATTTCAGACTTATATTAACTAATAGCCTGGCGTGGGTTGCAATGCCTTTAAAAATATATTGTTTCTAACCACTCCTTTAAGTTAAAGTAATAAATTTATTTATTTCAATTAATTTACGTTTTAAATTACAATAGTATTTACAATTAAAATATAATAACCTAACCTAACTAAAAGTATTAACAAACTAAAAAAAGGCGTGGAACCCCTGGCCAAGGTAAAAGCCAGCCCTTGGATCACGGGAAATGTCAAACAGGCGTTTGGAGATTTCATTGAACAAAGCATGGGCACTCGGACCCCCACGGCCCGAGGGTTTCAACCCCAAACGGCTCGAAAATATAATTACCGATAAGGTTGTTATACATAAGCCGCTTGAGGTTTTCCGCAGCCGCAGCAGCGGCGCCAGCACAGCACGCCGAGACAGGAAGATGGGATGACGCAAGAGTATCGACACATGTTGCGTCCCACACTAAAGGCCTACCCACCTTCCATGGAAATAAAGACATGCCGTCCGGTCTCTTGCTATCGTCGCGTGCCAAGCCATTAGGTTCTAATAAAGCTGGAACGCCGATGGTTACAACGCCACTCCTTTATTAGAGCAAACAAAACAAAAATATAATCATTCAAATCGATTAAGCTGTTTTTGAGTTTTAGCGAGACTAACGAGCAGCAATTGATTTGTTTATTAACTATAAGTCCTAATTTCCTCACGATGTTTTCCTTCACTGACGACAATAAAGTCCAAGATAAGCTCAGAAAGTACATATGAATGGAAAAAGTCGCATTGGTACTTGTTTTGAACCCAAAACCTCAACCTATATTGACCGTGCTTTACATAACAATAAAATATGTACCTAGTAGTACCGACCTTCTTCATTTTGAAAATACTTATGAAGTTGTTTTCTTTCTCTCGATTCGGGATCAGCTATTTCATATAACCCAAGCCGTAGTAAAAAGATTATCCAGTAAGCAATGTTCGTTTAGGGTACGTCAGACCAACCCTGGTTACATAAACCTGAAAAATATTCTCATGAAACAGATATATATGTTGCTAAGACCGTTGCACCTCTTCTGCTTCTCAACTCAAATAATAACAGGCAATCAAAAACGAAAAACGCAATTAAAACTACTGCGTTACGAATGTAGGAAACCGGCCAAGTGCGAGTCGGACTCGCACACGAAGGGTTCCGTACCACAAGGCAAAACACCCCGAAATAAACACGTTTCTTTGCATGGAGACCCCTTTAATTTTAACATTATTTTATTTTTATTATTTGTTGTTACATGGGTAATAGAAATACACACTATGTGAAAATTTCAACTGTCCACCTATTACGGTTCATGAGAGAGCCCGCTGACAGATAGACGGACGGACAGCGGAGGCTTAGTAATAGGGTTCCGTTGGCAGTGCTGGCACCATTTGGGTACGGAATCCCTAAAAATCATGCTAGGATCTAAGATAATTACGAATATCTAGTACTCAAATTCCGCGTTCACTTTAAATAGGTATTATTAGCGACCCGCCTTTGCTTCGCACAGTTTTTATGACTAGACAAAACAATGAGATGTATTTATTACATGTAAGTTTAATATTAATGTATTATAAGTACACATAAACTTTCCGGAATAAATTCTCTAAATGCTGGTGAAAACTGCATCAAAATCTGTAGCTTAGTTTACATGAACAACGAGGTCACACAGAAAGACATAAAAAGCAACTATAATGTATAATGTTTAGATAGAAAAGACATAAACGCAGTAACGCACTCTTGCGCACTGCACAAATCCCGTCTACATAGTTTGTAGTTCATAGATGTTGTACTTCACCTGTATTTTTTCTTCGTTCTCAGATCAGCAGGGAATCATTGAGACTGTCCATCTACGTATGTATTAATCTAAAATCTAAAACAATACAGAAACTGTTCGAAAGAGATACAACACTCACTGACAATTTATTCGAAAGGTCACACACTAAACAGTAATATTTTCTATTATTCTGTAATTAAACATACGATTATTTATTCATTTATTTGGGATCACCAACAAAGGATACACATATACAATATAAATTACATTAATAAAATTGGTTCTTTTACGGGTTCTTCAATTACAGGAGACCACAGAATGTAACATAATAAAACTAGGTGTAAACACGATAAAAATAAAAATAAAAATTGTGAAAATAAATGATTATAATAAATATAATAAATGATGAATGATGAAATAAAAAAAAATAACATGTCAAGAGTTAGCTTTCATATTACAATGGTGTAAACATGATAAAATTAAAATAGAGAAAACAAATGATTGAATTTGAGGGAAAAAGACATAAAAAAAATACATGTACGTGTTTAAATTCAATTAATAATTATTATATACAACAATAATTCAATTAATGCATGTGTTTCATGATACTTATAAAGATACACAACTACACATAGGTATATACATAAACTTTGAAGCACTTGATTTTGGTCACCCATCCAAGAATCAACCTTTGCTTAATCTTGTTGATGGAGCAATCGCATTGGCCACAAAAGTATATAGATACTGCATAGATATAGCAATTGTCTCCATATACCGATCACCCATAAAAAAATTGCCGTCACGGATGCAGCTTAATTTCGACATCCTATCTTTGATTCATCTTCCCAGAACCACACAAACATAGGTACTTTCTCCTCTGCATCTCAAAGATCTACTTCATCTTCATTTACATAGCTTACTAAAGGTAGCTTGACTAACTTAGCAAGTTTACAAGTCGTTAAAGTTAACTGACCTTTTGGTAAATACCAGTTTAGTGTTTACTGAAGCCGCTTTGTCGGTATAAATGTAGCTGGATTATATATGTTTTGTTTGTAACATCGTCTTTTGATTTGTTACTTACGATTTCGGTTGTCTAGGTTGCAGAAATTGTAGGTCTTTCTAGTAAATAATTATTAGAACATAACCTACATGTTTTTGTATGGATTACAAAAAATATCGACTGGGCACTTAATAAAAATTCCCAATCTCGGCTTTTCCAGCCATTTATCACTAGCAAAATACTGATGAGCAACTCAAAAACACCAAGGCAAGTTATTCTAAGACAGAATTCGGAAATTAAATAGCGAATTGAACCTCACAATACACCTCAATCTTCAAACTGGTGACTTGGCGAAAGCATAACAGAAATATAATTATGTTTCACCATAGCCAAGCCAAGCAAACGGAGCATGCGACAATTGTGTCACATTAAGCGCCAGATAAAGACAAATAGACCGGAAAAACAGTTGTTGGAGAGGGATAAATAGACTTTTCTTTGTTGCTGCACTGTGGGAATTTTAATGATTGAGTACTCCGCTTCGGGCTGACTGTGTCCGATAGAACGATTTGAATATTCAAATTTTGAATTTAGAATAGCTAGAATATTTGCCGGTCTTATTATGGCGTGTGTATGTTGGTTTTAGTTAAAGTATTACATTTAATTTGTTAATCTTTTGAAGTATACATCAATAACTTTAAACTCAAACTCAAACAAATAAATAAAATTTAAGTGTCTATTTGTAATGTCAAATTAAACAGCTTTTTACTAAATGCATATGAAAGTATATACGGTACATTAAACAAACAAAACAAATTATACAATTTTTGTCTGTCTGTTTGTTCCGCCTAATCTCCGAAACGGTTGGAGCGATTTTGACGGGACTTTCACTGCTAGATAGCTGATGTTATAAGGAGTAACTATGACTACTTTTACAAAAAGAAAAAGGAATATCAAAAGATACTTATTAATGTCACGAGAACGAAGTCACGGGCAGCAGCTAGTTATTATTGTTTATTTTTCGTGAAATTTCTCGGGACCCTGGGGTCCCGGACCTTTGGGATGCGTACCAGGGACCGAAGCCAACGCAGAGGCCCGTTAGACGCTTTTAATTAAATGAGCCATCAACCGACGATTATACCTGTACGCACTGTGCAAGTGCACCCAAGGACAACCCCCGGTTGGTGAAGGACGATTGCAGGATATAGAAACAAAGATATTGGAATATGTGTTTGGGTGGCTATAGTGGATTTGTTACTTAAAATTATGGAAGGACTATGCTTGAGGAGTGGAGAGGTGAGGAACAAGACTACTCCCAGGAGGTAGGGTCCGTGAGGTCGTTACTGCCAAACAACTCACCACTTGCTACTCTGCGAGTTTCTGTATCTTTCTTGGTCTGGCTTCTCACCTACCACTTGTTTCGGCAAAGTAAACTCTACCGGCGCAGACCTAAAGTTCGGAGCGCGCATCACGACGTCAACGTAGAGATACGGTGGCGGTGGGGTTCTCATTATTATTAATGATAAAATTCAAAAATTTATATATATCACAGTTTATTAATGTGGTATGTATTATATCACATGTTTATCTCACAGAAGCTTAGAAAAAAGTAGGTACCTGTAAATAAATCAGATACATAACAGTAAACAAAAAATCTAACTCCATTTTTTATAAAGCTGTGTACTGGTTACATAAGTCCTATAACAAAAGTTGAGACGAAAGACTACTTAGTAGTTAAAGTAGTCTATATCTTACTTAACAATACTCTCAATGACAATTTACAAAGAACAATGTTTCACTCTTTTGTTAAAAGGTATTTAAACCATTTATTGAATAGTTTTTGATTTTTAAGTAGTTTTTGTTAATGTTTACAATTTTAAACAATGTGTCTGCTTGCGTTTTAACATAAATCCATGATGGATCTGTTTTTGTTTGTTTTTTAAAAGTTTCAGTTATCAAATTGTTGTTAAAGTACAGTACCGTTATATCTAGTACCTATTAAGTATTAAAGAAAGAAAGAAAAATATTTTATTTGAGACACGCACAGGAAATACAAACAATTAAAAACAAGACTACACATACCTACAGACAGACTGAATTAGACTATAAGAAATATTTTTGTAGGAAACAAATATGTACATCCTTTTAGAATTTTAGTATACCTTCATAGTAAAGTTCCTCAAAATCGCATTATACACCATACAGTTGTTTTTTTTTTACTATTTCTACTTTCAAACTCTATAGGCATAGACATTCATTGTGCATAGACACCCGTTTGTCAATGACTGTTTTTTGTTACGCATCCACTAAAGGGGCGTGGTTCGCTATATTTACCATAAATTATGTCACGGCGAAACAAAACGCCATAAAATACGTTTACAAAAACGGTAGAGAAAACGGTTTTAGATAGTTCTTTTTTTTAGTTTGATAGGTTCTCCATTGTTGAATGTCAATGACTTTAGGGATAAACGTCAATAAAGACAACTTTGTAGATGTTTATTTTTATCTACGGTTAAAAAGATCATAAAAGAAATGATGATGCAGATAGCAACAAATAAACAGAACGGACTAATTGCAAAAGCTTTTGGTATGGATTTAGCAGTGGCATGCATTAATTCTTCTGCTAGTCGTTTAATGCATATTTTATCTGTGCAAAAAGAGACAAGACTCCGTATCTTGAGGACATAATGAAACTAACACAGAATATAAGTTTAGGTCTCTACAACATTTCTAAATGCAAATTATACAAAAATATATTTTACACTTTCTTAGAACGTTCAACAGACAGAATCAATAACGCATGATTAGATATTGTTTTTTTTTTTTAATCCTTTCCACTAAGCTCTGTTTCAAACAGGTTTAATTTTAAGTAAATATTCTATGGTAACAGAAATTAATGCGATCCGTTCCAAATTCAAATCGTTTGACAAGCTTCAGCGCATCCAATATGGCGACTATGCGTTTAGCGTACAATTAAATCTCCCCATAGATTTAAGCAATTCAAAAACAGATACAAAATAATAATAAGAAGGGTATTTAAGTGGGGGACGCCACCAGGTGTGCTGTCGACAGGGTTGCGACCCCTATGTACTGTCTGTATGTAGCTATGTAAAGTGTGATTAATGTTTAATTTGACGTTTTTATCTATTTAGCGACAGTTTTTGTGCTACGTTATGTAAACATTATGGGGAGAGCTGAAGATTTATTTTTATTATTACTTAATTATTCATGTTCTACAACTCTGAGTGGCGTCGTTCTGTAAATAGCATGCGATTTTTTTACCAAAGTACTTGCATAAACCATGGTTTCCTAATCGAAACAACATACTAACCACAGGCAAAAACGATCAGAAACTTTTACAAATTACCTCGGCAACATCCCGAACCTCGAACGCATGCACTAAAAGTCACATCCAGAGTTATCCGCAATAAAACCGCGCACACACTTAAACCTATATATATATCTATACGCACATACAAACAAAAAACTAAAAAAAAAATAACAACAACTATAAATGAAATTTATAGCGTCGCACCCATAAAAACGGGGATTAAAAATAAATCGCTCGAATAAATTGCACCTCTGAAATTAAAACACTCCCTCACACGACATGCGTACTTGCGCCGACAGTGGGTGTGACAACAGGCCTTAATGTAAGCGGGAGCGGAAGCGATTTGGGATCTAAACTAAGTTGTCTTATTGATATCTTTAGTATAGAAACAACAAAGGGGCAATTCATATATTTTTAGGAACGGTCGCTTTCTTATCTCAGTCACAACCTACCAGAAATATGTCTAATTTACCTAAATCTATTTTTCTTTCTTTTTTCTATATTTTTTACATGTGCTTGACATTGACTGTCGTTGAGATCAACGAGCCGCCTACGGTACGGCCGTCCTAACACCTGTTAGTGCGACAATTCCAGTAACTAATAAAGATCAAATTCGCAAAACACGTTTTCGTTTGTATGAAACTGACGGGTGTCAAGGACGTATTCCCTCGACGGCCGGACTGTTGAATTTGAACGTTTTAAAATACGGAATTAGAGGTGCTTCACGCGATCACTATGACCTTCAAAATGTTTATCTACACCCATGCTATAAATCCTCTATAAAAGTTTTTGAAACAGTTAGCTTATTGTCAACATTAAAACAACTAGTGTCATAGTAACCATAATATCATCCAAACGAGTGTTATTATGTTGTACTAAATTTCATTATGCAACTCCTTTTAAATAAAAAAAAGAACATTGTCATGCACGCGCCTTTAACGTCAACAGCGCCGTAATTAAAAAAAAACTTATAGGTTATTTGAATTCACGTCAAAAGTTTATTACTTGGTTGTTTAAAAAAATTAGTGATACAAGCTTCGATTACACACCACTAGATATTTCTAATGCAGCAAAGGACATTTCTAATCAATTATTACCAGAAAAATCGGGAAAACAATATGAATTGTACGAAATTGTAAGATCCAAAATGTAAATAATTATTACAATAAATAATTCTATTAAATGATTTTATTTCTGTAAGTAGGTTTGTACAAATATTTTTACACGTCAATCTGACTACTCTGAGAAGAAAGGCCGAAACAAACTCAGAGGTCACAGTCTCCTTTAAAGTCCAGAAATAATCTTGGTCAGATCATGCGAAGACCATGTAGATTGGTATCTGAAATGGTCTTTTGAGGACAGAATCACACAGATTGAGTGGATCTGTCCAGTCAGTGCACGTATATTATAACCTATACATAGTTTGTTTGTATTCGATACTCAGCAATTAAACTTTCCATGAATTTACTTAGTTCTTACAACACTGTACAACGCCCTATGGTTTCAGAACCTTTTATAGAGGATTCATATCACGTGTGTAGATAAAGTCTTTTATGCAACTGTACATAATTAGGTATTAAAACACTTATGTGATACTATTATCACCCTCGGCTTCGCTTTTTGTAATAAACCCACATTCGTGTTTTAATACCCCTTATTATACAACAGTTGCATAAATAATTATTAAAAGTTTTACACCTACTATAAAACTCCTTATCGATGTCACTTTTGTATACGCCTTGAAAATAGAGATTTGAAACTGACAACTGACAAGATGCGGTGACTGACAGAAGTGGGTTCTGTAGTAATTTTTTTCAGAATATTCAGCTTGACGTACTTAATAATATATCATGAGAGATGTTTTTAAAGGTAGCTACTTAGTTTTACGTTAAACTAATGAAATATCAAAGAGAAATTCCTCATCGTTCCTAAAGGAACGGTGTTATTTTCATAGTAATTTGCCAAGTCATTATACACTATCATTTAGACTTAATTTCATAATTATTCGCCACAAATAGCCGACAGCCCATCCAAAAACAGCGAAACTCCGCTACAAAAACGCTTGCCGCTACCGCTACATCCTATCCTATACATCCTGCGGGGCGTAGGGTGGGCGTACGATTGTCCATTGTTCTTTTAACGCGAGCTTGTTAGCAAGCCGCGCCAAGGTGAGCAACGTGCGCGATTAACAACGGCGACGCGACAACTTGCCACTCGAAACGCACACATAATTGGCGAACGACTTGTGGTTATTAATTTGTTCGGGAAATTCTACGCTTGGAAGTATTTTTGGATGAATTTGGGGGTAGTTGCTTCAGGACTGTCAAATCCAGTCAAAATCTTGTGTGATGTGTGCATCCAGCTTTTGAGTAAAAGGCCTTCCATTTTCATCTAAAACTGTCGGACTATTTCAAGCCGTATCCAGCTAGAGATTTTAGTAGGTATATACTATTGGAACTTCTTGTTACACACAGTTGATGCTTTCAGCAACACATTTCCATATGCAGTGTCCATAGCACCAATCAACGAATAAAAAAATGTCCAATAAAACGAAAAAGAACAAAAAAACAAAAGACAGTCGTTCCGGATTCGATGCACGAACACGAAAATTATACACGAGACGACCGCAAAAAAATTGTCGGGACAAAACAATGAACTTAGAACCCCACCCTTTAGGGCCTTAATCAAGGGCCTGGCCCGAATTCGCCCACAAATTGCATCCAATTGTTCACTTTTTACCGCGTGTTTGTGAGGGGTGGATAAAAAGAATTGTCAGACCAACGGTTGGACTCATCCGATCTAATGCACTCCTATTCAAGACTATTGGCTTGTAAATAGTTCGCGTGGTTATAATTGTGGACAGACCAACCGTCTAATTTGGTGCCCGATTGAAGGATCCCAGTGCAGTTTGGAGTAATTTTGTTTGCTCGATTTGTGAGGATATGTTTGGAGTATGTCTCAACAAATAAAACAATACATAAACATGAAAGCCTAAAAACTGATAATTGTGGTTATGATCCTACAGAATCTTAATCTAAGAAATCCTCAATAGAAAAATTGCCAAAGATTCCACATCAAAAAGGACGTATTAACGATCCATACAAACAATGAAGCTCAAAATATCTTCGAATCTCAGAAGATTAGATAAAAATTTGTGGTTTTCTATCGTGCACCGCGAAACCCCTTTTTTATTGAAGATACTTTTCGCAAAGCGGATTATTTTTTTAAACGGGTTATTTTTTTACGCCCTTCTTTGTAAAAGATGGGCGCAATCTATAGTTTGAGCCCGATATTATCTAGGAGATAATATAAAAGGATGTTTCTATACATGAGGATACCACTTAAGTAAAAATTGAGGAAGCGACAGAATTTGAAGAGGTGCAGATGTGATGTTTTATTGTTCAGTTCGATTAGAACTTTTTCATACATCAAACACACAGAAGATTTGATGAAATATTCGCAATATCCATTAACAATGCTTGTTCAAAAACCACGACACTTTCGAGTTTTATTGGACCAACCAGCCATACCTTAACGAAATTTCAAATTAATTTAACCTAAAATAAGTAGTACATATTGGTAATTATTGGTAAAGAAGCAGTTTCATACATTGACATGAAATTCCAACCTATATGATTATCTTTACACCAAATGGGATGGTCACCAAGATTCTCCTAGCAATAACAACATTGGTGTCGGTGCTTACAGCGATCACTTTTTGCATATTCCCATGTCTTTCACACTATTGGGTTACGGATTTACGTTACCCATTTACGGATCTCGATCAACCTTACCAGTTCCATTAACATTACCATCTATTACAGATGAGCTGATGCACAGCGCGGCGATGGGGGGCGGGGGCCTATTTGGGTGCTCCTCAGCCGGGCACAGTGGCATCAACCAGCTCGGTGGAGTATACGTCAACGGCAGGCCACTGCCCGACTCGACCCGCCAGAAGATCGTGGAGCTGGCGCACTCGGGTGCGAGACCTTGCGATATCAGCCGCATCCTGCAGGTCTCCAACGGCTGCGTGTCGAAGATACTCGGCAGGTCTGTTGGTTTTAAGTGTTTTTTGTACTGTGTGGTGTTAGATTGGGTGATTGTAGTTATTGTTGTTGAATAGAATATATATGAATAGTCAACAGTAGTGACGCAAGAGTCCTCGAGTGTTTGCAAAGCTATTTCACAAAATCTACGTATCCACGTTGTCTTTGTGATGTGACTCATCTTATACTTACATATTATTATCGATCATAGTAACTGTGTCTTTCTAAAGCTTTTCATCCATATTTTTAGATCAAGAGCCTTCAATAAATGTTCGTTTAATATCATTATTGAGGTACTTAACTCGTCCTTAATCTTTAACAATCTTATCCGAAAATCCCAAAAATATGTTTACTCAAAGTCTTAAACCTTCGTAATCGCTCTTCGGCAACTCGTTTATAATAGGGCTTTTATATAAATTTCAAGGTCTACAGAATTCATCCCGAGATAGAAAATTGCCGTTACACAAAGAGCATCATCTATCATAAAGTCTGACACTACTGAATTACTTACAAACCACCAAATGACACTTTTCATTTAGAACCGTCTTGATAATAAGACCATATTACTTGAAATTCTTATTTTCTCAAGGACTGCGTCAATTCTAAAGATATACCTAATTCTTTGCCAAGTCCATTCAGCCATCGTGTTACTAGGGAACAAGCACCCATAACAATTAAAACGAATACTATTACACGAATAAACGAATTATTTCACACAAAACCTATTGTGAGCCAACAAAAGTTAAAGAATCGATTATGTCTAAGTGCGATGGGGTCAAAATCTTGCGCCACGCGTTAGCAAATTGATGGAATTCCCATAATACCGCCTGAGGAACCGCACAATGCTGCGACAAAGCTTCCGTGGACAAAATTAAGGCATATTTCAATGACTTAATCAATACAATAGTTTGAGTTTGCATTCCCATAGTGTATTGTTTTTGTTGAATGGTTGACGTGTGCGCAGCGGGGACGCTAGGTGGGAATCGACATCGGGTGCCGTTGGCCGCGTTGGGGTGCGGCTCTAATTTCGTCGGCAATTTTATTGTTTGATTGCGATTTTATCTGGAGATCACGGAGGATTTCAGCCCTCGGATCGAGTGCTTATTGAAATGCCAGCAGTGAAGTCTTCGTGTTAATCGTAATGGAATTGTTTTCGTAATGGTTTTAAGTAACTGATTTCACAAAGCCCCGCAAAGCTGTTGCACATGTAGGTAGACTCATTGAGACTGAAATGTATGATAACAATATCAGAACTTACCAAGTTTCAGACAACACGTAGCTATTTATGTCAGAAAGTAATTCAGTCAGTGTCAAACAAAACCAAAGCACTCCATTAAATAACACATACTTGATTCAATGGGAACCAAAAAAGTCAAAAGTCAATCGAACAATAAAAAATGTAAAGACGTCAATCAAAAAACTAGACTCATTTTAATATAGGGTGTGCCTTTCAGGGCTGTCCCACGACCGCCCCTAAATAAAAATAAAAATAAAAACATTATTTTACAGTAATTGGCACCCCTACTGAGGGAGACGGCTTGACGCCACTTCAAGAGATCTTATAGGAAAAATAAATTTGGCTCAGCGAACCCTATAATATTGCCCTGTGGGCACATGCTATTATTTTATAATATTTTGCTTATTAAGATATTGGCGAAACAAGTTGTTTTTGTGGGAAAAATGGTTTGTATTGTGTGAATGTTATTGGGCTGCAGTTTTTCTTGATAGTATGTTTTCTTTTTCATGTGCTTTTCTATATTGAGTACCTAGTTCCACTCACAAATAACATTCAACTGTCTGTCAGACTACAGAAATATTCAGGTCGTAACAGACTTCTACAAAATATGTTTATTTTAAATAAAGGTACATGTATAATGAGTATCAAAGGTTACAAAAACACGACTCCATGGTTTCGTCCTCCCAATCTCCTCAATTTTTAATTTTCCTTGGCTGTCATCGTATCAACACCCACAATAATCGAAGACGAAAACTCACGTTACCTATTTCTTTTCGTCTCGCAACGGCTGCAAGTGCCTCTATCGTTCCCACACGCCCCTGGACATTCTTATCGTGCCAATTACTAAGTAAAGGGGTTGAAAAGTGTTCCTTAGGGCTCACACAGAAGGGCCAACGTTGCAGGACTCCTAATTAAGGAGAGGTCCCGCTGTTAACTCGCATTTGATAGCAATTCTCAATGTTTTGGGAAACTTTTGTATTCAATATATTGTAGGTATTCGTCACAGGATATTCGTTTGTAAAAAATTTAGATTTTTCATGATAACGTTTTTTTATGTTTCCAAAAAAGGTTTTTGATCAAGGTTGCGAATCTAAAGGGTTACATTTTATAAAGTCTGATTTTAAATGTTCATTCAATAGTTTCGATTTTGCAACAAATAAAAATAACATTTATCGAGCTCCCCGTGACATATTTTCAATAGGGCGCACGTAACTGGGTTACTTTTAAATAACCACTTCAAAAACAATCTCTGATAAGTGCTCATTCGTTGCCCTCAAGCCTATCTACATCTAATCTTCGGCTCCCTGACGTCACGGCACTCCCAGCTACGTCATTATTTACACTTGCGTGTCCAACGAATTGTGACAACGGGTTTCACCAATCGAATTGTCGGTATCGATCTGAGGAGCGAGCAGTGTAGTTGAAACAATGAATGAACGTTGGTCGACTGGCAGCGGCTGACTTTGTGGCCCGCGCAGCAATGATTTCGATCAATTTATTATTGTTTGATGCAATAATTGCTCGGTTTGGCGACAATTTGTTTGCAATTTCTGTTGCGTTTGTGGCCAGGAATTTAGTTACTTGATCAAAGTTTGGTTTTCGGTAGTGATTTATTATTTGGTAATGAGAAAACAAATATGTAATGAAGCGTTGGATGGAATTAATTACTTCCATCAATGTTTATTTTATATGTAAGTACAATTTGTGGCTTCGTAACGCGTGTCTGGTAAAACTGATAGTCGTGTTAATCATTACATTTACCTACTTTTCTATATACTTATACTTATGAAATTTTAATTTTAACGTCTTAAACCGACTTTAATAGTATTCTTAATTCTTCTCAAGTAATTAATCTCAGCACCATCAAAGATTCAAACTGTATTATGATTCCTTTAAAAGTCTACATTTTCTCACCAAGGTACATAATTATATAATGATCTTATTGCCTTCATTGGCACCAAAAATTTTTACCCTTCACAATCCCGCCAAAATTGCATTTACCTCTCCTTCAAAGTTACCTACCCTCTTCTGTTTACCAAAAGCACATCACATAAACAAAGTTCATCGAACTTAAAGTTCTCAATTAAAAATCAGTCAACAGGGGCCCTCCGAAAACGCCCTTAGCGAAAATCCGCCCGAGGCGAAAGCGATTACAATCCGACGATGGGCCTTAATATCCCTGTAAATGTTTATTGAGAATGCCTAAGTAAACTTTATCGATGACAATTCCGATAAAACCATGTTTGTTATTTGTTGTTACTGCTGTATAATTACTTTGTAACGGTTTTCTGGTAGTTTGTAGTGCAGCTTGATTTTGTTTGTGGTTGGCGATTGATACGTTATTTTTCTTATTTTTGTATTTTTTTTTCTATCGCTTTCAGAACGTTTTTGCAATTAGCTAAAGCATTTTTTAGTTGGTAATTGTAATTTTTGCAGATTATAAAAATACAAGAAGCTTTGATAAAGAAAGGACTTTTAAGATTTTTTGAGAGAATGCGTAAGAAATAATATTTTCTAACACATTATCTCATTCTATTGGCTATTTATAACCACCTACGTTTATTTCCAGCCTGAAAAATAATGATGAACAAAGGTTTTTTAACACTAAACTGCCGCGGCTGATTATACATCTGACATCTTGAATTCTGGATACAATATGCTGGCACAACACATTTGAATCAAGACCCGAAATATCGACACATGTCTATCGCCCAACAATACAATGCTTCAAGTACATCCGATATCCATCCCCACACAACACAAGGCATTTATAACCTTACCTTTATAAAGATACGGCATAATTTCCTTTAGTGGTTCAAGAGGACAATCAAACGGAATTTGGCAACGTTTTGTATAGGTACTTGAAGCTAAGGGGATGCTAGAGATTATGTTTGTAATTGTGTTTTAATTGTATTTTAGTTGAAAAGGGATGATCTGATAATTTGTAGTAAATTGTAAGTTTGGGAGTAAGTGTTTTGTAGACATTGGGAATTAAATATCGAGAAACGCTACGATTTGAAATAAAAGTATTGGGATGAGTGACCCTCACTTAAATCTTACTATAATTCTATGTCTTTTACACATGAACATATCATCACGCGTGTATTCCCCGAAGGGTTAGGCAGAGGTGTACCTATAGTACACCCACATATCACCAGTTATGTTTAAGTCCCTTGTAAAAAAAACAGAATCCACATGGAAAAACCCAAAAACACTTTGCCTGATCCGGGGACACGCGTTCTATGTCTTCTTGAAAAACTCTTATACTAGACTATCACCTCATTTTAGTTCAAATGTATAACGATTGTCGATATGTTGAATGATCAGTCAAGAATGTCACCAATCTAGTTGAACAAAAACCAGTTCTCGATTACAAGTGAAAACTGACAGTGGTCCACGTAGGTAGTGCGAAATAATTACTTAACTTATGATACAAGGCATTAAGTTTCTTTGACTTGACGAGTAACTTGAGTAACTTAATAATAATAGTCAAGTTACTGGTGCAAAGTACGGCAAGTTACTGGTGGTTTCTTTGCTATTAGCCCTATCCTGTATTTTTAAACCTTACCACGGATTTCAGCAATGATTTTCAAACCTTATTAAGGGTTTCAGGAATGATTTTCAAGGAGCCTCATTTGAAATGACGTCGAGATTAGATTAAATATGGAATAGAAGACCTTGAAATACAACAGGCTAAAATACCTACATAAATTCACCCCCTATTACATGGGACTTAAACATAACTGGCGAAATGTGGGTGAACCTAACCACATCTCTCTCTGCCTAACCCTTCGGGGCTTACAGGCGTGATTTTACGTTATGTTACATTTAAATATTTGCTGATCTAGCACACTTGACTAATTCTGAGTTTTGGACATCTAAGTAGGTCCCCCCAAGCAAGGAAGCCCCAATTCTGAATACTCTATAAAAACAAGCCTGTATACTTATGACACTACCACCCACACACCAACACACCAGGAATAATCAAACAAAAAAAAAACAACTGACCTTGAGCAAAAAAGAACTAGCTCATTTGTCCTCTTCATCTTCCAAACTAAATTCAGCTTTGCACGCAGATATTACGAGACCGGGTCGATAAAGCCCCGTGCAATTGGAGGTTCCAAGCCAAGAGTCGCCACCACACCGGTGGTCCAGAAGATAGCTGATTACAAGAGGGAGTGCCCCTCAATCTTCGCCTGGGAGATCCGAGACCGTCTGCTGAGCGAAAACGTGTGCAATAACGACAACATACCTAGTGTGAGTATGACTATTTTATTTTCTTAATTAGTTTAAAGAACAGGCTCTCTTTCTGATAGATGGGATATTTAAGATTTCTGGCAAAACAAGATGTGTGCCCGATCCGATGGGTTTTTCCATGGACAAAAATGTCGTCATTTATGTCGAAATTTTCATCCCCTATTAGGGTATGAATTTAAAAAAATCCTGTCTTAGTTCTCCCCTTCATTATAAAAGAAAAAGTTGTGCAAAATGTCATACTTCTCGACCCAGCGGTTTAGGCTGTGCATTGTGCTATCAGTGAATTTCAGAATTTTATTGACCGAGCGAGTGCTAAGTGCGAGCGAAGCGTCTCCGTTTCAGCTAGAGCAAAAATGCTTTCGTAGGTCCGGATGTCTGTTCTACATTACAGGTCGCATTTCCCAACGAATTCTCATGAAATTTTGTGAGCAGGTTCTATAATTATATAGATTTTTTGCCGAAACAGTTTTTCGAAATTTTTCAAAATAGCGGAGATATGGGGGTTGAAAACGTAAAAAAACATATTTCAGCCAATTCGCGCTCTTTGCGCGTGCCTTTTGTTTTAAGGAGTAAGGAATCGCGAGGTCTACAGCTCACAGACCCACTAGTTAAGTGGAAGGTGTGAGTGGTTACCATAAAACTTCTGCCTACTGACTAACTCTTGAAGAGATCCTGCTTTCTCTTCTTCTTCGCTTCGCTCTTGACATAGCGGTCGTGGTCAAGATGAATTGTGTCTGTCCAATAAATAGCCGATCTATTCTGTAAGCATAGGCATATTCAGCCTATATTGTTCCCACTGCTGGGACACAGGCCTCCTCTCTGTGAGAGGGAGTGGGCTGTAATCCACCATGCGGCCGCAGTGGGGTTTGGTAAATGTCACATGTCTCCGAATTTTTGGTTCTAGGGCATGCCGGTTCCCTCAGGATATTTTTCTTTCACGGTTTTGAGAGCAGTGGTGATGAATAATTTACACAAAGTAAAGCGCCTGTCTGAGTTCGAACCTACGACCTACAACTTGTAAGTCGCAGCCGTTACCACTGGGCCACCATTGCTCTCAGGTTCTGTAAGGTTTACGATCTATTTTGTAAAAAATTCACGATGAGATTTTACAGAATAGACCACCTGGTGTTGTCGTAGCTTACCTTACGATATCTCTCCCTCCAGACGGAGAGAGATCGTGAGGATCCTAAAGTGTGATAAAAAATAAACAACATTTAGGGAATATAAAAATAGTTGTCCTCTGGTATCGAGAACGAGGCCCAAGCTACCTGACCAAGATTATGTCTGGACTTAAAAAGAGACTGTGACCTCTGAGTTTTTTTCGGCCTTTCTTCTCAGACTAGTCAGATAGGAAACGCCGACCTCATCTAGTTTAAAAAATATGATTGACATGTAAAAGTGTTTGTACAAACCTACTTACAGAAATAAAATCATTTATCATTACCGGTTAGGGGTATAAAGAGAGGACCTCCTAAGGCTCCTAACAATGATAATCCGACTACGCAACATATCACCCCAGTAGAGGAAGCACTACTTTCTGTATCCTTGACCCAACTGAGAGATAGAGAGTATTTTTTTTTTAGTCCGCACCCGATGAATTATAAATAACAATGATAAGAGTAGTACTGACCTCGACAATAATCGTATTTCACTGTCATTGCACTAATTAGAAAAGGAAATCTTGAAATTTTAGAATATTCTGGCTTATTTTCTAACATACACCATCGCCTTTGAAAAAGTTTGTACAAATTTCATTAAAAAATTGTGAAGGATGTTCATCGCTTATTTTCTCGCGTTAACTAAATTATTTTATGCTATAATGGGCCGGCTAATATTAGCTGCGTGAAAATTTTCTCTATTTTAGAACTATTAATAGAAAATAAGTTAAGCATTTTACTAAAAATATCAACACTTTCCCGGAAGCCAGATACGATTAGGCAATATTGAAAATTCGCCCCATACTTGTAACTTTACTAGAAAATATTATCATGGTTAGGGTAGGTCTTAGACTGCCTATGAAAAATCCCATTCAACACAAATATATGTCACTCAAGCTGTGACTATCGACCTATACAGTACACAAGTATATATTAAACCGATTTCGAAAACGTCAAAATATTATTGGCAATAGGATATATCTAATTAAAATTCACAAAACATGCTCGAACAACCATTGTGCCGCCCATCAAAATAATCTGGACAAAGTTTGGTGACAATAATTCTCTTTTAATCCAATTTCGCAATTTTACATTTTAGGACCATATGCCTCGGACGGGCGCGGGTCTATTGTCCGAAATCTTTTCAAGATGGACCGTGTTCAACACAAACGGTCTATTCTGTTATTGATGATGGCTTATAAAATTTTAGTTCGTGATGTTTGATGCCGTTTTATTAGGTTTTTGTATGGACCCATACAAATACTTCTATTATAATGGACAGTTCATAAATTTTTCGGATCCATTTTACTATTAGCTCTGTCAACTTTTATGTCAATAACAAATTGAATGCTGAATTGTGTTCTAATAATTTTAAGTGCTCAAAGAAATGTAAAGAAAACCTTTTCAAAGATGAACTATTAATCCCTGTGGGTCAATAATAGGTAGTGACAACTGAGAGTAGTCCTCAAAATACTAATATTTAAATGTGTGTTGTTGTTTAGACTCCTATGTCCAGAGTTAAAGATGATGACCTGAGATAAACTCAATAATTCTCATAATAACATAGGTTTTCAAATACCAAACACGAAGCAAGAGAGAAGAGAAGAAGAGCGAAGAGATATATATATATTCTATATATATATTTTTTTCGATATTCTATTTTACTCTAAGCACTATATTCTCACAAAAACAACATGTTTTTCCTATAGCCTTAGCCTGTGTGTCCACATCAAATCTAGGCCATGGCAAAGCAAATAAAAATATAACTCAACCGAGTTGCAATTACAACAACATCATAAAATCCATGTAAAGTAACGAGACACGCCAACATCCTACCCCACATTAATGAGAGGAGTAAAAAATTATAAAAATCGCGGTTCTCTGTGAAAAATATCGCGTACAAGTTATAAAATAAAGCCATTCCTGAAGTGACACGAATGGTAATCGAACCAGACGGCTCCACATCTGCCCGGCCAATCATGACAAAAAATAACAAAGAGAAAAATTTGTAATTTTTAGGGATCGGCAGTGGTAGATAGAGTGTCAACTGTTTGCGGGTTAAATTGAGAAGAACCTAAAATTTTGGATGAGGTGGTAAATAGAATTTACAGTTTGAAGATAAAGATGAGGCTTTGGAAATAGAAGATTTTAAAAAGCTTTCAGAATTTAAAATACCTATACTTAATGTAATCAATATTATATGTTCTATTTGCTACATTTATTGCAATGGTCTTTTTAAACAATTTCAGAAATATTCCTAAGGAACCATCAAATACATAAGTAAACTCGTACTGAACCTTTTTTTCTACAACTCGAAACCAATTTTTCTGTTAATAATGTCACAATCTAAAAATATTATGTTTTGTGTTCGCGATAAGTAACACAAAGTAAACACTTGGTGACACAATGCCAAAGAAAAAAAAGTTTTTGTTACCCTTGAGTGTTGAGAATCGAAAATGTTGGTTTTGTGGATATGTTGCATTATCTAGAGGGGATTTGTCATCGTTTTGACATAAAGGTAATGCGAAATTACCTACTTCTTAAAAATATTGAGTATTATTTGTTCGATTGTCACAAACTTTATAATGTCTTATTTGGATAAAAGGATGTTTTCCTACAACAAAAACTACGTCTGTCATAGTCTTGTGACTATAATGAAACAATTCGCAATAAATCTCAAGACTATAGTTAGATAGTAACAGTCTTGTTGTCTTTAAACCTAAGAAATAAGGCTGCGAATCTCTTGTCAAGTCTATCTTCTACATACACCAGTACCTACAACTAATCATAAAAAATACCTACATTATCCACCCTACGTAACAAGAGAACACAAAATCGAAATACCGAAAACCCCTAGAAGATTCGGCGCCAAGGGGCTATTTTTATGACTGTCGTACCTACGCACTCGGCCCACTGGGCAAATAGGTGAAAGGGACAAGCTGATAGGTCCACACACGTGTTAGAGTAGGACAGATATATGTCGTGCGTTCCGCTGCCTAGTCATAACGGTCGAATGGGCGTGATGTTTCTTACCAACTAAAAGCGGACAAAAATACGTGGAACAATCGATTACTGCTCGGCGGCAGAACGGTGTAAGTGTAAAAGTGTCAGAGAAGCTTATTCGATGTCGGCACCGCTTACTGTGAATATTCTTACTTGAATATGGAGGATATGCAAATTGAGAACTATATTGCGATGCTATTAAGCTTACTGAATTTTTTGTGTAGTTATTTTTAGGAATATTTTTATATATTACTACGTAACTTACGATTGCCCTTAGAACCAAAGAACATTAACTGTCTTGGTCAAATGAATCTTGTAAGATAAAGTTTGAAAATAAACTTAAAGACACTTATATGCCAGACATTTACAAAACCTTAAATATACCAAATATCAAACAATATAACTTAAAGCTATGTCGTTACTCATGAAATTAAATTGCTGAAAACAAATTCTCAAAAGACCGCCGCATACTTACGCCGCTTTTCTCCCTGAGCGCTATACAATAATTCCACGTTTACGCGTGAATGCACAAAATATTCGATATCTCTTTCACACTTGTGGTTATGCTGTAAGGATCTGCAGCGAGTTGTATCGCTGCCCTTGTCTCGCGGATTAACGTCAACTGCTTATGATGGCATAGGAATTGACGGTTTTAAGTCCACTGATATGTATGGTGATGCAAGGGAATTTTATACTAGGGTAAGGGAATTATGTATTTTAAATACTGTGAATGTAAAGCGGTAAGTACTTTTAGGAAAGTACTTTTTTTACTTTGTAATCGAGTAAGATGTCACTTAAAATGGTCACGCTAAAAATAATTCAAATTCTTTAATTCCTTGTTTTCATAAACGTAAGTTTAGCGCCACCAAGGATCAATATTTATATCCCCATACAGTAAAACTGACTAACAAAGAGAAAAACAATTTTTACAAAAGATAATTTTCGAAGCATCGAAATTGAAAATAAAATTCAATGGCGCCAACCGCAAAACACGAAAGCGGCAAACATCGCCAATCAACAGTTGCGCCCAAGGACCGTTAAATACGATTTGGAGACATCTAATTTAAATTTAGAATTCATGAGTTCGATCGAGCGAGGCGCGCCGAGGCGGCTGATTCTGCCGATTTGTTGAAACTAGATGGAACGTCGCGAGACAGAATTTTTATTAAGACGCTACCTAGTCATTTAAATAAATACTTGTTAATGCTATCACAATGCACACGTACGAAATAATGCGTCGAAATGCTTCTTGCAATATAACTCGAAAATCATTTGAAACTTTCAAATTGTCTTAGGTCTAAACTGTGTTGTGAAAGTCTAAACTACAAATTAAAACGTTGCAAAAGGATTCCATATAGAAATAACTGCTAAATGCTAATATAAACACAATTTATGTTTCGTTAGTTTAAAAATGTATTAACTACCAAACTTGTAGCTGTCAGAATTAGTCCGGGAACTTGACACCGCCGAAACGCTACTGCGAGGCATTTCGGAGGCTTCGTACGTATTATGTGGCGTATGAACGCTCTCGTTTTCGTTTACACGCAATACTCTTGTAATTGGAGACACCTTTTAGTTCAGTTTTGGTTAAAGTGTCGAGGACGACGCGTTTACCTTTTTTTGCTAGTATTACGTATATGAGTTGCTTGCTATAGAAGTGACAGGTTTAAAAAATCGTGGGGAAAAAAGAAACAACAAGCAACTATTGCCACATTTGTACAATATTTATAGCAACTGCACTCAAAGTCTTCCTCGAGAAACCGCTCTAAGTGGCAAAGTCTAAGCTGTGAGAAAATCCAGCTACCAAGATAATCCCGAACACAGGGATAGACGAGCTTTGAATCTTTGTTGCTGCGGCTAACCTGATAAGCATGCAATTTATAACTCAACCACTGCAAATGACGACATCTAACTCGAAATATGGTTTTAGAAATGGATACTGTAATTATTTTCGATTACAATACGGTATTTAAAACGGTTACAATGCTCCCCAAAGCCCTTTGTCACAGACTGTTGCTCCCACTTACATCACGTTATGTGACATATTCGGTACTTTAACTGGCATCCCTCAGGGGACTATGTTTGGTCCTTTGATGAGTATCGAAATAGTTTTATATCTTGTTGTTTGCATTGCTGTGTAACTATTGATCTTATTGTCAGGGCTTTAGTGTACCTTTCGTGAGGCAACTTTCAATATGAGAATCTAGAATGTGTCTCCAAACATCGCCAAAAGCTAAGAAGTTGAATAACGATTCGTGATATACACACTATTAATAGATTCTAATTCATTATAAGTAAGTTGAAGTTGAAGCATACATCGCCAAAACTATCAACATTTTCAACAACAAAAACCCACTTCAATCCAAATCACCGACAACAACTTAACATCTATAATGAACTGAGACAGACCGCCCCAATCTGTGCGCCCTAAGAGAATTGCAAAAAACACCCCTACGACCGCACCCTACAATCGCTTTTCACCGGGGAATCGAACCCGGGTCTCCGCGGGTTAACCGTGTACGTTAAAATGTTTATAGATAATACTAATAGTAATTCTAGGGGATGAAAGCCCCTTCCTGTATGGGTATTTGTATTCATAGTAATGGTTTTTGTGAAGATACCTTTGGTATCGGATAGATGGTGAATGGTCATGGAAAAGTGGATAGATTAATGGTACAGGGATTTCCATTCAATGAGGATGTTTCTTTTGTATGTCTTTTTGGAGACAAATCGCTTAGGTGATTAAGTTCTTACTGGTTGGTCTATTTGTAGTTTTGGTTTGAGTATTTTCGTTAATAAGATTCTGAGTGTCGTGTTTTAGACCGATGCTCAGTCATTAATCTCGATTTGAAACTAGATTTAGACAACATAGTTAAAATAAGTACCAAATCTGACAGTTTTAAATCGATTTTATGACGACTTATTATTAAACTTTCAAAATTTCGAGTTTGAAACGGGGAATGGGTGGCCTAGAGGAACCATCATCGAAGATAGCCTAACCTATTAGGTTTAAAATGGCAATCGATTTTTAGATCGACTAAACAGCTCCATAATCAGAAACAAAAAAATCTACGCATCACAAAATTAGATCAAAAATTAAACCGTCCACGATATCGTTGATCGATCGTAACGCCTAACAAATTCGATTAACCGCGTAAATGTTCGATTTTCTAACATTTTTTTTTGTGTCACGGACCACCTACGCCGGAGGATCTTAGCACTATCGTTCTCTGCATGATCTATTGCCATGTTCGTGGTCAAGGTAATGAGGTGCACCGAGGCATCACTTCTGAGGGCTGCCAAGGATTTTTTAACTGATTAGACGACTATTATTGTCGTTTTTTTTAATGTGATTTTTTTGGGTATAATTTGTTTCTATGGCTATTTTATCTTTATCATAAGAGTAAGAGCAGGTTCTGTAGTATTTTTAGGAGTTGTAATATTGATTTAAATTTCTGCGGAAAGTTAAAAAAAAAATGAAGATAGGAAAATAAAGAATATTATGTCACACAAATAAAAATGATTGCAAATCTCATACCTACATTGTACTGTTCCACTCCCTTTTCCTGAAAGCTCCATCATAACCTTAAGTACCAAGAATTTGTCCTAGTACTAGTCCAAAAAATATCAACCCCCATCCTTACTTCCAACGTCTACTCTCATAAACCGACATGACACTACAAATGATTAACGATTCTCACGTGAAATAAAATAATACCACATTTTAATGTTGGCGGCCCTGCTCGTGACACCTGTCAACTGTCATAGTGACGGGAGATCGCCCGCGTTCAGAAACGATCGCTAGACACTATCGCTCGTCGCGAAACTTGATATAATATGCTCGCTTTTAATTAGGTGTTACGAGTTAGATGATTATCTTAGTAATTATGGTTCAGACTTGTTCGTTCCGTGGTTTGTTTTTAAGAGTACTGTATCTTTATTTCTGATTTCTTTGCTTGACTTTTCGCTACATGGTCGAAAGTTGATGGTCTTTCTAACTGAAAATTGTTTGGCATGCCTAGCACTGTCCCAAAAATGTTCATATCATTACTAAGCCTGTCTTCGAATAAATCCTTTCCATAAAGCTCTCCAAAACAAAATTAACACTTAAAAACCACAAAAAAAACTATTCCATCCGTCTCTTAATTTAATACCACAAATATATCAAGCCAATATTTCAACATAACAATGCGTCCACACGGGGTGTTGTCTGCGCACGCGCAGAGCCGCGCCTGTCACGAAGTTGAGCCGCTGTCAGACGTATCGGGTTTCAGGCCTTGTACGGTAGTGCCGGGCTTATTGGGCCCGCCAACTATTTATGCATGTCGGAAATTAAATAATTATTTTATTTTATTTAAGAATCGAGTTGAGGAATTTGGAGCGTAGTAGTTGCATACTTTATTTTACGTGAAGTATCGAACATGCAAAAATGTTACCGAATTTTTAGAGTCACATAGAAGTTATCGATCGACGTATGTTGTATGAGGGTTCATAATTTAATCATCTGATTTATTTAGCAAACACTAACCCCGAAATCATTCTTTCAAAATATTACTTTATAACTTGTGCAATAAAGCACAAACAATAATTAATTGCACCCATAATTAACTACATAGAACCCTGATAATATGTATCAGTGACTAAAAACATTTTTCATCCACAGAGTAAAAGCTGTGCATATTTAAAAAAAACTCGTTTTAACCCCTGTCTACACGGCCAGCACACATTGCCGCTCGTCTAAAACTGCCGAAAGTTTTAGACCCTTTACACACATCGCTGGTCACTAATTCGGCTCGCTCGACTCAAAAAGGGCGTAAGATGGAAACATGTAAAAATAAAATTATTATACTGAGATAGGACAAAGTATGAGACTGATTATTAAAATGTGTAATTTTATTATATTTGTTTTAGTTGAAATTTTTCATTTTAGATATGTATGTCTCATTAATTATATATTTATAATTAAAAAAACGTATATCTGCATAAAAACGTAGGTATGCCAGTTCATCCACATCCCGGCCCACTAAGTATTACTTCACGTAATATTTTCAGAATGTAATCGCTTAGCATAGAAAAAACTCTACCTACACGATAACTTAATTATTTTTCAGAACCAAGATAAACCAAGTTTTGAGATCCAAAAGATCAAAATCGGATATATAAAAATGTTAAACGTAAAACAAAAAAAGCTAATTTAATTTCCCATCAAATCGGCTATCAAAACAGCCAATTAGCGAAACAAATTTTATAATGGAATAGATACATGAAAAAAAACAGCAGCTGCATCCATCGTAGCATTATAATGTGAAAGAACACACGATTAGGAGGCCGATTCCTCAAATAATGACAACTGAACAAATATTCTCTTAAAAAATAGAACTAACCGAGTTCTGGCTAGACACGTGCTGATTTTTTTGTGTTTTTTGTAAAAAAAGTAAACTTTATACGTTCATGATTTTGTGAATGTGTCACTTTGTATCGAAAGTGAGTTTTTTATCATCTAACTAAAGTAATTGATAATAGAATGGATTATTTATTAGGAATTACTGTTTAATTATAAAATAGGTATCTGAAAAAGTTTTTAATGAAATAAATCAATAAACCCGACTGCGTTAAAAGTGAACTTGCAAAAAGGTGAAACAACATGATATATTTTTTGTTTCCAATACCACACCCAATCTCATGCAGTCGGAGGCAATAGGTCTTTATATTTAAAACGAAGATGACTCCGACTGCATCAGAATGAGTGTGTGGGATTGGAGACAAAAATATGTCATCTTGTTTCCATCTTTTTAACGTTCACTTTTTACGCAGTCGGGTTTTTTGAATTCTGACTCTATTAAGTAACGCTTTAGGTAACGGTCGTTTAAACTACCTTTCAAAGCAGTAACATTCTGGGTTTGTCACTCGATGTTAAGAATTATATTGAATAATTAGTTAGTATTAATATTAGTTTAGTAATTATTATTTGTAACGTTCATAAGACCTATGATTAATGGTCTCATATATGTTTTATCACAGCTTTATTATAAGTTTTGAAAATGAAAGTGAGAATGGTTGCTAACCAACTTTAAATCGTTATAGATCCTAAATGGTAATTCAAAATTAAAAATGATTACAGAAAACTAAAAATTATTTTCAAAGATCTATTCAACGATACCCCACTTGACATAGTACGTGATTTATTTATTTTTTCTTTTCTGGTTGTCGCCATATTGAATTTTGATTACAGTCATGTCTTTAGTGACACTCACAAGATTAAGACAAATCGATTGACGTCAGAATTATCAAAATCGGCCCACGCGTTTGGTCTCTAGAGCGCCACAAAGGAACAAATATACATACATACTTCCACACATCAAAAGAAGTTTGTGATCACTAGCAAAAGCTGATATACAAGTATTTTTAAAATTTAACTTTATCAAGATTTTTTTTTACGTAATATGTTTTAAAAAATAGAAATATACACTTTAAATTAAAAAAATAAGACTTTATTTTTATTTTTATAGAAACAAGAATTGAATCATTCAATCCTAATGTAATTGTAATAGAAATTTGATGGAAAGAAAAAAGATCGTTTAAACAAACTTATACAACAATTTATTAATAGAAGGTTTTTATTTAATACAATATAACTCCTCCCCTGGCTCGCACACATGTGGAGATCCTCCTGGGCATGCTCAGGATCAAGTTATCCAGCATTTCTTGCGGTAACCTGTCCCATTCTTGAATAGCGGCTTCCCTGATCTCTGGCACTGTCTAGGGAGGTGGCTGACGGTTCCAAACAGCTCGCTTAAGACCACCCCACGCGTGCTCTATTGTGTTTAAGTCAGGCGAGCCGGCAGGCCAGTCTAACCTTGCGATGTCGTATTCTCGGAGAGCAGCATTGACTCGTTGAGCTCGACGTGCGGGCGCATTAACATCGACCAGTAATAATTGGTGCCAATGGTTTACTCGGAATGGTCTGACAATTCCATCAATAGCGACTGTTTGGTACCTATCTGCCGTCATGGAGCTTCGATACGGGGTCAAAGGCGTTCTAGCTCCAATCATAATTCCACCCCAAAAGGACACCGATTGTTGAACGGTTCCAGTGGCTGTTCTTTGCTTGTCAGAGTCTCCAGGTCTTCTCCAGACACGGACACTCGGTTATCTGGATGAGTACTGATTCGCGATTCGTCAACGAAGAGACAGTTTTCTCAAATATTTTCCTCCTCATCTTCTTAATTTTGCCGGAGCCTAGCCTACTGCAATCTCCTTCGCTGACGTTGCCGTGGATTCAGAGGTGCTCGCCAAGACCTCCGTGCTCGTAGTCCAGCCTGCTGTAAGCAATTCCGAATGGTCTGAGTGCTAACTTCAAGTCCAGAGGCGGCCCGCACTTCTGCTTTTATTTTAGTGGCATTGATTGTTGCGTCATGGACTGCCAGCAATCTGATATAGCGCTTCTGAGCAGCAGTCAGAACAGCCCACTGCGGGGTCGGTCAGCTAAATTATCCATGCCGTGGTACCTCTGCAACATGGCCATGACACAGGATTGGGATGCAACAACTCTACGTGCTATTTCTCTCGCGGAATATCCTTCTACCCTCAAAGTTACAATTCTTGCTCGTAAAACGTCTGATAATCCTTTTGGCATTTTATCAATAACAACTTTCCTTGAAAACATATTATAAATCCGTTAAAATTGACTAAGTCAGATTTCTGAATTAACGTTGGATTGAATTTCTTTTTATATGGAAAAAGAATTCAATTAGTTTTTTTATTTTATATTCTAATTCTATATTTTTAAGTAAAGAATCTAAAAAAAATAAGAAATTATAATATAGTCTATAGTCTACCGTAACAAAAAAGATTTAGATTTTTCAAACGGATCGCAAACTTTTTTTGATGTGTGTACATCCTCTCCTTTACGTCGCGCAGTCTGATAAAAAAAAGTCCTCAAAAACTAACTTTATTATTTATTTGCATAGATGCTATTATTAGGTTAGGAAAAAGTTATTTCGTATTTTATATACATATGCAAGACTAAGAGCTCGTGTGGCACCCAAATATCGACCTTTTTTGTATACCCTGACTTTTTCAAATGGGTCAAGACAGCACCCTAATTACGTAACACACTGTCTATCACAATCTGAATCATTTTGAAGCCTATTGCTAATCCATTGCTTTATATGTTCGAAAAATGTATCTGCTCAACAACGTAAATAACGCAATGAATGTTGTTGAACTGTCAAAATGAAACCCATTCCTACTGATAGTGTGTTACGTAATTACCCCGCTGTTTTGTGGTCAACTCCTAACCCTTCAGCTATCTCGTAACTGTTATTATGCCGACCATGCTACACTTTTCAAAAATGGCATCGATTTTATCCGAAACAGGGCGACCAGAACGAGCTGCATCTTTGACATCAAGATTCCCGGACTGGAAACGCTTGAACCAACTTTGTGCTACTCTTACTGACACCGCATTAAGTCCATAAACGTCACATTTGTTTTGGTGCCTTTTTTATAACAACACTTCTAAATGTGTCCATTGTCCGCCAAAGTGAGTGCATATTGGCGGACAGAAAAACAATTGAAAATGGCGGAAAATCATTTTACTTTTTATTTTCCTTTTTTTAAATGTCATTTATTTAATGGTATCATAACCAGCCAGATACAAACAGTACATACAGCCAGAGAGATTTTATTACTACTTTATACTTATAAAATACGAAAAAACTTTTTGTCGACCTATTATTTTAGTTCGCTTTTGTTTTTGTAGAAAGTAAGACTTTAAATGTTTCAGTTTTTGGGTATCTCATGAATTTACAAATTAATACGAACACCGCAATACTAGGTAGGTACTTATATCAATTCGATTCACAGTCCATTGATCTCAATTGATCTCCATATTTTTTCTTAAAGAAATATCTCAGCAAATTAATTATTAATTTTTAGATGAAATACCTACGCGTGTATAAAAAGCTTCAAACAGATATTTTTTTTGGGTTTAGATATTTTTACACGGAAATGGTTGGTACGTCCTATCCAAATATTTTCATAAAAAAATTGTTATCCTACGTTCATCAAAATCTAAGTATTCCATTCTATTTCTATTTAGCCGTCAGTTCCTGGCCACTTCAAACAAAATATTCACGTGGAAGAATAAATGGAAAAAATAAATCCTTTAAAATTCTAATAGGAACGTACGCTCTTTAATCTTCCCGTGTACCCATCTGATTGGCCGCACGGCTGTCACGAGCAGACTTCGCGTTTAAATGCATCTCTCCTATTGGTTAGCTCAGTGCTCGAAATTCAAAATGTTTTCGTTATAATAGAGCCACTTTTTTGTGCTATCTTATTGGTGCATTTGAATTTAGTAATTGGTTTCAATCAGTAATAATGGATGAGTATGAGAACAATTTCTAATTTGACCTTTGAAGAATTTCAAACTGGTTTCGTTTCAGTATTCCATAAAAGTAATTCCATTTCGTTACGAGTAAGCCGCCGGAGGTAATGATTAAGTTTTATTTTATTAATCTAAACCTACCATTTTTATGAACAGCAGTTTTTTTTTTTTGCTAATATCTGTGCATTAATTCTTAGTTACCTCCTAAAGATTCTGAACAAAGATAAATGGACAGTGAGGTGTAAAACTTTTTGATAAATTCCAATTTTAAATTATCGGGTACTAAGATCATCCCTAGTCTTAATCAGTTAAGCATTACCAAAAAACCTTAGAAATAATAATTGTGCCCCTATGAAGTTTAGACACAACATCCTCTCATTCCAAAACCAAAACTGAAAACCTTCGTAATATAATCATAACGGTAATATAAGCTATCCTCGATATACACAGTAATCTACAACGTTGGATAGACGCATTATCTTCCATTAGCAATACAAGGGATTAAATCAGACGTGTACCAGCCAGCGCTCGGCTGAATTTAGCATTTATATTTTCTAATAGTTCAGTTTTGTATAGGGTTCTGATAAGTCAGGTTGTGTTTCGTTACTTAATGTTGGGTTATTTATATTTTTGAGGGTTATTGTAAGTTCTCACTGTAGTGATAGAGAAAAAAGAAAACATTCTAGGTTTTCTAATAAGATTTTTTGGAAGTCGTATTTCACAACTTCTCTTAGTTTGTGTAGTGAACGGAGAGTTACGTTTAAGATTTTTCATTGATTTTTCAAAACTTAGCTTATTTTACTAATGCACAAATAGGTAATGCTTCTTTTTTTACAATTTAAATCCCCTCATTCACCAATTTTTAAATCGGTAAGTAATTACATCAGTCTTCTCAATGTAATCAAAATCTTCGCTCCCCAGATGTGCCTTCAAAACCTCTCAACATTTTCAAATCGACCTACCTACCTACTCACTCTCCTCACAAAGCCATTCATCTTCCTATTCCAAATTTCGATTACGAACAAAATACTGAGCTGCGAAACAGCCGTACATTGTAATCGCGACCGAATTCCCGGCGAAGGAAAAATACATTTCCCCGTTGCCAATGGCAACAAGAAAACAGATATTATACTCGAGGACGCCCCAACCGAAAACATAACTACAAATAGTAGGCATGCACCACCGTGCTAAAGTGGGCATAGGTATATAGAATTGTATACTTGTGTGAGTTAGGTTTTTACGCATGCGTGGTTTTCGGTGAAAGTAGATAGATATTGAGGTTTTTAGGGCCCGCGGGGTTGGGGTGCGGTCAGGGGGGCGGGATGCCCTAATCTGTGTCCCTTTGAGGCTCCCGATTGGAATTTAGTAATCATATTAGATTTTAAATTACACGTGGTAGCAAGTTAAAAGGGTAGGGTTCGAGGCGCAATTTATTTCCTATTAGATAGTTGTTTGTGCAATGGGGGTGTGTATCTAGTTATGTATAGCTGGTTATTATTAATCTGTTGTAGTTATGGATTTGTTTTCCTATATGTTGTTGAGGGGCTTTTAAATATTGCAGTTTCGAAAATGTTTTTTTTTTTTCTTTTTCATTTAATAAAGGTATTTTGTTCTAGTAATAATTGTAATAATACTATGAAAACATTGAAATTTAAACTCAATGTAGTTGTGAAGTTAAGTACGCTAAATAAATACCGTAGCTTTTGAAAGCCAACGTTTCCTTCACCTTTGTACCTATTAAAAAACCAGTTCATACCTCTTAACCTAAATCCGACAATAAACCTTAGCACATACAGTATACATAAAAAACTTAGAAATTCACACAATCAACTTTTCTACGGCGAAAAAACTTAAAAAAATTCTCTACTACGAAACGTACACGAAATTCAACTTAATATTACGAGTACAGTCACCAAAAGAGTTAAGTAAAACATTCATCGGTTTCTTACTAAACTTCAACTATATCGGCGACCCTCGTTACTTATCACTTTTGGTGACTGTACATGCTTAATAAACTCCACGTATGTATAGAAATAAATTGTCAATGAAAAACTATAAAGAGTGTGAGGGACATCGGCGCGCAAACTATTACCATGAATTCAGCACATGATTCTAAACCCCAGAAAAAAAAACAGCTTCTTAATACGTTTTGACCGAGTAAGTTTTGCACTTTTGTATGAAATATCTGGTCTGTTCGGAAAAAAATCTACGCTGGAGGTCTAGAATCGTTTGCGCGTTGATATCCCTCACACCGTGTATAGGGACAACGAAACTTTTTTTTTTTTGTATGGGAACTCATCAAATAACTTCTCCTGCTCTGGGCAAAGCGGGAGGGCGTCTTCTTCTTCTTTAGGGTTTTGGTTTCCGCACTTAGTCCTTCAAGTGGACCATTGTGCGTGGGCCATGGCAGCCTTCGGTGGTTATTCCAACCAGCCCACCTCCCTCCAGAAGTTGATGATGTCCCCTAGCCTGTTGAGAGCATCTGTGTAGGATCTGGGTGCTCCGAGAGTTTGTGACCTGATCTGGGTGACGCCTGTGCATTCAAAGAGCACATGCGCAACGGTTTCCTCAGCCTCCATGCAAGCCCTGCACAGAGGACTGTCCGTTATGCTTATTGTGTGGAAGTGTTTGTTTAGCGAGCAGTGTTCCGTGATGGTCCCCGTCACCAGGCGCAGGCCGTTCCTGTCCAGACGTAATAAACGGAGCGGGAAGGCGTGTCAGACTTTTACTGACTAAAGCCCACCCGTGTTCCTTCAGTTGTCTGTGTGCCAGGGCCACGGTAAACCTTTCGGACAAACCCGCGACCCCGGCAGGCATCGGATCTAACGGACCCCGTCAATATGTGCTGACAGGGGACATCGACCCTAAAGTTATTTTTTCAATATACTACACGTTCAGGTTACTGCTACGCCGCGCGCCGCTACGCCGTAGCACTACTGTCTACGACAAAAACCGGGTCCGAAAGCTATTTTTAAAATCGCCTAGAAGGTCAACGAACTGATGCTTTCTCCATCTGTAGTCAATATGGTCCGTCCACCTACATTACATAACAAGAGCCTCCTCATTGAGTGCTCTATTAAGTGTTTACAAAGAGCTTCTACGAGTAGCCTTAGTTATTGATGATGTAATGTTGGGGTCCTAAAGATCTTCAGAGATGAAACGACCAACTAAACTAAATGTGGTTTATTCAGTAACTAATTAAAATACATAAAACAGTCATCATCATCTGCCTAGTCTTTTCCCAGCTATGTGGGGTCGGCTTCCAGTCTAACCGGATGCAGCTGAATACCAGTATTTCCCATGGAGCGACTGCATATCTGACCTCCACAACCCAGTTACTGGATAATACCCCTTGGTAAGACTGGTTGTCAGACTTTCAAGCTTCTGACGACCCGTAACGTCTGTCAAAGATCCACAAAGGACATTCGGACCAACGGCTTAACGTGCTTTCCGAGCCACGGTGGGTTCTTCGTATGTAAAGATAGCCCCATCCACGGATCAACCGCGGTAAGCGTAGCTTAACCTGATCGATCGACTCGTGCGGCTGTTACTACTTAGCCACAAGCCTATCAAATGATACCTACATTTTGTATAAAGCAGTGTACCTTCTACGTAATGCATTATTAGGGAGCATAAATAGAATAGAATACTCTTTATTATGTACACCATAAAAATTACAAATATAAATGTAAAAATGTATTATTATTATTAAATATTATATTATATTATAAAATAAAACAACAACAATGATAATAACAACAACAACAATAAACAACAACAACTGTGATAATTAACAGTTGTAATCCCATTTATTTTATTCTAATAATCAGTTAGGTATATCCTGTAGGTATAGGTATCAAATGAATCCTATGCTCAGCACATGTAACAGTCAATGTATTTCTGAGTTATTTTTCTCACTGATCAATTGCAGAGACACATGTGTAAACAGTTCCCACGATCTAAACGGTACCTGAAATGTCAGATTGAGAAGATAATGGTGAAACGGTTTGTAGCCTATTTCAGCTTCACTGCTCAATTTTAATCAATCTTTTCTGCTTCTTTCATGCCAAACGTCAATCTCAATACCTAGGTATCACTTTCACACACGAAGCTTTTCTGTTTAATACCTACATGTGTTAAAAGTCAGGCCAGGCAGACAGGCAGGCAGGCAGATCATCATTACATTTAGTTTCCTTGCTCTTGTTTCATGTTTATTATTGTATATATATTATATGTAGATAATTATATGTTTTATGTATGTATGTATTTGTTGTATATGTAAATGGTACACCACTGACTACCTGCTTTATTGTCTCTCCTTCTCCCTTGAATCCATCCAAAGGGTGTCTGTAAAATATCGCTTTTTGCGATAAGACCGCCCATTGTGTCACCCTGTGTAAAATGCCTACATTTATATCTGTAATTTTTATGGTGTACATAATAAAGAGTATTCTATTCTATGCTATTCTCACTCAAGCATAATTTTGGGTCTATAGCATCAAGCAGAGGCAGAATCTTTACCTTTTAGGTACAAGTAGAGAGCATTTTCGTCATTTTTGGCTGATAGACTCCAGTGACCAGATCTTTCAATGTTTCTTAACCATCCAAATATCTCCCGATCTCCTAATACTAGCTCTGATGATAAACACCAATCCCAAATTCTCCTAACCGAACAAATACTAATCCTTCTCTCCTCACAGGTATCCTCAATCAACCGGGTGCTTCGGAACCTAGCATCCCAAAAGGAGCAAGCGGCTTCTGCGCAAAACGACAGCGTGTATGAGAAGCTAAGGATGTTCAACGGGCAAGCGGCGACGGGGTGGTGGTATCCTGGGTTACCGGCCGCACCTGCTGCGCCGGCGATACCTGCGCCATTGCCGCCTCAGCTGAATAGGACTACTGCTGAGGAGCATAAGAGAGGTTAGAATAAGATAAGAATTGATAAATTTATGGGACGCTGACCAAAATAGTATGGAATTTGGTACAGCGAGTCGATGAAACAATAAGATGGAAAAGCTATCTCACATTAGAAAAACACCTTGGCAGTGCTAAGCGCAAAAGACATCGTTGATATAGTCTTTTACAATTCTGGTTTTGACATTTTAAGAACTTGACCGACATTGAATGACTCGAAACAGGCATTTCAATCTTCGTTATAAGCCATGAAATTCGAAAGCACAAAATATTCGTTACAAACTTTTTCCATTAACAAATTGCATTCAAAAAAGTCCATCTCGATTGAATTAATCATACAGACTACACCATGTTCAATCAATATCGAAACTATTCAAAATATCTACACTAGAGCTTTCAAAACATCAAACGCGAGTTCGAAATATGAACAACGTTTTCAGTTCCAAACGTTTGTACCTAGCTCTCCTCTAGTCGAGCGGAACATGTATCGACCGGCACCTCTATCTATCGATATATCGATACGACCTGACACTGCTAGATGTTCTTTTCCTATTTCGTTTTGACGCCGTGTCGCGATTCATGCTTTTGGGGACGACACAGATGTGTAGGGCTGACACGAGTTTAAGATGGTTTAGGGATAAGATTAGATCTCGCATATTGGTCTTTACAAACTATAAAGTATTTTATTCAACCATGCACCTGAAAAGACCAGGATATACTTAGATATATATGATGAAAATAGTCATCAAGCTGAACTGCTAAGTATAAATAGTATTTTAAATGTCAGCTCCTTTCCAACTATACTTTAAATATGCATAAATACTGTCTACTGATGGGGACACTTATAAATATGTCACGGTAATCGGATTAACGACTCAAGAATATTGCAAATTATGATAATTAAAACATCACTTTAGATTAAAACTATTGGACATGCTAAATATGCTAATCCACTCTAACTGTCGGGTCAACAGAAAACACGCAGCAGATCAAATGTATTGGAAAGCAGATTATCCTCTCAATACTTAATCCTTAGACGAAACTACAAACAAGAAAACTTAAAATTGTTATCAATTTCATTAAATTAAAGTGTTAACATAATACTGTATTATCTAAGGTCCCTAATTGGCCAAAAAACAAATGAATATCATAATCAGCCTTTAACGAACCCCCTTGCTGGAACACAGGCCTCCTCTCGGTAAGAGGGAGTGGGCCCAGTGCGGGTTGGTAGATGACATAATATGTCTTTGAATTTTTAGATATGCCAGTTTCCTCACGATGTTTCATTCATAAAAAACAAATGAATGAATGTATTAAATTCTAATGGCTCTGTTTAATTATCAAAACCTAACCATATTTTCAAGGTGGTTCAATTTTTTCATATTTCTCGGGGCAGCCCTACCACCCGCTTTTCTTGGCAGGGTGGGGGTGGTACGTTGTTACCGAGTTTCTTCACAAACACCTCGCCACTGGTTGTTGTGGCCCGCCAGATTATATGCCTCTTTTGTGTTTTATTTGTGTACTTATGTTTTCTGTGTACTATGTATGTAAGAGTGTGAAATGTATTAGTATAATCTCGTTTGTGGTTGCGAGTTGCATGTTGGGTCGTATTACATAGTGATGATGGTGGTACACACGACGTCATATCAAGCTATACATTTCCAGTTTTAGCTGACCTCGCATTGTATAGGCTTTTCGTACAATGAGAAGTCAGTTTATACTGGAAATGTATAGCTTGATATGAAGTCGTGCGTAGCTAAGATGGGCTGGTCATTTTTGTTGGAAGAGTCTTGTATATTGTTTTTTGGGTAGGTATACGAAGTATGGAAGAAACAGACATGTACTCGTAGCGCTGGCCCCAAATAAATTGGGAGAAAGGCAAGAGAATCATTATGATGATGATTAAATGAAAAGTAGTCCAAAAAAACTGGCCATGGGGTCCGTACCACAAGGCAAAAAACGCCGAATAAAACACGTTTCTTGTATGGAAACCGTCGTTAATTTTTAACTCTATTTTATTTTAATTATTTGTTGTTATAGCGGCAATAGAAATACTCCCTCCATGAACATTTTAACTGTCTACCTATTACGGTTCATGAGATACAGCCCGCTGACAGACAGACGGACGGACAGCGGAGGCTTAGTAATAGGGTTCCGTTGGCACCCTTTGGCCACGGAACCCTCAAAAGTCTTTAAATAGACCATTTTTTACGTTTCTTTACTAGTTTTAGGGCCACTGTAAATATAGAAAAGCATTCCAAAAAATATTTGAATGCACTTTGAATACGAACATCGTAATGATTTACTTTTCACGACTAAAACAAACTAAAAATCCCCCAAAATCTCGCACTCACTCATTCTTCCCTAATTCGTATAAAACTACAACTACCTTCAAACTGTGTTCACTCATCTCGTGTGTCGGATGCTAATAAACCTACTCAAGTGAGAGGTCTCCTTTCAAAAATGACCTCAAGATCACAGGTCAGCTGTGAGGATTAACCCCTTGACTCCACACTCCTTCAGAATTGATGCTTCGTGCCTTGAACCTTAGGGAGGTGGAAGGAAATCAGAAGGTTCACTTGGAATGGACTGGTTTTTGTGACGAAGTTGGTTTGTCGGTGATGAGAAAATGCATAGTAACAAAGAAAATTGTAAAAGATATGAGTAGATACCTCTAAGGTGAAATTTGGTAGAAAAAAGAATTTGTTCTGATTCTTGTATCTGGAATTACAATTACAATATTACAGAAATTCCTGTACATACCTGGAAGGCAAGTAGACCCAGAAGTTTCTTGTAAAAGATTGCTTTAGTTATTAATAAGAGCACCCACTGTTGTTAAATAATTTATCCTAGTTATTATTTCAATAATCAATTTCTATTCATCTTCCACGACACTTTATTAGAAATTTATCTTTGCCGATTCAAGAAGAAATTATATCAAATACTTATGATCAAATGGAAATTTTCCAATGCCTGTACTTCTGTTTTCTATCTACTTAGTAGACTAGAAACTTTTCTTCATACTTTTCACGTGTGCGCGTTGTTTAGCCCCGCAGTACGTGACCCGAATAATATCTGACTTTGCACCGACGACGAGTCGCTGCTAAAAGAAGCCTCTTCTTCTAAGTATGTAACACGGTACCCCCGTACTTTTGTTTCGATTCAGCCTTTGCCACCATTGGTACCAACTTTCCGAGTTTTCCGAGAATTTGCTCCAACTCGGCTGAAGTTTTCATCGGGTTACGAGAGAATGATTGAACGTTATTTGAGTGTGGGTTTTCCGAGTTTGTCAAGTTTGGGAGTTAGTATTTATGAATCTTTGTTTTTTTTTACTAAGAATTCTGTTTCGGTTATCAATATTTCAACTCGCATTTCAGCTTTCATTGAATCTAAATTGCTGTTCCTAGTAAAGTTTACAGAAATTACTTCAATTTGATAGTTACGTATACACTAAATAATCGATTGTTTAAAAATACAACCAAACCAAGCGAAATCACAAAATTTTAATGACAGCTATAAAGTAACACACACAAAGACCAGACATTGCTTGCAACACTATAAAATGGCGAATGCTTTTTACACTTCAAATATTACTGTGTTGTGTATATTTGTGGAGGGTGGGCTCCGGCTTAATTAACTCGAGCAACGGCATACAGTTTTATAAATTCGATTTCGAAAGGTGCTTGGCTGAGCTAAACTTATAGCTTTGTAGCAAAATTGCAAAAAACAGCATTATAGACTCTTGAATTCATAATTTCGAATTCAAAATACTGCTTCAATGAAGGAGATCTGAGGGGGGCTAAAATGTTCACGTTATATTGAAGTAGCGAGGCAGACGATTGAGCTTATTGAAATTGTTGTTATAATACAACTATACCAAATAGGTACTACATATATGTAACGTTCATAGAAAGAACCTCACATTTTAATATAACTTTTGACAGTTTTACTTTCATAAGGAAAACGGCGAACCCCAAAAAAGGCAGTCATATAAACCTCTACGTACATAGAAATATAACCGAATATATTTTAACGGCGTATGTAAAGTACGGACCGGACCAATAGCCAGCCGTACGAATATATATGAAGGGGCAGTTTTTATTGCCCACGGCCCGTCGACCACGGCACAAATATGTTTTTACCGAAATTACGAATCCCTTTATGGTTCTGAGTTATCGTTATATTTTAATTTGAAGATTTGATGTTCCAAATGTTACAATAATAAAGCTTTATTTTCATATTCTCCGCCTGGAAATGAAGGCTCAAAACATCTCTTGTAAATGTAACTTTAATGTCATATTTCCTGAACATTTAAATTCCTCAGCTTTATCTATATCTTTACTTATTTAAAACGCAAATTTTGTAAAAGATAATTCTTAAACTGATTCCTCACGTCATTCTGATGTAGCAACTACTTTCAGACGCGTTAAGTTTCACATTTTCAACCCTTATGAATCGCAACATATGCCCACAGTTTGATATCGGGCCGCAACACATTTTTAATATTCGACGCACTGTTTTGCTCACGGTTCGGTAGCTCCACCCAATGTTTCGGAAGTATACAAAATGGAAAAAAATATAAAAACGGCCGATGTATTTTCGCACAAAAAGCTCTCGCGAGTGTGATTGACGCTCGTTGTAACAAACTACATATCTACGTGTGGCTATGCAACGTATTTTGATGTGTTACGCGTTTTTTCCAATTTTGTAGCTACTGCCTCCGCTGTACCTATGCTTTTTCTGGTTGACTGGTAGAAAATGCCTCAGGCATTAAGTTCGCCTTTGTACAGTATTTTTTTACTTGTGCATGAAGTTTTAATAAATAAATAAATAGATAGTGTGGTAGATACAATTTTGTATGGTTAGTTTTTTGTATTGGTTTAGTCAGGATTAGTTTTGCTTTGAATCTTGCATGTCTTTGCTTCGGTTTATACTTTGTAAGTCCACCTTATTTTAAAGATCCAATCAACTTCAGAATTCTTAAACGCACACCTGTCTACTGTTCATTTTAGCTGTCAGACGAAGTCTATTTTCTCATTTTTGTCCCATGTACTCTCTCTCTCTCTTCTTAACTTTAGTCCCACATGTTGGTCGGATCGGTTTTCCTAGTTGGTTTTCTCATTTCAGTTCGCCCTGCTTTTCACTTGGTTTTCACAGAATGTAAATGAAGCCGGATCTTGGAATTTAATAAATAAAAAACTACACACCATCAATTATTAAGTCCTGAAAAACTAGTAACAAAAACAAACAATAGTCTATGTGTGTCTAATCCAACGAACCACACAAAATTGTCCAATATTTGCCCAGTGGAACATGGCACAAATAATTGGACAAATTGTTTGTGTGTCGCTCTCTGATATACGTGCACACAATAGAATTAGCACAGTGGTGCGGAGACAAACATGCTGGCCACAATGGTTGGCGCTAATCGATCGCTAATATACTTGACGATCTTGGAACGATAATTGATTTGGGTTATTCGTATTAAGGTTACGATGGTGATTATGGCAATGTTTGGTAAAAATTATAAACTTGCTTACCTATTATAGAATGCGTAGATAGATATTTTTATTAATAATACAAAAAAAAATATCTGCTGTTCTAATAAATACATTTTATCATCACCTTTGCTTTTTTTTTCTAGAATAAATAATGTTGATCGATTAAAGGAGAATGCCCACTTAAGTGTTTAGCGATGACTTATGAGTTTATGACTATGCTAATGTGTATGTTTTGAGATCAAAACAGAAAACAAAAACCTCCTAAATTTCATAACTGACGTTGATATTTCACACTATCGGTTAACGACCGAGCCTTATTTTTATTTCTCCACGAAACTGACTTCGCTGAAACCAAAACCGTCCATGAAATATCAACGGCGACAAAATTTGAATCATTCTAAACGTACACAACAGATCCAGTTAGGTATGAACTGGAAACAAATATTTGCTGTTGGCAAGCCAGTGACGCTCTGCGGCCGCTGGCAAATCATTCAAGTTTATACTTGTTGTACACGCAGTTGTACTCCATGCAATTTGTTTCAATCATATTCTAAATTGTAAAGCAAAAAAGCCTTTGCATACAGTAATAGCTGAAAGCTTTCGGTGTAAAGCCCTGTTCATGGCTTCGGGTGATGCGATTTTCGTCAAGCCACACGTTCGCACGTTTTCTGTTTTCGTCTGTCGCTCTGCAAGTCGCATCTCGATGACTCGTGGCATGCCCTAAACAACTTCTTTCATTTATTTCCTCCGCAGTCGCTGGCGCAAGACGCGTGTCGCTTGAGCTTATAGCTCGTAGCCAAGGGGTAATTCGGCAATGATAGTCGCTTGAAACTTCACTCGAGACATTAAGCTTCTATAAAACCACATAAACAGTATATATATTAAAACCATTTAAAAGAAAAAAGTCCCAGGTGTCACCACCGACCCGATAACAAAAACTATCAATATCGAACTACCGCTCAAAGTTGAGTACTCTTGAAGCAGTTAGTGTGAAACAATGTCTTTTTTTATTCAGTTCCCAAAGTGGTTTCCCGTCAAGTGGAGTTTTGTAATTGACTTTAACATGTAAAGTGTTCTCGTTAGTCGAAACACGTGTTTGAGATTGTATTACAGCGCAATTATGCGTTTAGTAGCGTGAATCACTCATTCAGTAATAAACGGTGATTGTAATTGATCGTTTTGTGAAATGAAAAAGGGATTTTGAACTGGATTGCGTCGATTTGAAACACTGGGCCGTGGTGGAAATTAATAATTATAAAATTGTGTTTTGATCATAGCATATATTTAAGGTTTAGTAACTTTTAAGTTTGAATTGTATATGTCGCACATGGATTATTGAATCCGCTGTTTTGTGTAACCGCTGTCTGTTTTACTAAACAGCTCCGTTATGTAAAATGGCATGCAACAACGCAATGACAATCCAGCTGAACGTTGTTCAGCTGGATTGCCATTGCGTTACATTTACAAAACTGCTACCCACGTTTAGACGTAATGCAGAATGGCTTATCTGCATTCACAATAAGTGTTTGATTTGGCTTCTAAATTAAAAGTTCTATTGTCGCATCAATTGGGTTAGGTTAGAACTGTGGCAGACCGCGCGCGAGCCGAGTGAGCGTAGCGAGCGTTGCCGTGGTAACGGCCGGCGCGGCGAGCGCTGCTTCCAATTTGTTCGCAGTTATTGGGCTATTTAGTACTTTTAGGACAGACTTTCATAAAACTGATAAAATTGACCTTAAAATCGCTGTTTACACTTAAGTCATTTTCACTCATATTACTCGTTTTATTTATTTATGTTTCGGAAGCTAATGTTGTTATGACACACAGAGCCACAAGCGACTAAATACAATTTGACGTTTCATTTCACGCTGTTTTACATAATCGTCTCGACTCTAATCGTTGACCCACTGCATTGATAAATGTAAAACGTTTATGCAATTCTGCATGCTAATGTTCAGTAATTATGGAAAATCACTAAACTTCGTTCAGCTGTTTTACATAACGGAACTTTTTTGTAAAAAAGCTAGCGGTTATGTAAAACAGCGGATTCGACAATCCATTAGCTCAGATCTACTAGACCGAAATTTCGAAATAATCCCTTTATTAACTAGACGTGAAAAAAAGCTTATAAAAACTAACCAGAGTTAGGTACCAATCAAGGCCCTAAAGTTTAAGAACGCACTTATGATATCCAAAAACAGTATGTACAAAAACCAAACTGTAGAACACTAAACTTTATTCATTCCAACATGGAATAAAGAAATTTATCCGAATTGGCCCCACTTGAAGCAACAATAATAAAAACAGGACCTTATCAGCCCCACGCTAAGTCATTCAGATGGCCACGTCGAGGACATTTAGTGACCGGTTGATTACAAAACAAGCAAATCTATCTTGACCCCTAGTGTCCCCAGACGGTCCTCAAACGTATTAGATGAGCAGTACATTTGCCCCCATATGGGGCCAAACTTAATTGGCTATGATCGTGTCTCCATTTGGGCGTGGATATTAAAGTATTTGGGATTAATTTGGCGAATTAAATAATTCCCAAATTAATCCCAAGTACATTTGACGTAAGAACACGCCCCTAACTAAGATAATACATTAATCTACTCTTAGTTAGGGGCGTAAATTTTGTCTGTAAGTAGTACCTATGCTAAGGAAGAAACAAAAATTGATTAGTGTTTCCCCAAATTCAAGAGTCATAACTGTGTAAAATCCTGAAGAAATTGAAAATTCGCTCTCAATCTTTTTCAAATTGCTGCTTACCTCGGTAAAGAACCTTGAAACAAGTCATTATGTATATTTCCACGTGGCGAAGTATAAAGAAATGTATCCAGCAGAACATTTATTCGCGGAAGCGTGGCGAATTAGGCGGATTGCGCCTTGTCCAGCCGCAGAGAGCTTGTTCTTGAGGACGTGTCGTAAAACCCGAGCGGACGCGATTTTTATACTTTGTAACGTTTTCAACATAAATTAGAAGATTTTAAAATTCGAATTGAATTTTTACTGATTATATTATTGATGCACTCGCCTTCATAATTTTATTTTGTATTATTTTGTATTATTATTATTATTCAGTTACATTGATAAATAGATTTGCGAAATTTTGCTTTTTGCAGTGGTCTTTTAAAATGAACGGGTTATCCTATTCTGTAAGGAGATCTAGTTATTTATGTGACTCTTAAGGAACAGGAAGTGAATTTAACTTGGACTGGCATATCATAAAAATATTTTTATAAAAATTGCTAATAACCAAATGAGCTCTTCCCGCTTGTCACTCGGCCTGCTTGGTTGAGTGACAGTATCGATCTCACATAATCGCGCGCCGGCAATCGGCCCCACCTACGACCGTCGCGTTTCGCCCCGATAACTCCAATTCCGCTTTATCTCCCCGACTGCCGACTTTCTTCACTCCCTTTGTGATTATTTTCTCCAATTTTTTTCCACCGCCCCCACTTTTATTTCGTTCCTTTTCTTATTTTCTTACTACTATTATTTTCTCTTATGTATTTTTCGTGTTTCATCCCGCCCTTCGAGGCCTTCTCTCGGATAGAGGAAGTTTTTTCTTCGATCATTTGTAGGTCGTTATTGGTGGAATTGTGGTAAGTACAGTCGTCGACGGAATTGATTTTTTTAATGAATACCCCTCCTTTATGTTCTTTGGGAAACGGTAATAAATACTTAATGAAAACGTTGATTGATAAGATAAAAATAATATTGGTGTGACAAAGGAATGATTTCAGTCCATTTATAAATAAACGTTAATTGAAGAAAAGTTTGCCTATCTTAGTAACTCTTTTTTGTTAATAGAGTTTTAACTGTGAAATATGCGGTAAGATTAACTTGGGTTTCCTCAATTTTAACACGGGTATACCGTAGTAGATACTTGTGTATTTTGTTGAAAGCCCTTGTAACCCAAATACATATTTTTTAGGCACAACAAATTATTCCACCAAATAATGACCCAAGTTCGCGTCAAAATAAAACAAATCGCTCGTTTGTAAACACAACCTCATTAGAGGTGTCGTTGTCCTAAGGGCGAGCACACACTGTCGCCGGCGACATGCGATCAATCAAAATTGTCAACCGATCGGAAAGCCCGCCACGTTTCGCTGAGCGAATGTCGTGCATCAATCATGTTTCGAGTGCGACGTTTACAGCGAGTGTGTTACAATTTTGTCGTTTTTATGTTACCTTTGTGCCTAATCGAGTTTGGGTTGGTTTAGATTAAATCTAAAATTCTATTTTGAATGTTTGTTTTATTAAATAGACTCGCTTTTGACCAATATCTCGCCTGATGGTAAAAGATGATGCCGTCAATGATCGTGCACGCTTGTATAGACTTTACCCGTTCCTTCAACAAATCAGATGCGAAGGTATTCTTCGAATCTCGACAGGCAAATGTCATACCTTCTCTTCTCTACTCAAACCTTGTTCTGATTCGAGATTTATTTATGATTGAGCAACGTCCCAGAATACGAGTCTCAAAGTATATTGTGCCGTTTATATTTCAGGCTCATATATTTCTTACGTGACTTTCTCAATTAGATTAATTATTTTTTGGTAGTCAATAAAACCAAACCGCACATTATTAATTAAAAAATGTGCTTGACTCATTAAGTTATCTGAGAGGTCTGGGACATTTGGCTCCAAGTATATTTTTACTCACAGTCACGCAATGTTAACTTCCATTACTTATATTGGCTGTACGCCCACATAACATCGGTGTATCATCAGAAAAATGTGACAGATTGCCTAACAGTACGTCCATTGAGCGGACTCAGTAACCCGTGCGCACATTACCGACCCGGGAATCGAACCCCGGACTCAAGTGCTCCGACCATAAAGCAAATTAATCAATTAGCTGGAGGCATGTCGACAACATTACGAGTAACGTTTAATTTCGCTATCACCCTAACTTTGAGGGTAGTAAACAACCGGGGTAACTTGGTCCCTGCGTTCATATTTTTTTTTCATTGTATGGGGTCAAGATGACTGGTTTACATGTAATTTTTCTGAGGGGTAATTTTGTGCAATACTATGCTGACGCATTTGCTTGATAGTCGTCGAGTGCGACGTTTTGTTCGACTGCTTTGTTGATAGATTCTGATGAAGAGTTTCTTTTATGTTAACCATTTTGTTGGTGACTCCAGCTTTGAAGACTTGAGAGCCCATTTGAAAGGTCCCGCTCATTGTCTATTAAGAGAGAAAATTTACGTGGAAGGAGTATGGGACACACCCGGAAGAATACCAACCATCTTGATTTACCATTTAAAAAATTTGTTGTTTTCCTAAACATATGGGAGTATCCGGAATAATATGAATATTTCTACTTCCCGAAAATATACCGTAGTTTAATTTCGACAGCTTCAAACTCTTAATCCGTCACTTTCATTATTGAAAACTGACGTTATAGTCTTCCTAAATATTGTCTCTTAGTTTGGTAGCCATTTACAAAATTAAAATGTTTTAACCAAACTTCCTTCTCCAGCAGATGCCCTGCAATCGGAGGCTGGATCAGACGGCAATAGTGAACATGCATCATCAGGAGACGAAGACTCGCAGATGAGGCTACGGCTCAAGAGGAAACTACAAAGGAACCGGACCTCCTTCACCAATGACCAGATAGATAGCCTTGAGAAAGGTAAGATTATACTAGAATTTATTGGAACTCTCTTTAGTAAGGGCTAAGTTTTGTTTCAAAAGCATCTGTGTAATTCGTGTTGTATCATCCACGCTTGCTCAAAGATTGATGGTTTGATCTTCTTAGTTTACAAATTAACTAACTAGACAAATTGTTATTTTAGTTTAAAGTAGAGGGTAATGTTTTCAATGCACACCTCATTCAACTTCATCATGATCAACTTTGACAGCTTTCTAACTGCTAAGTAGTTTCATTTCAATTTGTTTCTTTCCCAAAATTGTCTTATTTTTGTATTATTTTACTTCAGTGGGTTGAGTTCTAAATAGCTTATTTTCAGTAATCATTATTTTGGCTTTTTCATTTTGTTTGTCGACGTTTCATTATTCTAATAATTCCTTATCATCTCAAACAGTCAAAAATTCACTCGCAGTCACATCCCCAAATCCATCTACCTTCCCTGCACCAGTCAATAAGTCCCTGGAGCCTTCATAAACCTATTTCCCAATGTCCTTTTCATCTTATTTATTGTTTGCAATAACACGGTTATTAGTAAGTAAATAAATATAGTCCCCTGATGTTTGTCTTGCTCTCGGACGGTGGCAGTGGGCCCAATTATTGATGTCGCGCTGTTAATCTTACTTATTCTGTTTGTTTGTGTATGTTTGCTCTCTCATATCGTATTGGTTTATTGCCTTAGTGATTGAGAGGTCTTTATTGGGTTGGACCTATATTTTGATTTTTGGGTTGTGATAATTTGACTTGTGATATTCGAATTTGTTTGAAATGAGAAATAGGGGGTTTGACTAAGATTTTTCTTTTTTTTTTTCTCTAGAATGGTTGTTTTTTCCATTCTTTGTGTAAAAAGCCAATTCCTTCGTGATGATTATATAAGTTTCAATCGTTTTCTCCATCGTTGTCAATATTTTAGTGTCGTTTGAATGCATAGATTTCTGATACTTCTTGTTGTTAGTTTTGACTTTTTAGATTGTTATCCCTCTGTATGATGAATAACCAAAATGCCCCACAGCTTTGACAACTAAGATAACTATTATGCTCTCAAAGAGACGCTACAATGATATTAACCACATTTTCTTTTACAACAGAATTCGAGCGCACGCACTACCCGGACGTGTTTGCGCGGGAAAGACTGGCAGAAAAGATTGGATTGCCTGAGGCACGTATCCAGGTAAAATAAAATCCAGTTTACACCGCGGTGTGGTGGCTGTATTGATACGTCATCGTTAACCAGTAACTTTGAACTATTGACTAACATTGCGTCTAACTACAAGGGGCTCGTGGTTAAGTTATAACAGCTGCATGGGTCGATCAGGTTAAGCTACGCTTGCCGTGGTTGGTCCATGGATGGGTGACCATCTTTACATAACGTTTCCTCCATGCCTCGGAAAGCACGTTAAGCCGTTAGTCCCGGCTGTCATTCGTGGATCTTTGACAGTCGTTACAGGTCGTCAGAAGCCCGAAAGCCTGACAACTAGTCTTACTAAGGGGTATCGTATTACCCAGTTATTGGGTTGTGGAGGTCAGATAGGCATTCGCTCCATGTACTGGTATACAGCTGCATTTGGTGAGACTGGACGCCGGCCCCTACATAGTTGGGATAAGGCTAGGTAGATGTTGATGCGTCTAACTACGAAAGAGCGACTTTTAATAAATAGTCAGAACATTTTAGTACCTACTAATCGGTGTAGGAAAGATTGCGATTAAGTAGGTACCTATAGCTGTTACTTAAACGAGAAATAACCATTTTATCTGAAACTTAAACGGGACTTAAACGAGAAATAACCATTTTATCAGGGTCAAAAATTCATCTAGAAAATTACATAACTGGAAAAACAGAACACTGCTAGAAAAATACAAATTGGTACTATTTTATTTAACAAACGTTTCGGTAGAGTTTCGATAGTCATATTAGCGATATTCTATAGAGCTTGTACGGACCATAAAATCCAACAGAACATTTTACTACCTACATCGTTGAAACAGATTTAAATAAAATCTCACAAAAATCGGACAAGGGCTTTATTGGGGATGCGCTCATAAGGGCCTGTTTACACTGTCTGTTTGCGTAGCTACCCAGTATGTAGATGCGTCTTCAGTAAACAGGTTAAAAAAACAAGGGTGGGTTAATATTATAGCCAGAGTATGTACCTACTTATTACATAGCAAAAGTAAATATTTTGGGAAAACTTTGTCGGTAATATAACCAACATTGTTTTTATTGTTTGAATTTTTCAACGGACCATGTTTGTATTACTAGGGTTGTTTGACTGTTTGCTTATCATTAATGTGGAGTAATTAATAAGAGTAATATTACTTTAGTTCGGTATGTGTGATTTTTTGGTAATGTATTCCATTTTCGGGGAAGGTAAATATTTTTTTTGCGAATGAACGAGGTTGAATCGTGAATTATTCAATATTTTCCGTAGACACAGACGTAATGAATTAATTATTGTTTTTGGTGTGGTAGTTCAACAATGCGGGTATTCATTTATTTATTGCAGCGGGAGAAAATTAACTTTAATGCCAACTTGAATTCAACTGGTAAATTTTGTGAAAATCTCACCGTAAAAACTTAGGTAAAATGAGCTTGACGTGAACTGTCATTTCACCTGTTGCTAGGGATTGTCACCATTGACAGTTCACTTCAAGATCTCTTCACCACTTCACTTCTTCGAACTTCTTACGCAGGATGGAGATAGGCTAGGCATAACTCTAAAATGATTTAGATATTAAAAATCTTACCCCATGGAACAATGTACGGTAAATAATGTTCTATTCCACTTAACGCGACGCATTTACTGTTACCAACAGTTTAAAAAGTCGTTTATCAAAGTGTTGAAAACTTGGCGCAAGTTTTATAATGGTCTAATGTGATTTTGACTGCAAACCTTTTAAGTTTTCAACCTCTTTGCTGATAAGGCCATAAATCGAATTAAAATAAAGTGCAACTTTTTGATCGAGTTACACTGAAATGTATTTAGGTGTACGTTCATTTGTTTGCATTATGTCTTACGTTATTAGTTATGTTACTATTTAAAACATAGATATTAATTATTAAAAAAATAACTTATTTTCAAAACAATATTCGCCAGCGACACGCTAAGAAGAAAATGATTTGTAATATGGAGGAGAGTTACAATAACAGCAAAACCTCTTTCTACATGAATGTAAAACCTTTTAGTGTAGTCTTGTCAGTACTAGGTATCTAAATAGGTACTAGTAGGTACCTACACATTTCTATTAGCATTCATTAAGTTTTCCGCATAAAAACGGGATGTGCAGACAAGTGCAGACGCGGCTTTAGCATTAAAATAACCAACCAATATGAATAGTCTTGTCTAAATATTAGTTTTAAATCAAATTCCATTAGATACCAAAATATTATATTCATTCACATTTCCCAAAAATAAATATACAAAAATAACACACGAAGCGTCAAAGTAAAAGAAAAGAATATTAATTCGGGTAGCAGCAGACACAAAAAACTAAAACTTGAGTGAAACATGAAAAGTACGAAAGTTCCAACGCCGGAGTTTTCTTGTTCTCTGAGAGAAAGTAAAAAAAAAAAACAAGATGGCGGCGGTGGTCGACATTGTTTTCAGCGGGAGTCAGGGCTAAGCTGTTACATTAACCTCTCGTCTCGGCCTTAGTTAACATTCGTGGGGTGCTATCACATAGCACGGTCAACAAGTACTTGGCAAGGCTGTATGGATGTACGTTAGTGATGGTGTGGACGTTTTGTTTGAGCCTTTTTGCGGGTAATAGCGGTTTTTGACTGAGTGATGACTTTGCTTTTCTATGAGAGAAGCCCGATTAAGTCGGTACTAGTAAATGCTTCGATCATATACGCTGTGTCTGCTGAAGTTACAGAGCTAATTATTTGTGAACGATAAAATATTTGTTTTTATATATGAAAAGGCAACTTCTAACAACTAGAGAGGGACGCATGATTTTAACAATGCAAAAAAAGTAAGCACAAAATATGAATTAATCAGTTAATCCAGAGATAATAAACAGTTTCATAAAAGCTCTACCGCACCTTACTTATATGAAAAAAGTTATAAAGTTCCTACCCTGCAAAGTTTTCGTAATGTTCCCCAAACATGAAAATAAATACCCGGAGTGGGGGCAATATCAAACGCAAAACACAGCCCTGTACGTTATCACTAGATGCTCAGTTCAAGCTTCATTGAACTCTAAGTATGTGGCACAAAGTCCCATTTCCCTTGCATAGTCAAAGAGCTAGGCTTTCAAGGAGTAGCGTGAACACAAATTGGAATTCGGCGGGACCCCACGTGTTGCGGGGTTCAAGGCTGTGTCAAACGATGGAAGGTTTATAGTGCAACCATGATGACACTGAATTAGAAGGATTAATCTGAAGATATTTTTTGTGATTAGGGTCCTACCTGGACCCTAATCACAAAACTATTGTATAAACATCAGAAAAGAAACACACATTTCATTTAATAAACTTACTTATATTATTTTCAATTCACTTTCAACTGCAAAAGCAGTCGACGTACTGAGCGTACAACAAAAAAACTCGGCATACATTAACTATCGAAGTCGCAATTTATAACTTACTAAATTTAAAATTTCACAATAAAATATTATGAGAATTATCCTGAATTTTTTCCACGTGGCCACAGTTACAATAGCTGGCGGGGTGAGGTATCGATCCTGGGGCCTACAGGAAGCGGGGGTGCGTTTCCGGCCGCGAGGGAGGGACGATGTTTTGAAAAATTGGCACCCATTGCCGCACACAAACATTTTTACTATTAAAACAAGCCAAATTCTATTCTATTATTTCCACAATAAGGTGGAATTAGGAATAGCGGTTAAAAGCCTTGAGTAAGTGTAGAGATTTCGTGGTGTTAGAAATGTGTTCTGATTTATCTTATTTTTGCGTTTTTGTGCCGTTTGAGTAATGTCCGTTTAGTCGGTTAAATATCGGATTTTTATTTAAAAATTATTAAATGTAAAAACTATTATAAAACAGTCGCTGACTCCTGAACTAGGCGACCAAACAATTAATATAAAATTGCCAGATTGCATTTTGATAACACTAAACTTGTTAAACTAATTATTTAACACTTCAAATCAAATTATATCAGAACGGAATAACGGTTTCAGTGACAAATAAAAACAACACGTCATAATCACGACATTTCTGTTACAAATCCTACATTAAAGCCGGGCTTTCACAACACAAGCCCACTACTACACTAATTAGCTAACTTCACTAAACGTACTAAAACAACCTGCAATTAAAACAGTAACAACACGAAAACTAATAAATTAAAATACATCATACTATATTAATAAGAGCGCAATTCACAAGCAAAAACAATTACGGTTCGCAACTCGTTGGTTGTGTAACCAAATTATGGGAAATCCCATTTGGTAAGGAACCCTCGGTAACTTTATTTTCATCCCAACTATGAGGGTAGGAGAACAATTTGTAAAAGGCCACGGGAAATAGCTGAGAGGCGGGAAAAAGGCCTGTCATCGCTGTCAGGGCGGAATATCTATAGATGGCGGGAAAAAATGAGGCACGTCACTATATTTTAGCGAGACGTAAGGCTAGGGACAGAAGTCCGAGGGCGATTTGTAGGGGTTAGAAAAAGAAAAGTGTAATTTTTTTGTGTGACTAAGTAATCTTGCCTTTTCTGTTTCCTAGCAGCCAGTCAAACAGGTAAAAGTTTCTTTTAATTAACTACAGAAAAAGAAGTCGGTTTTTCCACTTATTCAGACGGTTAATTTGTGCTTTTTGATAATTAATTAATTATATTTAACGTGGCATCGTAAAAGTGAATTCTACGTAGCATTAATAATTCGCCATCATTATTTAATTTGTGTGTTGATTACCTCCATTATGTGCTGGGTAAAACTGAAATTATGCATGAACATGAACTATAGCTCTATCGGTAATTTGGTAATACATTTTAGCACAGTAAACTGGATAGATCATTATTATTTTTAACCAATTTAAAAAAAAGAGGAGGTTCTCAATTAGAACTGTGTTTTTTTTTAATATGTTTTAGCTCATAACTTTTTTCTGGGTGAACCGATTTGGATGATTCTTTTTTATTTGAAAGCTGGTGCTTCACATGTGGTCCCATTTTAATTTGATCAAGTTCTGACCAGTAGTTTTTGAGTTATCCTTAATACTGCGTATTTTTTCCACGTAGTTTATATTGATGATGTTTTTATAATTTCGTGTCACTGTTATTTACATATCAAGTAGTTGTATACGAATTTGTGTGGGGTAGGTACCGCAACTAAAAAGTGAAAAATAAAAACTTTTTTACAAAAAACAACTGACTTTTAAAAGAAACACTAAAAACGTGAAAAATAACTTTAATTTCGGAAGTCGGTGTCGTTGATTTTGTATTTTCATTTTTGGCCACCGACTTCCGAAATTAAAGTAATTTTTCACGTTTTAAGTGTTTCTTTTGGAAGTCAGTTGTTTTTTGTAAAAAAGTTTTTATGTTTCCTGTTAACAATAAAATAGGTAGTTGGTTATAAGTTTTTAACGAAGGAAAAACTAATTAAAGTTAAGCAAATGTTGAAATCAAATATTAACCTACCTCCGTTCTTACAAAAGTTCTTAATAACTAGAATGGAAAAAAAATTGTCGTCTATTTGTAAAACATCTATCAAAATTAGTAACGAATGTTACAATTGAAACGCTCTTAACTACAATCTACTATCAAGTGGGTGACTTTAGCGTACAATTCGTAAGTGTACACCCGGCCTTTTCCGCCCCTCGGCTTGGTTCGCGAGCCCCAATAAAATATTGTCGGCAACATTCTGGCCATTCTGTAGGAGACCGGAGCAATAATATTATGACATATTGCCTCCACAACCTCTTTGAACGATTTTTTTTTCTGTGAAATAACGCGCTTATATTTTATTTAGAGAAAGTACATCGTTGGTTTTGGTGAATTATTTGCTGATTTATTTCACCGATGTGTTACTAAGAGATAAATCAATCCCATGTTGTTTTATTTTATAACAAATAATTACTTATCCCTAAAATCTAGATACTCACTATTTTATCTTAGACATTCCAGTCAACTAGAAAAACATAACTACAGAAAAAAAAGGCTATCCCTACGAAAGTGTGTCAGCCCTTACCGCCTAATAGATCTAACAAGAAACTAACATACCTATGTACTCGAGAATTACATAGGTGTTACACTATGCACAATAGTGGCAAGTCCGCCTTTACAAAGCGCGGGAACGCTTCGGGCGCCATATTGTCGTCGCCATGGCTGCCGGCGGAAGTGGCGCGCACGTGAGGGCTGCTTCCGGAGCCGCGTTCCGTTTCACGCAGTTCAATGTCACAATATAGCGTCCACGCTCCGTTTGTTTTAATTGTTTAGATGTTTAGACTTTAGTTACAACATGGGATTTGGTTTTTGAAGTCTTGTTTTAAGATGAGCCGTTGAGTGATTTTAATAGATTGCATGGACTGCGGTTAACTGGGTAGTAGTTTTGTAAATCTAACTCAGCAAATAAGATAGAATGAGGATTTTTTTTTACCCAGTAAATGCTCTAACAAGAAAAACACTGTAGGTACTGTAATATGGATTATACTCCATTCTAACTAGATTAAAATCACGTACCTACCTATAGCTACATAAACATCGATAATGTACCTATTCTTGTAAGACTATAACACCTAATGTACCTAAAGGGTGCCAACGGGACCATAGGTCCATTAGGGTAGTAATAGTACTAAGCCTCCGCTGTTCTTCCATCTGTCTGTCAGCGGGTTGTATCTCATGACAATAATAGGTAGACAGTTGAAATTTTCAGTGTGTATTTTTATTGCCGCTATGATAAAAATTAAAAGGGGTTCCCATACAAGAAAAGTGTTTAAAAAAATGTAATGTTAAATATTGTACGGTGGTACGGAACCCTTCGTGTGCGAGTCGGACTCCCACTTGACCGGTTTTTTTCCTTATAGTATCTCCATGCTTCAGTCGGCTTCGATTCCAATCAGATCAAACGGAATACCAAAATTCTCATCCTCATTTTTATCTCCAACAGGTCTGGTTTTCTAACCGGCGAGCGAAGTGGCGTCGCGAAGAAAAATTACGGAGTCAAAGACGTGATGCACCAGCCGCTTCACCTCCTGCGCCTCCCACGCCAAGGATACCACTCAATGGGGGCTTCAACTCTATGTACAGCCCCATACCGCAACCCATCGCTACTATGGGGGAGTCTTATAGGTACGTAGCTGACAATTACATAAGTACCTACATACACACAGATGATAATCATTACTATATTTTTAGGTTCGTCGAAGTCGGGTAAAATGGTAATCTTTAAGGACAGAAGTTACCTATTTTTCGATGTGGTGTTGATTTTTTTGGCTGTAAGGAATGTGTAGCATTGTAAAGAAATTAACATGATTGCATTTTATTTTTTACTGCTTATAAAATCTTAGAAATGTTGGCCCCGCGAAGTCCTGTCATTGTGTTATTAAGTAGATGTCTAACTAAAAACTAAAAGAAAGAAATCACCAATATAAAAAATATCAAAAATAAAAATCTGTTCACATGAGTATGGTATCGCCATCTATCATCGAGCAGCGACACTAATTAAATTGCGCGCGAAATCGAGCGGCAAAGGTCGCGCCTCCTTGCGTTTCCCGCCAATGCACCGAGACGCTACGAACGAAGGTCGGCCGACTTTCCACACCGATTGATTTTTAATAGTGAACTGCGAGTTTTAGCTTTCGTCCCAGAGCAAATTAACTTAGTGGAACAAGAATTACTAGTAGTTCAATCCACCGGGAATGTTTTTGCTTTCTATACTAACTTTTATTTTATTTTGCTTCATGTTCATCTTTGGTTGTATGATAATATAATATTTGATTGGTCCTTTTCTTTTGCTTGATAAAACAAGTTAGTTAGGTAAAGTATCAGTTGAAACATTTTGGTAGGTTACATCATAAAAAAGTTGTCTTCTTTTTAAACGCAAAAGTAACTTATTAGTCAGTCATAAAGTCAAACAACATAAACATTGCAAATCAACTACACATTCAGCTGCAAACGTCAATACAGCTACAAAACCGCTTCTTTATAATTTTTCTTTTATTTTTTATTTTATTTGCCTTCAATATTTTTCACTGTGTACGACATTGACAGTGCGCTTGGTTCAAACAGTGCAATGTCGGGTGGATTGACTTCGTCGTGCCTGCAGCAGCGGGATGGCGGGTACCCTTACATGTTTGGCGATGTGTTGGGTAGTGGAGGCTACTCGAGAGCGCCGGCGGCACATCAGCAGCATCCAGCGTATTCACAGCCGCAGGGAACCTCTGGCACTGGTGAGTTTGACTTTATAAATAATTTTTATCTTTTAATTTTGTTGCATTAGTTCTTTTGTAATTAGATGATCCATAGACCACGTCGTCTACATACATAGTTAAAGAAATTAAAAAGGCGTTGCCTCGAAACATTTATGGTTGTTGCTTCGGAAATTTAATGATAATAATAACCTTTTTTTACGATAACTTGTAATTCCTCTCACTAACAAAATACAAAAACGCTACAAAGTCCACGCAACTGGCACGAGAAGCTTTGGAAAATATTTACCAACTTCGTAATAAAATGTAAAAAAAATGCCGAGTCAAGAGCAAGGGGCGTCTGGCTCACAAGACCGCGACATGATGGGGGAAACAAAAAAAAGAGAAAAGGAAAAATAGGTATTCATGCTCCGATTGGATTTGCCGTTGTCTGTTCCTTACAAATAGCTTTTAAATTGATTTTGTTAATAGATAGTTGGAATGGGAGAATATAAAATACATTGAATACAGCTTTCTAAATTAAACTAGATTCCTTAAACAAAACGTCTCTAAACAGCAGGAGTGTAAATTTATTAGTCAGAAAAAGACTAAGCCGGTGAGGGAATGCCATTGTTTTAAAAAGCCGTAACTTTTCCATTTGGTATTATATATCACGCGGCGGACATTTTTAGCCTTAGGTGGCGGAAAGCGGTATGAATTATTGTTGTTTGGGGCGTTTCGCGGCATTGTTCGTCTGCCGAGTTTCCAGCACCAACCGCGAACAAAAGAGTTTTTCACAATTCAAAATGCACGCTCTCGTTTCATTTACTCTTTTGCGCTCTCGACGGGTGCATTTCCAGCTTCGTGCGGTATTAAATAATGCGGATTTGTTCTACTTTTCACTTTTTGGCTCCGATTCTTTTACGAATTCAGCGGGTATGAGGTATTTTTCATTACAGTCTGAGTCCGAGATTATTTTTTTTAATGAAAATACGTGGTATGGAATATTCTTTTCACCTCAGCACCTCAAACAAGCAGGTTTTGCTGTTTAAAGACAGTGAGCAAAATTCAATTTTACTGCGAGCGTGAGACCAAGTAACTTCTTAATAAATATTTTTAATGCCGAGAACTGTCCTGGGTCTACTCACAAAATTCGAAAGATTCGAACTTCACTTTATTCTGTCACTTTCACTTCGATACGAAAGAAGCGAGAGATAGAAACAAGTCGTTTTGAAGTTCGATTTTCAAATTCCATACCTAGTAGGCCCAAAAGAGAAACAAACAATAAAACTTTCGGATACACATATAAGCGTAAAATTGCATAATCTGTTAAGGTTTTAAATGTAATTAGTTTTGTGATATTATTTGTTTTACAAATATACATGTGGTTTCATATTTACCATGTTGTATGTTTTTACCTTTAGTTAATCTGTTCTCGCTGTTGAGGTGAAAAGTTGTATGTATTACACGAGACCAAAGTTATTTGCATTTCGTCTCTTTGAATCCCTTGCTGCGGTCAGGATTCTAACCTAGAAGCACTCGCTACGCTCGTGATACAATTATATAATCTTTCGCTTACTCGGGATTCAAAATCAACACTCCCACCAAAAACTAACTTTGCTCTCTTGTTTCACAAATAGCTATTGTTCGGACGAATCAAGTTTAGTCACGAAATTGCAAAAAAATTAAATAACTCCCAAACATTTCGTACAATCATATTAACATACAAATCACCAATAAACGTTGGCAAGTTCGCCAGTGTCATAAACATGAGGGCACAGTCACAAACCATTGACTAAACGAGTCTCACAGGAGCTGTTTAGAGGCGATAATAACGTGTAATGAATGTAAACGGTGTTACCCCTTTACTAACGCCGCCGGCGCGCGGTGCGGGCGGAACGGAAAACTGTTATCGGGCGGCCACACGCGCGGGGGCCAGCCGATCGAAATAAGGGCTTCATAAATCTAGACGGCCAGCATATTTGTGATGTCGTTTACAACGTATGTATTATGTACGATAATAATATATATCGGGGCCGCTATTGTTGGAGGGTTAAGCTGGAATTAGTGAACAAAACAAAATAAATATAGTTTTAACTCGTCTCAAAAAGAAGAAATTGAAAATAAATTCGCGGGCTTTGCACACCCTTGAGATAGTGACCTCGAACACAGTTACTTAGGTCAAAAATTATTTTTATAGTATAATATAATAAGTATATTGGTTAGTTTTTAAGTAGCATGTAACAATAGTCAAACATGGGCAATTTAATGCTATCATGCTATGCTGCACTCTCTACGATTCCGTCATAGTTTCATACTTTAGACCAGTACAAAGGCTTCCAGCATCTCACAAAACTCAACACATCACATCAAAGTGTTACCAAACACTCAAAACAGAGGCTATAGCTACACTACCCATACACATACGACATAACGTCACAAACGCACGACTACGAATAGCTTTATGACGGGCGCGACGTCACATAATCGAGGCAGACCTACCGTGCATAGATAACGTGATTGTGTGTAATAAACGGAATGCAATCGGAATCCTATTAGACATATGGCCCGACCGATACTGATACATGACGTTAATACGTTTCACGTTTGATTGTGTTAACATGTGCTTTCGATACGGACAACTTGATTGGTTGCGAATTGCATCGTGAAATAGGAATTTTCGATTACAATTAGGTATAGGTCAGATAGGCAGACTAGCTAACTATGGTGATTTGGTGTGGCCTTGATTTGAGCTAGATATTAAGCAGGGCTTAATGAAGTGCCAAACCTATTTGGTACTGATTCACTCCGTTATTATGATTTTAATTAATAGATACAAAGATTAATTATTTTCACTCAAATAGTTCGGAAATACTTATTGCGTTTCTTAATTTTATTTACCTAATAGGTTCACATTGGTCTCATAAGTATTAATAATACCTATGTATAATCCCTTTGATTCGTATCTAAAACACTCACATCTCAATTGTATCATAAGCATAACAATCTTGCATGTTTATTAACACCCTCCCTCTTTGTTCCAAAGGTGTAATATCAGCGGGCGTGAGCGTGCCTGTGCAAATACCATCGCAAGGGCCAGACCTCGCATCAAACTACTGGGGACGGCTTCAGTGATCTCAGCTATTCGGGTTCCCGCATCGACTTCTGTCGATGCCTGAGAACCCGACTAACATACCGGAGTCCCCATCTAGCGGCGAAATTGCGCACAACTACGCCGACGCGCACTTGTCTATGAACGCTGCTATCAACATGACGGCCGGACATGATGCCAATGTTTTGGCGGCAGACTTGCAAGAACAAAACAATTCAGTATCGTAAGTGTTTTCAAGAGACTGTTAAAATACCCCGTTCGTTTCACAACCCAGTTTTCATTTTAGTGAGATTTCATTTCTAAATGGTGCAAGATATTTTAATTTATTTATGTACAATACTGCCGTGGTTATGATAATTACAGTAAGTCACATTTTTGTCGATATTCAGTTGAGTAAATATTTGGAATGTAGAGATTGAAATCTACATTTCTGTACATTTAAAATTTGAAAATATGTCATAGAAAATCAAATAAGCTTAAGAAATGAAATTTAGATATGTAGATCTCAATCTCTACACATTCCAAGTATGTACTTAACTCAATATCGACAAAAATGTGACTGTGACCTACTGTAATTATCATAAGTATGGTAGAATAGTTTCCGGATTACACCTTAATATTAAGAGGCAACTGATGATGTTCAAACTTAGTCGTAAGCAAACGACCGTACACGATGATGTGTGCTGCGCATTGCCGAACAATTGTATAATTTAATTTATCGTTTGCTTAAACATAATACTTGTACATTAAATACGACATATTTTAGGCATGTTTCATTGCGTACGGTCAACAAAATAGTAAGCTAGTAAAACAATAGCGTGCAATTGTAAATATAGAACAGCGCCATCTATTGTCGAGTAGATAAAGTTTCTATAAAGGCAGCCGGGGTGTCCTCGGCGCGGCGACGGGAAATAAATGTAAATTGTTTGTGCCAACGTTTGTAATAATCGAGTGTTATGCGCCCTTTGCATGCACAACCCTTTCTATTTCTTTGATGTATGCAATAGGGGTGCGAAATGTTAATGCCATAGAGAAAAAACGTGGGCAATGAGCTTCGTTATAGCGTTTGTTTCACACCCCTGCCTCACCAACAAATTGTCATACAAACTAATCATGTTTGTACTATTGTGATGATTCTTGTATAATATTGTTACTAAATAGATGTTGTACGTAATGTGTCAACTCAAATTCATTAGCACATCTTGAAACGAATTAATTTATTATTTATTGGTAAAAATAAGATCAATATTGCTGTGATTAAAATATAGATTTATAAGATTATTTTGCCACAAAAATTTTGGACGATTTGAACGAATACTAAATTTTACAGCACTGAAATTATTAACTGTACAAAACTGTATACAAAATAAAAATATTTCTGTCTTTTTTTTTCATAATGGTGCTGGTAAACAGCACAAATTATAATTTAATTACTACTTGATAAAATGTACATTTATAATATATATTTTCATTAAAAAAATGCAATATGGACGTGGCATAGGCGGTAACGTTGTATGTAAAGTAAATTAGTTTGATTAAGTGTAAAATAAATTATTACTTGATATAAGTGCATATAGATTGAGGAGATTACAGTGAAATTTATTAATAAATATTGCATTAACCATTAGCATTTTGTTTTCTTTGACTCCCTAACATCGTTTACAATGACGAATGGGAAGCTCGAGTGTATCTAATAAGGCAACAATGGGCTAATGAAGATGTATCAAATATTATTAATAACCTCTTTACAGATGGCGGGAGTTGCAACCTTATTGCGTGCACAAAACTGGCAGTGTTGCCACCCTAAAAATAGTGTGAGGAAATTATTCCGTTAAGTATATTTGGGCGGTATATATTAATTTTGTGTCGGTGCATGCAGTTGATGGGGGACCACGACAATGGGATGGGATTAAACGTGTTGTATTGGAGGTATTATAGTGATCTAAACGCAGAGGGATCGCAATACAGTGCGTTGCAAAATTATTTTTAAGTGTGGAACAACTAAAGAATTCTGAATAATAACCATTCATGAACCCCCACAAAGCATCATTAAATCCATGCATCTATACCTAAAGCTAAAACTTAAAATATATTTTTATCCTAAATTCTACTTATTTTTGTCTCCATAGTGTATTACCCAGCCCTTGTGTCCAGTTTTCTATGTCCTAGAAGTTGCTTTTGTATCCAGTATTTTAAGTCCTAGAATCAAAACTCAACACCTTAACCACAAACGCTTTTATACACATCTGCAACTGTACACAATGCACGTCCACTCGTAGCGTATCATAAGCCGATCAGATAAAACCACCCCGTACATACAGCACAATGGTCTTCTATCAAAAACACGCACGCAGTGCCCTCTGTGCCCGAAGTAAGCAACTGCACAGATTATCAACGCTTATAATTGGTTTACATTTTGTCTGTCTGTCTGTCCCCTATCTATTGATGAGGCCGAATGCATTTGATTTGAATAGCTAATCTTGTATTGTGGACTGTCGGTATTCTAAGGGTCATGTAATTATTATTTGAGTTATTGTGGCTGTTAGAATTGAATTATTATTATAGCCATGTTGCGGATAAATGTTATCGTACACATTCGTTGTATTATCGTGTATTTATCCTATTGCAATTTTCCTCTTTGTAATTTTCCGCAGACCAACATAATGTTAAATTTAGCATTACACTCAATTTTACGTAATATTTTTGGCTACAAAGTTACAGTAAGTTTGTTGTACCAATTAAACAGGGCAAGTAGGTATTTAAATAACATGTTTATTATCGTAAAAATGGAAATGTTTACACTTCAAGTCTATATAAAATCACACGATACAGTCTTACAGCGTAATTGATATGATGGCATAATTTTAATTCAATATACTTAATAATTAATTAACACAGTCATTAGGACGTAGGAAGAAATAAGTAGGTTTTCCTTGAATATTAAATGAAAATTATTAAAATACAACTAGACAACTGACAGTCGTGAAATCTGTCAGTTTTAGTAACTCTACGTTTTGGTACACAATATTTTTGATCTAGTTTGATCAAGTCTCTTAAGGTGAAAGCGTCAGGGTAGCCCGCGAAATTCAAATTTTCTTCTATGTTTTGCAATTTGCAGATCGGTTTCAGGTTGCATGTTGATCTAAATACGGTTTGCGCCCATATCAAATATTTATTTATAGAATTATATTCAAAAAAATCACCAATACCACTCTCTAAGTTTCAGTAACCTATTTAATGACTATTTCACGAAATTATGATATTTGAGAGCAATTCTAACTTAAGGAGTTGTATGGCTGATTCTAATGATTATAATTCTGGAAACCCATATTTTTTACGGTTGCTAATCATATTCTAATTAACAAATATCCTGACAGTGACTTGCAACATGCAAAAAACGTTAGTGAATCTGAATTTCGCGGGCTACCTTAGCTACCCGCGCACTATACGACTCGCGACTGCCAGAAGTAGTCAGCGACAGTAACTTTCATACTTTTATTAGGGGCATACAAAGGGTAGTCGGCATACAAAATAAACCCTATTTTCACAAAAATTAAGTTCAATTTGTTTTGGCAAGTATTTGTACCAATACGTAAAGTGTAGCCGGTTGTGGTTACTTGCTAAATGTACAGTAATGACAAGGTGATGTTGCTGACTATTCATGGCGGTCGCTACTAGCGACAGGCCCATAAAAATTAGGCAAATAATAATCACACTTCCTCTAAAAACCCTGTTGTAACACAAACAAAGCAGTTTAGAAAGAAAGAAAGAAAATACGTTTATTTGCGGTAAATATGACGCAGACAAAACACACAAACACAAAAAAGAACAAGTTGGTGGAAAATATGTGTCACATCCACGCAAAATGGTAATCGCTCAGCATAATGCTACGACCCTATGTGAAACAGAGCCCCAGCGCTGGTTTTCAGCGACAGCCGGCGTTGACGTTATGACGTCAACCGGTGCAACATACGAAAAGATAAAAATAACAAATAAAATAAATACACAATACTAGTTCTAAATGTTTATATAAATATAATATTTATAAAATGGTAATATTCCGGGCAACGACTCATGCGCCACCCGCACCGTCCAGTTTACAGTGTAACGACATTTTTTTAGAGGAAGTGAATTATTAACAAGAACATACTTCTGAATAGTTTCTAGTACTTAGGCACTCTTACTTGATCGAATTTTTGTTGTGAGTATTTCTTGTTAATGTATAATAAAGCCTCAAAAAAACTAGGTACTTTTATAAGCATATTTGGTGTATTCTATAGTAGGTACTTATATTCTAAAAAGGTCGACTCATTTACACGCCTCCAGTCATTAACAGAAAGCGTTTAGTGTAGCTACTAAAACTTAGGGGGTGTGTGAACAACCAAGTTTAGTCATTCTTATTAGTGCAGTGGTTCTTTAGTTTCTTTTATCCATTTTTTAAATTCCGTAATTCGCACTCTATTTGCGACTGGAAACTTGTAAATGAGACTTAACATTAAAAATATATTTAAAAAAATTGAAGTAGGTACTACTTATTATTATTTTTGGAAAAATAAACTGGCATTCTTTACTAGCCAATTTAATCAGTCATAATCACGCTTTTCGCATCATTATAATTAGGTCAAATTCACTCAGAGGCATAGAATAAACCAGGCTTTTTATACGCCTTGAAACAGTAAGGTTCCTTGAAACGGAACACGTATTGAGCAAGAGTAGGCCTTAGAAACGAAGTAATATTTATTTTTCAATCGTTTAGGTTACCTTTTAGATAATCAAAATATTTGAGATCTTTTATTTTAGAAAGCCCTGGTTTTTTTTTCAATAGTAGGTTATAGTAACTATACTGATTGTTCTAGTAATGGACTGCAAAAACAAAACAGATAGAAGAATAGGTTAGTCTTGTCACCTTAGTTCATATTTTCATGCTAGTGTTTTAGTCGAGTAACTAAGCCAATAGGGGAGTCCTTTCGTTGTGCACTCTTGAAACAACAGGCGTCGTGCTACCTTCGCCAGTGCTCTGCTGGTTGGTGGGCCTGAAAAGTACAGAAAATAATATTATTTTAAATATGTATTTTATACGGGCTAGTGTGAAAGTATAGTACTTATCTCTTTCTAGTACAATGTGACAAACAAGGCAAGCGCGATGTCGGTCGGTACAAAATGAAAAAAAAAAAAATTTAATGAAAAATGATGATGGTGATGGTGATGATGAATGAAATGTATGAGTAATATTATTTTTGTAAAACAGGATTTCACCACAAATAAACGCTTTTTTTTTTCATGTCTACTATTTTTTGTGACTGTTATGTAGTTTAGGTAAAGATATACAGAGTGGCAGGGGCATCGACGCGCAACCTGTTACCATGGATTCAGTACATGATTCTGAATCCAATTGCGTTGAAAATTTTCGGCGGTTATTAAAAAAAATACTGTTCCATGCATTTTGATCGCGTAGGTATATTGCACTTTTCTATGAAACAGTTGATTTTTTTTTGATAACCGGCGAAATATTTCTACGCTAGGGGGGGTCTACAAAAACGTGCTGAATTCATGGTTACAGTTTGTGTCCGTCCGTGTCCCTGCCACCCTGGATGTGCAAGAATTATAATTTAATTTGGGAAATACTCAAACGCAAAGGTTATTTTCCTTGTAGGTACTTCATTATAAAGGAGGGAAAATATTTTTATGATAAGTAACGATTTTGTAAATACAATAACTATACTTATATAGGGATAAAACATATAATAATAATTTGAGTATTTTTCATCAATTTCCTAACAGGACTTCCAATACCAACCACAAAACTAGTGATCTACAGATCAAATCAATTATCTGCTGATAACTGAATTAGGGTGCTCTATTTTGGCCTAATGCTGGCTTTAATTCAGTTAAAATATTAGACTCTCCCAAAGATAGGGTAAAATTTCAAAGACAGGAATATTGCAAAGAGTTATCTAGGCTTATTTTTATTTCGAAACAAACTTCACTGTGAAAAAAGGCGGTATTTTTTTTTAACCTACCGTGTAAGAAAATAAATAGAGCCATAAGAGATCGGTTCAGACATGCTCTGTCTGACAGCCCTCGGCGGCGGTGGGAAGGGGGGCCTGCCCCTGTTCTGCCAGTGTTGGAACAGGAAACCTAGTGTTGCTAGCACCAGCCACATGAACGCCATGGCAACATCTGCAAGAAGAGATGACCGGGTTAAGGCAGAATTCGCTAAGGTAACCCGCGAAATTCAAATTTTCTTAATTTTTTTGCAATTTGCAGGTCAGTGTCAGGTTATACCTATGTTGATCAAAATATTATTCGCGACCGTAACAAACAAGTATGTATAAGTATACAGAATTATAATTATTAGAACCATCCATAAATTCTCTTAGTTAGCATTATTGGCCTCAAATGTCATGATTTCATGATGTAGTCATTCGATAGGGTAATATGAACTAAGAGAGTTCTATTCTATTGATGATTCCAATGATCCTACCCTGACGCTTTAGCCTTAAAATTTGCGTTCATGGGAAGGACTGTTAAGGCTTTTTCAAACAGCGCGACATGCGACACAACGGCACCGCTCGTCCTACGACAGGCAGTGCCTTTGTGTCGCGTCGCGTGTCGCACCTGCTTGTAGGAGCCTTTAGGTAAGCTACACTAAATCAAACGCTTTACTAGAGTGTACAGTCCACTCGAGTGACCATGTTCATTTTTTCATTCCACGTGCACTCGACACCGACATATTTACTTAGGAATGAACATTCATTTGCTCATTAAAATTTTAGGGTTCCGTAACTTAAAAGGAAAAAAATGGAACCCTTATAGGATTCCTTCGTTGTTCGTCCGTCCGTCTGTCTGTCAAGACCCAATTTCTCAGGAAAGCGTGCAGGTATCAAGTTGAAATTAATACCAAATACGAAATATTTGTTATAGAGCTTCAAGGGACCCGTTGTAGGTCTCCGGTCCGTTGGAGCTCTAAAACAGTCAAGCTTCTAAGTCAACGCAAAATAAAAATAAGGGGTTGTTCCCAGAGGTCCACGAATCTATTGTCCTCGAAAATTGAAAATTCATACTTTACTTCCCAACGGGTCCCCGACATTTTAAAATATCAAACATATTTGTTTTTTAAATTATCTATACATATTATAATTTTAAAATATATTTTCTTTCCCTACGGGTCCATGAGAATATTTGGTACAGTCAGCAATAAAAGCTTGGCTAAGGGATAAATGTTTATTATTTCTATGAAATAAAAGACAATGAATATAGATAACTAAGAACTCTTTACTGTATTACATGAATGATCATAACCATTAAAAAATCACAGTTTTATAACAATCACAGTAAATAATTTAAATCTTAGACTAAAATAGACTTAAGCATTATAAAAAATCACAGTTTCAGAATAATCACAGTAAATGATCTCAATCTTAGACTAAAATAGCTTTAAGCATTATAAAAAATCACAGTTTCAGCAAATCACAGCAAATGATCTCAATCTTAGACTAAACTAAAATAGACTTAAGCATTATAAAAAATCACAGTTTCACAATAATCACAGTAAATTATCTCAATCTTAGACCGAAATAGACTTAAACATTATAAAAAAATTCACAGTTTCAGAATAATCACACTAAATATTCTCAACTTTAGACTAAAATAGACTTAAGCATTATAAAAAATTACAGTTTCAGTATAATCACATTAAATCATCTCAATCGTAGACTAAAAACGATTTGTGAAATTAAAAAAAATCGCAGTTTCAGAAGAATTACATTTAATTATCTCAATCTTAAAAGTAAACAGACATAAGTATTTAATTTTTTTTTTTTAATTTATAAAATTTTACATTTTCAAAATAATCGTAGCTAATAACTATCTAAACTATATTTTTTTCCAAGGCTTATATACTGATTAAGAGCATTGACGACACTTATAGATTTCTGTTTATATTTTTCACCGATGATTTTAATTTTTAAATCTTTATAAATTGAATATCTGGTTCGGGTTAGTTACCTACATGACATTTTGTATAATATTAAGCTTGGTCCCCAACGTTAGTGTAATAATTCAAATAATCGGGGCTTCCTTTTTAATTTACTGTTCAAGGTTTTGTGCCATGACTCTACCTTTGTAGTTCGGTGTCTTTCGCCTGCACAATTCCAAATACTATTTGGTATTTATGGGTTGGTAAGCCGAAAATCAACAAAGTAAACGTTGAAACACATAATGTTTTAATTTTCTGGCGCTATTTTCATAATAGCCAACCAACCATCTCCAACATTATTCAATGGCAAATAAGCCAAAGCAGCACATCTGTTCACGTAATATTTTTCTTCTTTTGTAGAAATATTAAGGTTTTGTGCGTGTTTCTGTAAAGCCTATCTAAAATGAAAATTACACCCTTCTATTTTTATTTTTACTATAATTATAATATATTGTGTCATCGCAAGGCATCCTGTAAGTTGATTGCCATAGATTAAGGTATGTAATAGAAACCACTGTATCAAGTGGCCTTTTCTGTCACCAGTCAAGAAGTCAGTTCCAAATATTCTTCTTTCTTAAAAGAAATTGTTTTTACTGACTGTACTTTGGATAAATCTCGTGGACCCGTTAGGGAATTCATATAGAAACATTTAAAAAAAAATGGGCCCGGTGGGAAAAGAAGAATAATAGAATCGTGGACCTCTGGGAGCAACCCAAAATAAGGCCATTTATGCGACATATTTTGATACTCGCTAAAAAATCAAAACCTATAGGGTACTTCCCGTTGACCTACAATCATGGAATTTGGCAAGAAGCAAGGTCTCACAGCACAAGTAAAGGAAGAATTCCGAAAATATTTTATTTGTAGTTTAATCACATAAAAATATTTTTTTGCGATTACAAACTTACATTTGTAGTTGAAAAATTGTTCGTAACCTATACAAATGTATGGCATAACATTTTTGTAACTATGTTAAGTTTGTTCTGGGATAAATTCATCTCAACTACGGAACCCTTCATTGTGCGTGGTGTAACATGGAGTTGGCCGGTTTCGATGATCATGTGGCAGACGACTGCCGAAATTCAACATAGTTGGAATGGTTCACTAATGAATTAATTTTTTACTTTTTTTTTTTTTTTTGTGTTCAGACGTTTTACTTCGAGTGAAATATGCCGACTGAAAGACAAAAATTTACAAAAAGTGAAGCGTCTGTTCTCTGCTTAAAGTTAACTGGAATTTCCTACAATTTCTTATTGACTTAGGGCACAATTTCGTTAAGTCTGATCACTTAAGACTGCAACAGAGAAGAGAGACTATTTGGTTTGTAACTTTGGTAGGTCTTTACCTATTCACTTTAATTTTGGTGAGTATACTTAAATACCCTTAGATACCCTTAGAATGGATAATTTACCTACCATGCAACAAATCAACATGACTCACATCAGTGGAGGAAATAACGGGAGCAAAGATTTATCCTGAATGATTTTGTATGATACGGTAAATGTATATAATATTTAGTTTTATAACATTTATATAACTAAACCAAGGGTAATGCCGAATGCATTATGTCGTAATTAAATATTCTCATTATGACAGTTTTGTTTTGAAAACGCAGCCATAAATAAATTGAAGAGGTTATTGTCCTATCGACATGTTTTCGTTTGATAAGTTTCACATGTCAATTTGTTATTGTAAAATAGGTAATCTCCCGCTAAATGCGTATTTATGCGCCTGGACATAAGTTACTCATCAATGTATACATAATAGGTTAATCACCTAAAGGACGCTTATTAATATTGTGCTCCCGCGCATAAGAACATTTGTAGACAGTGAGATAGATACCTACTATGAACCTGTACCTTTTTAACAGGTTTAATTATAACATAAAATCACGTCTGAAGGGATAAGCAGAGGTAAGTATACCTAAACTTCCAGAGTTGGCTTGAGAATGAACGTATCCAAGACGAAGGTGATGTTAGACGTCCCAGATGAGTCAGTTTCAGGTGTTATGGTTGGAAACAAGCGTCATGAGATAGATGACCATTACGTTTATTTGGGACATGTTCTATCTTTTCACAAATCTCTGTGTTGGAAAAGAGATTTCCAGGAGAATAAAGCTTGGGTGGGCGGCACTTGGTAAGCTGGAACATATATTTCGGTCCAAAAACCTGCCTTTTCAATCAATGTGTCCGTCCTGCCAACAATGACCTACAGTGCCAAGGCATGGACGCTCACAAATAAGACTGCCCACCGCGTACGAGTAGCACAAATGGCGATGGAACGAGCCATGCTCGGCATAACCCTACTAGACCAAGTGCGTAACACTGAAATCCGTCGTCGGTCGAAAGTCTACGACGTCGGGGTAGGCCGATGCGCCTCAAGTGGAGTTGGGCAGGACATCTAGTTAGACGAGGAGATGGCCGATGGAGTAAACCTGTGACCAAATGGCGGCCAAAGTTTGGTCAAAGAAATCAGGGCCGTCTAAAAGCGCGTTGAGTTGATGATATCGTCAAAGTCGCAAGAAACACCTGGCTGAGGGACGCACGGAGCTAGGAAGTATGACAGAAAAATTGGGAGTCCTATACCCAGCAGTGGGTGAATCCGGGCAGAAATGATGATGATGTACCTAAACTCACATTTCGCCAGTTATTTTAAAGTGCTCTGGCGGTGAGCCTATTGCCATCAACAGGCCGCCATCTACTGAATCTTCCTAAAGACAAACAATAACAGTTAAGACTTACGCTGCTTGAAACAATGACTCTATTTGATGCGTGCCGTATCCAGAAGTACTGCTCTCTGAATCAAGCCCTTGACACAGCTGCGCAATGAGAGCCTCCTGAGTCGTTGGTCGAGGCTCTCCGCTATTAGGTCATTTACTGTAACGATTATCGGTACAATGACTGCAGAGTCCATGTCCCACATGTCGACAACCTCGTGCGCTAAGTCAAGATACTTGATTTTTTTAAGGAGAGCGGGGTGAGACCATTGTCCACTGCGACCACATCTCGGTGCATCCCCACGTCAGTTTGAAGGAAATATTCCGTGAGACTGCAAATCTCGCGGTTGTGGAGGGTTTTAGCATTTAAGAAGCCTCGATCGCCACACTTCCGCGGGATGTACAGTCGCATCACTGATGACCGTAGGTGATGCATCCGATATGCCGTCAGCAATGTACGGAGCTTCCTATCCAGAGCATCAAGTTCCGTCTGAGTCCATTTGAGTATGCCGAAAGTATACATCAAAACCGGTATGACCCAACCGTTAAAGGCACGCACCTTGTTTCCGCCTGATAAAAGACTATTTAACACTTTATTCAGGCGGTTAAAGAAGTGCTCGTTTCGGTTGAGGAGAGGGATCTAAGGTGTATAGAATCCGAAAGTTGGGTACCCACGGATGCCATAATCCCCCCTCGCTTTACATGCATGACTGCACATTTGTCCACACCAAATTCTATCCTGATGGCACTACTGAACGTTTCCGTTACCTTCAGTAGCTCCATCAGTCGCAAAGAGTTGCAAATCATCCATGTAAAGGACGTGTGATATCACCTGACCACCTCTTCGTAACCCATAGCCTAAACCTGAATCCTCCAGCAGTGTCCTTAGAGGATTCAAGGCTAAGCAAAACCATAGCGGACTCAAACTATCGCCCCGGAATATTCCGCGCTCAATCCTGATCGGTTCATTGGTCCTACGGATCTGTTAACATTCTGGATAGAGAAGGATCGTCCTCCACTGCCCCATGCACGACATCAAGAAGGTGTGTAGAGTTGCGTCTATTTTGTACAATTCCAGCACCCTGAAGAGACATGTGTGTGGCACCGAGTCATAGGCCTTCTTATAATCTATCCAACATGTCGACAAATCCTTCCGGGATCTACGAACCTGTTGGCTTATGGCCATGTCTATAAGGAGCAGCTCCTTAGTACCGCGAGACTCATTCCAACATCCATTGTAAGACATAGACATAATTGAGTTACTTTCAATATGTTGTGCAATTTTTGCTCTAAGAATGGATGTAAAAACTTTATAGACCGTCGGTAAACATGTAATTAGTCTATAGTTTTTAGGTTCCGCAGAACTTTTATGGAGCAGGTGGGTAACTCCTGTCATAAAGAACAGTGGTAGCGACCCAGTCTCTAAAGATGACTGGAATTGCTAGGCTAAGCAGGCGTATGACTTTTGTAGCCATTAATCCAGAAATTGTGCAGCCCGTCCGGTCCTGGAGATTACCAGTTAGGTAACGGACGGACTGCACGAGCCACATCAAGAGGACTAATGGTAATAGCCTCCATGTCTTTATTGAATTACACGCCTGCTCAACAACACACATCCAATCACCTTCAGCGTGACTGACGGGCACCGGCCAAATGCTTCGCCAAAAAGCCCCATCATCATCTCAGCATCATTATCCGGTGGACGCACGTCGTCACACCTTGAGTGGGAATGGGTCGCTCCCAAGCTCTTTATACTCACCTTTCATCGTTCTGGAACATGCAGTTCTGAGTGTACCGATCCAGTCTTCGTCTATAGCAGTGGTTCTTAACCTGTGGTCAGCGGATCACCGGTGGTCCCTGGAAGCACCCGAAGTGGTCCGCAAAGCCATCCAAAAGATATTAACTAGTGACAATGAGTCGACACAACAACGTGTCGTGCGAGATGAGAACCTAGCCGGGGCGAGGTGGGCGCCAAAAATGTAAAAATACTGTTGGCTTATGACAATTTTATGCGTGTTTTATTTATAGATAGAACAACCCTTTAAAAAAAAAAACAAAAATCAAAATATTTTATTTCACATAAACCAACATGGGCACTTATGAAACGTCAGAAGCTAGGTGCACGGTTCCAATTGGTTGTTTCTTATGGAGAAGAGCAGGCAAGAAACTCCACGGTTACTCTTTTAAAAATCAGGGGCTTTTACAATGTTCCAAATTACAGTGTTGATAATGGGAGGACAGTGTAGGCCTTTACTCATTTACATTTACTGTAGTACCTCCAAACAGATGGTAGTCCATGGCAAGACAGAAATTTTGTCAAATGGTCCCTCATTACTAAAAGGTTAAGAACCACTGGTCTATAGCGACGGATACGGTTTGCCCATGCATAAACTTTCTGGTTCAGGAAGTCGATGCGCTCTGTGATACGGGATACATATTCTCGAGGAATAATATTAGTTCCCGAGAACGCCCGCCTCACAAAGCGCATCACCCTTGGGCGTGTATTGCCCTCCCTGAAGCAGATAAGCTTCTTCTTATTATAATAATTATTATTATAGGACCCGTAGGATGCAATACACAAACAAGAGTTTGTTTTGTTATTTTTAGTCTCTTTTGTTGATTTTGCCCTAACTACAGTTACGTATGTCACTAGTTTGTAAATATCTAAGTTGTAATCTGTGGAAAATGTAGGGGGTAGTATATTTGGTAAGTTAAATGTTAAGTTATTACCGCGCGGCGCGTGCATGTAAATCAATCGAATATGTTACTAAATAAATAAAGGTAGCGAGCGATCAAGCCACTTTCAGCATACATTCACTAATATTATAAATCACTCCACACTGACCCCACATTATTATCTACATTGCACCCGTGCGAAGCCCGGGCGGGTCGCTAGTTATTAATATACTACTGTTTGTTTTCCCTTATGAAATAAAATAAAAAATAAAAATTAATCCGACCTACAGATAAGACTCAGGCGAATGTACAAGTATCTCCCGGGCCCCTGACACATGCTAGGAGTAGGAACAGTGGGGTTTTTGTCGGTAGGAGTCCGACATAACCTTCCGTTCCCCCGAAACGGAGGGTATCCATGAGGATTTTGCCACGGAAAAAAAGGACGTGCCAATATTATTCGTCAATAATGCTAGAAAATAAAGTACAACAAAAAATTGTATAAACATAAGTAGGTACATATAACTCACCTCTCCACTGAGAATCAGGTGGCGCCAGGAAAGCCTTATTAAAATGCGGGACCACAGCTCTTCTAATGACGTTTATAATGATGAACTTATAGTTGGATCCCATATAATAATCGATGGACAGCACGGCTGCGTACGCGCCGAGCACGGCACAGCATAGGATGTTCGCAGCATAAGATACGGATACGACTGTTAATGCCGTTAGCATCATCACCAGGACAAAGAGGCTCCAGAAATTGAAGTCGGATTCCAAATATGCTATGGTTCCTAAAATATTGTTTTCGGTTTAAAAAAGTTGATAAAGTATTTTTTGTGGAATTTTGTAAAGTTATGGTCATATTTAGATAAGTACCCACAAGTTTTTTTTTAAATAATTTAGGTCTATGTTTCTTTACAACAGAGAAGCAGAATTCAGATTATTTGGGAAAAATGCTGAGCAGAAAAAAAAATTGGGCATGCTATTATTTTTTAAATTTTATAACCTGTAATTAATTTTCTTTCCTGGTTTTTTTTTTTCTGGTGAGATAAATGTTAAGGCTATTTTTCATCAAAGCAGGAAAGCAGAATGCAGATAACTTGCAGATTTTTGTTTTTATTATCAGTATTTTTATTATTACGTCTATCGACTTAAATCAAGCTATACGGCTTAGTAGAATTTCCAGCTAAGTAGAAGAAAGATGGTACGGGAAAGATATTATGTTACCTATCGAATATGATACCACATATCCCAAAAATCCAGGTTTTCCCATGAATGCAATTCTGGTTCTCTTTTTTTAAATTAATGCGTCATAAAAAAAAACATTTAAAATGTTTAAATATTTGTATGCCAGTCCTTGGCAAAACATGTAAGATCCTATTTCTATTAATAAAACCTTAATGTACCAAGTTTTAATGCAAATGAAAATAGTCTATTCTTTTCTTTTACATCTCCACAAAATTAAAAAAATCTTTGATGTTGGCCTTACCTGGTAATCTGTAGTAAAATATGGAAGCCAGTAAGAACCCAAGATTCAGTGAAGGCAATAATACTGCTAGCACTGGTATTCCGTACAGCCACCAGAATAACCACCATATTGCGCCGAAGAATAGGCCAGACGCCGCCGCTGCGGCTAGCAGGGCTAAAATAATATTTTGTTAATACTTTTTGCAGGTTTGCAGTCGTTTGAAGATGACAAAGACAGAACGAAGCTTTAAATTGTTTAGCGTAAAAAATATTTAGTGATTTGTTGTGAAGGGGGCCTAAGGATCAGAAACACTGAATAAATGGATAAGCTACTAGTTAAACAAGGGGAATTTAAAGGCAAACAAATGGCAAGATAGCCATGTAATTTTGCAGATCTAGGTTAGCAGAAGGGGGTAAGGTCATCCACCTGCTAGACTATGGATTAATGAGCACTTTTTAACGGTAATGTAACTGTTTGCCTATTTTATACTATTTAAGACTCGTTTTCGGGGTCTAATGCCTGTTTTCACGAACACTAGGCGACACGTTTTCACTACCACACGATCTTCATCAGTCGGCTTAGCGCCGAAAGTTTAAAATCCAACAGCGCGCTTTTATTTAAGCATTCGTTTCCTAGTGTTCATGAAAACGGGCATAAGCCAGAGATGCTTAGTTTTAATTTTTACTTACCAGACTTATCAACAACCGTTATCAAAGCTAGCAGTATGTATGTTATAATGACACCGCTGAAGAATCCAGCGAAAAACATTTCAGTCTTGAAGAACCGATGTCCAAAGAAACATAAGAACACACCAACGAACAGCAGTAATGCACATAGTATCTGTGAGAACCAGTCATCTGAAAGTTGAAGTTAATTGTAATACCACTCCCGTACTACTCCATGCAAACGAACTCATAATTCACAGTGTAGACCCGGGACGTAGAAAGATTTCGTCGGTTACTTAAAAAAAAATCTGCTGTTTCATTCAATCTTAACCGTAAGTATGGGTATTGCACTTTTGTATGAAACAGCAGATTTTTTTTGTTGACGAAAAATTCTTTTGTCGAGAATAATGTACTAAATTCATGATAATAGTTTGCGCGTAGATGTCCCTTTCACCCTGTATAATTAGCTACTTCTAGGCATTATAGGCGGACAAGTAGTGACGTGACCGGCGTGCGTATCAAAACTTACAAGCCTTGTATTACAAGCATTTTTCCTGCAACAATTTTCATTATTGCAAATATGTGTTTATCAAAACTACACGTGTAATTTACGGGTTACAAGTGTCGTTATTTATTGGCAAGTATATTTTTACACTTGTATTCATGATTTTGTTAATCAAAAAATCCTTTGTAAGTTACGACTTGTAGAAAATCATGGCAAATCCTGAGTGTCCGGCGACTCTCCATTCCGTCTTACAAGTTAACGAGTGTCGCGCTTAGTACCGCAATCAATTTTTAAATACGATTTTCTTTTTTTAAATGTGATCAAGTGATTCAATTGATGAAGAAAATATTAGAGTAACGGCACCGAGAACATATAAAAGAAGAATTAACTACGGTCATATGGAGATGACCTATAAATTTAACGAAAGGTTTCGACTTAAAGATGAAAAATTGGAACATTTAATTAACATTTTGGGTAGCCATTTAGAAAGAAATTCAAACAAAAACAACGCCCTGTCAACCAAATTAATATTACAAATTGCTCTACATTGGTTGGTAACCAAAGTTTTTTTCAAAAAAAACTCAAACTCAAAGCATTTATTTCAATTAAACCATTTACAGGCACTTTTGAATTGTCAAAGAGTCGGTCAGTTAGCCAGAAAGTTGAAGCTAGTTGCCCATTCCAAAACGTAGATCTCTATGGAGAAGAACGGGCAAGAAACTCCAAGGACACTCTTTTTAAATCAAGATATTACAAAATCCTGGGTACATTATTCGTGTTGCTTCTATATGCGAGAACAATGAAAAAAAAATATATAAAAAAAACAATTCAAAATATAAGATTAATAATAAAAATAAGCCGTGGCAGTTAAGAGATGACCAGTCTCAACTGACGGCGCCCGTTCACGAACATGACGCGTGGATCAGCACCATCCAGCTCAACCATTTTGTAGGGAACCGAATGATCCAACACACGCGCCACCAACAGTGAGACATTTAAGTGAGCATGACATAGTCTCTACTGCCATGGTGTCAAGTCAACATAATTATATAATAAACGAATCCATTGTACTCACATTTACAAAATTGCAATATGCTTCTAAATTGTACAAAACTATAGTTTGCTATGTATTTGAGCAATTAATAAAATTTTACTACATAAAAGAAAATAATCATTAAAATATCTATTGAGTTATTCAATAATAAAACATATTTTATAAAAAAAATAAACAAACATTAAGTTCGCAATGTCAGAAAAATAAAAGGGGGAATAAGAAAGGAGTATCTCTTCCAAACATTCAAATTTTAACTAGTGCGCCCGAGTGGCTGTGGAGCAGGACCAGCATTAAGCCAAGCATTTTTATCTACTATATAGTCATTGAACTTATAATATGCTTGTCTACATAGTGTGCGTTTAATGCATGTTTTAAATTTCTTCTCATTTAGTTGAAGAATATCGAGTAGTATTTTATTATAACATTTTACACAGTACCCCATAAAAGAAGTACCTACTTTAGATAACCTGAAACGTGGTTGATCTAATTTGTTCCTATTTCTAGTGTTGAAATTATGCCTGTCACTTATCTTACTACACGGATGTAGATTTTTTCGAACATACATAATGTTTTCATATATATATTGACAAGGTACCGTCATGATGTTAATTTTTTTAAACAGTTCCCTTAGAGATTCGCGTTTGCGGAGGTTGTAGATGGCTCTGACAGCCCTCTTTTGCAGAATAAAGATAGAATCAATTTCCGCAGCCCGTCCCCACAGCAGAATACCGTAAGACATGATGCTATGAAAGTAACTAAAATATACTAGTCTCGCGGTATCCACGTCTGTTAATTGACGGATTTTCCAAACAGCGTAAGCGGCTGAACTTAGCCGCCCTGCAAGTGATGTTAAGTGAGGACCCCACTGTAGCTTTGAATCTAGCGTAATCCCCAGGAAAACCGTTTTTTCGACGAATTCTAGTATCTCCCTATTCAATACAACGTGACATTTACTACTTCTAACATTCGGTAACGAGAATCTTATGCATTTAGTCTTCTTCTCATTTAATACCAAATTATTTACAGTAAACCAATTATGAACCTTAAGCATGGCGTTATTTACGTCGTCAAGCTCATGTGCATGTCTGTTTATTTCAAAAATCAGTGATGTATCATCAGCAAATAACACCATTTGAGGTCGGATTTTCAGTAAATGAGGTAAATCATTTATATATACTAAAAAGAGGAACGGACCCAATATTGAACCCTGCGGTACACCCATTTTGACTTTTAAGCCCAATTCAATAGTTCAATACCATGCTATTTCTGACATGCATGGTGTAACCAAAAGGCAGTGTTTGCATTATTAGGCACAGACAATATACCATTCAGCCTTGCGTATTACTATATATGCGTATTACTATATACGTATACTTTAAGAGCATCAAATACAAAACAATAAAAAAAATGGTGGGAAAAGAATATGGCGGCATAACTTTTTGATTTTAGAACTTACAAGTAAAATCTACAAGCGTTCAATTTAACAAACTCTATAGATTTTATTTGATAAACGTAATTTACACAAACATGTAAAAACTTCCTTGTAAAATGTAACTTATGAACATGTAGACTTGTAAGTTTTGATAAACAGGGCACAGATGTATGAACGCAAACGAAGCAAAAGGAGTAAGTATGTAAGAATCGTGGCTGGTCTGGCGGCTGTAGTTTGTGCCTACCCTCATGGGAAGAAGGCGGGAGTTTATGTATGTTTGTAAGTGATGACGCTATAATTATTCCGGGTGTTTCCAAAATCAGGTAGGTAACTTTCAAACCTCGAGCTCTTCTGGTGATCAAGATTAAAATAAAAAATCATATTTCAGATTTACCAGTAAATGTTTTGTTTTTTGTATTTAAAGCTTAACAGAAGATTAAGACATGACTAGACACAAGCATTATAAGAACTTATAGGTTCAGTATCTAATCCACTGGTTTAAAGACATAAGATACACGCAATGGGAACTGGATACTTAAGTGCACAGGGTGTTTCTAAAGGTTTTCAGGGTTTTTTTTTTTACACAAGGTCAATCTTCCGAGTATGGACTCTGAAGATTGACTTTGTGTCAAAACAGGAACAGAAAACATTAGGACAATGTGATTCTGGAGCTGCATTTCAAACGATGTCCCACCTTCTGTCTTGATCTCTGTGGCGTGCTTAAAAATACTTCCTCATACCGACACTTGTAGGGGTTGGGGTTGTGCTAAAGAATCTCTCGGACAGACAAATAAAAAATATGAGATATGTATGCTTCTTTAGCACAACAAATGAGTTAAGCCGCTGGTCCTTGATGACGTTCAAAGTTGCACCTCGCTCATAACATGATGGTGCATGCACCATTTGACGTTTAACTAAGGTATGCCGCATGCAGAATTGAAAGTTAAAAACAAAAGTTATAGATGAAAACTTACCAATCATGTCGCAGCCCCCTTCAGCGAAGTCGGTACAGCCATAACTATAGCTCGGTACGTAGACAGAGTACGGTGTTACATTTTCAAATTTATTAATGCTCTTCGCCACAACAACGTAAATGGCTCCAGTGCCAGGGTAAGCACTCAACCTGCGTAGCGTTGACGGCCAGGAGTTGGTTGGAATCTTCGAAGAAAAATATTTTTATTATGTTAGGTAAGATACTTATTAAGTTGTTAATAAATTGTCGTGACGGGCAAGTGGTTAAGGCTTCACCGAGGTTGTGGTTTAAAATCCGGTTAAGTACCAATGTGATTTTTTCAATTCATTTTGTACTTTTCGAGTTTATCTTGGAAATTACTGACATCAGTGAAGGAAAACATTAAACTCAGTGGATTGATGAAATGGCGGCAGTTCACGGGTACAATCGGCGACCCCCGAATTCCCCTTAACCTTAAGGGAAAGATATATAAAACAATTGTTGGACCTGCTGTCTTGTATAGATCAGAATGTTGGGCCACAAAAGGGATGAATGAAAGGCAATTGCATGCAGCTGAGATAAGAATGCTAAGAGGGATGTGTGGTGTTACACGAATGCATACAATAAGAAATTATTACATAATAGGAAGTCTGAAAGTGGCACCGGTAACTGAAAAGTTTTGTGGGAACCGGTTGTCATGGTATGGGCATGTGATATGGAGGAATGAGGAAAATGTCTTAAGGAAAGTTTTGAGTATGAATGTCGATGGCTATAAGAGTAGGGGAAGACCGATTGTGTGAATGATGATATGGTTAGAAACGGGGTGACTCCCATGATGACGACTAATAGAGACGTATGGAAGAAAAAGACATGTTGCGCCGACCCCAAATAAATTGAAGATTGAGAATGATGGTGAAGGAAAATATCGTGAGGAAACATGAACTTACAATTAATATAAGTCTGAAATCGCCAACCCGCTTTGAGCAAGCGTGGTGATTAATGCTCATGACTTCTCCGTATGAGAAGAGGCCTTTGCCTTGCAATGGAACAGTAAAAGGCTGTTTTTTTTTTAAATTATTATTATTATGTTATTGGGTGTTAAACAAGCCAACGGCCCATCTGATTGTGTATGGTCACCGCTTGCTAAAGACATCTGCAATACGAGAGGCATCACAATAGTGTTGCCATCCACGAGACAAAGCTGAAATTTTTTTTAATAAACTTTCTGCTGAACATGATTTAGATATATTCAATACCAGTGTCTCTCGGCTTAAGTATTTATTGGTGAAAAGCTTCTTTACGGAAAAGTAATTGTTTGCGACTAAATGATTTTTAGTTTGTATTGCGACCGTGTACTATTTATTTCCTAATTTATGTTATAGGTAAGTATATACACTTTTTCTTTTTCGTTTTTATTTTTAGTGATTTACAGTGGAAACTTGTAAATGGCCTTCAATGTCATACTATTTCAGAACACTGTATAAGTTAAGTATAATTTTAAAGAAAATAATTTAAAAACAAAATGTCTTATGTGAAATTACACCTATGTCCTTCAAACTGGAATACAGCCAGGATGCTTGGCGACAGATAGGTATAGTGGTAGTCCTCTCCCAAACGACCTCTTTATATAAATATCTCTAATCCTACAACCTGTACTATAACTAGCAGTTCGCCTGCGACTTCGTTCGCGTGCGTTTTCGTATTTGCTCTACAATATTTAACACCCTCTCCACCCCCTTTAAAAGGTAGTTTACGAAAATTAATGACTACGATCGTTTTATTTATTCGGGTGAATTTCAAGATTATTGATAACCCCCTTTTTATACCGAACGGGGTCCATTTAAAAAAAAATCTGCTATCATGTGTTTCGTCTGTTCGTCATTACTTTTTAATTAATGCAGACATGCAGTAAAATTCGCCCCTAAAACCTTAATTAATTACCCCCTTTTGCTCCGTTAGGGGCCGACTTTAGCACTTTAACAACCCCTTTGAGAGGTACCTAGTTATTTTGTTTTATAAACTTTATTATTTATTTAAAAATGTATTTGTGCTAAGTTTCATGTTTACTAACTCAAGAAATAAGATTTGTCATACATATGAAGTCCCCTCTTTTCAACCCCTTAAAAGTCTAATTTCCAAAAACACCTTAGAACTCGCCTACATTATAAAGGGAACCCTTGTGCGAAATTTCTGATATGTCAGTCATGTCAGTCATTCAGCACTTCGCCAGCAATTTCGTTCGCTTGGATTTCGTGCTTTTCCTAAAACATTTCACAACCCCCTCCACCCCGCTCAGATGGTAGTATTAATGATACTATCTTTATTACTTCGATAAGTATTCAGGTCAAGTTTCAACTAAGTATACCTAAAGATTGAAGATGAAAAACTCCCCTTTAAAATTGACTACCCCTCTTCACCCCGTTAGGGGTAGATTTCCGAAAAACCCTGATAGGTCCACGTTATTCTTTATTTTTGGTCTTAGGTAAAAATATTGACTTTGACCGCGCTTTAAAATTCTTCCAAACAAACTTTGACACTCCCTAATCCCCCTTTGGGGGTAGTTTAGAAAAACTAAAAATTATGAACTTTATAATTTACTTAGATAAGTATTCGTGCAGTGCATATTTCGTTTCAAGTTACTAACTCGAGGAAAAAGAATATTCATACAAACAAAATCCCCCCTTTTCAACCACTTAAAGGTCGAATTTCCAAAAACCCCTTCCGAGTGCTCCTCTACATTATAAAAGGAAGTCGTTTGCAAAATTTCACGTTCCTAGTCCCAATAGTTTCGGCTGTGCGTTGATATGTCAGTCAGTCAGTTTCTCCTTTTATTGATATAGATAGCAGCACTTGTACGTATAAAAATACCGATATTAAGCAGTTAAAAGTAAAAGTAAACTTACAACAGTTCCATATTTCTCAATACCCTTGAGGGTTATCATCTTCCTGATGCCAGTAAAATAAGGGTCAGCGTAGAAGTTTAGTTCTGGCAGGTACATCATATAGAAAGTCATAGTTGCTAGAAAAGGGTTATTACAGTCTCGGTCTGTGGCATTCCCATTTGGAGCTGCGGCTTCTACTAATATGTAATCGGAGAATGTCTGGGTATAAAGGAATGGAAATATTGGAAGATCTGGGAACTCCATGTTACATCCGCCAGGTAATGGATCTGAAAATATAGTTTTTGGATCAATATTTGCTTTTTGCCCGATTCATATTCACGAGCACTTCGTAGCGTGTCTAAGGTAGTGTATCCAGGACGTAGCACGGCAGACATGGCACAGACACAGGTGTCCAACAGATTGTCCTATTTCCTACAAGTGGCTACTCGCGGGGGGCTAGCCGCGCGCGCATTGTTATTTATGCTGATTACATTAACAGGCTGGCCTGGACATCGACGCGCTACCTGTTATCATGGATCCAGAACATGATTCTGAGCCCCCCAGCATTGAAATTTATTGTCAGTTATTTAAAAAAAAATTGCTGTTCCATACATTTTGAACGCGTAGTTATTGCACTTTTCTATGAAACAGCAGATTATTTTTGATGGCCGATGAAAAATTTCTAGGCTTGGGGGTCTAGAATTATGCGCTGAATTCATGGTTACAGTTTGCGCGTCGATGTCCCTGCCATCCTCTATATAAAAACTGCCACTAGTGGCCGCGGTCGCCCACTACTGTCCGCTTAGTGGACAAAATTGGTCGAAATTTGACCAGCACGTGGCGTGGCAGACACGGTATAGAAATACTTTTCATATACCGCGTGGAAATTTGAAGCGAGCCCTGGAGGGGAAGTATCCCCTGTGCCTATTGTATAAAGAAAAAGTAAGAACAAATTATAATTGCCGATACGTAATTTTAATCAATTAAGGGCTGATTTTTAGGGTTCCGTAGTAAAACCAGGAACCCTTCTAGTTTCGCCAAGTCTGTTTCTACGTTCGAGGTTTATCTCAGAGACTTTTGGTACTAAAAAGCAGTTTTTTTTTTTTTTTGATAGACGTTGCCCCACAATAGGAATTTCTCCTATATTGTGATGGGTGCTTTACAAACATTTAAACTCACATACACAAACAGCGAGCAGCCAGAGTATATTGGCATGGTTATTCATGTTAATCATGGCAAACAAAGTTGTGAAATAAAATCTTACAAATTTCTTTTTTTTGGTACCTACCTCCCTTACATGTACAGGGGGGGGGGGGGGGGGGGGGGGTTACTTTTTACTGGTATATTCTATTGTGTGGATAGGTTCAGAAATTTTGTGTAGGCGGTATCAAAGAAACATTTTTTCGGTTCAGGGAGCCGTTTGCGAAATATTAACCCTTAACCACCTGACGCCGGTCTCAGAGTCTCTGGAGATTTTGTTTTTTAAATTATTCCGTTACGATGCACGCTACGCAATTGTGTGTCCATGTACTTTTTCTCCTCCCCCACCAGTACGCCCCATACGCTCGGCAGCTCCAGACCTGCGCGTATTAAACATTATTCCTAATTTATATTTCGTGTGCGGTCCATGAGACCGACGTCAGGTAGTTACGTTAGTTTGGTTATACTGTATATTTTTTGGTTTTATTTATTTATAATGTCTGAATCAAATGTACTACGATGGCTAGAGGAACCTGATTCAGATTCGGAAAACCTGAGTGTACCAGAATTTCCGGATGAAAATTTCAGTGACGTAGAAGATGTTGCAGTGGATCACATCATTGAGGGCGAGTGTTCGAATCAGAAGTAGAAGGTGACGGGTCTGAGCTTCAACCTATTGAAAATGAAAACAACACTATGCCACCGATGGAACCTGACGAAGACATGTTAAGCCTGTGACCCTAAGAAAAAATGCAAAACAGCTTGTGTTTTGCATGTAAAAATCCGATTTGTATTGAATGCAGCCAAAAAAAATCTGCTTATAACTGTCGTCGCAACTTGTGAAAGTTTGTGGGTTGTGATTTTGTAATAACTGTGCCTTAGTCGTGCCAAAAATTATTTTAAGTTAGAAATTATAAATCGGACTTGTCGTAAATAAGTAAAAACTATTGAGTTTTAGTGAAATTTCCTACTCAGATCTCAGATTTTCAAAATTCCTAGATTTTTTGCTAAAATTTATATAATTATGTTAAGTTTTGATTCTTGACAAGTAAATGCATACTTTTGCTTGGTTTAAAAACTTATAATGAATAAAAATATTATGAAATTACAGTTGTGACTTTTATTTAATGTAATATTTTAAATAATGGTTATTAAACATGGAAAATACGCAAGCGGTCTCCAGGACCGACGTCAGGTGGTAGTGTAACTGAAAAACACGTTAGGTGGCTAAGGGTTAAACTATAAAGAGGTAATTTTTGTTAGAGTAAAGAACCTCCCCCATAGCAGCTAAACCGTTGTTTATGAATGTGTGAAAATTATACACGATGGTATATTGTAGTATATTTATCGAAGTTAAAAGCCAAACAAACATGCCTCACGCACACATTTACATCATAAGGTGTCATTACGAGGCACTACGGTGTCATTGTAGGTACTTTTTACGTCAAGTAAAAAAATAAAATAATGCCTTCTTGTGTTGTGAAATGGTGTAAGTAACAATAATTCTACATCCCAGAAAAAGTGTCAAGGAAAACAAGGAATAACATATTATTACAAGTAAGACACTTATTTACACACACATAGAGCGGTATAGTACGATTCAAACTTAATGGCGGCTCGGAACATGAGGCGAGTCGCCGCACAGTAACCAATTCACGTGTCAGCGGGGCTGAGGGGTGAGGTACTGCGCAGCGAATAGCGCACTTCAGTCTTCACGGCCGCCGTTAAATTTGAATCGTACTGTACGGTGCTTCACTTTTGATATGCGTGGTGCGGAGTCTTTTTTTTCTAGTCCGTGGGTATAGATATAAAAACTGTCAAACCGCCATATTTATTCTTCAGATAAAAGTTCTCTGACTATTGCCAAATTGGCCCGAAGTACGTTTACTTGAGCAGTACCTACCTTGAATAACCAATAAGTATAATTAACCTACTTAAACCTACCTACCTACCAATTGATAAATTAAATATTAAAACACAAAATTAAATACACAAGTACATTACAGGAAAACCACACTAGCTTACCATACTATGTATTATGTTAAATTATCAAGTCACCAACCTAGTTTTAAAATATTGGTTTTTCCTTTTTGACATGTAAGTGTTTTCTACAACCGGATATAAAATGTCATATACCTACTTATAGCATAAGCATCACTTATGATGACTTGCAACATTTAACCAAATATTGTAACTGTTTTTTTTTATGCAAGAGATTTTTCCTATAAAAACTACAATAAATAAACAAATAAATATATTGATTTTTTGAATGTTTCGTGAATAAAAACAACAATTTCCACATGATTGTGTCTGAAATAGAGTGTAATTATCACACTAAGGCTTACTTGCACGTTTAGTCGGGTTAGTTAAATAAATGTAGTTTGTAACCTCGGAGTTAACTAATTAATATTTTAATGGTTATTACATGTTGCGCCACATAAAAGTAACACCGGGTTAGTTACCAGATATTTATGTTTTTTGATTTGGGAACATTGCAGTTCAATCGCCGAAACATAAAATAGAATTGCTATGTCTGTGCCCAAATATGTAATCTGATTAAAAATGAATGAACAAACATTGAAAGGAAATTGTATAGGTACCCATCTCTTTTACACTACATTACGATACGTAATACTTTCTTGACTTTAAATTTTATAACATGACATTTCATTTAAGTCATATTGTTATTGGTTTCCATGGAGATTCAGTTTACTGATTGACGAAAACGTCAGATAAGGACTTTTATTTTATTTTTTATTTTTTATATGAGTTCATAACTACATTGCCTGCTGATATACCTAGTACCGAATTTTCTCACTTACTACAATGTCGAACAATATAGTATACTAAAAGTTACCTCATAACATCAATTTATTTTGACATTACTAACACTAACCAGTAACTAAGGTATAGTGAGTTAACTCTCCCACATCGGTGGGTTAAATATTTAGAAGTTTTACTATAAGTTTACCTCTAACTCTTGGTGGTGCAAAATGAATTATTTGATTAACTCCAAATTAGCTTTTAAACCAGAGTTATTTAGGATAACACGTGAATGCGCAAGTGAGCCTGAGTGATTGCTCTTGTATGACTGAGAAAAGAATAGTGAAATAAAAACAAAACACATCATACCTTTTTCTTTGTAGCCATGCACCGAAATATATGCGCGCACAGTCACATTCTTATTATAATTGAATATTTTAAATGTGGCACTGTCATTTATAAAACTCACAAAGCCCAAATTAGTTCCAGTAGCATTATTTCGTGCATGTTTGTCAGTCATATTAAGAGAGACGTTAAACATATGAGTGTGTACTTGAAAAACTATGAATTCTAAACTCTTATCAACATTGCTGAAATTCAGTTTTACATTTGATTCTGCATTTAATGTAATGAAGGATCCATACATTTCTCTGTCATCAAATGCTATAGTCTTGTTTAAAGGTATTGTAATGTTGGCATCTGGAACAAAGAAACAATTGGATAAGTGTATTGAAGAATACAGACACCAATGGCTTTTGCGATACAATATTAGAAAGTGTTTCTACAGCTCCATCTTAGCATACAAAAACTTATGACACTCCAGCACACAAGTAGGTAGTACCTAAGCACTACACAGTGATACAGTATAATACTAAATATGTAGGTACTGGTTCCAGTACTTACTTGGGTGTAATACTTTTATTTTTGACTCACCAATTTTTACAGATCTTACTAGCGACCTTACAATAGCATCTAAATAAAGAATAATAAAATATAAATTATGATTTACCTTGTGTAGCAACTAAACCAGCACAGTACAGTAAGGAAATTAAAATTAAATTAAATCTGCAACCCATTGTGGGGAGCATTTTCACTTCTCCAAGTTCGGTAATGTTTTATAAAATTATTTAGATTACACCAAAATTTTCAAACCACTACAAAAATTATAAATAATTCGGAACAGCTGTCGCCGATCATTTTGACACTGACAAGATCACTCTTCTGCTGCAAAATAAAAATGACATTGTAGTTAATATTAACTCTTTATTGGGGCTACGAACCACACTTTAAAAAAAATATTCACATTTTGTTTCCTACGATAGCACAACTAAGTCAACAATAACACGGTTGGAACAAAAAACAAGACAATATCACTATATAGTCTACCGGGTAAAATGACACTGACAGAAAAATGACGGTAACAGCCACAGCACAAACGGGAACGAATGAGTTGAACTATTTTGTTCTGAATGAAATGAAAAAAGAAAAAAAAAGAACTTGCACAGATAAATAAGAATTTAAAATAACAGAAAAAAAATTAAAATTAGGAAACAGTTTTATGAAAGAAGTTAGAAGGGAAACTTGAAGTTGTGCCAAAAGTTAAAGATGTTGAGATGTGTACAATTCAAAAGTATTCGCACAAATCTGTCAAAATAACAACTAATAGTAATCGAATCTTCATAGGTTTATAAAAGGAAAAAATAAATCGCGGTAGTGGGTCATAGACCCAGGTAATACATATAAGATAACTTAAGTTTTGAGTACATAAAAATTAGCCTGCACAGCTTCTATGTAGAGGGTATACAGCGTATTACCTTAAAAACATGTGTTCCAAAGTTTATATTTAAAATGAGAGTGGCTGTACACTTTTGGTGAAACTCGTAGTAGGTACTCATGGTTCACAATAATTACTTTGTTGTGAAGACTATGAACCAATAATATGCTCTAAAAATGCCTTGGAAAAAAACTAATCTCTTATGTATGACTTCAGTTTTAGTAGGTAGGTAGTGGCTAGAGATCGTTTCGTTCTTGATATCGATTCCTTCGTAGGCCGCTAGAGCGCACTCACGTCAAAATTTCCAAACATGGCGGCGCGATCAATGAAGTTGTAATGTGTAGTGAGTGAAGTCTAGTGTAACAATTGAAAATGTTTGATTTTGGTGTTGTTTTTGTGTGTGATTGTTAACATTAATGGGCCATGGGAAGGGGCCAGGAGCTATTAAACGCCGCTCGCGAAGGCGACAAGCGGACAGTGGAAAAAATACTTGGTCAAATAACTAATATAAGTGGTCCATTTACAAGGTGGGTCCTGATTCATGATTTATATTGTTTAACTGGTAGAATAATGAAGTTCAATCTATTGTAGACGTACTAGGCTGTTATACGGTTCTACTTTTACGTATCACTGGCTTCAAATATGATCTAAAAATGTTATCTTTGTATCAACAATGGTGTATTGTTATCACGTAGTTTTTTTTAAATGTTTACGTGCTTATCGGCGGTTCATGATCATGACAGACGATGATTTCTTAGATGCTATTTATAATCATTATAGCATGTTTAATGTCCATTGAGGCACTGCTGCGGGTCAATAGTCATTTGTAACATAATTACCTATTACTTCAATAATTACTCAAGTAATTCGGAATTAAAGATACCATCCGATTGCACCATAAATGCAACTTAGTACCACGCAATAAGGTTGATAATTGCATGTAAGTCATACAGCATGTTGTGAGAGTTGAAAAATAATAATTATCTTTTCATGATAAAAAATTAAATCTTATAAGATAACTTGTTTTTATGGTAATACTTAGTAGCAACATGCCATGCCCTTACCATTTGTGTGCAAGAATGTTTTAATACATGATAGCAATAACAATAGAATATTAAAAAAACAGTTTAAAGTTTTATGCATTATGCATTTCATAATTAAAAAATCCCAGTCTGGTATATATTTATTTATAAACTTTGATAGCTCACTACTTGAGCATATGATCATAACTTGCATATTATTGAGCAAATGAGGTAATACCTACATAATTATGTCTTAATTCCCAGTTTTTCAATAATTCCATGATAATACAACAGATGAACTAAGTAATTGGCTACCAAAAGATACCTAATTATTTAAGTTGATCTCTCTGAAGTTGTATTAAAAATCAAATAAAACTTATCTGTGATTATTATTTTTCATCATAGATAATGTCAGATGGAATCAGGCTTGAAAATAGGTATTAATACAGGTAGATACATTAGTTTGTTATGATTTCATGTACCTAAATAGATTTCCTTATAGCTTTATTTCAAAATTGGTGCATGTTTATCATAAAAACATCTTAGATAATATAATGGTTAATCATCTAAAAAATGTCATAAGAACTCAAGAAAAGTCCCCATTGTTATCCCAGTCAACAATACTGCATGACTACTTTGAGCTGGGGCTATGATAACCAATATCAAAAACTTGGTAAATTATGAAAAGCAATAACTTTTGAAGAAATACAACTTGAATTCCTTACACACTACAAAACCCAGTCTTTTAAGAAATACCAAAAAAGATATCCTGGTTCAAGCCCTCACTGATAAGCTGCTGTCTTGATTCTTATATGAGGATCAGTTACTACCCAGACCTACATGAACCACGGGTCCCTTGGTTTGTGTAGGTCTGGGTAGTAACCATATTCATCATCGGCCATATACCTTCCAGTCGATAAACAATTAAAAGGTAAAATTGAAATGTACCTGTTGATTGATAGTAGTTGATCCAATCTGAATATTTGTGTTCCTGTCGTATCTCCCAGATAAATCCAATGCTTATCAAGTTATCATCATTATTTGTCATCAGCGGGGTAATTGTGTAACACATTAAAAGTAGGAATGGCTTTCATTTTGATAGTTCAACAACATTCATTGTATTATTTATGTTGTTGAGCAGAATTTTCTTTCAAACATATGAAGCAATGGATTAGCAATAGGTATCAAAATGATTCAGATAGTGATTGATAGTGTGTTACGCAATTAGGGTGTAGATGAAACCCTGAACCGTTAGAATATGCCTTCACTATTCCATATTACCTACCTACCTACTAATATTTGGAAGAGGAAACTATCTTCATATTTCTGACTGACTGATTCCTTAACAGTTCAAATTGCCTGTATGGTTTAATTGAAATAAATGCTTTGGGTTGGATTAGTTTTTTATAGTTATTGGTATAGGACAAATTACTTAAGTAAGAAGTACCAGATCATTTTAGATCCCGCTTACAATAAGTTATTTTTGCCTAAGACATGTTATTTATTGAATAATTGAAACACTAAACTTGTTAAATTTTTTATTTATTTGAAATTTTCACACACAAAAAAGGTACAAAGGTGGACATACTGCCTTAGGCATTCTCTACCAGTCAACCAAGAGGGTGGTGAAGGGATTAGATGGTAGGTGCTTTGGTTGAAAAGAACAATGATAAAAAACAATTAAAAAATCCTTACAAACTAATATTATAAATTCGAAAGTAACTCTGTATGTATGTTACCTTTTTACGCCTTAACCACTAAATAGATTTCCAGCAATTTTGGCAAGGAGACAGATGGAATCCTGGGGAAGGACATAGGCTACTTTTTGTATCGGGAGCACGTTTCTGTGGGACAATTGCAGTTAACCACGCGGGCGAAGCCACGGGCAGAAACTAATAAGTTAAAAACTTATCAGTATCAACACAACATTATCAGCAATTTCAATGGATGTTATGTTCTTTCTTTTAATTTATTTCTATGGTTATTGAATCAATGTAAACTATAATGTTTACTGTGGTATTTAGATCATTGTTCATTCAGTTTGATGCTGTTTCTTGAACTTCTTTATTTAAAAACTATTTAGTACTGTTAATTAGGCTCCCAGGCTCTAACGATCCATTCGTTTTGTTGCTCCTATGGTTCAGTCATTCAGTGCGATGAAAAGAAAAAAAAATGTTTATTGCAATTAGGTACATAAAATGCTTTACACACATGAGTTGGAGACCCTTAAGATTGTATTAAAAAATACTTGTTGGTGTTTATTTTTTCTTTTTATGGTGTCTAGTCTGCCAATGACATTCATTTATGTAGCAAACAAAGCAATTCAAAACTAGTTTAAAAAAAGTAGTTACCTACCAAAAACCAGTAAGAGTCCAAGACTTGTCTTTGTTGCGAAGTTGAGAGGTGTTTTTACCGTAAATGATTATTCAGAATTTAAGGCCCATTTGAATTTTGCTGCATGATATCAAAGAAAATAGGCATTAAGGGGCTTATTTATAAACGTTGCTTAAAGTTAAGAGGCGTTTAAACATTAAAAATGTATGGTAACAGTCGCTAATCACTACTTAACTTTAAGCAACGATTTATAAATAAAGGGGAAAATGTGTAATTAATTGCTCATCACAACATGGCCCAGCCGTTTCCGAGATTAGAGCCAACAAACAGATAAAATTATGGTATTTTAAAACAGATGTGGACATTAAATTTTTATGTAAACACGACAAAGTGCTTAGAACTCGTTTGGAATTACAATCAGTCAGTAAATTTCGAACAACAGAAAACCAAAAGCATAAAATATTACAGAATCAAGAAACGTAAAAATTAAACTAGAAGCGCACGCGGCTGCTACCTGGTGCATTTTATTTATTTACTTATAAGTACCTACTTAATAGTTGTCTATGTCCTTACCTTGGTACTTACCTCTATGCGAAATGCCAAATATACATGAGCGGTGGTTCAGGTGTAAAAACGTATTCAAAAGAACAACAAACTCTGTTAAGCTTTTATCTAGCCTCCTTACTAACTAAATACACGTTGTATAGCGTCTGTGTAGTTACACACCGATTTCTCTCTTTCAGTCGTCAGTAATTTGACGTTGGAAAGAAGAAGACAAAGCGTTGTCTAACTATACAGACGCTATACAACGTTTATTAGTAAGGAGGTAAGTATGGATATGTACTTAAAAAAAAAGAATAGGCTACACCCAAACCCACTGGTTTGGCCTAGTCATGCCGTTGCTTCGCAAAAGACGTCCAAATCAGCATACGAAAGACAACCCAGATTCCCGAATGAGTTAACTTCCATATTTCCCCTGGACCGTTTATTGCCGCAGTCTATATGAAGGCCTATATTCAGCTGTACAAGTTTACTGCCCAACATGATACTTAAATGTGTAAGAATAAATAATCGAAAATCATCTGCACACAGTTATCTATTTAAGGAAGTAGGATAAGTCAAACCATTAAAGTGAAGTGTTTGGCGGTTGGCCAGACGCCAATCGATGTTTGAGAAACGTACGTTGAACTTTTGTCTTACTGTCTGCCTGTCCTAACGCTGTAGGCTTAGGGGTGGCTGTGAGGGGTATTTTAGTACAAAATCCACAGATCAAATAGGGAGAAAAAGTCAGATTTGCTCGATATCAACTTAAGCCTACGCCGACCTCATATAGGTAGTTTAAAAAATGTGGTTGACGTGTAAAAGTGTTTGTACAAACCTACTTACTGAAATAAAATCATTTATCTTTTAAGTGATCGACCTGGTTATGGAAAAAAACAGGGTTTAAAGAATTATTAATCAAACCAAGCTTAAATGAAGCAGACAAAGTCAAGTCAAAGTAAATAAAAAGGTTCGTCAGATTTGGAACATTTAACACTTAATTTCGCTTTCGCCATCATTCCACTTACAATTAATTTTATTCTGTTTTTCTTTAGCTGTAAGTCTAACATAGAGCTTAAATAAAAATAAATACTGGCTGAGCAACTTCCTATTCTGCCTACCTATTCTCTTGTTACTCGTTCCGTGAAGACGCAACACAAAACTTGTTTACCACGATTAAACAAATATCTGACAACCCTATGTTCAAGGTGTTTGTATGCAAAACACTCGAACCGGATACTGCAAGTTTGGCAAGCAATAAAAATGCGATCGAAAACTGCGCTTTAACCATGTGCAAAATTATTAAACAGCTGTCTAGGGTCCATATTTTGCAACTCCTAGTTAAGGAGAATTGAAATTGAAGAATTTGAGAACCACCGTTGCATGACCTCGAAAAAGTGCCAGCTAAAAATTGCAAATCACTCGATGAATTAAAATTATATCATGAATATCATCGAATCACTGACATGTTGAATATTTTATTACTAGCCCATGATTCTGATTTTCTACAATACTTTTGAATGAAACAAAAACGAGTTCATAATTTATTCGTCTGGTTTGGTCCTATGGAAATCCTTAGAATGAAGCTCCCCAGGCGCAGATACATCTGAGACAACCCTAAAGAATATCGATACGTCTCGCCTCTATAAAGCTTGAAGTTTAAAACTTACGTAAAACGAATTTGTTATGTTTCGGAACATATTTTAGGCTAAGTTACGAAATCTAATCTATAAAGTTACACCCGGCCAGCGGGTTAGGCCGGCGCATGAGTCGTTGCCCGGAATGTTACCATTTTATAAAATACTAACTTCTGCCCGCGACTTCGCCCGCGTGAAATTTCTTGTCCCCCGACTCACCCGGTCGCTTTTCTTAAAAAAAAAATCCGTAAGAACCTTCTACAAAGTATTAGAAAACTTAAAAAAAAAGATGGATGAAATCGGTAAAGTTGTTCTCAAGTGATGGCGTGACCAAGGGAAATAGGGATTAATTTTTATATATATATAGGTTACTAGCTTTTGCCTGCGGCTTCGTTAGCGTTAATTTAGACTTTGACTATACATTCGGGTTACAATTCAATCATGATTCTAAAGACACGTGGCGCCATCTATTATCATAAGAACGTTATTGTTGTTATCCGCTGGAACAGTACGTTTTTGCGGGATGAAAGGTACGCTATGTCCGTTTCTGTACACCTGACAACGTATATGCAAAATTTCAGTATGATCGGTTCAGTGGTTTAGGCATGAAAAGGTAACAAACAAACAAACAAACTTACTTTCGCATTTATAATATTAAAGTTAGGTAGTTAGGATTATAATATTAGTTAGGATTAGGATGTTATATAAACACTTAGAACTAGGTATAGGCAGTGTATTTTATTTTTTGTTATTTTTATATTTTCGCATGCTGCACTGATTGACGTCATCACGTCAACGCCGGCTGTCGCTGAAAACTAGCGCTGGGGCTCGTGTCTCGCATAGGGTCGTTGCGTTATGCTGAGCGATTGCCGTTTTGCGTGGATGTGACTCATATTTTCCCCCAACTCGTTCTTCCTTGTGTTGTGTGTTTTATTTACGTGATGTTTACAGCAAATTAACGTATTTTCTTTCTTTCTTTTCTTTCTTTCTTTTCTTTTCTTTCTTTTCTTTTCTTTCTTTTTTTTCTTTCTTTTCTTTACACTGAACTCTTGAGGATGAGTTCCAAGATATTAGTTTAGTAGGTGTTTATAAACGCGTTGGTCCCTTTGTCCCGATATTATTAACTGCCTTGTTGGTCTAATAGTGGTCGCAAGCGCTACTGCTGAGCATGAGGTCCTGGGTTCGATTCCCAGGTTGGGCTAAGTGTTATTGGGCATTTCCATCAGGAAGTTCTCAATAGCAGCCCCGAGTCTGGATTTGTGCTCGGTTGTTGGTAATAGGCTTGCCCCCGATTATATGGGACTTAAACATAACTGGCGAAATGTGGGTGTACTATAGGTACAACTCTGCCTAACCATTCGGGGATTAGGTACAGGCGTAATGTTATGTTATTATTAAATCCGTCGTATTCATTCGTGAAGCTTAGGAGCTTAGCCAATGTGATAGTTACTCAGTGGACAAAAAGATTATATTGTCCATCCTTATGACATGATCCCCTAGTCGACTTTTACAACACCACATAGATTCCTTGCGAATCGTGGATTAAACATTCATTGAGTGTCAACTATTGACCTTCGCGCAAACTGTTCGAATCAATTAAGGGAATCGGGGTCACAATGTTTAGGACCTAAGTATGTAGGCGATGAAACTATAGACCTGTTACTACTATCGCAGTATTTTAACTAGCTCAATTACTTATGGTACTTCTTTAACTGTTCTTATATTATTGAAGCCTTGAATTGTGATACGGAATCATTCTAATACAGTATACCAGACATAAACGTTGAAGCTTGTTGATCTAATGAACCCATTTTGTCGCTTGATTTTAACCCAAAGAAGATATAAACGGACGAAAATGGTGGAATGGTACTTATAACTTGACAGCATTATTTATTATAAAAACTTTCACTTGCAGTTTCAAAAATATTCTTCACCTTGGAAAATCCCGGGCAGTAGAGTTAGACATTGGTGCCAACAAGCAAGCCTCAAAATTGGAAAAACCTGAGGAACCAAATTGGTTTGTAAAAATTTCCAAATAAAAAAAGACATTATTTCGAATTCAGATCCGTCTCATACGCCTTAAGCATAATCAATCTAATTTGGAAGGAGATATTTCTGTAGGCGTAAACGATCGTCGTAAGGATGACGAACGATTGCGTGCGACTAACAATTTAAGATACTAACCTGCCTAGCCTCCATAATGTATTACGCATTAACAAAGCTTCAAGGCACCTTTTAATCAGATAATGGACTTATCACATCGACCCAATTTCATTCCGTTTCCATAAATCTTCGTAGGTTATAAATTGCAGCAAATGCCTTTTGAAGCTCGCAAGACTGGTAACGCAACATTGGCAAATATGCTTGTTGTTACCAAGCAAATTTCAACTTTAAATGCTGTAGGCTAAAAGTTATGTTTCCAGTAAAGAGGTAAGGAAGATTTTTTCTCAGTTTTAAGTATCTTTAAGATGGATATTATCGTTAAAAGAGGAATTTGGGATCAGCTGTTTTTAATGGCCAACTATGTCATAAAAAGTTGAGCCTTTGCGTGTTGTAGATCTCTTAAAAGGATATTGTTTCCAGTAAACACTTACTAAGATCATCCTCCTAAAACTACGTACTAAGCGTAGGGGAAGACCAAATAGACGATGGATGGATTTCATGAATTGTGTGAATGATGATACGAGGGCTGCACTAAAAGTATCGGGAATGGAATATTTCCACTGTTCCTGTCATATTAAAATCTTTTTAATTGAAAACTCCTTGGTTTTAAAAATCGAATACCATTTATTTATTTAAAAAAAGATTCTCGGTCTTGTCACAATGTTTTGTCAAACTTGTTTAGTCGTTGAGAAAATGGAATTGACTCGAGAAAATTCAAGAGCTATGATTTATTATGACTTTCGAAGTGGTTTAACACAAAAACAGTGTGTTGACCGGATGATTTCTGCATTTGGTGATGAAGCCCCATCCAAAACCACAATTTATCGCTGGTTTGCTGAATTTCAACGTGGACGTGTCAAGCTCAGTGATGATCCCCGTCAAGGTCGTCCAAAAACTGCAGTCATCCAAGAAAACGTTGATGCTGTGCGTAAGCTGATTGAGGAAGATCGACATGTGACATACCGCGAAATTCAGGCAACTTTAGACATTGACATGAGTCAAATACAAATAATCTTCAATTAGGTGTAAAAAAGTTGTTTTCCCGATGGATACCGCTGTGAAGAGCAAAAAGCGGCTCGCGTTACTTGGTGCGTCAGAACTCTCGAAAGATTCCACGCAGGATCCTCAAATGCAGTATATAACATCGTATCAGGTGACGAATCCTGGATATACGCGTACGAACCCGAAACAAAAAACCAGTCACGAGTTTGGGTGTTCGAAAATGAGTTAAATCCAACAAAAATTGTTCGTTCACGGAGTGTTGCAAAAAAAATGGTGGCCACGTTTGTCTCCAAAACCGGCCATGTTACGACTATTCCTCTTGAGGGACAAAGCACGGTTAATGCAGAATGGTATGCTAGCATTTGTTTGCCACAGGTCGTTTCTGAACTCCGTAAAGAGAACTGCAACCGCCGCATCATCCTCCATCACGACAATGCGAGTTCTCACACCGCGCACAGAACAAAAGAGTTTTTAGAGCAAGAAAACATAGAATTGTTAGACCATCCGCCGTACAGCCCCGACCTAAGCCCTAATGATTTCTATACTTCCCTAAAATAAAGAATAAATTGCGTGGACAGAGATTTTCATCACCTTAAGAAGCTGTGGACGCCTACAAAACGGCTATTTTGGAGACCCCAACTTCCGAATGGATTGGTTGCTTCAATGATTGGTTCCATCGTATGGAAAAATGTGTCAAGTTTCGCGGAGAATACTTCGAAAAGCAATAAATACATTTTTAAATAGTAATGTTCTGTCACTTCCTTGATTCCCGAAATTTTCAGTGCCGCCCTCGTAATATGGCTAGAAAGGGTGTGACTATTGAGATGGCGACTGATAGAGATGCATGTAATGCCGACTCGAAATTGGAATTGGAATTGGAGGATGAGGCTGACTACTAAGAATAATTCGTAGCTATTGCTTACCACAGAAATTTATTCAAAATTGCCCAAGTATGCTGAAGCAGAACCCTTGAAGTGCGTCGCTCGTTACGCTCCGTAATTATTCATTATCTGAGAAGTTCGTATGTTTAATACGATTTTAATGATTCATACCTGGACTGGCTCATTACTTCACCTCTCTAATTGATATTGTTTACCTACATCATACATAATACGTAGTTATGTAAAGTGTATTAATATAGAATGATTTTGTATTTGATTTCCCGATGGATGACAAACGTTATTCCCATGTCGGTTTTAAATTAATTCTGTGTTGTCTCTTTTATGAAAGTCACGTAACTTAACTCTTGTTTCAAGCTCTATAATACAAACACGTTTGTTATGTTTTTTTTGTAAATTAAGTATATCATTTAAATGGGAACTTCGTACAACCAACCTCGCAGGACGTGATATATTTTCTCATTTCTTAAAAAGCGTCAAGCATTTTATTTAAGCGTGATGCGCTATGGTAGTTCGCAAAATTCAAATTTACTTACGTTTTTTGCAATTTGCAGGTCACTTTCAGGTTGTATGTTGATTAAAATATGATTCGCGGACGTAACAAATATGGCTGTATCGAATTATAATTATTAGAATCAGCAATACAGCCCCTTAAGTTAGAATTGACCTCAAATGTCATGATTTCATGAAATGGTCATTCAATAGGTTAATATGAACTTAGAGTGATGTATTGATGATTTTTATGGTTATAATTCTGTAAATAAATATTTGATACGTCCGCAAATCATATTTAGATCAACATACAACCTGATACTGACCTGCAAATTGCAAAAAACGTAAGAAAAATTGAATTTCGCGGGCTACCTTGGCCCATCCCCTTTAAACGATTTAAATCTTTTACCACTTCTACAACAACGTCTAACGTATTTTTAAGGGGGTTGTTATTTAATGATTCTTGATTGAATGATTTGAATGTAATCTTTTTGCTGCAGAATCAGAGCAATAGCGAATATCATTGGCTTTGGTCTTATGAATATTCAAAGTAACGCGGCGGATGTGAGGTTATCTTTCAGGAAACGCATAAGATCTTTTGTTTCAAGGAAATAATTTATGATTTAATTTGTTATGTAATTTATGTAAAGCGTTACTGTGTGTTTTTGTGAAGACTTTGCCCTCGCGCGTTATTTCAATTATTTCTTTAAGCGCATCCTGCCTATAATGTTCCCATCGCTGGGACACAGGCCTCTTCTCGGTGAGAGAGAGTGGGCCGTAATCAACCACGCGGGCCCAGTGCGGGTTGGTAGATGTCACATGTCTTCGAATTTTAGGTTCTAGGATATACCGGTTTCCTCACGATGTTTTGTTTCAGCGTTTTGAGACCAGTGGCGATGAAAAAAAATTACACAAAGTAAAGCGCCGGTCAGGGTTTGAACCTACAACCTACAACTCGTAAGTCGCGGCCATTATCACTGGGCTACCACCGCTCTTACTTAACTACCATCAGTCTATTGAACAACTTTATGAAGATACGTCTAGTCTTACACTTATATTTAGTCCTGGTTCACTTTTTGTGGTTCTTTCTATCTAATTACTAAAACGTTTACCACGTAGTATCACGTACCACATTTTTAATGAAGTTATTTAAATACATACATACATAAACTCACGCCTTCTTCCCATGGGGGTAGGCAGAAACTGCAGAACACACCACCTGCTACGATCCTTACATACTCCTTTTGTCTCGTTTACGTTCATTTAAATATTTTTTTGTTGTAAACACATACCTATACGGCAAATGACTCAATAAAACTGTGACCACGACAGTATTTAACATGACTGCATTATGTACGGTGGTTAACAAATCGTTACATTACCAAATATGACTTTGGATAACGGAATATCCTGTTTGTTTAGGACCTAGTTACTGTAGCGCCCGCCCCTGCTCCGCACGGTTTGTAAGGCTGGAAAAAATATTTAAAAAATAATAATTAAATGTTACGTTAATATTAGTGTATCATACACATAAACCTTTCGGAATAAATTCTCTAAATGATGGTGAATACCACATCAAAATCCATTGTGTAGTCCAGAAGAGCAACGCAGTAAGAGTCACGCAGGAAAAGCGACTAATTTATAATATGCATAAATTTGAGCAGTGAGTGGACGCGAGACTAACAACGAATTGGTGGTTAGTTAAAACGTTATCAAATGGCGGATAAATTGTCCAAACTAATACAGTTTGACAAATTATAGCATAGTTAGCAAGATTCTCTTTTTAATTAGACCGTTCGTTCCCAAGCTGAATAACAGTTAAAAACAAAAAATACCGCAATCAAAAAAGTTCTAAGTGAAGCGACCTGTTTGTTGGTCCTATGATTCATTCACCGGTCTTTTCGTTAGTCACATTTCGGTCGCGGTTTGAACGCTCGCATAGCTTTCTTGTTAATATTTTTAAATCAATATTGAACATGAGAACGTAGTGATAACATAACAGCGGTTAAAAGTGCTACAAGTGACTTTATGAAGTGATGGGTTTCGTTCTAAATACAATGAAGTTTAACTTTTTGAAACGGTACAATTCTGATCCTAGTGTGTTTCTTAGGAGCGTTTATTTAAGGCTCAGGTTTGTACCCTTGTATTCTTATTTTGTAACTAACATGTTTATGTGATGTTTCTATGTGTGTCTGGGTTTTTCTTGTGCTCATTTCACTATAAAATAAATTGTTTTAATTAATTCTGCTATAAATCCCATGTAAATATTATATCATCTTTAACATCAGTACTTTTTAAACTTGAAAGCTTACGTTGCTATGCCATAAGCTCCATTACCTGCTGATTATTTTGGTATAAATAGTAGGTAAGCCAGTTTTTTACTATCTTATCTTTGTGGTCACAATTCTCAATTATGAAGTAATCTATTCCTGGTATAAGAAACTTGTTTGATTTGATATTTAGCAAATTGTTTACTCCATTAATAAGAACTCCCAAATGAGTAGGTAGCATGGCACTGAACTTACAGATTATTAGTTGAAGACTAGGTACTTAAATATGGACTTCTTTCCTGTAGAAAACGTTAACGAAACTGGCGTACCTACTTAACCTACTATAGAAATCATGAATATTATAGAGGTACTAGCTGCGCACCGCGGTTTCACCCTCAGCAGTATAAAATATACTTTACGACCTATTCTCAGATCTCTAACAAATATGCACAAAAAAATTCATAAAAATCGGTCAAGCCGTTTCGGAGGAGTTCGGTAACAAACACTGTGATACGAGATTTTTATATATTAGATAAACCTTGATCGTTTAACTATCCGCTTAAAAAAGGCGTGCCCCATTTCAGAACAAGGAAAACACGCATTAAATCGAAATCCTACGCAATAAGCATTTGTGGTCCACCCGGGTAACGATGTCGCCCATTGGCCTGGTATTGTGGTCGTAATTGTATAAAATCTACAATGGTTTATAGTTCTATTGTCGCACAAAGCAGGTGCCATTACTTTTTACGGTTGGTTAAGGTTTGTATTATCACTTATCTTATCATACAAGTAGAGTAAAGAAGCTATTTTTGCAGTAATGTACACTTAGGACTTTTTGTTTTACTGTGTTAGCAACAGTTACAGCTTTCTGTAAAATATTCCGAATGGAAATGGAGTAGGAGAAGGCTCAAGAGATGATAATGACGAATGGATTGTGTGAAAGGTGTTATGGTTGGAAAGGGATTGAATACTGAGAAAATGTCTGATAGAGATGTAATGAAAGAAGACATGCTGAGCTGGCCCCAGGGAAATTGTATAGGTATACACAGGTGGATGGAGGATGGTGATCAAGTTAATGATGTGGCATACTTAAACCCAGCTGGATGAACTTACTATCAATATGGGACCATATTATAGTTAGTTCATTCATCACTTATTGGCTTTTAATAACATGCTTACCGTGCTAACTTGCTTCAATGCTTAAATAACAGGTAAGTATCTAAACCTATGGCTAGCAGTGGACTTATCATTCGGATCATGAAATAAACTTGTTCGTGGCTGAGAAAAGCAGCAAATTATATTCAGTAGCATAACCAGTCTATATAATGTTCCCACTGCAGGAACAGGCCTCCTCTGTGAGAGGGAGTGGGCCGAAATTTACCGCGGGCCAAGTGCAGGTTGGTAAATGTCACCTGTCTTCGAATTTTTGGTTCTAGGACATGCCGGTTTCCTCACGATGTTTTCCTTCACCGTTTTAAAAGCAGTGTTGATGAAATAATTTACAGAAAATAAAGCGCCTGTCTGGGTTGGAACCTACGACCAACAACTCGTAAGTTGCGGGCGTTATTATTGGGCCACCACCGCTCAATTGCATTCAGTACCGTATACAAATCACCGGATTAAAAAATATAGTGACGATTGACAAGTTACCAATTGATTTTACACTTAAACTAATGACAAAGAATACATCATTAGGTGCTTATGTGGATTACCACTAATTTATTAATTAACTTATTCAAATACATTTAACTTTGCTAAGGACACCGGAACATTCTTAGGTTTTCCTACAAGGTTTCCAACATGTTCCTCTATTGATACGATTTCAAGTTAAATCATTAGGTCGGTATGTTAGTAATTACGTCTTAAGTATTTATTTCATATTTGATATGCTGCTGCTTATATTTTATTCATTAACAGTTTGTTGTTCAATTACGACTGTCTTACATCTAGTGTCTTAGTTTATTTTCTATCGTTTCATCAATAGTATTGTGAGAAGTTGGCTGATGTTCTGGATTCTGTTCCTTAGTTTGTGACTGATATGTTGGTTGTGTGTAATTATTATTGATTTGATATTCATAATGACGTTGGCTGGCATGAGTAACTCTTGCCAATAACAGCACCGAGGTACATATTTCTTTAATATTTGTGTGTTTCTGATAGTTAAGGTTTGATGAAAGTCCTTGGCTTTGCCTATCCTATGCAATAAATACCTTTGATGTTGGACAAGAAGTCCGTACTTCCTACTCTTCCTCATAATTACTCAGAAACAGTGATTTCTACGGTGTTGATTGAGGAATTATTGATTCAATTTTTTATTCCTACTTTCTAGTTTTCAGAACTGTTTCATTCGCATTTTGAATTTTGACCAATTCGAAATTCGAACGTAATAAAACAGTTTTGTACACTCATGTAACCTTATTTGTCTGAACCCCAATGCAGTTACCTCAAAGCATTATTACTAAATATGGACATTCCATAATAATGATTTTCGTTGACAAATGTGTTATTTTTGTGTTCTAAAATACTTAGTCTGGACCAGTAATGATATCATTAATAAATCCCGGTATTCCATATACTGGGTCTAGTAAACTGAGCTAAATACTATAAAACAATTCGATTTATCTATTAGCCATTTTGCATTTCCTTGGTCCAATTTGCGTATCTTATCTCAAGTTATCTTATCGTCCCTCTGTTGTGACAATTACACACAAACTTCATTCAAGCGAGTGTCTGTACGCACCTGTTTGGGGTTGAATAGTTTTATACAATGTTTCTTTCCGTGTACAACCCTTGTATGGTATTAAATTAACCATCCTGCCCGTGAGTCACGATTCTAGAATTGAAGTTTTATTAAGTTTACTCGTTCACACGTTGTGTTTGACATGGCAAGTACAAAGAGTGATGGTGAAAAGACAGTGCAGTGCTGTAATTATAAAAACAATTTTGATTTGAATCTGAGCGACATTCGGCACAGCTTCTACAGGAGTTGGGTTAAGACAAAGAAGTTTAGTCACAGAATGTTCGGGGCTAACAGGTGAGTGAACTTAGATTTAGACCGAAAAAAGTGTTAGCGGATGTTTAAATAATGATTTAGGTTGCTATGAGCGACAAACTTTCTGACGCGAATTGCTTTTAGGTAGATAAAGAGCTAGAGACGTCCTAAAATACCAATAGGGCAGCTAAGTCTATCGCGAAGTTCGTTCGATTTGTTGTAGTGACGGCTGTGCCACTTATAATAGTCTGTTGTTGTTTATGTTTCACTTACGATTGTATCACTGACAGACTCACTACATCTGAATGTCCCGTTATACTCGAATAGTATGATACGTCTTCGATCAAGTTATTATGCGGTTGACTTTTTAAGGTTAGGAGAAAGTTGTCTTTTGTTATTTTACCACTATATACAATCCTGCAACGGACGTTCACTTTTGGCTGTGTTCATGATTCATTTTAGTGAGCCTATATTTTAGAGAGGCAATTATGAACATAATGTATATTGGTGTTAGGTTATATGAAAAAGATTAACCATGGTGGGTGATAGTTATGACTGTGGAAGCCATTTGAAGAAATGTGTGCAGAAATTCAAGGACAATAATAATTGCTATATTTAGGAAGAGAATCCGAAATAAATAGTTGTAAAACAACGACCCCATGCTAAACCCAATACCACCCGAATTGGGTTTAACCGATGTTTTAAGAAAATAAAAGATCGTATTTGTCATAATACACGTGAACTTAGATGTGAGCATAGGTAATGAAATATATTTATCGTTACCAATTTGTTATTGCTCAATGATATTTTAGACTCTTTATCTTCATTGGTTGGACATAGGGATAAAACATCGCGCTAAAATAAATAAATGTATCCTAAATGTCTTGCTATTTAAATTTTTTACAGTTATCTTGTTGGTATAATAATAATAATATAACTGGAAGTCAGTTAATAGCATGGTTTCTCTGAATTCGGGAAAAGAACGGGGAGTGTCCATGGAGTTTCTTGCCTGCGGGGTAATTGCGTAAAACACTAACAGTAGGAATGGGTTTCATTTTGACAGTTCCACAACATTCATCGAGTTATATACGTTGTTGAGCAGACACATTTTTCTGACATATGCAGCAATGGATTAGCAATAGGCTTCAAAACGAATCAGATTGTGATAGATAGTGTGTTACGTAATTAGGGTGCAGTTCTCCATAGGATCCTAATGCGCTCTGGAATGGGCAACTAGCTTCATCTTTCTGACTGATCGATTCCTTGAAAATTCAGAAGTGCCTGTAAATGCTTTAATTGACATAAATACTTCTCTTTGAATTTGAACCACGGTATGATTTGAACAACGGGTAAAATAATAATCAGTAATACAAAATTTATTGTTAACTGTTAATTATCTGTTTTGATCACGATATATATTCATTTTATCCTCATATAGGTAAAAATAATATATATCGATGATATTACATAAATATATCACATTTGTAACATGGATTTTCCGTATTCAGAAAAAAGGATAATGTAAAGTAAAACTGTGTATTGTATTTAAATGCTAACCTTTGGCCTAAACAGAAACTGCGATACCGGTAATATCACAAATGATATTTTACGCGAAAACTTGATTCAATCCGTGGCGTTGAGTTACACTTTTTCATCTTTTTCTTCAGATTTAGCTTATTGTGGAATGATTTCTACTAAATTTGCCCCCAGTTTCTCAAAGCCGCAGTAATTGGCTTTTAGTTATTTTAGCTAATCAATTCCAACAGTCAATAGCAGGATTTTCGCCTTTCTATGTTCCAATACCCAGTGACCCACCAGGGACCACCCAGTGTTATACTACCCCATAGGGAAAATATATTCCATAAAACACGTCAACTGGAAAAGCCTTCAAAGTACGAGTATTACAATGAGACAAAAACTAACTTTTGAGTTTGCGACTGACAAGTGAAGTTTATCAACTTTGTTGTAAACAAAAGATAAAATAGTGATAAGTACTTGTGCACGTAATTAAGTATCACACTTTATAATAATAATAATATCTCTCTCTCTCTCTCTAATTTATTCAGACTGTTGTCCGTAGACTATTAGTAATACGCTGAAATTTAGAACTATGTTAGTAATACACACATACAAAAACAAAATATAATAATTGTCCTGTATGTAGACGAATCCAGTGCCTCCAGATAGGACTCCACATGTTCAGCAATGACCCTCAGGTAGCCGTTAGGACTGTCTCTCACTCTGCGCATCAACGATGCTGCTCTTTTTCTCATTATGGCATAATAACCATCTACTTGTGATTCTGCAAACAACGCTGACGCACTGCAATAGCGACGCAGTCCCATCAACACCCTGAAGGCATTGTTATACTGAACTCTCAGAGCACTTACGACCCGCTGCGTGCAGCTGGCCCACAGGCTGCAGGTATAAAAAGATTGGCAGAAGGCCCTAAACAATGTTGTTTTGACTGCCTTTGAACACCTAGGAAACCTGCGAGCCAGCATATTACAGCGAATCGCGAGCCCCTTACGTTCCCGTTCCACGTCTAGGTCATCAGTCAGGTTTTCATTCACAACATGACCTAAGTACAAAAACTGAGAGACTCGTCTTAGCGCAACCTCGCCTAGTGTCACGGGCGGTACATATGAAGGATTCATTTGCCTCGCCCGAAACATCATCAACTCGCTTTTTTTTTGACGTTATACGTCAATACATGTGTTTTAGCATATGCCTAACACACCTAAGAGCCTACGCAGGGCACTCATCGATGGGCTCAACAACACCATGTCATCGGCGTAACTAATGTTGTTGACCATCAATGGAGCAACCTACACAGGTGTTGTTGAGCTCACGAACCAGCTCCCTTACATATATATTAAATAACATAGGAGAGTTCAGTCCCCCCTGCCTAACTCCATGCGCTAATTGATAAGGATCAGACAGGGAACCTCTCCATCTTACAAAATTAGTCTGGTGCCTGTACCAGTACTCAAAAATACCTGTTATACCCTCCGGCAAACTACTTTCTCTCAGTTTAGCCCACAGTTTGTCATAATTGACCAGATCAAATACCTTTAAGAGGTCCAAAAAGGCGGCATAAACCGGTGTTTTACGGTCAGTATAATACTTGACGGTGTGCTTAAGAACCAATATTGCACTCTCAGTCGAAAGACCCGCCCTAAAACCAAATTGAGCATCTTAAGTGTCACACATTGAGCAAGATAACCGTTCAGCACACCGTCAAGCACCTTGGCCATTATGGTAGCTAGTGTAATGGGTCTATAGTTCTGTTTGTCACTTCTGTTTGTCACTTCTGTTTGTCACTTATATCTCTTATTCTGTTCTTTACGATAGGTACCACAACTGTTCTCAACATATCATCTGGCAAATAGGCGTGCCTGATACAAAAAGTGAGGCCGACCCAAATGAGGGCCGGCTTGCTGTAGATGCTCCACACTAAGTCCGTCGTGTCCAGGGGACTTACCTTTCACCATGTTGCATAACACCTGTGACACCTGCTTTGATGTTACTCTAACGGGTTCATCTGATGACGGACCTGCAGTCTGGAGCATCGCCTCTCGCACCAAAACCTTATAGTGTGTCTGAAAATGGCCTTTGAAAATGTTGGCAATGTCCGCCGCTTCCACTTTGCCCTCCACACTCACCGGGAGACGGCCTCGGATTAAGTTTTTTCGTCTGCTTCCAAAATTGTTGAATTGATCTATTATCATGATGGGTTGCCAGTAAATCCATTTTTTCCTGTTCCCGATTATTTTGAAGACTAAAGATTTTTTTTAAAGGTTTTCCTACTGTCAGTCATAGCCATCCATATAGGTTTATCAGTTTTTCCATTTAGCAGCCAACTCTTAAAATGAGTACGAGCCTCCCAATGAGAGTCTCTGACATATTGGTTCCAACCAGGGATATAACCGCCCTTCCGAACCTCTCTGCAATCCCTACTTAGAGTCGCTGCCTCGGTCATAGACTTAACAATATCTGTATATAATTGATCAATAACTTTCCTATGACTGTTTTCGTTACAATTTCTATCGGCACTGGATCTTAACTCATACGGAAAGTCTATGACTTAAGTTACTGTTACAGATTTGTTCATACAATTCAATTTGCTTCTTTTTTTTTGTTTGCTTCTACGTCATTATCCACGCCTTGTACTTACTGCCGATTTCGCATTTTCGGAAATTGTTATCTACTTTCGTCGCCCCAATTCGAGAGCCCTTGATATCAAGGACTGATCTTTAAATAAATTTTCAGGGATATTTGAAGCGATTCATCATCCTGTTATTCTATTTTCTTATTGGAATCAAAAGACTGAAGAAAATTTTCACTCCTCAAAAAGATCTTAAGGGCCGGATAAGTTGATATTGATATCAAACAAATGTCTTGTTTTACTCAGAATTTCATTCATAATAACGATAATAATAACATAATGTTTATTGATTCCAATCCCATCTCTATCATTATAGTGGTCAAATCGATTTGAGACCTCGTTTAGCTGACCGATGACGATGATTCAAAGAGGCTTTGATTCTTGGAAAGGCCCAACGCACTATGCCTGTGGCGGCAGCTCCGCGACACGTAACTTCCGGTTCTTGGAATATCCATACACTGGTCATTTTGCATATCTTTGTATTCCTTTTAGAATATGGACCTTATAGCAGCTACCTGTAGAGTTCGTTTTGCAATGGAAAGCGATATAGTGTGTTTTTTTAAGCAATGGGTTTTTACACTGACCTTGACATTATTTGGTTATTTAATTTATGTGTGCGTGTTTTATGTGGCTTTCTTGTTAATGTACAGTTTATGTTGATTTAATTAGGTAAAGTGGTGGTAAGGTGGTTAGGTGGCTTAATTAATTTAATTATTTCGACTCGGCTAGGCTCGTCCCTCCTTCAGGGATGGTATGACTAATGTTATGCGCGAACTATTTATGTGTACTTTTTTGCCTTTAAGTTGTCTGTGGGAAATGTTGAGCGTAAATATTCCTTCAAACAAGCGCGACACGCGACGCGATACAAAGGCACCGCCTGTCGCGCGACGATCGTGCCTTTGTGTCGCATGTGATTTGCATCACGTGTCGCGCCTGTTTGAAGGAGCCTTAATAGTTTGGGCTCAATGGACATTCTTAAATTAACAGTCTTGGTAATCATATCCATTACAATGGACGGTTCTCGTCATATCTAATGCGATAATGACCGGTTCTTCATGACTAGTTCACATGACACAAAAACATAACTAAATCTTTGTACAGCTATTACGCAAAAATATACCGTTTGCGCCATTCTCATAATTGTTTATTGGGCAGTCTAACGGTTGACCTGTAAAATGTTATGACAGTACATACCTGCTTATTAGTAGTTTAGTTTTTGTCGTGCACACCAGAGCAAAAATTCTGTCATTAGTCTGGCTCGTGGTCGTAATTTAAGGATAGGATTAGCCCTGACCAAAACTATGCTAATTTCATGAGTAGTCAGTCAGTATTTAAGTATATTCTCGGCGTATAAAATCTACATTTCTTTAATCTTACTTGACGCGAATCAATTTGTGAGCAAAAGCCAAAACGTCACAATATTATTGTAGAGATAGATCAATCCTCTTATAGTACTTAATCCTATTTTGGAAATTCTGTGAAAGTACGAGGAGGTAACAGCCTGGGGCGAGGGTTGGAAACTTGGAATAGTGTTTGTTGGAAAAGGGCAATAAGCTTAACTTATAACCCATTCTGTAGGAGGGAGCGTAGACCAGCCCTAGTGCAGGTTAAATGTAGGTGGATACGATACAACGCATCATGGTAATAATTAAGTAGTTGAAATATTTGTAGGAGAATTATTGATTTTCCGTTAGAGTTTTGCCAGGAAGCGGATCGGTGTTTTAGCAAAAATTCACCCATATGAATACTTACTTCATATTCAAAATGAAGAATTTCTGTAGGTGGAATTTTCTAAACAAGTCCTCGCGCAGCACAGCTTAACCAACCTCACCGCGGGCATCTTTACATTCTTTAAATTACTTACTGTTGCTAAATGAACAAAACTAGAGCGATGAGTAATCTGTTGTCGATTTACTTCACAATAATAAAAATCACAGTAATTTTCCGGGTCTTTCCCTAATACTTTGCCCAGCAAAAGTAACCACATTATGGTTTGTTACGGCAAGTGCCATTGTTGACACATCTGAAGCTGTTCATAATTTAAGTTTACGGTAAAAAGAACCTTTTGCTACATACTTTTACAGTTGGATTTTGTTTGTACTTTTGATGAACTGTAAAAGGTGCATAGTTCGACGACCGCACCTGGTAGGGTCAAGGGCGTAGTAATGAGATTTTATAAAATGTTGTGCACAAATTAATTGAATAATCGATTTTTATTGATAGATAAATGGAGTACCTTTAGTTTTCCTAAACCATTGTTTGGGTATTTTTAATTTAATCATGTTCAACTGTGTTACGCATGGATAAATTCTTGCTTTAGTGACATAACTAAAGCTGAATGAGGAAAAATATACTTTTCATAATAAACAAGGGACACAAAAAATAGATCAGTCGTTGTGGGTTCGTGTAAAGTGTAGTAGATTTATTTTTTCTGCTGAATTTGCATCATAACATGTTAACTCGACTTTTCAATGTGTCGCTCATACGGTAATTTCAACTACTTTCACCACGGCAGTCGTGGCCGAGCGGTTAAGGCGTCTGACTAGAAATCAGATTCCCTCTGGGAGCGTAGGTTCGAATCCTACCGACTGCGAATTTCTTTTTGTACTTATTTTATTTTTCTTTGTTACAGTTTACGTAGAGGTGCTGGCGTAAATGTTCAAGATGATAATGGGTATACACCACTTCACCAAGCATGTTTGAATGGCCACCGGTAAGTTACAGATTTTTGTTTTTTGTCGAATAAAGATAGATTAAGACTGAATTTATTTTTTGTTTTTTCACGGTCGCCATTTATTATTAAAATAATATAATATTTTGTACTAGTAACTAATAAAGCCTTTTAATTTGACCATTATTTAACGACCATATGTTTAACGTTACCTAATAATCGGGAACAAGAAAATAAAAAGTATTTATAACTCGTTGCGCAAGTTGTAAAGCTGTGATGAGAAAAAATTTGATGAGGAATCTGTAACATTTGATAATATTAACTGGTCATTAATAATAACATTTGGTATATAATTTTATCAAGTTTTTTTTAGCAAACGAAGACATTGGCAATACTTAGCTATTGACTCCTCTTACCCTTAACATTAAAAATAATAGATACATTGAAATTATTAAGTAATACAAGTTGACTATGAATTTAATAGAAATATTTCAGGGGGTAAAAATACTCATAAAAAAATAAATATCATTTTCTATGAAAGACAATTTTATTCTGAAAAACCGAAAAGTGCACCTGTTGCGTACATTTTCATTGGGTACTTATATTAATTTGGGATTTCTGAGTTAGTCCCATTGTAATATTTGCTCATTTTCATGAGTATTTCATGCCGTGGCAAAAGATAGAAATTCAAAGTCAGCCTGTTAATTGTGTATGCAAGCCAATAGTACTTATTGCAACGATACGAAGTGCAAACATGATAGCAATAATGACAAAAGAAAAAACATTATTATTCCACTTTTCCTCCGCTTTGATATTTTTAGTCTGTCTGACATCAGAGGTGCGGACATACGTCAACGGGAAAATCTAGTTGATATCATAAATGAATCATTTACTTATTCAAATTACTTGTAAACTATATTATATTGGAACTGTACCTATGTGTTAATTTTTACAAATTATTTACCTGTGATATGAAATGTATAATTTCTATGAACAATATTGATGTGATTGAACCATAGAATAGACCAATTTTATAACAAGATAGTGGAGTTATACAGAGCTCTGTGCATTGTTATTAGGCCCCTTTCGAACCTATAATGAGTTAATCACTAAACAAAAACAAACGGAGCAATAAATTTGATCAATATCCTATCAGATCTAGGCTAAATATAGCTGGAGTCTCGCAGTAACTTTATTACCGAAGTAACTATGGACGCCCCTGCGTCGGAAGTGTGCAATGGGGATATGTCAAAAAATCGAGATTTCTGTGCTTTATTTACGTTAAATATTAATCTATTAAACACATAACCCTTTCCGAATAAATTCTCGAAATGATGGTGAAAATCGCATCAAAATCCATTCTGTAGTTTAGAAGATCTAAGTAAGCGGTTACACAGACAGACACGACAAGCCACTAATCAACATTTAAAATAAGTATAGATATGCATTAGCATCATGCAAGAAAATTAAACCGATCATTCCTGTTCTAGAGAAATAGTCCGCGTGCTACTGTCAGTAGGCGCCTCGCCAAGCATCGTGGACAAGAAAGGTGCTACGCCCCTTCACCTGGCCGCGTTCAACGGTGACACTGATGTCTGCTGGATGCTACTCCATCACAACCCACCATGCATTACTATTGATCAGGTGGTAAGTTCCAGAAACTTCTTTTTAGCCTTTTTTGAACCTAAAATAATATCAAGCCTATATTTCCCGAAGGTTAGGCAGAGGTCCATAGTATGTGGGTACACCCGTATTTCGCAGTCAGCAGTTGCAGTAAAATACTTACTGGTATTCAGCGTTAGACTGGAAGCCGACCACAACATAGTTGGGAAAAGCCTAGGTCAGGGGTCGGCAAACTTTTGAGTCGGAAGAGCAAAAATTACAATTTATAAAATTTCAGTTTTTAAAGAGCCACAAATTTGTTTCTTGCCAACAATAAATAGTACTTGCAAAAATAAAGTTTTTTGATAAAAAAAAAACTAATCTATTTATTCATATATAAGTAGTATTTTTCACAACAAATTAGATAATATATAATAAAAATAAATAATATTTGCGTATGGAACTAAAGAGCCGCAGCTTCACATCCAAAGAGCCGCATGTGGCTCGCGAGCCGCAGGTTGCCGACCTCTGGCCTAGGCAGATTATGATGATACCAGCAGGCCTGATAGTATAAGTATAGTCACCGTAGCTATTGGACATCTGTACCTAATTCCAGAAGCATCGCAGATGTCATGTGCCTGTACTGTAATAACAACTCTACACCTCCCTCCACCCTTTAAACCGGTACACAGCAACGGCGTTTAGCAGTAGAAATAGGTTCGGTGGTGATGTCTGCCCATGTGTTACCTATCCCGACAATGTTGCTCCAACTATGTTTTTGACACCCACTTATCCACGAGCCGCTAGTAAGTTCCAGGCCATTCCAGAAATGTTAATTTCGTCAGAGCTTCGCCCTTTAAGTACTTACGAGTTTAGTTTACAACACCCGGCCCTCGCATACCTGCTTTGAGGCATTCCAGGTTTCGTTTCAAGGTATTATGTGTCGGAAACCTTATGATTTATTGACAAACTTTGGGAAGCCTACAAATGTGACCTAAATGAAAAATTATTTTATTTCTGTAAGTAGGTTTGAACAAACACTTTTACACGTCATTCATAATTTTTTAACTAGGTGAGGTCGCCGTTTCCTATCTGACTACTCTGAGAAGAAAGGCCGAAACAAACTCTGAGGTCACAGTCTCTTTTAAAGTACAGACATAATCTTGGTCAGGTCATGCATAGACCATGTAGATTGGTATCTGAAATGGTCTTTTGAGGAAAGAACCACACAGATTGAGTGGACCTGTCCAGTCAGTGCACGCATTTGTCAGTAATCGTGCAGCTCGACTCAGGAAGTCAGGACTTAAAGAGCTCAACGATTCGTCGAACAATACCAAAGAAAGGACTTTTGGGTAGGCCGCATCGATTACTCAAACTGCCAGATCATGATTAAAATTAAATGAGAAAAAAAAAACAATGACCCACATAGTCCTCACATTCACAATAATTAAAATAACATAATACTTTACAAGTAAATACTCATGTCATTGTATATAATAAAACGTATTTACTGAACAATACAGTATGTATTCGTATGTAACTATGTTGACAATACAAAAGTTGGAAGAAACTTTGGGCGGTGATATATGAGCATAGTTTTGAAAGAATATATGGATAGAAAATTTAACTTTTCTTTATGATAATGTAAGATAATTTATATCAAAAGTTTTGTACTCTGTATTCACATGAAAACAAACTATATTCCGCATATTACGTAAATTATACTTCATAATATGCGTACATTTGCAATGCCACATTTAAGGCAATGAAACATTAAACGAATCAAAGCCTTAGAAGTTACGACTATCCTACAATAGCTTATTATTAATCACTAAGGGCCCGTTGTTTGATACATAGTTAAACATGACCAATAGTCAATTTAACAATTAGTCACTTGACAATAGTCAATAGCTGTCAAAGTTTAACTAACTACTCTGTCTGCGCATGATTAACTTTTATAGCAAATTGTCAATTTTTTTACTGTAGTTAGCTTAACCATTTGTCAAACAACATACTTCCGTCATTTTTAACAAATTGTTAGTTTAACTAACGCATTTTAACTATTATTATGTTTGACTACTGATCAAACAACGGGCCCTAAGACAGTTAAATTGCTTGTCGACAAGCCTCTGGTACATTCATTGATAGTTATTTAAATAGGGCTAGCCTGGGAACCGGTGACTTACCTAGAACCGGTCAGTATTTGCTGGGGCGTCGACATTTGAATACGGATAAGATATCGTCAAGTAAAAGGGCGTGTTGAACACGATTTGCAACAGTTTTGGATACAATTTGTTAGTCGCGGCTCATTTACAGGCCTTGGGCATACATTTCGAAATACGAGACTAGATCAAAAGCTGAGACAAGACACAGAAGTTAGCAATTTTGTACTAGAGCTTAGCATAAAAAGTAGAAGATTAAGCCACTTTTTGTATTGTATTTGTAACAAGTGATTTTTTTTAAATCGCCTACAGACCGTCTTTGCACAGCGAAGGTAACTGCCATTTATATGGCCATAATAAATATGCAATCCACGAGGCTTGTTCACACAAATCAGACAACATTACATTACATTTGTGGTCATTAGACAATTTTATTGGAATAAGTGAATATAGCAGTTTTAACAGAATGTCCTCACCGGTGCGTCTTTAATCATAAAAACCTTTTTATATTGCTCATAAATACCAAAAATAAACCGTATCCTTTGTCCCACAGACGTCAGACCACGAAACAGCATTGCTGATAGCCGCTCAGTTCGGTTTTGTCAACGTGGTGGCCCAGCTGATATCATCAGGCGCCGATGTCACCATCAGGAACAATAACGATGAAAGCGCCCTGGACCTAGCTGCGCAATATGGGAGGTGAGAACATGTGTTAAGAAAGAAAATACGTTTATTTGCGGTAAATATGACACAGAGAAAAAAACAAACACAAAAAGAACAAGTTGGGGAAAACATGCGTCACATCCACGCAAAACGCCCATCGGTCTGCATAATGTTATGATCCTATGCGAGACAGAGCTGCAGCGCTGGTTTTCAGCGACACTAGCCGGCGTTGACGTGACGACATCCACCAGTGCAGCATAGGAAAAGATAAAAAATAACTGAATTAAAAATAAAATAAATACACAATACCTAGTTCTAAATGTTTATACACTACACGCACATACATGTTTGTACACTTTTCATGTCCCGTTAATAACAATATGATTCATGACAATTGTTTAATTGCTATTGTACCTGCTTCGCGGACAGGGTGACTGTTAAGGATCAGTGCTAAATAAAGACCTTATAATGTAAGCATATTGTGCTCCTCCTGTAAGATTCACATCATCGCAACAAGTCGGAAACTACTAATCACCATCATCACATCCACATGAAGTACACTTCACCCATTGCTTTGCCCAGGCCTCTCTTTTTTGTGTTATTCTCCCCACGATCCTGTGCTACCCTCACCCTGCGGAGTAATTACGTAACACTAACAGTAGGAATGGGTTTAATTTTGGCAGTTCAACAACATTCATTGCGTTATTTACGTTGTTGAGCAGACAAATTTTTCGAACATATGAAGCAATGGATTAGCAATAGGCTTCAAAATGATTCAGATTGTGATAGATACTTAGTGTGATACGTAATTAGGGTGCAGGTTCTATCCGCTATGGTATATATAGTTGTCGTCACGTAAAAAGAACGCTGAGCGACAGTGGAGGGGATGTGACTGCGCTCGGGTACAGTCGCGTCCTAAAGTATTAGGCTATTGTTTTATAAGTGTAATTGTTTTATTGTAGAATCATAATAGGTACTTTACTTGCTACTTAATACTTTGGATTAGGCTGGAATTAAATTAATCGCTCAGTGCGTAGATAAACTGCCAGCGTTCGTTTTACGTGGCGGGACCTGTGTCTGGTCGCCGCCGGACGACCGGCATTTCAGTTTCTACGAGGAAACTACCACTAGACAGTTACAAAGAAAGGTTGTGACTGAGTATTGCAATAATCACGGGTAAAAATTGATTACTGCTACCCATCTTCATTATAATTATAATCGTTTCGTCGTCTGCTGCGAAACCCTGGGGCAAGATACTGGATTTGTTTTTCCCCCCGAAAATTTCGTTAATCGAATTCGTATCGTAACCAAACATCGTAGTCCACTGTTGGACAAAGGAATCTTTGGCATTAGCATAGCTATTCACAACCATTCGACAGGCTTCCGAGTCGAAAATTACACATTTTCACTTACCTGATTTGTCTAGATTTGCCCCGACTGCAAATAGCCGTCGGAAGACGGAGGAAGAATCTTAGTGGTTGTATATTTGGTTTAAACTGTCAATATTTTCGGGTTTTGCATTTGCGTTTAGGGGTGTTTAGAGGACTCCTTCGAGAACATTGGTTGATGTTCGATTCGGCACGGAAGCGTATCGAACAGTCGTAAATAGCTATGCAGCTCGGGTTGCACTTTTGCACATCTTGGCTCAAAACGCGGCCAGTTTGAATAAAAGAAAACTCCTTTGCCAACCAGTCCCCTGATATATTTTATTAACTAACCATAAACTTTTCTCCTAGGTTGGCAGTAGTACAGCACCTATTACAAGTTCGGCCGCATTTAGTAGACCAGTACCGACACCCCGCCTGCCGTAATGTGATGTTCACATCAACCCCACTTCACAGAGCCAGCAAGAATGGGAGGAAGTAAGTCTGTTCACATAATTTTATACGTATGATTCACAGATTACAAACGAGATGTAAGCGTAGCTAGCACGCGTAGCATGACCATTATAAAAATGGGTTTTGTCGACGGAAGAATAGACAAAAATGACGTTCCGTAAAGACAGTACGACTGCAGCAAAATAGAAAGAGTCAACTGCTCTTTTTACGAAATTCAGTAGTTTATTCACGTTTTTCTTTTATTTTGCTTATATCTCGAAAATGGTGTGTCCTATCGCAAAAATAATGAAAATTTCGACCCCCTTTATGAAAACCTTAAACCTCTAAAACTAAACATGTACTTAGGTAATACTTTTTCACATTTTCCATATAAAAAGTGAAAAATTCCATTTTTCCATTCCATTTTTATACTTTGCGGCCGTCGAGTAAAAAGTTTTCTACTGTCTTTAGCATGGCGATTACAAAATCAAATTGTCTTCACTACCTTAGACAACTGACAGTTGTCAGTGTGATTTTGACGTTTGGGATAGAAAACTTTCTTCTGAAATAGTCTACATATAAAAAGACCTAGACAACGATCGGTAAAACGAAAGACAAAATGACGGATTTTAGAAGGATTTTTACGGTGCGAAGTCAAAAATAGAGAAACGAAATGTCACTTTGTATAGAAATAGCTATGTCTTGTCTTCCAAGAAATAGAAAGCGTCATGCTACGCCTGCTGGGCATGTAAATACCACAAAAATGTTTGCAAAATTCATCGTCTCTGGTATTTTTTATTGTATTTATGGAGAGAAGTTTATAGGTACCACATAACTTATACTGAAACATTGGCGAATGCACCAGAAATTTAAATAATAACTTATGACATTACCTACTGTTGATTCTCAATTGTTGTTTCTTAGGTAGGTACCTATTTAAACCTGACCAGCGGGGTAATTGCGTAACACACTAACAACGGCAATGCCTTTCATTTTGAAAATTGAGCAACATTCATTGCATGATTTACGTTGTCGAGTATACGAATTTTTCAAACATATGAAGCAGTGGATTAGCAATCTCCTTCAAAATCCGTGAGATTGTGATTGAAAAGTGTGTTACGCCTCATTGCGTAATGGAGTTCTGAGATTTTTTTTTCTACTCCTTTGATCTAGAATCAAACTGAGAAATCTTGATTCTAACATAAGAAAGCTTTCACTCTTTATTATAACCGTCTTACCTTCCTTATACATTGTAGGTATATGTTATTTATTAAAATTATGTAAATGCAAAGGCGTGCGGCAATTGCGTCGTATTCATATTCATTCGTTCGTTATAACGCATCGATGGTTTTCCTGCCTGTTTACATGTCGGTGTTGCCAGCGTCAATATTTTAGAAGATGCGGTATATTTGTTTACAGTATAAAAACTGTGTCTGAAAATTTTAGAGAACGTTTTGGCCAATACTCGCATACAGCCGTCACATTGTTCAAAAAAATTCTTCGTTTGTGCTCCTCCATGAAACGTAATGATTTTTGATTGATTATTGTTTCTGAAAGTAGATCTTTTAAGACACTTTTACACGTCAATGTTTTAAAACTAGATGGTGCCTTTCCTGTACCCTATAAGTCTTAGATTTTCTAACTTAGAGACGTGTCTGTTTTCGCCACCATTAGGAAATACCTAAATTAACGCAAAAATATTATTGCTCTGTTGGATTTCCGAGCGTTGAAAATCCAACAGTGCGGTTTTATTTCGGCTTTCGTTTAGCTGTCACCTATTGTTAATGAAAATGGACATTAATGGTGCATTCTCTATCGGTCAATAACTCACAGTAATGGTTCATACACATATTGACCACTGCTATTTAATAAACAATCCATATGTTTAATCACAATTGATACTTTGAAAGATCCATTGTTCTTCCTGAGTCACTTGTCGCGCCAACCATTTTCGCCGGGCAACAATAGTATGGACAGATTTTGTCAAATAAATTAGAAATTGATATTGTATCCATTCCTGTCGAACCGAAAATGACATATTTTCAATTACTAATTTGCGTTGTCCCCCCCCCGACAGCAAATAGCTGTCGGGAGAATGGCGGTTGAGCCTCTAGAGGACTCTTTTGATAGCATTGATGGATGTTCGTTTCGGCACGGACGCGTATTGAACGGTTGTGAATAGATAGCAGATCAAAAACTAGCTACTTGAACCTAATACAGGGTGGCAGGGACATCGACGCGCAACCTGTTACTATGGATTCAGTAAGTACATGATTCTGAACCCATCTGGATTGGAATTTTTTGTCGGTAATATAAAAAAAAATTGCTGTTCCATACATTTGATCCCGTAGGTATTGCACTTTTCTATGAAACAGTAGATTTTTTTTGATAACCGACGAATAATTGCTATTGCTTTTGGGTGTTGCGATGTCCCTGGCAACCTGAATGAAGAGCTAAAACTTGTTCGTTTGTAAGAGGTGCCTAGTCTTTGGAAGTACTGACCCGATTACAAAAATTATTTCACTGGTAGAAATCTACCCTATTGCTGAGTGGCATAGGATATGTTTTTACAAAGCGGGCGAAGTCGCGGGCGGAAGCTAGTATTTAATATGCCGTATCCAACAGTTGTTAACATTTCGGTATTCATGTTACCCTATGTGTCAATTTTCCGCACCCTGTCGAAGGGTTAAATTGGCAACTCGTGGCATGCGATATCCGTCTTGTGACTGTTGATTTTAAGGCTCTATGTTACGGGAAAGGGCGATTTGTGTTATTTGACACCAAAGTAGTTAAAACTTAAAAAGTCTGATAATCAGGGGGACATTCTATAATCCGCTAGAAATTGTTTTGCAATGGTTAGATACCAGTGCAGTGTTACCATGTAAAAACTGACTTCCACTCACCCTTTCCATCTGGAATCTGATTCAAGTAAACCCCCCCCTTTATTCTTAAATCGACTTCGACAGAGATCAATTTAAATATCTGTATCTATCTTCTATACATATAATAAAATAGTAACGAATAATTTTCGTCTGTTTGTCTGGATGTATGTTCCGGATTGGCGCAAAACCGGCTGAACGGAATTGGCTGAAGTGTGGCACACAGATAGTTCATAACCTGAATTAACACATAGGGTACTTTTAATCCCGGTAGTACGTTCCCGTGGGATATTTTCCAACATACACGCGGGCGAAGCCGCGGACAAAAGCTAGTATAAACTACGTCCTCTATGGTCTCATTAATATACTCGTTCATTGATTTCCATAATATCTAGTGAGAGGTCGTCGGTAACTATCAAAATAGAAATCCATATCATTCGACGTACGTACAGTAGGCCGCACGTCTGTGGTAACATGGCCAGTATCAGCTGGCCTCTTATTCTATTGAAACTCCGTGCTAAGCAAGCGCAAGGTCAACGACGTGGTGGACTGTACATGGTGTACGTGCGAATCAGTAGACAATCGAAACGGTTGTTTTGTTAGTGATGGAAGCTATGCAAAACAATAATACAATAGATCTAGTCCAAATGAATGTAGGTATAAATTTACGAGTAAGTATATCTATTTGCGGTTGCAGTGCGCGGTATGGAAGGCCTTTGATATTGTTTGTTTACTGCATTTAGAGTAGGTACTAGTTTGTTATGATTGAAGGCTCTCTCAGACAAGCGCGACGCGACAGCGCTACACAAAGGCGCCGCTCGTCGCGCGACACGCGGTGCCTTTGTGTCGGGCGTCGCGTCGCGCCAGTGTGTACGACCCTTCAGGATTAATACGAAGATGGCAGGAGTTTCATAATATTTAGCTTTTTAAAACTGTTGATCATAGCTGAAGAGGTTAGGATCAAAACCACAACATATCCATTTTTGGCAATTGTTTTTTTTTTCACGATTTCCGCACAAAATTATAAAACTTACCATTAGCAGTATCTGTTTAGTTCAAAACAGCTTATTCTCCTTAGTAAAATGGTGTATAGCTAATGTTAACGTTTAGTTCAAAACCTCAACAAATCCAGGTTAAAGAAAAAACTGTTTTATTAAGAAACTATTTATGAAGTACATAAATGAATTATTTTAGAAAAAAATACAAAAATATGTGCTCACTATTTATTAAGTATTTTTCGATTTCTGCCTTAGTGAAAACAGTGGATATGCAGTGATTTTGATGCTAACCTCTTCAGTTATTATAAGTTTCAAACAAAATTATCAACTGAACATGTGCGTTCTGAAGTTTTAACTGATTTATCAAATGAACGCTTGTACGAACGGGGATACTTTCATAGTAACCACGCTTGTAAAGGCTCCTTCAAACAGGCACGACACGCGACGCGAATCGCATGTGACACAAAGGCACCGCTCGTTGCGCGACTGGCGGTGCCTTTTTGTCGCGTCGCGTGTCGCGACTGTTTGTAGGAGCCTTAAATCGGATTGGTAGGTAGTTAGTTTGTAAGTTCAAGTCTCCTTTAAGGTTCTCACAGACAGGCGCGACGCGACAGCGCGATACAAAGGCGCGACGAGCGGTGTCTTTGTGTCGCGCGCGATTCGCGGTGCGTGAAGCGCCTGTTTATAGGAGCCTTTAACAGCGATTGATTTCTGTTTTATAAACTGACAATACACCTCGTTTATTTGTTTGCTTTAAGGCGGAACCTTCAGGGTAGCCCGCGAAATTCAAATTTACTTACGGTTTTTGCATTTTGCAGGTCACTGTCAGGTTGTATTTTGATTAAAATATGATTCGCGGTCGTAAGAAATATGGCTTTACGGAATTATAATCATTAGAATCAGCAATATATCTCTCTGAGTTCATATTACTGTATTAAATGACTATTTCATGAAATCATGACATTTGACACCAATTCTAACTTAAGGAGTTGTCTTGCTGATTCTAATGATTATAATTCTGTAAACCCATATTTGTTACGACCGCGAATCATAGTTTTATCAAAATACAACCTGACTTTGACCTTCAAATTGCAAAACACGTAAGAAAATTTGAATTTCGCGGGCTACCCATGCGCTTCCCCCTTAATGTAAAAAATACTGATTAGTAGGCATGCATTACAATTTCATGGCACAGTACTAATATATGCACTCTTATAAGGCCCTGGGGGCCCGAAGTCCGTATTTTCGACCGAAGTTACGGCTGGTTCATACTCCGTATCACTTACGGAACCAAAAATTAGTACGGGCCCTGAACTAAAAATTGATCACAACATGATTTGACAGTTGTCCTTATTCCCGATGTGTTTTTGCCCGTCCGAAAAGTTAATTAATCGGGAGTAGTGTTCACTTCTAAGTAATGAATTACTTTCGGATGGGCCCGTATCTTTGTTGACGGACTTAGAGAGTAAGCCCCCCTGTTTAGAGCCCACTGCTAATAAATTGGTAAAAACATTTTTTTTTTTTTTTTGGCTGGGAAATCATCAAATGACGTCTCCCGCTCTGGGCGGAGCGAAGGGCGTGTCAGACTCTTACTGACTAAAACCCACCCGTGTTCCTTCAATTGCCTGTGCGCTAGGACCACGGTAACTCTTTCGAACAATCCGCAGCCCCGGCAGGCATCGGTCCTATCGGACCCCGTCAATTTTGCTGACATCTCTTTGAGGCGCGCGTGGAACACGACGCGCCGTCGACCCGGGCCTGGTCCTTACCGGACGGCGAGCTGCCCATTGCCCGCCGTCCGCAAGCCCGCGCGTACGGTGGCCGGGAGTCGGCAATCGACTCCCGACGCCCAGGGTGTCTCCTCCTCCTGCGGCGGCTAGGGGCGCGAGGGCGCAGAGAATGCCTCTCCCTTTCGCGCTCCGCCTCCTCCTTCGCGAGCATTACTGCTTCGCAAAAGGAGGTGACGGCTTCCCATTCCCTCTCGCTCCGTACCATGGCCTGAACCAGGGCCGGACGCGAGAGTTCGCCGCCGCCGATCGCCGCCACGAGGACACGGCGGTGCTCCGCCCAAGCCGGGCAGACCTCCACCGTATGCTCCACCGTGTCCTCCGGTCGATCCACACAATGGTAAAACCCGGGCGTTTCCTCCCGCCTTATTCGAAACAGGAACCTCCCGAAACATCCATGTCCGGTGAGGACCTGCGTCAGGCGGAAGGTGAGGACGCCGTGGCGCCTCTCAAGCCACTCCTCAAAGAGGGGTCTTACCGCCGCAATTGTGGCGTGCCCTGCGCTGGGTTGCGACAGTCGCACTCTCCATGCCGCCATGAGATCCCGCCGGAGCTCTATCCGCTGTGCCGCGATTTCTCGCGGCAGCGGAGTTACGCCCCGGCGTTTCGCCTCCTCGCGCCACTCCCAGACGTGCGCGAGGACCTTTGCCTCCAGATCCCACGGCGGTAATCCGGCAAGGAGGCTCGCCGCCTCGCAGGAGACCGTGCGGTATCCCCGTACCATCCGGATGGCCATGACCCTTTGGGACGCGTTCAACCGGCGGGCTCGGGCAACTTTATTTCGGAAGCATAAGGTTGACATCGATTAGACTTAAAGATCGATTTTTGTCGTTATATTAGTCGAGACTGCAGGGCCTGGGCCTGCAATCTCGACATTAGATAACGACAAAAATCTGTCGCTAAGTCGTATCGATATCAAATTCCTTTAATAGATTTTCAACTTTATATCTAAAGTATAAGGTTGAAAATCTATAAAAGAAATTTGACATCGATACGACTTAGCGACAGATTTTTGTCGCTATTCATGTCGAGACTGCAGGGCCTGGTGGTAAGGTTGCAAGTTGCGCTGGAAGTACGTAAATATTCAAACCACTTATGGCCGATTCCTATAATTTAAGGACCGTTATTGGTTATAATTTAGACGCTTTTTTTTAGCTTTACCAATAATGAAGCAAAGACCTCATAGCTTTGCATAGTAAACGCTCCCATATGGAAGTAGCTATCACGGGTAAAATTAGCTTACGAATGCCAGATTAGCAACAAAAAATGCTACCATTGGTAAGCATAACGATTCGTTTTTGTTTATAGGAACCGAAAATTAGTAACATTCGACTAATCGCAAAAATTCAATTGTTGTATTAAAAATGTAGGCAACTCGCTTACGTCTCTAACTTAAAACCTTTACACGTTCGTCTTGTAGCGTCGTCATTATGTTTAGCAAATTAAGGTTTATTCGAATTAGAATTTAAGATTTGTTACCTGCGCTAAATTTATTTAGCTTTTCGATAAATTTTCTTTGGTTTTCATACCTTTTTCTCTATTGTTAAGTTTTTAATGCTCGTGTAGTTTGCTCTCCCATAATTAGATGTAATGCAAGCACTTTCTGACTTGGAAAAACTACACGTATTTTGGGAGATAACAAACTTAGCTGTCATCACTACAAGGTATTTATATTTTGTTTGCTCGTTTAAACCAACAGAATTGATTTCTCAACAAAACGCAAATTATTCATGCTGTTTTATTTACAAAAAATAGCGTGCAGTCGGTAGATTCATTTATAAAAATCAGGAGCGTTTGATAAAACTTCTATGCGTCCAGTCCGCGCTTCGTTAGCCACATGAATATGAATGATTGGCTTATGAATGTCGATATGTAGGATGGCGACGACGTCCAGTCTACATGTTCGGCTTATCGCTGTCGATTACAATTTTGTTACAGGTTTTACTGAATTGGATGTAGTAGGAAGGAGCCAATACCCGGCAATTCAACTGCGTTTATTTTCTATTTCATATATTTTCAATATAAATAATCAGGATGCAAAATTGCCTATGTCCTTCTCCAGTCTGTCTGTCTTCTTCTTCTGTCAAATGTTTGTAGTAAAATCTCTTTGGCTGTACAGTTTGTATCTGGCTTGTTCAAAACGATTCTCCGCCATTTTTCAATTGTTTTTCTGCCCGCCAAAATGAGTGAATCTAACGAAAATATTCGCCATATTTAGAAGTTTAATTACAAAAAAAAAACAACCGACTTCCAAAAAAAATCACTACAAAGTGAAAGATTACTTTAATTTCGGAAGTCGGTGTCTTTGGTTTTGTATTTTCGTTTTTTGCCACCAAGTTCTGAAATTAAATTAATTTTTCATTTTGTAGTGTTTTTTTTTTGTAATTATTTTTTATTTTCAACTTTTTCGCACGCGTCACAAAGGCACCGCTTGTCGCGCGACAGGCGGTGCCTTTGTGTCGCGTTGTGTGTCGCGCCTGTTTGTTGGAGTCTTTACTTGCTAAGTAAATAACAGTGACAGGAAGTTATTATAATATCATCAACATACACTAAGTGGAACAAAATACATATTATTGATTCTAACTCAAAAACCACTCGTCAGAACTTGACCAAATTTATATGGGACCACCCTGTAAGTATACCCTTTCAAACAAAAGAAGATTTTTTCAAATCGCTTTATTAGGTAATTAAGGAGTTCTGAGGTAACAAGCATTAAAAAAATACAACCGAATTGAGAACCTTCTCCTTTTTTGAAGTCGGTTAAAAAGGGAAAAATGCGACACAAACCGCGAAAAAAATACCTATGTGACGTTTATGGACTTGTCGCAGTGTCAGTAAGAGTAGCACAAAGTTGGTTCAAGCTGTTTTAGCGGTTTTAGTAGTTCGTGGAATTTTGATGTCAATGATGCAGCTCGCTCTGGTCGCCATGTTACGGAAAACGTCGATACCATTTTTGAAGAAGTGGAGCAAGATATTGGTGGTTACGACTTAGGTGAAGAGTTAGGGGTTGACCACAAAACCGTATTGATCCTTTTTTTAAAGTCTGGGTATACAAAAAAGCTCGATATTTGGGTGCCACACGAGCTCTTAGTCTTGAATTTGTATGTAAAATATGAAAGAACTTTTTCCCCGACCTAATATTGGTATGCATGTACATTATATACAATCGAATAAACTATTTGGTATACAAACAAAAATATGAACCTTTTCATTACAATTTTATTTTTTATTGTGTCCGTAATAACTTTTTTCATTTCTCATACACGGAAAGTAGTGTTTGTTTGATCTGAGTAGCGGGTGGAAGACGCTGCTCCCCGTCTTAGGGCGGGAATGACTCATAGTAATTGCTTCCCTCTCTAGGGCGGGAATGAATTTTAAAAATAGAAATAAATTTGGTTAGGTAGTCAGTCGGCTACGAAAAAATTTACATAATACGAGTAGTGACTTCATAACAGCCAGTCTGAATTAAAAAATTACATATTAAGGGGGAGCCGCTAAAATTCAAATTTACTTACGTTTTTTGCAATTTGCAGTGACTCACCAGAAACACAATTGACACAGAGCTGCAATTTGCAAAAAACCAAAGAATATTTCAATTTGGCGTACTACAACCGAGGATCCACCTTAAGCGGGACGGCCCGTGGCGGTGATGCGGTGTGTTCCACATTTAAACTTCAAAAAAGACTATAATTTGCCGGGATACTAACTCTGTAAGCTTCCCTAACTTTGTTTTCTTCGTACTAATGAAACTAAACGTGACATTGGCTGAATGCACAAAACGTGCGAAGCCACAAGAAAAAAAAAAATCTGTAAGCTGTACCGAAATTCAAAATATGAGTTTTATAGACTAGTATTTGATTAAAAATAAGTCTCATATTATTATTATTAATAAATATTATAGAAAAACTACTATTTTTACTTTCCTTATATTCGAAATGAAAAGTAGAGTGTTTAACACGAATGAAAGTCATCAATTCCTACTCGGACTATAGCTGCCCTCGCTGCGCTCGGGCGTCTAAATACCTCGTATGGGAATTGATTCCTTTCGACCCTTGTATAACAATCTACTATTAAGCTTCTGGCATACTTAATAGGGTGTAAATAATTAACTACTAAGCACACTCACAACATAGTTTTAAAGTAATTGCAAGTTACTGCCTGTAGGTATACCAAATAGCTAGTTCAACTGTACTAAAGTACTATTTTTAATTCAATTTATTATGACCTTAACAGAAAACAAAAGCGTCTTGTTAGTAAATATTTATAGCCAGCCAGCCGCTATTCAACGCGTGAATGTAGATTGTGTCATCTTTATTGGACTTGAGATAATTTTGAATAAATAAAATCCTGACATCATTTTACAAAGTTTAAACAGTATACAGATAAGTAATCAGACACCAAACAACATCACCTTTACAATAAATTACTTTTTTTTACGTTTGTCACTGTCTATCTTTGACATTATTCATCTCAGTGTGTCTTATGTTTTAAAAAGTTATTATGCAACAAATCTTTCCTGTCTTTATGAACAATTTTTAACAGTTAACCTCTCCTATCAGGGATGTGGTAACAGCTCTCATAGACGCTGGAATGGACCCCAACGTGAGGACTCACAGCGGAACACCTCTTCATGAAGCAGCCTGCTTCGGTAAACCCTCAGTAGTTCGCATCCTCCTCAACAAAGGAGCCGACCTTCATGCCCAGGACTCTAAAAGAAAGACAGTCTACGACCTCCTTGCTGAATATCCTGAAGAAGCGACCAGAAAAGTCAGGAAAGTCATACGAGGTATGTTTCAAGCAGGTATGTTATCTACTGATTTCGCCGGTGTTGATGAATTAAACGCAAAATCGGTAACTGTTTTCATTGGTAAAGAGTTTTTAATTCGTTTTTAGGCCGCGTTCACACCGAACGTATAGTCGGCAGCCGAATGTGAGCGTCAAGTTCAAAATGTATGAACAAAACAACGTCAGCTTCAGACTTCTCATCCGCCTAGTCTTTTCCCAATTATGTTAGGGTCGGCTTGCAGTATAACCAGATACACCTGAATAGTGATGTAATACTTTATATGGATCGATTGCCTATCTAACCTCCACAACCCAGTTACTGGGTAAAGGCTCGTACACACCAGCGCGACGCGACGCCCGCCACAAAGGCACCGCGTGTCGCGCGACGAGCGGCGCCTTTGTGTCGGGCGTCGCGTCGCGCTAGTGTGTACGAGACTTAACACGATACCCCTTTGTACGACTGGTTGCCAGACTGTCGGGCTTCTGACTAGTTGTAACGGCTGTCAAAGATTAACGAATTTCCCTTAGAACTTTCCAGGCACGGAGGGGTCTCGATATGGTATGGGGTGTCGAATGACCGACCAGTGCGGCTGTTATTACCCATGGTCTACATGGTCTAAAAAAAACAAGGTCTAGCACTCCGAGAGTGACACAAGCTTACCTCACTATCCAGTTGCCACTTTATTGCAACAAAACAAGAAGTATGGAAACATTTTCAGTCACCATTCTGTTAAAAAATAGATATCAAGCATTTTAATTGTCGTTTTATTTTTCTAATCAAACGAAACAATTAAATTTAAACTTATACCGACGTAATTGTTAGTTAAAACCTCATTGATTTATCGGATTCGCACTGGTAATAAAGGCGGTTGGGGAGTTATTATTCCATACTACTGGTAACATAGCAGTGTTGACGTAGGCTTGTGTCAGCCACGTGACCACTGTGTCTCGGAATGCTATACCTGGCGAAGTATATTATTATACCATGTTATTACCTAGCCACGAGCCCGGGTGCCTTTTGTTTTTTATACGTTCTGACAGTCGGCGGCTGAATCATTTGGTGTGAACGCTGCTTTAGTGTTACATCACCTGTATGACTATGTTCTATGTTTTAGGTTTTGACGAAGTGCAATTTAAATGTGGCTTTAAGGCGAAAGCATCAGGGTAGCCCGGGGAATTCAAATTTTCTTACGTTTTTTGCTTGCAATTTGCAGGCCAGTCAATCAGCTTGTATGTTGATCTACATATGATTCGCGGCCGCAACAAATATTTATTTATAGAATTATAATCATACAAATCTCTCTAACTTCATATTTATTGAATAACTATTTCATGAAATCGTGACAATTGAGGCCAATTCTAACTTAAGGAGTTGTATTGCTGATTCTTATGATTATAATTCTGTAAAGTCATTTTTGTTACGTCCGCGAATCATATTTTAATCAACATACAACCTGACACTGACCTGCAAGTTGTAAAAACGTAAGTAAATTTGAATTTCGCGGGCTACCTTATCGCATCCCCCTTAGTATTTACAATAATTTCAATGTCGCTTTCAGCGGAGATTAACATAGCTGTACTAAACTTATACTGTAGCTATTGTTGAACTTGCCATGCCTAGTAAAATATGTACTAACATTATTTCAATTTATTAATAAACCGTTAAACGATTTTGTTTTATTCTTTGTTGGTTTTCTACCGCAGATCTATGTATTTCTATTTAGATATAGCACTCGGGCGTCAATAAGGCGCACCGAGATTTAGAAAGAGAATGTCACGAAGGTATGAGTGACAGAGATGACGCTATACAAAGCCAATAAAGAAACTCACGCCTTCCCATGGGGTAGGCAGGAACTACAAAACGCCACCTGCTACGATCCTTACATATGCTTACATATATTTCTTTATACTTTGTTTTAAAATTCTATGTGCCATTTTAACGACCGCTTACTTTGTTTTGCACCCAAACCTAAAACAGGATAACCCTATAGGTGACTGTGATATCCTGCACATTGCTATATTTAGTTAACAGGCGAATTAATATTTTCCTTGTGTGATCTAATTGTTTTGACAAGCTATTATGTGAGATTTTGTGATTAATTTATTAACATCGGTATAAATAAAATATGTAATATAATTTATCTATGTATCTAGCCTGTGTTGTCCCACTTGGCAATACCTACTGGGCACTGCTATGTATAATAAAACTCTAGTTCCTTAAAATATAATATGAAGTAATAAAAATAAATGCCTAATTGTGATTAATGTATTTATTAAAATAATTCATATAAAAATAACTTTCAATATATTTTTTTCTGAATGTCGACAATCTAAGTTACATGTACAATTTTGACAGAGTATGAGAACATCATGGGAAACTTTGACAGCGACAAAGACTTACCACCGTTTCCCGTTCAAGATTACAGCCCCGACGCCGTAATGTGAGTATAATTTTTTTATCCATAAAGTTCAAATTAGCCTGACACACAGGCCCGAAGTTCTACGATTTATTTACATAGTAGTAGAGAATAAAAGTAAACAAATGAAATGCTAATATATTTAAAGCATGACTGCGAACAGAACTGGGGCAGTTACTAATAGGAATTAGGAAGTGCAATGTATGAAGTGCTGCGGGAATTAATCTAACCACACGTTTCTCGATCCTTTAAAAAATAGTTTGTGTAGAACAGTGTCTGAGTTGGTACTTCATTTGTTTACTATTTTGTGGCATTTAAAGCGATTTATAATGGAGTCTCTACAAACATTATTTTCTGAATAACGGCTCAAAAACTGAGCCCAAGCTATTACGTTAACTTGAGATGCACTAATCAAATTAAAACTACACTTTTCAAAGAAATGTAGCAAAACCTCAAGTTAGCGTAAATGCATTTTACGCACAGTCTTTTGCAGTAAACAATCCTGTCCCTCACACTTCGAGATTTTTCTTTTCGTTCATGGACGTCAGAAATCATATTTAATATTTCTGCCTTTGACTGTGCGACATTTCACAAGTACTTACACACAATTCATAAAACATCAAAAAACTCATTACGCAAAAGCCATTAACACGGTGAGGGGTATCTTTTTTCTTCGTCTTTTTAATACTAACACGCACGATTTCTTTTTATTTAAATCTGTCCGTTGATTCGTAAAGGGAGATCCGTGGTGGCTGTAAAGGAGCTTGCTCACTCAAAGGACAGGCTCAAAACATTCTGTTTTAATTGGAGTGCCACGTCTCAATTACGACATACGACGTGTCTCCTTTGAACTATCATTGCTATCTTAGAACCTCGTTTCACGTTTAGGACAGTTTTTTAATTAAAAATATAATAGGTAATAAAGGAAATCGTGGTATTTATGCTAGAAGTGAGTGAGGAACTCTTCCAATATAGGTGTCCGTGATACGGCTTAAGAATTTTAAGAAAGTGATTAGTAATAAATCAAAACACCCTCAAATTTAAATAATTAATCAATCTAAATAATTATCTCGCTGATTGTAAAAGTTATTTTAAATTTAAATAACATTATAGGTAGACAGACATGTAACATATTTTGCTAACGCAATTCCATAAAAACAATCTTATCCATACTTTCCTTAAAGTTCACTTGCAAAAGAAAACGCTCGCGTCGTCAAAAAATTTATCACATGTAAGTTTACAAAAGAATGGACTGTAAAAACTTTGAATGCGGGTTGCCTCATTAAAATGTTCCGTGTCTCTGATTTTGTCTGCAAACAGCTAGGTGAGACGTCTGTGACACGAGAAAAATATCTCCCGACGACGTCCTTTGATGGCGAGCTAAATACTTAAGGATGAGCACTTTCAGCTTTACTAAAAACATGGACGCTCCCAAAGGAATGAAATTCAAACCTAATGATTTTTTTTAAAGAAAGCTTGCCTCCCTATTGAAGTGATGAATAAAATGTTGTTACACTTAAAAAAAAAATGTTGATAGTTAAATTAATTTCAAAAGAAAAAAATATTAATTGTCTCCACATGATACAGCTAAACACCTACACGAAATAACTATTTTAATTTACAGGTCTTATAGCGATACTGCGACTGCTAAACTGCTTAACCCCAAACTAAACGCTTCCCCAGAAATGGGCAATGATAGAAAAGGCAATTTATATGTGATTAATGCTTATAATCCAACACCATCACCGGAAGCACGTTTAAAGAACCACGTTTTACCTAATAAACATATTGTCAATAGTTCAGTTACCACCGATATGAGGGAGCGAAGCGAAAGCTCTGTCCTCAAAGCCAGGAACAATAAACAACTTAAGATTTTAGGCAACGCCATTGCATCGGAAACTGCATGTACAGAGTTAATAGAAAATCAAAACCAACTCATTTACGAGTTGCTCTCGCGAAACAAATCGAAGGCTGGCCCCGAGTCAGAGAAAGAAGTAGGTGCTGCAGTGCATGCAGTACGAAGTGAACTTGTTGACCCTGGTGAAAGAATCAGGCAAAGCACTATGGAGCAAGTGCCAAGAAATCAGAATCTGATTTCAAATGATTTGAAAAAGAGACTACAGCCTTCTTTAAGACCAGTAGCCCGTGTGACGAAGTTTTTGTGTAAACCTGATGAGGACCAAGCTGAAACAATATATGTTAACGATTGTGTTGCTAAAAACAACGATTTCGTTGCTACACGCAACGATTACGTTGCTGAAAACAACGATTTTGTTGCGGAAAACAACAATTACGACAAAGAAAATATATATGAAAATGTTAATAGCAAATTGTCGGAGGATGTCGTAGATACAAATACCGTCGCTAAAAACGCTTATGTAAGCATGCACGGTAATAATCCGTTTCATAGAAGCTATACGATTACAGGTACTAGCATTAAACCTGAAATGTTTGGCAAACCTTTGGGAAACAATGTAGGCGATTTTGAAAATCCCGTAGACTATGTTACAATGACTCCTACGGAACTTCATGACCGATCATTGTCCGTTCAACTCAACAAAACCGATCTCGTTCACCTTAGAGGTGATATTGGATGCCTTTATGAGTCCCTTGATTATTCGTATATCTATGAAATAAATCCAAGAGCATGCCGTGGACATGGCCAGCCTTTTACTAAAACAAAACAGATAGCTAAACCAATGCCTTGTTATTGTCATGAAGATCCTGACAGAGAACAGAAAATTCAAAGAAAGATTCACGCTAGAGCTCGTCCGATTGGTGGTAGCCAAAACATTTATTATAGCTGTGAGGAAATTTATGTTTCCATGAAAAACAAAGAGGGTTTTTATTCTTCATTTAATGAATTGTCTGGTTATAGTAAACCTAAAATGGTTGAAGATGAAAAGGTTCCAACTTGGATTGATTATACTGCAGAAAACGACGGAACATTATACAAGTTTGATGACACTAATTTTAATCATTCAAACCAAGAAAAGTCGTCGACATTAGACGCTAAATCGGGTGGTTTATTAAAGAAAAAGCTTTCTCAAGTAAAACAACTTCTGGCCGATTGGTAGAAAAAAAAATAGATCGTTAACAAAGTAATTTTTTATTTTTAATGTTATAATTATCTACAAGTATATGTATTAAGTATTTACTTATTCTTTCTTTTTCTTACTTCCATTTATGTACGGACTTTCGCGCTTTTGGTGGTGGCAAATGAAAACTAAAAACGATAACAAAATTCATGACATCATATTAAATTAAGTTAAACTTATTTTTATGATTTATTTTATTTTTTGTCGCTTTATGTGTTTTACAGGAAAACCACACAGACCCAGAAAAATACTAATAATAACGAAAGCTTTTTATCTCCATCTTCATCATCTCTAACAAAGAATCATCCTCAAAGTTTTGTTAAAAAGCTTGCTTCAAAATGCTTGGGCCTGAAAGCGAAATTTAATTCAGCTCCTAATATATCTAACAGTGAAGCGGAAGTCGATGTGAAATCGAAACAATCGGAACACAAAAGCAATTCAAATACAATGCTTATAGGAAATAGTAAATTTTTTAAAATGCTGTCGAAAAAGGAGGAATCTGGTGAAATAGTATGCAATGATGAATTTGATACTATATCACTAGATCGGTTAGGCACGTTAAACAGAGACTCTGTCGTTAACAGAAGTAATAGGAGCTGTCCTGGATTTAAAACATCTTTACCTAATATATCGGAGAACAATGAACTCAGCGATTCCCAAGAATCTATCCCAGATTCTGTGGTGATTACAGAAATAGACTGCAATAAAAGTAACAAAGATTTAAACATTAATGAAGCTGTCAATAGGTCTATGAAGCTAAATATATTTGAACCTAGGGAGATAAAATATTCACGATCAATCACTTCAGTTGTATCTACAGAATCAACGAACTCAGTAAACGAATGCTACGAACCATATGAGTTTTCTAAATTTGACACTGGTGGTAGCATTAAGAAATTATCACTGCCAAAACCTCCTCCAAGAGCTACAATGGCGGCTGGTGCAAATAGCAACGAAAATATTTATGCAAACGTGGTGATGGAGATTAAGACCATACCAAAACCTGCTGCAAGAATTCACATTCCTATAAAACCTCTTGATGAAATGCAAAAGAAAACGTTGTATGAGAATATAGCTGTAATTCAAGAAAAGAAACAACCAGAGCCTATTAAAAGAACTTTTGTTCCTAAGAAACTTAGTTCGGATACTTTTAATGAAAAATTGTCGATCTGCAGTCGATCGTCCACATCATCTTCGGATTCTATGATAGACGAAACTAATCTCGAAGATATTCTTCTATCTGAAAAGTCCAAGTCTTTTCGACATGGTAAGATTTCTGCATTTTCTGCTTCGAAATCAACATTATCTCGAACTCATTCTGACTCTTCGGATTCTTCGGATATGACCGAAAACAGTGCTTTGGAAAATGTTGATTGCAGCTGTGATGCAGAAGAAAAACCTTTGTATTTGTCTATGACTGGTACCATGCCGAATAAAAAGGCCGACAATCTTGGTAAGAAGAAAGTTCTTTTTAGACATAGAACATTCACAAATATTGAAGTAGATAGAAATTCAATAAAAGTTAAAGATCTACCTCAGTGGAATAATGCATTTTTGAAAGAAACTTTAGCTCATTATCACATAAGAGGTACAGGACACTGCATATATAAGGCGCCTACAGTCAAAGAATTTATTTACATTTTTAATAGAGACACGCTTTATAGTGATGTACCACCATTTACGAAAGTCCCCAATGACAAAAGAGACAGCTATTATGAAACTGCCATATGCTTTTGTAGGCCCAGGCCACGCAAGTTCCACAGTAGTGCTGAAGACCTTTTAGATAAAAGTGTTCATGCCGAGGATGGAAAAGTTACTATAAACATTGAAGCACTTAAAAACAAATCTGAAATGGTATCTTCGTCATTTCAGTGTTACTGCGACTCTGGGACCTGCACATTGCACTCAAGCAGACGTGATTCTCCTGTTGACCTAGTCGTTAAATTTTCTGCTATTAAACGGAGTATTTCAACGCCCGATATTACTTTAGATACTTCTCCTTATTCGACAGCATCCAAATCAAATATTCCAAAAAATAAATCGGTGCCGAGCCACTTAGAAGACCCATACGCGGTAGTTACACTAGATGATATTATCACGAGAAATTCTAATCTGAGTGCAAACAAAACTGATCTAGACAGTCCTATTTACACTCCAATGTCACACCCTTCTACACTTTCATCGTCTTCATCTGCACGTCCTTACTCAATTAAAGACATTGCAGACGTGATATCATTAAATGAACATTCAACATCGACCGCCTCTACTCTATCTCACGCTTCTGGTGTCTATTTGCCTATAAGGGAATCGAGCTCCTCGGAATATTCCGGTCACTGGTCACTTCACACTTGTAATTCTAACGCCACAATCCAATCTGATGCGTCATTTAAGTCCTGTCAAGACTCGTCAGATGATTCCGACGACGGTACCTTGCACTCGGACGAAGAAGTTTCTGACGCGGATACAGTGAAGTCAGAAGTAAGCACAGCGAAAAGACCGTGGGTCCATAGCGACTCTTTCAGATTTGGAAGTAAACCCAAACCTGAAATCGATGTTATCGTAGAAGAGAATTCCGAAGATAAATCAGAGGTTTCTTCTTCGAAACACGAGAGTGGTATTTGCTTAGAAGGTTCTGAAAGTTCGTCGTCTGAGTGCGAGGATGATAGTGGTATTCCGAGGGTCGATGCAGACGAGTCGCTTGATTGTGCTTCGCTTGAGCGGGGTTCGGGATTGGTCGGGGGTGTTCGCAGCGGGTCGGGGCGTCGGCGGTGGGATGAGGCGGAGGGGACCAGCGAGGGCGATGCGCTAAGCGTGTCCAGTGCAGCCTCTAGCTGCGCGCCTTTACTTCTGGCGCACCATCACGAATATAGCAAAGTTTCGGTAAGGAACATACTTTAATTAATATTTATGATTCTTATAACTTTTTGTTCTCGCTATAAAATATCTATTATTTTATCTTAAGATATTGATTCGCAAATCGTCATCTCTGTCTAAAAATTCATCGACAATTTACCGCACTATTTAAGTGTTATGTAACAATGCAGCGAAAAATAATTTCACGCTGTTGCGAATCAATATTGATGATTGTATTTTCTAAGTATATTTTCTCACACCGAATTCCTTTATAATCCAATCCTTTATGTCCCATCCTTGCAACATTATCAAATCAATTAGCTCAATCAAGTCAATTCTGATATAACGCATACATTAAGTATGAAATGAATTACAACAACTTAAAAACGTATTTTCTTTCTTTCTTTCTTTAATTTGGTAAAAAAATCCACATATTAGACTTTCAAGTATTGAGTTTATGAGGTCAATCAATCACCAGAAAAGCGTTAAGTGTCGAATGAATTGATTAAGAAAAGCTTCAAGAACTAAAGGCATAAGAATCGTCGTTCGTTAGTAAAGACAGGGACTAATTGATATATTTATTGCTTCGCTGTCATATGAACGAGGTCCTAATTGGTTGTGGGAAAAATACTTGTAATTAAACACAATCAAGGGATTAACATTGAGCTGTGTGTGACGGTATGTGCATCTATGTCCGCGGGAATTAAACGTGTCTTGAACTAGAATCTTTTCTTTATAACCTTTCCCTAGCCTTACGCATCAATTCTGGTGTTCTAATACGAATTTTGACAACAAAATGCCAAAAACTCAACAGTAATTATAACATTTTAAATAATCTTTCGTAGGCATACAAATAGGCAAGTGGGTAATTAAACTAATTAGCAAACCTATTTGAATAATGAATCCGAGACATGCATTTCAATATTGTTTGTAGTACTTACAAGAACAACAGCTAGGTATATAATTAATTCGTGTTTTGTCCTGCCCGATGACCTGTTGCACGATCGCTGATTGTCACGCGAAGTCGGGGAAATTATAAAAATGAACAATTGCGGTCACGGTATGCTGTCACGACATATGACACAGTGGATGTTAATGCAATAGGGATTAGAATTAATTCAATCAGGGTTTTGCCTGTAAAGAACGAGGATAGCAGAGCTAGAATACATTACAGATTATCAGCTATTGGTGTCAAAATCACACTTTATATCCCCGAAAGATTTGTCACAATTATATTGGTCTTATCTCTATCTATATCTCTTATGTCATGGGATGGGATATATCGCTGTTTGGACATACTTATAAAATTATTTTGGTCGATAAACTTTCTTCTGTGTAGTTTTAACCAATTGTCTATTTCTTGTTTTTGGGATAGTGTAGTGTAGGAAATGAGAGAAATTCCGTGCAACCTACATGACGAAAATAAACTACGAAACAAATCGTAATGACGTCTAAGTTTCGAATAAAAACTGAATAAAAAGCTCGTGAGAAAAGCGATTAACGTGGCCATATGTTTGTGCATCGGATGTTTGTGTAGCAGACAGTTGATTAATTTATTTACCAGTTGTTTAACGAAATGTGTCACCATCATCTTCTTGAGAGTCCGAACGATTTTTCTTTGTATTCACAGAATATGAATAAAGAGCAAAACATGAGGATACATAAAGTACATCCTGTTTTGATGAGTAACAACAAACGCACGCTACAAAGGATCAGGCTGATCCCTGACCCAGAAAAGATAACATTTTCGCTAAGAAATTCGAAGTTCCAGCATCAGCTACTTATACAATTGCGAAATTTTGCGAATATTCTTTAACTCGACTAATATGGCAGAGCCCTTAATCATACCTTGTTATATCATTCCATAGCATTATCTCGTCTCCAGAGTTCCGTCTAAACCGCCACTTATCTATATTTAGTTCAACATATGCAGCATTGTTCATAACTGGTACATCTCTTGACGGCCACATGGCACGACTACGCGATGAGTTGACGCAAAGAAATTGGGCGGTCAGTCGCGCCGTCGCGTATCAAACCGACGCCTGCGTCCGCACGCTCCAACGCATTCGATTACAATCGGGAATCGAGTTATTCGCGCTATCGATTAGGAATCGGTAATCGCAGAATATTATGCGCGGTTATGTGGTTCTTGGTGCACGTGCATATTATGTGTGTTTTAGTGTGAGTGGTTTGTTTGTGTGTGTTTAATGTGCAAAGCGAAGTACGTGTGAATTCAATGTAAGTTGCAACTTTTAACCTTTAAACTTAGCTTCAGAAAAGTAGGGATAGATGATGATAAGACAAGTAACTACGAATTGAAATCATCATAGAAATTTAATTAAACTATACAAATATTGACCTATTCTCCTTAAATACTTGGTGCAAACGAGTACAACAAACATACTTATGAAAACATTTCAAAAGTGAGATCGACGATGTTTTCCTAAATAAAACACGTACTACTAGAATATTTATACAGAGGTATCTGATAGGTACAATATTGTAACGACACCATAAAACCTGGTGTCAAGGGCTCTATAACCCAGTTCCAATGTTTTGTAATTTCACATGTGGACAAAAATAACATATCAAAGACTATAAAAGAGAATCCATACTTTTTATAGATGTTTCGTACCTATAGTTTCATCCTAAATTAAATTTCTAAGTTTATTGAAGTTATCCTTCAGAGCGCATTAGAAAATACGTTCTGAAAAATTATGTCAGTCGATTGCTTTTGCCTAAAATCTACCTGGATTCTGCTTCGCACCTACTGCTAGAAGTTTCGAAGTGAGGCTTATCTTTGAACGTAGCTTATCTGGCTCGTGATGATGACCAAGCCAGTAGAGTCACTTATCAGATACACTCCTAGGTAGACGTAGAAACACTTGCCTTTTAAAGAATACCTTACGTGGGTCTTCTCATTTCTCTGTTGAAGCAATGTGTTGAGGGCCTACCCTAAACTAGAGGTATTGCGGCTGCACACGGTATGTTATCGGAAGTTAATGAACGATAATGCCGTGGCAATCCTAACATTATCACCGACCCCCTAAAATACAGCCCAGTGATGTAATTGCAGATATTTTGTGATCATTGATGTCGAATGTTTCGCAGCACGGAAATATCTCGCGCTTGGCTTAAAGCCAGGGGTATACATGTTTACGCGGAACACGCATTGACAGTTCACCACGGGAAATATATGTAGGTGTTTATTGAAAATTAAATGTTGTGCTTGTTTTCTTTGTATTTGTTTGAATGTTTGGATCTGTTTGAGATATATTGTCATCTTAATCGTTCTCAGAGTTATAAACGGCCAGTCGTTCTGCTGTTATTTTAATTTTACAAAGAGTTATTTCTTTCCGACTTCCGCATACTTGGGAATATCCCAAAGATCGATCGGTTCTGCTTTCAAATTAGGTACCCTGACATACGGCGGGGTAAAAAAATATTCTTTGAGTCATGGGATGTTCCTATCATATGACCAAGGCAACATTCCTTCCCAATGTAGATCGGTTGGTCTGGCCACTTCCTAACAAGATCCTTCATTGTTTACTAATGTTAATGTATTTGCAACAACGTTAAATAGGTTACTAGGATTGGATGTTGATCTAAAGACCTTGTCCTCTTTTAAATTCTCGATTTAGTATGGTATTGCTATACAACTCATATGTTTTGTAAACTTTGCTTATCTAGTGAAAGCTTTGAGATGGGCATAACTTATGAGTATGACTCATTGTTAGAGGTTAACAGTCGTAGAAAATTCGTTTACGCCAGTTAGGGCAAACAGTTGCAAATCTAAATTACTCAATGACTGGCCGATTCAAAAACGTAAATAACAAAATCCGCGAAGCTGAAAATCAGTCGGCATTCCTAAGAAGTGGTGGGTAGCTGTAATAATGTAAGAATAAATTTTTCCTTGACGTCTCATCATTTCAGTTTTCTAAGAACTGACTCAATTTCAGATTCTAATCAACGAACCACAAATGGTCCATTAATGAAACTATTTCTACCTATCATACAGTTGTCAGTTAATGATTGCAACATACACATGTGGCCAAACAGACGCCCATCCACTATGCATTGTATACTATATAAATATATTTAGATAGATGATTTCACCGTAAAGATGTGGGTTACCGGGACTCGTTACAGCTTTTACTAAAAATAATAAATAGTGTGTGCATCAGCATCTTATTTACGTCTATAATATCTGCGTTGCATAAACTTACCGAAATATCCTTCCTGTCGATGGATTAATATGGGTATGGAGAGAGTGGATTTTAGTTAAATGTTATTGTTCAAACTGACGAGGTCCACATGGGTACTTTGTTAAACCTTCGATGGAAATGGTTCTGATGTGTAATCGTCAGGTTTAAATACCTCTTTCAATTTGCGTTTTCTTCAACCAGATACGAACTGTCAATTAAGAATACATAAATTCTGATGAAGCTATCAAGATCTGCAAATTAATGTATTTTCGCGGTAGATGTGGTCTTGGTTGCTAATAGCAGTAACGGTTTCTAGAAATTCGGTAATTTCTAAAATGTTCACTTTGAGCATGCCAACAATGTCATCTTCTACTAGTTCTGTTTATCGCCGTACAAAGTAATTCTATCAGTTTTCTGTCAACGATCAATGCTGATTACGTTCGAACGCCTCTTGGAGATGCTGAAGAAGTTGTATCAGTATTTGTTTGCAGAAATCAGTACAGAATTTGACTAATACTAACACTCAATATTATATAACACTGTACCATTTTACTGTCTATAAAAGGCACTTCGTTGAGCGACCCATCCATCACGTGCAACAAGCCCCATCGGTCACGGTCAATATCTCGCGTACAAATCAATGGCGTGTTCCGGCGCCATATTAATCGCTGTCGCGCGCATCAGCGTTGCGCTTGCGCCGCCAATTTATATCTTCGCCCTTTGAAGTACTTCGTACTTATGTCAGGTTTCGTGGAATGGAGCTTTGAAATTTTCATGTTTGTATTGTTTTCGGGGTTTATTGCTTTGTGTGTAATTTTTTTGTGGAGGTGGAGTTTGTCCAGAATGTATTTTACATTGGTTAGTGTTGGTGAAGGGATGCAACTTGAATACTGTTCGGTTCTATTTTTGGGTAAATCATATCGGTCAAGTTTCTATAGTTTACACCTCATGCCGTTTTGGCTAGATGCAACATGATTTTATGGCCGGTCGGTTCTAATGGAGGTCATTACCCCGACGCCAATATAAGACTAATAGAGACTAAAGACTTGCTAGAGATGAATGACATGAATTGCTTGATCTCATATAATACTCCGTTTCCACATCAAAACCCATCAATATAATATTCTGTTACTAGCATCCAAAATTAACATAATTGATCGCGGTGGCAGGCCACTCGTCAAAGCTTTCAAAGTAACCAAATTACCTCCACGAATTTCCATCGGTCAAATTCCCATTTCCACGTAAATTTCACAAAATTAATTGGCGTTAACAGTTACATTTCGGGCAGGTTTAGCTAGAAATGACCCCGAAATATTAGTCTCTAAGGGAATATAATATAGGAAGCTATGAAAGCATGTTTAATTAGAAATTAGGTTGCGTCACCCTGGCCTGGTAATTAAATAGGTGTTGTACTGCATGAAAAGTGGTTCGTGATAATTGTTATAGCGTAATATGTAAACATGTGGCGATTGTAATTATAGATAGGTTATTGCAGGTTGGTTGGTTGTAGGCAGGTTATTGTTACGAAATTGTTTATAGATGATGGTAAAGTGAGTGATTTATTTAGGGCGGCCAAATTTTCGATTAAACCACGGAAACCTACGAAAAAATTGGCGAAATACGGTTAGACTCCCATTTCAACAAATTTTTGTGTGAATCTCTGCAAGAATGGTCTCGGACAGTAGAATTCTTATTGAACTGATTAAGATCACCAATCCGTCTGCCAAGACTAGTGATTATGGCAATAACTCATTTGACTCCATTGTAGTGGTATTAGCTAGGCCAATCCCATAACGTTTATGATGATTCTGTCTAAACGCAACATCTTGCACCACTTCACTGGGCCAAAACCGTAAATAGGCCAACACCAAAGAACAGACATTTATTTATACCTAAACATTACGGTTTTATACACTGTTTACTGTTCCCTCGTTTACTATTGCAATTAGTGAATTTGTAAACCGAGCTACGTAACATGGGGCAACGTTTAACGCGTAATGGTTTCAGTTGTAATTTAATGACAGATTTAATGCATTATCGTGTTTGTATTGTTAGAGTAAGCTGTAGTTAATTTGCCGGGGTTTTTGGTACTAGAAATACTAGTTGATTTAGGTTGGATTGTAAAATTTTGGTCTTGGTGGTGATATTGATGTCTGATGTGTTTGTATAAAGGACGTTGGAGTTTAATTCGTGTTAGGTACTATACCTAACACGAATTAAACTCCAACGTCACGTCACGTCTCGTTTGTTGGTTACTATAACTAACAAATATAGAAATGGTTGTAAGACTCGATTTCTGAAAGGTTCTGAAAGCATATTACTAATTCTGCGTATATATTTTTGTATCTAAATGCTTCTACCATTACAAGGCAATAAAGAAAAACATAGACTTATTGATCAAAAATGCCTCATCAAGTACCGTAGCATACCGTAGATCTGCATTGATACTCAGTGCCCCGAGTATAATAGTAGGATGTAAAGCATCCATCGTTATATCTAGCAGAACATTCTCTAGCAGAGTCCCTATAATCTCGGCTAGTCTACCATCTGTAGGCTAATAGGCTTTTATGTAGAAAATTGTCCATTCAGTGACCGGCTGCAACCAATTTACCCCTCATCCGCGGCCCAGGATTGAATTACTTGGACCACTTGGGCCACGTGATGTAGTTCAAGTGACGAGGGAATAGCGATTTTGTATAGGAATTCCTTACACGACTTTTTCGTGTGTACTAATAATAACGTGCCAAGACGTCGAATTGATCTTGACCTAAAATTCATAAATAGTAAGTAGTTATATACAAAAACTCGTTAATTTCCGCTGAATGTCTTCTATGGACTTAGCTTCTTAAATGATTAAATGATTTTATTTCTGTAAGTAGGTTTGTACAAACAGTTTTACATGCCAATCATATTTTAAAAACTGGATGAGGTCGGCATTTCCTATCAGACTACCTCTGAGAAGAAAGGCCGAAACAAACTCAGAGGTCCACCCGCAGTCTTTTTTGAAGTCCAAACATTGTTGGTCGGATCATGTAACGACCATGTAGATTGGTGTCTGAAATGGTCTTTTGAGGAAAAAACACACAGATTGAGTGGATCTGCCCAGTCAGTGCAAGCTTTTGCCAGTAAACGTGCAGCTCAACTCGGAACTTAAGGAGCTCAACGATTCGAAGAACAATACCAAAGAAAGGACGTTTGGGTAGGCCGCATAAATTACCCAAACTGCCTGACCATGATTAAAACTAACTGAGAAGAAAAGAAAACAACAATAACCCACATAGTCTTCACATTCACAATATTAAAATAGTAATAATATTTTACAAAGTAAATATTCATGTCAAAGTACAATGTGCACATTCTTAGTTTTTGTTGCATTTTCTGGCACTGATTCAAGCGCAAATCTTTTTCCTCAAATTGTAAAAAAAACATACTTTTCCGTCAAGGCCAAAGTAATGCAAATTGCGTAAGCATCACTTTTGTTTATTTGAAGTAAACATTGGTCATTGTATCTCCTACCAACCATTATTTAAACGTAAATGAATGTGAATGTTAAACCAATTCGCCAACAATATTTCTTACCCGCTCACGTCCTCCCACTACTTGTACCACCATACGATGTTATCCTCATCGCCATTCAAATTCCCTATTACTCAATTGCGGGCACTTATCTCGCTTCTGCGATGACAACGAGATGGAACAGAAATAGACGCCTATTTGATTGCTATTCTGGTCGATAGACAGTCTTCTAAATTGCTCATTAACGTTAATTTGTAACGTCAATTTATATCAGGAATTTGATTGTATGTAGGAATTGTTTAGGACTGGGAAAGTAACACGTACTAAAGTTAGGTACCTACACGAGTTATTTTGATTCATATAGCCTTGAAAAAAATAAACATAGTGTCAATCAAATGCAAATGATATTCGAGTTATATTTTATTGGTGTCTATCTTAAGGAATATTTAAAGCACAAAATATTATATTTACTCCTGATTATCCCCATCAGTTTTCGTAGTCATTTCCCAGTTCCAAACATCCCTATGCATCCCAAGATCCTATACTACGTCAAATATTACCTTACCGACGACCACCATAACACGTCTCGTATGTATTGCAGCCCACCCCTCCCAAGAAACCTCCCCGGAGGAACCTGTCAGTGTCCCCCACCCACGCGAACTCTCCCTCTTCGGGGTACAGCTATGAGCTAAGACCCCACGCGAGGAGTCAAGACGATTTGGATGATATACAGGTAATTTTTGTAATGGTAGTGTGTAGCAAGCAGACTTTATTTTTTTGGTAGCTTTCAAAGGATTTTAGAAGGTAAGCTCGTGAGCTGTTAGAAATTAAAAGAAATTTGTTGTGCTGCAGCAAAAAAGACTTTAAACGAATTGATAATAAGGTATTGAAAAATGGAAACGAGGCTAATTTTTTGCCTTTTAAGGACCTTAGGAACATTTTAATACCTTTACGAATATGGCTATACGTAAAGCCACAATAACATACTGTAGGCGTAAAGCCAGAATAACATACTGTAGGATAAGGCTTGACATGATGATAAGTGATGCCAATGGTCTCATACCTCATTATGATGATGCATGATGCACTTTCAGCCATCAAAAATCTTGTTTCGCGAACCGTACAGGGCATCTTTTTAGCCCAAGTATAATAAAGCCAGATTTTAGTTTTCAAATAATTATTCTGTTCCTGTTGAGTGCACCAAAAATATATACCAGTTTAAATACATCTAAATTCCAAATGAACCAAAGATTCGTACAATTCCAATGCGAGGACTATGGACTACGATTATATGCGGTCATGCATATTGCACAAGAATTTTAATGTGGAACGGTCAATGTTAATGAGATTTAAACAATAATATTAAGTCACGTTTTCAAATAAATAGTAATGTTGTTAATTTCAAAACGTGATTACTTATGCTTAGAGAATGAATCTTAGCCTAAATAGGTGAACTTGAAGTACATTGGTGAATGTTTGGGAGCAATTTGGAGCCATGGTCTTCGCAAAATGACGTGATATAAACTATCTACATTGCGAAGGGTTATAGATCTACATCGATGGATCGCCCATTGTGTCAACCTGTGTAAAATGTCTACATTTATATCTGTAATTTTTATGGTGTACATAATAAAGAGTATTCTATTCTATTCTATTCTATTCTTACGTCCAGAAGTGGCCTGTAATAAGCTAGCTAAAGAAGATGACAATGAGTCGGAAGACAATTTAGGAGTAGCCGTATTAGGAGCAACACGACACAACAAATCCCTAATATACCCAATTCTTTGTTACAGGGTGCTAAACACTACCTCAAACACGGTCGGTCGGTGGACCAATACGTCGACAGCAAGCTATCATACTCGGAATACGAAGAGAACCACAACTCACCCCGAGTAGCCCCAGTTCCTAACCCAAGACCCAGTCTGAAACATCGCTCACAACCAGTCGCCATCACGGCTATGTACGAAAACATCGTCATCAAAGAACAAAACCCCAGAAGAAAACTGAGAAGAAACAACTTTGTACCAAACGAAAACTATGAACAGAGAATGAACGATAACAGAGTACGAAAATACTCGAACCAAGAGAAGTCTTCCTTAGAAAGTTTGTTAGACGATCAGTCGATGAATAGTCCGAGCGATTGTGAGCGGTATCATGAGGGGAAGAGGGCTTCGATTCCGTTGTCGCCGACGCATTATGAGCAGCCACCGACGCCTGACCATCCACCTCCTTCGGCCAAACAGGCTGAGAACAGCATACATGAAAGGATTAGGCCTCTGAGTCAGGTTAGTTCGAAATAGAAATACTATTTATTTGTAGTAGGTACACGTTGTTTACAATTTTCGGTTTGTAGAAATGATGATTAATTACCTACTGATTTTATTATTCATCAGTTTAATGTGGTACTCGTATCGGTTCCAAAATAGAAGCTCTTAAGAAAAAATATTAGTAGGAAGATAATTATGTTTTTTGATGTCATGTTTGTAAATATTTAGGTACTATTTCAGTAATTATTATTTTTTAGATGTATAAGTATGGTAATGGTCATCATGTTAAAACAAAGAAAATACCTTTCATGGCAGTGTAAAAGAAACATTTTCAGCATTACTGTGACTAACCCTACGTATATGTAAACATGGAAACCCTTATGAGTAAACATACTTGAATCATCATTCTTATAAACTGAAATCAGACGTACTTATACTGATAGGTCCAAAATTCACAATTTATTCACCTGTATGAACTAGGCACCCTTTTTTATTTAACAAAGCACAAACACCCTTGCATGAGCATGTAAATTTTATTTATTATAAAAATCATTTAAATTGTTTTAAAACATTTTCAGCTAATTATGGAGGTTGTAGAAGAGATAAGAATTAGAAAAAAGTCGCAGGGTGACGTAGTGAATAGCTGATGATAATATTTTTAAAACCGTATCTGTTTAGCGCCCTAGTCTTTGACCCCTATTTATAAACGTTAAAGTGGAATGACGCATCTCTATTGCCATCTCATTTTATTGTATTGAAAATGACCGATGACAGAAAGAGATAGCGTTTATTATGTAGCTTCCTTAAAAGGGTATTTTTGTCACTTATGGTGCTCTAAAGTTATTTTTAAAGAGTATATTAGTGTTGTCTGTAAATAGAATATTTTATTTGCTTAAGTATTCCGTAAGGTGCTATTTTTAGTTGTAAGCTAAGATTTAAAATCGTTTTGTGAAATGTGCGGTTATGAAATATTATTTTAGAGTGCAAACATAGAAGTCATCAGTATAAAATGTTGATACATTTTATTGTGGTTAAAACTTGGTTAACCTCTGAGAAAGAGAAAGTGTATCTACTGCTTTTCTAATAATAGTAATAAACATGGGTATTAATATATTATTTCTATCTATTCTATTATTCTATTTTATTTCTATTATTATTATTATGGACTGATTTCGAGTGTCAAAACCATCTTATGAAGTGCCTTATGAATTACTAGAGCAATGTTTTCTATTTTTACTTTGAAACTATGTTAGTTTATCGACTTTGATATATTCCTAACGTTGATGCATTTAATGAAATGTCTGTTATACCTACCGAATTTATAAAGCATTTAATTGCGCAGTATTTTACAAAACGATTTTACCATTTCCATTGTTATATTTTACCTACATGACAGTATATTCAGTACGTAGTTGTTATTTCCTTAGTTTTATAATTTTATTAATTGGATTTTGAGTATTATCTTAGCTCGGGTTCGCATGGGCAATTTTTTTCGCGCACTTGGTTTTCAACGCTCTGCTGAGCGCCGAGGGTTGAAAATCTAACAGCGTGTTTTCTTTACGCGCTGGGAAGCGCTCTGTTGGATTCTCAATGCTGGGCATAACACCGAGAGTTGAAAATCCAATGCGCGATAAAATCCAGCCGCGATACTTTTACGTCCGTGCGAACGTGAGCTTATGCTGCAATTGGAAAGACAATCAGACTGATCCAAAATGTATCGGACGAAAATGTGAAATTATTTTAGTTTTAGCGACTTATTTAAGGCTTTTTGTATTAATTTTGATTTTATTTAGCTTAGCAATAAAATAAAACTATATTTTATGTGAATTTGTTATTTTATTATTTGCGTTACTTTTTCATGGCTTAGTTTTTAGTGGCAGTTTTGCCCCTCTCACATTTGTTTTATCATTAGATTTTAATTTGCACATTATTGTCATTTATGCACATACATAAGATCTTGGCTTGGTGAGTCTAGAGCGCCTGAACGAATGCATACCGCAACACGTAGTCGACGTAGAAGTTGCTTTTCAGTAGTACATCGACTGAAGATCGTTATTTTAATCAATAAAACTATCCTAATTTAGATGTTCATTAATGAAGATAGTAATAATAATAACCTTAACAAGTACCTAACATTTTATTCGACTGATTGAACCCCTACTAACGACTTATCAGGCTATTCAAGGATCTAAAATAACTGCGAAAGTAAGGCGAGTGCCGTCCGCCTGGTCAGATTTAAATAGCAAGAACGTACCGATCGGCTGGTTGCAGTGCCAAGTTTCACTCCGTGATTGCAATTCAAACATCAAGCTAATTTGTTGATTGTTTTAATATCGGTTAATTTGAGACAAGCTTCTGTCCGCGATTTCGTCCGCGTGGAAGTCAACTATAACATAAAACATGGCACTCTGAAATCTAAATTCTAAACACTTCTATCAGTGTTTTTTTTTTTTTTGTTGAAATCTGATGTACTGTCATACGATTCCAAGCAAACAAACAAGTTTACATCGTTATTATATTAGAAAGAATTTATAGATTTGATTAATATCTAAATACCTTCCTATGGAAAATATAACTCTTAAATTGAAAATACCTACAAGGAAGAGACTTCTGTATCGTTTTAGTTATATTGATGAACATATATGCATAGTTAGTTTAATCCGACAAAAAAAGTCATGTCTAAATTGGGTAGGTGCCCATAAATTCTTTTTTTACAATAATGTCGTATTTCCCACAAAACTACTAATAATTTATATAACTTAAATCACTCTACATCTCTTGTGGAACATTGTACAAGTTGTCAAGTTAATTGTGAAAAAAATACATGAATCATTGTTATTTCAATTTGCAATTGTTTATCAATACCTTAAAAGTACCTAGGTACTCATGGTTAGTTTTCAACTGTCAAAAAGTATAGCAATCAACCACCTCAGTACAAGGTTTTTATCAAACAGTCCTATTTCAAATTTCCCACCAGCTAAGTATACGTGTGGAACGTTGTTCAAGATGTTAATTTAATTGTGCATTGCGGTGACAAGCATATTCAAGCCACCTACCTCGCTTCTGCGTCGCTTGCAAATTCTAGGAAACAATGTTACGTGAAGGCTCAAGACTGGGAATGATTGGCTCCAGGTGGTTCTTGATTCTTGATTCGTTCTTGATGAGTAGAGACGTGTTGTGAGTTATTGGGGTTGTAAATCTGGGGGGGTAGGGGGATGTGACAATCTGAGTATGGTAATTAATTTCTAATGATGTGTGGGTCCACGAAGTATTTATTTCGTGTTAACCAATAACAATATTAACCCTATTTACAGTGTTTTAATAATATTACATACCTAAAAGATAAAAGGGGTAAATAGGGCTGACTAAGTGCCGAAAAGCGAAAAGGAAACAATAAGTACAGTGTTGTTTTTGAATCATTTATGAAGATGGAGCTTTCAAATTATAACGATACTTCTATCACGGTGTCTTACAATGACTACCCACTTAGTAAATACATTTTTCATATTTCATGAAAATATTATATTTGCCCAAAACTTAAAGGTTAGGTATGTATTCTTCTAGGGGTTAAAATATAAAATTAATAGACTTGATAAGAATGTGGTTTCGAAGCTATAAACGAGTGCAAATCTACTTCAAAATGAGGTAAGTAAATCTGCTGCATGATTCTACCGAACTTGATAAGCTTCAACCTGAAAGATAACAATCTGATCGAAATTTCTTAATATGTATATCCAGGTGATGTCTCTTCTTTGCAATAAAATGCACATTATTACCAACAATTTCTTATATCACCATATCTTTTCATATCGTATTATTGAGATTATTCATCATATTATTGAGGCTATCTGCAAAATTAGTGCTACTTTATGCCTCGTGAAAACCACACCCAAGGGTTTTATTATCTGAAGACCTAAATTTATTTTTGTTTTGTCATTATTTTAGTTGTCTGCTTCATTGGTCTAGTAGTTGCAAGCGCGATTGTTGATCGTGGGGTTCAGGGTTCGATCCCCGGTTATCCACGGCCACGCCCTCATATTACATTGAACAACCGTCGAAATCTAGGTGAGCTACCTTCGTCTACTCCTTTTAGGAATGTAAGCATTTTATGGTGATGTGATGTGGTAAACGTATGCGATCCCACGTTCATCTGGTATTCAAAAAGTCGCTTCTGATTAGATTAGACTACTTCATTAGAACAAAAAACCACATTTTTGGTGACAACTATATAATTCACTGTTAATCCAAATCGGACATTCGGACATCACCATTACCTAATCAAGAAAGTTACCGAAATACTTTGAGACACAGTTGCTGCTTCTAAAATGATTGTGTGGGGCACTAGATGCGTATTCAAATTTGATGATATTGCCAGTAGATGATTAGGTACCTACTTGATTAGCATTGGAAGTATTTTTTAGTATTTATTTTTATTAGCATCACATTTTTACTCTCCGAGTGGTTAGTAAAATAGCGTGGCCAAATGGCCACTATCTTACATGATGCAGCCAGATTTTCGATCTCTTTGTCCATAGAAAGTATGCCTGAAGCTATATTGAGGCATATCTCTCAAAGAAAGGGCTCTTACGTAAGTATTGATCTCAATTCTCATGGTGCCGTATTACTATTTATAAAAGACTGCACCATGTGGCCTAATATATAAAACTGGGGTATCAATATTTAAACAGTAGGTATACTCATTCAGGGTCCTCATTCACCCTTTCTCCCACCAGGAATACAAACGGAGGTCGGTCCTCCGCGACAGTCAGACGGAGACGGAGGTGAACCTCCTCCGAGCAGCATCAGCAGCGTCAGTGGCCAGTGGAGCTACAGACAGGAGTGGGAATACTGACAACTGCGTCGAAGAGTACGTGTGCGATGTGCCTTTTGCTGGTAAGTGATTTCTTTTGTTTCTAATACAATTTCGAGCGGCTATTGTTGTTTACATCTTTGGCAAATATTAAAACAACGGAGTTTAGTGCCATTGTCGTATTTTTTTCGGAAATTTCGATGGGACTTTGTAACCATTTAAAATTTTCATGTGTCACTGTGTGTTTCTTTTTCAGCTCTGATTTTGATGTTTCGAGGTATTTTTTCGAATTTTCATTAATTTTTATTAAGTGTGTGGCAGCTTTGTTGGCCCTTTGCTCATTGTTTACTGCAATCACAGATTTGATGTATGAAGATTTAAGAGTGGTGACTGGTATCACTAAGGTAATTTTGAATACTTAAATGACATTTGAAAGAAGCTGAAGCTTATGATAATCGTTCATTCCAAACTTTGTTATTTATTAAGTTATCCTTTATTCTAGGTTTCATTTTACGGGATCCCATGTGATCAAGTCTTGAAGCATTGCCAGAAGTTCTATCTGGCTTTTATCACAACCTTTAAACTTCAAATACCTACGTTTTATTGTGCTATGAAGGCATGCCTCTGATCTTTCATTGAGTCATGCTCGATACTGCGTTGTTTTGTTCAACATTGGGCTCTGGAAATAATCCGGAAGTGTTCGTTACAATTGCAAACAACACAGCTTTACGATGTGTTCTGACGATTGTTGATTGTTACCAGAAATATCAAACATTGCGAAAACTAACTTCACTTTAATCCAGGGGGGAGGAGAAATTTGGTTCCGTTGAAAAGTACCCTGTTGATTTTGGGTGCAGTATTACGATTTCTTGATTAAAAAGTGGTTACCTAACTTTCGAACTCTGAAGTGCTGAAGTGCTACTAAAGTTAACTTTGCAATGATAATTACGAATTTAACAGATACATCCTCTCGAAACCTGAAAACTATTTGGTCATTATTTTTGAGAAGAAGAAAATTGTCAAGAATAACATATATTTTTTTCGAAGAAATAAGAAACAGGGCTATTCGTTTAGACGTGATGATCAATTTTTTTTTCAAAGGATTAATGCTATTCGTTAAGACGTGATGTTCAATTTAAAATCATTAAAAGTCGTATATCTGCGCCTCAATCCTACAGGTAAGTTCTTGTACGTATTTGTACTGGCACATTGTTACAAGGATAAAATATTGTTATATGCAAAATAAGCGTTTAACGAAATATTCCGCTATCTACATAGCTGTCTACATAAAACAGCCAGCAATAACTTAAATTTCGTTACATGACAATGCAGCTTTTTCCGCGTTTTTCCCTATTTTTTGTTGTTTACAGTACAAACAGCAGTGGCACGCACCACCGGGCTCGCAGACGGTAAACAGACGTATTTTTCACCACACAACTGCAGTCACACATTTCCCCGATACACTGCAGTGTTTGCCCAAACAAGTCAGTTTTTAGACATTTTACACTGCTATAAACTTTTTTGGGTTTTCGGGACTGTTTGACGGGTCTGTATTGAAAACGGGTGCCAGAAAATATGATTGGCAAAAATATATACATGTGCATGTTTATTTATTTACGTAAAAGTTTTCCGACAGCTTTCAGTTCTTTCGCCTTGCCGTGCAAAAAAATTATCAATTAACAAAATCTACCTCACTATTAATAATGCCATGATGATATTTTCCCTGAAACCAGCTCCTTGGCAAGCTCATTGATTACTCCCCAGCAATCATCTTTCATTCCGGACAAATTAAAATCTGTAAATCTAAGGTCTTGAAACACTTGCTTTGTATAGCAAGCGTTTTATGTGTAATTCATGCCTATTTAGTGTGAATAAATATTATTTTATAAACTTTCCTGTTCAGTATTAAGTCAATTATCATCTACCTGTACGAAATAACACACGACTATGATAATTGGATGATAAAGGGTCATCATTGAAGGTACAACCGCTCTGTCACACTTCCAAGAGAGAATCGTGGTCGGCTTTCACGAAATTGATTATGCACTAAACGGTATTATGCCATAGATGTGACCCTGCGGCTTTTCGTTCCCATGGATATTATGTACCTCTAGCAGTGTCTGTTCCATTCGTGGTAACGGTTCTTCTTATTAAATATTTAATATGAAATTATTCTGAAGCCTTAGACAACGGTGCAGCAATGACTCTGTTTTAGATGGCTGTAGGCGATTATTGTTTTAGCTTTTAACGTAGCCATGTTTGTTATTCATTTTTGGCAATATTCATTTGGTACAAATAATAATTGGCGCATTCGCAAATTGGCTAAAGAAATCAAGAGCGTTTTAGTCGGTCCCTTCGGATTTCAGATAAAACTTGTATCGACCTTAGCAAAATGCATGGTAGTGACGGAATCATCTAGGATCATTGAATCAACTAACATCATTATGTCGCCCATCGGCATTGACGAAAATGAAGGAATGTGAGTTTTTTTTAAAATTCATAGCCCCGTTCTTAACCTGCATAGTGACAGCCTAACCTTCAACCATACACATTTATACAAAGTGTCAAGCATTTCGAAACGCTACCAATGCTAGTATCCGTTGAATGATTAACATCGCCTCATTCTCATCGGTATGCATTAATAAATAAGCGTCTATGCCACGAAGGCAATTACTTTTTTACTCACCAATCAATCTTTATCAAGACAAGCCGCTAATGGCAATAAGCGTGCGTAATACGAGACTTAGTTGGGCAACCGAGCTGCAGCTACTGATGGTAATAGTGGACCGGTGTCGAAAAAGTTAAGATTAGTTTAGTTTAGAAAAATTCTATAGTAACCTAAAAATATACATAACTGTAGAACTTAAAAATATAGTAGCAGCTTTACACTTATAGTAATATTTTAACAACACTTACAGACTAGGGTCACATTTATGTATAAGTACCTACTTATATAATAATAATGGTTACAAACTTAATATAACTTGAGGCATTTATTAATTAAACCTTTAACGTATGAAATGATTGTAGTAATTTCATTTATAAAATTAGGGGTGTGGGGGGTGCTGAAAAAGTTAAGGTTGACTTTGAGTTGGAGACCACAGGGACAGCAGTTACTAAGGTCCCTTTTAGTAAGTCGCCGTAGCTGGATAGCTTCCTCGAGAGTATAGACTAGCGCAGATTGGGGTTGGCCGGATCACTATGTGATATGAGCTGACAGGTACGTATATTTTCTATGGACCAATGTACGGTCAGCAAAAGAGATAAGTATACGGGATCGCCGGATATAGTTGAAGTCTAGTAGGAAACCGACGAACGGTTTCGAATGAAATTTAATTTGAGAAATGACCAGTTTGTTTTCTATTAATTTCATTTAATTTTATTCGAAAACGTTCGTCGGTTTCTTACTAAATTTCAACTATATCCGGCAACCCTGGATATTTATCTCTTTTACTGACTGTACACTACAGGCGGCCCCGTACCGCACTTTTTTGATGAAAACGCATTGCGCTGCGGCCGCAACCGGTACGGCTGTAATGTGCGCTTGGCTATAATGTATTCTGTAATACTGTTTCAATCACAGCAAGATCTTATTCTTAAACATGTAGATGATTCTGATAAGTCAGCCTCTAACATGGGCAAAAAAAATATATACTGCTACTGATAATGTAGCAGTCACAAATCGAGGCATCCACCTAGATTCATGCGCAGGATCAGCACAAAGGTATACATTTCTTGGCCTTACTGTCCTTTGGCCTATCTAAGTCACCTCTTCTGGTAACCAACCTTATATTGTGTTTCAACCTTAGTCCGATAATTGGCGTAGCAAAGGGCATCACAATTTTATTGTAACGGAACTAACTTATAATAAGGTTGCATGATAAAATGTAGGTCCCTATTGATGTGAAGCGCTTTGGCAATGTGTACCGTTGCATTCTCTTCCAGATTGGTAACAATATGATATTATCGCAAGTTATCGAGTAGCTAAGTAACGTGTTGCATTTTAAATGTTATGTACTTATAACCTACCTGTCTATGTATACTGATATTATTAAGTGGTAAAATTTGTGAGTTTGTATGTAGGGGGTCTTCCCAATAGTGAAAATTATTTCCTAAATGGGAAGCTACAGTATTGCCGAATGTCATAAGATATATATTATGTTAAAACAAGAAACTATACGCGGACGAAGCCACGGGCAGAAGCTTGAGCTTGATAACTTATTGTGATAGTTTCCATATCTTTCGATATTTTGTAACCAATGTTAAAAGCACTTCTCGACTAGTACTTATCATTTCTCCTTGAGTTGTCTCACGATTTGAATCGAGGTTCATTAGGATTATGATAGCATTTATGCAACGTGCAAGAATTTAGAGTTTAACTGTCCAACTTCACTCAGTACAGTCACTCATGCGCAAAGTTGGACCAGTATTAAAGGGCTTAATTTCTTCGACGGCTAACCTTCATTTTGTCTGCTCCATTCTACTTCTTGCTTTAAGATTAATCTAATAAAAAGTAATGGATCAATATTCATGCTTTTCTTAACTTAACATTTTGAGGGCTATAAAAATATAATGTTCCACAGTGTACGCAAAATATAACACCTTTCACCTACATTGTTGGGTTCCCATAATCACAGGGCTCTGGGGCACGTATTTTTATTAAATCTGACCTTAAGATTTCCGTAATAACTTTCAATATAGGTGTAATATGAAAGATAATTGATATAATTTGCGTCCGTACACCTCGGAGTTAGTTGGTACACGCGAGAAGGGAAGAGAGAAGTAATTGGGTCTTTAAAATTGAAATGAGTAATTTTAGGTTAACAGATGCAAAGCTATATATATTATTAGCTTGAGCTGGTGAATATTTGCAATGGTTTAAGTTAATGGTGAAACTAGAAGAGAGTCTATTCAGTTCCCAACTATAAGTATGACTCCAATACGTATGACTTCCCTACGTATGACTCTCAAAACATAAATTAAGTCCATGAGTACCAGTATAGTTTAAGAGTGGATACATTATCATACTCCTCCTCCTGCCCGTATCTTTATTTATCTGGTAGCTTTGTGGTGGGAAAATATTTATTCGACCTCAAAAACTGCTTTAGGTACTGCTTTTTACTGTATCAGCTCTGTAGAAGATAACGATTCCACCACAAAAAATCCACTTTTGGACATAAAGTTTTGCCCCGAAAGATAATTCGTAATACTTGGCACTGGTAACATTTTCAGTGGAAACCAGGGCTGTAGGTGGCTTAAATTATGTTGAAGTCTTTGTAAGCTTAATGTGGTTTCTACCTCAATAACTGTGTACTACAAACATCAATTTCAAACACCACAGACACTCCTATGCGACGCCACTGTGGTTTGGAGGCAGAAATGGTTACAAACATAGTCAGTTACATAGTCAAGTACTTAATAAGTATTTGCCTACTTTCTGTTTAACGAGTTTTTAACTCTTGCTATTATAATGTTCAATAATTATTTACGCTTCGGAATAGTAAGAGCTAGGAGTGATTAGCGTTTAAAAAGCGTGTGAGCTCGAAAATGACGCATCGTGTTTTTCCTTCGTTATTTTAGTTACGCTACTATTTTAGACGGATTTGAGTAGCGTGAACTGTCTGTTACTGATACGTGACGTGACTTGATAAATTTTTTGTCCTAATTAAGTACTAAAATATATTTTTAATAAAAAGGCTTTAATGTTTTCGACATTTATACAGCAGAATTTTCTTTACTTTAGGTTCCGTAAGAAATGGTTTTAAGAAAAAGGGAGACAGGGAAATACACATAAATCTTTTAAAAAGTCTTAGTAACAGTTTTCACCTTTGAAAGTTTCAGAAATATCGGAATTTTATATAATGGCTTGGAATATCTAGAAGTCAGATGACTAGGTGCTTATATACCTATGTAAGTATATAAAAACCGTACGAATGAAATAGTAATTACAACCAGAACATTCCTCATCGTAACCACTAATGGCATTTCTAACTACTCATAGCGTCATTTTACCATGCCTACGGTACACGGTGGTAACTTTATTACCATATCTCGTGCCTCCATTAGACAGGCGTCATTCATTGGCCGACCATGCGCGTGCGCCGCAGTAATATTATAAGAACACTGTAATTCTCGCTGTTGGAGTTTATTACAGCTATTGTGAGGCTGTTAGGTATGAAGCTGTTGAAATATTTGATTGAAAGGTTTGAAGGTGTGTTTAAGAATTGTGCGAGTTAGAAGGTCTAAGGTTGGGGTGGCAAGGGCATCGACACGCATCCTGTTACCATGGATTTAGTAGTACATGATTCTGAACCTCCCTGTTTGGAAAGTTTTCGTCGGTTATAAAAAACATATATAGCCGTTTCATAAATTTTTCCCACATAGGTATTGCAGTTTTGTAGGAAACAGCAGACTTAAAAAAAAATCGGGGTTCAAAATCAGGTACTGAATCCATGATAACAGGTTGCGCGTCGATGTCCCTACCAACCTGTATAGCCGTTGGGTGTTTTCTTACGAAATTAAGCAGCTAGCAGAATGGCGGAATGCTATGAGTTCCAAAAAAAATATACAATGGTTGGTGTTGGTGAAAAGGTCGTTAGTTTTGAACTATTGAACTAAAAATTTACATGTAATAGTGTTTTAGAAGACCTGCTTACAGAAATAAATATATTGTGCTTCAAAACATTAGGTACAAAACCATAGATGATAAGTTCTAACTGCCTTCGTAAGAAAAAGACTCATTTCGCATTTAGGTTGCCTGGCATAAATCTCTGATTGGGAAAGACGAGGTTGAGATTTTGTTTTATGCCAAAATGGTGTGCAATACAGTGTATTCAATCTATCTGCACACTAATAAATAATCATATTACCAAGTCCAATAACTTCAGTTCTGGTATAACAGTACAAAAGCCGGAACACCGCAAGCGACGCCGACTTCCTCATACTGTTAATAAAACCTGATTGGCTGAACATTGGCTTACAACCGCATATACCTTTCTTCTCGAATAACACGCTATCTTTGATATTAGTCGAGAAAAACCTTGGGTTTTTCAAGTGGGTGACATCAAATGATAAGTATGATAAGTGTACAAATCTTCGAGGGTACTTATCCACGAGATTTGATCGTCATCATCAAGGTTTTTGTGGTACAATGAGTTGTTACATTTTGATAGCTTATATACATATAATCCCCCGTTAAGAAATCGAAAGAGATGGAAGTAGGATATACTTCATCTCTTTCGATGGTGTCGTTTATAGGATTGCTTTAGTATAAAACGAAGAGTCACTTTGGCTCGCCTGTTATGGTGAAAATGAGGAGTGACCACACTTTGGCTCGCCTGTATGCCTGCCCCTAGAATTATGACCCATAATGATAACACACAGCGACGATAGTAGTACCTCTACCCCGCGAGGTAATTGCATTACACATTAACAGTACCAATGGCTTTCATTTTGACAGTTTAACAACATTAATTGCGTTATTTACGTTTTTGATTACGACAATTTTGTCGAACATATGCAACAATGGTTTAGCCTCTTTCCTTTAGCTTAGCTTCCTTCAAAATGATTCATATTGTGATGAGTGTGTTATGCAAGTACGGTGCTGATCTAAAGAAGCACCTGAACATGGAGTACATACGTAACAAAGAGATCTATCTATCCCCTGTCCATGTTTATCAATTCAAAATGTCCGTTAACGTCAAGTTAAGTTATCGTCATCCAAGTCAATTTCGACAATTATGAAATTCGAACAAGATATAAATTCACAATACCTACCCACGTCATTGTATGAAGTCTTAATTAAGACTGTTTATGATTTCACATTTGTTCAGCATTCATATTATGACCTATTAACATATTGACGGTTGATAAAATGACCCTAATGACCATAATAAATAAACAATAACCTCATAATAAGGTACAGCTACACCACTGAAACACATTTTTATCCTAATTAATTCACTTGTTCGAGGAAATTATAATACAGTTACATGCAAATGAATATTATTATCACGGAAAACCGGTAGTTGCATTAACTCACGAAAGTCGGCCTTAGCGTGTGTATTACAAACAAGCAATATCCTTGCAATGGCGTCAACAGGACGAAAAAGAAAGTTGACTCAGAATACCCATTTTTATCAAAGTTTGTTAAGAACCACTCACTATATTTTCTGCAGAAAAGAATGTCAAAATCATAGATGATGAGGCACTGAGCAATCAATGGACAATTTGTTCGCGACTGTAGACCGTATGGAAATTCCTACAGTCGATTTTTCCTACATGTGCGTTATTGCATAGATTTCCATACGTTCTATCGTCGCGGAAAAATTGTTTATCGTCTGCTCAGCGCCTGAAACTAAAATTATTTATGCTCTTATCACAAAGAATGGAATTCTTTGCTGTAGTTCAAGTCACAAGAGAATAGGTTATCTTTGGGCAAGCTAAGGTACTACACCAATGTGTTCGCATCGGTGACCGCAGCATCATTTAAGATCTAGTGAGACAGTGGTCCTGGTCAACCGCAAGCCTACTGCTCGATATGCATCCGATCCTATCTCCAAAATCTGATCCACTGTTGGAAAAGGCTGGTTCGTTAATTTACTGAGGATCCGATTTGGGATCAGACTGGAATAATTCGATTTGAAGATTAAACCTTTACGTTTTTTACAGAAGATGATATGGACAGGTTACCCATTAGTCTTACACTAATTTTATTATCAATGGTAGACGTGTGGACCTTCTGAATCTTATCCTGCTCTGTGATAAAAAGCGACCATGCGCAGGCGGCGACGCGACACCGGCGCCATCTGTTATCCTTTTTTATTTCCCCCCTTCTCATCCGTCTCGCGTCCAACGTTTATGTGCGAAAGGATATATTGTTATGTCTCTTTTTTAAAGTTTAAACGTAACTGAAGGTTGAAAGTTTATACCGTTGTTAATTTATTTCAGTTGAAAGTGGGTGAATTGTTCTATATGGGCTATTAAGTTGTTTTATTTATTGTTATGTGTTTTAGGTTTTGTTTATGTTTGAAATGAAGCTTTGAAATTTCGTTGAAGGAAGAATAAGCATTGCCCAGTAACTGAGTTGATGTGGTCAGATAAGCAATAGTTCCATGTAAATAATACTGGTATTCAGCTTGACCGGTTACAACAGAAGCCAACCCCAACAAAGTTGGTTAAAGGCTAGGCAGGTGATGTTGATGATGTACAAGCAGGGCCTAAGATGGGCGGTCTCATTTCAATACCTAAGTATTTTGATCCAATTTCTTAACTAATTAATCGTCGCTTATCATGTTTGAACGTCTAAAACCAGCTGCCTAGATCAGCGATCTGTCACCACAAACATTAATATCTTGCAAATTCAACCATATGACACTCAGACATCTCGTGCGAAAGAAAAACGTGTAGAGTATCGGATGTATGTTGCCCCACGCAAGTTGTAATCAGCTGTAGCTGCTGTAAGCAATAAATAGGTCATTGGCTTTCAGCTAAAGATATTATGTATATTTTTATCACATCTGTCCATATCTATTTGACTCGTTCTTATTTGATAGCTTTCGACTAGCGAGACACTAAGCAATTAATGGAAATTTAAGCAAAATCAGAAACATGAAGAGCTTATGTTTAAAATTGTAAGAATAAAAGAGATCAAAATCATCACAGGGAAACCGAGCTGGTCATACCATCGCCACCAGTAAGTCACGAAAAGATGTCTTCGAATCATTTGATGATGATCCAAAAAGACGTCTGGTCTTCGGAAACCTAATTAAAAAGAAAGGTTTGTAATAAGGTTTTGGACACTGAAGGTGGATTGAATTGGACTTCACATGGAAGACCTTCATATCAGTATGTCTAACAGTCTATATTTAGCTAATAAAATTGACAGATTGCAGTTTTATATTTAAGTAAAATAAATGAATGATTGAGTCTTAGTTAAAAGAAAACATAAAAAAACCTGACTAGAAAAGAGTAACAAAACGCCAGCAAGTACATCAGATGTAACTCAAGCACCTCAGCACGGTTTCTCCTAGTGCAGCGGTTACGACAGTTACTTAGTAAGAGGCGTGACCGAGCCCTTTCTATTGTTGACATACTAGCTGCCTTGCGCCCGCGCAGGTTTGTTTGTCAAAACACCATGCTTTGCGGTCAGCTGCTGATGGGTGCGTGAAAGTACCTTTTGTTAGGTTGTCATAAAATGGTAGACGGTGCTGGTAGTTTTATGACTTGTGGTGTAATATGGGTTTGACTTTTGGATTTCGAAGGAGTTTAGATTTACTTTAAATTATAATCTTGATAATAGGTATGCGTGCATGACATACATCTAATATATCATCATATGCCTTGCCTTTTTTTTTCAACTATGTTTGGGTCAGCTTTCGCTCTAATTAGATGCAGCTGAAAACCAGTATTTACTGTGTGTCATGGCCTACATTAGTATTAGTAAGATATACAGAAAAGCCATACAAAATGTCTTCCACAGACTCTTTAGTATCTCAATAATATCATGTTCTAAAACCCTGAACAGCTAAGGTGAGAAACGGTCGTTAATGTCAACAGATTCTAAATATGAATGCTGCATTCTGTGAAACATTTTGTTTACAACGATGTCATATTTACTATACATATTTAACTCTAAGGTTTTGTAGAACCTCATAATTACCTACACTTCTACACAAATCAGCACATAAAGGCGCACAGTTTTGACTTCAATTTGGTTCCCAACAATAATAATAGTCTTACTCTATCGCCTACAATTACAACAAGCAATTTGCGCGTTATTAACTATTGCGATTTAGGCGGGATAATAGGCACTTGTTCAAGTTTATTTACTCGCATAAAACAGCTTGCAAAAGACAAGATAAAGGTGATGTGTGATTGATAAATGAAAATAAAATCTGGTTTTACAGTGAACTATCAGGTGCGTGACCTTTTTCGCTTTAATTTTGGGGACACACTGTAAGCCTGTAGATACAGTATGCTAAATTTTATCTTGAAACGCGGTTCTGTAGATCTAAATATTCTAGCCTGTAATTCTGCTACTGCAGGAATGTCCATGGAGTTTTTTTGCCCGTTCTTCTCCATAGAGATTTACGTTTTGGAATGGACAACTAGCTTTAACTTTCTGACTAACTTACCGTCTCCTTTTCAACTCAATCTTCAAAAGTTCCTGCAAATGGTGTAATTGAAATAAACTTTAAACTTTCAATGGCCTCCAATTGCTTATTCTTTTAGAGGCAATATAAGACCACAAATCCCGGTTTCTGAAAGTCTTTCAATTTAATCGGTTATCAAAATATCTGATGGATTGATTGACTGACGGCTGATATTTCGGTTAATCCATATCCCCATAAGCCAACATAAGATTTACTTATCAGAGACATGAACAGACTGTTTAGTGTTTACTGACTTTAAAAAACTGGGAGTATGTTTAGGTTATCTCACGATGTTTGTTATTTTAACCTAATTTTCTAGTATTGCCCACACCATTAACAGTCATACATTATAAAGGAAGGTTCTGAGCAAACTGTCATAAAGAAATATAAACAAATTTTTATTTCACGCTTTTAAATGTAGGTTAAGGTTTGGTACCGTGAGAAAAAAGACAGTAAAAGTTAAATAAAAGTTTTAAAAGAAATATACGGGTCATAGGTTAATTCGGAACGAACCGGTCTCTGATGTAGATATAAGCTGCGCTTGCGCTGCACTGCTTAAAAACGTGTATTAAAGTAGTAACTTGACGACGTTTTAATTTTTATTATTATTATGTTGGTGCTCCAGCATTTTGGTACACATAATTGAAAGTTTTGATATAAATGAAGATGTCTGGGTACTCATCTCTCTTGTCCTATCAGAACACCTAGGACAAAGAACAAGCACCTAAGGCTGATTTACAATGATCCAGTATTTCAATCCAGCTTTTTGCAGTAAATCTGGTTCGAAATTAGCAGCTGCTCTATTTATCTGGATATGAATAAAGCAGTTAGATACTGGATTGAAAGGTGTTAACACTGGTGCAGTATCGATCCACTGTCAGTCGATTCCTGGCGCTGGATCAATGTTATTCTGAGTGATGACGATGTGGATAATGGTTCAGCTGTAGAAAACACAAATTAACCCATTTGAAATCGTCACGCTTGTTAATGGAGACTGACATTTTACTTTTTATAACAATAACTTGCTAGAATGAAGGTCAAAGTCATACAATTCGATAAGGCTTTCGATTTATTCTTAATAACCTGCTGCACGATTGACTCGAACTCAAATTAGGAAAAAACTCGAGACATGCCTTGTACTGGTTTTTAATCGGTCACGACTTATTTAATTATAGTAATTCTAAGTATAGGTAGATATATTTAATCTTCTATATAAATAAAAATTTACTGGTTTTCGTTGGTAAGCGCATAACTTGACAACGGCTGGACAGAATTGGCTATTTTTTGTTTTAAAATGTTCGTAATAGTCCGAATTAAGTGTTTAGGGAAAGAAAATTTGGAAAAGTTTCCCGGAAAATTATAAAATTCGGAAAAAACTGAACGTCCTTTTTCCTATTGGATATTTGTATTAATGATTGAAAATTTAACAGGACGTCTGTCGGTCAGCTAGTTGTTATTTTTTATTCGACAGTTTGTTGTTTATTTTTAGGAGCGTCGCAAATAATATGTTTTCTTTTTTTTTTTGTTTTAGGTCATGTATAATAAAGTCGGTATTGAAATAAATCTTCATTGGTAAGTATGAAGTGTTGATGATATAAATTCATATCGAATTGGCGCCATATTATGTATGTTATCAAGAGATTTAGATAAGATAAAAAGTGTCCATACTTTCAATACAATAGGGACATCATTTCACTTTTGCATTTAAGGCGCGGTAAGAACCAAATTTTTAGGTAATTGACAATAGCGCATCTCGACAACAAATAAGGTTCAAAATAGCGATGTGTTCGATGTTAGTTGAATCGAATGACTATAAAAATAAAAGTATTTTTGCAGTTTTAATTACATAAATGCACTGATTAATTTTTAGGTATCTTTTTAGTTGATTGAATGCCCTTTGTTATCATAATTCATTTAATAAAATATGATAGTTTACGCTCAAAATATTGAGAATTATACGACGTAAAAAAAAATGTTGGCTCTGTTTTACGATTGTTTTATCATGATACTATTTTATTTTTACCCTACTACGCCAAAGCCAAAAGGAAGGGTTATGATTTTAGCAGTAGGTATATATTATGTAGGCAAGTATGTATGTTTGTTTGTATTTACGTGTGTTTCACCGTAGCGCCTAAATTACTGGACCGATTTTGATCAATGAGGTATCCATAGATTTGTAATAATGGTTCGGGTGACATAGACTGTATACATTGTCCTTAAACTTAATATGGTGGAGTCTACACGTAAATTTCAGACCTCGAAATATTTTTTATTGAGTTAATCATGACATGTTTGGTATCAAAATAAAGGTCTTGACGAGTACATTATAAATATGTATATATATATCATATTGTCTAGTATATAAATATGTTTAAATTGTTAAAAACAATAAAAAATGAGACTGAGCTACGTACGGCACGGCTGTACAATTAATACCTATTATACAATAAAAAGCACGATTAAAATTATACCAACGCGCATTTAATCAAATCTTAATAAATACCTAGTAACGATTTGTAATGCCACTCTTAAGAAGAAGATGCTTATGTATTTGTAAATTTGTATAATATAGCATTTGTAAATAATGTAGGTACATTTCTCTGTAAATAATTAATTATAGTATAATTATGTGCAGCACGATTACATACCTCTTTTCGACACTACACACACACATCTCCCTATCATTCCCACTACCGCTGTCAATAAGTGTCGTCAAGTCAAGAGAAAATAGGTCTAATTACTGACCTATTGTATTACTCTTATTTAAGTTGTCATAACGTTTATCAAGCGTTAAAACGGAAAGTACAAAATAAAAAAATAAAATACAAAAACTGTAACCCGACTACGAAAAAATAAAAATGATCTAAAAAGTACGAAACAAGAAAACATTTTAGACAGAAACAAGACAGCACCCTAATTACGTAACACACTATCTATCACTATCTGAATCATTTTGAAACCTATTGCTAATGCTTGCTTCATATATTCGAAAAATTTGTCAGTTCAACAACGTAAATAACGCAATGATTGTTGTTGAACTGTCAAAATGAAACCCATTCCTACTGTTAGTATGTTACGTATTTACCCCGCCGCTACAAAAATGGTAAAGGTGAAGCCGTGGTAAATGATAAATGATAAATGATTTTATTTCTGTAAGTAGGTTTGTAGAAACACTTTTACACGTCAATCATATTTTAAAACTAGATGAGGTGGGCGTTTCCTATCTGACTACTCTGAGAAGAAAGGCCGAAACAAACTCAGAGGTCACAGTCTCTTTTAAAGTCCAGACATAATCTTGGTCAGATTATGTGAAGACCATGTAGATTTGAGTCTGAAATGGTCTTTTGAGGAAAAAATACCACACAGAATGAGTGGACCTGTCCAGTCAGTGCACGCATTTGTCAGTAATCGTGCAACTCAACTCAAAACTTAAGGAGCTCAACGATTCGACGAACAATACCAAAGAAAGGACATTTGGGTAGGCCGCATAAATTACTCAAACTGCCAGACTATGAGTACTAACAATACTAACATAATTGTAAGCTAATATTGTTGCTAATATACTAATAAGATATGGATTTAAATTATCTGAAATAAATTATTCTATTCTATTCTATTCTAAAACTAATCAAGAAAGAAAAATAATAAAACAATGATCTACATAGTCTTTACATTCACAATAATTAAAATAATATACTATTTTACAAAGTAAATATTCATGTCAATATATTTATAAAAATTCATCAATGTCAACAGGTATAAAAAATCCTGAAATAATCTTGGTCAGATCATTTGAGGACCATGTAAGATTGGTGTCTGAAATGGTCTTTTAAGGAAAGAACCATACAGATTTGAGTGGACCTGTTCAGTCAGTGCACGCATTTGTCAGTAATCGTGAAGCTCAACTCAGAACTTAAGGAGCTCAACCATTAGACGAACAATACCAAAGAAAGGACATTTGGGTAGGCCGCATAAAGCACTCAAACTGCCAGATCATCATTGAAACTACCTGAGAAAGCAAAAAAAACTGACGCATGCCATTATAATTTTGTAGGTGTTACTGGCACCCACATGGTATACAGGCATGCGGCCACGGCTACTTTTTAGATCACTTTTATTCTTCCGTAGTCGGATTAGGTACAGTTTTATAAACTTAGTATTATGATTAAATATTTTTAATAAGTCTTTTCTTTAAACATTTGACATTACACTCTAATTTTATATAATACTTACACATAACATGGTACTATAGCAATACTACCTAAATTATGGGAGTAGGGTATCACCTACCGAACAGACAAGGCGTGATGTTATTTTACAAACAAACAGGTACGCCAAAGGTTAAATATTAAAAACAATAATCACCTCATTGACAGTCCGACATTCGTCCTACAATAAACACTCGCGAGTGTCAAAATGTCAAAACGGTTTAAAATAAACTGTCGCCGCGACCTAGCGCAACGAGTCACTGTTGTCGCCTGCGTGTCGCGACTTGTAGGGCCGCCACATGCTTTTAATATAAATTTGTATCGAAAACGTAAACAATAGTGACTCATAATCTGCACTTTAAAGGAAAATGAAGTGTCGTAGGTATGTTTTTAATAAACCTAGCCATGATACACAAATAATACATTATACAAATTTAATACACTGTCGTGCCATCGACATGACGAAGGAGAATATAGCATAGAACTAACAAAGTAGAACCACGTTTAAATTGATAAATTCACATTCCATTAATGAAACTACAGTAAGCCAATGCGCTATTATTGTAGCTTTAATATACGTGTTTTACTTCGTCCATAATACTTCCATAGAAACTAAATTATGCTGTAAATTTTTGACATTATTTTGGGCTGAATAATTCACATTTTGAACTCATAAGCTGCCGACGTCTGCGATCTTTCTTTAACGATCATTACAGAAATTGAACTGCTCTTTGTCCTAGTCTCAATGCTTAAGATTGTCATTTCCGAGGTGTCTCGGTCTCAAATCAGCTGCTAAAGTCAATGCCAGCCCTAACAAGAACCCAAACAAAGACAGTTTCGGCAGGAGTACTAACTTTTCGGAAACGAAACCTTAAGTTAACAAACGTAAGGCATAATATCCAGCTCATGTATTTACAATAGTGTCTGCTAGTCCATCTGTTCGACTACCATAAAAGTAGGAAACAGTATTGGTAGACGGTATAAATATTTATGTTATAATAATGTCCTGTGCAATGTCAAATGCTGTGCCGGTGCTTTTAAGTAGCTGTCAAGGCTACAGGTTTTAGTTACTTGTTCAGAGATTTTCAGGATGTTTTAGAATCAAATATGGTTCTGGTGCAGAATCGAGGTGGATGAGATACTAAAGAGGATCACAGAAGTTTTATGTGAAGGCTGTAAATGATTACGATAGGTCTGTACTATTACTTTTAAATTTTTAAAGCGGTACAAGAAAATATAATGTAGGTACGTATGTTAGTGGAGATTATAAACATGAATAATATTTCTTAGATTCCTTAACTATGACTTATGAACCCTTTAAGCAAGTAGGTCAAAACGATGACGAACTAGACTACACCCAACTAGACCCAACCTTCAAACGATAAATCACACAAACTATCAGACGCCATTAATATATTTTCCCGTAACAGAGCTACAAGAAATTCCTCCCATAGTCAGACACTTGGCAGTAAATACGTCTCAAAACGTTACCCAAAACAAATCCAAAATACATCGGTCTGTAGTCTCTAGTATGACGCAGCGTCGGCGTCGTCTCGTCGACGTCACGCGCCCGTTAGTGGGCCGCTTCCGACAAAACTTGGAGATTTGCCCCTTGCCCCTTTAATGAGTCATTGGATTCAATTACCACCGGTTTTACTAGCTCATTGTGTTTAAGAATAGGTATAGTGTGTGATTTTTTCGTCGTGTTAATTGATCAATGTTTTTGGCCTGTTTAGAACATTTCTGCGTCATGTTTGGTTTGGTTTTCAGTATTGTTGTATGAAATTGAGGCTTACGTGTCTGTAGTTCTTTAATCTGCTTTTACCATAAATAACGGTTTAACTTTCGGATAGCTTTTCAAATAAAGCTTTTAGTGCATTATTATTTATTAGCCGAAGTACAAATTATGCATTTACGCCTCCAGCGGATTCTATTTCATTACTTACAGCCAGGATCTGAGAATATTTATGCATCATAATCTTAACCAGTTTCTATTCGATGTTGATACTGTTAAGCAATACGTCGATATAAATATGTTAGCGCTTTCCAACGGAGAATTTTCTCCTTACACAACTGAGTACCGATATTAAATTATCATTTATGTTGCCTGCGGCTGTAGTTAATGCTGTCCAGTCATAAAATATATCCTTGTTAAGGTCCACCATTTGTGGAATTTTAGGTTCTAATGTGTTTATTTCGTCTGCGTGTAAAATTCACGTTTGCGTATTGTAGCATGTCTTGTGTTTTATTCAGCCAGTATTCCTAATGAATTTACTTTTCTGCCCCTTTCTTTTTCGGGAGCTCTGGTTATTTGTTTATTATGTTATAAGCCCAGAAAATCTAAAACTTCATAATCTAAGGACATCATAGGTTTGGAAGAAGTCAGGAGACAAGAAGAACATATAGAAGAACGAGAAGATTCCATTTTTTTCCACTTTGGAGAAACTAATGGACTTCGTGGTGTAGGATTCATGGTAGCTAAAAGATGGAAGAACAACATTATCGAGTTCATTGGGTACCTACTCAGAAAGAATAGCAGTTCTCAAATTCCGGATCACACCCAAGCAAACACTAACGATCATCCAGGTGTTTGCACTTACCACGTCAGCATATCCGGACGAGGATGTCGAATATTTTTATGATCTCGTAAATAAAGCCTGTGAAGAAAATTGCGTGGAATATGATCATTGGCGATTTCAATGCAAAAGTCGAATCAAGATAAGAGCAAAATGACGAAGCTATTTTAGATCTGCACGGATCAGCAATACGCAACGTATGTAGCGCTCGGCTATTGCAATTCGCCTTCGGACAAAGTATTTTTGATGTCGATAATCTATTCAATAAAAAACCCCAGCACCATACATGGACATCATCCAAAAATTTGGTTAACAACGAAATAGACTATGTATTAAGTTCCAAAAAATAGATTATAAAAGACGTAGGTGTCATTAATAAGATTAAATATAGCTCAGACAACAGACCGTTACGCGCAAAAATCAAATTTAACATTGAAATCCAACGCGCAAAAGCCTCTAGGATGCCTACAAAAAAACTAAATAAAGATACCCTAATAAACAATTACGAATCCTTCAATTTAGAACTACCGAATCACTATGAAAGCCTAGATATACATGTCCCAGATGTAGACGAGCTACTCGTATATGATAGGATTGTTACTGGAATAAGAAAAAGCAGCAGTAGTATACATACGAAGTGGAAGAAGAATACAAAGCTTACAGCAAGTACACGTTGCTTGCTTGAACAGAGAAACATGCGAGGAATAGGGTCAGAACAGCATAGATCAATAGATAAACAGATTAAGAAAGCTATTAGAATAGTGGGGTAATTGCATAGCACACTAACAATAGGAATGGCTGTCATTTTGACAGTACAACAACATACATTGCGTTATTTACGTTGTAGAGCAGACAAACTTTTCGAACATATGAAGCAATGGATTAGCAATAGCCTTCAAAATTATTCAGATTGTGATTGATAGTGTGTAACGCAATTACGGTGCAGATATAAGGACCTTAAATACCTACTTAGTTAAAGTGGCCCTACAAAAACACCGTTCTTTAAGAGTAGCAAAACAAGGAATATCTCAAACCAAACCTTGGATTAATAGTTTACTAGACACACACGGAACCAATCATCACAATAGGCAGAAAATTATAGAAATTTGCACAGCATTCTACAGCTCTCTTTATGCAGATAATTCAAAATTATAAACAGAAAATAGATACAGTTTCCAGAGGATATCCCTCCCGTAACGGGATACGAAGTAGACCAAGTGCTTAAAACAATGCACTACGATAAGAGCCCTGGCGAAGATGGCGTTACAACCGAAGCCCTGAAGCTATGGTCTGCCACACTGCTCCCGCACCTTACTAACCTATTCAATGCAATTTTACAATCAGGTAAACTCCCAACCCAGATGTGCCGCTAAAACATTGTTCTTCTTCATAAGAAAGGAGACAAGTCCAATATTAACAAATACAAGCCCATTATATTATATTTTTCTCAGTACATACCATGGCATGGTTCTCATTAGCTTAGTCTCGCATATTTATAAGGCATTCATCAAGGTCATCCACAATTATATATATGCAAAATTAGACTCGCATCAATCACAAGAACAAGCCGGATTTCGCCCAAGTTTTACTACCACGGACCACCTTCAAACTTTAAATCAGTTAATAGAAAAACATAAAGAATATCGAAAACCTCTATATCTGGCTTTCGTGGACTACACAAAAGGCTTTTGACATCACGATACACAGCGCAATATTTTCAGCCTTATGAAGTCAAGATCTACTGAACTAACTACTAAAGATTATTTATAATAATAGTACGGCCAACGTTAAGCTGGATTCTGAAGGTACAACATTCAAAATCGACAAAGAGGTAAAACAGGGTGATCCTTTCTCCTAAACTATTTATCAGCACCCTCGAGGAGTTATTTGAAAAACTCTCAGACACATGGGCAACGAGGAGCATTCCAATCGGCGGTAAAATGCTGTCAAACCTTCGTTGTTCCAGACGATATCGTTCTTTTTGCGCCTACGGCAGATCGACTATAACAAATGCTCTAAGAACTGAGCACTGCAAGACTTGAGGTTGGACTGACGATGAAACGGACAAAGACTGAAATCATGATCATTGTCACTAAATGTAAGTTCGAAGTCGATGGGCAGGAAATACACTATGTCGACGAATATATCTACCCAGGCCAGTTAGTTTCCTTCTACCACAGACAGGACAAAGAGATCGACCGTTGAGTCGAAAATGCCTGGTGGACTTTTAGACTTACTGGTTAGACTTTTGGTCTTTGACCGAGGCACAGAAGTCCAAACTCAAGGTTTGCCAAAGAGCGATGGAGCGTAGCATCTTAAAAATCAAACTCGCCAACCAAATTTGCAACACCACTATATGCTCCAATATAGGTATCACCGATGTTGGCGATAAGTCTGCGAGGCTGAACTGGGACTGGGCATGTCACACTTTAAGATGCATCCAGACCAGACAGATGGGCCAGGATCGTCATTCAGAGGGTGCCTTAAGACGGACGTCGTCATCGAGGCAGGCCTAAGAAACGCTGGCGTGACGATTTGGTCTTGTTCCTAACCGATTGGACGTAGAAGGCACGGCATAAAAAAAGTGGAAAAATGTGGGGGCACCTTTGCCCAGCAGTGGGACAAAATAGTTTAACTGCAAAAAAAAAAACCCAGCTCCTTTGACAAATGTGTTTCCAATCAAATGTTCTAATAACTTTATTGAGTTGTAACATTGTTGTCCAAAAGTATGATAAATAGTCAACTTAGCGCCTACGGAAGCTTAAGTGAACCATCATTCTTATCTGACTAACAACTTGCGTAGGAAGATAATATGTTTTAATGGCACATTCAGAAAAGTGGTTTGATAAGCAACACGTAATCGATATAGATTTAAGTTTAAGTTCCAAAATAGAAATACATTCAACATAAGCTGTCGCTTTTCACCGATATACGTTGTCTCTCCCTTAAAAGGAGATAACACCTTCAATGGAAGATCAGTTTAATAAATGTCAGGTTTAAAAATATCCAAGAATGACAGTTAAAAAACTATAATTATATCAGCAGCCTAGTAAATGTCAGTCCACTTGACGGATTCGTAATTGGTCGCGTCGTCCTTAGCTTGCGCGGGCGCAGTGCGTTGACACCGCCACTGTTCCGTGTTATTGATCCAAATCGATCCGAGCCGAACGATCCACGAAACTTCTGAATATAGAACACTCGAACGAATTGTGATGAATTGAGATTCTGTGTTCCTTTCTTTGTGATTGATTTGAAATATTGTAGTGATCATATTATTTAAACTGCAATTTTTTTTAATCCATAGGTAATTCTGAATTCTTACTGCAAAACATGATGACTTTAAAGATCACACAAACGTGTAACTTGAAGTAAATTTTGTATGGAAGCATCCATACATATCAATTACGAAGATTTTGGCGATCTTGGCGAAATTTTGATTAATATCGTTGCCAACATTTTAAAGAGTTCGTCACACCAAATTATAACCACAGACGCAATGTAACTAAAGCTGATGACATCAAAAGAACCAATTATAAAGTAGGATTCCAATTGTGGATTCAGCAAGTTAAGGATTCTCATATTAATTAAAAAAATACTTGCATGATTATAAATGTGAACCCGTGACTAGTTAATGGGACTATTAGAATTGGCATTTAGAAAAACATAATAATCTATTCATTAAAGTAGATCTAGTACATTTCCAACAGTTTGGTAATACACTAACGGAAAAATTATTATTAATATCTAATCGAGAACTCAATAGAGAAACCAGTTTCGATTTATTACTACTTACAATTTCGATCGAGTCATCGGGTTTTATACGTAATACGGTAATAGTACCTATACTTTCGTTCCTAAGTTTTCCTTCCTAAAGTTTTTTTTTTTTTCATTTTATTCTTCTATATTACCATTTTTTATGTAAATACTATTATTAATTTTCAAAATTACTTTACATACCCAAAATTTGCTTTATCTAACCTATTATGGTTTAACTCAACGTATAATTTTAGTATCACTTCGAATCTAAGCAAGTTTTAAATATAATAACTATTCTAACCTCCTATAAGACTCGACTATCTATAAGTTCTAAGCAATGTGGTATAAAAACGGCAGACTTTTACAATCGAAGCCCTTGGCCCTACAGTAGTCGTTACCTGCCCTACGTATTTACTAAAAATACATTAGTTTCACGGTGAATAAACACGGTTTAGCCCTACCAGTTAACAAAGTCTACAACACCAGTAGCAGTTGAAGTAAAGGTGGTCTTTTAAACTCGGTCGGTTAATCCTGCGCCGGCGCATGGGTCGGCGATTCCTCTTGTCAGTTGCTCTCGGGCATCGATCAGCGCCGCTACACGCACATTTTCGTCGATTATTGATCGTTCAAATAGATCCTTCTTGTGATTTAGTGTAATCTGAACTTTAAAAGTGCTTTCGTTGTACAGTGCAGTTTTGTTTAAGTGATCATCATTTAATATATTTAAAGGTTCGTATTTTCCTTTAATATTATCTTACTTAACATTATAAAGCCATAATCTTTTAGATAAACGTGATAGTGGTTTGGTTCACTTATTAATAGGTGGTACTTTTTGTAATATTGATGAGGTCCTTGGTTTCTATGAAGCTTTTTAAAGTATAAGACGTCTGAATCATATTGGTATAATAGCAACAAAAATAATCAGAATTTGAGTCATCATATTGTGAATAAATTTGCGAATGAACGTAACATTGTACTTAAATATGTACAAAGTGATACCATTGTAAACAATGTTATCAGTTGTATTAGGTTGTACTAATGTATCATTAATTTACATTGGATTTAATGTTCATAATTTGATAATGACATTAATGAACTTCATAACTGAGGTCAACTTAACAACAGACTGGTTTTGTGTTGACTATTTTATCAATTTCATATTTGTTAAGATGTTATCGGTTTTTGGGGTCATAACAAAATAGTCATCGAAGAAAAGTAAACTTGATTTTGAGACATTTTTGATTGAAGTACATTTTAGGCTCTTAGAACGATAAGTTGGACAAACTACTCCGAAAGTCCAAACGATATAAAAAAATTGCGTGATCTGCAAGATGAATGGTAATTTTCTAGTGTCATTTGTAAAAGGAATTGTTAATTAAGGAAGTGAAATTAGCTGTCTCCATACTAATGAGGTCTACATCAGTTTTGTTTCTTGCTTCGTCATTAATAACTATTCTCGTTCTTATTAAAAACGTTTTATGTAATGATGATTTTGGTTTTTAAATTTAACTTCAACTAAATTACTGAGTCACAATATTTATAAAAGACGAATAACCTTCAACTTTTCCTTTAGATAACAGAATCTCAAGTCCTTGTTGAATAATAATGTGTTACATACCAAAAGAATGTTACCTTGCATTAATGCATCTGACATCACAATATTCGATATTCAATAAACAAAATATTCAATATTCTCCTGTTCTTCCAAAACAGACTTGAAGGTGGAAAATATGGATTGGAATTGTTCCTAAAACATATACCTCTTGGAAAGCGTTGAACTATAAATGTTTGTTGTTTATATAGCATTAATAAACAATACGTGTCGTGTACGTATCAAAATGAACATTTTATGAACACGAACATCCGACTGTCATTATTAAAGTATCAACATGAAATACTATCACTGACGAATAATATACTCGTACCTTACCAACAATACTGTATTTTCTCGCAGAATAGTTGTAGAGACAGGATGCAAATGTTTGGATGAACCCAATTGAATATCCAATACATTGTTTGAAAGTGTATGTTGAGAAGATGGAAATATAATCAATCATGCCTGCGCATCTTGAGGAGTTAGGCAGAAATGCAGTTGTATAATACATCACCTGTTTGCTAATGGCAACGTTGGAGCTTATTTGATGGAAAACAGGGTTGGGATTGGACACACATTAAATCTTACGTTATTCTGCATAAGCTTGAGCTAAGCATATAGTCCAATAGCAAGCAATAATAGTTTTCCCCAAGTATGGAATCATACGCAGATCATCAAGGTCTCATAGACCATTCTTGCACTAATAAAGACACAACGCACCTTTTTGATCTACTTAATACTCACAGCAAATTAAAACCTGAAATAATGAAACATTTAGATGCAGAGAACGTTTTTACCAAAACTTATGCAACGGCAGTTCATATGGTAGCTATATCAACAGTTAGTGACTCACTATTGGTTTTTAGTAAATGTTTTGTTAAGAGCTGTGCAAACGTTAGTTTAACCCGAGATAGGCACATTGGCTCTGTCGTGAGGTCACGTGGACTATTGATGCTATTTGAATATCAATAAACCAAATAGAAGTGTTGTAGTACATTTCTTGCTTTTTATCTTGCCTTGAAATTATATTCTTAGGTAATTTCCTCCTTTTCTTAGAATTGTCTAAGGCAATTGAGCCATTAGAGTCAAACACGACATAAATCTCGTATATTTTTAAGAAATGGTATAGTGATTTTCACTTTCAATTATTAAATCTATGAAAGAATAAATGGATGAATCTAGTTCACTTTGAACTTATATAGCATTACTGTCATCTGCAATTTTCGATGTAAGTGTACCTACGTCTGTGCTGACACCCACATCTCGTTGATGACGGCATTTGTTCCCAATGTGCTAGGGGGCGATTATATTGCCATTTATTAGACAACGACCCATACCTAGCATCTAGTTTACAACGGTTGTACTTATAGCTCTTATAGAGGAGAGCTCGGTCGATACATTTGAACATCGTGCATTTAGTTGCCAGAGCAGAGTGGAATCATGCCTTATACTTTGAGACCCATAAGCAAATATTGTACCTACCTAATTTAAGACCCATAGTACCACATTTCCATTCGTATAAAGAACAAGGCTATTCTAATCGTAATTGATCCTTAAATGTACGTAAATCTGACCAGCACCGACCATTATGTTAAACCATAAAGTTTAGGAACCAAAGAGAAAAGCAATAAAAAGTATAATGTTTTGTGTATTTACAATGTGCGTATAAAAAGAAATGTCCATTGATCTGTCTTGACGGTGGCGTTAATGGTTCTTGAAACCATTAGACATACTTTAAAAGCGACTTTTACTATTACAGGGAATTGTTAAGACGGTTGTAGTTGTAAAACTTGGCTGCATTTGCAAACAGTGTATTGTTTGCTTTGTACAGATTTGTCTTTTACAGAAAGCTTTGTTTTAAAGTCTTTAATTAAAGAGCACTATTTCGCTGAAAATGATTTTCGCATTCTTTCACCGTTCTTTAAAGCACTAAAACAGCTTTTAGGTTCTTAAAAGTGAATTAGACTTACGCGAATTTTTAAAACTCTCCTCACAGATTATGTATACTATGGTCCAATAGTTATTTCTACTTGTTGTTATAGTATATACCTGTATTGACAAAAATATACCGAATCTTCTAAGGAATCGCCCCCAGTAGGTACTTTTATTTCTAGCAAGTTAACCGTAGTACTTGATGTCAACGCACCTTAAAACACGTTTGCACCAAAGATTGCAGGAGCGTGCTCAAAAAAAGAAAAATAACAAAAATGTACCTCGCGAGTAAAGTAAACCAGACCATATCAGCTGTTTTAACTCCACTGCAGTTGAGGAAACAGAATTCATGTAAATGGAAACCATGAATTTCTTATTTAGAAAGCATTTACAGTAACTGCATATTTATTGTTGTATTTATAAAATACTAGGTGCTATCCGCAGTTTCACCCGCATAAGTCCCGACCCCGTGCGGATATCGGGATAAAAAGTATTCTATGTCCTAATCCAGGTCATGGTCTACCCATGTGCCAAATTTCATCCAAATCCGTTCAGCTGTTTTAGCGTGAAAGCGCAACAAACAAACATACAAAAAATCTAATATTTTATCTTTATAATATGTATTAGTTTAGATAATATTTGAAAGATCAGTCTCATCTTGTTCAACACTGTCTCTAGTTTAGTTTTCTTCTTCTACTTCATCATCATATATTTACTATATTGTATCACGACCTATAATTATAGCTGGGGTTTGGTTTAAAATAAATGATGTAGTAATTATGATCTCGTTAACCAGTCCACGACCAGTTCTTTTAATCATGGTATGAAGCGCGTCTGGTTCTTGTTGTATAATCTCTTTACCTCCTAGTCTCCATGGCAGCCACTATCCTATATTTAACTTGAAATAGGTATATGGAAACAAACTGCATTGAATGTAAGTTTTGCATCTACGTCTTTAAAATTAATCTTATTTCTTTGCTTTTTACCATAAGTCAACATTTGAAGTGTCTTCCTGCAACTTATCTTCAAACGCCGATAGCTTAATGTCAAAGTGAGCCATCTGGCTATGATCAAAAACTTTCTATCCCCCATGAAGGATCCCTTGTTAGCTGTTTTTATAGATTTATAACTGTTTCCGGCACTCGAGACCAACTCCCGGATGTCAGCGATATGTTTTCAAGAGGGCTGGTTCTGCATAGCAAAAAGATATCGAAAGATACATAAGGAATATTTGATTTATGATAGCAAGGAGATAGTCAGAAAAACGGAAACAAAATGTGAATTTGGGATGTTGAAACTGAGAGCAATGTTCAGTTATTTGTGAGGGCGCAAGTTGTGACTGCTGAATCGCCAATTTGTGGATGTTGTTTTAAATTTTTAATGTCTTCAAAATTGCATTGAGGTAATATGTACTTACGTCCAATTGAGGATATTCTTTGCCCCTAGTCTTGTAACGGTGATTTGGCTTACCTTTTCTGCCATTGTGTGCCAGGTAAAAGCACAAAGTACTGAATAACAACGTCAGGTGTATCGTATCACCTATCGCGTCCAATGGTTTGACTGGCAGATGTCAGGATTAGGCACTTTGTTTCAAATGTGAAATCCAATACTTTTGTGAACATCGAAAAACAACACTGCGTACAATCTGTCCACTAGGTTATTTACTTTTTGACAGCTGCCTAGAGTGTAACTGTTCCAGATTACGTAAAAGTTAAGTTTAAAATTCATAATAAAATAAATATGTAAACTGCCTTATCTTATTGAATTATTTATGACTTCTTACAGATATAATAACACCGTCAAAGTGTCAGTAAAAAAAAAGAAGATAATTGTTATACGTATTAAATATAGTTACATTATATCGTACTAAGTGATGGGATCGAATGTATTCGCTTCAAATGAATAAATCGAAAATAATCATTTACGTTCGGTGAATCAGTATAGAAAAACATTGCATCCACTCAAATATCAATAAAATGTTATAAATTACACAATCCTAAATACCCATATATTTTGAAAAGAAGCCAATGAGTTTATATTGTGGGTTTGATACATCGAAAATTAAACAACCGAATAAATATTTACAAGTTTATTTTACTTAAATTCGTATTTATTATTCGCCGTCTTCCGACATGCAACTTTCATCTCATGACGAGTCTTCGCCTTGCTCTCTTATATTATATTGTCGAAAGTCACACCTCTTTCCCAATCGGATAATTTTAATCGTATATTCCTTTCCACTACACTTGACCAAATTTCAGGCGTCACTTGAATACAAGAAAACTTGTAATCTTGCGAACGTTTAAAGTTCTACACACGCACAAAGTTAATACGGAGGAATACAGTGTACTTAACTTGACTTTTTTTAAATGGGAAAAACACTCGGCATATATAACATATGTGACTAACACAGGCGAGTGATAAATGTGACCAAAATAGCAACAAATAGGAACAAAATGAATATGTAGTAAACCCCATATTATGTGTATTCACTACAACACAATTGATACGACAAACAAATGGATACTTTATTTTTACGCAAATTTTTGGTATAAAACCTGCAAAATTAAAATTAAATTAAACGTAGCTGCTAATTTATACTGTTTTGTATTCTCTCCTATCTGTCAAAAAGTGAATAACGTAGTGGACAGAGTGTAGCTAATAAATTTCTGCTCTATTTTTTATAAAACCTGAACAGGTTACTCCACTTTCAAAAGATATATATATTTCTTGAATTTTACGATTCCTTAAATCGCACAAGCCGAAATGAATTGAACAGGTTTATTAATTGGCTATCAATTAACAGAAATCTTCGACAAATATGGACAGAGGAATACTGTTAAAATATTCTTTATATTTACTTTTAATTATTGCGACCCACATTTACGGTGTAATGGAAAGAGATATAACAGTACAACAAAAGAAGAGATGGAAAAAAATATATGAAAAAATCAACCGACTTCCAAAAAATACTACAAAGTGAAAAATTACTTTAATTTCGGAAGTCGGTGTCTTTGGTTTTGTATTTTCGTTTTTTGCCACCGACTTCCGAAATTAAAGTTATTTTTCACTTTGTAGTGTTTTTTGAAAGTCGTTATGTATTTATTTTTTTATTTTTTGTAAAAAGTTTTTAAGCTATTGCATAGCTTTTATCGCGGGCTTTGAGCGCGGCGACCGAATCAAGAAATTCCGTAACGAAAATAAAACCTAACACCCCCCACTCCGCCTACCATGTAGCTCGGCCGAGCGTTCGCTTAACGTGTATGTATATGGTACGACCGTACTTGAATTAATATCAAAGAAAAAAAAATACTGCATAAATAAAAAATAAATAAATAATTATAATTGCATAAGTTGATCAAAAATGCTATGTAATAGCTTTACCGCGGCAGTCCCCGAGTGCCACACGTGTTTTTTGTTTTTCACTTTCTACTTTTGGTACCTATCCCACAGAAATTGCCCCCACTTGTTATGTAAATATCGGTGACAGGAAGTTATTATAACATCATTGACTTAGACTGGAAAAATACGTATTATTGAAGCTAATTCAAAAACTACCCAAGCAAAGTTACCTAGTTTACATCGGACCACCGCGCAAGCTTCCTCTACCAAGTAAAAAAAGAATTTTGAAAGTCGGTCCATAATTGAAGAACATATCAATGAACATAGTTTAAAAAAATACAGACGAATTAAGAACCTCCTTTTTTAAGAAGTACGTTAAGAGGGCGCACACGGGTTCACTAGCGCCACTCCTTTAAAATAATATTATCTCGTGACTCAGAAGGAATTTTGAATTACGGCTCAATAAGCACCCTCGTTAGGTGTCTCTAGAATTTTCTAATACCTTTTATAAACTTTAAACATTCGATGTAAAGAAAAGCGGCCACATTCCTCTAGTTCGTATTTTGTTGCTTTGTGTCTCAATACAAAAGTTTATAAAAGGTTTTAGAAAATTCTTAGACACACTTACTGAGGGTAATGCACGTTCTTCTAAATTTAATTTAGTATTTTCCTTCACAGTAACATGTCCTGTTATATGTACTAACTTTCCGAAAGTTCGAAGATGTTCCAAACGCTCCGAATGACATTTTATCTATCAGTCAATAATTATTTATTACATCCTTCGTAGGTACAACGTTTGTAATGAACATAATAATATGACAAGAAATATTTAGCAAATGTGTGTTGTCATTTACGATAATTGTTGTAAATCAATTATTAATGATTTAATTATACTTTGTAGTGATTTTTAATGCGATATTTATTACAACATTTGTCTTAACGTAGAGATTTTTCTAACGTCAGTCACTTACCTAAAGTTCTACAAGAGTAACGGCGCTGTCACGTCGCGCCTGTCTGCGGCAGCCTTTAGATTCGTTTTTTTTTGTCTAAAATACTTTGATATCTCGTTCTTGTATACGTATACGTATATATCTCGATATATAGAAATATAATTTATTCACACAAGATCGATCATGACGAGGAAATCGTAAGTTTTCATTTTAGAAAGGTTTTTCCCATAGGTAGGTTTCCTATGTCTGTTGTCACGAAGCTATGACGATTGCGAAACCATCACATAAATTGCTACTTCAAGTAAGTAGGTATGTGCATTAGTAACGACACGACAGACTATTTGTATGCAATTTGAAGCATTGCATTCCTGTAACTACTTAGAAAATTGCCATCATTTGCTCATTTGAAACGCCTCCAATAGTTTTCGATTTTGGTGTAGCTTTTATCACTGTTAACACCTAAAATTTAAGCCCTCATTACAAAGCGATTTCTGACTTTAGTCCAAGCCCAAACCTTCGAGCCAGTTATTGTATTTTGAAGTTTATTCCGACAAACGTAAAGTTCTTCTTAACACAAAATTCATAACTTAGACTCGGGTTTAACGTCAGTTTTTGCAATTAGAACTTCAATTTTGCAGGCAAAAATTCAAAATAAAAAAATAAATGGCTGCATGGTTTAACCTTGGGTCTAAAAATAACCCGTGTTTTGTAATAGGGCCTACTCAATTTTCATTTGGTCTTGCTCCAACAGTTTTAAAAATCGTAAGTAAGGAGTGCATTGACAGTGAACTTTCGTCAAGCGATAGTTAATGACTCATGCTTGGCCAACTACTTACAGATAAGGAGACAGATAAATGACCACGTGTAGTGGTGTAGGTGTGGCCGACGACCACAAATCACTTTATTAATAATCTCGTCTGGTTTAATAATGTTGTTTATATGTAAAATGCGGTAGATTCTGCTACGGAGCATGTTGAGAAAGGCCTGAATTATTTAGAAGTTAATATTCTTTACCTCAGCTAATATTATGTTTCATGACAAAGCCTTCCTTGTTTTCATCGTTGTTTTTCAACAAAATTGCGAAAATATTAATGACAGTCATTTATTTCTATTCTTGGACGAAACAGCGTTTAATATTTATAAGATACTAAAGAATTTCATAGTCTCCGGATCAAAGAAGATTAAATTACGAATATCAAAGCGGACAAAACTCAAAACTCTTTTATACTTCCCAGATTTTATTAATTCTCTAAATATTATGGCTATAACATAATTCAACGGCTTCAGAATCGAATCTCGGAAATTGGGTAAATACTTTCGGAGATCTATAAAACCGCAGAAATTTCACCCTAGATTTTTGCTGGTCGATAAACACGATTCAGGTAGAAAATTTTGGAGCATCTAGATCAGAAATAGAATTTGAACTGGAATCGACCTAATTTCATATTAAGATCATTTGATCTTCCATTCTCTTGAATGGACTGATAACAAACTTCATTTGAATGAATTATCTACGTATTTATTGAACCTATCGTAAATCAAAATAACTTATTACTAGCTCTAGCTCAATCAACAAGCGCAATCTATGAAAAGTTTTAAAATGGCACCTAGGTATGATTGTTTAAACTTCTACACAATGTTACGTGTACGTAATGTATACGCGCATTCATTCAGTATATCAAGTAGCAAACTGTCATATCTAACATACTTTACTTATCTAAATTATCTCCTTGCTAAAGATAAGTGCATAGCTTCGAAATCTCCGTATTTCCTAACATGCTGATAAGGTACGTCGCAGTTGATGACGCCATCTAAAGGAAGCTCGCATCTTCGGCTATTATGGTGGCCATAAGTGAGGAGGAAACTCTCAAGTGCTACCTACGTAATTACATATGTACGAGTCATTTTGTAACAAACTATCTTATTAACACTACGTATAGTCTTTGAGAAAATCCCAACGATATTGTACGCATCAAAATCAGCAGGCTTATTTTTGGAGTACATTTCATTGTGGCTATGGGTTGTTATTATAGGTAATGAGCACTTGCATCGTATTGCTTTAGGTAAAAGATAAAAAAGTTTCCAATAACGACACATTGAATAGGCTTATAAATAAAATTGCGTTATACCATACGACTGTCGCACTAGATGTTAGTCGATAAATCTTAAAGTGCATAATAATAATATTTTTCTTCATTCTACGCTGTCAAGCCGAACTCACATTTTGGGCCCATTCCAGACCCTGAAGAACCCTTAATCCAAGTGATCAAACAACTAACAATGTTATTAGATATATTTTCTTTGTTTGTGTTGTTCATGTCAATAGTTGTTGTAGCTTGTGGCTTACTAAAAATAAACCAACATCAATTCTCACATGCTTAAAATTATCGTTTCAATAAGTATCATTAGCATCCTTAACTGCGTCTCTTTCACAACGTTTCTCCATTGCACCACATTTTATAGTACCTACGTGAATAAAATACGTTGCAGGCTTTATCAGTTTCGCTAGCGGATGCAGCCAGGTACTGCTGTAGAGGATGTACGCATCAATTGTTGAAAAAGTGGTACATTTAGTTGTGAGAACTGTTTTTTGTATGATGACAGAAACGAAAGAGCGGATGTATTTTTATAGTACATAGTATAGTATTCCCAAGTTACTGATAGCAGTGACTTGGGAATCGATAAAGATTTTGGATGATCAAAGGCTATAGACAAAAGTTCTGTTTGAAAAATAATTCATCTTATCTCCTTCATCAATGTCCTTCAGTTTCTCTCCGTGGGTATTACCAGTATAATGTAGGTACTTATGGAAACTACATCAAATAACTTGCCCGCGTCATCAAACCACTTAAATATTCTCCTTTCGTGTCCATACTTACACATGACGTATTGTAATCAAACAACGCAAGTTATTCGCTCATCATTCACAAATAAAGTGTTCACATTAATTTTCCCTGTCCATTTCGTCACTTAATTGCCAAAAACTTCACCGAACTGTCCCTGATCTAAATAACACCTCCATGGGTCACGTTTCGTAGAACACAATATACAACAATAAACCGTTAGTACTTACGTATATTCGCTCTCCATTTTATTGTTATCGTTGATGATTCAACTCTTGCAGTACCAGGATTGACAGACCTTCTACCTTCCCCTCTTTTGTGTGACAATCAGAATCAAAGGACGTAATTTGTATTACCAAGTATGGATCTTTTTATGTTGGGTGGGTGACCTCCACTGGATTGTACGTCGCATCAGTGATATCATCTATGCAGGTCGTGACCTTCAATGTAATCTGGATCTATCATGGAAGCATTATGGTCAACTAAACCATGGAAAGTTGAGATTAAGATTGAAATTGACCTTGGTTGGGGTACCCAACATGATTCGGTAGTTTGCATGCTTAAAATGTAGCTCTGTACATACAACTTTTGTCAATATTTATGCCAGACATGGTTCTGACTAAGTTTTAGCACCCATTGTCACTTTATTTATACTGTTACGAATCATAACCGTTTTAATGTCTGCGTATATTTTTTTATAGTTCCCAGAATTGTTATTGTTACATTTCATACTTGCGACTTTCTAAATTCATTACTTACAATATTTCTCCTTGATAACTTTGTTCTGTCTGCTGTATCCACTTTCCAAATACGGGATGATGACGTTCCAGTTACATTAGAAATGTTTATACCTAATTTACAAACTCCTTTCTAATTCTAATAGTTTGCTTTCAACGTAAAAACTAAAACAATTTATCTCCTTGTAATGTGCGATCCCATCAAGTTTTTATCCACATAAATTGCTATATAAGCTTCATTAAATTTTAAATGACTGTCATTTGTCTCCCTTCGTTAACTAGTCGAGCATTTACTTCAGTATCCTTTACTCACCACATTCCCTTAACAAGGACAGTTTCAACCTTATCTCTAGGATGGTTAGGTCCTTTTCAGTTGTTTTATCGCATCTTCTATTATGATTGTTAATTTCAGCAATGTTATCCTCTTGACAATTGCTTGATTACTACAATTAATCGCAATTGAACGGAATTTTAACTTCCTGCTTCAGTATATCAAAAAATGTTATCATTGTGCTGTCCTTTTGTATTATTCACGTTTATAATTGCTAATATTTCTTATTTGTGTGTTATTGCCATTTTGCCTAAAATATAGTTTGAATCAATAGTAATCATGTATTGTAAATTGCTTGTATTAGTTATGTCATCTGTTATGTTTAAGTGTTACAGGTACTTAAATGTTATTAATAATTAAAAGTGTTTACTCTTGTAAAGAAATTAAATATGTTTTGTCCAATAATTTGTTGAAGCAAATAATGAATGAATTGAATACAAATGTTCACAAAGTATGCCCATGCTAAATGTGGCTTTTAGTTGTTGCAATCCATTGTTTTTAGGTCGAAATGTACGAGTCCTATTTCCCACCTAAGTTTTCCTTGTATTCCGATATCTACTAATGTGAATTCAGTAGCGTTAAAATGCGTATGCTTCTGCGAATCGGCAGGAAGCGACCGAAACGATTCGACATCAACTTTCGTTCCAACATTAACGCATTGGCGTGTTGCGTTTGCTCTAAATTTAAAACTCCATGCTGTTGCTAAAATATTTGATATAAGAAGGACATGAGCTAAGGCTGAAAATAATTATATGATTTTAAAATTACATTTTGTTCAATTCTGATTTAGACAAGCCAGAGAAATGAACAATCTAGCACAATTATGATGAATTCAAAACCGAATTAAATATCAGCATTATTGTTTGTTAATTCGATAGTCCTCCCACCCCATCTCTTCCGTAGAATATGATGTAGGTATATATGTTCTGCTTCTCTCTTTATGCAGCTTGTAGCATTATAGCTTATTCTCATCTCAAGAAAACAACCAAATAAACCCTGTCTCTTAATAATAACACTACTAACGATGCCCGTAAAAGATTCGCCAGGAAACTGACACTATTTATAAATTGATGCGATCTTTAAACTCGACACGTCATAATCGTACGTAACATCAAACGGTAGCTAACGTACTTGTTTCTGGCATTTGGAATTCTGTGAGCATGTGAACAAAACAACTGAAGATTATTATATCAAAATCCTCTAAATAGTAGACGTTGGTGACCATATAAAAGTGACAAAGCCTTGGGTGTACTCCAGGGTAAGTCCATTTTCGACGGTGTTAGAAGACGAAATTGAACATAGTCTCTTCTCTTCCATTTTTTCTTCTAACACCTTCGAAAATGGACTTACCCTGAAGTACACCCAAGGTTTTGTCGAGCAGTTGATCTTTCTTCATCATTAATCTTTTGAGCAAATACAAAACTCTACAAGACTCTAGAAACTGTCAAACTTCTCCAGAAATAATCATATTTTTAGTTAATGATGCTTCAAAAGAAGAAAAACCGTTGGTATCATTTTGATAGAGCGAAACATCGTAAATAATGTTGAATCGGTTATTATGCAAATAGTAACTAGGTACGTGTAGCCACATTGACGCAAAGATGGACGTGACGGCGTGCGCGGAACGTGCGCAAGCGCAATACTAGAGAGCTGCGCTAATCATCGGCTATTTATCAATTAGTTACTGTATAGAGGCCTCTTTTATTAGACACACGTGGCTACACATTTAGTAGCCGAATGTCTATGATGTAATCTAGCTACATATTTGCTACTGGCAAATATTAACTGGTTAATATGTAATCAATAGCTTAAGATGGTTGATTTTTGTCAAATATTTTCTAGCCGGATACCACCACTGGTTTTGCTCTAATTACGCTTATTAGCAGTGTTGATAAATGATGGGATAGATACATTGAAAATTAATACTTATGATGACTTTCTGCAAGGTCTGAAGGCTTATTATAATAGTAGCCAATTAACCATTGTATAGAACTACCTACCTCTAACTGCACACGTGTTAAATTTACGAACAAAACACATGATGTCATACAAAATGATGGAGGGAATGATGGATCTAATCACACATGCTGCTAATATTATTTTGTACTGGCCTTGATATCCTTACGTGGTGGGCATTAAAACCTTTTTTATCTCATAGGCTTTGTTTTATAATGGTGCTTTGTAGACTAAATCAGGAAATCTAGCAGACGTTGAGTATCCTGTCTGGTTTTTAATGAGCAATTTAAATTATTCACTTTAAAATGCCATTTCTAGTAAGAGGATCAAGTTGGACCAAGAACTAGATAGGAAAATCGATAAGGAAGCCGAAAAATGGTCTATTTAGAGATTTGATTCCGAATCCTACTTTATCTTGAAATAAGAAAGCAAGTTCTCAAAATGTTAAATAACATCCAAGCCTAACTAAAAATCACGTGCTTAGCAATCGTTCAAGTTATCTCAAAAAGAAAGGTGACCATATAAAAGATAAATTATATCTCGAAGACGAGAGGGAAATATAACCAACCGTGATAGTGAACACGCGAGTTCGTTTCCGTGACCGTGATAAGCACGTTTCTCCAAACCAGTTCCAATAAAATTAAAACAGATTGGACATTTAGGGGTCAAGTCCCGTTAGATCCTGCCTTGCCCAATTAAAATAAATTAAGACGTGTTTTCACGAGGAGACACATTAACGATTGATTGCTTTGAATTAGAACCGAATATGGGAAGATTAAGAAGACTACCAGCATTAAAAAATGCTTCTTAATCTTGACTTTATTTGTAAGAACTTCAAAGAAAATCAAGATTCAGAAGCAAAACAACATGCGGGTGTCATTTGTTTAGATATCATACACTACTCATGAGACCGAGTTATTGTGTCATCAAATGAGTTGTTCTCAAAATATTTTTCAACATCTTACTACCAAACGCTAGTTGTATCATGTGTAAGCGGCTTTACATCGAAGGGACGACCCGAACCGTTGCCTTTAGTAGCATTATCTTGGTTTTATTGTAATTTACATGTGGTGTTAATTTCATTTGCATGTTGTTTTGTAACTTACTTCTTTTTGATTTTTGCGTTTTTCAACAGCTGGGATACCAATTTATTTTTATTTATTTAAAGAGTTCATACTTTTGAATTGTTGGTTCAGAGTTTAAGAGGTTTTTTTTAATAAAAAGAAAGTTTCATAAGAGACAGAGCTTATGTCTTTTTCTGTAAAGATAAATATTTGTAGAGACAGTTCATAAATGGCTATTGATGGCACCAAACACGCAGCTGAATTCTGGGCCAGGTCCACATAGATTGCCATCGACACGCTAAAGAAGTTCATATGAGAGTCGACATGCTAAGAAGAAGAAATTCATATATCTTGAGTGATAGTTTCTTAAGAGAGAAATATGATTGCGACACAGTTAATGCCTATAATGTTTTCCTATATGTATCGGGTAAACCGAAGGATCGTCCATATTTCAAAGAAATATAGGGTAAACTGGAGAATCCTAACTGATATTATAAATGCAAAAGTAAGTACGTTTGTTTGTTAGTTTGTTACACTTTCACGCTAAACCGGCTGAACGGATTTGGATGAAATTTGGCACATAGATGGACACCTACAGATACCTAAAGGGGTTTAAGCGCTACTGTAGTGCCTCTGGAATGTTCGCAGAGGCGAGGCTGAACGCGTTCGATGCCATTCAGAGAAGCAGAATTGCATCATTCATGTCCAGGGTTGGTTCGTGTAGAAACAGTATAGTTAAGGATCTTGCTGATAGGATGTATAGTACCAATACCTATAAGCAGTGGTAGCCGCGTAGATGTTGGTATTTTTGGTGTGCAAGAGAGGAAAGGTGTGAATTTATGTTTACGTGTGTGTAATTATGTATGTAATTTTTTTATTGTGTTCTTTTTTGTATTAATTTTATTTTTATTTTTTATTGTGTTTTCTTATGGATCATGTAGTCTGCAATAAAGATTTTTATTTATTTATTTATAGACCATGACCTGGGTAAGGACATGGGCTACTTTTCAACTTGGACCGCCGACGAAGTCGCGGGCAACAGCTAGTCGTCAATATTTCAAAGAAACATACCCTTATAACTCTGACTAAATTAAAAACTAACAGCAGTAAGCTGTTTAGAAAAGAAATTTTGAAAACACAGCAGGAACCAAATATTGGACCATCGGTGTGTTTTCTTCAAAAAATATTTGTACCTGTCTTTCTTAAGTGGACTTTAAGTACCATTTCGGACACAAGTGGTGACACCCACCGGAATCAATGTAAAGTGTTCTTAATACCGTTATTTATTCAAAAAACAGTTTTTTAAAGAAGGTTCTGTTGTTATGCATGGTTTTTATGGTGGTATGGACAATGATTGGAACCTTTAAGGTCGCCCACTAAGATTAGGAATTGAGCCGGTTTAGCATTATGTTATGAAGTTTATTGTGACTGATAAGATTAATGGAGATCTCTGAATTGTTATGTCTCTTTAAGTTGTGCTGTTGAGCTTCAACCCTCTGCTATCTTGGCATTGGTATCAAATGAATTACAATTTACAACTACTTGTCTAGTACTATGTGATGTATTATATTCATTGTTGTTAAGTATCATCCTTTGTGTTGCCATCATCATTGCATATTGCAGTCTCTTGTTTGAAAGCCTCTCATTATATGTGTTCGTTGAAATATTTTCTACAGATATCTAGCCTTTATATTACTTTATCAACTAAATAAAGTTTATTATTTACTGACATACTAACGGTGATTTTTTCATCTGCAGAACCAAATGAAGACATAAAAGCTATTAGACATTGATTGATATCAGTAAACAACAGTGTCGTTAGTTTTTGTGATCATGAAACTGTCCTCTTCGTATGTCCCATATCCCATTTTAATGCCCCGCGTCTGTTTTGTTTACACACAAAAATGTTTAACAAAAAATACGGTAGGTTAGTGTCGTTTGTTTTTTGTTTATTTTACGATTAGGAGTTTGGGACATTCATTTTCATAGGTTTTGGTCATTTCTGTGTTCATTAAAAAGGTATTTACGATTTAAGGAGGGTTTACTTTACTTAGCGGTTGTTTAAAGAGCGACTTATACACAATGTGTTGTAACATTTTCTATATATTAATACAGTTATTGCCAGAACTTATTTCCACTCTTTTTCTCTAACCCTAGCCGTGCATTGTTGTTAGCCTCTTCAATCATCTTTTTAGCATTCCATTTTATGCCAATATATTAGACCTGCATTTATATTTTCAGCAGGTGTTTCTCTTCAATAATAATTCCACTTCACGGTATTTAAACCCAAAAACACAATACAAGAAGCCAGACGATTGCATAAATCGTCCACACACAGTACCGTTTGTTGTCGCCAGACAAAATAAGTACCTATATATTCCGACAAAAGCCGTCCCTACTAAATATATGTAAAGGAAGGTACAAAAAATATCCACCTCCAGTTTAAATTTACATGTAACAGACACCCGACAATTTCACAAACCATAAGGGGATCATTTCTTAACCAAAATTAGATAAACAAGGCTAATTTATTTAGACCCCTGAGTTCAAACTATCTGGTTTAACATAGAGTTCACTATTAACACTGGTCGTCTAAAACAGTGGTAGGATTTAGAAAACCAATTTGTCTGTCTGTCAACAGAATAAGGGATATTTAGCGTTTGCGGCCTACGCGCAAGATTCGTCAGTTCTATATTTAAAATATGTTTAACGGGAGAGAAAAATTGTCTTTTGAGGAAATGGAATTTTAGTGTTCTGTTAAAATCTAATTAATTTTCAAAGGCGCTGAGATCGTTTATGTTGATATAGTAGGAAGTTACTGACTTATGATGCGCTAAGTTTTGAAAAAAAAACAGTAAATTCACACAAATTAATCTTTAAGCAAATTGGCTTCCAACTTATATTTTCCGTATATTTATATGTATATATCAAATCTTTCATTCTTTAGCAGTTGTATGAAATGACAAAAGGAAAATATAACACGGCAAATTGCCGTAGGGTTTCAATTTGTTTAACAATAAATTTTCCTGACTGTACATGAGCGTCATCATAAAATACGAAAGAAAATAAATATGACATTTAGATTTTACTACCGCCTGCAGCTGATCTTTACTTCCTTAAAATAAAGCAGTGAGCAGTACCGATGTGTGCATTATTGTTCGTACATTCAATTCCTTTTGTTTAATATCACTCGAAAACATTCCGTCTGTTCCGTGTACAGTTTAGTTTTAATAACCTTCATTAATACAAACTATATTAATCCCGTAAAATACACTGTTCCTTAATAAAAATGGCAATAAGGAAAATTACATGTGCCAGATTTATTTGAAAATTACTTACTTAAATTAGTAGGTACTTTTCGTTCCACCAATGGGAGTTATTTTTTATAATTTCTAACGTGACGATATTATCGTGGACGTCCACGGTATCACGACAATATGAAAACGATAGCGTTAATTAATGTTAACGTAACTTTATCGTCCAGGGCCTGCAGTCTCGACATTAGATAGCGACAAAAATCTGTCGCTAAGTCGTATCGATGTCAAATTCCTTTAATAGACTTTGAACTTTATTTCGAACGCATAAGGTTGAAAATCTATTAAAGAAATTTGACAACGATTGGACTTAACTACCGATTTTTGTCGGTATCTATGTCGAGACTGCAGGGCCAGGCCCTGCAGTCTCGACATGAATAGCGACAAAAATCTGTCGCTAAGTCGTATCGATGTCAAATTCCTTTAATCGATTTTCAACTTTATTTCCAAATCATAAGGTTGAAAATCTATTAAAGGAATTTGACATCGATACGACTTAGCGACAGATTTTTGTCGCTATCTATGTCGAGACTGCAGGCCCGGGATAGCGTTACGTGCACGTACCTATTTCCACACATTTTATGGATGTGGACGTCCACGATAATATCGTGACGTTAGAAATTATAAAAGCTCACATTGTACTTTCAAGTTATTGTAAAGAAAATCCAAAGTATTTCTTGTTAGCTCACCTACCTACTGGTAAACTAAGGATCGCAATGGCTAGGCTACCTAGCCTACGTATCTTCTATTCAGTCATTATGGAATCCATTTGATAAAAACGCCTAAATTCACATCGTCCTTGATTGCGTAGCAAGGCTAAGACAATGTGCGTCTTTAAATGTAATTAAAAACCTATAAGTATTCTACTTTGTTTACACAACCATTACAATGTCAGCCGTTTTGGATTTAACTATATCTGTTAAAAACTTTGTGGACGTATGATCTCTGCCAGATGTGTATTAAAACAAACTAATATTTTTTTAATCTTCGGAAAACGGCCTTGAACGTGACACAAACGTCAGGATTTAAATTTTAAAATCTATTTTAATTTTAGAACTTCTGTAGGTACCTACCCGCGGCGCTTCAGTAACGGCCGGTTTATATTTAGAACGTGTTCTATTCTCGAACAGTGAACTCGCGGGCGATGCCTTCTTATTGTTTTTGCTTGGTGATTAGGGGCTGTTCAGACCTGAAGCAATAATGGCGATTTTCAAGCTCTAAAAAGACTTTTCTTATTTCTTAGGGAAAAGATGCTATTGTTTTTTGCATTGTTTGAAGACAATGGGTTTTTAAAAGTACTCCGCGATACGGTTGCTGATGAATTCATTTTGGTCTCTTTACCTTTTACCTATTCAAATAGCTGTAAATTCTAACCTGTTTTTTTATTGCTTACGCGGGTATAACTATTTTTCTATTAGACTATCGCTGTATGTACCACCAAACCAAAACCAACCAAACCAAAATAATAATAATATTATTCTACCTATTTCTTTTTAAATTGACTTTCGATAAGCTCTCTATTAATAAACCACGTGTGAAAGCGCATCATTGTGCAGAATATTTATGGTTCCCACCGAGCTGTTAATACGTTTAGTTATAACTAAATTACTGGTGGTTTAGACACTAATTTTCCTAATTTATGCTCCCATAGAACATTGTCCGCAAGACAGAAGTGGAGTTCTAAATAAAATTTTATTTTAGTCTTTGATCCAAATTTTAATTTTGCTGTATAATTTCCTTTAGCTAATTAGTTGGGAATGGGACAACATATTAAAAGTTTTCATACAAAAAATTACGTATTTTTGAAAATACAGGAAGGTCTTTTGTTCAAAAAAAGTTTCAGTAACTTTTATATATTTACTAAAATTTTATGCACAAGTAAAAAAATACTGTACAAAGGCGGACTTAAATAAAAACATATTTTTGAAAGGTGAATAGCGAGAGCTAAATTTGATTTAAAACGAAAAGAAAACAAACACTTTAAATAAGTGTTGTACTGTCAGAAGTTGATTGAAACTGTTAAAGATAACAACCAGCTGTAGGTATGTTATGTTATGGTGTTTTATGGTTCGTTATGATAACAAACTCATTCGTTTATTATGATTATGAGTAGCTGATACGTACTTTCGGTACTTATAAACCTATTAATATGTTGTTAACCTATTAAGCGAGGGCTCCACGGAATTAGCTTTATTTTACAGGGTGAATCCGTTCAAGTATTAGTTTTTAGGGTTTCGTAGTAAAGGGTAAAACGGGACCCTATTACTAAGACTCCGCTGTCCGTCCGTCTGTCTGTCCGACTATCACCAGGTTGTATCTCATGAACCGTGATAGTTAGACAGTTGAAATTTTCAAAGATGATGTATTTCTGTTGCCGCTATAACAACAAATAAAAAAAAAACAGATTAAAATAAATATTTAAGGGGGCTCCCATACAACAGACATGATTTTTTTGTCGGCTTTATAGATAATGGTACGGAACCCTTCGTGCGCGAGTCTGACTCGCACTTGGCCGTTTTTTGAGGTTTCTTTTGTAACACAATTATTTTATTGATATTTGAAACGAACTGTTATAAACAAGCTAATTGAACCACTATCACTTTTAATACATAAATATTTTATCTCTTATTCCTCAAGTTTTCTTTTATTTTAATTTATTTTCTCTTTTATTTCAAGGTGGATTCTACGAAGTGACAAAAATGAGTGCGAATGAAATCTGACAAGTGACCAATGTTATGTTATGTTAGTGTTTTTCTGTGAGAAGTTGTGTGATAGAGGCCCAATCATTCCGGACTACGTGGCAACTGAGGGGCAAATGGGTATGTTTTAGTTTATTTTTAGGTACAAAAGATTATAAAAAATTGATAATAAATTGTTTTAGAATAAAAAAAAATTAAGCATGATCTTTTCTAATTCGTTTCTTATTTTGATGATTATAAAACAAGGTAAATTGAATTTATTCAGAACTTGAATCAAAACCCAAAACTGATAGTATAAGAAAAAATATTATGCTATTAATAAAACAGCATTAAGAAATCTGTCCTTTTTCCAAACGTTTTTTAAAATAAACCATTAATAATTCTCCAACAAACAATGTTGAGAGTATTCTTACCAAAAATATACAAAAAACGCTAGGTATTATATTTTTAAAAGATAAGGTCTTGGACCATTATGAAGAAAATTAAATACCCATACAAAATCGGGAGCATTTCAGACTTATAAAGGCCATTTGTGTCAAGCTACATCGTGGCAAAGGTGTAAAATTGTATGGGTATTGTTCGTGTCCCCAAAATTTCATACAACCAAAAATAGACTTAAATCCTTTGAGGTTAAATTCTTATTACAACAGCTTAACTATTTTCCTGTTCAAAATCTTATGAGAAAAAGTTACAACCAAAATTATACTTTATATTTTGAGCAATAAAACATGTTTTATGGGATTCGTGTAGAGCCAGACTGTATATCGTTCAGTTTGATTTACAAAAAAAACACCATTGAATTTTAAACTGTAATTTACAGACATAAGATTTATATTTCTTTGTATGTTTTTGGTATAACAGAAGCCCATTATATCTTCCATTGTGATCTTAGTACGTGAGGCGAATGTTTACTTTTTCTCATACATTGCCTTAAGGAAAGGTGTTTTTATGGTTACAGGGCATTGTAGAACAATAAGATTTTATCAACCACGTAATGCAGGCTGCATGGTTCTTACTATCCCTTTTAATTTATGGCGTGTCATGGTGCTCTAAATTATATGAAAATCACTGAGTTTTATAGTGTTGGATTTATTTTATATGTACCTATGTAAGTTAATTGGGCTGTTGAATAACTGTCCTTGAGGAGAGATTTATGTAAAGGTATCCATCGGGATCAACTATTTATGATGATGAGAACATTTTAATTGCATCACGGCTCTCATAAATAAGATTGTCAAGATATTTTTTGATGTAGGAGTAGTAATTTTTTTACAAAAGTAGGAGCAATTTCATAAATAATTACTGAAGGTGGTACAGCTTCATATTGACAACTACAGATAATTTTAATATTTTTGTTTGAAATAACCGTCTAATTATTTATGAAAAGTCGTTGAATAACGTGGTTCAGGATAATCAGGATCAGACTTCGTAGTTCCATACAAAAACACAAAAAAACAAGAAAAAATACTGTAAAGGTATTTGTATTGTATTTTTTCAATATCCCTGTAGATATAATAATATCTATATTGCTAATAATAATATTTATAGTCATCGTACCTAATTGAAAATATCGTTTCCCCATGCAGCCCAAACGCAGTGGTGACATCGATAACCAATCACCACTGTATGTTACACTGTGACAGCTCTTATCAGTATATTATCAATCAGTTCAAGGACTTGCCAGCTATATAGTATAAAACTGCTGTAGTTAGGTAGGTATTAGGGACATTTTCAAAATATAATTTGCACATTTTTACTGATTTTGTGCTTTTTTGCCCTTTGTTTTTTTTTTCATAATTAGGTCTTCGCATGAAGATTCTCTACTAAAATAATAATAAAAATAATAATAATTTAATTCAGACTTTTGTCCATATAGAGTTAGTTACACTGAAGCTTAGAACTATGTTAGTAATACACACATACAAAATAATAATTATCCTATGTGTAGGCGAATCCAGGGCCTCCAGATAGGACTCTCAATATGTTCAGCAATGACCCTCAGGTAGCTGTTAGTACTGTCTCTCACTCTGCGCATCAACGATTCAACTAATTATGGCATAAAATCCATCCACTTGTGATTCTGCAAACATCGCTGACGCACTGCAATAGCGAGGCAGACCCATCAACACCCTGAAGCCATTGTTGTACTGAACTCTCAGAGCATACGAAAGAAGAGAAGACTTACATTTTAAGTTTACCAGTCGGGAGTAGGGCCATTTGTCCGGTGGGTAGCGCTTCAGAAACCTCTTTACAATACTTGCATTGTCGAAGAGCTTTCTGCATTAAACTCTTGACCTGACTGACTAACAAGAGTCTCTTCACGTATGTAATTGTTCAGGCTCTTGGAAATTGCAATTACTTCTACTAATACTAAAGTTATTCAATATTATTCTGAATGCTGTCTAAATCACAGACAGGTGATTAGAGATAAATAACTTTCCTAATGACCAATTTCATTTTTGGGGATTAGTGTAACACATTTTGAACTTTAACAGTAAGTCATAAAGTTTACTATGCATGTAAATTCCAAAGCCTAGTAGTTATGCCTATTACTGTATTTGTGCAAATGAGTCGGTAATGAAATTAGTAGCGATTATTATATGACTGTTAACCTGTCGAGGTTAAAACAATGGTTGTTTCCGCGAAATTATTTGATTGGCTACCGTTCAATATATTGGCCTTATATAGGAATTTAATTTGTTAATGTTAGTTGGCCAATTATTCAATGTTGTTTCGAGTTTCCGCTTTGTCTACTCTTATGGCAGAAATAAATCAAAAGTCCAACACTTGATTGAATGCCTCATTGTTGTAGTGGTCGCTAGCGCTTCTGCTGAACACGAGGTCCTGGGTTCGATTCCAGGGTCGGGCAAAGTGTTATTAGGTTTTCTATCTGAGATTTCTCAGTAGCAGCCGGAGTCTGAATTTGTGTCCGGTTGATGGCAAAAGGCTCGCCTCCTTTTACATGGGACTTAAACATTGCTGGCGAAATGTGGGTGTACTATAGGAAGGTACACCTCTGCCTAACCCTTCGGCGAATAAAGGCGTGATGCTATGTTCCATGACATTATGTGGTACCAAATAATTTTTTTGTGTGATTCTTTCAAGAATAGGTACTCTTCTGTTGTCTCACTTCAATAAGGAAAGATCATACCTCATTTTGGGAATTAAGTTCCGATAGAGAAGCTCATCATCTGATGATGAATGATTTGATTAATTCTGAAAAATGTAATAGGAGTCCTGCAGATGCATTGCTCTCACAATATCTTGGCGAATGTACCTAGAAATGACTAGTGAGTTTTAAGAGACACCCGATGGGCTGGAATCGTACACTAACACAGGATGAAGCATGCGTTTAGTGTCCATTATGAATGCAATTGCATTTGCAATGGTGTAGTACCTATTTGGTGCAATAATGAGCCTAATCCTGAAAAAAATACCTACATAACACTACGTTTCGAGAACATTTTTAACTGCGCATGACTCAACGCCATACCAGTTTGTATACCCGTAACTAATATACCAATAAAACGGTTATCTACCATCAGCCGTGTTCGAGATTTGAATGCATCGAAACCGGAAGCGGTACCTGTGACTTCCGGCCCTTCCTGGCTGCTCTATAGTACTCTGTTAGCCCTTTCAAAGGGCTATTGTGGCCCATGGGTTTATTGGAGTTTTTATTGCAACCTTTATTACCATGGGTGTTATAGCTTTTATAGAGGGCGTTGACCTTGCTAATGTGTTGTTAAACTATTGTTTATTGTTATGTATATTTATTTAATCGGAAAGTTTTGTTGCGTGTGCGCAGCGTGTTGTATTGATCGTCGATTAAAAGGTTTTGTTACGTTGTTAAATGGTTTGATGGGACCTTGTTAGCATGGCCTGTTTGGATAATGTGGTCAACATTACCGACGCACTATTAAAGTACATTCAAATAGCCTTCATGAGTGGCAATACCAACGTACTTAATGTACTTACGTCCTGCGCAGACTAACCAGTCAGACCCACTACAACCTAGCCTTGCTTACTAGTGACTCGCTAATATTATTACCACGGCATAATTTGTTATGTAGGTAATTAATTAAGACCATAAATATGAACGAGTTAACAGAATCACTTGGTTTAAGGTATTGCTTCATTCTTAATAAGAATGAAGCAATACCTTAAACCAAGTGATTCTGATGGGACTGTTTACACCCTGTATAACAATTTCTTATACAGGGTGTAAACAGTCCCATCACATAGCCGGTAACGAAGCATTCTGTACATCAAACTAAGTAACATTGCACAAAAATAATTGCTGGGAAACGACTTTTATTTTTGGTGTGAACATTTGCTGTTTGCGGTAATGTGCAATACAACACACGCAAAACATTGTGCTTAGCTTATGGGTGCATGCAACGGTATAGGGGTTGTGGCGGTATTTTAAGTTTTGTTATAAACTTATAAGATTAAAAACTTGTTATAGTAAAAAAAACGTCAGTAAAAATTGGAATTTTGACGTTCAATATCTTCGTAACACAAAGATTCCCAGGTATGGTTCAGTACAAAAAATTATTACAATGACGGGGAGTACAAGTGACTCTCGGCTTCGTTAACTGTCTTTTTGCACTCGTTATAGGAGTCTATGGCAAACTCCGCATCCTACTAATCCTACACCCTTTTCTCTCATAACTTATTTTCTCCTAGTAACACCACAAATTTATCAATAGACACCACGGACTCAATTTTCCTTTTTTGTTAGCAGTCAAACCTTTTAAAACTGAACTGACTCTAAGAAACTTTCAACAGTTCTCGTATTACTCGTGTCTATGGCAGTTTAATTAGTTATGGTTCGTGTAAACCGTTTGGCACAAAGAGGTCAGCTGTGGTAGTAAACTTGTGACAAAACATAGTGTTTCCAAATGTTTTCCTAAAATTTGGTGTTTAAAATGCAAACAGTATAACTTCCTAGCAGGTGTTTATGTAATGATATGCAATAAAATGTAAATGTTATTAGTATAACTTCAGCTTACAGGCAAAATGCTAGAAAAAATGTCTTGGAGTTTGAAAGTATGAAGCTTTACCAGTAATATCGGAAAGATGGCTGATGGCCTAGACAAATGGCATTCGCTTTGGAGTGATTCTATTTCTACAATCGCTATCGCTTTCGCTAATGTTTCCATCATACGAATCGAAAACTAGCGATAACGCTTGTCAAAAAGTGTCACTTGCTACGCATCTCTTTGGAAGTAATCGTTTGACGCTGCCGCTGTCGATTCGTTTAATAGAATCGAATGATGTTAACATTGTCTAGCTAATTTCTATTCGTTCCTATGATCACGTGACATTTCAATAGCTTATGTCAACCCCATACATTTTTTGGCTTTTCTACTAGCGTCATCGCTAATCGAATGTTAGTTTGTCTAGGCCCTCAGGTATGAAAAGAGATGTTAGATAGATACTGTTAAAAATATCTGTTGTGTACCTACTATGTCTCGTTAGTCTAATGGTCGCAAGCACTACACTGCTGTGCTATCAGGTCTTGGGTTCGATTCCCGGGTCGGGCAAAGTGTTATTGAGTTTCCATCTGAATTTTTTCAGTTGCAGCCCGGAGTCTAGATTTGTGCCCGGTTGATGGCAGTAGGCTCGCCACCTATTACATGGACTTAAACATAACTTGCTAAATGTAGGTGTATTATAGGTGCACCTCTGCCTAACCCTTCGGTGAATACAGGCGTGAAAATATGATATTTACGATGAAAACTAGGCATATTGAGCGTCCATGAGCTATGTTCTTTTACTAAATAAGACTTGTGGTATACACACTGCCTACGAACAACATTACAAAATCAACATAGGTAACACACTTTAATAAAATGAACCTTGTGGACATATTACGATGTCCTAAAAACACACATTACGTGCTAACTATGGCGTTCTGTGGCACACAACTGAACGTGCTTCGCTAAATGTTCGTCAAACAGCATGTTACAGTCTATGCCGTAATATTGAGTATGTATACTTCTTAAATTCGTTGGTGCATGCACGCACGCAGGCCTAGCACATGTGCACACATAATAATGTAAAAAAAACTTCTTCTTTTCTAGTACCAAGGTACTTTCATGATTAGCTAGGCCCAGTAGGTGGCCATTTTAATAGCAATGTCAGTGGCGTTCATTAGATCCTCAAAGGTGCAGGTATGGACACTGCAATATGCGGTAACATCAGCCAATACTTATGTAGTAGCCTGTAGGATCATAGAAAGAGAACAGAATTTGACTAGAGTAAAATAACAACTTAAAACAGTACAGACTACAGATTGACATTTAAAATAGAGCTAGCAGAATAAGAACTGAAGCAAATTAAAATTCAGACGTGCACGAATTGCACCCGTACCTTACTAGAAGGATCTTTGAATACCTACCTACTATCATAAAAATGCTTGAACTTATGATCTAAAGCGTGACCGCTTAACTGAGACCGTTCCTGAGGTAACTGCGGGGTGCGGGAGGGGTGACAGTTGTCACAAGTTGACATATCAGTGATCTCTCGCGGCGCGTCGCCACACTCCTCCCGCACTGCACAGCTACCTGAGAAACGGTCTCAGATAAGCGGTCGGGCTATAGCCTGCTCTGTTCGAGTGAATGACAGTGTGAAATGATTTTCTTTACTCCACCATAATCGCCATTATATATTAATTTATATTCTATTTTACCATAATATTTTCATGTGGATATGGGTTATGGTTATGACTCCCTTTGCAACCTGGTAAATGCCATATAAAATAGCATTGCATATGCACTATAGCCAACACGAAGAATAAGAAGAAGTATAAGAATTTATGTACAATGTTATATCTACAAGTGAGCATGCGTTGCTAACCGTTCATCAAACATGCGCGCACGCTGATTATGTGCGGATGATCGCTAGGTATTTAGGACGGAAATTGTATTGTTTACATAAAGCAAGTATTTACGATTGTGTATTTTGGGAAAGTGTATTTACGTAATGTTTTGATAAACGTAGCGTATTATAGGTTGATTTACCAACACATCAGTGCGGTCGGGTGTTCCTTGCTGAAAGCATTTCAGCATTGTTCGTCATTATCCTAAAACTATGGATTGCATAAGGGAATGTGCAAAAAGCGAAAGATTGCTTGCTTCACAGAAGCGCTTTGCCGGCCTTGGTACTTTAGTAGTGCCCTTTTTAAAATAAATTTAACAAAAGGCTGCATTTTGTAAGATCAGATAAGTTAAACCGCTGGTTAAGTACAATAGGTATTCCGGTACGGCTTTGTTTACGTGTTTGTATTGTGTAAGTAAGTAGTGACATACAATAGTTGTTAACGTCGGTTTTACGAGGAAAATTATATTTTAAAATTGGAAAACTTTAAAAATTCAACCTGAACTAATCCCGTCTTATTACAAAACACGATCTAACTTCAGCCTGAGCCTAAACCTTCGACCCAGTCTTTGTATTTCTAATTTTATGCCGATTATAATAAAGTTGACAAAATTGACAACCTAAGACCGGTCATAGTTGTCAGTTTTGTAAAAGGAACTGTATTACGATTTCTGTTAGGTTCTTATTTTAAAAACACGCTCGATGATTCAAAACGTATCTAAAAATAACCTTGTTTTATTATAACACCGATCCTGTTTTTTTCTGACGAATAAGACTTATTTTTCAAAAACATACTGTCACAGGAAGGTATAAAGTTGTTTCCGTGATTGAGCGACCACCATCCCTTTTTTGCAATAATCACTAATATGCCTAATATCACTCGTATCTTGCCAACCGTGATGACAATGACTGGTTGATCCTTTACTCTTGATTGTTTACTTTTGTTCGTTGACTAATTAAGGGCATTCAGTGTAGAGTAGTTCGGTAGATGAAATGATGAACCAAATCAGCGGGGTAATTGCGCAACACACTAACAATAGGAATAGCTTTCATTTTGACAGTTCAACAACATTCATTGCGTTATTTACGTTGTTGAACAGACAAATTTTTCGAACATGATTATGAAGCAATGGATTAGTAATAGACTTCAAAATGATTCAGATTGTGATAGATAGTGTGTTCCGCAATTAGGGTGCTGGCTACCATTACGTAACTTTTGTTTTGGACAATAAAGGTGTTCATCATCGCGATTCTCAATCGTAACAGTGGATCCGTTATTTTTTCAGAATGGTTTGTCACACATAGATTCCATGAAAGAGTCACCCAGTCTCTAATCCACATACCTACTTCGGTCAAATCATCGAATGTTTTTGTTATTGCGTTGATATTATTTCACTCAATATGACTCACCTTCTTAGAAAATCACGACAAGTGTGACCGTGACATGTGACGTCATACTATCGTCTGTACCTGTCCTTTGTATTATAAATCTAAATTAAATGATAAAGACGTGGTTAAACACATATATTAGTAATAATTATTTAGGTTTCTAACGTCTTTTAGATGATTAAACAAAATTGTGACTTAGGATTATATAGAAAAGCCAAATTTGATGTCATCCAAAGGTGACTTGGCATACCTAGACTAGACTAGGTAGTCATAGAGAAATACAAGCGTTTAGAAATTATTTTTGTTACCAAAAAGATATTTGGTTACTTAAGCTTGCTCTTGGGGAAGCCCAAATAGAGACCTTTATTTAAGGAAAACACTTACACAGAATAAATACAATGGCATCTTGAAAAACAAAGTCGCACAGAATCTATTGTATTTTGTTAAGGTACGGTGCACCTGCACTAATATGCTACTGCAGGCAAAAGCCTTATCTCCCACAGCGAAGGAACAACCACTACTCGCCATGCTAGCTCACAACTTCCATAAAATAATAATAATAGACACAGAACCAAAGCCTCGAATAATAATAAACATGAAACAAGTTGTGTAACAAACAAATCTTAGAGCTTGCGGCGTTGCAAGGTCAGCAGGTGCTATAGGGTCAGTGCATCGAGTGTAGTGTGTAGCTCCATTGTTATGTACGACACGATAATGTTTTACAGTTATTTGCTGTAAAACGGTTTTAGTTAGGAGTGCATATTTGATACCTAGGTGTTGTTTTCGCTGAGATTTTGCTGTTATTGGTAGCGTATACATATATCTAAGTATTTCCATAGTCGTCGGTAATTGTCTGGCCTATATCCCAACAATTTTTTGCCTTGTCCAAGTAAAAGCATGCCACTTCATGATTTCCTAAATACAATCTTGTCAAAAAAAAAATCTGACGATCCTAACGAAAAACTCTAAAATAATCTTCTAAACAAATATTATAAAGAGAAAAGATGTGTGATTGCGCGACGCGACGCTTGTAAAACAATTTCCATGATTTTTTCTTAGAAATTTCTCTACTAAAGTCGCGTCGCGCCTGTTTACGGGAGCCTTTCCCGCTAAAACGGCTGAACGGATTTGGATGAAATTTGGCACGGATGGGTTTGGACATAGGATACTTTTTAACCTGATATTCCAACAGGATCGAGACTTATGCAGGTGAAACCGTGGGGAACAGCTAGTTACAAATAAAGAAACAGGGCCTTACTGACAGTTTTGCATAATCCGACTTTTCAGAGGCATTAAAACGATAAAAGAAGGTCTGAAAAGTAGCCTAATTTACAAAGAAGCTTGAGATAAGTGCTTGACTACCTGAAACTTTACCAAAAAAAACTTCCATCACGAGTACCATGGAAATAAACCCCGATCAAGTCATCGAACTCCCTTTGTCCACCCTTTATGGCCACCATAATATTTATTGTAAGGGTCTTTTGTTATCACCTAAGTATTAATAACTCGAAGAGTGCAGCATTACAAAATATAGGCACAAGTGTATTTATTTTGTTCCAAGGCTATTCATATGCTAATATCGTTCAAGATTTTTATTTTAATCTTCCGAGAACTATTGAGTTTGTTCTATTCTTTTATTGACGATAATGTTTTTATGAGACTGAAATCGGAAAAATCTTGGTGCTACGAGTATTTTGCTGTTTATATTGTTTGGATATAGATTGTGGGATTTATTTATAAATGACAAGCTGTTCGTGCCCGGCGTAGCCCGGGGTGAATTTCGTACTAAATTGCGTAAAAATTTCCGACTTTCCTGGTGGATTTTCCAAAAAAAATCTTTCATACAAACCGTGTCCTAACAATTATAACCACAACAAAAACAGAATTAACCAAATAGGTGCAGCTCATTAAAGTGATGCGCGGACAAACATTTTTGGCAACTGATTTTTACTTATAAACAATGATTAAAGTTAAGAGACTTTTGAACGTCAAAAATGTATGGTTAAACAGTCGCTAATCATTACTTGCAGCATTTGTAAATAAAGGGTTAAATCTACCATTTTGGTTTTGTTTTGCTTTCAGCTCAATGTTCCAGACGTTTCCATAACAAAAAGATGTCAAGTGCGCATTTGCGATCATTATTACATTTTTGAGTCAAGTCTTGTATTAACTAGTGATCTATTTGAATAGATCACTAATTAATAGAAGAAAACATAACAACACCAACAACAACAACAACAAATAACATCCTGACGACGGTTTTGAAACCGTCGTCAACTTATTAGATGTTGTCAGGAGTCTTCATTAGCGCTGGTACAGTACCCTAATTGCGTAACACACTATCTATAACAATCTGAATAATTTTGAAGCCTATTGCTTATTCCCATTGCTTCATATGTTCGAAAAAATTGTCCGCTGAACAACGTAAACAACCGCAATGAATTTTGTTGAACTGGCAAAATGAAAGCTTTTCCTACTGTTAGTGTGTTACGCAATTACCTTGCTGGTGATTTGTTTGTGTTGTTAATATTATACTCAATAGTTCGTAGATTAATAGTAACTAGAAGTCGAAATTCGACCTTAATTCATTATAAATAAGGCACAAATATCTATTAGGCAAATTGTAGGATAAACAAAACAGGTTTCATTCTACTCTATAGTTTTTATAAACCTTTACTTTGGTCATCTGAATCCATAGCAACCGTTTGTTTCCATGGCATTACGTGCGTGTGTGCAAATACATGGTAGTCTTTGTAATGTTTTCTTTATTAACTTAATGTATTTCTTACGCAAAATTAAAAACGTAATATTAGCATTCTGCACTCCTTCTCTATATAAACTATAAATGTGCGAAATTTCATACTCCTCCGTCCGCGCAATTTTCGTAAATAGGGGTACAAAGTTTTTGCTTCACGTATTAATATAATAATAATAATTCTATTTGTAGTTACAATGATAGATCAAATGACAGGGCTTGAACACATGGAACTGGCATGTACAATTTAGTGAACACTAGGTGGTGTGTTGTTTATGGTTTACTATTTCAACATCATCATCATCATCATCATCAGCCTACAGCAGTCCACTGCTGGACATAGGCCTTTCCAATTGCACGCTATTCAGCTTGATTTTCGGCATTTCTCAATCAACTGCAAGTAGCCAATCTGCGAAGATTGTCGCTGCACCTAGCCTGAGGGCGTTCTGCCTTACGTTTGCGTTACGATACGTTTGCGATTTATAAATTACTAGTTTCAATATCCTCCTTTTAAGCGAAAACCTATGGCTCTTGAACATTTTTCAATCTTCATTTGTGAAGTGGGTTTTGTCAGGATATAAGCCACGATGTTTTGAGTTCCAACATACATTACTCCTATCTCCATCTTGGCAACTTTCTCTCGAAGAAAATGGTATCTGATATCTATATGCTTGCTGCGGGCAGTTAGATTCAGATTCGTTACACAATAAATCCATGGCTCTAGGGTTAACTGGTCCCAAAAACATGGGTTTAAAAAACGAGTATAATTATATTATGCCATATTTTCCGTTGGGCTTATCGTTGATACCCAAACATGTCTATTAAAATGTAGATAATTATTATATCCCTCAAAACATGAAAACTACAACATAATTTACAAAATACTGATAACCCTAATCTCCACTAACACATATCCTTTAAAATATAAAAATCCGTCGCATTATCACATCGTAACACTCTTCCGTTATCAAGGCTGTTTATAAAAACGAGAGCAGTTATCAAATACCCACAGTTTTACCGCGAATGAGTAAGATGAAACTGAGTCATGAGGATCGCCCAGTGAGATAGTGATTCATTGCTAACATCCAGTATAAGTTGATACTTGGTTATACGGGGAAAGTGAATTAAAACATAAACAATACGTGAATTAGGTGATGTTCATGTGCCAAAGAGAGGGAAAGTTTGTCGGTAAGTTCAAGCTTAGTAAGATGTTTCAAAGTTTAAAAGCCTTAAGCCAATGCAGTGTTAAGATTTCTTTTTATACAGAGAAGGCATAGGGCATGGTTATCTACGAGTATCACCCATGATCACTGTGTCTTGGCAATTATTTAGGGCAATATTAAGGATCGTGTGGGATTGTGGGCGTACCTACTACAGGTACACCTCTGCCTAACCCTTCGGGGATTACAGGCGTGATGTGATGTTATGTTATGTTATAAAGGATACCTCACGATGTTGTGTAACCCTCGGTGATTTTCTAATACGCCAGGTTTCGTAATCTTGTGCTCCAGAATCATCTTCCTGCCTACCCAATTAAAGTATTTGGGGTCGGTGCAGCATGTCTCTCTTCCATTCTCTCTTCTTCCATTTATTATTACGAGTCTTCTCACCTCCATCGGCCTCTCTCTCTCAATCCATTCATCGATTCTTGGGTCTTCCTCTAGTTTTATAGCAATTTCCTTTATATGAAGCGCGACTATAAAGATCAACATAAATTGGTTGTTCTTGTCTTCGATGATTTTCTATGATTTGTATTGTATTTTCACTGATGTGACTGTTTTCCGCAATGACGTCACAGGACGAGGAACATTTTGATTGTCACAGCTGCTTGTCATTATGGACACGTCTATGAGTAAAGGGTCGTACACACTGGCGCGACGCGACGCCCGCCGCAAAGGCACCGCGTGTCACGCGACTAGCGGTGCCTATGTGTAGCGCTGTCGCGTCGCGCCTGTCCGTGGGAGCCTTAAGTCAGTCATTCGGGATAGTTCGTGTTCGTGTCTTATTTGTATGCTTGGTAGGTAATACGTTCCTTTTTACAGTGGCTACAATGTACCTATTCTCCATTGAGGACTACAGTGTTTTGTTTACTTCTCTTTTTAATTGCCATGAATTTTGTTTGTTTTGGGGATATTATCACGTACACAACAGAGAGACCTGAAAAAGATATCGAAAGGCCATACAAGTGTGGTTTTCAATCCGGTTTCAGGGATCTAACACTATGACATTGACAGCATGGCAGTTGAGACTATGTATGCTCTCTTAAATGTCTCACTGTTGGTGGCGCGTGTGTTGGATCATTCGGTTCCCTACAAAATGATTGAGCTGGATAGTGCTGATCCACGCGTCATGTTCGTGAACGGGCGCCGTCAGTTGAGACTAGTCATCTCTTAACTGCCACGGCTTATTTTTATTATTAATCTTATATTTTGAATTGTTTCTTAATATATATATTTTTTTCATTGTTCTCGCATATAGAAGCAACAAGAATAATGTACCCAGGATTTTGATTTAAAAAGAGTGTCCTTGGAGTTTCTTGCCCGTTCTTCTCCATAGAGATCTACGTTTTGGAATGGGCAACTAGCTTCAACTTTCTGACTAACTGACCGACTCTTTGACAATTCAAAAGTGCCTGTAAATGGTTTAATTGAAATAAATGCTTTGAGTTTGAGTTTGAGTTTATGATTTCAAGCCGTAGGAAGCTGGTCGATTCAGCCCAGTCATGTTTTTCGTTATCATCAACATTTTAAGATTGAACTTCAATCCAATGAAAAAATTAATATCAATTTAATCAAAACGAAATCTCAGAAAATGTGGAAATAATTCTTTTGTCATTGTTATCAAGTCAAGTAATAATATGACCTATAGACCCTTAGTAGTAACAATAACAACAAATTTTATTGATTTGCATCATACATACATAATTCTCGCGGTATTACAGAAGTTATTGATAACTGATAACGATTGCAATATGCCTTTATCTTCCTCATATCGAAGTGACATCATCTCAGCAGCGTCATTTTATTTGGTAGACATTTTTATTACGAGGAAAAAGTGGGTCATACGATTTTTTTGTGAATTGTATTTTCCGGAAATGTTATTGACTTTTTGTTCAAATGATGCGTGTTTGATTGATTTTTTACCTCATATGAAACGGCGATTTTAAAGTTTAAAGTAACCGAAAATGGTTCTTGTTACAATTTGTGAAAACTTTAATTTATTCTTCGAATTCCTCAGATATGTAGGCGTGTTAATTTTGTAAGTTAAACTTAGTTTCGATCTTATTAATTTGTAGTCAATAGATATACTTTTTTGTCGACCTATCAAGGTTCCCTTTGCATAAAATTTTAAGTCATAATATGACATTATCATAACGAAATTCAGCTTAATGACTATTACGCATAATATTATTACGCATAAATGTTTTGCCATAATGTTTATTGCCATAAATTAACCTTTTTTTTTTTTTTTTTTTTTTTTTTTTTTGTCGCTGAGAAATGCTTTATGCACTTCCGCTCGTCGGGGGACGAGACGGGGTATGTGGGACTCCTGTCCGAATGACAGTATACCCACTAAAACTCAGCGGTGTTCCCACATCGCCGTGGTGGGAGGGCCATGGGAAACCGGCTCAGCCTTTACATCCACAACCCTCCCGGCGCTTGCCCGCCTAGCTGGCGGGCCCCGCATGCCCCCCAGGCTGGGGGGCTACGGGAATGGCCGGGAACACCTGGCCACTCCCGTCCGACACTGGTGGAGGCCTGTGCAATACAGGCAAGGGTGCCCCCGCACCCGTTGCCTGCTGGTCTCCACCCGGGAGGAGTCGGAGATGACTATCATACTGACGTCTTCTTCGACCTCTCCTCCGCCTTCGGAGCAGCGCCGCGTGAGGATCCTCCTCCCGCGCGCGCTCTGCCGCCTCCTTCTGGGACATGACGTGTTCGCAGAAGGAGGCGACTGCCGCCCAGGACCCCTCGTCCCCCAGCATGGCGTTAACCAAGCCAGGGAGTGAGAGGTCCGGTCCGATCACCGCGATGAGACTTCGGCGCGTCTCGGACCACGAGGGGCACACCTCGAGGGTGTGCTGCGCCGTGTCCTCCGCCGCGCCACAGTCGTGGCACGACGGCGTCTCCTCCCGTCCGATCCGGTGCAGGTACGATCCGAAGCAACCGTGTCCGGACAGCACCTGCACCAGACGGAACGAGAGGAACCCATGCGACCGCTCGAGCCAGTCTCGCAGGACAGGCCCAATCGCGTCGAGGGCTCGGCGGCCGAAGGCTGCGGTGGCGAGTTCCCCTGTCCAATGGACGACGATGGCGTCCCTCGCCTCCCGCCGGACGGCCTCCCGCTCTTCCGGGGCTGGGCGTTCTCCTCTCGCCCTCCGCCCCGCCGTCCATTCATATACTCTGGCGAGCACCCACGCCTCGAGTTCCCAAGGAGGGGTGCCGGCCAGAGCACATGCTGCCGCGAAACCCACCGTGCGGTAGGCCCGCGCCACTCGCTGGGCTATGGCTCTTTGGGGTGCCCGCAATGCGGCGGCGTTCTCCCTCCTTCGGAGGGAGTCCTCCCAGATAGGAGCCCCGTAAAGGGCCATAAATTAACCTAACCTAACCTAACCACTGCATTATGCCAAAGTATTATTATGCTACAGTATCATTATGCTAATAATAGTTGTGCGAAAACGGTTATGCCAATATATTAGTATAAAAAATTATGCGAAAAGAAGGGATCCCACCTATCAAAGTCCATAAAAATACCCGATAAAGGTTTTATTATAATTATATTACTAGCCCCTGTACAAGTGTACACCGCAGTGCAAAGGCTTCTTTTTTCTTGTTTTAATGATCATTTAATTTATGAACCTACTTCTATAGATCTATTTTCGACTCAAACCAATCAAATTTACTAAGTTCACAGAGTCTATGTCAATGACAAACTCAATGTGTACAAAACAGATAATAATATAATGTCAACACTGCGTGGGAGTTTCGCATATTTTTTGTTTACATAGACTATTTATTTATGGCGAGGAATGCTTTTAAAGCCGATATCAGACGCTTCATTTTTGTTTCATTCCATGTTTACACGGCACCGACAAAATTATACCTTTAGGAATGGACGATCATCTGCTCCTCTCATTTAATTTTTCGATCAAGGCTCCCGCAAAGAGGCGCGACGCGACTCTAGTAGAACAGTTTCTATTAAATCTTCATGGAAATTGTTCTACAAGAGTCGCGTCGCACTATCGCTTTGCCCCTGTCTGTGGGAGCCTTCAGTCGGTAGCCAAGTGAAAGATGCTAAGTTCCGAAATCCAAAATCGTTGGATCGGTTCAGAAAAGACTTAACTTTTCACTTTTGATTCATTTTGTGTTCAGAAGTTTCACTTCCAGTGAAAGATGCCGAATGATAGGCAAAACTGAACAAAAAATGAAGCGTCTGATATCAGCTTTAGTTTGTAAATCTAACAACATGAAGATTTTATACATATTTACTAAGCATCATAATTATGTTAGTAAACATTTGAGACTGTCATCGTTTGAAATTGATATCACGCATAATTTTATTACATTATTTGTTAAAGGACTTGTTTATGTATGCTTATTATAATTAGATTTACATTACTATGTTTTTATAACGGTCCTACCATCGCTTTAACAGATTTAATGGAGAAAAACAAATATGATTGCGCATTTGACGAGTGTGTTACTGAATTGAATACAGGTGTAGGTACAGGAGCTCTATTATAAACCAAAATGGAAACATGTGTCAAGTTTTTTTAAACAAAAAAAAAGGCAAATACCATCAGGTTTCACTGTTCAAATATATGCTTAATTTTCTGGAACCAGCCAAGTTAATATGAACTTTATTTCAGCCGTGTTAAAGTAGTAGAATGTATGGCAATAGTTGTATATTTGCTTAATAAAAAACTCGTCTTGTAAGACGTACGGATGAAGTTACTCGTTGTTTTAGGAACAGTATCCTAAACGTTTTTTTTTTTGTTAAAAAATAATGGTGTTTCCTTTCAACTCATTTCTCGTATCACTTTTTTAGTTCGGGTGTAACATCTCATAACTCTTTCATTTTATTAATTTACGTCTTTAATATGGGCATATCGACGACGAGCTACAAATATCTTCTATCTATTTTTAGATTTTTTTTACACAGTAACGTAGTAGTTATTTTTACTTAAAATTAGGAGGTATTCGTAGTAAAATTAGCGTCTAGAAGAAAAGAAAGTAAGAAAAATTGTTATTCTGCACAAACAAAACGCACCTTACAAATGAACGACATTAATTTAATAGACACATACAAAATAGCCAAAAGCCTCGCATTCAAGCTATAAAAGTTTGACAATTTTGTCTATTGCTTGATGCTAAAGCCAGGGACCAAAGACAATGCACATTGCTCTGTGTTGCGACACTGGCAAATGACAACAAACAAACGATAAAAAAAAACAAAATGCCGATTGCAGTGATAATTTAGAACTTATTTATGGAATAAGTTGTCAAATATTATGTTAGGAAGTTTTGCCAGATCAAGCGAAATAGCATTTTACGTCGATTGGCATTCAAAACTAAAAATATAATAAAAATGTAGATAGGAGGTATTGGTAGTGCATCGTTGATTTGCACTTCATCATCATTCTCCTTCCCATATGTCAATTTATTTTGGGATCGGCGCATGTCTTTTTCTTTCATTTATCTCTATTAGTCGCCGGACATGTAAAAAGGGATATAAAAGTTAAATAATTAAAATAGTTCGAAGCCCAAGAGTGTGCACTTGCATGGATTGCATTTAAAACAAAAGGAAGAGGGAGACGCAATAAAAAAAACGTATCAAAATCGTTTGATGTGATTATACATACCTACACAGCCGTTTCATATTTGCTGACCACACAGAATACGCGTGAAGATAAGCCATATTCAATGTGCATCCCTTACTAAGAATATGTTATCTTAACCACATAGGGCTGACCTGAACCTAACTTACTTTTCCTGAAGAATACATTTATGAGGAAATAGCTAACGCAAAAAAAACAGGTTGAAAGCGTGAAAATGTTGTAGGTACCTACTGCAGATTAGAGACGATATTCTCTAAATTAGACGAAAATAAATTGCTTGGATTAGCTGACAAGATTAACTAAATAATCCTCAGAAGCCATGTTTTGGTTTTGTAAAATGAACACATATAAGTTCAGATATGGGCTCCTGTTCCTCCCTTTAAAGTTCCATCCATGCTTATAAGCTACTTTTATCAACCCGAAAAGGAAACCATTATATTTTATTTCTGTTTTTTTTTTTTATATCTGACCATATTTATATTTTGTAATCCTACCTGTAACAACAATCAATTATATTCAACTAGCTTCTGCCTCGCGGCTTCGCCCGCGTGGATGTCGGAAATTATCCCACGGGAACGTGCTAGCGGGAAAAAGTCTATGTCCTTCCCCAGAATGTCATCTATCTCCTTGTCAAATTTTATCGAAATCCGGTCAGCGGTTTTGGCGTGAAAGTAACATCAGACAGAGTTACTTTCGAATTTATAATATTACTATGGATTAGTGTGGATTTAGTCTAAAAAGTTCAGATGGATCTGACGCTAAAGTATCAACGTACGCAATATTTTTCCTGCCAGCCCTACCACCGAAATATAATAATGTAACCTTGGCAATGGGCACATGGTGGGCTTCAGTAACTATACAACATGTGCTCGACTCTGTAACCGTCCTCTATTTTAGGGGTTACATGTGAACGGATGCTGATGATAGAGATGTAACGTTAAATTAGTAAGTAATGTGGTTTTCGTTGTTGTATAAATAAATAGAGGATTAGGTCGGGTTTTCTCTGGCCATGACTGCGAATAATAACTCACTTCTGCAAACTTCTGAGCCAATGGGCGATGTTAAGTTGGTTTTTTTAAATTCAGTGTTCGTTTTAAAGGTTAAAGAGGTAAAGGTTAACTGTTTTGTGACTTACAGACTGACAATGCACCTTAGTACAATTAGTTTCTTAATGTCCCTCGGGAATCATAGCATTTCCGAATACAAACGAATGCTAATTTCCATGTCCATCATTTATTAGATTCATCTTGTATATTAATTTGAATTCAGAACTAAGTACTTTATTGGTGTTACGTCAAAACAAAACAACAATAAAGTATTTAGTTCTGAATTCAAATTATTATACACGATAAATCTAATAACTGGTGGACATGCAAATTAGAATTCGTTTGTATTCGGAAATACGATGATTCCCGAGGGACATTAAGACAATATTTTAAGTACTGTACATGGGTTTAGACAGACATGTTTTTCAGAGGGTGTAACGGTAGATACAGAACTTTCCGTATCGGAAACTACTATGGCAGGATTTTTCGACCTGTTCATATCTAACTGCGAGTTGAGTTGCTATCGACTGGAGACGTGGGTGAATTTTTAATATGACGCGCGTGCATATAAACGATAAAATTATTATAGTCGATTGTGTGCAAATCACCTGATTTGTGATAAACTGTTTTATGATGTAACTACATATAATCTAAACAGCAGACAGAATTGAACAAGCCTCTAGTTTTTATCTAAACTAATATTATAAAGAGAAAAGATTTGATTTTTGTATGTTTGATTGTTACGCTTTCACGCTAAAACAGCTGAACGGATTTTGATGAAACATTGGTACATAGGTAGGTAGACCATGACCTGTATTATTACAGCATACTTTTTATCCCGATATTCCCACGGGATCGAGACTTATGCGGGTGAAACCGCGGGGCGCAGCTATTACTTCATAATATTGCGAAAAAAAAACAGCCTAAAAAGTCATTGACAATACTAACGTAACCTAACAACTTTCTACTCTAATTAAGATACGATCTAAAAATAATGTTATCGGCGTGCGCGTTAGTAATAAATATAAATATGATTTATGATAACATCATCATATTTAAAGATATTAGACCAAGATAAGTCTTTGATATTATCTGTCACGTTAATCTGGCCATAAAAAATAAAAAATGTTCGAGTAGTTACGATTAATATTGAAATACATGTATTTATTTACTTGTGTAACCCGGGATTATTCTGTGAACTAGAAAAACCGGTAAAGAAGAATCCGTATTAGAAAAAAAAAATAGGTTTAAGTTTTTATATTTATAAGATTCACTTTTCCCAGTTTTTTTTTTAAATCCTTTAGTGATCTTGAAATTCTACAGTACCTATTTTATTTTGATCATCCGTATTTTGGGCATAAACTTGTAGTTAGTGTGAAAATATTTATTTACATTCTTAGAGATAAACATACTCAACAAATACGAATGAAAGTCAGGAACTATGTCTCCCACTTTATCTTCTAATCTACAGACACGGCACTCCTATGTTATGAACGATGATGAGTTAGAATTCGCACAAACATTCCTTGTAGATAACGCTCTTTCCCGTCCGTCACCCAAACAGCGCCCTTTTTCCAATAATCTCCTGATAACATCCTCTTTATCTGAAATTCCAATTCTGTCTACAATAATGCCTACAATTCTGGTTCCAGAACGAATACAAAAATAATACATCGTTTAAAACTCACGAAATACCTACACCACGTCACTGTCATCTATTCTAGTGTCTAGAAGTTTCCATTATTATTGCACAAGTTACGAGGACATTTCACTAGGTGACATTAAATTAAAGGGCAAGGAGAAGTCAGGTGCAGATCTTCAGATATTTAGGCACATTAAAAACTGTAACCAAAGCTATCAACGACATATTAGTAGCAATCCTCTGCTAGATATAAACTTCAACATTTCCTAACCATGCCGGGCGATCCTGGGCACCTAACATCAATCCATTTCCAATCACCTTGAAAATAGCTAATCTGGAGGCGTCCCATACTAGGTACGTTTGACGAGTCACGGTTCCCATTCAAGAACACGTAACGAGACGCAAAACCTTCCTATGTATGCCAGCTAATGGTGTGTCATACCTGCTCACATCGATTTTCATGGTGAATAGAGTGATAGAGACAGAATTATGTTTAAGCCAGTTCCCAGTGGTCTCCCAGTCTCCCCGCATATCCTACGAAATCGTCCTCCAATTGTCTCCTCGAACAAATTGATTCAGATTAATAAAGTCCGGACGATAAGTGACGTCGTCTGTTATCAATATTGTTTCACTTGGTCGCTTCGACAGTTGAACGGGCACCGGCTGACAGTACTGTCGTTACTACTGCATTTTCTGAAATTGCGAATTTCTTTGGATTTACGAGTACCTTTTAGAATTAAAGTTGTGAATAGTTTTAATAAAGTTGAGATTTTTTGTGCTGAAAGTGTGTTCAAAAGTGATATTGGAATAGTTTAGTGATAAGTTAAAGGTGTTTCTTAAAATAAATCTGACTAATGAAGAGATGACGACGGTACAGTTGTATGGAATGTTAAATGATTGCCACTCTGATGGGAAACTGTAAGTTCCAATGATGTTTTCAAATATTTTTGTTAAACATCCAATAGTTTTGAAAATTTCCACACGTTTATTATTTACTGTAATGCATTAGTCATAACAAACCAGGATATATCCGTGTAATATATTGTTGCAGCACTGATTTTCTTGAGTCACTGCGATTTCTAGCACGATATCACATGGTGTAAATCTAAAATAATAATGAAATACTATCGTTTGCCAACTGCAATAATGCTTTCATACATTACCACAGTCCATACTTAATGGATATTTTTGTAATGGAAACTGTATCAAAAATCGCCTAGCAATTTTTGAGGTTAGTCTTAATGCAAACGAAAGAAATACGCGGGACATAATTCTGATCGAGTTGTTACTATCAAATGTTTCATTTCAAGAAAGTATCTGTAACCAGTTGCATGGAAATTAGGTAAGTGGCTTAAAAAAAATAAAGAAATAACTTTTAATGATGTCATCCTTCTTGAATTCCTTTTGTTTATCTCACATTTTATGTATTTCCTTACACAAGTTAAACGAGCTTGATTTAGAATGTGTCATACGAAGGTTTTGCCAAACAAAATGATTAATACGTTTTTTACATTAAATTGCATTGATCACGAGTGAATTTGCCAAGATTGGTGACATGACATCATTTTCATTTCTGTCATTAGTTTTGTTGTAAGCAGTCTATTATAGGTTTTTGTAATGGACGTTTTTGGTATGACTATAATTCGTTATGCTACTGTTTCAATGTTTTTGAAGTGGTCAGCATTTCAAAGACATAGAATTCTTATCTCTCTTCTTCAATTTGTTTCCTTTGATATTATTCTGCTTAATTTTCTACATTTTTAATACCTATGAGAAAATTAGCCGGGGTTGTTGAACGAAAGACAATTGATATCAAATAATATTTATATTCAAACATAACGAAGTACGCATTTACAGTTCACTTAAATTACATCCACATGCGTGGGATACTAAGTAGCTTATACTCATTTTACATTCCTCCGTTCCCACGAAAATTTAAAAACGTTACAATCTCATAACCACCATATAATCTTCCTGGTTATCAAACTACCAGTTCACATCATAGGGGTTTATTTATAAACGTTGCATAAAGTTAAGAGACGTTTAAACGTCAAAAATGTATAGTTAAAACTCGCTAACTTAACTGTAAGCAACGTTTATAAATAAACTCCATAGTGTATGAAAAAGTGGAGTGTGTTTACGCACGTTCTTTCTAGGATCTATGGTCACGGTGTAAATTTTATTTATGAACCGAATACGACAAGATAAATTCTTCGGTGGAAGGGTGAAGAACTCTTATGCTCACACGAGGCAAATTTTTCAAAGCTAGAATAGCAAGCCAGAACCTTGGTATACTATCCTGGTTTGCTTAGCACATGCTAGTGCTATTTACACGATGCTAGTAAATTTAAAGTCAATAGCGTTGCGGTGACTTAGTCCGTAGAGTAAAATGATCCGATTGGTTACTATCTTAATTGGCCACGGAGCTAGTACACAAACCAGGATAGTAAAATCGGTGGTGGGGACACTACCAGCTCAGAAATAGAATCCCATCCTATTAAACTATCACACTATCTTACTATCTTTCGCATTAGCTTACTAGCCTAAAAATGAGGACGGAGTGGAGGCACGAGGCTAGAGTGACTTGCTATCCTAGCTTCAAAAACTAGCCTCGTGTAACCCGGGCATAATAGCTGAACTATATAGTAGGTTTTAATTTAAAGATTCCTTTATCTACTGCTATAAGACAAACAAGTAAAGCTAGGCTAGCACATTGTGTTGGCCAATTATACTCGCATCACGCCTTGGCCACTGCATCGTCTGCTAACATAACTGTTATATTTGCTGCTTTAGTTCTTATCAGAAATTCTCTATCAGTCATGGATTTTTTGACTGATATGAGAGGCTGCCGATTTAGTGAATGCGACAAGAAGATAAACCGTGACCGCGTATTTGCCTTAGATTTTTCTTCACACATGAGCCCTCCATTCCTTCCTACTCCATGGTTCACACCGATGCCTCAAAGGGTCACAATAGGCATTGTTGTCGAGCCCATTGTCTGTAGCTTGTCACTTTCATTTGCTACCTTTTAGTTAGGTAGACATGTTCCTAAGTAAAGCTCGAACTAATGGGAGATATAATTGGTTCCTATTGTGTGGTCCTGGCTTTATGAGGACCACACAAAACACATCGTGGGTGTTGGACAGGTAAATGATGTTACCGATCATTAGGAAATTACTAAGAGGTTTAAAAAAATCTATGTTTAGTATTTAGGGCGTAGCCGCTTTACACAATGTATCTGGTGAGATAGATGATGGATTATATGAAAGATGAAAAAGCTAGGAAGAACGTAAACTAAGAGATGACTTCCAATAGAAGAAAAATATGTTCTGTGCCGATCTCAAATAAATCGAGATGAGGGGAGGAGGTGATGATCAAAAAATTGTTAAAGCAGAAATGGAAGGAGATTTTATTACCTCTTGTTAGAGCTTTACTTTTAGCAGTGGACAGGTGACCTGTGAGTCAACAGTCAGCTATGCCATTGATGATAATACATTTTGAAATATTGTCAAATAGCAACATTCCATACAAATAAATCTGTCTCAAAAGCGAGACATTTATTTTGGAGGCTAAACAATGCACTGTTGCGTAAAAGTTATGCTTATGAATTATTTAAAAACGGAAAATTCTCTATTGCTCATTATAGGTATGTTAATTTTATTGTGAATAGATTATTTATTAAATATTTTTCAATGTCAAACACCTGATGCCATAGGTTTATTAATAAATGATTAGTGGTTACATAAATACATAGGTATCTACTATATTAAGCATAACGTTGACCTCTAGGTCCTGTCGTAATAATTGAGTAATTGACATTTACTTAAAGTATTAGATTTGAATCATAATAAAGTTTTATGCACATTTAACAAATCATGTTTTTATTGCGATACTTATAGCTCTACTCAAACGCAACTCATGTTAAATTTACTTTAAAATTGTATGCTGTAAAAACTTAAAAATTACAGATTTTTTTAAGTTTATTGTAGCGACCGCACTACCTACTTTTAAGAACGGCTTAGAGTTAAGTATCGTTTAATTAATCGGAAGCTTAATCTTATATTTTAATTGTTCGTAATAAACTCTTGGTAGAAAATGTTAATATGTATATATAAATGTATTCTTCTTAGTATGCGAGGTGCGTCTGCTATATAACTTATAATACTTTGCCCTATGAAACAGCTTCAAAATAAATCACAGCAAGCATTCATGCTAGCAAGCTCTATCTACCTAATGAGCTTAAAATCGATTTCACGCGTTCGCACTCAGAAATAAATTGGCCTGAATTGTATGGCATGCGCGCACGCTGCTCGTAGGTAAATATCGAGTGTCTGGATTATTTTACATGGTTCTAATATATAAACTAGACGGCCTTTGTTTTCAGTACATACTGAAATTCGTTTCCTGTATTGGTAGGTCGAATTTTGCTAGGTGTTTTCGGTTATATATAAAAGAGATGTTTACTATCTGTTGAATAAAAGACCTTGCTTGTTGAAGTTACAGATGTGATGTAGAACAAGGAATTCTGGATTTATATACCAATAATAAATGAATTATTTTCCTTTCTCTTTTACAACATATGTCTTAACCGCATCACTTAGAGATGTCGAACACAAAAGGTGGGAAAGTATTTCTTATTTCTTGAGTTGAGAATGTCAGATACTCGTTCCTTTTCAATCGATTTCACAAAATGAGAAACATCTTTTATTTTATAAACAAGGAAAAAAGAAAGAAGAGAAAAGCAACTGCAGATATGTCCGGGTTTATTCTAGCTTGGAAATAAAACTAATCTGGACATAGAAGCAATATGAATGGACACAATAGTATCTCACCAACAAACGGTTTCCGCAGACAGGCGCGACACGACAGCGCGACGCGCCTCTTGTAGAATAATTTCCATGCAGTTTTCATAGAAATTGTTCTACTAGAGCCGCGCCGCGCTGTCGCGTCGCGTCTGTTTCTGGGAGCGTTTATTTTAACATTTCAACCACAATACCTAAAGCATATTTAAGTAGGTATTTAGGTATGTACTCGTATAGCCATAACACCATTAACGCCCCAATCATTCATAGCCCAACCAAAACAAAAAAGGTGCATGTTATTATGAAAAGTGAAAACATGGTCGTTCCTCTATCGGTGCCAAGGCCCGGGCAGTTATCAAAACAACTGGTCTATCTAGCAACAGCAAGGTCGGCCAATTGATAGACTACGGTCCGTTTGAGCATTCATAGTATAAATTGCCTTGTAGGTAACAAGGCAATTTATACTATGAGAATGGATGGAAATGATAATGATTGAAGACGGAGGAACGGGTTAAAGTTTTTTGAACTTTGAATTTGTACAGTTGTTTGGGCGGACCAGCCGGTCTATTCTGTAAAATTCTCACCGTGAAAACATAGGTGAAGTGAGTTGTCATTCCGCCTGATGCAAGGGATTGACACTATTGACAACTCACTTCGCCTAAGTTATCACGGTGAGATTTTTACAGAATAGATCTACAGGTGTCAAGTTGGAGGATACTGTTTACTCTAGTTTGACAGAAGGTGTCTGCCACTTATTTACATTACGAGTTACCTTATTAGGGTAATTTCGCTGAATTCTTACTAACAGTATAATAAGGGCTTATCCATAATTTGTTTACGTTATAGCTAACTTAAGCCTGCATCCCATCTTAGTCCTCCTAATAATATGCTTAGAGATTGGGTATGATGTGGTTTTCTTCGGAAGATTTCCATACGAAATAAGTTAGTTAGTACCACAGCACAGTCTTCTGAAAACGTAATAAAAGTTAAAAAAAAAAAAACGTGAAAAAATCAAGAGTCAAAATTCTAAAGAAAAATGTATCCCACACTTACATAAACAACAACATAAAAAAATTTAGAAACAACCTACCTATTTGTAATTTTCGTCATGTTTCTGTCGGCTAAATATAAGTACGCAGGCACTTTTGTCTCCTGACAGGTTATTATCAATACATTACAAATAACTGCGTCCCCGCAACCCGAGGACAATAAAATTGATAAAGTGTTGCATCACTAACAAACATACACATAGACAAACATACGAACAGACACACGTATTGCTCTTCGATCGCATAAATCTTAGTGTTGTGGGTCACAAGGAAACGTGTGCAATTAGTATCTAATGTACTTGTTCATAATATTTGTGAGTGCAAATTGATACGGTTAGGTATATTATAAGACAGTACAAGAAAATAATGTAGGGTGCCTCATGTATACTAGACAATCATTCGTCCTTTTTTTGTCAATGATATAACAGTTGTCCTAGGGTAGGATCGGGGTCGGGGCCCAGATGAAATATCTGGGCCTTGTTCTCGACAGCAGGTGGCGCTTCGGTCCGCACTTCAGCGGGCTGTCGACCCGCCTGCTGAAGACCGCGAACGCCCTGTCCTGGCTCCTCCCGAACCTGGGGGGTCCGAAGGCGCGATGCCGGCAGTTGTACGCCGGCATCCTCAAGAGCATGGCCCTTTACGGGGCTCCGATCTGGGCGGACTCCCTCCACAGGAGGGAGAACGCCACTGCCATCCGCAGGCCCCAAAGGGCCATTGCACAGCGGGTGGCGAGGGCCTACCGCTCGGTAGGGTTCTCGGCAGCGTGCGCTCTGGCCGGCACCCCTCCTTGGGAGCTCGAGGCATGGGTGCTGACCAGAGTGTACGAGTGGACGGCGCGGCGCAAGGCGCTAGGGGAGCTCCCCGCCGCAGAAGAGCGGGAGGCCGTGCGGCAAGAGGCGAGGGACGCTATCGTCCTTCATTGGACGGAGGACCTCGCCACTGCCGCTTTTGGCCGCCGAACCCTGGACGCGCTCGGGCCAGTCCTGAAGGATTGGCTCGAGCGGTCCCATGGTTTCCTCTCTTTCCGTCTGGTGCAGGTGTTGTCCGGGCACGGATGCTTCGGATCGCACCTGCATCGGATCCAAAGGGAGGAGACCCCGTCGTGCCACGACTGTGGCGCGGCGGTGGACACGGCACAGCACACCTTGGAGGTGTGCCCTGCCTGGTCCGAGCTGCGCCATGCCCTGGTTGCAGCGGTCGGGCAGGACCTTTCGCTTCCCGGCGTCGTCAGCGCCATGCTGGGGAGCGAGGGGGCCTGGGCAGCGGTCGCCTCCTTCTGCGAGGAAGTGATGTCGCAGAAGGAGGAGGCGGAGCGCGTGCGGGAGGACGACCCTCTCGCGGCGCCGCTCCGAAGGCGGAGGAGGGGTCGAAGAAGACGTCAGTATGACAGTCATCTCCGACTCCTCCCAGGTGGAGGCCAGCAGGCAACGGGTGCGGGGGCACCCTTGCCTGTATTGCACAGGCCTCCACCAGTGCCGGACGGGAATGGCCAGGTGTTCCCGGCCATTCCCGTAGCCCCCCAGCTTGGGGGGCATGCGGGGCCCGCCAGCTAGGCGGGCACGCGCCGGGAGGGTCGTGGACGTAAAGGCTGTGCCAGTTTCCCATGGCCCTCCCATAACGGCATTGAGGGAACACCGCTGGGTTTTTTTAGTGGGTATACCGGCACTCTGCCGGGGAGTCCCACATACCCCTCCCGTCCCCCGACGGAAGGGTATGCGTAAAGCATTTTTCCCAGCGGAAAAAAAAAAAAAAAAAAAGGGTACCCAGGGTACGGCCGGGGGTTGCGGAAGATTTGTACGTTCCCGCGACCCCCGGCGTAGGTGTGAGACGGAACACCGGGGTGGTTTTTAGTCAGTAAGAGTCTGACAGACCCCTCCGCCCTCCCAGGGCGGGGGACATCCATGAGGATTTTACACCCCGAAACAAAAAAAAAAAAAAAAAAAGGGTACCAAGGGTAACAGGCCAATATGTTCCACTGGTAAAAAATTTTTTTTTCATGGCCTTCCTTCTATAGAAAGGTTCCCAAGTATAAAAATTTTGATACGGTGTAGTCGGAAGATTGATCATTGATGATACGATTCTTTCCACAGATATTACGGAGACATAATCTACGATAGGTCAATTGATTGTTAAACATAAGGATTTGCGGATTGTCTTCAATAATTATCATACAATGTCTAAATCAATATACTAAACCAAATTCTTTTCCTTGTCCACAGGCCTCTTCAAAGGCTCAACAACAACGCTAGACGGGATCGGTCTGCGGCCGATGCCAGCGGAACGACCGAAAACGTTGAGAAAACTAAAGTCAGTATACGACGCGTCCCCGACTGAGCCGCCGCCGCCACCGCCGACCATCCTGAGCAGCAATGGACAGGCGACAGAGAGGAATATCAATGGAGTGGAGGATGAAGTTAGGAGACGCAGTAATACCACCAGCTCGACACAAAGTGGGGAGAAGTCGCTGTCTATACTTAGTCCGTTTGATGAGCAGGTGAGAACTGAAGTTAATACCTATTATTAGTTTTATGTCCGTTTTCACTAACACTAGGCGAAAGGGCGCTTTTGGATTTTCAACTTTCAGCGCTGAGCCGGAAGTTGAAAATCCAACAGTGCGCTTTTATTTAGGCATTATAATTAGTTTTCGCCTGATATTAGTGAAAACAGGCATTAGCATCTATGAATTCTAGACGACAGTATGTACTGGCTACATACAATTGATAGTTTAGCATGGATGTTAAGAAATTTACAGAGAAGAGGCATACGTTCTTTTCACTGGAGATCTCAGAGCACTTTTGAGTGTGCTCAAGACCACTGAACGATGGGATTTAAGGAAGTTAATATCGTATGAACGCCCTTATTAGGTCGTAGAATGCAGTTTAGTAATAACGGGGTTATTGAATAGAATAGGGAAACGGTATTAAATTTGTAGATAGACAGTGTAGTTCATTCATAATAAGCTAGAGAGAGATAGGGATTTTATTAAAATTTTATATAGATTCTTTTATATTTTTTAATGTCAGAACGTTGTAGGCCTTACTTGTGGACTGTAGATTTGTAGACCATTTTCTATTTTGTCAAGTACCTGGTACTTGTTGACAGGCCTACACTGTGCTCCCATATCTATTAACACTGTAATTTAAAAACATTGTAAAAGCCAATTATTTTTAAAAGGGTAACCGTGGAGTTTCTTGCCGGCTCTTCTCCATAGGAAACGACCAATTGGAACCGTGCACCTAGCTTCTGACGTTTCATAAGTGCCCATGTAGGTTTATGTGAAATAAAATATTTTGATTTTGATAGGTTCATTTGATCGAGTTGGTAGATTATGTTGTTTAACATCTTACGAGTACAAGCAAATTAACGTACTCATTCTTAAGTAGACCATTACGTTACTCTTATAAGACACTGTCTAGGAAGTATCACAATAAAATGCTTGAACAAAACCGTATATAAAATAAAGACATGAAACGGTATGCAAGATACTCACTTTTAATTAAAACAATTTGTATTCTCAACCCAACAGAATTTATGAGGAAACTGCGTAATTTCCAGAAATGTTTTTCAATATATACCGTGACTGTCTCTGCATTTGGTGATTGGATATTAACTGGTTATTGCAAATAACAACTATTTTCAATTATAAGTCTTAACTCTATGTAGTTAATAACTAAAATGGAATTAATTAACTTTGAGGTCAGATCTTCGCGGGTCAAATGATATTACGTCAGTTTAGAATCACGACATGTAACATTTGTGTGGAAAAGCTGTGTTGAGCTTCAGCTAGGCTAAATAAAACTTTTAAATTCTGGACACGTAAACAATACATAATTGAAGCAATTTTGGGGTTTAGGAAGGTGGTGTGCGCTTTTCAATTATCTTTTAAACTTTGAACGCCATAACTATTATTAATATGACATATAGTGACCTTATTGGTGATGTTCTTCACAAAGGTCAGCTGCGTAGTACTCGCGACCTGCGTGTATGTCTATGAACGTAAACTAGGCAAAAGGAGTATGTAAGGATCGTAGCAGGTGGCATTCTAGTTTCTGCCTACCCCCATGGGAAGAAATCTCTTATTAATTGTCCTCAGTGTATCGAAAATGGCTTCGACGACATACTTACTGCGATTCATATTGTAATTGTAATTTGCCAGTTAAGCGCGGTGATTTTGTTACATTGATTCCTGTCTCATCTTTGTTACTGATCTTCAATGCCCTCGTGATCTTCTTCGAGCCCCTTTTGGCATACGCACTGTTTTCTTTCTTTTTCTAATAGTTCTGAGGTGTTTGTTGTTCTTGTGCCAATAAACGCATATCTTTTTTCTTTTCCTCTTTCAATGAGTCCTCTGTTCAGCAATCGACGTCAGTGGATATTGCTATGATGATAGTTAAATTCTGTAATGTCGGGGCAGCGACCACAGTATTATTTGTGCAATACAATCATTATTTTATTAACGGTTTTTGTAAATTCTCGGTACCAACTGAAAAGCCAACTGCTGCATAATAACATGGGGTGTGTTAAACCACAGGTGTTTACCGTCAAAAGATAATTCCCTAACTTCCTGCCTTTGTTGATGCGTTACCATGTTTCAAAGCTATTGTTATGCCAAATTGTATGGTTGTCTGTCACGGTTCACGGGTTCAGGCGGTTGGTTAGCTAAGCGATAGAGTTGGGTTCAGAAGACGGTTGACTTAAATTCGTTCATAACATAAGTATACAGTGTCTTTACTTCTGTATAATTTTGTACTTCTTGTTCTTCTTCGTGTCAATGGAAAGACAGTTTAATAAATTGGTTTATTAAACTATGTTTTACTACCTGAACTTCAATACAGGAGGCCTACTCTCTAAGTCCTTAACAAAAATACGGGCCCGTCCGAAAGTAGTTCGATACTCAGAAGTGACCCTACTTCCCAATTAATTAACTCTTTCGGACGGACAAAAACACATCGGGAGTAAGGACAACTGTCACATTGTTTTGTCATAAATTTTTAGTTCGAGAGCCCCGGACTAATGTTATGTCTGAAAGTGATACGGAAGTGGACACGTCCGTAACTTCGGCAGAAACTACGGACTTCGTGCTTAAAGAGCAGGCCCCCCTGATCTTTGAAATAAAATACGCGTCGTGATTTAAATATATGTATATCGCCGTGAAAGCGGCGAAGTTTTGGAAAACAAAATTTGATTTAATTTTGTACTAGTAGAAGCACAGCTAGGAATGAGTAATAAAGGGAGTTTTTTCTCAGTCAAGAACAGACGATAAAATTGTTTTGTATTTTTGGGACGATTATGGTGTTGGATAAAGACTATCTACCACCGGTAAAAGCGAATTCACATCAATAGTAAAACGGATGGGATTCAAAATCACGTCCTCTTGGTCGCAAGTCCGGGGCCTCAACGATTGGGCTATGGCCGCTTATTGAAAATATCCCTATGACAGTTTCGTTTGTTAAATCATATTACAACATCATGGCAGGATTGGTATAGTGTTAGCAAAATCAGCCTATAATGTTCCCACTACTGGGACATGTCTCTCTGTGAGAGGGTGAGGGCCATACCATAATCCACCATGCGAGCTCATTGCGGGTTGGTGGATGTCGCATGTCTTCGATTTTTTAGTTCTAGGATATGGCCGTTTCCTCGCGATGTTTTCCTTCACCGTTTTGAGAGCAGTGGTGATGAAATAATTTACACAAAGTGTCTACCTGGATTCGAACCTACAACCTACAACTCCCACCACCACTGCTCTGCAGAGTGTTATCAGTCGTATATTTAAATTGATAGGCATACTAATTAATAAGTATTTCTTTCGTTGCAAGGCTATGCCCGTATATTTATGTTTTCACTTAGTTAACTAAATGGAAAGAAGATAACTTTTAACCATGACATACTCGTAAAAACGGGCATTTTAAATGCTAATGCAGATGATAACGTTTAGTTACATAAATTAAAATACATGTTTTTGCATTTCAAATAGTCATTTGTGTATGTATCGCTAAATGTTTTCCCTGTTAATTCAAAGCACTAGATGATAAGTGTTTGAAAAACTACGTTTTCTTTCATTGTTTCCTGTTTTAACACCTGTTTTCTGTTTCAATGAATGAATGAATCGAACTTGTGAGACTAAACAGCCTAGCAATATTATTGTAAACAAACAATATTATAAATCCGATTTAGATCCAATACCAATTTATTAGTCTTTTTACACTGCGGGGTAATTGCATAACACACTTACAGTAGGAATGGCTTTTATTTTAACATTTCAACAACATTCATTGCGTTATTTACGGTGTTGAGGAGACAAATTTTTCGAGCATATGAAGTAATGGATTCGCAACAGGCTTCAATATTATTCAGATTGTGATAGATAGTGTGTAACGCAATTAAGGTGCTGGTCCTGTTTAGGGTTCTTGGAGTAAATTCCTTGAAGTCACATAAACCTACGTGCAGATTATGTTCTTTTGTCCTTACCGTTCTTTCGTTCCGTATCCGCGTCGCGATCCAAGAACGCTGGTTTGGACGGCGCCGTTCGAAACGGTACGGCATTATACTCCATTTGAAACAAGATTAGAAATTTAAATAAACCTTTTTTACAGTCCGTTCAGCCAATTTTGACTTCTATTGTGTTGGTGGCATGACAAATGGCAGCTGCAGTAAACAGTTGGTATTGTAACCACGTTTTTACTTTTAATGCTATAATTATGCCTACGGAATAGAAGTCAAAACCGGTGGAACGGACTGTAAAAAAGGTTTATTTAAATTTCTAATCTTATTTCAAATAGAGTATACTCGTAGACGCCTCGGAACGCATCGAGCAGTACGCCCCGATCCCTGGCGTCCAAACTAGCGTTAGCGATACGGAACGGAGGAATGGTACGGACAGAAGTACTGGACGTAGCTTTAAACACTGAGTAAATATCTAAAGGAGTTAGAAGAAAACCTAGGACTAACGTTTCTAGGCTTCACCACATTGCCCAAGAATGCCATACACCAGACCTATACAGAAACTTCTTACCCACATGGAAATGCACTCATCAACCATCAAACAATGCCGCATCAGCTACTAACAGATGTAATAAGTATCAATTGAAGACAATGCACCATTAAACTGCTCATAGGCCACACAGGTGTCCAGGTGATCCCTGTACTTACGTATATGAGGACAGGTGAACGCTGCATCTTTGAACATGACACGTTATTGCCAGTGTCCGATGGACAGCTGTTGTGCAGAATACTTCAGAATTATGCGTATTAAATGCAAATTAGCCATTAAATTGTTGTGTTTGAGATATGGTCCGAGCATCTGTTGTTTTGTGGCTTTCTGAATATTTTGGACGAGGGCTCGTGTAGGGAAAAGTGGAAGTATGAATACCATGCACCTGGACATACAATTTACCTTATTAAGTTGGACAGCAGTAGAAAAGACGTGTTCCATCTTTATGTGTGTTTATTAAGTGTTTTGTGTGTAGGTACATGAATAAATAATAAAAACGGCAGATGAAAAATTTAAAAAAAAATTGGATAGTAGGATAGTGGTTTTGACTACCTTTTATCTAATAGTCTTTGAACAAGTCTCATCCCCTTTCAGCAGCACCGCTACTAAGCACATAAAATATTCACAGAATACGTACCGATGCGAATTTCATTGCTGCATGGGCTAGGCCAGTTAGTCAGCGCTACTCATCTTCACTGTACCGTCGTTTTCATATAATACCTTTTACTCTCATGAGATACATCATGAAATCCAGTTACCCAGGAGTTTGCAGGAACACTTCATGGCTCTTAAGTACTACTTATTTAAAAGTTTAGCTTTCTAGTATGATATATATCATCTTTAAAAGCATCACTAAGCTTATTTAAAAATATATTAAGCCATAGTCATAATTAACGATGATAACATACTCAAGCCACGTTGATATCAGCTAAGGTTACCCCAGTACATTATTCTTCTACAAAAAGTTTAACAAAAACTGTTCACAAAAAAGTGTCACATGAATGCGGGTGATACCCACATATCGAGGCGAGACGTGGCCACATTACGTGCTGATCTCGATAACATAACGTCGTGTAGGCACAAGAGTAGATAGCCAATGGAGTCCGAACATATTACAAGCGAGCTTTGCGTAGTACTAGTACATAATAGGAATATAATTAAAGCAAGACTATGCCATGTGTGAGTGTCTTCTTACTGACAAGTTCCCTGAAATATATTAGAGTAAAACAAGAACTAATAACACATTGATATATTTATATCAGCGCATTCTATACATGTCATATTATCTAATAGCTAGTTTGGTAGTTTAAACGTCATCATTTGCAAAAATACAATTCTATTTTTAGTATGATATGTTTGGATTTAGTTCAAGTCCTGTGCGAATTTCATCAAATTGGAACCTGGAAACTGGCATCTTGCTCGAAGCATACTAAATATGAGTATGAAATTGACAAAGACTATCCTCACGTATATATCAAACGTTACGCATTCATTGCCGTTTCCATTTCGTTTTGTATTTGCATTCCGCGACTGTATGAAGTTATGTCTCCGTCATATTATATACTCATGCCTCGTTCAGGTAGGCAGGTGCCACAAACAGCAGATGTTTGAATGTCGCATGAAAGCGATGTGATGCTTCCCATGATAATGTTTATTGATAAAATTGAGGAGTAAATTCAGTTTGATGTGGTACTTATGTTTTTAAAAGGTTGACGAGGGCAGCATGAGGGCAGGTTGTTTTTGTGTGATTATTAAGACATCATGTGAAGAACTTTTGAAATAAAGTTGACACTTACGTGATCTATCTCAATTGTAACCCCTCCTCAATAGAGCAATAGAAATAAAGATTAGTCTAGCACCGCTGCTTTAGTTAGGTAAGTATCATAGCTTGAATGCTCTAAGAGAGTCTCTCTGGGTGAAGTTGGACTCTCAGACAAGGCGCTTGGGACAAACGTTATGAAATTATTTCCTCATTTAACCTTATTACTATGTAGTCTAATGCTTGCATATTACCTAGCGTATGAATAACATTTATAGAAACCGGAATAATGTTGATAGCATAGAGTTGAATGATGGAACACCATTGTCTGCTAATTCACACGGCAGACATAACAAAAAATATAGTTATTTCCATACTAACCTGGGAATTGAAGCAAAAACATGGATTGTATCATCGTGAACTCGTTGTATAACACATTTATCAGAAGCTCATTATTTTATTATGCGAAGCCCACTCGCTAGTCAAATTAATTTTCTTGGTCTTATTCACTGGATTGTTGATCTATTCAAATGTTATTTACTTTGCAAATAATACAATGAATTCTGTATTTTATATAATCATCATCTGGCCTAACCAGCTCGGCCGGTTCAGTTTCTATTCCAACTGGATTTACTTCTAAATATTTTGTAATATCTATAAAATTATAAAAGCCAATCTATTATTTACAGTTTCCATTTTTCCAACAGGAGGAATGGGCCAAAATCTCCGAAATAATGGCGTCGTTCGGAAGCAAGCTCGTGAGGGAGTCAGTCTTCGTGTCAGAACTTGAGCAGGAGTTCACTTCGAGACTTGGGTTGAGCTGTTCCGAATCCAGCTTGAGTCCATCTGTGGCTTCTAATCTTGGACTGTGGCTGTCTGGCATGGGACTGCATGACTATGAGACCTTGTTCTTGGAAAGTGGATTTGATGATATCGATTTTGTTGTGAGTATACTTTCTGTTGATTTGTTATTAATAGATAATCTGACATCAAATAAGTGAAAAACAAGCCACAATTTAAAATTATAAAAAATGCTATTCATGTGTTTAAAATAAATTAAATGTATTAAGTACCTATGGACCTAAAATTAATCATTATATTTATCACAAAGTAACATTTACTTAAGTTTTCACTAATTGTAATAATTATCAATTGATTTTCGAACAAGTAACGCTGAAACCCAAAAACCCATTTTTAACAATCAACTAACAATAATCATTTGTTCCAGAACGGTATCATAGACGAAAATGACCTCCGAGAGATGGGCATAGAAGAGAACGATAGACAAAAAATACTAGAATCAGCTAAACAATTACCTCTTAAAATAACTGAAATAAGCAATAATCATAACAATAACAATATAAGTAAAAGCCAAAACGAATCTGTAGAAGAATGGCTAAGACATATAAACTTAGAGATTTATAGCGATACTTTTAGGAAACATTTGTATGTAGATATGGATAGAGTGAGAAGAATTTGGGAAGTAGAACTGACTGCTGTACTGGAGATTCAGAAGGCTGGACATAGGAAAAGGATCCTGGCTTCGGTATCGGGACAGCACAATGGACCTGCTAATCATATGGAAGATATTAATGCTGATCTCAATACTTTGGTAAGTCATATTTCTTTTGTAACACTGTTGAATTTCCATCTTAAGATAGACCTATTGTAATCAGAGAAGTTGGTCTATGACTATAACGCCGCGCATTTTAAATAGGTGACAATTCAAACAGTTGTTGTATCGAGTGATAATGCATATGACAATTATATCAACAGGAATATTCCTTGCAAAAAAATTCACCCCATGGAAAGATACAAAGAACAATAGGATGATGTTAACATAATTACTACTTTACGGATTATTTCATGCTAATAAAGCAATTACTCATTGATTTCTGAGAAAGCTCTTTGCATGTCTCGTATATGTCTGTTTTATAGTAGTGGCGTGTCGCATTGAACGAATCCTCATCACTCATACATGATTGCTGCATTGTTTTGTTAATGTCTACATTATTATTTCCTCCAAAAACAACTAATTTGTATATTTCAACATGATAGTTTTTATATTGAAACCAGATTTCGTTTAATAATAGAATCATGTCGTGACCAATGACAATTACCTTGCGGAAACCCGTCGTCGCGACGATGGGTATCGATGCCTCGATAGCGCACACCCAGCGCATACAGATATCAAGCAATGTATTTGTCCAATAACGTATTAATTAACACAATTTAACAATCATTAAGGCCGTGAATTCCGGTCAAGACCGAAGAATCATTTGGATTAAAGTGCAAACAAAGCCAACAGGCACATTAAACGATGTCAAAGATGATAATGTATAGTTAATAAATGTTCATGGGTGCCACGAATGTCGGTGTCAACACCATGCATATTAATGCTTGGTTTCCCATACACCATGATTGATCAACAAGAGAAAGCGATTACCAAACTGATATAGGTAGTAAAATTGTGCTATAAAGTGTTGTAAAAATATCATGTAACAGATTTTGGAGACGGGCAGTTGACGAATTCTAAGTGGATTTATAGATTGACTTGGAAGACGAAATGAGGGCAACGGCTTGGGCGTGATATATTTTAATTATGTAGCGAGAAAGTGAGCTGATTTTGATGAATGGGATGTGATGAAAGTAAAAGTGCCAGGTGGAACAATTAAAGCTGTGGAGAATTGTTTTATTATAGATTGAAAGTGTTGGTTTGTTACTGGAGCTTGTTGTTTTATTACAATTAATATTAAATTGAGTGCTACAGTTAATATTAAAACTAATCTTGATAATCAGTTTTATAATGGAGCTTCATTTCAAAATTGATTGATATGAATTTCAGAGAATGTATGCCAGTTGACTGGACCCATCTATAAAAAAAAAACCAACGTCCGAAACCTATTCACCCAATCACAGATAAGACCCTTTCTCACTTTACGATACAGTCCTCAAGAAACAGACACCAACTAATACCAATAAATCAAACACGAATGCCCCAGGATGGTTCAATCTGAGCAATGAAGTGAGCAATTCGCTCAATCAAAAAGCTTGTAAAAAGGATATCCTTGCAGCAAAGCGACAATTGTGGACGACAGTGGGCGTTGCTATGATATCGGATTGGATGAAATCGGTGAAGCGATTGATAGCAATCGAAAGGGTGCGAGATATGTTCTGTGATACTGCATCTACTGATGTATCTCTAATTGGACTATAGTAAGATATAACTATAGTAAATTATATCCTACTAAAACTATTAATCGGTCTTTTTATTTAGTAATGATGATATTAACTTCTAGCATGTTTTCGAAAAGTTCATAGCTTACGATTAGTAAAAGCAACAAGAAATCGTTAGTAGTGAACACGTTAAAGATGATTGTAAAAGTGATAAATGAGGATTTGTAAAACAAGAATTAATAACTGAACCTAATAGTTGAGTCGGAATCAAACCCTAGTAAATTAAAATTCAAGCAAGTGAGTAAGGTTTAAACTCGTTTATATCCCAAATTGTTATTGAGTAAGCCTTAATACACACGGTAGGCAGGTGCATACTCATTGTGCGGTGATTGCCAATTTATTTCGCGAGGATATCCTTTGCCTTAACTGGTTTAATATTATATTATGGTTACCACCTGCCGTACTCAGCGTTATTGCTTTCCGATCATGTGTTTTGCACTTATTGGGATTTTTATTGGATAAGGCATCTGAGTTGTTTTACGTTAAATGCGGAAGCATATTAAGCTCTTTAGAATCGTAGTTTAATGTCAAGTGGCAGACTTACTTATTTGCCCTGCCCTGTAGTGCCATATTATGTAAAAGTAAGTTTATGGTAACGCCTTCTTTTCATGGTAAAACACTTTCAAAATGTTTGAACGATAGGAAGATGTCTCTGAAAAATAACGTGGATCAATTATGATATGTGGTATCTCCAAAAGTGCTTGTACTCGTAGTAATATAAGTAATTAATACTGAGTAATGTAATTATCATAATTATATTTCTGGTGACTTCGAGACTCAAGCTGCATCCTCAATAAGATTTTTAGAAAAGACATCGCTAATTTAACTGACACAAAACAAAATAAAATTCAACAGTGCCATTATCCCCGACTGCATTCAAACGTGTCAGCATCAATAAAATCCAAATTCATTTGAACATTCCTCCTTACTTCATCATGACACCTGTGAGGGCGTTGCCTGGCTACCCCCCTGTAGCACGTGCGTGATTATAATTAGCAGGCAGATGAGCAATTTAACTAGGATTAGCAGCTTTAATCTCGTCACATGTAAGTAACGAGAGATGAGGCGGTGAGATGAGTTTTAAATAATGTGTTGGCGTTAAGTCTTTAGAGATTTGTCGTGTTTATTGGTGCATACGAGTATGTATTATTGGAACTAAATTGTGTTTCGAGATCATGGTAGGTATTGGATTTTTTTGTAAGAGCCCGGTGTTTGAAAGTTGGCGGTGTGATACCCCCGTGCCTCGGAAAGTATGTTAAGCCGTTGGTCCTGCGCCTAGTCTCTCTCCGGTCGTGTCGGATTGCCGTCCCATCGGACTATGAAAGTGAGGGCAGAAAGAGAGAGTGCACCTGTGTCTGCGCACACACTTGTGTGCACTATAACATCTCCCGCGCAGAAGGCTTGTCTCCGTTGAGATTGGCCGGCATGGCCGAAACGCGGTCTGGATATTGGATGATAATTATGCGATTTCGTTTTCTAGAAGTCCATTTAATTTGATATCAAATTCCGCCTTCTTTTAGCTACAACTACCGAATCTACTAGGTACTTACTAAACCGCCCGCTATCATCATCAGATGTTAATTGTACGAGTCTATTTTAGCAGCATATTTAAAGCTTTGATCTTGATCCAGCAATAAGTTCTTTCAATAAAAAAATTCAATTGTTTGTGGAAAAATCTGAGTTAGCGCGTTTTCGCTCTATAATTCTATAGTACAACTAAATGATGATGACCAAAAATCTTGATATCATCTTATTTATCCTTCTAGGGATGAAACAAACAATCCTATTACCACATAACAATAAAAACTAACCTTCACAACAAAAACGTTAAATAATATCACAATCTAGACTAAAGACCATCTAACCTAAGCGTATAGACCAGTGTTAGACTATTTAACATAAGTATTTGGCACATAGGTACTAAAGTCGCATAGTATTAGGTTCTCAGCTAGTTTAGGATTCGTGCACGTTTTGCGTAGAATTTTAATGTTAAACATGGTTATTTGGAGCAGTTGTTACGTTTTTTGTTCTTTTTTACGAAAACAAATGCTTTACGCATCTCCAAAAAAAAGTTTCCTCTTGAATTCAGATTTGTTTTATATAGGATGAGTTTTTGTGATTGAAGTTCGGAGAAAGGACCTAAACTTATAAGAGACGGAAATAGTCATAGTTTTACCTTGTTTTATTTCAAAAGTCAGCCTGTATAATTTTGTGTAGGTATCTTTGTAAGCATCGACATTTATTTTCGTGTCTCACCAACATTGTTAGACTAGACGTAACATTACCAACCCATTGAAAAGCTTAATTAAAAAATAACATACTAATTTCACATCCTCTCATCTGACCATACATGCACAACATCCCATTCATTCGCAAGCGACGCTAATTCAGCCTACATGTACCTTCGCATATTGCTGGCTTTTTTTTAATTTCACACGTCGGCTACCCTGTATAGGTAATTAGTGCTCAATTCGTCGTCTATTCAGCTTGCATTGACTGAGAGTGCCCCACTCGGAGGGAGTAAGCGCAACACGCGCGCCCTTACTATACGGTTGAGTTGGAAATGGTTTTTTAGGATGGATTTTTGATTTGGATTAAGGTTTTTTATATTTATTAGAGATTAAATCTACCTAGACTTATACCAGCTATGTTGGGGTCGGCTTCCAGCTAACCGCATGCAGCTGAATACCAGTATTTATATATATATTAAATTTATATATATTAAATGGAGCTACTGCCTATCTGACCTCCACAACCCAGTTACTGGGTAAAACGATACTCCTTGGTAAGACGTTGTCAGACTTTTGGATTTCTGAAGACCAAGAGAGAGAGAGAGATCCAAGAATGACAGCCAGGATTAACAGCTTAACGTGCTTTCCAAGGCACGGAGAGGTCTCAGTATGTAAAGATGGTCACCCATTCACGGACTGACCGCGGCAACCGTAGCTTAACCTGATCGATCGACCCGTGGGGATGTTATTACTTAATTGTTTTATGAATTACTAGCGTTCGTTTGAAGCTTGATTTGTGGAACGATCAGGGGTACTCAACATTTTTCTGATTTGGGTAATAAATTCACCAAGGCATGGAGAATTAAATTTCTGTTCTTTTATCAGCCGAAATGCACTCAGATTTTTTTTTATTTCTTCCGTGTCTTGCATAGTCTTGCAATCGCTTGAGCTTCCATATGTCGTTATTAGTGGTTACCTAAATATTGTTGCCGTAATGACTACTAATTCAATTTGAATATAGCAAACATACTTTCAATTACACGGCATTTACTTTTGCCACCCAAATAACCTCCAGACACTACTCGCCCACTTTTCCGGTCAATTAACTTGGAAAAACTCTTATTTCTCAATGTCAAAATAAAAACAGGAGGCATTTTTTCCATATCTAATCTTGTTTTGTATATATATATATCTATAAATTTGATTCGATACGGTTCGCTTGGTCTTATAATAATGATTGATAAAGATAATCTGATAGGATTAATAGAAAAATTACAATACTTTGTGAGTCATATTGTTTTAATAATCAGGTGATCTAATATTGATTATAGCAGAACTTTGAGGAAATCTTATAGCATGGTAGGTAGCACGTTCTACCTGTATGATGATGCCATTATAATCGCCAATCCTCCTTAGATAGTTTTTCCTAGAATTCTATACTATTTAAGAGCTCTTTGTTTATACAATCCTTCTGAAAACAAATGAATAACGTTTTAACTTTTAACACCAAATCAAATCTATTTTTGAAATACAATTTCGTTTCCAAGATGTTATATAAACTCTATGCGAGCAAAGCCACTGGTGGTCCACAAGTTGCTCTAATAAAGTAGTTACAATATTTTACTACTACACAAACTAGACCAAATATTAACGTAAACTTTATCTTGCAACTTCGCAAACCAGTCTTTAAAGTAATAGTACCGAAACCCGGCGTAAGAAATTTCGAGGATTAGAAAGAGACTGATAAACAGATATGAGAGAAAGAGATCATGCTCAAGAAAACCTCAAACTCGAATGTGCCGCAGTGTTTACGTCCGGGGTATAGTATTTTTATCTCCCGAAGCGACGCGCGCTTTACTTGTGGTTACTAAGTGTACAAACACGCTGTGAATGTGTGTGTAACCGCAGGAGCTCGGGGTTCCGACCGAGACTGGCGAAGTCGGAAGTGTATATGTGTGTGCGCGTTAGTTTTGTGCTGACGCTACTCGTCTTCACGCACACATGCACAGCGTGTTTGGTCACTTGGTTACCACAAGCAAAGCCCGCGTTGCTTCTTGAGATAAAAATACTGTACTATAGCAACCACAGGTCCATATTATGCCGTTCTATTCAAGTTTATTCTAACGAAACAGCCCTTACATTCCCACCTGTAGTTTTTCACCAATGACATCATGAAATCAGACGATTCAATTATTTACTTGTTACCTTTCATTGCCTTCATTAAAATTTTACGCCTGCTGGCGATGTTTTTAATTTTCCCCGTCGCATTTTGTTTTGCACCTCTGAAGTGTGAATCTGTGTATGAGTGTCACTTTACGTTTTATTTTGTATTGTGCTTTGTTGCCATTTTTTTATTTAATTAGTGTTTTTGAGGGGAGGTTCGTGTATGTGTTTTTGGTGAAGGCTTTTTTTAGAGCAGAATCTTTTTAGATGAAAAATAAAAAGGGAAAAATATTTAGAAAACTTTAAACGAACTTAACGTGTTTATATAAAAGCTTACGAATAGAAACGACGATAAAACGAAAACATTTCTTGAAACCTTATAGATCCCAAAATCTAGACTTTACAAATTATTAATAACAACTAATTCCTTCTAGAAGAGCAACATAAAGCAGCTGAAAGAAGAAATCAAAGAGAAGTTACCACCTTCAGAAAACCTCAAACCGGTTCCACCTCCCGTGGTCCCTACTCTAGCGCCCCCAGGTGGAGAAACCTTGAAGCGCAGCAAAAAGAACAGGCCTGCTCCTCAACCCCCCAGACCCTCGGACTTGGAGATCAGGGCACCCTCGGAACTGCTGGTTGGAGTACCAGGGGCGCTGAAGACTCAGTGGAAGCATCAACCGTTTGTGTTGGTTACTGGGGCTGTGACTTATGTAGCTAATGTAAGTTTTTTAGAATTGTATGCTGCGTTTTGTTTTACCAGAGATAATCTTTAGTAACTTCATATTATGTTTGTAGGTGATCAAAGAAATTGTGAAATTGTGTAAAGATTTGAACTCAATGTCTAAAATCATTGCATTCTTGACAAGAATGCAATGATTTTGATTAATTAATCTACATTTGATTCCTTCCATACATATTCTCATTCATATTTTAATTAGTACCAAAAAATTGTGAGTTCATTCCATCTTTTTATCCAGTACCTAGGATCAACAGTGGTCAAAGAGCTCCGAGGCACGGAGTCAACGAAGAAATCGATACAAAAGCTGAAGAAGTGTACCAAAGAACCGAGGGACTCTCCTGACATTATCCTCTCCATCAGCTATAGAGGAGTCAAGTTCCTAAACACCATCACCAGGGTAAGTAATTTTTATATTGTGAATTGTTTTTTTTACATTGTTTTCACATATAGAAGCAACAAGAACAATGTACAATTTTGTTAATTTAAACGAGTGTCCTATGAATTTCTTGCCTGTTTTGGAACGGGCAACTAGCTCCGGCATTCTGACTAACTGACCGACTCTTTGAAATTCAAAATTGCCTGTAAACGGTTTATTTGAAATAAATGCTTTGATTTTGAAAAGGGGAACCAGCTACTAAAATTTTAACTTTAGACTGAAATTGATAGTCGCTACTTATCACGAGCTTTGACTTATATGGATGTACTAGCTTTTTCCCGCGGCTTCGCTCGCGTTTATTTAGACTTTGACTATCAATTGGGTTATAATTCAATCATGATTCGAAAGACACGTGGCGCCATCTATTATCATAAGAACGTTACTGTTGTTTTCCTCGGGAACAGTACCCTTTTTGCGGGATAAAAGGTACCCTATGTCCGTTTCTGTACCCCTAAAAACGTATATGCAAAATTTCATGATGATCGGTTCAGTGGTTTAGGCGTGAAAAGGTAACAAACAAACAAACAAACTTACTTTCGCATTTATAATATTAAGTTGGGAAGTTGGGATTAGGATTAGGATGTTCTCGTCGCTATCTTGCACCTTTAGTTTGACAGTTGTGCGAAAGAAACAGGAATAATGCTTAGCCAAAGTACGTGCTGAGTAACCTTTATCAATCTCGACTTAAGTATCTTTTTCATCTGTAAGTACTAGAAATATTTACCGTACCTAGTTTAAAAGATTTTATTACGTCCGTTATAAAACTTAAGCACGTTTATTATATTTTATTTAAGCAAGAGTAACTTCTGACAATAGCCAACTTGACCTTTTCATTTAGTCCGACATTTTCTTTTGACATTCTCCGAGAAGAAACAGTTAAAAATAAAAACATATTTAGTATCTTTTTTCTCAGTTACGTTGTTCCCAAGTTTGTAGTTTCAATCCTTGACGGGCAAACTTTGGAGACTGTTAGGGGTCTTTGAAGATCATCCAAGTGTAAGACGGCAAACATCCCGGGGTCGGTAACAAAGGACCTACGAAGACCCTGATTCTTGCCTGATTTTTAATTACGGTTCATTCCTCACACTTGATCGGACCGATGACCAATCTCTTTGTGTTTCTTAAAAAAAGGATTGTTTTTTTCTCTCTTCCCCTTTTTGTAAAATGATTTTTTATGTTAGAACTCTTCACGGTTAGTTAAGTGGGATAATTAGTGTTTTTTTTTCAACGTTATGCTTGCGAAGCACGGCTGTAATTTAATTTGGACTTGTTTTTTTACGTCAAAAATGAGTAAAATATTGTTTGGGACAGCATTCGTTAAAAAAACTCCGGCCTTTTGCGACGGGTATAAAATATTTTAAACGATAGTTTCACTGTACATTTTTAGGGACTTACAGTTCCAATTTGTAAATGCTTTTAATTAGAGTCCGTTACATAGCCTTTTCAATTAACATGATGTTTCAGATTTATTTTTTTAACTGCGTGTAGCTTCTGTTTTTTATACTAGAATATTCAACTGGAGAATAACTAAGGACTTTTATGTAACGTTATTTAATTCGACACCTATCTTAAATCTTATATTTATTGACATCTTTCTCTCTTAGGAGTTGGTCTGCGAGCACGAAATCCGCAACATCCATTGCGCGTGTCAGGATGCGGACGACCTCACCCACTTCGCGTACATTACCAAGGATCACACGAGCAGGAGCCACTACTGCCATGTCTTCAGAGTCGCTACTATGGTGAGCTGTTCGCTTGTTTGTCGATTTAAACTTGTTTCTTTTATGAGGGAAATATACAGTACAACTATTTTCTTAATGTCCCTCGAGTATCATCGCATTTCCGAATACAAACGAATGCTAATTTCCATGTCCATCAATTATTAAATTTATCGTGTACAATCATTTGAATTCAGAACTAAGTACTTTATTGTTGTTTTGTTTTGACGTAACAAACAATAAAGTACTTAGTTCTGAATTCAAATTATTACACACGATAAATCAATAATTGATGGACATGGCAATTAGCATTCGTTTGTATTCGGAAATGCGATGATTCCTGAGGGACATTAAGAAAATAGTTGTATTGTACGTATACACACATCAAAAGTATGTAGGGATCAAGCACGTTTTTGCTAGTTACTAAAATTCAGGTTTTTTAATTATATTTTTCGTAACTCCTATGGCTATTTTTTAGTAATTTTAGTAATGTATTCGTACCATGGCCTGCTCAATCGCGAGACTTGAAACTTATTGAGCACGTATGGAATATGCTTCAAAGAAGAGCTCTGCCAAATATAGATGCCGTACCCACACCAGACAATCTTTGTCGCCTGTTACAACGGACATGGGCGGCCATGCCGCAACGTGATTTGCATGAATTCATATTGCAATTGTGCTATACGCGTTAACGGCGGAAATACAGACTACTAATTGTTTATTTTACGCAATAAAAACCTTTAAGAACTTTAATTTTTATTTTTGATCACATTTTAATGTCAGGATTAACTAAGGTGAAAAATCCATCATAAGAAAAAATAACGAAAAATCTTTATCAATGCAAAAGCAGAGAGTACTTCGCCGATCTACACATACGAAAACATTTTATCTAAACAATCTAAATATATTTTTTTATTTAATTTCAATAGGACAATATTTCTTTTTTTTTTAAATATCTTGGTCTCGAGACACTTTTGATGCTTGTTGTTCGATAACCTGACATCAGACCCTTCACTTCAGGGAATGGTTCACTTGAATGATTGTAAATTTTTGTCACACATCGACTAAATTACACAGGAATTAACATCTGCTTATTTCATTTCATTTTAGATTTTTCACGCGAGTGACATATGTCGAATGCAACATTGTTGGATTGGTTTACTAATAAATTCATTTTCACTTTAACTCATTTCGGGTTCAGACTTGGAATGGAACATGCCGAATGAAAGACATAAATGAACAAAAACTGAAGCGTCTGTAAACAGCTTTAGAAATCGCGATAGGTTTTCCTTCAATGAGTTTTAGAGCAAATCTCTTAATATCATCATTGCATATTTCCTTAAACCCAATAAATATTCATGTTGAAATTATTCCTTTTCCAGGACCAAGCGACAGAAGTAATCTTAACACTAGGCGAGGCTTTTGAAGTAGCTTACCAAATGGCACTAAGAGAACAATCGAACAGGGTCAGAGTGACCCAATCCTTAGCCAAGACTCCGACCCACGATCCGATGACAACTTCAAACAAAGAGAAACCTAATGTTAACCACGGGCGATCACATTCCATTACTGAGATAAAGTTGAATGGACATCAACTGAAGATAGCACCGTTACCTGCTTCGCTGTCTAATGAAGACTTCCAAGCTCCTACCAGAAATACTGATGGCTCTAAAAGTCCTAGAACTCCACTCCTTAAAGCTCCTATAGCGTCAACCGAAGAATTGTGAAAGGTAATGTTAACTACGACTTAGATTCGTTACGATCAGTTTCCAGGTCTTAAGGTCCGGGTACACGCAGCGACTTGAATGCACAGTTTGTGCAAACAACATGTGGATTCCACACCAAAGTAAACCGTTTGCACGATATACCTTACATGCTTGCTTGATGGAGCGTGTAGCCGGGTAATCGAAGAAATGAAATTGATATAGTAATAGTCGAAGTAAATTTTGAAGTTTTTGATGTTGATTAATTTGGCTAAAATGTTCATGGAATTGTCTTCCCGGAAGATAAGCTTCCTATTATAATGGAAATATTAAATGTAATAAGCGAAAATATAAAAATAAATCTAAATGTCTTGTCTGTAATTGATTGTTTTGGAAAATGAGTCAGACATTTTGGATTTGTGTAAAAACCAAAAAGTATTGTAAGTGTCTGTTTATCTTTAGCATGTTTTATACTAACATTATTTCTTTGGAAATGCAGTTAATGAATAAAAAGAAGGAATGCTGAAAAATGTAGTTGGAAATAAAATTTTGCAATGTTTTAATGATATTACTCGAATTTTGAATCGATGTTTTAAAATAGGTTTGGATATTAGAGTTAATTTAGGGTTGGCACACATTATTGTTAAGTATAATAACAATAAGGTACTAAGTAATAAAAATTGCAAGGAAAATATTGTTGTGTTCATTTGGAATTGCTACAAGGGCGTTAATTTATTCTGTAAGGACAATTTGTATTTGCTAGTTTTTTTTAATATAAATATTGAGAATGAAATATTATTCTGCTTTAAAGTCATGAGCAGCTGAGTTGTAATGTGTGGCAACCTATATTGGACCAGCTTCAAAATTACCAAAACCCGCTGGTCCCAAACTATTATAATAAAGGGCTATTTGTATTTCAATTTCGACACTGCTTTTACGTACCATAACCTTATTTATATGAACTATTGTATAAAATAGTTAAATGAACAATTTTACTATTGAATAGTAAAATTCTAGGGGCTGTTATATTTATACATAGTAGGTTTTTATTGATTGTATATTTTTGTTTCTGTTAGTATTACGCGAATGTTAAAATTAGTGCAGCTGTGTAAATGTTTTGTCCAATAATGCGTTGCATTATACATTTTTGAATAGTATTTTTTTTCATGAAATTTTTGATGTTACAGTAAGCTTGTATTATTTCACGCGTTTTGGAAATTCATATTTGGATATTTGGGTAGGCCTAACTATATAATCTCGATTAGCATAGCCTTGCGTTACCATTTTCGGTGTCGTATATTGTAATTGTAAATAGTTTTAACGTAAGGATTTCCATATATTATGAAGGTGGGTTGTTGATATTAACACAATCTTATGACGAGAGTAAAGCGAATACGCCTAAAATAACATATAGTACATAAAACATATCAAATGGATGTTACATGTTATTTAAAAGCCAATTTAGCTAGATCTCTACTATATATGATTTACGAAGCAAAGTTTTGTGATTCGCTTGCATGTAGAGGCCTATTTAAAATGGTCGGCAGTTTGTAATTTAAAAATTGAGCTTCCGATGTTAATTTTGCAACTAGTTTTATCAAGTTAAAGTACATACAATAATTGTGTCTCAAAATGACGAAAAAAAAGGTTGGGAAGAATGATTTTCATGTTTTCTTCAATTAAAGCAACTGTTTGCTCAAGCCAGTGGCGTTTTGCAATTGTTTTTAAATAAATATTCGCTAATTTAAAATTTATTAAATGTATTCTTTTTTGTTCTTGTACGACGTTGTACTCGTTGAATTTATGACGTCATAATGTAGTATTTTGACACGTTACTACAATACAACGTCTTTTTCGCAGTTTTATACTACAATGTGACGTCAAATTCTTGACGCCTTGAAGTCTGATTATTTGATTTGAGATTTGTGTAATCCATGTGATAAAAAAGTAAAAAATATTCAAATTATTTTTGTTTCTTTCATTTATTATCTTCCTTCTGCTTTTTAATTATTTGTATGTATATGTGACACGGCTTTTATAAATGTTAAAGATGAAGTTATATTGTCATATAGCTAGATATATCTATCGATGTTCGGTTTAATAATGTAGATTATATCAATATTTATATAATAATATAGTATAATAGTATATAATATAGCGATATAAAATGTGCCAAAATGCAATACTACAGGTAATAACGCCAATATACAAACCCCATGATATTTTCCCGAGAAATCGAAATTGCTCATTAGTAACATCAATTTTTGTATAACATTTTCTTGTTTAACATTTTTATTACAATTACCGTCCTTTTTAATTAAAATGATTAGTAAAAAATACCATTAGCTCATGTAGTTTTTTTACTGACTTACTTTGAAATAATTTTTTAAAATACTTGCGTAAGGATTTATATTTTGACGTATTTTTTTTTAAATTTATCTCAATGAAATAATTGTTACCATCATAAAAATATACAGGGTGGCATGGACATCGACGTGCAAACTATTACCATGGCTTCAGTACATGATTCTGAATCCCCCTGCATTGACATAGTTCGTAGGTTATTAAAAATAAATATATGCTGTTCCATATATTTTGACCGCGCAGGTATTGCACTTTTCTATGAAACAGCAGATTTTTGTTTTGATAACCGACGAAAATCTCTACGCTAGGGGGACTAGAATCATGAGCTGAATTCATGGTTACAATTAGTGCGTCGATGTCCCTGCCACACTGTAATGTGGGCAAGACGAATAATGTGGCACTACTGAAATAAGGCCGAAACAATGAAATAGGGCCGAAACAAATTAATTTAAATGACCTCAATTTAATAAATGAACCACGCAACAAGTTAGCTAAATATAGTTTAAAATATCACTGGATGTATACCAAAGAGTTATAATATAAAATATGATATACTAGTGAAATAGATCGCAACTCAGTAATTTAAATACATTATATATTATAAGTACCTGTATCGTTAAATCATACTGAGAATATATAAAATAATCACTGCCGCCGAAACGAAAGGTTTTCACAATAACATAGAGCTTCTAGAAACTTTTTATAAATTTATATGTTCTTCAATGTACATACGACTTGGCTTAGATCCAGTTTCAGTTAACTCAAACACGTGTTCATTTAATTCAAGAGCTCTTTTAAATGAAGTCAAATAAACGCTTTCTGAAATACCTAGCTATATCTATGTATGGTAGAAAGTTATTGGTTGTGTACTATTATTTATTTAAATGTAGTATTACGAAAATATATTGTAGTTCAGAACATTCGAATACTGTTGTAAATACCTATCTAATGATATTATATTCAAAACTCAATAAACAGTGAAATATATTTGGCTTGTTATTTACTTGCTTTACCAGATACTTATTTGTGTAGAGCTTCCGCTTTTTATAATGAGGAAAGAAAGTGTTGGCCTTAAATGAAGTGCCCATCACCGAGGGCAGCATGCATTGAGTTCTGCCACTTCGTATCTACTCTTAAGGCCTGAGCAGACGATGGACAATTTAGAATCGTATGGACATTCTGGGAGTCTATTTGTCCTACGTGTGCGTTATTGCATAGATTTCCATCCGTTCTATCGTCGCGGACAATTTGTCCGCGGTCAAATTGTCTATCGTCTGCTCAGGCGAACACAGCTCGCTGCCGCTTGCGGCCTTTATTCATAGCAATCTACAACACCATCATGATTGACAAGAGAACTGATGATCTTAGGCTGTCCCATCGCCGATTAACCAGAAACAAGTAGAGCTAGTAACTAAAAGCGAGTTGGCGAATAACGAGCAGCGCGTGCGCAGCGATGACGAGTTATTACATGCTGCACACGTAGCATGACCACCATAGGACAAGGTTTTGTCAACGGAAGAATAGACAAAATGACAAATTTCTAAATAATTTGTTCTACATTCTGTCATTTTGTCTATTATTCCGTCGACAAAACCCGTGTCTATGGTGGTCATGCTACGCATGCTGGTATGCGTATGTACCAAGCGAGCGTTCTGAAAATCGTTGACAACTAGTCGCATCCACCTTGTCTGTAAGACAGGTGCCTTAGTGTATTCTATACACCCAGGTAAAGCCCAACCAACATAGTTATAAGAAAGCACACGTAACACAAGAATCAACTGTTAGAGACTACGATATTTGCAGATATTGCACACTTGGTAAACAATGTCGTAGCATCAAAAGAGCCTCCACAACTGATTACGCGTCAATTCATCGACAGATTTGTACCTACATCCGGCGTATTATAGGAAGGCAGCCAGCCCCACTTCCCACCTTGCTTATAACATAACATAACATAACATCACATCTGTGATCCCCGAAGGGTTAGGCAGAGGTGTAACTATAGTACACCCACATTTCGCCAGTTATGTTTAAATCCCATGTAACAGGGGGCGAGTCTATTGTCATCAACCGAGCACAAATCCAGATGCTGGGCTCCTTCTAAGAATTCTTGACAGAAAACCCAATAACACTTTGCCCGACCTGAGATTCGAACCGAGGACCTCATGCTCAGCAGTAGATCTTGCACTAGAGAATTACTCGAAACTACGAAATGCTATTCTTAATATTAATAGTAGGTACCTTTATAGGATATTATTGCCTCAAGCCAATTTCAATGCATGTTGATGGATTAGCACTTCGACTGATTGATTTGCAGACAGGTACTTAGGTACACATTCAGATAGGTAGAGCTAATAATATTGGAAATGGACTAATGTGAGTAGGTACCTAAGTGTACGATACTTACTCACGTATCATATTTATTTATGTTAAGGGGATGAAGTAAGCACTTTGGAATATGCTGTTTATTTTTAAATCAAAGGTCATTTTGCAGAATCAGCACTCTTCGAACGTCAAAAATACATAAGACAGTCCCCCAAAACGCCCATCCTTCATCACTTCGTTCGTAGTGCTTTTGCTGGCAATGGGGAATTGCTTGTAAATATACTAAAATAAACCTCAAAAACGACAAAAACGTACAAATAGCGAATCATGAATCATCCAAACATGCTGGCAGTACCTGATGAACACCCAAACAGTCGCTAGGAGATTAAATAGAAAGAATAAACGGAGCAGTCACTGGACGGCTTCCGTAAAAACCCTATATATATATATATAATATTAAAACTATTGCTGAATATTTGCAAGAATGACAAATAGTAATAAAAGAATACTCGTAAGTAAAAAAATTGCTTGTAAATATGAATTTGATTCACAATTATGAGCAGCCAAACTCAAAGCAATATTATATAAAGCAGATGAGTAAAATTGGGTACTGTACCCTACTTAAATAGGCACCTACCTACTGCAAAAGACAGACTATCATCTATCTGTGACAAATCCAATCTACAACCTTTTCCCTAATTCCTACTCCCTATTAAAATAAGAAAATCCCTCTCCCTAAAATATTGTCCAGACGTTTCCACCAAATTTAAACAATTGCAATTACACATTCAAAACAAAACAAATCCTACCATAAACTGGGAAACAAAAAACAAAATCATAACTCATTCGCACAGTAAACGCAAAAAACAACGAGAAAATCCAATAATAAATTTCGCTCCCGTTAGAAGCGACTATAAAAAACGGCTAATTATTTTTGCGCCATTAGCTTAGCCGAAAAAAGGTTGAATTTTAAGCGTCATTTATTAATCTTGGTTTGGCACGGTTCGGTACGGTCGATTAGTCGTGAGGGATGGATCGATCCGGTCCGCAACCGGTACGTGGCCGGACACTTTAGATCAAAGATAAATAGCCAGGTTGTGTATAATAGTGCTTCGTCATTGTGTAAGGCTTTGCTAAATGAACGGGTGAAAGAAGAGTGTTTTGGTTTTTGAAAAATGGACGGATATTTTTTAGTCGGACATGGAGATTAAGCGGATTTACAGTGTTTGTATTCCATTACATTGTATTCTATTTATTTGTGGTCCTGGTACATAATAATTCGCATTGGTCAAGAAGCTACGTTCTTCTCTACTAGAGGATCTTAGAGGAAATCCCTTTCATTGAAAGACTAGCATGCCAAACGAAATAAAGAAGGTGTTTTGAATTACCTACTAATAAAATAGCTTACCTACTAATGATATTATTGTTAAGAAATATACGTAAAACATTTAACCAAGAACCAACGGAAATAAACATCAATGTTGCTTAAGGCTCACTAAAACAGGCGCGACACGCGACGCGAATCGCACGCGACACAATGGCGCGGCGCTTTTGTGTCGCGTGCGATTCTCGTCGCGTGCAAATAGTTGAAGGAGTCTTTAGCATACCACTACATACACCTCTTCAGTTTTTCAGGTTATCAGATCGAAAACAATGATATCCACTTATTATTCAAATAACTCTGGTAAAACAGTCTTCACTGAGCACAAGCCTTTACAATGATTAGTACGGGAGCTAATGAGGCGTAATATCGACGTTCACAATCTCACGCCAGCAAGTTAATTTAAGGATTATTCGAGGATTCTTAGCTGTTTGTTACAAAATTCATGTTTTCGTAGGTTTCTTCTTTGGGAAGCTGTGTTGTTTTACAAGTGTTCTTCAGGCTTGCATTTTATTAAGGCAACGTCATTCATTATAACTTTTGGGTCTGGATTTGCTTATGAATTTGAATTTTCTAACTTTTCCTGTAGCAAAAAGTAACTTAATTTTGTTTCTTTTCACCTATTCTAATGATTCCTCTTTTTGTTTTGAATAAACAGATTTTTTCTTTCTGTGTACTTTTTTCACAACCATTTCAGATTTATTGCTGACATGTACCTGAATGTCAGTCCAGTCATTAATATATCCTAATGGCTATATTAAATTGACTATCAACTTGTGTACAAAACAGAAAACAGAATTACAACCATTCATCCGCATAATTTCTTTAATGGAAATACAATTGTTTACAACAGTAAAGGGCACTTAATATCATAATTTGTAACTACAATAGTTTGCAGCCCGAGGGGGTGAAATAGAGACGTCCTCGAGATGAGTGGAACATTTGTTACTAAATATTATACACTTAAGTACTTAAACAAATGTTGTAGTTTTATTGAAAGCATCTGCTAAAATAAACGATATTAATAACAGACTTGCAGAAGTTTTTATGGAATTAATCACAGAATGTACTACAATAAAAACATGGGAGACAATATTCTGCGTACCTACCTAATACTTGCAATTTTGGGGAGCATTTCGACGCTAGGTAACAATTGAATATTCACTGCTCTGTTCGTAAGTTAAGTTCTGGCTAACACAATTTATTTTGCCATCTAAACGCTAAATTGAAGAAGTAAAGTCATTTTATAACGAGAAGCCTTATTTCAATATGCAATGCAAAACTTTATTTCATGCCAACCCGCTATAGATTTTAAGCATGCTGCACCAAACAATAAAATCCATCCCACTAACCACACAAATCCAAAATTTCAACTTTCCAATTCGAAAAACCTTCAAACCCGACCTCAATCTTGTGAAATTTAACATCAATTTTAAACCGACTAACCTAGCCGTTGGTCGCGCGGTAAATTTCTCATCAGTCTGCCGTGATCGGTAGCTCGCATGATCAGCTGATCGTTCGGAGACCAATATGGCGTCGTAATTGCGCTGCAGATGGGTTAGTAAGCGACGATGCAACGGGTAAAGGTGTTGAGGTAAGCACCGTGCTTGTTACGTCATATTTTAGGGGTGAAATATAATATGTTTGATGGAATATTTTGCTTCCGATTAAACTTCATGTTGGACTAAAAGTGGGGAAATTTGCACTTTACTTGTGTTTAATAAGATTTTTGTGTTGATTCGGTAGTTTGATGATACGTGGTTTGATACACCTACCTTCTGTAATCGAGGCCGATGTCACGAAAAAGGCTAGGAAATCTTACGTCTTTAATTATACAGAACTAAGATTTCTTGACCTTTTTTGTTTACTATGAGACTAGATAAGACAGATTAAGTAGCTGTAAAATGCAGTGCTCAGTATAAGAAAAGCAAGTATTCTGTCGTATAAATTTACGACTTCGATTGTTTTTCACCGTCTTGCCCTCTCAACCCACTAAGATTAAAATACCTTAAAGATTTTCAGAAACAAAAACTGGCAACAAACAAAGATTTCATTCGTATGACGTCGCGTCGCGAGTTGTGACTCTCACGTGGCGTCGAGTCGCGTTCCACTAATTGCGCACGCTCACTGCCTCACGTAATTAGCACGTAATTACTACGTAGCTACTGTCGACATGTTGGCATGGCTTAGAGGATTGACGGGTTAAGTTTTCAGCTTGAAAATTTACAATTTTCTGCGTCTTTTTTAAAATGTTTCGCTGAATAAGAGTAGCTTGTCCCGTTTCTTGACAACATCGAGGTCCAAAATCTCAAGTACCTAACTAATGTGGGTAAGATCGGAAGCAAAAGTTTTACAAACCTTGAGATCAATGAAATACCTTCGCTACGTTAATTGATTGATGCAGTTAAATGCTACACTAAACCCCAGGTTTACCAACACCCCCCTTTGATTTAAAAGTTATAAAAATTATATTAATTTTAGTTCTGACTTACGGAACTTTGTATTAACATTAGACATTGTACTCACCTTTTCGGAATAGCTACATTGTTATTTTATATTAACTACATAGACTAAACTTTGCCGTCTAATCTTCGAAAACCCTTCAAGAAAAGAACTCAAATAGGTATCTTCATAATCATTTATAACATAATAATAATTACGCCCCCAAACTGATGTACACCCTACGCTGTAAGCATCACGTATTGAGGTCGTATTAACGTAATTAAGTTTATTGCGGCACCATAGGGGGGTGAAAGGGGTTGAATGGGAGGGGATAAAAGCTCTTTGACTTTATATCTTGGAAATTGTATTACCTACTTAGGGTATCACAAATTACATTTATGTGTGAGGGATCTTTTTAATGATATGGTTTTTCGTTGAGTTTTTTAATAATTGTTTTGTGTGTCTGCCTTTTGTGTGGTGAAAGTGGTGTCTCAGTCACTTTTGTTAGCTATTTATATAAATGTTTAGGTATTTTTATGATATTTACATTATTTTTGAAATAACACAATATTGTACAAGGTGGGCCAAAAGAAGTCATCCGATGTTGTTTGGCTCTCTTTTTTTTCTAAATGAAAAACTTCGTTACTGTTTTTTGATTATGTTTATTTCAACTTTTAGAATTTTATTGGTCAAGTCGAGAAGATTATATCGGCCAAATGGGCGCCATTGCCATATGGGCTCGTTTTATGGCATTTTTCATCACTTCAGCGAGAACTTTGAAAGAAAAGAAAGAAAGAAAATACATTTATTCTCGCACTCGTGTCTAATGTTGTCCTTGAGGGCTTCCAGAGTCTCGGGCTTATTCACGTAAACACAGGACTTCAAAAAACCCCACAAAAAAACGTCTGGAACGTTTAAATCGGGCGATCTTGCGGGCCAGTGCAAATCGCCAAAACGAGAGATGAGGCGACCCGGGAACGCTGCCTTCAGAATATCGGTTGTGGCTCGCGCAGTGTGTGCCGTTGCTCCGTCCTGTTGGAACCACATGCCCCTCAGTCCTAATTCGTCCAATTGCGGCAGAAAAAACTCGGTCAACATGGCCCTATAGCGCGCACCGTCCTCTGTTGTCGTTTGGCCAGCGGCATTCTCGAAAAAAAAATACCCGATGACTCCTCCAGCGTGAACAGCGCACCATGCAGTCACTTTGAGCGGGTGTAATGGCTCCTCGTGCATCACTCGTGGATTTTCGGTGCCCCAGAAGCGATAGTTTTGCTTGTTCACGTACCCGCTGAGGTGGAAATGAGCCTCATCGCTCATTATGATTTTGGTCGAAAAATCGTCCACTTCTTACTAGAGATTGAGGATGGCTTGGGCGTAGGTTACGCGCGTTTGGCGGTCGGCAAGCAGCAGCTGATGCACGGACTGGACTTTGTACGGGAACATGCGCAGGTCTTTGACCAAAATTCTGCTGATGGCTAATTGCGTGGCACGGCGTTTGGTCGATGTTTCCGGCGACAGCTCGACATCCTCGGCAAAAACGGTGATATTCTCGGCAGAACGGGCGCTCCGAGGCCGGCCACTCTTGGCAACGTCTCGTGTGGTCCCATACTCTTCAAGGTTGGTGGCCAAACGGCGCAATGTTTGCGCAGTCGGTGTCGGACGGCCGGGGAATTGGCGACGGAATTCGAGCTGCGCCAACACCACAGACGAATTGTTACGCAAAAAAATAGACACGATTATTCCGCGTTCTTGGGGAGTGTATCGTTCCATGTCTTGGTCACTTGTATTCTGCATCTGTCTAGTCCACAAATGTCAAAACAGATTTGACGTTGGCGGCCATTTGTAAAAATGAGAGCATCTTCCAATAGAGTGATTTCTTTTGGCCCACCTTGTATTTGGTAAAATTAACAAGTTATTATTATTTTTTTAATGCTAAAATGGCGCCACCGGATATTAAGATGTCAACTGACTATTTGTGTCTGATAAAGTGGAGGGATTTTAAAATCTACGTGGTAGCGCCATTTTAGCAAGGCAGTAGGGGTTGAACTGCAAACTGTAAGGACCTTGTAATACCCATGCAACTACTGAGAATTGTAATAATATAATTTTATGTGTATTGCTACTTTTATTTCCCTTTTGCTCTCACTAGTCCTATAATTATATTTTCTATTCGTGTGGGAAAAGGATCATATTTTTTTTTGTGAGTAGGTAAAACAGAAAAATGGGGTGCAATTTTACTAAAGGTTGTGACAATTAAGTTTGAGCTTTCTATATTTCCGCCATAGTATTTACAAGACAACTGCTCCGAGGCATAGAGTACAACCCGAGAGTGCTGCAGCGGTTGCACTTGTACGTACCCGATCGTTATGTGTGGAGGCGACTGCCCCCGCCACTGCTGGTCGTACCATCAGCCAGGACTAACTTTCTGGCCAAAACCCCTCTGACTCGAGCAATTCGCACCATCAATTATATTCAGGCCGAAATTGATATATTTGCATGTCACTGGAGTGAATTCGCAAAAGTACTATTTTTTACACTAAGTTACAAACAATGATCTTTATGATCTAGTGTTGTATTTTGTGCTTTAATTTTAATATTTGTGTGTGTGACTTGGCTATCGCATTAGGTTAAGACCAGTAATGATAGTTTTAAGGCATTTAAATAAACAAATAAATAATAAATAAGATATTGGGAATAGGTAGGCAACGTAAAAAAATTCAATCATTGTGACGTTAAACTAATTTAACTAGTCGAAACTCAAATCAAAATACCTACATGTATGGAACTGTATTATATAACATGACATTCATAGATAATCCTACCTTAACATATTTGAGAAAAGGGTCTATATTGATGATGATAGTTCATAGGTCAAGCCAAATCAGTCAGTCAGAATTGCCACCGTACCTATCTACGTTATACTAAACTTCATTGGTTATAAGCCCTCTGTTGCATACAATACCAATATTATTAACAATAGGCCTGGCTATATAATAGATAGTGTTAGTGTATGTGGTATTCTATTCTATGTACCTACATTATACATAAGGTAACAGTTGTGAAGCTCCATGAATCGCGGCGTGTGCGTGAGAGCCGCACGTCCAGCCGATCTATTCTGTTCAAATCTCATCGTGAGAACATAAGTGAAGTGAGCCGTCATTCCATCTGACGCTAGGGATTGACACTAATGACAGCTAACTTTAAGCTCACTTCACCCATGTTATCACGGTGAGATTTTTACAGAATAGCGCTACTGATTTTCTTTTGTTTTCTTCCAAGATTATCTCGGTTTGGATACGAATCGACGTTCGTGGCTAAATAATATCGGTGACCATTCATACCAAGACTCCTCCGTGACTCGAAAAGCACGTTAAGCAGTTGGTCCCGGCTGTCATTAGTAGATCTTTGACAGTCGTCGCGGGTAGTCAAGCCCGAAAGTCTGACAACCAGTCTTACCGAGGGATATCGTGTTACCAAGTAACTGGGTTGTTGAGGTCAGATAAGCAGTCGCTTCATTTAAAATACTGGTATTCAGCTAAACCCGGTTAGACTGGAAGCTGACACCAACACAGTTGGGAAAAAGCTAGGTTATAGGAATCGACGTTACACTAATCGTATAAAGCGAGAAAAGACAAATAGAAAATTAAAGATAAAAAAATGTGTTTATTATCTTATCTAGATACATTTAAGTTGCCGGGGCTTCCCAGAAAGTAATCCGAAGATACTTGTGATGGGATAAACCTCGCTCTTCCTCGATTAGTTCAATTGTTTCGTTGTGCTAATTAGGTATAAGTTACACATTTTTTAATAAAACCAATAAAAATTAAAAACCAATAAAAACAAACCAAAAGAAAAAATAAAAACAAAAATGAAAATTAATTAAATTTTAACAAAAATAAAAAAGATGAATAGACTAAAGACGAAAATGAAGCAAAAGGAGTATGTAATGATCGTAGCAGGTGGAGTTTTGTAGTTTCTGCCCACACCCATGGGAAGACAGCATTTTATGTCCAGGCATGTCACTATCCATTCCAAAGTTGCCTGGAAGAGATCGCAGAAAGCGATAAGGCCGCTCATTGTGTATTTTGTAGTGTTTGATTTGTCTTTTTGTTATGTATTTCTGGTGTATAATAAAAAACATACAAATAAATAAGGAGGCGTGAGTTTATCTATATAGACTATAGACTTACCTAACTATTTACATAATAAACAACTTTATTTATTTATTTAAACTTCTCGCACATACAAAGTACTATACAACAATAACATACAAAGGCGGACTTAATTAATGCCTTAGGCATTCTCTATCAGCCAACTAAGGGTGGTGTAGAGATAAGACGGCAGGTGCTCTATTTAACAGGCGTTAATAATAATAAAAACCGGCCAAGTGCGAGTCGGACTCGCGCACCGAGGGTTTCCTACAAACCTGTAGGTATATAAGTAAAAGTTATGGTATTTTTATTGCTAAATGAAATCCATAAGATTACAATGTGGAAAGCTGGAGGAACATAAATTTAAGACCAAGGTCTCTTTATCGTTTCAGTAATCCTTTATTTTATATTAACGCATACCATTTATTTTATAATATAACTGACATACCTAGACTAGCCTTGCAGCAGCCTTGCAAAAGTTATTTTATCAAAGTTATTTATTTACAAAGTTTTTTAGTCACTATTCTGTAATCTGGTTCATAAATACTAATTAAGTATTAAATTTGAACCTTATTATGTGATGTAACAAAAAATTTAAGGTTTTCGGAATTTTCCCTTGATGTGTGCTATAAAACGTTGTTTCGTGCCAAATATCAAGATTCTAGGTCGACTGGAAGTATCCTTTAGGTTTTGATTCACTTGCGAGTAGTTGGAGTTTCAAAATATGCAGCTTAAATTGCTGTTTCTTTTGATTGCGTTGGCATAGAAGTTTGATTTTATTATAGCTTAAAGATATTATAGACCTGAGTATTTGATATGAATTTCAATATAGTACCACTACGCGTTCATGAGGAAAGGGGTGGTAAGTTTAAAATGATTAAAAATATTTTTATTGTATGATGTAACTAAAAACGTATGCTTTCGCAATTTTTCCTTTATCTGTTCTATAAGACGTTGCTTCGTACCAAATTTTAAGATTCTGAGTTCACGGGAAGTACCCTGTAGGTTTTGATTCCCTTGTGAGTGTCGAAAGTTTGCGGCATAAACGGCTGTATCTTTTGATTGCGTTGGCTTAGAAGTTTGATTTTTTCACAGCTCTAAGGGACAGTAGACTTGAGTATTTGATATGAATTTCAGCTTGATACCTCTACGCGTTCCTGAGCAAAAGGGTCTTGACAGACAGACGGACAACAAAGTGATCCTATAAGGGTTCCGTTTTTTCCTTTTGAGGTACGGAACCCTAAAAATTAAAAAGATAACATAATTAATTATAAATACAATAGGTATACAAGTACCTAAGTAGGTTATAAACTAATAATACACATACATACATATTTATAACTACATTATATATAATTATATACTATATATATACACAAAAGGGAAAGAGGTAATTGAGATGACTACGCTATTTATTTTGGAAATAACTCTGTAATTTTCGCAAAGTCAAAGTCAAATCATTTATTTCAAATAGGCACATAAAAGGCACTTTTGAACGTCAAAATTTACAAAAAAATTGAATTGATTCTAGTTGCCCCTTCCAAAAGGTAGTTTCGTATGGAGAAGAATGGGCAAGAAACTCCACCGTTACTCTTTTAAAATATTTTACAATATTATGTAAGTACACATTAATTATGTAATCATATGTGAAGACGATGCACCTAGAATAAAATTACTATACCACAATAGGTAAAATGAATTAAATATAATGCAAAGGCAGGTAAATTAATTATGTGATAGATACATGGTGCTCACATATTTACAAATATTGAAAAGTAGATGATGTTTCCAAAATTTTAACAAGTAATAATTTAGTGTGTGAGTTAAAGTAGTTAAGTACATAATGTAACAATCAATGTCATAAAAATTATAAATTATACAATTAAATTAGCAACCAGTTTGATTTTGTCTAGACTCTAGATTGTCCTATGGAGCAGGACCAGCATGTTTCCAAGCATTCTTATCTAGGATATAATCCTCTAATTTGTAATATGCTTGTTTACAAAGTGTACTTTTTATATGAGTTTTAAATTTTCTTTCATTTAATTGCAATCGCTTAAATGCATACCGACTGGTGGCCGTCCTGATATCAAGAGGAAGCGCATTCCAGAGAATTAACAAAATCAGAAGTATGAGAAGGACAGAGTAGGAGAAGATTTTTGGAAGAACTTTGTTTATTTTATTTTCATTTTACTAGTAGACTTTCAATTAAACATCTTTTATATAAAAACAAAAAGTGAAATAAAAACTTTAAAATCTTTCACTAATTCCGTTGACATTTCCTTAGTCTTCCTTATTAATATAGTAGTTTCGTATCCTTAATAGCAACGTCTAAATACTAACCACGGTGATCTCCAATTTCATTGCGGAGATCAGGCGTGCGTCGCTGTCTGAATTTTTACTACTCCTGGTGTGTTCCCAAGTCGACACTATAGATAAAAGCAATGCAACACTACGTTCCTTTTTTGCAGTCGTGTACAAAGTGAACCGCAAAAGAGGGTAGGATAAGAAATAGGTCTTCTAAATTGAGTCGTTCATTAATGGAACTGGTAGGTAGTTAAGCTGATGGTAAACAGTAAGTTCTGTGTTTTTGTGCAGATTTGGGCGAGCCGCACCGCGTTGCAGAAATCCTTGTAACATCTCTTTCATCTATTTTGTGTGAACCACCGGCACCACCGCATACTACAGGCGTCCCGCACCGCGCTTTACTGTATGAAAATGCATTGCGCTACGGCCCGACGCGGCTATAAAGTGTGCTTAGCTTATAAACGCAAAACTTTGAAGTCAGATCCGCCAAGAATGGACAAAGATATTTATACAAGTCCCAACACATATTCAGTAAATATTAAGAGTCTGATGTTACACTGAGCGGCGGGATCAGAATATAGAAATTCGCCTTCATCGTCATCATCATCATTTCAGCCAAAAGACGTCCACTGCTTGACATAGGCCTCCCCAAAGCGCCGCCACTTCGACCGGTTTTCACCATCAAAACACATCACGTCACAATCAAACCGCCAACTGTTACTGAACTCTTTCAACAGAGCCAAATTATTATTACCGATACTGCACCCTAATTCGTAACACACTATAATAATCTGAATCATTTTGAAGCCTATTGCTAATCTATAGCTTTATATGTTCGAAACATTTGTCTGCTCAACAACTTTACTAACGCAATGAATGTTGTTGAACTGTCAAAATGAAAACTATTCCTACTGTTAGTGTGTTACACAATTAACGATGATTTCCACCAAACGGTAGGAATGAAACTATTTGGCTAGGCGCAGAAACGGATAAGTTCGCAAGCGACGGTACGGAGCCGAAAGTATGCGTCGACATCCTGCCGGACGCGATCGGCTGTCGCCGCATCCGTTCGTATCCTTTCCAATCCGATGCAATGCGAGCCGTTTGGTGGAAATCATCCTTTACTCCGCTGGTTACTAAACTCGTCCATTGTTGCACCATACTACATTGTTAGTAATTCACAGGTGAATGCTTCTATTACAGAATGACTAGTTTATGCTTGCTATTACATTAGATATTGTGTAGTTTGAGTGGTAATTGCGAAAGCGAGGTTAACAATCAAATTGTTAATTCAATGTATGTATAGGAATTGCCTTATAATTTATTTTTTATTTTTTATTATTGTTCAATTTATCAACGAGATGAGTATGCAAAGCTATAGTCGACAGAGCATAGCGTACCTTCAACGTCACGCATTTTATTACTAACTAGCTGCTGCTTCGCCCGTGTGGAAGTCGGAAATTACCCTCCGTCAACATCGATCTAGCCGTTTCGGAGATTAGCCGGAACAAACAGACAGACAAAAATGAAAAAAAATGTATTTTATTGTAAGTACCATATATACTTTCATATGCATTTAGTAAAAAGCTGTTATTTTGACATTACAAACAGACACTTCAATTTTATTTATTTGTATGTTCAGATAAGATACATAGAATCAGAATCATGTGTAGGTAAACGATTTCAACAACAAAAAATCCTTATAACATAACTACATATTTTAAAAATCATTTCCGTGTTGAACACAGGCTTCAACATAGTCTTCATCTAACTTAAAAATATTAAGTAAGTAAGTTATAACTAGTTACTTATAAGTAAGTTTTTCCTCAGATTAATCAGGACTATACCGTACCTTAACATTTCCGCTCTATTGAAGTAAAAAAGCCAGGGATCTATCCTCACCACCACACAATGTGACCACTGTGCGCGGATTAAATTATATTTCTAAGCGAATATACCAAGATATTGTCCTCGCGGAAATTGTTTATGAGCCCACTGAAGCTTTGAACTTGGGACAGTAGGATAATGTTTGAGATTTAAATCATGTTTTATTTCTGAATAATGTTGACATTTAAATCATGTTTTATTTCTGTATAATGTTGAAATTTAAATCATGTTTTATTTCTGGATAATGTTGACATTTAACTGTTAATAATATTTTTACTAGCCCGCGATTTCGTCTGTGTGACCGAGCATAAAATTTATCCTATGACACTCGGCAATACTGTGGCTTCTCATTAGTAAAACAATTTTCGGAATTGGATCTACTGATCCAATTCCTGTGATCCTGTGACCTGTGATCGACGCACAGACTGTTAACATAGATTCAGTACATAATTCTAAAAGCCCCTTTTTTGGGTGGAAATCATCAAATGACTTCTCGCGCTCTGGGCGGAGCGGAAGGGCGTGTCAGACTCTTACTAACTAAAACCCATCCGTGTTCCTTCAATTGCCTGTGCGTCAGGGCCACGGTAACTCTTTCGAGCAATCAGCGACCCGGCAGGCATCGGCCCTATCGGACCCCGTCAATGGTGCTGACATCTCTTTGAGGCGAGCGTGAAACACGACGCGCCGTCGACCCGGGCCTGGTCCTTACCGGACGGCGAGCTGATTCTGAAAGCCTCTACGTTGAAATTTTTCGCCGGTTATATAAAAATATATTAGCTGTTCCATACATTTTGACAACGTAGGAATTGCACTTTCTTATGAAGCAGCCGATTTTTTTTATGATAACCCTTCGAAATATTTCTACGCTAGGGGTTTTAGAATCATGTGCTGAACTGATAGTTTCAGTTGCCCCTGCAACCCTGGTTAGATGAAAATAATGTTCATAGTATACGTAGTGTATGAGGAAAGGCTGTTTAAAAAGAAATGAGGTTCTAACTACGTGTGGACGGTTGGTTCGTTCACAATCGCTGCACGGTACGACGAATAGTATTTCCTCACGTGTTTCGGAATAGATTAGTGTATAGGTATATAAGTTGGATATAGAAAGCGGAATTACAAAATATATCTTTATTTGTTTAGAAAAGTATGTATAGCTTTTATGCTTGGAGATTTGTAATGATCAATAAACGATTAAATGGATGTCGATGTAATTTGTCACTCTGATAGGATGAAAATGAAATGAATGACGTGATTGTCCAGTGATTAAGGCGTCTCATACCTGAGGTTATGGGTTCGAAACTGGGCAAGTACCAATGTCACTTTTTCAAATTATATGTAGGTAGGTACCTACTTTCTAAGGTTATCACCAGAGATCGGATATTCGGATGGATATTCACCTAAAGTTCAGGAGTTGGCTAATATGGAATGCGCTTTTGTATCGAAAATATCTTAATTTTAACTAAAACACACCAACCCTACGTACACATATTTGCATCGGAGGTTAAACATACATTTTAAATAAATATGCATCTGAATATTTATGCATTCCAAGAACCACGGGGTGTTTTTTCATTTTTTTTATTTTTTATAAGTCACTTCCATACTATACACCAGACTAGTTTCGCATTACCGGTATTTCTGGCACCCTAGGATTTTTTTTTACAAAAAAAAAATATATTTTCGGAACTCGCTTTCATACTTTCATAGCTAAAAATTATCTTTAGGTAAACATGAATCCGAATATCCGATCTCTGGTTATCACTGACACCTGGCGCAGGAAAAACATCGTGTATAAGTCTGAAATCGCCAATCCGTCTTGAGGAAACGTGGTGGTCAATGCTCGTGCCTTCTCTGTTTGAGAAGAGGCCTTTGCCCGGCAGTGGGACAATGAGTGAGTGAAGGATGAAAATTAAACAATAGTTAGTAGGAGCCAAATAATTTTAATTCGTAGAAGTAAAGACACATCTACGGCTCCCGTAGACAGGCGCGACGCGACAGCACGACGTGACTCTTGTGGAACAATTTCCATGAAGTTTTTATAGATTTTTTTCTACTAGAGTCGCGTCGCGCTTGTTTGCCTGAGCCTTTACTCATCTGACAACTTCGTGAGATGATTATTTTTGTTGTACCTAATTTTTCCAGATCTATTAAAAATACTAGTTCATATGATATTCTGTACCTGCCTCCTGTTGCACAGACTAGAGTCGTGTATAAAATACAAAATAGATCAAACGGTGACTGCGACATTCTATTGTGAACAAAATTGTCACGTACGAAATATCTACGCTCCCTGCACTTTTATTAGCAGAGTAGGACTTTTATATCAAAGATTTTTTTGAATTTGCTACGATTCCATAGCCCACGCTCAAATGTAGGTGTAGTTGGGTATTTAAAAAGGCTAAAAATTAAGGGCTCGAATCTGTGTTTCTGATGACTAGGTCATACTTACAGTTTGATTTGTTTTATATCATCATGTTTGAATAGCAAATTCAAACATGATGATATAAAACAAATCAAATTCTATATTATTTTCAGTAGAAAGTAATGTAAGAACAACAGTCGTATATGTAGTTAGAATACATAAACCACAGACGGAAAGGTATGGACAGTAAGAATTGGATGGCTAAGTAAAAGTACTTTGAAGTCTCACATTAATAACTTGGCAGGGAACTTCTTGATCTCAGAAAACTTGGTTCTTCTAACTGCCTACAAAATACTGGAAAGTGTAATTTTGCATACAAATGTTTCTTCAGTATACGATGCGTCTTTTTACCCCATGATACACATACCGACATATACAAAGGTAGTAAGTAAATATAAAGGTAAGTGAAATGGCAAACGTGTGACATCGGCGCGTCTCGCCGCCGCGCGCCGAGGTGAAGTCGACTCGGCGCCTGTTACACGCCACAGAGCACACCCGCGATTTGATGTTGCGTGCATGTGTATAGAGCTGATAATATGGCAGACACTATATTAATATTGATTTATGAGATAAATCGTGTAAAGAAGGCAAAAGGCCCGTTCTTAAAATCTGTTATTTTATATAATATAGAAAGAAAGAAAGAAAGAAAAATAGTTTATTCTGCACAAACAAAACGCACCTAACAAATGAACGACATTAATTTAGAGACATACAAAATAGCCAAAAGCCTCGTATTCATGTTACAAAAGTTTCATAATTTTGTCTATTGCTTGATGCCAGAGACCAAAGACCATACACATTGCTCTGTGTTGCGACACTGGCAAATGACGAATATAATATATATTTTATATATACATAGGTATTTTATTAATACCATATACATTAGATAAATTCTTAAACTAAATTAACTATAGATACTTAATAATAAAAAATAAAAAAATCTGTTAAGTTAAAAGAAAGAAGTAGTCATCCCGCTTTACCTTTATTTCAAACGCATATTTACTGCATTAGTATTATTATTTTTTTACTTTGCCCCACACTAGGAATTTCTTCTGTATTGTGGGTGCGTTTACAAACATTCAAACTCACATACACAAACAGCCAGACTCTGACCAACTACTTGTAGGTCATACAAATATTTGTTCCGTGCAGGAATCGAACCCGCGACACGCAGAGTAGCAGTCAATGGCTTAACCACTGCGCCAACCGTGCCGCCATTTTGGGATAGCATTGGTTAAAATCACTCAGTTTTTTCACTACCATTTATTTGACAATAAAACAATTACCTATTAAAATTGCTGCTTCAATATTGAAGCAATGGAAATTCATAGATTAAAGTCTGAAAAGTTAAGAACGGGTGTTCCGTGCGTGTTCCCTAAGATGTTTTGTCAAGTAAAGCGTCATTGTGCTATAAACTTTTAGATCGCTGAAATCTACTGAAATTGTATTATATTACTGCACAGTAAAATAGATCAGTAGCCCAGTAGATTGGCTTGGAGGCAGCTCCAAATAGTTTCAGAACAGGTCTGCTAGTTGCCAGGTTTTGAAATGGTCAATGTGACTTCTAGCCTTTTTAATAGTTTTGTGAGAGTTGTGGCATACTTATAGGTTTAGCGGTATTAATTTCTGCAATATTTTCTAATATTTTAAAACGGGTGTCTTTACAATTTTATGCTAATTACTATGAAAGTAAAGATTTATGAAAAACAAGTTTTTTTAACTTACTGTTAGTAAGTAAGTTACTGGGTTTTGGCATGGGCTAGTCGAGGTATCATCAGCTCTATAAAATCTTGTATAAAACTCAGTAGATAGTGTTGGTCTCAGTAGCGTGTCAGTCCGGATCAGTTGAGCTACTTAACGCGCTCTCGAGATATGCTTTGTGTGACTGCTAAACTCGCTTCCGACATCCAGCATCTGAGAGAATAGCTTGTATGAAACTTCTCATGCCCCCAATGAGAATATGTTTTAGAACTTGATAAATAAATGCTTGACTGTTATGACAATAAGTCCGTCGTTATTGACTTCGAATCAAATCAAATGTATTTAGGCGATCACACAATTTCATAGGATAGCATTATTTATGATAAGTTTAATTTACAGTCATACATGTTCTTACTGAAAAGGTGTCTTCAGTGACTTTATTGTGCAATATAATTATGATTTAATGACACGATTGCATCTAGTTCCGTCTAGCCTAAATATTTATAATGATGTCATAAAAACATATTTTTGAGCGCTTACATTGCTGATGCTGGCTTAACCTTACGAAATAGATCAAAATAATGTACTACGAAATTGTATATCTTAAAAAAGGTCTACAGAAAAGTTCATGATGGTATATTATATCTATCTCCAAAGAATAACCCACAGTAACCATTTTTATCTTATACATAATTATTACTACAAAATTATGGGTTAATTACGAAGCTATTTTAAACAATACAGTATTAATCCTTCTTCAATTAAATACGTTAGATACGTTGTGCATTTAATGTAGATCAAAATTGTCATATACAGCATATCATTAAAATGAATATCTTAGAAGATATCACAGATTTAAAAGTGTAACATCTAACAAAGGGGGCAATATAGACCACTTTAGGTATCATTGATCTACTTAATGTTTATTTTTCAAAAGAAAGGAGGACTTTTAATACCAACGAATTTCGATTCAAACACAACATAACAATCAAGTTTAACTCAATTAACTAATAACTCAATACAAATTATAACAACCGACAAAAAGATCTTATTGTGAAGAAAATCCATGCAATCCTTTAACAAATCTTATAATACGATCTATGACGGCGGTGCGCGGACGCAGCGGGGCGGAAGAAGTCGACGAGTCGCGAAGACGGTGACGTCGACCGAGAAATACCGAATACGTAAGTCGGGGGGCGTAGCGTCGTAGTCTCGTAGCACGGCGTAGACGCGTAGCGCGTAGCTTCACTCGACAATAATTTGTAAATTGTTTTCTTGCAGTTTTATTTTGTAGTTTACGGTTTTTAGAGGGTGTGGTATTATTAAAAATATGTGAGGTATGTCTGTGATAGTGATTATGAACCTGATCATAGGGATGGGTTTTTATGTAGAAATAGTGTGAATTTAACTAACTTTAAAAATTATATTTTCTAATTAAGAATAGTGTGATTAATTTTTATTTCTTAATTTCATGAACAGTGTTAACGTATGGAATGTATATACTATTAATACTACAAAGAATAAGCAGGAATCCTGTCGTGGCACGTAGTTTTTTTTACGGTAACCAATGTTTTATTTAACCCGGAATCAAACCACACACATCCCATTCGCTTCTACTTCATTTGGTTAGAAAACAAATTTTGAAACGTATTAACACGTTAACATTGTTTTACCACACCAGAATCGGACTCCAACCCCACCCATCCTTCTAACCACTAAGCCTAACAATAATAAAATCTGGAAATCGGAATAAATCGCATTTTGTGCGCTATACAGACTTCCTAATTATTAATACTGAAATATGCAAAGTTAGTTGTCTTCAGCGAAACAATTCGACTAGGTTCCGTACAATTATAAAGTCAGATTGGAGTTTTCCATATTCGTTGTGTGTTTATGAAATTTTGGATTTAGTTAATATAAATAAATGTAGATTTTCGTAGATTTCAAATATTATATTTTAGCTTTGAATGATTCTGCTTATTCTTACGTTTCAGACTATTCTAAAGGCATTATTGGAGGTTTATCTACCTCTTATGTAAAAAGTTGTAACCTTAAAAAAAGTCTTTTCTTCAAAGTTTTTTAGTAACGCGATTTTTGGTGATACAAAAGGATCTTAATAAATATTTTATAGTAGCTCAAAAATCTACCCAATGGTAGATTTTTGAGCTACTATTCGTATAAAACATTTGCTATAGAAGCCATGCATTGTTAAATTACAATATGAGAAATAAGTTAAATTTTACATGAAACATAATGAAGCAATTAATATCTATAGAAATTCATGAATATTTTTATTGTACTCGGTCGGTATCTGGTATTGCCACGGATATCGGGTATTGCCGATGTTTTTCCATAATTATGTTATAATCATAAGGAACATAACAAACTTTCTTTTGTTTTTGTCAATGCTACTACGCTACTTTCTCTTCCCAATTTTTTTTATTTTTTGTCGATCAGTACAGTACACAAAACATATTGTGCTAAAACGACACAAAGTCATTTTTACCGGTGACCACTCGACAATAATACTGACTGTTTGGGAGTCGGATATGGAAGAACTCAGAATTTATGCGTCGTATTTACTGGAAAGGAAACCGAGGATTTTTACCGGCAGGTGTCTAAAACATTATCCCCTAATATAAAATCAATTAGCACGTACCTACCACTCTAAATTCTAATCAACAACTTGATATTCAATAACTCTCTTTCGTCGTACAGAGACAAAAGGTCCGATACACCATAAAAACTCCATCGGTTCCCAATTTGTTGTGAAGCTGTGCCTGCGACTGATCGACGTTGATTAATGTCTGTCCGTCTGTCTGTCGATTAAAAAAACTTTGTGTTTCAGTGGCACAGCCTGGCTTGGGAAAGGAATGGAGAGGCTGGTGCGTAACCGGAAACAAACTAAAAATACAGCTTATACAGAACGATTTAATATTTGCCGATGTTTATGTTCAGCATGAAGTATGTTGTATTCGACGTACGGTAATTATATTAAAGACAGAAAAGTTTATGACTGTTTAATTAGTTTCGGATTTTCAGAATTTTGTGTCTCTAATAATGTGTAGTAAATGAATAATAATCAGCGAAGGTCATTGTGTTTTCCTAATTCATTAAATTCGATTTATTGTTTGTCTTGTAAGCGTTTCAATGGCAAAAATAATAGAAAACGTATAACATTTTTTAATTCAATTAATATACATTGTACTAGGTAATGGCAAAGGGATTGTGTTGTGTTGGATCACGGTGTAGACCATCAATAAAGATCTAAAACCGTTACCCTACTTTAAAATGATTTTTATCAAAGAAAATGATCGTTAGAAGTAGTAGAAAATTGTGCAGCAAAACGAATAATAAGAGTGTTAACATTATCTCTTCGACTCCACGCCTTTCGTGTGCCAGCGACATTTGATTTCGGTGACATCTGGCGGAAGTAATGGATTTTTTCAGTTAGCTGAAGGTGAAAATTTAATCTATGATGATAAGTGACGACCGAAAAAAAGATTTTACGGATATTCTTTGCGGATTTTGTACGAAATTTTGTGACATGGTGTAAAATTTGGGAATCTGCGTAGATACTGTGGGTAGTTATTGCCTTGCAAAATCGGGTTAAACATAATAATTATAATATGTTGTGGCATTAATTAAGCATGAATTTAATATTAAGAGTAGGTGCATACTCATTTCAGTCATAATTAACAAAGTGCCTGTTATCACAATTATTTCACAATTTACGTACAGAAAAATTAAGTTGCTTTCAAGAAGCCCTTTTATAGTAAAGATGTGCACTAAAAGTATTATTGACGAGGGGAGACATGATCATGTTTACTATGTTTAATTGACCACTGCATAGCTTGTACTGTTCGCAAAAACCAAAAGTTCCTTTATCTATTAAGTCTTTCAAAATTAGGCTGCTCCTCAAAATCAGTCCCTCGAGTTCAATTACAGAACGTGGCAGCACAGTTCAAGTTTCAGGAGACAGTAAGAAACTAAGTTATAGTTCAATTTGCGGACTATTTTGAGCGCACGCGTCATTGTTATGTAGACCCCCGGGCAGACTGGCGACGAGCATTCTGATCCGATTATCAAATTCAATCGAGATCAAGGCGATTATTTGATCGTGTGGTTTTTCTCGAGAATCAACAATCATAAGAAATATTACAACCGACGGTGTCTTGGCGTTTTGCCAATTTTTTTACAGTTGGATGCCAGTTTTAAAAAAGGGATGGGCAATCCGTAAACCAAACTTTAAATCTAGAGAATTCTGTAGCCTATAGCTGGCTTATAGAGTAAGTATAGATGTAGTAAGAGGCTTAGATTTGTCCCTTGCGCTTTATCACCACGCCGATCAATTATTGATCTTCACTTCAATTAACCCGCAAAAAACTCCTCAAAACTTAATGATATCTTTCTTCACTAATAAAGCTGGAAATCTCGTACAGCAGCGGTGCTTCTGGTTTGAAACATTATCAGAATAGCCATCTAATCTGACAAGAGGAAACTCGTCTGCACCGATCTCTGTACAGCGTAACGCATCCTCAATATCACAAAAGAAAAGTCGCCTACAAAATTGCCTTCTACTCGACACGGTATTAGAATAGTCCCCTAAACTTACAAGAGGCAAGCTCGCCTGTTCTCGGCACTGCGTAATGCGCCTTAACTGCTCAAGTATTTGCTAACTACTCTTTGATGACTTCTTGGCTGCAACTTGTGCGCTATGCCTTGTAGTTTGCTAGATAGGTTGACGGCATCGATTGGTTTGAAGAGTTCTTCTTCTTCGTGTATCGACGGCAAAAAGTTCAAAAATCTTTGGCCCTAAATTCAACTGCGCGATTGGTTTGAAGAGTTGAATCATGTGACTGTGTAATATTAATACTTTAATGCATTTTAATATCTTAGTGATGCTATGTGTTTAACACGTTATTTTTTCTTGATGTTTGAATATTAGTTTAAATTATTATAAAGGGTGACTTGTAATTTGACGACTTCCTTGTAGGACATGATAGTGTAACCCATTTGCAACAATTAACCACCCTATAAAGCCGAGACAAAAATTCATGGAATTCGAGAAAACCCAATTTTCACGTATTTTTTTTAATTTCCCAGGATTCGTCACTAAATATCACTTTTCTCTAGACTCTCAAATTGAATGGTTTTCATTGCTATTCCATGGGGTACCTAATACTTTAACACACCTGGAAGGAATACGTCAAATTACAAGTCACCCTGTATACATTCATCATGGTATATAGAGAGAGTAGAGTGGATTGGTATATATACCAATCCACTCTACTCTCTCATACAATAGAATAGATATATCTATTCTATTGTATTCTAGAAACGATACGATAGTAGACAAAAAAATTTTTGGTCTTAACGTTTCCTAACTCAGCTTCATCATAAATTTTAACGTGCCTAGGTTCCTTTCAGGTGAAGTTAATAACCCACTGATGCATAAAACTTTTAAGACACCACACCATAACATGTTGGATATAAAATTGTATTTTAATAATTTTGCTCAAGCTCATATTTATGAATCAATCGGCAGCCCGTTCTCATTGCGTGTACCAATACACAGATACGTCCATCACACTCCTTTATCGTAACCAAGTATGACTAAGGCCCACTTGCACCGCCAATCTCGAAACACTTTTAGCGTTAAACGAGTTTTAATTAAACATCATTCTGTCTCTGTCATCTTCAAATATTTGACAGAAACGGAATTATGTTTTAAACTCGTTTAGCTCTAAACTTGTTAGGTGATTGGCGGTGCAAGAGGGCCTTGGACTCCTACATATCTACGTTAGCAGCTTTCACCAAACCTTTAGCACATAACACCCAATGTCTCCCAAACTTCCTTAATCGATTAGACACGTAACAAGCCTGAAACAAATCGAAACCTTCCTCAAGAAGCTCGCATTCAACTCATGCGCAACGATCTCAAGATTTCAGCTCCGCTGAAAGTTTCAGCTTCAGCGAAGATAAGGTTCGTATATAAAGGATGGATGGAGGAAAGTGGCATCAGTACGTGAGTTACCGTGATATTTGGTGTTTGAGCTGAAGAAAATTGTGTGAATGATAAGTGATAAGTAAAGTGGTGTGTGTTTTAAGTTGTTTTGTAAGTTTTATTAAGATTTCGAGATCTAGAGTTTTTTGTTGATTGAGTTATGTTATGGTAAGAGGAGAATGGAAATGGTAAGCCGAAAATCTGTAAAATTAGATAAATTATATAATGGCATTAAAAAAAACCGGCCAAGTGCGTGTCGAACCACGCACAATGAAGGTATGAATTTATCCCAAAAACAAACTTACCATTGTAGTTCAAAAACATGTTCTCCTATACATCGATATATGTCACCGTCAATTCTCTAACTGTAAATGTAAGTTTGTAATCCCAAAAATTTAAATGGGATAAAACTACAAATTAACGTTTTTCGGACTTTTCCTTTACTTCTGCTGCAAACAATGTCTCTTACCAAATTTCATGATTCTAGGTCAACGGGAAGTACCCAATAGGTTTTGATTTATTTGCGAGTCTCAAAATATGTCACTTAACACAACATACAACACCAATACATTCCCACAACACACACACAAAAACCAAATAAAACTAAACAAAAAACAACCTATTACATTGCCAAATGTTTTCGATTGCCAATGTAATAATTTCGGTAATATTTTCTCTTTACCGATCATTATAGTTTCGGCACAGAAAAAAATGTTTTTTTCTTTAATAAAAGAAGAATAGGTCCAAGGAGTTAAAATCTTCAGTACAGACCAGATGCTCTAACCTCAGTTTTAGCAACGTATTTTTTAAGTTACCGCTGCAATACGAGAAAAGAAAAGAGAGAGCAGTGGTGGCCCATTGGTAACGGCCGCGACTTACGAGTTTTAGTTCGTAGATTCGAACCCAGATAGGCGCTGTACTTTGTGTAAATTATTTCATCATTACTGCTCTTAAAACGGTGAAGGAAAACATCGTGAGGAAACCGGCATGTCCTAGAACCAAAAATTCGAATACTTTGACATCTATAAACCCGCACTGGGCCCGCATGCTGAATTACGGCCCACTCCCTCTCACAGAAAGAAGGCCTGTGTCCCAGCAGTGGGAAATGATAGGCAGATTATGCGATGCAATGCATCAAATAAACCAACCTTCTAATCAATACCCCATCATCCCTTCCATTACATGATCATAAAACTCATTAATTTCACCATGTACCTCCATACCACAGTACCTACCATACCTACATACCGGTACTTCTATACCGCGGGACAGACGTCCATTCATTGCGGCAGTCACGTAGGGTAATGTATATTCTAATATATTTGAACTGGGAACGACTTTTCGTGCCTACCGGCCCGTGCGGTCTGCGGTCTGTCGAGGGATGGGAAAGTGTCGATGTTTGTGATGTAATTTAATAAGTGATAGAATTTTTCGTCATTAACAGCTGTGAAAAATATTTGATACCTTCCAGTTTTATATGTAAAGGTGGCACTGTTGCATTGCAGGCATAGGCAAAACTATCACCTTCCATGAAGTAAGCTACAGAAACGTCATGCAACGCTAGAATCGAGTTTTAAGGAATTGTATTATTACTGATCAACTTATTAGTGTTAATAGTTTACCTAAGGAAAATTTGCTACAGGTGTTGAGTTCCTTTTGGGATTTTAAAGTTTATCTTTACCTGATCTTGTTACACCTATCCTATGACTTCTAGTTCTAGACAAAAAGATTGTCACCGAAATTCGGTATGTAAAGATTTTTTCAGGTATTTTTTATTTTTATATTTAGTTATTTTATGCAACTTTTTTCAATATTTTGATTTTCCAAGCACTCATTAATTTTAATTAAATGTTCTAAATTCTACTTTGGAAAGTAAGCTGAAGAGTTTGATACTAAAAATCCTAAATTTGACGTTTTTTGCTTGACATCAAAAACTTCAGTATGACACTTGACAGTTGGTTGATGGACCCACGAAATTAGAGGTGGGAATCATCGACATAATCGAACATTTACACAATACTTTAAACTGATCAATTATGAAATTAGTAACTCGATTATAGTTAATTGATTAAAGTTAATAATTTCGTGTTACTAATCTGTCCTAGCCAGTCGTAACAAATGCGAGTTTAGTAGTCTTGTCGAGTGAATACGGGTAAAGAAAGAAAGAAAGAAAGAAAGAAAAATAGTTTATTCTGCACAAACAAAACGCACCTAACAAATGAACGACATTAATTTAGAGACATACAAAATAGCCAAAAGCCTCGTATTCATGTTACAAAAGTTTCATAATTTTGTCTATTGCTTGATGCCAGGGACCAAAGACAATACACATTGCTCTGTGTTGCGACACTGGCAAATGAACAACAAACAAACGTTCAAAACAAAAACAAAATGCCGATTGCAGTGTGGAAAAATGACTACTTTTGTAACAAACAAACAATAATAATAAGAACAATTAAGCAGTGCGTCGCATCTGTGCAAGAACAGGTCGTTGCTCAGAAAAATGCTGTGACTTCGGACGAACCTATCGTCAACAGCGCTGATTTTCAGCAACTACCTCTCGGATGACGTAATGACGTCCCCCTGTGTGATGTAATAAATCGGGTAAGTATAATTTTCCACAGAATTAAGTGTGATTCTAGCTGAACATAGTATGTACTTATAAATAAATAAATGTATATATATATATATCTGTATGTGTAACTGTAAAATAAAAAATCTAAGCAATAAATTCTATATGTTGTGTCGGTACAGTGCGGTGTGTGTTTCATGCTATTTTATATCAAATTTTGATATACTAACAATACTCCATAATTAAAGAATGTAGTCTATATTGATACACCATAATGTTTTCACCATGGGAATTGCGATGGCGGCCATTTGCATAAAGGCAAGCATTGAAGCATGGCGTCGGTAAACGACGACCATGCTTTTTCGGACAAACCGGTAAATTTGCCAATTGGTACAGCTCGATAGTGTTATTAAGCATCTTATAATATTATTTTAGTGGACCGAATGGATCGTGGATCTTTCGATGTACGAAGGAGCAAGATCCATCGACAAGGGTAGTATCTACTATCTACCATAATATGGTGAACGTCTGTGAATGATTTCTTTATAAACTTTATCAAACCAATCAACAAGAAGCAGTTATATTTACAAGTTTCATACACCATTAGTAGTTACAAAACAGTTCGAATGATTTTATAATGATTATTGTTTATGGAGAATGAATTTACTTTCGTTATGTTTGATAAATGATAATTCAGGTTTAAGGATTTAGATATTCTGTGTTTTTTTTTTTACTAACGTTTGATTTGAATCGAGTCAGAGACCGATTTTTTTCCGCATGACTGGATTATAATTACGGTCATCCCTAAAGTTGACATTATATGACTTGATTTTTTATCACGGGAATCACCAAAAATATAAAATATGCCTACTTTTTGACATCATTTGGAGGTCAAATGAAAGTCAAGTGGTTTCATGTGTTTATGTTAAAATAAACTCCATCTTATAAATTTAAGCGCTAAAAATAGAAAAATAAGGTTAAGAAACCTAAAAGCTCGAAATGGTTTTGAAATCAGCGTAGGGCATTTTTTCTTAACATACAGAAATCCTCAATAAATCGATACTTTTCAAAACAATTTTACCCCATCTCTAGAACCCCGTATTTACTCCGCACCTCGGCAGTTCATCTTCATTTTTTATCTCTTTCAGCGAAAAAAGGGCAAAAAAAGCAGGAAACCGTTCTAGTAATGAGTATTAAAAAAAAAACTAAACGAAAGATATACCTTTTGGTATCGTAGGTACCTGTGCTCTGGCCTACAAAATAGAGAAGTTATGCTTACCTGTGTTTTGTTTATCGGGAGATATTAAAATGTTTGTTTTACTTGTTTTTTCTTTTGTTTTTTGTCGTTTAAATGGAAGTCGGTGAGATATTTTAAAGATTCAGAAAACGATGGTGGTCGGACAGCATTGCAATGTTTTAGAACGCGACTGAATTAGAAACCCCACAGAGTTTTTATACGTTTTTTTATTAGTAGTATACATTTCATACCTATGTTAATAGAAAATAGAGGCACTCATATCCAATGAAAAGCATACAGAGCTTTCGTTCACAAGGAAGCCGACGGCAACGCATGTAAACTAGTTACTCCTTCCTAGGATGCTTGTAACACCCAAGGTCTTTCTTGAATAGATTTTATTAGAATGGCTATGTTCACAAAAATGTATAAAATGCATTTATTTATTCATGTAGGTACCTATGCACACAACTTAATAAAAAAATACATGAAGATAACTAAACAAAATACATAAAGAAGCTCACACAAAGGATTTGAAAGGATTGCTTATTTCAACAGAAATGAAATAAAATTATGTTAAAAAGTGCTTTTAATTTAATTTCTACATTACTAACTGCCTCAACAAACTCACAATTCCAGAAACATTTAGAACGTTATTACGAGCAAAATATAACACAAAACAGACAAATCAGGCAATATCGAGCAACAAACACACATAATTGAACGACCCCTGAAATACTCAATGTAAGACAATTGGAGCCGTCCTTCACACCAATTGGTTTCCCTTTTAACTAAATATCTTGTAAATTGGAGGGCAGGAGATGCCATCCCTTCGTTTGATATAAATATAGATAGGGATGTGTGAGGATATATTAATTGTAATTGCGATATATTTGTATGCAGGTTTCCGATGTGAAATTATCGCTCATCTTCCGACGGACAGTTGTTTTTTTTTGTTTTTGTCTTATACAAAATTACTGTATGAGACAAAAAGCAGAGCTGTATTAGAGAAGTTGTATTGCTTGCTATGTTGTCATGTTCAATTGTTGAATACTAGAAATTCTTAAAATAGTACAAGATTTACGTTGTAGGTAGACTCTTTAAAATTAACACGGCACAAAATGATCTGGATAGGTAAAATTAATATTAAAATTCCAGAAAATACATTTAATTTTTTATATAGAAATCATGTGTAGCTATTTAGTTAACTTTATGAAATAAAACGTTTTCATAACTCGTTTACCGAGAAGCAAATCAAAATCGAAAACAAAACAGCTTTCGCAGAGTTAAATTTATAATGTCAAAATAACATACTAATTAATTATAATTAGTCCAAATTAACAACCTTTATTAATTAGCTAAAATCATTTAAGTTCGAAATTAACATTTCCAACAATTAAAATACACGAACATTGCCAAAAGCAAAACTGATCGAATCACATGCATTCGTCCAATGGCACATAATCTAATAATAACACAATAATCTATAGGAAATAATGTCCAAATTAGACGTACATTTGTCGCAAAATAATAATTATTTGGTACAAAACGTCGAGTCATTTGAGAATTAATTAAATCGTGTAACAGGGCGTGCTTGATCTACGCGCGAGTCAGACATACCTGCACGCGTGACGTCACATATCCCAATGTGTTACGTTATTTAGATATGTATGTGATATTCGTTGCGAAGATTCGGTGTGTTGTTTGGCTTCGAGTTTTATGTAGTACATAATAATTTAAAAAAATTAAGTAAAATCCTTTTTTAAAACTAGCTTTGAATTAACTAAAAAGTACTAAATAAAACTTACGTTAACATAGAACTTTAATATTTTCTTAAACGCTTGCGGCTTATCTTAAAGTGTAAGGACGTTCACGCCTCAAGCTTTTAAGAAAATATTAAAGTTCTATGTTAACGTAAGTTTTATTTAGTACTTTTTAGTATTAAAATTTCTTTAAATATCCGTTCTATCACCTTCTCTTGAAAGGTACTTGTAAGGACAAATTTAACGAACGCAAATACGCCTTTTTACAAGTCATGCTTATGAAGCCATCCGAGTTGCACTATTCAAGTCATGCCGTACTTTAAAACGGGCTATCATAATTGAATGAGTAATTATACAAAATGTCGTGCCTGTGCTGTTGACCGTTGAGGAGATCTGTCGTATGGAGCCAATCCTGGGTGCAGCAGCCAGATCATGGTAAACTTTAGAACGAGCTATCATAATTGTATACGTATATAAAATTTTGTGTCTCTGCTGTTGACTGTTGAGGAGTCCCTCGACTGGAGCCAATCCTGGACGTAGCAGCCAGGTCATAGTAGACTATAGAAGGAACTACCATAATTAAATGCGTATATTGAATTTTGTGTCTGTACCGTTTACCGTTAAGGAGTTCCTTTGTCTGGAGCCAATCCTGGGTGTAGAATCAGGTCATGGATCATAAAAATGCATAGTGTTCGAAACAGAATCAACGTGTGAAATTTCAACTCCGTAGGAAAAGAGGAAATGGTTTTAATTCAACTTGCAAGATTTGTCCCGAACATACATTGCAAATTAAATAAAAGCTTGTCAAATAACTTTATTGTTCATGAGAGAATAGAAAATTCAAATGGCACTAGTCTACACACTAGGGTTCCCTGGTCGTGGAGACTAGTCACCTTCGGCTTACAAGACAATAAGATAGTAGGTAGGTAGGCATATTTATAGCTTCGGTAAATAAGATGAGGCGACTATAATCCGAATGTTTTTCCAGAGCTGTAAATTCTTCTAAACGTGTACTGGTGTTGGTAAAAAATATGGTATGCTTTTGCTCATAGATCAAATACCTATGTAAGAAACAGTATGATGAAGTAAAGTATTGTTTTCGGAGCTTTCTGTCTTCAAGCAAATAAATAATATTTTACCAATCGTACTCGTAGATTAGAATACTTACAATAATAGACTCGCTTGTTGAAACTCCCTAACACAGAAATTACTGAAAAATATTTTTTGATTTGTGGTGTGGATATGGTCTTTGTAAAATCGGAATGCCGATCAAATTATAAAACTGTAGTGAGTTGTGTCACATTTTTCCGTATAGTCATAGAAATATTTAGAAGACATTAATAGCTACGCCCATTACATGCATTTTACTGACCTACAACCCTTATCAACCACTTCAAAACAGCCAACAATCAATACGTTCTCATCACGCAATCAATCACCTACGAATCACTAACATAGGTATTACAACAATAACTTCATGTAATAAAGAGCGTTTTCCAATGCTCCCGACACAGGCGGGGAACGCAAATCGTCGGCTGCACCCAACGACAAGACATTTGTACGCAATGATTTATAGTCGCCTGTTATCGACACGCACAGCCTACCCTTCTCTTAAACGGGGTCGATAGAATAGTGTCATGTGGAAAATAACTTGCGGTGAGCAATAGATGGGTACTTATGAGAAGTTTTTGACAGTTTTATACAGCGCGGCGCAGCGCCGTGTAGTTTTATAAAAATTCTTACCGTTTCGAAAGAAATATCTACCTTTTGAAGCCTCCTGATGCTTTGAAAAAAGACCGAATTAATACCATGACCTGGCCTGTTAATATGTAGGTAAGTATAATTACCTATCCAGACGCAAAATAAGTGTAATTAGTAACTTAAACGCGGTTTTTTCGAAAAAGCGCACGTAGTTTAGACGATTTTAGTCCCAAAACGATCAACGATTCAATAAAGCCGATCTAACAACGACTGAAACTATCGACTCTACGCCATCAGTTTCCCGCGTCTAAATCGCAATGTCCGTCAGTGCGTAAAGCCCCTGCGCTCACCGCCCGCGATTTTTTGTAAGATTTTCCGCGCGAATGCGCTTACGCTGTACGCTGCGACTGATTAATCGCATATTGATTGGAACCGACGGATACAGGGGTTAGTTGTGGATTTGAGCATTTCTCGGAAACTAGGTTAGGTGGTTTTGTGAAGTTTTAGGGTAACTTTTTGTTGAAAGATCGTGATCTTGGTATCCAGTAGGATACCAAGATCAAAGGGACCAAAGGGATGAATATAGATCTAATTATATACGTAACACCAGTAATCGCCACAAAGAAAAACGGAATAATGTGTACGTGGACATTGACAATCATCCAATTGTGATTGCTTTGTACCGGTTATCTACTTGTTTCCTTTGACTTCAGCGAAAAGGAAAATACTTCTATCGTTTAACAGAAAATGACAATCTAATCAAAAGCTAAATACTGTTATACATCTTATGTATCCATATTGCCAAAATTAGCTTCGCAAACACAATATAAAACTGGTACAATTTTTTTAAACTGCGTTCAAATATCAATTTTACAGTAAAATAAATTCAAACCTTCCGCTTCCATAACCAGCATTCGAACTAAACAAAATCGAAACAGAATCACACAACTAAAATATTTATCTAAAATTTCATTTAGCCGGAATGCGGCGCCCGTTGACGCGTAAATGTGTCGTCGACACGCGCGTCCGCGTCATACGCAACGGTCGCGTCGCGCGGCTGGGAGCACGTGTGAGGGGACACTTATAGCTAGTCATTTTGTTATAAATAGAGGAGTTCGTATGTCGGTAATGATGAGATCTTTTTGTTTCTAATTTCTTACTTGCGAGAAAATTTCCAATCGATTTAGAAAGTGTTACAGGCAAAATGTTTTCTGATGTTGTCAAGATTGCTACATAAATTCAGAATTTTTTCAAAATTAATTCAAAACGAACAACACTGCGATTGCTTCAAAATGAAGACGTATATCGTTTTTTAAACCCCGATAGTAATCTGACAGTTCATGTTTTTGCTATTGCTTTTTAGTATAGGAGTTCGACATTACACTTGCCAAATTACTATCTGGTTTAAAAAAACGAACTTTAGTAAAGTTTGAAAAGTATTGGATGCACTAGCTATATAGATTGGTGATGATGTGATGTGCTAAGAGAACCACTGATAGGGTCGAACTAAACGCACGACGCCATCGCGGCAGGTCGAGACGAAGATGGCGGGACGGGCTTGACTCCTAACGAAAGGACTGGACTAGGACGGCACTAGGAAAAGACAAAATTGTGTGGAAATGGGAGAGGGAGGCCTTTACCCTGCAGTGGGACAATATAAGATAGTTCGATTAGTTTAGATTATGTGATACTTACGTAGTAAAAGTAACAGATTCTATGACCGTTTTTGACTCCAACTTTTTCTCTTCGTCGGATAACTACCATAGATTTCTACACGTAGGTACTTGTTGTAGGATTTTCCAAACTGTGGTATCTCAAATAATTACGCCAGTTAATTAATAAGTATTTATTTAATATAGAGCAACACAAACGACCCGATCTATAAATAAGAGAAAACAGAAAGAGAGCGCAATATAAGTGCGAGTGAGTAAGGCAGTCTTAAGGCTGCGTTCCAGATCTCACACAAACGTTATGAGGATTAACAAAATTCGTTACTAAGTCACACTACTTCAAAAAGTAACTTTAATTACTCCTATCATAATCAAAGTCTCTCACCCGTCTTCGCATAGTTATAAAACCGTCAAACCCACCTTCAGAACATACCTCACCTATACACCTACCCATACCTAACACATGTACATATAACATAGTTCCATCACGTCTTCAGCTCCATCCATGTGTAGTGACGTCAGAGCCACAAACCGCCAATTTGCCTCGCGAACGTGGTCAAAGATGGCGTCGTGTCACAATTTGCTCTAAGCTTGACAATATTTGATGTAGAAATAGGTCTGTTACACCATAGTTTGTTTAGTTAACCTTAGTTTGAATGTATGTTAAGCTAGTAATAACTTGCTCTTTTACATAAAATATAACGTGTAAGGTGTCACTAGCCGTTCGATTTCCAGCAAGAATAAGCTTCCATTTTCCCGTCCGAGGGTATCTTAAAATTGACCAAGGGCAGCGTGTGTGTCCGTACGCAATTTTTTTTTAAATAAAAGGTATTATTGCAATTTTCCTTTTGACCGTCCATATTGTAGCTATTTAAAATCGAAAACTTTTACTTCTTTTCTTCCCAATAGAAGAAAAGAAAAAGAACAGGGAAGAAAAGTAGTAAACGTTTACGATTTCTTATTATTTTACTACGGTTAAATACCTACATAATGATAAAGATATTTAAAAAACGAACAGTGACAGAAAAAGCCTAAGTACGATTACTTTTTAAAAGTATTTTTTTAGCATTCATGTAGCAAAGAAATTGTAGCACCCAATTTAAAAATATGGATACAGAAAACGTAAAATTTAACCGTTGATTTATATCTCAATTAATAACCCTCCCGTTAACCAGTTCGTGCAACCCGTCGGCAAATCTTCCCGCCACGTAATGTGGTGAAACTATGTAGATATTAATACTAACTTACACTTTAATATATTATATATTATGAAGCTCGCTGAGGTACGAGTAAGTACCGCATACTGCCAGGATCACGTTTGATGTTAAAATATTAATTAACGGTAGCTAGTGAACTTATAATTTGTGGTTACAGTTATGTTTGAAAAGTTTTACATTATTGCTGTTTCTTGGGAACAGGTTTTCAATATAAATAACGTAGATATTCGTTTGTAATGTCATCATCATCTGCCTAGCCTCTTCCCAACTATGTGGGGTCAGCTTCCAGTCTGACCGTATGCAGCTGAATAATAGATAGTATTTTACATTGAGCTACTGCCTATCTGACTGGGTAACACGATACCCCTTGGTATGACTGGTTGTCAGACTTTCTGGCTTCTGACTACCCGTAACGATTGTTATAGATCCACGAATGACAGCCGGGTCCAATGACTAAACGTGGTTTCTGAGGTACGGAGGGAACTCGGTATGTTGACTAAACGTGGTTTCTGAGGTACGGAGGGAACTCGGTATGTTGACTAAACGTGGTTTCTGAGGTATGGAGGGAACTCGGTATGTTGACTAAACGTGGTTTCTGAGGTACGGAGGGAACTCGGTATGTTGACTAAACGTGGTTTCTGAGGTATGGAGGGAACTCGGTATGTTGACTAAACGTGGTTTCTGAGGTACGGAGGGAACTCGGTATGTTGACTAAACGTGGTTTCTGAGGCATGGAGGGAACTCGGTATGTAAAGATGGTCACCTATCCACGGACAAACCGCAGCAAGCGTAGTTTAACCTGATAGATCGGCTCGTGCGGCTGGTATTAGGCTTAGCTACGAGATTGTAATCTATACTTATTAAAAAAATTGAGTTGCTTTTCGGGTCTGACTATGTGACCGCGCTGTTCTTGTGAACTACACAACGGATTTTGACGCGGTTTTCAATGTATTCCGGAAGTTTTGTGTGTATATGAAGTGAAAAAAACCGTGCGACCCAGTGCGAGTCGTTAGTAATTATTTAATAATATGATATTTTCTAAGAATTGGATCTAAAATATTATGACACTTGAAAGTTAAAAGTTTCGCTCTTACTGCGCAAATTAATACCTACTTTATTTTCTGGGTTCGTATAAAATTAAAAGGACACTGTAAAGGCTCCCACAGAAAGGCGCGGCGCAACAGCGCGACACAAAGGCGCCACTCGTCGCGGGACGAGCGGTGCTTTTGAGTCGCGAGCGATTCGCGTTGTGTGTCGCGCCTGTTTGTAGGAGCCTTATAAAAATAAACGTACCTAAAGTCATTATAGAACATGCAGAACTTTTTTTAATAACTTGTGTAATTTTAATCTTATTCCACAATAGCTTCTGCCCGCGGCTTCGCCCGCGTGGATGTCGGAAATTATCCCACGGGAACGTGCTACCGGATTAAAAAGTAGCTTATGTCCTTCCCCAGGATACCATTTATCTCCTTCAAAGGTTTAGGCGTGAAAAGGTAACATACAGACGTTTCGAATTTATAATATTGGTGTGGATATTGTTTCGCACTGAATACTTAGGCAAAATTAAAAGTCCTTAACGATAAATCCATGCTTTCATACTAATACTAATATTATAGGTAAATGAGAAAGTATCTTTTTTAGTCTGTATGTGTTTCTGTCTGTTACTTTTGACGCGTTAACGTCAGAACGGATTTGCATGAAACTTGACACATATATTTGTAGACCATGACCTGGGCTTGGACATAGGGTTCTTTTTAGTACGTTCCCGTGGGATAATTTTCGACCTCCACAGTGGCGAAGCCGCGAGCCAAACCTATAAGCTCAATATTCCGTACAAGAGAACCTATAAGTACGTAAGATTTGAGCACATTACTCACGAGCGGGGCTCACGTCGGCTAGTGGGAGATCATTCTTACACTCTATCTAGGTACATGCTCATCATGTTATAGCCGACATATTCCCAATAGTCATCCTATAACCTTCCCATTCCATACAACAGCACCTACACGTATGATTTGAGCACATTACTCACGAGCGCGGCTCACGTCGACTAGTTGGCGCGATCCCAAACGTTTGCAATCACGCTCTCCACGCCCGGCTGTGCACCCACGCCCTTATAGCTATTATATCATATAGATGTGCTATAAGATAGGTATATAGACTGAAATATGGTAACCACTATGACTCATTACAAACTAACACTGGCTTCGAACATGTACCTATTTAACCCTCTTCACCCTAGGACGTGGTAAACTGGACAGGTCCATTCAAACCTTTGTGGTTCTTTCCTAAAGAAAGAACCATCCCGGACACTGATCCGCATGGTCCTCATATGACCTGACCAAGATTATGTCTGGACTTTAAAAGAGACTGTGACCTCTCGAGTTTATCCTGGTGTTTTTTCGCATGTTTTAAAACGTCATTTATTTTCCGACGCAATTTCTTTTTTTAAACCAATTGACAGAAATTTATATCATATAGCGGGGAAAACTTAAATGACAATATGCGGCTGCTACCAGCTCTTATTGGCTGTGCCTAATATTAACTTATTATAAGTAACACGTAGCTTAACCTTGCGACTTTCACAAAGATGCACTTAAAGATTGTACATTCTATGTCACCACAAAATGATAGGTGCCTACTCAATCAAAATAAAATCTTTAAGATAACATAAAATAATTAAATATACTTAAATCGATAAGACCGCCTATTGTGTCACCCTATGTAAAATTTCTACATTTATATCTGTATTTTTTATGGTGTAGATAATAAAGAATATTCTATTCTTTTAATATCAAAGTCAGCATATTTCCAGAAACACAGAAAACTAATCCATATGTAACGCAATTTCATCAAATAAATTAAACTGACTTATTCAAAGCAAAAACATAAAAATAAACGAATACAATTTGTAACCAAAAACATACAAAAATCTTTATTTGCTTGCCCATATTTGCACGTCCGTTCGCTACACCTATTCCAATTTTACACAAAAAAATCAAAATTAAAGTCAACTAAAAAGGGACGGACAACACTGCAATAATCCAAACTGTTTTGAAAATATTTTTCTTGTTAGAAATAAAATATTTTTCAAATAAAATCTGGGTATAAATTCGGAACCGGTGAAATCACATGGGCGGAAAAATCATGCGCGGCCGGGTATGTTGTACCTACGTATCTACCCCGTAGTGTAGGTAATATGGGGTTATTTTTAAAGGGTTTCCAAAGGGCAATGTGTGAGGTGTATTTTAGATTTTTGTGTATCGGTTTTTTTCTGACGAAAATGATGGAACTTTAAACATTGATTTGTAGTTCCTGATTCTATCACATTGAAAGAGTCTTACAGACTTTTGTTATTGCAGAGCAGTTTGTCCTAACTTGTAATTCGTTTTTATAAACTGATTTAATTTTTAAATGACCCGACGAATAAGATTTTGCTTTTCATTAAAGTTGTTTTAAATCTCGTTTTATTATTCTGCTCTTACTAACGATAGTTGTCCGTTGCAAAACAATTGAAAATCAATCCCAAATTAAGTACTTAAATAATACCAATAACCGTACACCACTCGGCAAAATTCATTCTTAACATTCCGGTATAAATAGGGAGTTCTCAGCATTTCCATACAGAGCGGCGTCGGGCGGCGTCGGGCGGCGTCGCATTGTGTAGCCAACGTACTTACATACGTGCATCGACTGCTGAATGAATCGCTGCCTGCATCTGTGACGTAGACGAGGGAACGGCGAGATAAGGGTTAACTGCGTTATTTTGTTTAGTGAAAATCTGGAGGGGTTAGACGGTAAGTTGTCTTAGAGGTTTTGTTGTCTGAAAGATTGTGATAAGTAGTGTTTATGGTCGACCGATATCAATCAACTTTTCCTGTCTTCCTAACATATACAATAGGCAGATACTATGGCAAATGCAATGATTTCTAACAAGCGATGAAAAGTTAGTATATTTGTTTCAGAATCGTGTCAAAGAAACAAGAAAATGTTAGACATTTTCAAACTCTACTGTTCCAGGACGGGAAACTACGAATCTAAATGCATTTCAATTTTCATGATGTCGACTAAAATAAACCAGTTGATTCAAAATCACGCCAAAAATTTCTGCATTGTATGACTCGAAAGAACTCTGGTCATAACTAAATGAAATTACATTCATGAGAACATCAACCACAGATTAAAATGTAAAACGAAAACCAACCATAGGTAAGCTAAGCATCGCCATACAGCATGGCAATACCGCCGCCAATCTTTTGGGCACGTTACCAGTAAACAGCGATATGGAGACATTTTTCGACGCCATATCTAAACTTAACACATACACACACCCTCACACACACGCACACTAACACACTCATTTATTTAATTTTAGTGCTTTTTAATTTTATTTATTGTGGTTAGGCAGCAGGCAAAGATGAATTGGCTAAGTATGGGGGAGACCGTTGCCCAGCAGTGGGACAGGATAGGATAAAAAAAAATTGGCTATAGGTAGTTAGTTACATAAATAAACTTTCTCATTAGTAAATGTTAAATATTAAAAATCTATAGGTTTCATATAACTTTTCATGGAATTAAATACCCCCTGCCGTATCTACATATGACATGAGTCTGAATTCAATCCGTTGACCACGACACGTGTTTCGTGGTGTCCTGCGTTCACAAGAGCTACCCTTTGTGCTGGCTGCCTGGCTTTTATAGACCGGGGTAGGCAGAGATTAGAGTTTAGGCCTGGTTTGTGGTTGATAATGTCTGGTGAGAAGGTTTATGATTACTGTAAACGTAAATGAGAAGTTTATTATAATCGGGGCTATCGTTTTTGTGCTCATCAGTTGGCGCCACTGGCGAGTAAGGTCCTGTCAGTACTTTAATTTGATGTTTTGGATATGTTTAAGTACCCATAAATTTATATTATGTTTATTTTATTACATTTAAAAAATTTAAATGAATATTTAGACTATAACGTTTCTAAAATTTGCAAGCATGAAGCGGACAAATATTATTCTTCCTTTAAGTGCTACCAAATTAGATCCTAACTTTTTACTTAAAATCTTAAGCCATAATTAATCAGGAATGCCACAACCATTACAACATTTATGAATCATTAGTTAAAATCCGTGATAAAAAATCCCGAAAACAGTGATCGTTCAGTACATTTGACATCTAGAGACCTTACTCTACACTAGCGCCTCTAGCGGCGAACTCAAGCGCGATAGCCCTTTATGTTCTAGGTAGGTATATTTTCGACCTGCCTATGTTAGTTGCATCATGTGTCAATCTGAAGAAGTCTTCCTTTAACTTTTACCTGTATAGAATACTAAAATCTAAAGCATTTATTAAACACCGCGCTGCATATAGAAAGACTCCACATAATAATAATTATTAATAAAGTCCAAGTACCTAGTACAAACATTAAATTGATACTGAAGTACTTCCTGTCGGTTTATTTCCTAGATAATCGTTATTTTTAAAGGGTACCAACTAATAGCGAAGTATATAAATGACTTTGAAAAGAATTTTCATAAACCACGTTTCTTTGATTACCTATTATTTTTTTATGTACCGAATTATTCTCGAACAATCTAGTGACAATTTCGAACCAATTTTTTTGTCAAATCCTATTTCGTAAAACCATTACTACCGACCATTCACTTCAATTCTCCACCATACCACATCGTAAAAGCAATCGTTTGACCACAGGACATGTGTTTTGTGGAGGCTTGCGTTCACAAGAGGCCTCCATTGTGCGCTAGGCTTTTGTGTAGGCCTCGGAGCAGACATAATATGCCAACGAGCTGTATAGGTAGGAAACTATTTGAATAGAGAGTGCACTATTTGGGAACCATTTTGTTTTGTAAAGGTTAGATTTACATTAAATCCTTCCATATTTCGATGTATACCTATTGTAAACATTATATAAGCACATTCCCATTTACAAAGAGTCGTCGTTACCTCATCTATTAAACGGAGTTTTGTTTGAATTTTGAGTGGCTTGAAAAACATAAGAATTCAAAGACCGATATGACGTAAGTAGATGCATCTAACTTCGAAAAGTCTAAGTTTCTTGTGAAAGGAATTACCCTCTGAACTACTTCCTTAAAACCCACGTAAAGCCCAGTTATCCAGTAAAAATTACGTTGGCAGTTTCTCTAAACCTATTCAGAATTTAAACCTACTGAAAACAGCCACGACCGATAACTTAGTTTCTACATACATAGATATCATGTTATGACGTAGGTGTGTTTATGAACCATGTAACTACACGTAAAACCACAAATAAACTCACCTAATGACTGACCATAACCAGCAACATCAGAACCTCAAAATTATCAAACGATAACGCATACAAAATGCATGAACCTCTTTAATTGCCTATTCTCCAGTCCGGCACGAGTCAAATTATACATTCACGCCCCAAGCGGACCGCGGTGGACATAACTATTGTAGCTTGATACAAAGCAAACATTAGTCCAGCCATGCATTATTGTCAAGCACAGGAGCAAACCGTACTATACAGACCGCACCTTATATCTAAAACACAACCCACTGAAAATACAAGTCTAAATCCTAAATAACAAAGTTCAAATTTGGTTGTGTGCACTTTGACATTTATAGTGTTTCCACACTAGTCGCTTTTGCACATGCATCGAGCTGGCAAGTTGGTACACGCGCCGATGGTTAGAGGCAGCTATGACAAAGATTGGAAGCTACCGTAGTTGGCTTTATTAATAACAGCACGTTTTCCGGTTGTGTGGATCGTTCACGCCCTGTGATGTAGTGGGAAAATGGATGATGTGTGAATTCAATATTGAGGAGATTTCAGGTTGATTTGACTTTTATCGCCTGAGGGAAATAGGAAATTAAGTGTGGTTGGCCATACATTTACGATTGGCAACGCTTATATGGTCAAAATTTACCATAAAACGACCCTGAATGACTACTGTCTACAAATCCCGTTTCTAGTTTACCTAATTCGGTATCACGTTTTATGAAAAACCAGGAAATTAAATCAATGAGAGTGCAAGCTCTTACTGAAAATATTATATAATTTTGTAACAAAAGCGAACAACGTATTCAGGTAATTGTAAGCTTTAATTAGAAATTGAAAATTGTTTATTATCCAGGTAATACATAAGTAGGTAGAGATTGTCTAATATAAAACTGCACGCCCCTCCACTAAAATCTCTATACAAATATTTGAAATGTGTGATGCAACAAGGAGTGGAGGGGCGTGCAATTTTAAACTGGTAGATCTCTCCACAGGTTAAACACAAATTTATATGATCTTATGTGGTTTTAAATATTATCTACAGCTTGATTACATTAGCGTTATTCGCCAGTGAGCTCCAACATTTTCTTAGATAACATTCCAATATTTTTATCTAATACAAAATGGTACTAAGCTGCCTTCGAAAACCTCACTCTTTCCGCAAAATTTAAACCCAAATCGCCAATCGTTCCTCCATTCTCCCCATCCCTTAATCAGGCCTAATTTTAAAACCAAACAGACAGTTTCCTGGTGATTACTTTCCCATCGGCTGACCATCACACCTGCCTACCCTGCAGGCGATACCGTGTAACCAGTGAGCTAGACGATTTGTGTATACGCCTATTAGGACTATCACATAGCCTTTGTACGGCCGCTGACTTTGTGGAGGCTGTTTTTAGATACGGCTGCTGTAAGAGTAAATGGGATGTGGCGAATTTGACGGTTCGGTTGGCGTGGTTCAATAATATATATGATAGAGAAAGTACGTCTCTCTCGTTATTATCAGCCATATTTTAACTACTGTGGGCGTACTATGGAAAGTGTTGGTTATTGCGCAATAGAAAAACCGTTTGCAGTTCAAATCAAATTATAATTTACGAACAAATTAATCACACTAGTGAATCACACACCGTAGGTACACGACACAACTATACGGCACGCGCGACAGTTTCTAAACGTGTTCACTGCTTAGCCGCCAACAACAAACTCTGCTTTTACTCTGGTCAAGCGTTATGTTATAGACTCTGTCGAGCGCCACCTGGTGGCACTGGCATCCCGATTAGTCAAAGTCAAACGATTGATTTAACGTATTTCCAACATATAATATCCAGGTTTAAAAATAGTGTTTTCTCGAAGACTCCTCGTTTTTCGAAAGCCCACTTTTCCAGGGAAATACAAATTTTCCAGAAACGTATTATCCACCGGACATTTTCATTCACGATAAATAACAAAACAGTGGTTTTATTTTTGGTTAACCCATTAGGAACACAAAAATACTGTCCGCTAGTAAATTCACGATAGTCAATTTCGAATCACGTGTGTAGATTCTTGTTTGTACCCAGTATGTTTATTTCTCTGAATTATACTAACATAACAAACTAAAGTTAGCTTCAATTTTTTCATAAAATACCAGCTACACCCATTAACTAGAGCACAACAAAATCTTTACCATAACAGAATTAACACGCGAGATATCCACGTATTCAATACTGAATATTCAACATGTACTAACAGGCAGTATCAACCCGTCAGCGCGCATACATAAATCCAATCAGCGGGTCGAAGAGACCGGAGGCGATGTTTATGCCCGTGCCGTGTGTTTGTAGCGTGCCGGGTGCATCGGTGCAATGCGTGGCGGGTGCAGGGTTGAAACGTCATGGGCAAAATATTCGGGAGAGAAATGGTGGTATGAGGTTTTTATATATTTTTAAATGTATTTGTGGGGGTGTTAGTTAAAAACATACAAACCGTGGTATATAAGTTATGTATCGGAATTCGGGTCACAATGACTTTAGCAACGTTTAAAAAGTCTTCGACAATTTATTTCGATTCCCCTTAATAATCTGATCAAGTTAAAGTGTGCACGAGTATCTACACTAAACAAAGAAAAAAAGGTCGTAATCTGTTTATCACGTGTAATCAATTAATAATTGAACTTCGACGATTACCTAGCTACGTAAAGAGTTTTTAAAAGACATGACTTTTAAAGACCCTATGCAAAAGTACGAAATAGATGTCGAAACCAATTAGGTACCTATGTAATGTTTCGCCTACTATTTCAAAGCATCGTTCCATTATAGATATTTCCTGATTCACAGAAAAAGGTCTTCATAATATAAAAAAAACAGAAGTCAAAAAGTCGCATAAAATTCGCACCTAAGCTCCTGCGAACCCTAGGACGCGAGGCAGGCAGCGTGGCGAAGTCATTAGCAGTAATGGCTGATCCACTCCCGTCAGGTTTAGTGCGGTTATCCGTATGTACTATACTGCGTTTTACATACCCGGGCACATAGCCTTCGTAAAAGGAGCAGCGGAGTGATTGAGATCTGATCTGAGAAATAAGGCCGAAACAAACTCAGGCAACTCTCTTCTCAGTCAAGTAAATTTGCCATCCGTATTTTTTTTAATGCATAATTAGTTACGGCGCTGCTCAAGCGTGGGACACCGAAAACGCTCAGTTTTTTGTCGCACAATTAGGCGTATTGATACATATTACAATCCAGAAAAAAAATTGTGTATTTTCAAATGTTCAAAGAAAATACTTATAAAAAAAAACATAATTATAAAATAGTATCACGATGTAACAATCGTAAAAGAGAACTCAAAAAAAAAAATCTTCTCATAATACTCAAATTTTGAGCGTAAACTATCATATTTTACGTAAAAGGACTTTAATCAACTAAAGAAATACCTAAAAGTTATTCCACTGAGCCGTGCATTATTTTTTTAATTTATTTAAAACTGCAAAATTTGGCGGTCATTCGATTCAACTAACATTAAACGCATCGTTTGTTTTTAACCTTATTTGTTGCTGCGATGCGCTATTGTCAATTACCTAAAAAAATGCTTCTTACCGCGCCTCAATTCCAGCGTTTTATGGATAATGTTAATAGATACATCCCTAATCATTCTTGAGATGTCATTATGTCCGTTTTTGTCTACTCATAAGTAGATTGATTTGCAAGTGACCTTTATAAACCGGATTTACTGTCGCTAAAATCTAACTCTTCGAGTTTCTTCAGTTTTTTACTAAGTAAAATGCCAGCATTCAACCATTATAAGTGTTTCTTTTAATGTTATTTTATTAATAAAATAGTTCCGTTCTAAATTAATTCTGAGGTAGTTGCTGTGCCTAATGGAAAACTACAGTCAATAGCAAATAATGAGTACCTACGAAAGGATACAATTTTATAGTTGATGAAAATACAAACTGCATTTTCCTTCTTGACAGTGTGTGTTAGTGTGAGGTAACCTTATCTTAACCAATCTCAATGGAATCTAGCCCCCAATCACTTAAAACAATCAACAAACACGTCATATTTGTGTAGATATACAATAACTTGCTCCACAATATAGCTATATATATATATAAACCCAAAATTGCACCGCGTATAGTGGCCATTACCCGTAATGAGGCCGTATTGAAACCGGTACAATGTGGTGGCAATGCGGACAATTACTGAAATTGGTTTCGTATATGCAGACCTGTGTTCGCAAACAGGGATGTTGTAATGTTTTTTTTTGTGTGTAAAGGTTGATTCCTATTTTAAGAGGTTTTTGATGGTTTTGAAGAGGATTTTCAAAAAATTGAGTTTTGAGGCGAGTGATAACAAATAGGTAATTAATTTGATTTTTTGAAGTCATTATGATTTATTGAAACAAATCATAATGACTGAAAAAAATTAAATCATAACTTACAAAACCACACGCATTCTTAACTTGTTACATTTCCCAATACCAAGTCTATTAACTGTTTAGGTAAAAAAAAAACATAAGAAGGGGGGCTGGTTACTAAGATTTTGTTCTCAACAGGCTGCACACGTACATTATTAAGTGATTATTCGAGAAATGCTGTATTGAGTCAATTTTCCTGCAGAATGTATTTTGATAAATTGAGGTCAAGTGTTTAAAAGGAAGTTTTAAACTAATCTTCGAGTAAAACCTTTTTGTTTTACGTCCAAATCATCATAAAAATATACTTAAGCTTAAAAACTTAACTACAATATAAAAATACCGACTTCGTACTTGCAAAACAATAGGATTTAAGAGGGTCCAAATCTCCATACGGGTTGAACCCTCCTTAAACTCAGCGGGGGAGAGTTGGGCAACTCGGCCCATAACCGTATTTCACCCATGTCATAAAAACTAAGAAACATTTTGCCGCAAAAGTATTATAATAAGATTCTGCGATATACTACCTTCGGTCGAAAGCGGTTAGGGAAGTTTTTTATTTATTTATACTAAGTTGTGGCTAGGTTTGTCTGCAATCAGAACTCATTGCAATTTTGAAGATGAAAGATGATGCATCATAATAATATGAAGAAGCTACACCATCGCAAATATCATGTAACAGCAAGTTACTGTTAACAGTAATTACACAAGGAATTCATAGTGGTTTTGCTATTCCACATGAGTTAGCCACTCATTATTAGTAGGTAAAGCGTAATGTCGACGGCGAAGTGGTAATAAATTCATAATTTTAAGTGAAAAAATATACGTTTAATTTCTTCAAAGTCAAAGTCAAATCATTTATTTCAAATAGGCACATAAAAGGCACTTTTGAACGTCAAAATGTACAAGAAAATAGAATTGATTCTAGTTAGTTCTAGCTAGCTAGCTTATAGTCTATTAGCTAGCTTATTCTAGCTAGTTTCAAAAAGGTAGTTTCGTATGGAGAAGAATGGGAAAGAAACTCCACCGTTACTCTTTTAAAATGTTTTACAATATTATGTACACATTAATTATATAATTATATGTAAAGACATGCACCTAGAATAAAAATTACTGTACCACAATAGGTAAAAAGAATTATATATAAAGCAATGACAATTAAATCAATTATTTGATATATACATGGTGCTCACATATTTACAAATATTGAAAAGTAGACGATTTTTACAAAATTTTAACAAGTAATAATTTTGTATGTGAGTTACATAATGTAAAAATCAATATCATAACAATTATAAATTATACAATTAAATTAGCAACCAGTTTGATTTTGTCTAGACTCTAGATTGTCCTATGGAGCAGGACCAGCATGTTTCCAAGCATTCTTATCTAGGATATAATCCTCTAATTTGTAATATGCTTGTTTACAAAGTGAACTCTTAATATGAGTTTTAAATTTTCTTTCATTTAATTGCAATATATCACAAGGTATTTTGTTGTAACATTTAACACAGTACCCCATAAAAGATGTATGTAGGTACTTTAGATAACCTAAAAAATTGTTGATCTATTTTATCTTTATTTCTAGTGTTAAAATGATGTCTATCACATATTTTTATTAAAAAGATGTAGATTTTTCTTACATACATAATATTTTCATAATAAATTCTTGACAGTTAAATTTATTAATTGAACTTCTAACTGTTGATGTCAACACGTATCCCATAAAAGTTAGGTTAGGAGGTAATGCCTTAGACACGCTGGTTTAGTTAGAAGGTATTTCTATATTTTGATTTATGCTGTTGCAATACTTGCGACTAAAAATGCAGTTAAGAGAGAACATATAAATTCGACTTTTAAATTCAAATCCTCTTAAAGTTTATTTCTTGAAAAAATTCAGATTGGCACTTCGCCGTCGATATGGTATTTCAATTTATCAATACGAAATTTAGAGCAGAGCTGAGAAATAGTTAAAAAAACAATATAATACAAGGGAACAAACTATTACAAATCAGAAAAATCAAAATAATACCTAACCTACCTAAATCCTTCAGTAAAGAAATAAATCTCAAGACATGACACAACATAATAAAAATCCCACTAAACTCGACTAAGAACGAAATTCAATTTGTATCGATGTTCCGTCGCATCAAAGCCACCTTGGCCAAATAGTTGAGAATTTTCACTTAATCCCCCACCCCTTCACCCCCATACATGCAAATCTCCCCATTCTCTCCCTTTTACGATCGTTATAAAGAATGTAAGACGGATTCCTTCGGAGTATAGTTCATGAATTATGTCCTTTTTATTCTCCACAGAATTTTGGTTTTAAAATGTAATGTGAATTTAAGGGGATTTTTTGGTCCTTAGGTACTTGTAATGTCTTGAAACGGTTTGTTGTATGCCTTTAAAGAGCATTCAAGTCTACAAATCAATCGATCCATTCTGTAAGAATCTTCTAGTGAAAACTTGGGTAAAGTGAACTGTCAATAGTAGCAATACCTAGTATCTGTCGGTCTACTTTGTAAAAATCTCAACGTGACTACTTATGTGAAGTAAGCTGTCATACCGCTTGAAGCTAGGGATTAACACTTTGACAGCACACTTCACCTAAGTTTTCACGGTGACATTTTTACAGAATAGATCGGCAGATGGCTACAGCTCACTTCATCTAAATTTTCACGTTGACATTTTTACAGAATAGATCGGCAGGTGGCTACAGCTCACTTCACCTACGTTTTCACGGTGACATTTTTACAGAATACAAACGGCTGATTGTGTTTAATCGTGGACGATGATAGTGTAATCTTTTAATAGATGACAAGGTTCAATCTTTAAAAAAGATTATGTACGCATGGCTACATATCAAGCATTTCCAGTATAAGCTGACTTCTCATTGTACGAAAAGCTTATTTAATGCGAGGTCAGCTAAAACTGGAAACGTATAGCTTGATATAAAGCCGTCTGTACCAATATCGAGAAAACTTGTAGATGACTGATACGTATGGGATAGGTACTTTTAACTCAAGTAGGTAAGTACCTATAGTGTATTGGCAAACTAGTACGAGGATAGAAAATGACGTAATCTTCCCTCCTCGGGCTTTTGGCTTTTCTAAGTAGGTAGATGATTTCTCATCAAAATTACAAGTAAGTATTTATTTTGCTATTCCCAATTACCGAGTGTTTTTTTTTTCAAGTAAAACCCAAGCTTCGTTATTGTAAGCATTTTATTGAATTAACAATACACCTCACCCAGATTTTTTTCAAGTTTCTCATTTCTTTTCTTTCAAGAAACTAGACATTTTAATATATCAAAAGACGTAGGCTCTACAGTCTCCATTCGTAGCACAACGTAGCCTACGTAGTGTCTACGCGGCTACGAGTATAAACATATCTTAGGATTGTAGTTATTGTTTTAATGATGAGAATGTTTAATTTAATTTCATAGACACTATCATAAATAGAGTGGTTGTAATATTTTTGTTACCCTTTCGCGACCATGACGGAAAATAAATGTAAGGTAATTTCTCAATACCCTGATTAACATTATGCTGTTCTTTCGTATCCTAAGGTATGATAGGTGTGGTAGGATTATGTTATTGAAAGTATAGAAACCCAATTCTCATGTATTTTGTAACAAAAGAATATCGCATCTATGTTATCTAATATAACCAAAACGGTATGCAAATCAATAACCTGCACGCGCGTAAAATCAAGGAAAGTATAACCCGAAAGTTATTTTCAATACGGAATAAAAATCGTATTAAGTTTCCACATATATTCTCAGGGTGACATCAATTTGTGAGTCTACATCCAATCATAAATAACGTTCTCATTTACATAAGAACACTGTTAGACCTGACTCTATGTACAACAATGTCGTCTTATATAAGCCAACTATCTTTAAGAAAACTCGCCGCTGTCCTTGTCTAATTTATATAGCTGGTCTGTTCTAACATATAGGGAAAATCAGTGGAGCGCGCAGATGGGCGGAGCTTCATGGGCAACCATTACAAAAAGAGCTTTGAAAATATACAATGTTGCTCCTCTGGGTTCAGTAATCCGTGGACGGCGGGAGGTGAGGGGGTCCTTACCAAACTGGATGTACTATATATCGCCTGACTGCACATTGGCTGAATCAGACCACGCCTACATGGAAAATGCATTTCCAAGATTGCTATGCAGATGGTATTTCGTAAGAATGGCGGATGCGAAAAGTTTCGCGTTCGGATTTGAAATTCGAACGCTGTAGTTTTTAGGCTAATGGTATGGCTTTGTCTATGGATACCCGGTCGGGATGTAGGCTTGCTAAAACGGTCATATTCTTTGTTTTCTAGGTGCGTTGAAAATCCTACACATTTGTCAAAATAACACAGGCATACGGGTACATTTCTTGTTTTTGTGTCATCGAAAAACTTGCCAAATGTACCCATTTAGCAATATAGTTTCGCTTTAATACTACACGATTAGAATATGTAAACCTAACTTGCATGATATTGTGTGGAATTGAAAGCGGCTTATCCAAAGCTCTCTCTTTGTTTCCGTTAACTGTTGATGCGAGAAAGCATTAAATTTTTTAATATGAATCAAAAAGCTTTCCTTGTGTAATTAAAAAAAGGTAATTTTACTGAAAATACGTTTCAAACCGTACAGCACGCTTATTGCGTAACACACTATTAATCACAATTTGAATCATTTTAAAGGATATTGCTAATCCATTGCATAATATATTCAAAAAAGAAATCTGCTCACCAACGTAAATAACGCAATTAATTTTGTTGAACTGTCAAAATGAAAGCCATTCCTACTGTTAGTGTGTTACGCAATTACCTCGCTGTACACCTAACTACACAACAGCCGCTACACACAGCATACGTCAGCTAATGAGACGCAAGAGCAATTTCCCAAAAAGCCTTCTAACCTTGACCGTTCCCGATTTACAGACCCCATCTTGACCGAGAATCTGATAGTGCCTACAGTTTGTCAGTTAAGCGAATTAGATTACAGACAAAGGATGTTAATGTAGACTTGGTTCGAGATTTTCTATCAGTTTTGTAACTTTGCGATTATTTGTTAGAAAGATATTAAGTCTTTTTTTAATGTATGGTGTACTTTGCAAGTTTGCACTAAGGTCCGAAAAGATCCTATGTATGTTCCGCGATTCTTGATAGTTCCCGTATTATAACAATTATTTTTAAATTTCTTGAAAATTTGAAGAAACCGTTTTCAAAAAATTCTATGTTTATTTTTACACGTCTTTTTCTAATTTTTTTTGCAATATTCTTTGTTATGGAATATTCTGTCAGATATGAAATAATCATCGTACTATCATTAATTAAACATACAAAATTTTTGATCGAATTCGATTTTGATTCGATCAAACATCATCAACAAACACCAATATCATATCATATCAACATATCATATCGTATCATATCAGATCATATCTAACATTCCTTTTAATCCAATTCGATCATCAATTATCTTAATAAACTTACAACTCTTAAAAATAAAAAGTTACAAATGTCGTAAACTGATAACGCCCGTCCCAGTTAACTAATCATAACATAACCGGTTTTTCGACTATCACTTGAACGTAAATTCCCCCTTTTCGATCAAAATATTAGTGATATTTTCAAGAAAAAAAAAATTGTAACTCGATAACTATTAAGTATCGCGGTCCATACATGGGGTATTATCGGATACCCCTGGGCATGAGATTTTTTTTTATAACTTCACTATTTGGACCACCTGTATATAATTCAAAGTTATATTTAGTTCTTAGTCAGTATCGGGCTTAGGACTTACCTACCTATATTCAAAAGTGGAGGTACAAACACTGACAAAATACGTAAAAACCGGTAGGTATATCAGTTACATATTATCTATTTTTGTGATTTTGCGATATCATTCAGAGATGCGTACCGAAGGACCAAAATTTCACCCGCTGCAAAATGAATAACAAATTAATCACAACTTCAAAATTAATAAGCAAAACAATGTACTCGTATATAACATAACGCTATATCAATAAGGGGCTTACTGGCGGGTGTAACGAAGTGTTCACTCAAATCGCATCAGCGTAGCGTACTGTGGCTGCACATGTGTTCACCAGCTTATGAACTTAACTGCCCACTGTAGTTGTAGGTACGAAGTTAGGTATTGTTGTAATGAAAACATTTTAAATTGAGAGGTTTGGGTTGCGAGAAAGAGACAGAAGATCAAATTTGATTTTGATTGCAATCGTCTAATTTTGGTTCCAAAAAGGCAGTTGAAATATTTTCATAAGCAAAAAATCATGATTATAGATTTTTTCTGGGGTTTAATTACCTGTTACGTACTATTATACCTATCTTTATTTTTATGCATTTGATTAATAAAACGTTCCTAATTTGAGTTTTCAGAATAATGATTTTACATGACTGCGTTGATCGATTAATCAGCGAGGCTTGACAAAGACTTTAAGAAAACCCTCCAAGCGTCAAGTAGCACATTACACCGTCGGACCCAGTTATAGGACCATTATCTTTTGAATCGATAGATAGCTAGAATTCTCTTTATTATACTTGTAAAGCAGACAGTCTGAGGACTGCCAACTGCTGATCTAATCTCAGGATATCACAATTCTGCGATAATTGCCTTACGAAATAAATGTCAGTCATTCGTGAATGTGGTTTTTCTATAAAAGTGATATCGTTGGGAAACGGTTAGGATCATCGCACATTCTCTTTCCTTGCACAGGATTATAAATAGATGAATCATCAACATTTTTTACTCAAAACCAACAAAGAATCAACCATAACCAGCCTAATCAGACGAATCAAACCGCATATGTCGTATAATACCACAATTTTAATAACAATACTGATCTATAGCACAATGCTCGCCGCCCGGGTTCATCCGCTCCGATGAGTTTCAATCCCGTACAGCACGTTTTTACCCCCATTCTATTCACTTTCCACCCGACGTAATCTAGGAAATGAAAAGATTTCTTTTTTTTTCTTCACGAGTAAGATTAGTTCCGTGGTCCTTCGAGCCGGGTACTTTTTCTTTTTTGCTTATTAAATACTTTTCTTGTTTTTTGTAGACTGTAGGAATGTAGGTTAATCTAGGTCTGACTTGAGTGCTTTTAGAAGATCTTTTTCTCATTAGAGTGAGTGGAGCTTTTAAATCTCAGTTCATGCTGTGCCGGTAAGTTTGTATTTATCTGCTTCCGATAAGGTTTTACATTTCAATTTTTACTTGTAGAGCTTTTAGATTAATGAGGAATTATTGACTTTTACCTGGTTGTAAGTTTGTTGCTGTAGTTGTAAATCAGTTTTGTTTAGATATTCGTACTTTTCTATAATCGTTCGTTTCGTTTGAAAATATTCTAAAGGGTATATTTTTGTGTTAAGGAATGCTTCATTAGAATAAAAAGCTCCACTATGCTATGAAAACATCTACACAAGTGTTACGAGTACAGCAGTTTCAACTCATAGCGATTGCGGTTCTTTCCACTTACTTATTCTAAATTCGAAAAATACTAAATATTCTTTAGCGCAGGACTTTTATCGTTAATTCTAAATGGGCAATAGAATTTCAATCAGCTTTAGAAGGTCATTATGCAAAAATAGCAATGTAAAATATTTTAAACCGGCCACGTGTTGTGTCGGAAACGGCCCGGACTAACAGACGGACGGACGGACGTCATCTATTACACGCACGTATCGGGTTTATAATCTAAAGTTAGAGGGGAGGTAATGATGATGTTAGGCTGGGTGGTAGAAACTTAAATATTTAAGAAATTATAATGTAGTCTACTTTTAAAGATTAAATTTTATTTTGACTGCTTGTTAAGTAGAGCTTGAGAAGTAAATTAAAGTATTTTTTAAATTTATTTGACAGAACATACTCGAAATCAAAGCATTTATTTCAAATAAACAAATTACAAGCACTTTTGAATTGTCATGGGCTCGGTCAGTCAGAAAGTTGAAGCTAGTTGCCCATTCCAAAGCGTAGTAAGAATCTATGGAGAAGAACGGGGAAGAAACTCCATGGACACTCTTTTAAATCAAAATGTGGTTACACAATATTGGTTACATCATTCATGTTGAAATTATGCATGTGAGAACGATGCAGAACGTTAAAAGCGTCCGTGATAAAAAGACAAAAACAATTCAAATATTAAATTAAATTTAAATAAGCCGTGGCAGCTAAGAAATGACCAGTCCCTACTGACGGCGCCCGTTCACGAACATGACATATTAACTGGTACACAAATATTAGTTAGAAGAATTAGGGTGGTCAGGGTGCTTCTTATTATTATAATTTAAATTAATCAAAATGAAAATATTTCGTGCCTGGCCGTATTGTGGCGGTTCCGCTCGTGTGTGAAGTTTTAATTACCAGATGTTTTTCAGGGTGCAGGCATAAAAATCATATTGTGTCACCCTGATACTGTACTTGTCGTGTCAACCTAGGTATCGTTTTGCTTTGCAAATTATAAACTTGGCCTTTGTTGTAGCTTAAATTAAGTTATTACCTACTCAGTGATGTTAACATCATCTATCCCTACATAGGTAATATCTGTGTTATTTCTACTGTCCGACTCATTACATCGGGGTAATTGCGTAACACACTAACAGCAGGAATAGCTTTCATTTCGACAGTTCAACAACATTCATTGCGTTATGTTGAGCGGACAAATTTTTCGAACATTTAAGCAATGGATTAGCATTAGGCTTCAAAATTATTCAGATTGTGATTGATAGTGTGTTACGCAATTAGGGTGCTGTTTAGTGTTAATTACGCTTATGCGTAAAACCTATGGTAAGGACTTTATGAATATGGAAGACACAGGAATAATTTTATCATCACTATCATTTGAACAGCATTATGCCAAAAGTAGCAATAAAAAATATATATTTAAAAAAATCTAAAAACACATCTTCCCCAAAGTTAGTCACATAAAAAATTTAAAGTTGAAAATAAATCGACAAAGTAGGGTACTTTAGACCCCTCGCCCACATCCGAATAGGCTGGGCCATTGTCATTTAAATGCGGGCCGCACATCCCGACACTTTGCTATGGAAAATTTAAATAATAATCACACTGAATATTATGTATTGTAGTCGGTATTTGTGGGGTTTTCCTCTATTTCTCGTTTATGTAGAAGTGAATGTTAAGAATGATATATGTAGATACTTTTATGGGTAATCTGAAAAGCAGCTGTAGTGTTTTTTATGTCTTTGTAACATAGAAATTGAACGAAACTTGAATGAATCGTCTGTATAGATGACGATATAATCATTCAAGTTATGGAATAATATGTATACATAAGGTAAGGGCACCTATTTCCGCGGTATTTTTACTAAAACTCGAAAGGAGATCGAAAATTCAGCATTTATTGTACCGGTAAGACCCCTCTTTGAAGAGTGGCTTGAGAGGCGCCACGGCGTCCTCACCTTCCGCCTGACGCAGGTCCTCACCGGACATGGCTGTTTCGGGAGGTTCCTGTTTCGGATAAGGCGGGAGGAAACGCCCGGGTGTTATCATTGTGTGGATCGACCGGAGGACACGGTGGAGCATACGGTGGAGGTCTGCCCGGCTTGGGCGGAGCACCGCCGTGTCCTCGTGGCGGCGACCGGCGGCGGCGACCTCTCGCGTCCGGCCCTGTGTTGTCATTCGTTCTTAGTTCGGGTTCGGGACTAATCGTAAGTCCGTAGGTGATACGGAGTAGGAAACGCCCGTAACGAAGGCCGAAGCTACGGACTTCGTGCTTAGAGAGTAGGCCCCCTGGTTCAGGCCATGGTACGGAGCGAGAGGGAATGGGAAGCCGTCACCTCCTTCTGCGAAGCAGTAATGCTCGCGAAGGAGGAGGCGGAGCGCGAGAGGGAGAGGCAATCACTGCGCCCTCGCGCCCCTAGTCGCCGCAGGAGGAGACACCCTGGGCGTCGGGAGTCGATTGCCGACTCCCGGCCACCGTAGGCGCGGGCTTGCGGACGGCGAGCAATGGGCAGCTCGCCGTCCGGTAAGGACCAGGCCCGGGTCGACGGCGCGTCGTGTTCCACGCGCGCCTCAAAGAGATGTCAGCAAAATTGACGGGGTCCGATAGGACCGATGCCTGCCGGGGCTGCGGATTGTTCGAAAGAGTTACCGTGGCCCTGGCGCACAGGCAACTGAAGGAACACGGGTGAGTTTTAGTCAGTAAGAGTCTGACACGCCCTTCCGCTCCGCCCAGAGCGGGAGACGTCATTTGATGATTTCCCACCCAAAAAAAAAAAAAAAAAGCATTTATTGTACCCTTTTAAGGTTTGGCTATTTTTATCAGAACCATTATTGTTTCTACTCTTGAAATAGACAATAGGTTTGGCTATTAAATCTTGATGTATAATCAAAATTATTAAATATGAAAAAAAGTCGGAGGCACCTTATTCCGATGTAAAAATCCTTATTCCGATGTATTTGGTTCCGAATTCCGAGTGTACAAAATGTGAAGGAAAACGGTAGAAAAAGACATGATGTCCAAAAAATCAACTCTATATATTAATACAGGGTTTAATAGTTCGTAAATCTCAATCTTCTTAGATGAGGTTTTAATGTTCTAATAAAATGATGTCACAATATTCAATTAATACCTAATATACGTAGCTAATCAATTTTACTTATTTTAATACTAGTCGTATTATTACAATAGTAGTAAAAACAATATATGGCTCTCTATATTGTATAAAATGATATTATTAAATTAATGTAGTTGATTATGCATAAATGTTTACAGCCACGTACCTAAGTTTGTGAAAGGTATTATAAAGGAAATAGGAACCTACGCGTTATTGAAACTAAATAAAAGTGCATAGCAAGCTGCGTAAAATTGTGAACACTCTGTATTATATGTGTGTATATACCGCGGAATAAGGTACTCATAGAACCTTATCCCGACCTACTAAACATCGGAAAAACGTTTCACACCAAAAATCTCTCTTCTTAATACCGAGTATTAAAAAATGCAAGATGTTTGCATAATTTATACCTATATAGATTAATACTTAATTGCAAAATCTTCGTAAATATAATATAACCCTTGCTAAAAATTACATCATATCGTGCATGAACTAAATTTTTCCTTTGTAGTTTTCCCATACAATGATTTAACAAAATATCTAAATAGATCACATTTGACATGTTATAGAATAGAATACTACTATAATACTACAATTAAAACGAATAATACAAGCTGCTATAATTAGTGAATGAAACGCAAAAGTATACCTCGGAAATAGATTTTAATATTCATTATCTTTTTAATTTGTCGAACCCAAAGCGGAAAGGGTATAATCATAAAAACAACCCTGTAAATTAAAAGAGAAATCAAGAATATGAAATCCCTATTTCGCGGCTTACATCGGAATAAAGAACCGGCCGAAATATTTGGCTTCTAATGCCGCGGTATTTTCAAGACTTATTTTCACCTTGATTTATTCAGAAAAACATACTAAAGTTAAGTGTTTTCGATTCAAAATATTATCCTTGAAATAGTTTAACTCACATACGGTACAAAAATAACCAAAAAATCCGTATTTAAAAAAACATGGCACTCCCGTGCAGCAGGTCTAAGCAGGAACTAAGCAATTATTTTAAAACTTAAACACTTTTCTCCAGACTTTTGATTTTATACCTACGCATAGTTATATTATCAATTGACATAAATCTTTATCGTTATATTATTATAAATCTTGCAGTTAAATAGAGCTTGTAAATCGCTCGTAAACGCAGTTTTTCTAAATACCTCGGCATATGGTGCCAATTTTAGAACCCCTCGGAATAAGGTGCCCTTACCTTAATGTTTAGATTATGGGAAGGTGTTGTATCAAGAAGAAAATAGTCAAATATGCAATTTTAAATGAAACAAACGAACGTTGCTTGAGTTTAGAAAATTCTCTATCCATTGGTCCTTACAAATATCACATTGTAAATAGTTTAATTGAAAAATGTTATGATTTTCAAGAAAACAATTATTTTAAAGTTACTTAATAATCCAACTACAAATAATCGTAAACGATACTTTAACAAAACCTTTTATCACCATATTAATATTTATGACACTTTAAAACACAATAAAAATGGAAAAAATACACCCCTTCACAAAATAGTTAAGGGCGCAATTCAAAATATGTATTTTGTATCACTATGACTGATATGACACATTGAAGGCGTTGCGAATTATTGTAGTTTATTTCAACAACTTTAAATTTCACCCCCGAATTTCACCCCTACTCTTATTGTCCAAAAATAGGGTTGAATTTAGATTACATTTTTATTTTTTTCAAGTAAAAGTCGTGTGTTTGATGTGTATTATATCTTATTGTGTTTTTAACACTTCGCCCCCGCTGCAGTGGGGTGTAACTTGGGGTAGTTTGCACCCTCGTTGATTAGCGTCCTTAATCTATGGGGGATTTTAGAATGGTCTCATTCAAAAGTGATGCATCCTGAAGAGATCTATTCTGCTGAGTCTCTCTCCTGTTACAATAATTGTTTGACAGGAACATGCAAAAATAAATAATCATTCCAGAAGAACGAATTAAAAATGTGACAAAGGAATGCTTCACCTTTGTCTTTCAGTAATACAAACACACTATAAAAACATGTTTGTACAATAGTCTTCTAACAGAATATTTTTTAAACAAATACTTACAGCAATTATTTGAATTGAGAACAGTGGACAAAGTAGGATCTTCACCAATTTGTTGTAGATTTACAACTTAGAGTCAATCTAAATTGGGTTTCCTATTTCTAAGTAAGCATTGACTTACAGAAATTGGAACAAATACACTATAAGTGGGATACGCTTTATGGCGGGTCCATAAAGTGTATTTTTTCCACAATTTAAAAACAAAATGACTGTCTCACAAAATTTTAAACAGCATTATACTTCTTGGCTGGGTCGCACATAACACTATCCAGTTATCCAATAATATTTCGTACGTTTACTTAACATCTTAAACTGCTGCTTAATGAACTTCTGTTTAAGCCTGTTGTGCAACATGTTCGTTCGTCTGTTTGTATGTCTGTTCAACACTGGATCTGTACTGTATTGTGTTGTGTTGTGACTAAATACTTGTCAGTAAGGTTTTAAATAATAAAGTCATGTTATAGGGTAACATTTCTATGAACGGAGAACTTAAAAATTGGTATCTGATTTACGTGATTTACACTGTTTACTTGAATTTAAGTAGTTTGTTCCGTAAGCTTTTAGTATACAAAGTTATAAAGGAACTTCAACTGAAAATAAATAAGTCGCTGTGGGTGGTATATGATCTCAAAGCCACTTTTTTGTAGTCATTAACAACCAAGTTATCATTATCGTCTACAATCTGCATAAATTCTTGCAAAAAAATAAATGTTTGAAGTTTTTACAGGGACAAAATCGTACCTTATATTGTTTAGATTTCATGATGATAATTATACAAAATGTATTATAAATTATTATGGGTAATAACAATATGCAAGATCAATTTGGAAATCAAAACAATGCATTTAGACTAGAGGTTGTTTTTGTAACGAAAATGATGCCTTTAAGTACCCTTTTATTACTGCTATTTATAACCCTGACGTCCTGTTACCCAAAATCGTGCAAAAGCACAATAACACTAAACAATCCTACCGCACTCATTAACCGCTATATTTTCGGTAAAGCCGCTAAATTGCATTCGGATATATCCGCGAGACGTTCGGATATATCCGCGACATTAGGTCGGCAGGAAGCGGTGCGCGCGCGCCGGATGCCGGGGCCCATCTATTGTGATCTGACGTCACTTCCGCCCTGCATGAGGTTTGCTGCATAACTGCAAAGTGAGGAGTAATATACTGGGAGTAACTGGGTTACGTGTGGAACAGGACTCTGGAATGAAATGTTCGTATGACGCTTCTTGTAACTTTGAAAATATAATGGAATTTTGTAAAAGGCCTTGGTAAATTATCTAAGGATCACAGATATGTAGTTCTCAGCTTTACGAGATGAAAAAGCTGTACCTATCTACCTAGGTACTTGCAAACATTACGACTAAAGAAAATGATGGGACAATTCATAACCGAAGAAATCTTCAAAAAACGAAGTTACAAGCATAACTCATTTCTGTTTTATACCTGCATGCAACAATTCTTCGTAAACTATGAGTTTAATGTTGCAATCATTTGAATACAGAATACATAGAAATATATATGTTTAAGTATAAAGACACAATACATTTTCACCAATCTTTACCACAATCATCAACAATCAACCACATTGTCACTGCCATCATAATAAGTAACCATCGTTAACAAAATTGATTTACAGAAATAACCACACAGTTAACTAAAAATTACCACATTCTATTCATCTAACCGTATCTATTCGACAACTTAACAATACGATCTCATCTTCCGACACGGTTACCGAAAAATTCGATTCATTAAACGAAATTGTAAAAACTGAGAATTTGACACGCACCGACCGTATTCGTACCCACAACAAGTGCAACAATAACGTCATCAGAACAAACAAAATGTATACATACGAATCTTATGATTATGGACATAAGGTTGAGAATAAAATTGAAGAACAAAATGGTATATTTTGGAGTTTGTATGAATTTAATAGTAATAATACGTCAGCGGTCCCTCAGTCTTTTGGCTCTAACGTTGCGTATGTTACGGCTGTATGTTGATTTTGATGGGTAGGTAGATGTGGTTACCATTGTTGGTGACGACACGAGAAAAATAGTAAGCAATCAGAATTTTGCTGGCTAGCAAGCTGTTAAGCTGAAGTTCAAGAAGACCATTCGTTACATACCGAGACCCCTCCGTTCCTCGGAAAGCACTTTAAGCCGTTGGTCTCAGCTGTCATTCGTAGATCTTTGACAGTCGTCACTGGTAGTCAGAAACTTGAAAGTTTGACAACCAGTCCTAAAAAGGGGAATCGTTTTACCCAGTAACTGGATTGAGGAAATCAGATAGACTGAGTCCATGTAAAATACTGGTATCCAGTTGCATCCGGTTATAGTGGAAGGTGATCCAAAAATAGGAAAAGGATGATGATGCATAGGTAATTATAATACGTTATACCTAGATGCATAATATATTATTTGGTATTTGAAACTGAATACACATATCGACGGTGTGTTATCAATATCTAATAAATAACCATGACTTAAAAGGAGGTGAAAAAAAAAACGTTTCATTTGTATAGTTTTTAATATTTGAATCAAAACGTTACTTATATTTAAAAAATAGTAGGAAACGCTTGTGATGGTGATAATGATTTCAGACCTTATGGCATTGCAAATACGAGGTCTATTTTTACCCACGAATATGCAAAAAAATTAGTAAAAAACGCTAAAATGTTAGTTATTAGATATTAATACTTCATCGTCGATATTTAGGTACCTAGGTACTATACATATTAGACATATCTACAATAATTAGATAACAACTTACATTCCTAAACCACACACACCGTCATACAACGAAAACAGAGCCCCCGACCCGATGACTACACTCGCGTGAATTTAAATCTCGCCCCGGGTGTTAGGAAGCCGTGATTTGTGGTTATTTACCACACTTGTTAAGTTTCCATTTTCGCTGACAACTCGTGCGGAACCCGCGACGATTTCGATTCGAATTTCGTTTTTAATTTTCCAGAATAGGTCCCCGGGAATGTATTGTTGTGGGACTAAATAATGGATGCAGATTACATACGCGGATGGGCCCGAATTCAGATGGATTCGAATGTGGTCGGATTTGAATTTTTACTTTTTATATTTTTGTGCTTCGGTGGTTTTGAATGTGACTATTGAAATGGGTCAATTATATTGGGGGCTACGTGTTACAATTGGTTGGATGTATTATTTTACTGTACAATGAAATGTAAGAGATGCATCATTAAATCAAAAGGCAGATTATCATTATAAATAATATTATTATTAAATGAAAAGGCAGGTTTATCATTAAAATATTGGCTGTAAGAATCTATAGCTATAGGTAGAACATTAAATAGGCTACTAAAAGGCATCATGAATATGTCTACATTTAAGGAAAGTACCAACTAGATACTTAATAAATGAAGATTAAGCCTTAACAATCGCAGAAACACTTCAATAATAACAAATAAACAAATTACGAAAATACTTAAAACTCCTCATTGTTTATCAAACAACTTATATTTCGTTCCGTAACCCGTTTATCTTAAACCTTATTAATTTGTCGAAACCCCTCAAAATTCAAATTCAAGTAGGTAATCTAATCAGGAAAATCGTGAAATTCGTAGCAAGAAATCTGTTGAATTTTCTCTCGACGGGGCAAAAACCCCTTTTGTCCAAACAAGTCGGTGGCAGGAGCAAATGTCACCGGGTGAAAGGCTGTGACATCCTCATTGAAAATTCAGTTGGTACCCGCGTAGGGTTTGCTCACTGGGAGACGAAAACGCTGCGGTCTTTGGGCGGTTTCTGAAGAATATTCCAGTAAAGACATTTTACACATTAGGAAAAAGAAACACATTAACCCTAATACACTCTACTGAAAGATAGAGATTTGAGAGACTTGTAGGTTTATTCATTTGTGTATCTCGATTAACTCGGTTTCCGAAAAACTGATCAAGACTGAGTAGTGCAGCACAACGAGTATGCAGCAGCCAATTTTGACATCAACATGGTTACAAATGTTACAATACAATACAATAAGTAAGTCTTGGTTTTTAGCCGTTCCACCACCACCACCACTACCACCACCGCCGCCACCACCGTCACCAGGTTTTGTTATGTTTGATCTATTACAAACTCATACCACCTTGTTACTTAGCAAACAAAGCATTTATTTGCTTAACTTACCCGGTCTATGGCACAAGACTTGAACTTAGCGACTTCAGAATGAAACAGATCGTGAACTAAAAAATGCTAGCTCTAAATAAAATGTTTGCAACCGCAGCGATTATCTCGCCCAGTGCGCACATAAGTGAAATTTGCATAGCCCGCCCCAAGAAACCGGCAGACTTTAAATCTAGTAAATTTACTAAATCTAGGCTTGAACTGATTCAACGTTGGCCCAGACGGCGCTCCGTGCCACAGACTAACAATATTCAGACTTGATTTTGTAAAGATACGAAAGAATTTGATACTTTTTATGACGGTGAAGTAGTAAGATTTACGCAGAAAGATTTCAGAATCCATAAAGAATAAAGGGTGGTGTTAGATATTATTTTGGACAGTCAATTAAATAACAGTCAACATAAGTAGGGCTGCTTGATACCTTTATTTTAAATTATCGCTCCTGAAATCAAACTGAAAAATTCAGACTTTGGACAATAGTCTTGAATAACGATAGCCGGTAACCGACATGTCCTAGAACCAAAAAAATTAAGACATGTGACATCCACCAGCTTGGGCAGCGTGGTGGATTACGGCTTAGTACCTCTCATAAAGAAGAGGTTTGTGTCCCAGCAGTGGGAACGTCGTGGGCTGATTATACTTATGCGTAGATAATGATGACATGATAGTATAGCACTCAGCCATTATCTTGCAGATACAAAAAAACCTTAGTTAGGTAAAAAAATCAAAGCAAGGTGACTTCCCAACAATATTATTCTTTGTAATCCTTTCAGCATTTTACCTGAATATTTGTTCTGTGCGGCGCTACACAAATTGATTCCTGAATTCGATTTTCGTTTGACGAGTGGCTGTACCAATAGTTGTTGCTAGTCTGTTTTGTATTGTCATCATAAATTCATGAGATTTTCCGTTTTGTGGTAAAGTAATCTTATTGGTTTAGTTGGTATTTTCATTGGATTTTGTATCTGAAGTTCTTTGTTTGTATTTATACGGATATCTAAATAACTACTTACTGCACCTTTAATATTATGATCTACGTATGAAGAAACTACCATACCTACCGCTTGTAAATTACCTAGATCTTATAACTAATAAGAGTTTTCTTACTTGTAACTACGAAAAGGAAAAAAAACAGACAATGGCCGTATGCATTCATAGATACTAGTTTCTACCATAGCTCCATTATATTACCAAAATGTCGTGGAAAATCGTCTTGCAAACGTCAGAACGTATAATTTTATAACATTACTAGCTGCCCGCCCCGGCTTCGCACGGGTTGCGGTACTTATCTACGGCGTACCCTACCTACCCTACCTACCTACCTACCTACCCTACCTACCTACCCTACCTACCTACCCTACCTACCTACCCTACCTACCTACCTACCCTACCTACCTACCCTACCTATCTACCCTACCTACCTACCCTACCTACCTACCCTACCTACCTACCTACCCTACCTACCCTACCTACCTACCCTACCCTACCTACCCTACCTACCTACCCTACCTACCTACTCTACCTACCTACCTACCCTACCTACCTACCTACCCTACCTACCTACCTACCCTACCTACCTACCTACCCTACCTACCTACCTACCCTACCTACCTACCTACCTCCCTAACTCCCTACCCTACCTACCAAAAAAAAAAAAAAAATAGATGTTGGCCGATTCTCATAGATACCGGATAAGCACAAAAAATTTCATCAAAATCGGTTAAGCCGTTTCGGAGGAGTATGGCAACGAAAACTGTGACACGAGAATTTTATATATTAGATAAAACCGCTAACGACTTTTAACTTTGAAAAGAAGACAAATACTCCAATGTACATGCCACGTACAAAGCCAAATTAATTTGTGTATTTTTCATACTCATGTTCATTCTACCCTCCACACAAGTCTCTATCAAACACAAAAACCATCACATGAGAGTCACCCTTATGGTTTTCAAAATGGAGTTGAATATCTTTTATTGTATTTCAAGGGTTGGTTTCAGTCCTGACGGTTGCCTGTACATCGTTTGAGTCTACGAGTGTCTCCCATATCAAAGCACGTTTGTTTTTAAATATCAAAGAATTCCAGTATGTTTGTAACGTATGTTATTTGCTTGTAGAATTTTAATTTTTCCCTCGTTTTTATACTTTTTATTTTCTTTTGTTCTGTGTTGGTTTGTTCGGAGATCATTAATTGGGATGAGGCTGAAGTGATGTGAAGTTAATATGAAGATTATTTTTAATTAGCCGACAGAAATGGTGACTACAATAATGTTAGCCGATGAAAGTTATGATGTAAGCAGTACCTAGTACACACTGGGTATCACATATAACCCTGGATGGAAATGAAGAAATAAAAGAATAAGAAAGAATATTGGGGTTACGGGAGAAATGCTTCACATTCAAAACGAGGAAGAGGTTGTCGCAAATCGAGATTTTTTTTAGTTTTATGAAACCTTCAAATTAACAACCTACTTTTGCTTTTCCAGAGATTTTACAGCGGATGGTACTATAAGGGCAGTTTATTCGATTTTTTACAGGGTAAGTATGTGGCAGAATTATTTCAGAATGTCACATACATGTGACATATCATTTTAATTTCAATTCTGTGACCCTATAATTTGTATTACTCATTCGTTTATTTTAATTGAATTTGACATTTTATTTTTATTTGAATTCTGTGATCTTTATAATGTGTACCTATTTTAATTGCATTGACATTATTTTTATTATGTTGGTTTTGTTAGTTTGTGTGTTGCAGTATAGTTAAATTTGATGTAATATGGGTTTTTCTTGAATTAAATGTTTTTTTTTTTTTTTTTTTAATTATTACGTAAAATAAATGATATTCTGTTTGAAAAAACTTAGTCGTCTGATACTAAATACGTCCTTTTAAACATCTAACATAAATAATAAGTACATAAAACAATTAAGTATAACATAAACCAAAAAATACTAGTCACAAGTAATCATACTTGCCCAAGGCAAGGGACAATCAAACCGTCGCCAAACGAGATCAAAATAAAAATCAAATTAAGAGGCGCAGTTATTGCATAAAGGGACCCCTGCCTGCCTCTTATTGCGTTAGCCGTGAGGGCCCAGCCTACTAATTATAATCGCCTGGATATCTGTATTTGTTGTGTGAACTTACATATAATAATGTTTAAACAGGGATGTATCTTGTAGACTGGTGTGCAACTTTTTTTTTACTTGTAAAATTGGAAGAACGGTGGTTTTCCACCTGATAGGTAGGAAACTGTAATTGTCCTACTAGCCTGCAATACACCAAGGGAATATACGATTATGCATAGCTAAGCAAATAATCAAGGTATTTTTTGTGCATTAGGACATAATTGTGATTCTAACGAATTTTCTTTCACATTTTATTGATTTAATTTTATTTGTTTTTTTTTTAATCTTTATTTGATAAAAAAGGCTTTAATCGCGAAGCGATTATGGCAGCCTCGTATTTGTGCAAAATAAATAGAATTCTATTTGATTTACAAAAAATTTACTTTTGATGTGTTTTTGATATGGACTGCTACCGCCATCTAGTGACAATTATAATTACCATAACTACAAAGTTTAAAAATAAGCAATTTACTACTGCTTTCCACATTTTCATTAAACTATAATGGTTTTGGAAGTAGGTACCTACCTACTTTGGAAGTATGACAATTTCGGTCATACCAAACTTTAAAATTCAATCTCTAAGAAATCACAGTGAAGTTATACTGAAACAATTATACCACAATAATAATAATCCCCGATCAAAACTATACCTACTCAAACTTCCCCAAAGCAATAACGGTTCACTATCAAAAAACGAAATCGACTTTGGAGAAGCAGACCGCACACAAATTGTATTACCAAAAACGCAATGGGGCCCCATTGAAATATAATACATTTATACAGAAATTTGATGGTTTATAGCATACTACACAATGAAATAACATTGCTGGAAGGGATTGTAAATATTATAGAATTATGAATAGGATGTTGGAGTTCTAATATAGGTATAATAGTAATATCTAACTGAAAACCTCGTAAGAGGTCAATGTAGACATAATTATGAACACCTTTCACTATGGGATCGACCCTGAAATCGTGAAAAATGTCAGCTGTTTCTTAAATTTTTCGAACGATATGCACTTACAGTTGTTATTTTCTTGCTTTTTCAAAAGGAAAACAAATGAGAATCTTAGGCAAGCAGAAGAAACTGCCTTAGTACCTACAGGGCAGTTATATTTTGTGAATCTGAGTGCGTGGTAGGCCTTATAGACTGTAGATTTGTAGACCATTGTCTATTTTATTAAGTACCTGGTACTTGTTGATGCCATACTGTCCTCCCATGCCTACTAACACTGTAATTTGAAAACATTGTAAAAGCCAATTATTTTTAAAAGAGTAACGGTGGAGTTTCTTGCCGGCTCTTCTCCATAGAAAACGACCTAGCTTCTGACGTTTCATAAGTGCCCATGTTGTTTTTTTATGTGAAATAAAATATTTGGTTTATGATTGATTTTAATTTTTTCTTTTAGCTTGATTATGATTGATATGATTATGAAACAAAAAAAAAACAAAACACATTACACATAAAACATTTTATTTTTGAAAATGGAACTAAAAGCGGCGATCCCTTTGCTAGAATGCCTGCATTGTGTTGCGGCTACAGAGGAAAAAAAATAAAGTAAACTTTTGATATTGTATTGGAACATTTTATTTTCTCGCAATCGTAGTTAAAAGTAGTGTAACATACGGCTCTAAAAACCCATTATATAATGGGCTATTTTAGCCTATTGTATAACAATCTACTATTGTAAACCAGAAATTCAGACCAATAAAAAGACTATGTGTAGGTACTTACAAGAAAAAAGATTACAACGATTACAAATAAAGTCAAGGAACTTGCAAGTCCTTCCAGCAAACTCCCACAGATGAGCAGAGTTGCCCAGTGGGTGGTACAGGGTGGTAAAGACAATGTGGAACTAGCAGTAGTAATCAGTTTAGTGAACAATTTGCGTCTCCAGCGATGCGTGGTATATGCCCGCGTAATCTGCCCGGGCCGACCATCTGCATATTCTGCATGTATGTATTGTATTGTTTTTTAAAAGCCATAGTTTGTATGATTGCTTTATAGTTTCGAATGGAGCTAAAAGGTTTTTTGTGTTCGTTTTTTCTGTTGTTTGTTGATGGATTCATGTTTTCGGATATGGATTTGAGAATTGATGGGAATTATAATTTTGTTTGTATCCATTTTATATGGAAAAAGAAAACGAATGCACCTCAATGTGTATTCCAGATCAGAAAAGAATCGGCAAATAATTTTGTACTAAGTACCTATTACTTAATTTTTTATAAGCACTAACCCTGATGAGTGGTAATTATTATTGTGAACGCAACGCTGTGTCTCTTTAGATCTTAATAAACGTGATTTCTATACTAGTTTTTCTTAGACCACACTTATCGAATGACTTAATAACTACTATAATATATTAATTATTATTATTATTCTTTATTCAATGAATAAATAGAGATTGATACAAAACAATGTCACTAAACATCGCTGACAATTTACCCAAATTTCACAACAATACCAATGACCATCACTGCCAAAAAATAAGCAATGTCATCCCTCATTAGTCATTACTGCCAACAAAATCCCGATTGAGTCGTCATACCAGCACGATTGTGACCAATCGCGTTGATCCCTGGCGCGTGGCTGTCGCGTGGCGGGCGTGTGGTGCGACTGTTGCGCGTCTGTCGCAGGCGCAACATCGTTAATTATTGCGAATAAGATGAGACGCGTTTTCCTAGTTGTTTGAGAAATTGTCTCGTAATTGGTCGCGTTTTGCAAAAGTTGGGTGGCCTGGGATTTATTGAGGTTGTTGGTTTAATGGAATATGTAATGGTTTTGTGTCAGAGCCATCAGGTGCTTAAATGTTTATGTTTATTTATGAATAGGCGAGTAGTCAGTATTTAAACGTGCTTTTCATTGATGGTCTTATTGTGACGGCTGGTTCTATCCTTCTATCATTCACATTTCATATCATAAAAATATGTCTAAATCACGGAGGGTTGAATGCATTTGGAAGTCTCTTACAAAATTGTTATCTACTGTAGGTATTTACTAGGATTTGTCAACGGGATAAGCTAATTGACTGAACGAATTTAAACAGCTTTTGCCAGTGTAGTACTTCCTAGGTAGTATGAAAATAAACCAGAAAGGTGCTACCGGCAATGAATGTATTTATACAAATGCTTGGCTTAATGGGCCGTACGTATGTGTTATCGGCTGAAATCATATTTTCTCATACATTTTAGTTTAATTTTAAGGTTCGTTTCTACACTTGTTCTTCTTTTTTTAAGCCAATACATTGCAACATACACAAAAGAAAGAAATTAAATCTGGACATTCTTAATCCAATAAAAATCCCTATTCTCACATAAAAAACCTAACATTAATAACAACAATGATTTTATTATACGTGTGAAATATCATATAATGTCGCCACGCGACTTTTAATGGGTTAATATGTGTATTAACGGACAAAAGACATAAAAACCCTGCGAATGCGACTGGGTGACATTGATATCATAATCAAAATATGAAATGATATTTCTGGGGGTTGATTGTACCCTTGAGAGGGATTAGTCAGCCCCAGTGTTTATTTGTTTTTAATGATATTTTATTAAAATTGATAGTTTATTTGATTATGTTTGTTATAGGATTACATGTGTATTTTTGAAGTTGTTTGTTATCTAAATTATTATAATAAAATCATTAAACAATGAAGCGTTTTATTTCTTATTTTACTAGCTGTTGCCCGCGACTTTGTCTTCGATACACGATGAAAAATAGCCTATGTCCATATCTAGGTTGTGGTCTATCTGTGTGTCAAATTTCATCCAAATCCATTCAGCCGTTTTAGCGTGAAAGCGCAACAAACAAACAAACTTACTTTCGCATTTATGATATTAGTTAGGAAGTTAGGATTAGGATTAGTTTCCATTGAAGCGATATTTTTTACAGATTTAGAAAAGTCAAAAATAGTTCTGATACAGATCTAAGTAACAGCGAGATTTTATCTTGTCCAAGTACTAGGTAAGCTAAAATAATATAAGTCATCTACGCGAGATGTAGAAGAAGGCGACTAGGTTAGTTACCTACTTTTTTTTTTTCATGGATCATCATTTCAGCCGAAAGACGTTCACTGCTTGACATAGGCCTTCTCCAAGCTTTGCCACATGAATCGATCTGGTATTACCCGTATGGCTCTTATGGATGAACAAACTCAAAAAAAGCTCAAACGCATTCAACAACTGTTCCACAAAACGGGTCTTGAAACTCCTGTCAGAATCAGACTTTAAGCCTTCTTTTCCCCAGGAAAAGTCCGCATACAATACGTAGTACCCATCGTCACCCATTGTAAGGCCAGTCGACACCAGACCACTCCGTTCGCACGAAAATAACCGATAAAAAACGAACAGCGCCACGTGCCGACGCATTATACGATAACCGTCGGGGGCGGTATTAGGAATTGGGGACAACCCTAATTTTAATTTGTGTAAGGATTTTGTAAATTCAATTTTGTGTTTGGCAAGGTAAGGTTGATATTTGAATGGCGTTGTTGGATAAGTCGTTGTGTAGATTAGTGAAGGAAAATTCGACTTTGTAGTGATAGACGGAAAGTTGGGTTTTCCTTGCCGTGTGATTATAAGTTTTCATTACAGGGTTGTCAGAAGATTTCTCTATTTATTGGTGGGAAAGGCCGCGTGTCAGATCTAACACCAGTTTTAATATTTTAGGTCGCGTGTTTGCCACGCGCTGAGCTTTGGTAAAAAACTGGACGAACGTAATTCGCGTTTTATTGTCGCATTCTTCTTGTTAAATGTTATGGCGATTTTTAGTCGTATTGTGTGATTTTTTTGCGGTCGAACGTTGGTCGGTTATGTCATTAGTCGCAAATTGACTGATCTCGAATGGAGGATGAATGAGTTATAATGAGTTAAATTTTAACTAGTTTCATTGTATTTTAAAATGGGGGATCAAATTACTTTAATTGGCAGTGACTAGTGAAATATAAAACAAGAAGTTCTATTTTGGAATGGTTTACGTTGGTTAACTTAAGCTATAACCTATATCTACCATCAATTTACATCTCTCATACCTACTAATACAATTTTTTTAACACCATAAGTAAAATAGTCCACTCTGGCTGACCCAACGCACTGATCGGTGCACTTGGATTAAAATATGTCTTTCAATGAAACCTCCCTGCAACATAATTGTTACACGATAGGTACTAATTATCTCCACAATACAAAGCGTTTGTGTAGAATCAAAATTAAAAAGGCAAAAATTTCACACTATCGCTTTTGTAATTAACAAAGATCGATGCAAGTAGCGCCATCTATCGCTAAAAGAAAAAGTGTAAGGAAAGAGTATTAACAATTTTCAGTGTTATTTTACTTATTGAATACGGCTGGTTTGCTACTTTTTCTTTCGATTTGATTTGTTTCAGGCATAATATTCAAGGACTAGTCCAAGAAGACAAGATGTTTTACAAAAAATATAAACAGTTGCAATTAGTAGGTATTGCAAATAAGTAATAGGTAACTAGGCACTCCAAACATAATGTTAATAAACACCTTTCCGCTAAAGTGTTTATTAACATTTTGTTATACTGGAAGAGATTTTCAATGTTTTTTAAAGTGAATAGTTGTAAATTGTACTGGAAACAGACTTCAATAAATTATTATTGAACTCTGATTCCAGTACAATTTGCGTGACCTTATTAAGTTTTCCAAATTGCTAGTTGGGTCATTTAACAGAAAATATGTACCTTTTGAAAAAAATTACTAAGCTGCGGGATATCAAAACTAATAATTGTTGTAACAAAACTGACATTTTAAATCATTTTGTCACATGGAGCGATAGGTAAAATATTTTATAATAGCGACTCTCTCTCTAACTCTTCTGATATTTAAATGCCCTATAAACGAATGAGTAAACCGATTACCTAACTAAGCTTTTGCAAGCACAGCCATTTAAAATGAATACTCTCAACCGACTGACAGAATAAATGTTACATTAAATGTGTAAACTAAGCTTTACAATTTCTCAGGTTCTTAACATTACGAAATATAACGAAACTGAGGACAAAAGCTGAGAAATTGTATCCTAAAAATTATTTCCATTAAAACAATGTGTTGTATTTGTAAATATGTATGGCGAAACTATCATTACTTGATAAATTAGTACAAGATAAACAAATTTTTACATAAGGGAACCGTCGTTAAACACCCTGAGATTTTTTGTACAAAAAACATTTTCAGCAAGAACACTTCCAAATTCGATTGACAACAAAATGGCCTCGTTGTCGAATGATTTTTACAGATGCTTAAGTGTTGCCAGATTGTTAAATAATACAGTGCCAGCCTTTAAAACGGTGCGTTCAGAATAATTCTTCGTTGCTAAACCTGAGAAACGAAATTTTAAATTTCTGGGTCAAGTTCATATGGCTGTAAAAAGATGTTACGTTGTGAAACTACATATTAAAGGCACACATATTGTAGATAAACTTAATATAAGTAAGGAAATTACAACCAGACACAAAAAAAGGAATAAGTAGGTAAAAACTCGTAACAAGCTTCGGAATAGGTACGTACACACAAGTCTGAATTGGGACATTAATAAAATGTATGACAGGCAAGTTGCAATTTAAGCTTTAAAAAAATTGCTTTAATTTTTTTAATGAAACAAAAAATAAAGTGTCATAATTTTACTACCTATATAATACGATCAAAATGCAAATGCTTGCATTTCTTTACATATTGTATTTTCAAACTGGTAACGAATTCATGGTACATAAAAAAGTCTCCAAAGGTACACATTTTCTGCAAATGACCCAGTTAGTCGTAAAAACTAGTAATAATCTTAATTTTTTAACAAGAATTTACAACAAAAGTTCCCTTTCTTCAAGCCACAATTCAACACGTAACGCCATCTACCGCCTGCATTCTGCGCTAAACCCGGCTACCAAGGGGTGGCACACTCCGAAAGGGCCTATTTCCGTCCACGTGCCGATAACAATACGAGACGACGACGATATTGAGACGATATCATACACGTCATCGCTACGTCATAATAATATCCCGGATTATTTACATTGACGACAGGAAATTGCCTTTTTTGGCCCTCAGTCTATTGTGTGGGCATTTTTTATTGATAGATTATTTTGTTATAAATTGAAATGAGCAGTTTCAGAGATCATTTGTTGCGTGCAGTATGAAAGATAAGTAATATTTTATTTTATTAAAATAAATCAATTTTTAAAGAGAAACAACAAACAGTTACAGTTCGTGCAAAACTTTATGAGCTCTCGGAAGTTGCAAGCGAGTGGTTGTGCAAGTGTGCAGTATGCATAATGTAGGTGTCCGAGGGAACTCTCACGCTCTCACTCAACTGTACCATGCGCGGTTTCGATCTCGGGCATACTTTCAGAGGGCTCCATAAAGTTTTGCGCGAACTATACTTTATACAACAAGGTGGAGACGACAATACGACGATAAATAAACTTCGTTTATCATACGACGTTAAGTCTGCTTACAAAAAAAATAGTTAAATATATCCTATAGTTTAGTCACTATATCTAGTCAAAGATCGGCAAAACTAATAGTCGGCTCATCACTACTATTTAGTTTATTCGAAAAAAAAAACTTCGTAATTTCGATGTTAGGATTTATTTGATAGTTTCAAAATACTCATATGCATTAATTAGTATTGCCAGTGTTTTATTTTATTTTTGTATTGTCGTTCCCACATTGTATAATACACTATGGACAAATTTAGAGGAGCGCAAAAAAGGTTTATTTTTTCTGTTGTAATTATCGTGCGTACTGGCCTTAACTAAACTTAAAAAAAAGGTTTTGGAATGCTTTTTTAGAATTTAATTTGTTTTTATGTAATTATTGCGTTCTTTCATACTGTAAAAAATTATGCTAACTTTTGAACACAAGTTTAAATTCAGGTTTTGTTAAAAAAAATGCCTTTACTGTCTTGTTTATCGTGTTAATTAAGTGTGAATTGTTACTGCAAATAAACTGAGAAAGCCAGATCTAAAGGCCACTCAAGTTGCTAGGACTGTTACTTTAAATAAAACTGGGTACACCTACAATTATGTGGGCCAAACATTACGAGTATCAAAATCTGTGGTACACCGAGTTGTCAAGAGGTATCTACAGACCGGACAGTATACGAGACTCGCAGGACAGGGGCGTAAACGTGAAACCGTGGGCAGAGATGACCGGTTCATCGATACCAGCTGGCTTCGAAACCAGACATTAACTTCTTCTGAGGTGTAGAAACGAAGCTCCTCGAGGGGTTACAGTAAGCACAAAAACTCTGAGAAGAAGGCTGAAATCAGCCGGAATAAATTCACACTTGCCTGCCAAAGGGTCCCCTTTTTGCCACATGCCATCGAGTAGCTCGAGTTAATTTTGCTCGCAGACGAAGCTTGGAGTCAAGTTCTATTAACAGATTAGTCAGGTTTTGTCTGAAGCCAGACGATGGAAGGCTTACAGTGTGGACACGCCCGGGAGAGAGGTACGCTCAGTGCAAAATCATTGGAAAAAAGGCATTAGGTGAAGGGTCAGTTATGGTATGGGGAGGTATTTGTATGGGGGCACGTACGGAATTCCACGTTATTGAGAATGGGTTGCTAACAGCGGCACCATATCGCACCTTTAAAGATAAACCGTTACTAAACGACAATATAAAATTTTACACAGGACATTAAATAAAACAAATGCACGACTTTTTTGCAACAGAACTTATGTTATAATGTAAATAAATATCCATCATTATGACCTCAAAAGATGGCTCAAAGCACTATAATCCTAAATTCTATTGCAAAAAGCCGTGTATTTCTTTTTATTTAAGCTCCAGTGTAAAAATGTATATTTACGTTTAGTAACGGTTTGTCTTTAAAGGTGCGATATGTAACTGAGATTTTGGATGAGATTATATTCCCATTTGCCCCTTTTATAGGAGATACGATTTGTTTTTATGCATAATAATGCACGCCCCCATACAGCGGCCGACGTTGTCGAATCGTTGAAATCAATACTACAGGGTGGCCAGCGCTTTCGGTCGACTTAAACCCCATAGAGCATATATGGGATAAGTTTGGAAGGCAAATTAAGAGAACAAATCCTGGCCCCGTTAATCTGAGAGGTCTTAAAAACGCATTACAGGAAGAATGGAACGCAATCTTTCAAGATTTTATTGATAACTTGACTAAGAGTATACCAAAGAGACTGGAAGCAGTTCGGAGAGCTAGAGCGGGCAACACCAAGTACTGATTATAGCCTACGTTATAGCCTTTCCTAAGCATTTATGAAAAAAAAAATTGTTGAAGTACAAAAATACTCCTATCCTGTAAATTAATACTTTTCTTATTTTGGTTAATTTTTGCCATTTTAATCGTTTGTTTTTTCGAAGTTTGCAATTTAAAATCAACGAATAATAAGCAAAATCCAAATGAATAAACTTAATTGTCACAAATACTTGCTTTGTTTTGTTTTATACATACTCTTTTTTGCGTTCCTCTAAATTCGTCCATGATTGTATTACAAAAGATTGTGAAGAACTTTGTGAGAGAATGTTTTGTAGGCTTAAATAAGTGAAACCAAAAGTCATATGCTCTGTAAAAATATAATGTATTTACAATTTCGCTTAACACTAAATCAATACTTCATCCTTTTCCCAAGCACAAATAAAACTAGGTAAAACAAAAAATAATTAAAATAAACTATGTTCAATTTTTTCATTCTGAATCAGACAGCTTGATGCAGTCCTGAAATGAAAATGATTAATACCTTAATAATCTATGGCGAAAAATGGTGGACAGCAGGTCCACATGCATTTGTGATCTATTAACCTAAATCTAGGTATGTTTTTACCCGGCTGCTAAGGAAGGTGAGGTTTTGTCACAGTAGGTGTGTATAGGGCTGAGCACTGGGGAAGCCCATGTTAAGCTGTATTGGGTGATTTACTATGTTCTGGGCTACGAAGTGTCAAAGGCTACTGTTTCATTGCGAAAAGGTAATGGCTTCAGATCTAGCTCACTACAAAACAATGATGGATCCAACACGTAATTCTACCGCTCCTGGCTATGACGAACTAAAGGAACCAGTCTACTAATTTACAAACGGAACGAAAAACTCACAATAGAGAGATTTATTGTGAGTTTTGACAGATTTGACATACGAAATCTGTCAAAAAATAAAATACTAGCCTTGGCCCCCAGGATGTCTGTGGGACAGACTTAGTTTCTGAAATTTGCAACTACAGTTTGTTGGCATGCATGGTAAAGATAGATAAGCTGAATGGGTATTCACCAAAATCCCGGTCTTGGCTTAGCATTGCAACCTTCGCTATGCTCTGAATACTCCTCGGTTATAGCGCCGGTGTCTGGTGGTGGGATTTAATTATTTGAAAAAGTATACTACAACAAATATTTAAAAGTCCACTGCTGAACTTAGATCATACAAAGTTTACAAGTCAAACAAGCAGCTACGAACCTTGCCTAAGTAGTCATACTAATAATTACCAATCAATCAATCTGCTTAGCCTTTTGCCAACTTTGTAGGGATCGGCTTCCAGTCTAACCGGATGCAGCTGAATATCAGTATTTTTCATGGAACGACTACCTATCTGACCTCTAGAACCCCGTTACTGGGTAACACTATACCCCTCGGCAAGACTGATTGTCAGACTATCAGGCTTCTAACTACCCATAACGACTGTCAAAGATCTACGAATGACAGCCTGGACCAACGGCTTAACGTGCTTTCCGAGACACGGAAGGGGTTCATAGAAAGAGTCGTGAAAATTTTCTATTAATTACCATTGTTGGGGCTTCAGAGAACTTCGATGAAACTCCCGTATCGAGGTATGGTTATTTAATTTGGTATAAACTGTATTAAACATTAATAATATGCGGAGCGTACATGTTCGCAACGATGATGAAAATTTGGAAGAAGAAAATATATATTGTGACGGTATAAGTAAAATAAAATCTATAAAGCGCCTGGCCTTTTAAAATAGCAAGCGCGACAAACACAAACACTGAAAGTCTTCACAATTAACGTGCAGGCGTAAATAACCATGATTGAAAAATTGTTTTGTAATCGGATACTACATTAGCACAATGTAGGGATACTGCTGCCCATCATAATTTTTGCCATGTTTTGGCAAGGTCAAATACAGTCCCTACAGGCCTAGTGCGAACGTACAAAGTAAACGGAACGTAAATTCAAACGACCGTCTAATTGAAAATACTTGTTTCGCACATAATATTGATATAGTTTGAAGACTTTATTCATATCTATGTGCATCATTAATTGTGCAGAAAATACGACAATTATTGCCAGTAAAAAATCGTTCGAATTTACGTTACATTTACACCGCGCGTTCGTGCTACACTTACTGCCGGTCTATGCTGTAAAAATTGAACCCTGAAAACTTTGGTGAAGGGAACTGTCATTTCACCTGATGCTAGGGATTGCCACTACTGACAGCTCACTACACTAACTTATCACGGTGATATTTACAGAATAGATGGGCTGGACTCAGGTCTGGGTAAATCCCAGACCTGAGTCCAGCCGATCTATTCAAGGGAAAAATTACATCACCATTAAATACACAGTTTTCGAAAGCATTCTTGCGATCTGCAAACTGGGTTCCATTTATCAATCAGTGCAGGATAGCTGCATGTATTGCAGAGTTCAGTGGAATGACTGTAGTAAAAATTAAGTTAGGTAATTTACCTCAAACTCTCCAATAAAGATGTCAGAGTCGTCTGAAGGTGGAGCCTGGTCGATGTTGTCCACTGCAGTGATTTGAGGACCTGGAAAACCCGGCAGAAAATATGCAGCAAATGCTCGTCAGCACAGAATCTCTATAATATCGTACCAATGTGATTTAACAAACTTTTAGTCAAAAGGATAAAACATTTGCTATTTAAGTCGAGAATAATGCCAAACGGGACTAGCAGCTCCTTCTATTGACGATTTTATTTAAAAATGTCCTACGTTTAGAATAGAATAGAATTAAATGACTGTGTATTAAAAATATATATATATTAGGTACCTAATGGTATACATTCCATCGGTTCGAACAGGTCCAAGGAGATGAGGTCCAAGGGAGGAGACGGCGCTGGAGGCGGCAAAGCACAGGTTGAAGATATTCGTGTACCTAAAGAAGGAATAATAATGTTTGATTATCAGTAAGGAATACCTACATAATTGTGATTAGAGACGTCACCTATTTAGGCTTAGAATGGTATTTATAATGGTTAGCCATTCAAACTTTATGTCGGCTCGGAACATGAGGATAGTAGCTGCGCAATAATAAATTCACGGGTCAGCGGGGGTGACGGGCGAGGTACTGCGCAGCGAGCAGCACACTTCAGAGCCGACATAAAGTTTGAATCGGTCTGTATAAATTCGAAGACAGCTATTTAGATAGGCAACTGTTTTCATTCGCTTTGTTTTTTCGGAAGGTTTTTGAGACTTTTACGAAAGTATTTTTTTGTGGTTTTAGTACTACTAGAGTATACGCAACATTTTTTAAATTATTTATGTCCATGTTCTTTTAAAACTTAATACTTTAAAATCGTTTGTTTTTTTAGAAACTACAACCGACTGTAAAACCAGTTGTATGTTTTCAGATGATGTCTGTCGTGTATGTTTCTACTCACCAGTCCTCAGTCCGTCATCGAACTCCCCGCCGGAGTCCAAGTGTCGCGGCGGCTCGGTGCGCGGCGCAGCGGACGCGGACGTGCCGGCGCGAGGCTCGTCGTGCGATGTGCACGGGGCTACGTTCACTTCACCCACTGAATACAATAATATCATATTTATTATAACCATCATCACTAATAGCGGCTATACACGCTACGGTTTACCGGAAAGGGCTACGTCTGCAACTGTACCTATGAATAATCAGCCTATACTGTTCCCACTGCTGGGACACAGGCATTCTCTGTGAGAGGAGTGGGCATATTCTACCACGCTAGCCCAGTACGGGTTGGTGTATGTCACATGTCTACGAATTTGTGGTTCTAGGACGTGCCGGTTTCCTCACGATGTTTTCCTTCACCGTTTTGAGAGCAGCGGTGATGAAATAATTTACACAAAGTAAACTGTCTGCTTGGGTTCGAACCCACGACATACAATGCGTAAGTCCGTTACCATTGGGCCACAATTGCTCTCTGTTGCTGTGCTTGTAAAGGTAGACTGAAAAGTGTTTATTGAAATAGACTTATATGCTGTTTTTGAAACATATGACATGTGGTCGACCTGAGTAGCGAAAACTGCACAGCATGACCAATCTGTTGAACCGCAGCGTATATGGCTTACATTAAATGAATTATCATATTGTATATTGTATAAATTATATATTGTTGTCCGTCTGCCTGTCTGCCTGTCAGTCTATCAAGACCCTTTTTCTCAGGAACGCGTGGAAGTATCAAGTTTAAATTAATATCAAATATCTACGTAGGTCTACGGTTCCTGGGCATCCTAAAATAATCAAGCTTCTAATCTAAGTCGACACAATACAAAAATACGTCCATTTATGCGACATATTTTGACACTCGCAAATAAATCAAAACTGGAAGTGATCCTATAAGGGTTCCGTTTTTCCTTTTGAGGTATGAAAACCTAAAGAGAAGAAAACAGGTACATAATTATCTAGCTTATAATGTTTCTACTGCTGGAACACGGGCATCTTTTCAGAGGAAGTGCCATAATCCACTACGCAGGCCCAGTGCGGGTTGAACGATGTCACGTCATGTCATCGACTTTTTGATGATTTCATCACCTTCTTTAGAGCAGTAGTGATGAAATAAATTACACAAAGTAAAGTGCATGCCTGTCTAAGTCGAACCTATTGCCTACGACTCGTAAGTAGGGTAAGTTTCCTCTGGGCTGTTCAAGTTCCAAATTTCCAATTCAAAAACCAAAATATTTCCAATCCTCAAAATGTCCAACGGATTCAAAATTTCCAATCCTCAAAATGTCCAACAGTTTCAATATTTCCAATTCCTAAAATGTCCCACGATTCCAAAATTTCTGATCCTCTAAATGTCCAACGGTTTCAAAATTTCCCATTTACAAAATGTCCAATTCAGTGCCCTTCCAATTAATCCCTATTTTTGTCCAAAAATAAATGTACAAGACTTACAATCAGCAGACAAGGCGGTGTGGTAAGCATGGTGCGGTTCCTCCACAGTAAGATGCAGTCTCCCACTGGGTTGTATCCTGGGCACCACGGTAGCTACTACGGGCACTCTGATCTGAACGGCGCCGTTGGGTTCCAGTCTTGGTTTTATGGGGCCATGCTGGGATAGAAGGATTTTGTTTGGCAAGATATCTTTCTTTATCATAAGGTCCTAAAAGCAAGCATAGCGTAGCCTATAATGTTCCCACTGCTGGGCCACAGGCGTCCTCTCTGTTAGTGGGAGTGGGCTGTAATCTACCAAGCGGGCCCAGTGTGGGTTGGTAGATGCCACATGTCTTTGAACTTTTGGTTCTAGAATACGCCGGTTTCCTTCACCGTTTTGAGAGCAGTGGTGATGCAATAACTTACACAAAGTAAAGCGCCTGTCTGAGTTCGAATATACGACGTACAACTCGTAAGACCACTGGGCCACCACGGTTCCTCTAAAAGCAAGTATATTTACTAATTTGTCAGACCGTATAATAAATAATTCCAGCCTATTTTTGTCCCACTGCAGTACAAAGGCGTCTATTCATACTAAGAACGCACGAGCATTTATCACCACGCTTGCTCAAGGCGGATTGGCGATTTCAGGCTTTTATTTTTCCTCATGATGATTCCTTCACCGATGTCAGTGGTGTCCACAGATAAACTGAGACAGTAGGTACAAATTAATTGAAAAAGTCAAACGGTACTTGCCCGGATTTGAGCCTCGCCTCGTGCGTGAGAGGCGAGGCCTTAACCACTGGGCCATCACGAAGGTGTGACTCAGACCGTATGCCTTATTTTAATTCACAACATTCATCCTCTTACCTAAACTGGTGTCATTAAGGCGGAACCTTCATGGTAGCCCGTCAATTTCAAATTTTCTTACGTTTTTTGCTATTAGCAGGTCACTGTCAGTTTGTATTTTGATTAAAATAATGATTCGCGACCGTAACAAATATGGCTTTACAGAATTATAATCATTAGAATCAGCAATACATCTCTCTAAGTTCATATTACTGTATTGAATCACTATTTCATGAAATCATGACATTTGACGTCAATTCTACCTTAAGGAGTTGTATTGCTGATTCTAATGATTATAATTCTGTAAAGCCATATTTTTTACGGTCGCGAATCATATTTTAATCAAAGTACAACCCGACATTGACCTTAAAATTGCAAAAAAAACGTAAGAAAATTTGAATTTCGCGGGCTACCCTTGCGCTTCCCCCTTAATAAGGACGCCAGTAACATCCCAATAATACTTGGCAATCGAAAATGGACTGTTGTACAAAATATTAACGCGTCGCATCATAAAGTGAATACCTGTGCACCATCTCCATCTTCATTATTTACAACGATTTTGCCACCGACTCGCAAATCTTCAGCTGTTGCAGGCACTAACATCTGTAATCGGAATAATGAAGAATTAAATAAATACAGAAAGTATGTAGGTTGGTAAGAATATCATTGTGCAGAGTTTAACATTAATATACAGGGTGCAGGGACATCGACGCGCAACCTGTTACAATGGATTCAGTACATGATTCTGACACCCCAGGCATTGAAATTTTTTGTCGGTTATTAAAAAGAACATCAGCTATTTCATAGAAAAGTGCAATAGAAAGTGCTAGGTGATCAAAATGTATGGAACAGCAAATTTTTTTTTTATAAGCGACGAATAATGTCTACGCTAAGGGTCTAGAATCATGTGCTGAATTCATTACCCCCACTGCAGAGCAAAGACCTCTTTCTCATACTGGGCAGGTTTTTTTTTATGACTGGGCGGAGGTAAATGTACGCTAAATTTTGATAAAATCACAACATATGTTAAGCGTGACGTGAGTGAAGAAAATTTTATACAACTTGATCTATATAGAGGTATGAGGAACAGGGTGTAAAGTTCACTCAAACTCTATGGAAAAGGGAGGATCCTCCGACCAGACGGGTGTTGTGTCTGGTGGGCAACTGCCCAACGATTGATGTCGGGATGTTGTATATATGCTAGTTGCGCGGTAAACTCTGCTTGCGCGATGCAGGATTTTGCGTGACGTCATTTTGACGTGTAGCTTGCATGTGGCGATTGTAGATGCCGCTACATCTAGAAATATATTTTCTCCGAAAAATTACTTATAACTCAAAAAATATTGCAAATACAAGCCCGGCAGCCTGTTTCCAACCTAAAACACCACAGTAAACTAAAAGCAATATGTATGTACCTGTTTTCCACCCGGAAGCTTCGTATCAACAACTTTCACCAACACCGGAGTTCCATTCTCAGGCTTCAGTAAAGCGAACGGGGTCTGTCTAGTAGCCAACGCCACCCCCATATGGTACGTCTTTATGGGGTCCACAACCACCCCATTGCTCATAGAACCCCATGGACCCTCGTTCCAAATGTCACCCGGTTCCTGGAAAGGTTTGGTAATGTCCCAGATGTCTGAAAGGTGGGTTGTGGGTTTCGTAGACCAGTCTGATGATGAAGGGCCTGCTACAGACGGTAGGTATGGTCCCACTGACGAGGTTACTTCGCAATTTTCTGCTTGGGGTCTGTAAATAAATAATTTAAAATCTTAAAAATCTCTACATGATGTAACATCACGCTTGTTTCCCAGAAAGGTAAGGCGTACCTTTAGGTATACCTTTTGTATGCTCAAAACTTCGCCAGTTATGTTTTACTCCCATTTTAAAGGGGGCGAGCCTATTGTCATCAACCAGGCACAAATCCCCCTTATTTTCCTGTGTACCCTTGGCTGTTCCCTTGAGGGTACAGTGGAAAATAAATTTTAACCGCTGTACCCTTGGCCGTGAAACACAACCAAATTAAAAACACTTCTTTAGATTTATGTGACCCTGGTACCTACTTTAAATATAAAATTATTAATTACAAATACTTTTTACTTCAGTACATAATATACCTAATACAGTAAATAAGTACCTATTACAAGCTTATAAAAACATTAACATTGAGTGTCTATGTACTTTAGATTACAGCAAATACTACGACATTTCCTGTATATACCTATTTTAGAAGTGATATTGAACCTCTTTATTAAAACTGTCACTTTGATTATTCTCAAATAGAAAAATAATATTCAGAGATTATTTTTCTTTATGCATAATTGTCACTGTGAATTTTATTTCGAAACTGAGTAACAATATTTTTTGTGGATTTTTCAGTATGGAAACTACGGATTGCATTGACGATGATATTTGTTTTATTGAGAGGAATGGCGGTATTGTTTTCTTACATGACGGTCGACAATACTATAAAAAAACAAAGTTTAAAATTTGACCACACTATGGCGGTGTGCAAATTATGGTAAAATGAAATATAAGGGAACAATAACTTTAATAAAATTAAGTAGTAAGATGTAAATAAGTAAGCCCTAGCCCTACTACGAACTAAGTTTGTTCAGAAATTTGTGTAGGTACAATTTTGTACAGCCAAGAGCATGTCAAGCTTGACTACATACTCGTACCCGCTTGTCTTACCGTTCTTATAACGAGCATCTAAGAAACATAATAATGTACGCTTTACGTGTTGACTGTACAATGATTTTTTTTTCAATATTTTTTCTGAATGGCAAAAGAATAAAAACGAAATTGTAATTTTGAAGAAAATGAGACGTCATAGATTACACAGGAAGAACTAATTGAAGTGTAAAGGAGTCTGATCTTCCTGTAATAAAAGTTAACAAAAGAAAAAGTTTCGGAATTATAAAAAAAAGCACGTTAAAAAGCAGAAAATTTACCCGCTTTCCGTAGCAAGCATTGCTTATACTCTGCTAGGGATAATGATTTAGGAGTTAAATTGTAAGCCGAATACCTTCTGAAATCGAAATACCTAATAAGTTCCACGATTTCTTATTAGCAGATTACACCTACGAAAACATGCGCATTCTTGTTTTCTGTTCAGAATATTCTAAAGAGACCATTGGATCAGAGTTTTTTGTTGATGGGACATTTGCTAGCTGCCCCGATCCTTTCACACAGCTATTTTCAGTACACGGTGAAATCAGTAGTTCATCTGATATTATAAATGTAGTGCTACTGATATATGTACTGTTATTGGATAAAAGACATATGATATGCTATTTAAGCTTATAAAATCTCAGCTGCCAAACTGGAACCCACTGAAGATTCATTGCGATTACGAGACAGCAGCAAACAATGCTGTATATGTAATGATTCAACCAACAGTGTACTCTTTTCACAAGACCTCATAAACAATAAAACATCTATCACACATCAGAGTTTCTACCTAAAGAAGAAACTGATTAAATGCAGCGTAAGTAATTTGTTGGAACTCGTTAAAAGTTTTCATATTACTTGAGAAACTGCGAGGGCAACTTGTTAGTAGATAAAACGGTTACATTTTTGAATAAGTTAGTTGATATTCTTCCTACTTCTAATAGGTATGAATTTTAAGAATCTAATTAGTAACTATTTATAAGTTTTCATTTGAAATTGCTTGGTTTTGGGCGATTAGACGCAACTAAGGATGGACTGCATCTGCAGCCGTGGAAAAGAGTTGTTCTGCACCTTTGTCTTGTCCTTCGAGGTGTCAATCCGTTACGTTTTTAGTGCATATCAAAAAATTTGTTTCAAACTTTAAAAAGGTACATTGTACCTATTATAGAACGTTTAATACCGGGTACAGATCAGTGAAACGTAACGTGAAATATATCACGCGTTGAACCAAATTAGCGTAGTGGCTGGGCCTATATGTCGCATTGCATAAATTTGGACGGCTCATTTGTGTTACATTTCTAACGTTTCACCAATCTGTACCCGGCGTAAGTTAGTAAATATCCGAAGAAATGGTAATGGTAGGTATACTGGTATAACTTACCTTGTAGTATCAGGCTGTGTGTCTGTTGAAGATCGAGGCCCGCTTGGAGTGGTTGATCGACCTCGGACGGGCACTGTGGGACAGGTTGACGTGTCCTCTGGATGTGCCTGGATAAAGAAACGCTTAGATTTAATAGTTGGCAGAACCCGTTCGCCCGATGGGAATTCCCATCTGCAAAAAAACATCTTCCCTACAAATTTTCGTCCCCTATTTAAATCTCTATTATTAAATAGTTACTCAATCCGTATTTACTTCTGATTCTCCATAACAACTTACAAATTCAACATACGTTCACAATTATTTAATTTTTTGCCCCAATTTTTTTTTGAAAATCTATTATTACACGAAAACTATAAGATTTTGCGGAACATATGTTTTTTTACTTTGGGAGGGCTTGACCAAAGTTATCACCACCTACAGTATGTCGGTCGATTTCTAGGACATCCTGTAGAAAAAATTTAAAAAAAATCTTGCTTATAGACCCAGCGCTTTTTTTACGCTGTGCATTGTTTGTCAGTGCATGAATGAATGAAAGATTATTGTTAAGTATGTAGATGGACTAAATATTTTAATTAAATAGATCTATAGGTAACTAGAGAGCAGTGGTGGCCCATTGGTAACGGCCCCGAATTATCAGTTGTAGGCGGTGGGTTCGAACCCAGGCAGGCACTTTACCTTTTGTAATTTATTTCATCACCACTGCTCACAAAACGGTGAAGACAAAACATCGTGAGGAAGCCGTTGAGTTCCAGAACCAAAAATTTTGAAGACGTGTGACATTTACCAACCCGCACTCGGCCTGCGTGGTAGATTACGGCCCACTCCCTCCCACAAAGAGGAAACTGTGTCCCAGAAGTGGGACTGTTATAGGCTGATTATGTTATGCTTATAAGTAAAGATGAATGGCATTAAAGAGATCAGAATAATACTAGAATGTCAGCTACTTCCTCTGGGTTATCTATTATTTGGTTATGTATAACTGTCCAGAGTTCCCTACTAGAATTTTTTGACGAGTCCCTAACAAATATTTGAAGTTGCTCTTGGAATTTCTTCTGTATCATCATCAATGTCCTGCTCTTATTCCAATTAATTTGTTTAGCGCGGCACTTCTTTTTCCTTATATACACGTACATGTCTTTAAGGGGTCATCTGTGAATGCATTTATTTCATTCACACAATCCACCCATCTTATGTTTAGTCAGCGTCTTTTCTTCACGCCCATCTACATTTGTACTTAACATGTTTGTAGCCAAATGCTCCTCAATAAGGAGTTTATTCTATATCATGAATGTATTAATAATTAGGTACCTATATCAGCAGGCTAGACGAATATTTTGTTCCATGCAGAAATAAATATGAAAATCGAGTAGGTAAATACCAAGATTTCTTACCTTGTTTTTATGGCAGACCAAGTTGGACTGTTGGTTGAACCCCTTCAAGCAGATGTTGCAGCGGTAAGGACGCTCGTTGGTATGTGTGAAGAGATGGTTGCGGAGGTTGCCTGAGGAAAAGAAGAACATTTTGAAACTATTCTGTGAACCATGCTTGTTTTTTATTATTATGGTAAGGTGGCTGGTATAAGCTGGATAAAAGTAAACTCGGATCTTGTCATTAACTGTGTGAGGTTGCAGAAGCCTTTGTGCAGCAGTAGACTGCTGTAGAAATATACAGATGTTAATCATAATGGTTGTGATGTGCTTGCATAGGCAACTAAAACTGTGCAATTGTTGGCAATTTCTATACAATCCTTAGTATTGCTGTCACAGTTAACCACAATTGCCAAAAAGTGCGCAATTTGGTGGCCCGTCAAAGCAAAGCTAATTGATATACTGTAATACACATACGCTATAACATGCTATATGTATCGCTGTTGGCTGCCTAAATAAAGAAAATAAATTAATATGTAATGTGTTTTACTCATAAACCTTTCGGAATAAATTTACTAAATGATAGTGAAAACCGCATCAAAATCCGTTGCGTAGTTTAGAGAAACAACGCGGTCGCACAGACGAACACGAAAACGAATTTCGGCCATGGCGACCAATCTCAGCGGAGACCAGCGTTTGGCGCGGGAGATATTATAGTGCAGTGTGTGTGCAGAGACAGGGCACTCTCTCTCTTCCCTCACTCAATATATAAACATAGATGTTAAATGGAAAATTTTAGGAAAGGACAAGAAAGGTAACCTTTTTGATGGAATCCTTTAGGACAGATGTGGCACTTGTATGGCTTCTCATCAGAATGGGTCTTGCGGTGGGAGATCAAAGTGGACACACGATTGAAAGTTTTGTTGCATACCTGGGTAGTAAGGAATAAAGGATCAGGACTATTATGCACCATATCAATAGCAAGGCCAGGTATCCATCTTCTCTTGTGTGCGCATAAAGCTCTGTTCAAACTGTGGTGAATCCCGAGCGGGATGCAGGACGAAATTGGCTCCCACCAATTGTGTCAACTAATATGTACGGAGGTGTTCAAATTGGCCGAAACCGTTGCGTGGCTTCTCACTAATTGAATCAATCATCGCATCCCGCATGACATTGGCCTCAGTTTGACCAGTCTTTTATCTTTGCAAGACTAGAAACTGCATGCTATACTTCGCAAGCATATGGCCTCTCAGCAGAATGTATGGCACGGTGCTGGCTTAGAGTGGACAGTTGTCTGAAGCTCTTGCCACAGGCAATGCAGTGGAAGTTCCTCTCGTCTGTGTGTGTCGGTAGGTGACGCATCAACGTGTATTGGTGTTGGAACTCGCGACTACCTGGAAGGACAGAGAGTGATATAGTTGTCGTCAAGTAAAAATAACGCTGAGTGGCAGTGGAAAGGATGTGTCTGCGCACGAGTACGGTCGCGTCCTAAAGTACTAGGCTATTGTTTTATAATATAAGTGTAATTGTGTTATTGTAGAATCATAATAGGTACTTTGCTAGCTACTTAGTCCTTTGGAATAGGCTGGAATTAAATTAATCGCTTAGTGCGCAGGTACAGGCCGCGTTCTTTTTGCGTGACGAGACCTGTACGTTTGGCAGTTAGACATAAGGATCTCCCCTACCTAGTTCCTGGTCATACTTGGTAGTTCATGGGACGGAGAAAGGGTAGACTTCTCACAAAGCTTGTATTGTGTGTTGTCTGCAAATTTTATTCTGATAACAAAAACAAAGCTTTTCTAGATTAGAAAGGAGCCACGGTTGCACAGATTGTGGAAATTGCTAAGCAGCACTACGTATTCAGGTAAACTGTTTTATTCTGTTGGAGTCCTGTATTGTGTAAGGATTAATGTTTCTAACGCACCCATGAGTCATGGAAGCCAAATGTCAAATACTATTAGAAGTGATTATTTTTTTCAGCTAAGTATATCTAATCACCCAACTAATTTCTAGTAGGCACAATATAACAATCATTTTTCGTAATTGGGTGAAAGTAGGAGAATATTCATAAATACTTACAGATGCCACACTCCCACAACTTGACTGTCCGTCCATGTCTCTTCACGTACTTCACGTAATGAAACCTGGACCGAGGGTCAGCCTTGTCCACTTTGCAAGTATTCTGACCCTTGCTCTTTTCCGTGCCTGTTTTCAAAGAAGAAAGTTATCTTAAGGGGATCCGTCATATTTTCAGAATATAGTCTTATTTGCAGCAAATATAATTTCGATAGGTATATTGATGTTTTAAATTATTATAATTTAGTAATTATTGTATCATAATTGACGCTTATAAAATTTTGATAAACAAACGTAAAATAGCGCTGCGATTTGCAAAAAACGTAAGAATTTTTTAATTTGCGGGTTAATTTGAAGTAATCACCTTAAGTAACTGTAAGGGAGGGCGCCCACGAGCAACATAGTTGCCCAGCAACTTTTTTATCTCTATCGCTGTTTCCTCGCCGAGATTTGGACGATGCGCACACGGGAGCGACACCATCGCCATTTTTTTTAGGTTATTTAATAATATTGTTCGTATAACTGGTTGTTTATGTAGTTGATTTTTATTCTTAGTGCTTACTGTTTGTTTTATTTTATTTTGTTACATATAAGTACGTACTATTAATCATTAAACCTGACTTGGTTTTCCGTACGTCCTTTTTGGGTAACCACTGAAAATCAGCGCTGTGCTGTGGGTCCCCCATAGCATAGCACCATGCTGAGTGGAAGCCTTCTTGTCACAGTCATGACGTGCAGCTGTCGACTATTTCTGTTTTGTGCTCGTGATTATAAATTTATTTTGTTATTTTATTTTTATTTTACATTGTTTCTAGAGCTAATTATCTTTTTTGTATGCACGTGTTTCTGTGACAAATAAACCTATTTTTCTTTCTTTCTTTCTTTCAATACACTTTCTAGCATAAGGAGAGGTTTTTACCTCGCAGGCAGTGGGACAAATATATGCTGATGTTATAATACTATATGCACACAAAAACAATTCAAATATTCGTGGTAATCCATGAAATTGCGAAACATTGTTTGAATCTTAATCACGAGTAGCTCCTTAACTCAAATAAATTATACTCCGCCCAGAAGACTAAATAACAGTCAGACGTGAAAAAATAGTTTGGATATGTTATGATAAAAATAAATTAAAGAAGTATGTGACTAGTGAGTACATCATTCCATAGACACAGTTGATAAATCGAACCTAATATAAGGCAGAAAATAGATGAGTTTAGGATGACCTTACCTGGTCCAGAACTTCCTGAACTTGAACCAGCTGATGTAGAAGATACGAGGTGAGGCTCTCCGTACATATTCTTTTTACTAAATGAGCTTCCATTTCTGTTGGTAGGCTGAAGCACCGCACTTGACGTATCAGCTTCCTGTGGAAAGAAAATATTAAATAAACAATTCGTGTTATGATAATTGTGGTGTGTGATCAGACCATAAAACAAACGTGTGTTATCTCTGGGATTGACGCGTTTTCGTTACAATAAAAGCAATTACAATTTACTAATAAATATGACGCATGAGCTTTAAGAAATCGATTGTCAACCAGACGAAACTCTATGAAGTCGAGCTTTTACAAATACGCGTTGTGCCATAACGGCCGCGTACCGTACCTAGCTAAGTCCCCACCGTACATGCTCGATTTTTAAGTTTATTCGAGCAAGATCGAACGTATAGATCGTTACTTACTGCTCGAAATCGAACCGAAATGTCCTAAGAACTGAGAAAGAGAGAAATGCTTAGGGATTCTCGAGCATGTCATCAACTAATTCAGCATTGGACGTTTAAGGGATGCAATAAGTAGACAAAATAAAAACAGAAAAACGTTAAGATCTATTACTTCCGCTGGTTTGCTGACAGGCTAGTCTTGTTCCTAAGACATGAGTTGTTCTCATAAAGCTCCTTAAAAACCAAAGACTTGGGTAGGAGCTCTGTCTTACTGAATATGAAACAAAAGGGAGTGAATGATAGCGGTACGGTTGACTGGGGAGAAGAAAACGTATTGCTTTGGCCCCAAGTAACAGGGAGACAAGGACAGGAAGATATCGATGATGATAGATACTTGCCTTCATCTCGCTCTTAAGCGCGGCATCCAAATCCTTGCCGAAGGTAGTTTGGCCAGTGGTGCCAAACCCTGGCTCGGAAACCAGGGACGCGATGTTGCCATCCTCCTCCGTCCATACAAACCTGGCCTGTTGCTGCTCCAAGCCATCGGAGAAAAAGCCGTCACGGAATATAGAACGGTGGACATCGAGCTGGTGGTAAAGAGGATAATGAAACAGGTTATATTGATTGCTCCGTTAGTCTAGCTGTCGAGTGCGACTGTCGAGCGTGAGGCCCTGGGTTGGATCTCTGAGCATCGGGTTTAATTTGATGTTTAGGCAATAAGCTCGTCCGCTATGAAAATCGGACTTAAACTATGGTTTTCTAGAAGAGGGGTACCCGCCACATAATGGCCGCAGTGATGCGGCTGTCATGAAAATGAAGACAGCGCGGTTTGGCTTGACACACCTTACTTTCATAAATAAATGTTTCAGTTGGTTATTCTCCGGTAACTTTTGGATCCTGTGCACCACAACTCTTCTAGGAAACCTTAGCTTTAGGCACAAAATATAACAGAAAACTGACAAAATGTGTGTGGACTACAAGCCTCTGTCTAGTGTCTACCCCATTGGGAAAAACAGATGTGATGCGAGTTACCCGCCGCCACGAAATTTCTACTTGAGTACGATAGCTGTAGAACATTGGGGAAGCATATCACTTTTCTTGTTGTGTTTTAAATGAATGAACAGTGGCCAAAACTTGTCAAGACAACGCGACTCGAGACGCCATAGCGTCGCTCGTTGACCGATGGCGATGCAGGAAACACACTCACTCACAAATCTCTATTGTGATAAGGCCCTACAAACAACCCAGCGACTGCTGACAATAGAAACAGGCTTTGATAACTTGCTTGGTGGGGTTTTTCTTTATTTACAGTAGTGACAATAAGTTACTTATTTTGTTTATTTACTTGCAAAGAAACGTCAATTAGACGTTATAATTTGGCAGACATTTCTCTGGCAGTTAAAATGACAATTCCTCACCTGTCAATCAAACTGTCTTGTTGCGAAATGAAACTGAAGAGGTCTTCATAACAACAACTCATGGTAAATTATTGCTCTTCTCACTAAATAAGACACTACACATATTTTTTTACTACGTACATCGTTTCTGCCGGAATTCGATAGCAGCGGTTCACCATTGAATCCTAATTCCTTCCTGTCAAATTTTTCATTCAGACACACTTCACGTATGCTGAAACAATGAAATTAACATAAAACAAAAAATAAAACAAACTTAAAACAAATCAGCATGGCCGCGTTTCAACTATTTATCTAAAAAAAAACGAAGATCGCACCTTATAATCTCATCACCCGGCCGCATGAAACCACTCTCCGGTATTTCTTCTTTTATTTCTTCATCGGAAAACATCATTTATTTTTGCAATATTCAATTATTTTTCAGACAAAAAACAACACGACGTCAACGTCAAACAGTCTGTTTTTTCTCAACAAGATTTTTGTTTCTATGACGATCAGTGTTCTTCATTTGAAAGTTTAATTTTTTTGAAATAATTTTTTTATAAGTTGCGAGTGGCATTTTTGGGCTGTCAGCTGCAATGTGACCTCTTTTGAACTTTTTGAGGTTGGTGCCCTGTTCGCTAGTATTACTTCTGTCTCGCGGTTTTGCTTGCATAATTATTATTTTAAATTGTAATTATTTCTTTTAATAAAGAATAATTTGTATATCAAACTCAATATAGTTTTATTTCATTTAAATTTTACATGACTTTACATCCTTTGAAAATAATATGTCTTTGACATTTTACTTTTCTTAAATATTAGTGTCGATGGACACCTAAACTATGAAAACACATTTCAGGCCAGCGATTTAAGTTGTTTCAGGCTATTGTCATGAAAATTTCCATTCGTCATTCCGAAAGCATCTTGTTCACAAAAATGTGAGTGAATAAAATTATTCAGTGTATTTTCAAGTGGTTTGTAACAACGTCTAAGTGGTCTGCTCATTTCGTTGCGGAGCCCACTCGAATGCTTGAAGAATACTTCAGAGCAAACTTAATGTTCATGAGACGAAAAAAAATATCTTTTGAGCAAAGAATAATTTTCATTCTTATTCAAGAGGCGAAATATTGACTGTACCTATTTTCGCAAACATGAATCTAGCATGTTATTAATGATATTACCTATCCCTTTTTTCAGTAATAGGTAAATAGATAAAGTAAAAACCTACTAAGGGACGTAGTGGCTTCCACAGTTCCACCAAATTGTTTCATCAAAAAAGATTACGTATGTAGGTACCTTCCTGCGGCAGTCGGGTAAAAACTAGAGAGATGAAAGCTTATTAAGATCTTTATTGCGTATTAAATTAATATACCTACAATATACGGCCGATATGATTTTTTGTAAAGCAATCACATCCGCCGTATATCGTACTTAGGTAATATTGATTCGTTAAGATGCGCACAGATCGTTGGAAATGAAACCGACAGTCGCCGCCGGAATGTCTTTGATTGTAACACCATGTGATTTAATTGAAATACCTTCCACGTGTCTGACTGTCTACTTAGCCACTTATCAATCTATCAACCTTCCCAGAATAAATAGGAAATGTCTTCAAGTAGATATAGGTATCACAAATTAAGCAGCTGTTTTAGCAGGCTTCTCAAGTAGGTATGGCCGTTTTATAATGTAAATTCTAATAAGTAGGTACGAGTATAAAAACCTACTTTTCACTAGTGCTAGTCTATGTGTGCGGTTTAGATTTAAGTAGATACAAAACGTGAAAAATTAAAACGTTATTGCTTACAAGTGTATTCAATTTTAAAAAAGACAATTAATTACCAACGTCTTTTTTACTCATACGTAGATACCTAAAGTGCGTGCAAGATAAGTCTGCGCGCGTGTTTGACCTGCCAGCACTTCTAATTACTTGGGCATAATGATGGCGATTATTTGCTTTGGAAAACACGGAACACAGCACACTGACTTGATACCTGATCTAAACGTCGATATGGTGGTGGTATACGATTATTTCCGATTTCGGCCGCGCGCAGACTTATTTTGAACGCACTCTACATAAATTACTCATCTCGTCATTTATTTTTATTGACATGTAAATTGTAATGTAGAGTGCCACAATCATAGATTTATTTATTATAATAATAGCGTAAATCTATGGCTACAATGATATTTTGGCGCCTGAATGACATTGACAGAGGGGCGTTGTTGGTAAACATTTGTGATATTGTCACAGAAATTGTATTGCCAAACAAGATGGCGGCGTTTAGTTCCAGTTTTGGCCAGGCGCTAAAATAATCTTGTAGGTAGCCTCTAGGTAGCGTTATACCTACTTTAACTACCTTTGTGTGTCATTAAAGACTTCCGTACAAAACGCGTAAAATATTAAATACTTAAGATTATAATTGCTATCATGTGTAATGTTCTATTATGAAAACAAAAAAGATAACTTAAATAAATGACATTGAGTATATTCTTTAATAAAAAAAAACAATAAAAGTTAGTATTTAGTATCTCAGAAAAATAATTAAAGCAAGTATGTTATATATAGTATGTATATTACATATTAAGTATTCAAGTAGCGCTCTCTGTTGCAAAAAGTGAGCACCTAAAACTGCGCCATCTATGAATTTTATGAACAACTAGAAGGTATGCCTTATACTGCAGGTAAGAAAACGTAAAGCAGCGCCATCTACACTCACCGTCTTGAACTAATAGCGAGAGTACAACCCCTGTTAACTACGGTTCTCATTTTTATGATCATTCCTGTAATTCCCCTTAGATGGCGCAAATAATAATTTAATCATTTACAGGGAACTACCAGATAAAATAAATAATAGGTACTAGCTGTGTCTGCGACTTCGTCTGCGTGGAATGTCGTTGGGAAGCATTTTTAATTATTTAAGATTTCTCATGAATAGGACTGCAACACAATCTTTCAGCCTTAACTTAGGGGAAGGCACATCTGATAAAAAAATAAATAAATAGAAACTTAATGTTATTTGTCAGTTTCACTTTTTGTAATGACTCCGTAAATGTTTTGTCTCTTGTCGCAAACTTACAAAACATTCACATAAACCTTACATATTTCCATACAAAGTCAAAGTCAAATCATTTATTTCAAATAGGCATATAAAAGGCACATTTGAATGTCAAAATTTCCGAAAAAAATTAATTAATTCTATTTGCCCCTTCCAAAAGGTAGTTTCGTATGGAGAAGAATGGGCAAGATAAAATGTTTTACAATATTATGTAGGTTCACATTAATTATGTAATTATATGTGAAGACGATGCACCTAAAATAAAATTGCTATACAACAATAGGTAAAAAGAATTAAATATAATGCAAAGACAGGTAAATTAATTATGTGATAGATACATGATGCTCAAATTTACAAACTTTCATCCCCTATTCCCTATTGTTATTATACACCCTTGAGGGTAAAACTTTTACAAACTTTGAATGTCATATTTATTTATATCGAATCAACAGCCTAAAAAATAAGTTTCAAGCTTCTAGCTCTAAAAATGACGACACTTCCATACAACATTTCATACCGCCTTTCAACCCCTTACAACCCTTTTTTCGCATTAAAAAGCAGCCTATGTCCTTTCTCAGGCTCTAGACTATCTGTGTACCAAATTTCATTTAAATCGGTTCAGTAGTTTTGGCGTGAAAGCGCGACAGACAGACAGACAGACAGAGTTACTTTCGAATTTATAATATTAATAAGGATTATATACATACCGTTGCTGAGAAGTGTGTACCTAATTTTTACTTCAGAATCCGACTAATATTAAAAATGTGAGAGTTTGTGTGGATGGATGGATGGATGTTTGTTACTCTTTCAGGCAAAAACTACTGAACGGATTTGGATGGAATTTGGAACACAGATAGTTTATATATAACCTGGATTAATACGTAGGATACTTTTTATCCCGGTAGTACGTTCCCATGGGATAATTTCCGCCATTCACGCGGGCGAAGCCGCGGGCAAAGGCTAGGAAAAGATAAAGAAGGAACCGGATTAATCGTTCTCTTCCTTGAACTTTTCGATGTTATGAGTAGGTAGGTACCTACTTTAACTTAGCTAAGAAGGTATTTAGGTGCATTGTCTTTCGTTATTACATAAGTAGTAGTACCTAGTCAGTAGGAATAATGCCGTCACATAAAGTCGTAGCACGGTTAGGTTAGATGAAAATGAGGAGAGAGAAGAGGGATCTTTTTGTAGTGAAGAATTTTTTTACACGGAACTTACTTATCGGCTTGAAATCTTCAAAACCAAAGCATAGTGAGCAGCCATAATTCTAATCAATGCGTGTTCCCTTGAGTAACATCCTCTTTGCCTAGCATTAAAATAATTACAAAAACGGCACAAAAGGAAAACCTGCGGCGTCTATTCTGTAAAAATCTCACCGTGAAAACTTAGGTGAAGTGAGTGTGAAGTGAGCTGTCATTCCGCCTGATGCTAGCTCAAACTCAAACTCAAAGCCTTTATTTCAAATAAACCAATTACAGGCACTTTTGAATTGTCAACGGGTCGGTCAGTCAGAAAGATGAAACTAGTTGCCCATTCCAAAGCGTAGTAGGTACCTATGGAGAAGAACGGGCAAGAAACTCCATGGACACTCTTTTAAATCAAAATATGGTTACAAAATATTGGCTACATCATTCATGTTGAAATTATGCATGTGAGAACGATGCAGAACGTTAAAAGCGTCAATAATAAAAAAAAAAAAAAAAAAAACAAATAATAGATTAAATTAAAATAAGCCGTGGCAGCTAAGAACTAGGAATTGACACTCTTGACAGCTCACTTCACCTAAGGTTTCACGGTGAGACTTTTACAGAATACTCGGCTGCAACTATGTAGGTATCTCGTTTAGTCACACGCTCAAACATATCTCATACTTATTAAAATATCGAGGAGTCCACTCGATCTTAGTCTATTTGACAGAACGCCTTGCCAATACCCGTTCTTGATGCCTAACATAGATAATAATATGCACAATCACTCCTATACTGTAGTTATAGACACATGAATGCTTTTATTTACAATGGGGTTTGCTGTATTAATCGTACGTTAAAGATGTAATTGTATGTATGTCATAAGACGGGTGCTGTGCTGTGTTTAATTGTAATCTCAGGTTGAGTGGGTGGTCATTTGATGCAGTTCTTGTAACCTTTTCGACCTGAGGGCCTAGACAAATGGCATTCGCTTCGGAGCGATTCTATTTCTACAATAGCTATTGTTTTCGTTAATGTTTCCATCATACGAATCAAAAACTAGCGATAACGCTTGTCAAAAAGTGCCACTTGGCTACGCATCTCTATGGTAGTTTCATCGTTCGACGCTGTCCATTAGTTTCATAGAATCGAATGATGTTAACATTGGTGCCGATTCTCTTGTACACTGGACTAAACTAACTAAACTATCACTAAAATTCTTGGTACCACCGTGGTACTTGTTTGCCCTACCCTATGAATATTTTTTAGAGCCGGAGGGTCGCATAGGGGGCAGCCTCGACGTGTTGTTTATGGAATTTTTCACTTTTTGTAAGGAAAATATGAAAAATTATTACCTACATGTAGAATTTTATGGGTTTAAGGGACTCAAAAAGGGGGTCGATATTTTCATTATTTTTGCGATAGGATACACCATTTTCGAGATATAAGCAAAATAAAATAAAAAAAGATACAGTAATATTTTTGCACATGAAGTCGAGGTGTTGTTGTGAATTTTAGTTCATGACAACTAATTTTATTCCACACCTTTTTAATCGCGATAAAAAATGGCCAGATTTAGTTAGAAAACCAAAGTTTTAGATTAAAAACGTCAAATTCAAAATAGCTAAATTGCCATTTTCACTAAATTAATAACTCAGTGCCAACTTAGTGCTGTCAAACTAAAATATAGTTAAGTTGTGTTACTTAAGTCTATTTCAGAATGGGAAATCATCATTTGACAGGAATAAACTAAATTTTAGTGATTTTTAGTCTAGTTTAGAGAATTTTGCGACAAGAGAATCGGCACCATTGTCTAGCTAATTTCTATGCGTTGACTTACTCGTATGATCATGTGACGTTTCGATAGCTTATGTCAACCCCATATATTTTTTGGTTTTTCTACTAGCGTCACCGCTAATCGAATGTTACTTTGTCTAGGCCCGCTATTTCTTCTGTTTTCTTCTAAGCGTGTCGATGGCAGTCAAATGGACTCGGCCCAGAATTCGGCTACGTGTTTGACGCCGTCATTAGAGTCCATTTTAATCATTCTGAATTGATATCGTTAGTAAGAGTATCACCATGAATTTGAAGTTGAGAACTTCTCAAATTCTACTTTAGCATTAGGTACCTACATAAGGTGTCTCCTTCAATGTAGACACGCAAAATAAAAAATAAGTTTATTGCACAGTTTTTTTTTTAAATTTCACTGGCGTTCACCTTAAGTAATGTTAAAGTTGAGTTTGATAAGTTTTCAACTTAAAATTCACAATTCAAAAACCGAATGTGGGTAAGTAGTCACTTCACAGAGATTGGGTTTATTTATTTAAAATAGGTACCTACGCCAACAGCATTATAAACATTATACACTAGCGAATACTCAGCGTGTGCCACTAAGCTAAAATAAGAAATAGTGTACATTTTGTTTATTTGTTGGAAAAAAAGGAAAAACAAATTTGTTTAAAAAATGTTTTGTGGTCTAAAACCATCTTCGCATTATTGCCTTTCTAATGAAACTGGTTTGGGGCACATGGGTTGGATGGTTTCAAAGTCTAAAACGGACATAGGTAGAAACATTTTTTGTATTTTATATTTGATTGATTGATTAAATAATAAAAGTTAAAAGACATGGGTTCTTATATATATACCAATTACAGGTATACAGAATATTCACATTGGGTTTGCAAAAAGGGGTGCATTTGCCTCAAGAGCTGGCAATTTTTATTCGATCATGATTCGTCAAGCGGCAGACAGAATGTTATAGTGTAGATACCGTAAACTTGGAAACCTACGTATACCTATAGCAACAACAAACTGCGTTAGCTGAGATGTTGATTGAATCTGTGATTTGCTTCGTACTAGGTTCCCAAGTAGAAGTACCTACTATCCAACCTCATTGAATCAAAGTGTGACCATTATACTTCAATCTCAACGAGAAATGACAATCTCGTCATACTTATCATAATACGGCGATAGTTTCATAAAACATTTCCCATACAAGTTCCAATCGTTTGACAAATCAGAGCTAAGTTGAACAAAATGGCCGTTGATGACGTCACGGACCAATAATGCCTGTGATTGGTTCGCACGTGACGTTCGGTTACGTCAGTGCACTTCAGTGCACGAAAAAAGCTACAGTGCAAAGTAAAATAAAATACCGCAAAATTGTTATTTATACATCATTTTGAAAGAGCAGTGGTGGCCCAGTGGTAACGGCTCCGACTTACGAGTTGTAGGTCGTGGGTTCGAATAGTTCGAACCCAGGCAGGCGCTTTACTTTGTGTAAATTATTTCATCACGACTGTTCTCAAAACGGTGAAGGAAAACATTGTGAGGAAACCGGTATGTCCTAGAAACAAAAATTCTAAGATATGTGACATCCACCAACCCGCACTGAGCCCGCGTGGTAGATTACACCCACTCCCTCTCGAAGAGAGGTGGCCTGTGTCTCAGCAGTGGGAACATTATAAGCTGATTATGCTTATGTTATAAATAGTCTTTTAAGTAAGTCTTTTGTGTAAAGGTCTGTTGAAATTACAATATTTATACAGAAACAGAGTAAGTAACAGGTGAATCGACGACTAACAACCCACGATGATAGATTGTCACGAAAACCGTGTTACAGAAGTGCATAATTAGCAGATTATAGTGAATGAACGCAGTAAATTATGTCAGTTTCATACACCGTTACTATTTGTAATGGGCTTACTTAATTAAATCCTTAAGCAGATTTACGGGCTACGTGAGAAGATAGGCTCTGACACGTTTTAGATTATTGCTAGATAGTGGATACTTATCTCAATTTATATTAACTTATTGATTTTATTGCTAACTCTGAGAGAAGCATAAGTAAAATTCAGCTCGAGTAATTGTACTACTTAAAGCTTGTTTAGATTCTTGAGGCATATTTTACTAATGAAACTGAGCGTAATGAGCTGCACGTATAAACGGCGTTCAAGAGTTGTCAGTGTCATCATTGTTGTCTAATACGGACACTTACAGCTCTTAAACGTGGATTAGATGTCTGATCGTGTTCAGTGTCAATGGTGAAATTCGCCAAAAATCTATGAAAAATCTCGTAAGTAGGTTGCAGTTACTTAATTATCTTTATTTTCAGACATTTTCACTTCGGCCTTGGTTGCGTTGAAGATTCAAAAAATTAGACGCCTAAATATCTACCATCTGATTTCAATAGTTTAAAGCCAATTGTGGCTATATGGATTCAGACAGCGGGAAAAAAATGAAACCATAAACCAGCAGTTTCACTAATAAGTGCTACCCAAAACAACATTTCCTCTAGTGTTACCGCCTTTCTGCACTGCAGTGTACAGCGTATATTGTACGGCTATGAGAAAGCGTCACATCCATTATGCGCGGCTGACAATAATTCCGTATCGCACTACGACAAGACATTTGCTGGATTTGTCTCCGCTTGTCAATCTGGATGATGTTATGTGATAGGTGTTGAAGATTTTGTAGTGTGAATTTAAGTTTAAGCTCGATATCAAAGGGTAATGTTGGAGTCTGCTGAAAGGCGTGTGAAGTTATTGTATCAATTAAATTGTAATTAAATAAACTGTCGCGCCATATCGTCACGACAAAGATGAATTGTTCTATCTGTTATCATTTTTATTCATTCGTGGTTTATTAAGTTAATAAGGTCTACCAGTAGCGAAGGGTAAATTTTTGTAAGAGGTAGGCCAGAGTACATATATCTTTAATGTGATTATATTATTTGTCTTTAGAATACTGACTGTGCCAGTTTCAAAGGGAAGCCGGTAGGAATCCAGTTGCATGGAACCTTCGCCACTGAGGTCTTCTGTATCTACTCATCAGTATAAGTAGGTATGGGTAAGCAATGCTATTATACTGCGGATGAGATTTTCACTGATGTGTTTTAGCTAGACCATTATTACGTAGAACACAACATTTTAGAAATGCTGACATCAACGAATTTAATTGTGACATTGAGTACCTACTGGCCCTGCAGTCTCGACATTAGATAGCGACAAAAATCTGTCGCTAAGTCGTATCGATGTCAAATTCCTTTAATAGATTTTCAACTTTATTTCCAAAGCATAAGGTTGAAAATCTATTAAAGAAATTTGACATCGGTTAGACTTAACGACCGATTTTTGTCACTATGTCGAGACTGCAGACCCTGGTGACGATAAAGGCATGTGTGGTTTTTAATGTTATTAACAATAAGTAGCTGGTTCTGACATATTTAGGTTAATATAGTGAATTTTAGATGAAATATTTTTACTCTGGATGGGAATGTTAAGGAGTTAAACCGTTATTTTTTAAATATTATTTGCTTTTTAAATATATGCCCTGGATAGTGGACATTGTAAATTAATTTTATAATTTTTATTATTATTATTGGAAACTATATTAAATTATTAGGTAGGAATTAGTGACATGTATTTTTTGTTTATTGTTGTATATTTTGACCTTTATGAATTTTATTAATATTAATTTAGGTAGGTAATGAGATTGTGGGGAACTAATTCAATTCTGTGTTTAACTTGTAATTATTCTAATTATTTGCGTAGGGATCTTTGAAAAACATTCAGACACAATGTTAATTGTTATTAAATAAATTAAATTAAATGAAAATGAGGTAGAGTTCGTCCAGTTTAAAATTGCACGCCCCTCCACTGCTTGTTGCATACACATTTCAGATGTTTGTATAGACATTTTAGTAGAGGGGCGTGCGGTTTTAAATTAGACGATGTCTACCTACTATAATCGGGCCCATTTGGAAATCAAAGACAAGTTTGTTCGAATTTGAGGTTTGTGCGCAGACAGCGAAGTATTTTGCTGAATAACTAGGTAAATAACCTCCTTGTTCCTTCTCGTTGTACCTTGGAGAATTTGGGGGAGGCGTTGGTTCAGCAGTGGGACAGACGATGGGTAATAAAAAAATAAAAAAACTACATCAGGTTGTTTGAACAAACAGGTAAAGGAAAGCAGGAGACTCAACTTTTGTTTAAGAACTTGACTCGTTTCTTACTTATTTCTTAACACAACGAATACATACTTATTTTTTAACATACGCAAATACCCCTAGGGTCTAAAGAAGTTTTCACTACGGAAAGACCGTGGCCCATTCTCACATAAACTCTCCACCTGATCCAATCTAGTTAGTAAAATGATTACGAACCTGTCTCACAATGGTGTCACGTCAGCATAACAGCCTCAATCATCGCAAATAAGACGTGCCTCCAGGTTCTATCAAATTGTTTAGAAGTATTTTGTAATGGTGCGCCATACTCGACACAAATGTGTGAGGCGGTGTGTGATTCTGATTTTATTGAGAGGTGATTAAAGGCTGTAGTAAAATAATTTCTATGATAACCTAATGGAAATTGTGCTTCAAGTTTCGCATCGCGCAGTCGCGTCGCGCCTTCCTGCGGGAGCCTTTAAGAATATTGTCACTGTTGAATAAAAGGCGTGCGCTTGGTACAACATTTATTTTAAGAAGGGCATAGACAACCCAAGCGTTGCCAGACGAGAGCTTAGAGTTTCTCTATGGCCTTATAGACTATTAAGGTGAGTATACACAACAGTCACCATAATCAGTCTAAGTTCCACTGATATGAATGATTTATCGATAAGTTTGTAAGTTAGATAGACAATCAATTACCAGTCACAACAGTAGATTAAAAAATCAAAAGAATGAAAGATTTTTTTTATTCTACACAAAGAAGACGCAAAATTAAGATAAAAACAAAGACAGAGACTGACTCTACTCTACTTAATTCCTCTTCTGCACTTTTAAGTTTTTTCTTAGAGAGTCAAGTCGCTTATTTCAAACTCAAACTTAAAACTCAAAGGATTTATTTCAAATACACCAATTACAGATACTTTTGAATTGTCAACGGATCGATCGGTCAGAAAGATGAAGCTAGTTGCCCATTCCAAAGCGTAGTAGGTACCTATGGAGAAAAAGGGGCAAGAAACTCCACGGACACTCTTTGAAATCAAAATATTGTTTAAAAAACAACGTTTAGGTCTATAGAGGTATGAGGAACAGGGTGTAAAGTTCACTCACACCTCCATAGAAAAGGGAGGATCCTCCGACCAGACGGGTCTTGTGTCTGGTGGGCAATTGCCCGACGATTGATGTCGGGATGTTGTATATATGCTAGTTGCGCGGTACACTCTGCTTGCGCGATGCAGGATTTTGCGTGACGTCAGTATGACGCGTAGCTCGCATGTGGCGATTGTAGATGCCGCTACAGGTCTGTATATAAAAATATGCAATTATTTTCTCATACGACCGCGACCTATCATGACATTCACGATGCGCTCTGCTGTCCTCTGTGTGATCTTATAAAAAAACCATACCCCAATAACATTAGCATACGTTTTAACACAATAGTGTCACATCAGCATAACAGCCTCAATCATCGCAAATAAGACGAGCCTCCATGTTCTATCAAATCGCATCGGTTGGTCGATTCTTCACGTGACCAGGCCCTGCAGTCTCGACATAGATAGCGACAAAAATCTGTTGCTAAGTCGTATCGATGTCAAATTCCTTTAATAGATTTTCAACTTTATTTCCAAAACATAAGGTTGAAAATCTATTAAAGAAATTTAACATCGATACGACTTAGCGACAGATTTTTGTCGCTATTCATGTCGAGACTGCAGGGCCAGGGCCGGCAGTCTCGACATTAGCTAGCGACAAAAATCTGTCGCTAAGTCGTATCGATGTCAAATTCCTTTAATACATTTTCAACTTTATCTCGAAGGCATAAGGTTGAAAATCTATTAAAGAAATTTGACATCCATTGGACTTAACGACCATTTTTGTCGGTATCTATGTCGAGACTGCCGGCTCAGAGGGCTGGCCTATTTTTAGCCCAAAGAATCGGCATTTCCATCCAACGTGGCAGTGCTGCCAGTCTTTTGGGCACTTATCCCCAGTGATGCGGACCAGTTTTTTGATGCCCTATGAGCTCTTCCCTTTTTTTTTGTGTTTTCTTTTAAATAATATAATTATATATTTTAGCGTTAGATTGATAGATTGATTAAATAATAAAATATCTATCAAATTGTTAAGAAGTATTTTGTAATGATTTCCTACAAGTATGTGATACCGTTGATGAATTGCGTGTTATTAATTGTACGCAGATAATATTATGAATATTTTCAGTTTGTGACCATTTTACGATTTCTGATATGATTCATAACGTTATCCTATTATGATTCTGCCAAAGCGGCCTTTTTAGGCCCCCAGCTTATCTACTAATTCTTATAACCTCTTGTCTGCCGATATGATTGGCTATCTGTATTTTTGTCTGTTTGGCTACTTATAATAACTGCAGCCAATTAAAATGATATGTCAGTAGATTTACTGATCAGAGACATAAAAGGGCTTTTATAAACCGGCGGGGTAATGCGTAACACACTAACAGTAGGAATAGCTTTCATTTTGACAGTTCAACAACATTAATTGCGTTATTTACGTTGTTGAGCAGACAAATTTTTTGGAACATACGGAGCAATGGATTAGCAATAGGCTTCAAAATGATTCAGATTGTGATAGGTAATGTGTTACGCAATTTAGGGTGCAGGTTTAAGTAACTTTAATAAAAAAATTGGCCCAGCTAGGTGTATTCTTAGTTCCTCTCTCTTTGTTATTCTAACTATTTTCAAATTATTTCTAGAAAATATTTGTTTTGTAAAAGTTTGTAGTAGAAGTAGCGGATTCCCCTCTAAAACGGGTACTGTCACGAGCACTAATATGTATACACATAGCAACTTCTAAATGTGATTTTCTCCTACTGTATTGATTGTAATTTTATGCTGTTACGAACATAGTATTTTGGAACCTATACTATTATAAAATACTCGTAGGTCTTATCTCAAAGTTGCAATCAATGTTCCACGAGAAAATCGCTTTTAGATTTTGCTAAGTGTATACATATTAGTGCTCGTGACTACGCAATGCTAATTGTTATCTGGGTCAATTGGAACAGCAATTGAAATGCAATTCTTTTTCTGATAGGTGAATACGCGACCACACATGAGATTCACGATACACACTGATTTCCTCCTCACGAACTAACTAAAAAAGAAAACCGTACTCGAACCCAATAACATTAGCATAAGTTTCTACACAAAAATAATTAACCATCAATTCGAGCTCAACTGACTATCAAATTACTGACGAACCCATCATGAAACAATCAAGGCAACATTTAAATACTTTTCGTGATTAAAACAAATATACTTTCTACTCACGAAACATAAAAAATGTAGTAAAGAGTTAGTGAATTATTAATTTTATTTGTTCTAACGTCCAATCTTTGTAACAAGCATACGATTACATATAAACCGACTGTGCACAGGTTATTAAACATTATTCAAAGCGCAAGTATTACAGACAATTTAGTAGAACAAATTATATGACGCGGTGTAAGCGGAGAGCGGTGAGCGATTTATGGAGAATTTACTGATAAAAGAGACCATGACTTCTGAAGCTGTTTCGGTATTTCTCCTCAGTCAGCTAGGAAATGCAGGCACCATCTAGTTTTAAAATATTGTCAAAAAATGGACTAGTAAAAGTGTCTTAGTAGATCTACTTACAGAAATAAACATAATTTTATATTATGTCATTTTTTCTTCTTTTCAAATTGAAAAGAGTACGCTTAGATGGTTTGGTCATGTTGAGAGGATCAGTGAAAGTCAACTAACAAAAGGTATTTACAAGGCAGATGTGAGTGGAAATGCTGGGAGGGGACGCCCTAGGAAGACAGTGACCTTATTGGTGATGTTCTTCAGAAAGGACAAGTGCGTAGTATTCGCAACTGGCGTGCGTGTATGACCAGATGGATGAACGTAAACGAGACAAAAGGATTATGTAATGATCGTAGCAGGTCCAGTTCTGTAGTTTCTGCCTACCCACATGGGAAGAAGGCGTGAGTTTACGTATGTATGTGTATGTTTATAACATTTCATTTAAGTACTGTACTGGTTAAAAGAAGCGTTTAACAGTCATCTCACTTATTTTAACATACCTTTACGCTAGCTATCCTGCTGTGAAACAAATTAGAAGAACGACGATTGAACTGTAGCTGTTGGAAACCCTAAATTCAATTCAGCTGGTTTTAAATCTCATGTGAACTTACATGTAGTTATTGTGAACAACTTGATTGTGGGTATTTAACAACGGCTACTGTTCGGGCGCCGACGGCTATCTGCGTGTCAGGCGTCGGGCAGGGATGCGCGGGCGCGCAGGACGCGCTACGCGGGTACACCAGAGGGGCCGAAGGGCCGATACTTCACCAATTAACGCAACCGACGACACACGCGCGCCATATAGACTTTCTCTACCTTCCATTTTGGAAATCCAATATAAGTTAGTATTACAGTTCACTGCTTTTTATTTGAAGTCCGAGTTAGGTCTTTACAGCTACCATGGCAGTTAATAGCAGATTCACTGTCAAGAGATTTAAGTGATGGATTTCACGAATGAAACTGAATGCGACCAGCACGATTAAACCGCGTTCAAGAACTGACAGTATCATCACTGTTGTGGAATATTGACACTTACAGCTTAAAAGATTCGAATGAAATCCGCGTGCAGCAGCTTCTAGAATCGATTTCTAGAAGATGCTAAGGGCAAATTTCATCCAAACCTAGTCATGCTAAAAGCTACGGAAGTCCAGCAGGAAAAAAGGCAAAATCCTTGCAAAAATCTAATTGTTCTCACGACAAACCGCTAGTTCCTATCACTCGGACCACCCCACAGTCTATGGTGCGCATACACAGCTCAGCGGGGCGCGATCTCTGACAGTAACAGACACACGGTTAACCTTTAGATTGAGATGTGAACCACAATATAATAGCTTCGGAGTGTACATCATCGTGTATGTATGGCTGGTCGTGACAATGGTCAGCTGCTTCTTTGATTACTAAACCAACACTCCGACATGGCTATCCGCTCTCTATGAACGTGGCAAAAAAGAGAACAGAACATGAAATGTACTAGATTTGACAGGTGTGTGACATCTTTCAGCCTACTTGACAGGTGTGTGACATCTTTCAGCCTACTTGACAGGTGTGTGACATCTTTCAGCCTACTTGACAGGTGTGTGACATCTTTCAGCCTACTTGACAGGTGTGTGACATCTTTCAGCCTACTTGGCAGGTGTGTGACATCTTTCAGCCTACTTGACAGGTGTTGACATCTTTCAGCCTATTTGACAGATATGTGAGATCTTTAAGCCTATTCGACAGGTGTGTGATATCTTTCAGCCTATATGACAAGTGTGTGACATATTTCAGCCTACTTGACTGTGACATCTTTCAGCCTATTTATTTTGTAAAAACCTTACCGTGAACACTTCGGTGATGTGAGCTTGAAGTGAGCTGCCAATAGTGTGAATCTCTAGCATCTGGTGGAGTGACAGCCCACTTCACCTTAGTTTTTACGGTTACATTTTTACAGAATAGCACTGCAAGTGGAATGACATCTCACTTCAAACTCACTTCACTTCAGTTTTCACTACATTTTCACGTTAATTATCTTTTTCGCTACTTGCAAAGAAAGCCTTGTTTTGGTGGTTTGCTGAGTCTACTGGCAGGATGTTATAGCAAGATAATTTAATAATAAAAACAAATATGGGTTTTGGTTGAGTTTCGATGCAGTGCCAGGAGCTGTGCTGTCGGTAAGCCTTTCATTTTCCTAGCCCACTGGATGGATTTTATTCAGACAAAATCTCGGATAACAAAAGTAATGAATTTGCGCGAGACTCGATTTCACAGTTACCTTCTGCACTGAGTAATAATAAAATGTACCTTCATATAAGATGCTAACGTTTATTTTCCAGATGTTCACAAGAGATAAAACAGCTCAGTGTATATTTTCTGTTTCGCTCCATTTTTTACTCAGGTAAGTAGATACTGACTCATTTATTTGTTTAAACAAACTTGGAACGAAACAGAAAAAAATACACTAAATTATAAAATAATTAGGTACCTGTTCTCTTAACTGAGGTTCACAAATATGCATACTAAATCAAAACAACAATAATTCATAAATAACCAAATAAACGACTTAAATTAAACCCACAGTCTCATAAATTCTTAAAACAACACATTATCGTAACCGAATTTCCGGGAACAAAAACTCCGTAAGTCCATTTCTTAAAAATGAAAGTCAAAGTTAATATAAAAGTACCAAACAATAAGAAAGCTTGTTTCGAGTAAAAAAAAAAGTTGATCTCGTAAAGGCTTGACCCAAATAATTAGACCAACCTGACTTATAAATCATCTGACGAGAAATATTTATGTAGAAACACAATCGGGTGGCCTGTGGGTTTGTGATCCAGTGATCCAGAAGTAAGCGATGCTATAATATTTTTAGATGTAAATCGGAAGGTAAGGTCTGTTATCTGATTTTTTTTTAAATTAATATAATAAACTAACCAAAACCCTGAAAATGTGTTTGTACACACCGCTACATATCAAGCTATACATTTCTAGTACAAGCTGACCACTCATTGTACGGCAATCCTATACAATGCGAGATCAGCTCATACTGGAATTATATAGCTTGATATGTAGCCACCTACGCTAGAAACGGCAGAAAATTATGAACTTTAAAAAACGATGTAACATCTCTGTAATAACTTTTTGACAATTAAAAATGGACTATTATTATTTATAACACATGCAAACATGTGTAGTAAGGAATTAAATTCAACTTTGTGCTCTAAATAGGATAAAAAATAAAACCCATTTTTTGCAGAGCATGATGTATGCGTCAAAACATAATTATAGCTTGTAATAGGAATAGTAAAAAGATACGGATTTGTTTCCAAGTTTAAAGAAACTTTGTTATTTACAATTTTATATTTAATTAGTTCCTTATTTTTGAAAAATAGCTGCATTTAACCATCAAAGAAAATAATACCAAAAAAAAATATGTATCGTTTCGCGTCTCTTCAGCACTATGTCACAATCCTAACAAAGCAGGTGTCGTTAATTTAAACCGCACAATGTATGTGCATTATAAATAATCACTTCATATTATACCTGGCAACACCAACGACGTCTTTACAGCTAACGGTTCTCCCAATTGTCTCTATTTATGGCAATTTATGCCGGGAAATTAAGTGTCCATTCATGCTGTTGTATTGGATATAATAATTACTATCGCTTCTGAAACATCTTCAAGCGAATGAATTTTATTCAATAATTTTTATAAGGTAAAAGAAAACACCGTGAGAAAACTTATAATAAGGTCTGAAATCGCAAAAACGTGGTATGAACATGCTGTTAAATAAATAAGTAATGTGGAATTGGTAAATTAAAAAAAAAAATGCGTTGTGTCTGGTGATCAATGCTCGTGTCTTCTTAGTATATGACACTTAGTCCCACTTGCACCGCAAATCACTAAACCCGTTTAGTACTAAACGAGTTTAAAACATAATTCTGTTTCTGTCTAATATTTGAAGACGACAGAGACAGAATGATGTTTAAAATTCGTTTAGCGCTAAACGTGTATAGTGATTGGCGAAGCAAGTGGGCCTTAATGAGCAAGCGTGGTGATTAATTCTCGTGTCTTCCCTGTGAGAGACAATTTTCATATAGAGGTATTTCTTCTGCAGTGGGATAATAATTGGCCGGTGTTATTGATTTACTGTTTATTATAATTTATTATCATTTCAGTACCTACGTTACTATAAAAATAGAAGCAGAAGCAAAAGGAGCAACAGGAGTATGTCAGCACGCGTAGCATGACCATTATAGAAACAGGTTTAGTCGATGGAAGAATAGACAAAAATTACGTTCCGTGAAGACAGTACGACGGCAGCAAAGTAGAAAGAGTCAACTGCACTTTTTATGAAATTCAGTAGTTTGTTCACGTTTTTCTTTTATTTTGCTTATATCTCGAAAATGGTATGTCCGATCGCAAAAATAATGAAAATTTCGACCCCCTTTATGGAAACCTTAAACCCCTAAATCTAAATATGTAGGTAATACTTTTTCACATTTTCCATACAAAAAGTGAAAAATTCAATTTTTCCATTCCATTTTTATACTTTGCGGCCGTCGAGTAAAAAGTTTTCTACTGTCTTTAGCATGGTGATTACAAAATCAAATTGTCTTCACTACCGTAGACAACTGACAGTTGTCAGTGTGATTTTGACGTTTGGGATAGAAAACTTTCTTCTGAAATAGTCTACATATAAAAAGACCTAGACAACTATCGGTAAAGCGAAAGACAAAATGACGGATTATAGAAGGATTTTTATCGTGCGATTTCAAAAATAGAGAAACGAAATGTCACTTTGTATAGAAATAGCTATGTCTTGTCTTCCAAGAAATAGAAAGCGTCATGCTACGCCTGCAGGATCGTATCCGGTGGTCTTTTATAGTTTCTGCCTACCCCTATAGGAAAAAGGCGTGTGTTTATGTATGTTACTATACCACTTCAAGCAAAGGCTCATTGGCTCATACAAAAAATTAATAAGCACAGGTTTGTTTTGTGTCCAAGATTAACTTGAAATTAAAATAACACATTAAAATCTGCAACTTGTAACTAGACTGTAAGAAAAATTAATTAACAAACAAATAATCAATTAACACTTACAACTTAATCATACTTAACCAAAAATACAACTACAAACAAATGCTCTACTATAGACTTAAATCACAATTTTCGCAGTAAATAAATAACAGTCAGCGGAGCATTTCACGATTTGCAAGACATTTATAGGCACTTGTAAATAATTAGAGTAAACTTAACAGCCGCGAAATAACGCCTCTTGAGATTTGTTAAGTTCTGACAAATAAAACTGAGTGCCTAGGTGTACAGTAGAGTGGAATATGAAAGGTATTTGTAGTAAGTGTTGCCTTTGCCGAGATTTTGATATTTTGTGAAATGTATTTTCTTTTTATTTATGTTTTGAAAAGATTTATCAGCTATTAGTGTAATGGTGATTGTGAAAATTATTGCTTTTTCCGAGATTTTGACATTTTGTGAAATGTATTTTGTTTTGTTTTTGTATTTATCTATTAGTTGTGTTGTACTTAATGTCTGTGGGTATGATAATCAGTCAGTCGCACTTTTCTACTTCGCTCAAAACAAATTCATACACAAGAATCTTGAGTAATTCATTAACTCGTCCTACATGCCTACGGCCCATTTAGGACGACTTGCAGAAAGTCAAAATAAATAATACTTATTTTCATTCTGCAACTCGTCCTACGTTTCTTTTTGAGCGGAACTTTAAACTTTATCAAAGTTTGGTACAATTAGTAAAACAAGATATTTCAGTCATAATATAATTGTTAAATATTTTAAAATTGTTGATTATTTTTATTTATAAATTTTTTTTTTTTTTTTTTTTTTTTTTTTTTTTTTTAATTTATAACTATTGATTATTATCTTTATGACGATTGCTTATTATTTTATAATTTTAGGGTTTTTATTATTAAACCTACACGTATGAATGTCCATTATTACCTTGTGTGTTAATTGGTATCAAGTGTGATTTAATATTTTCTGTTTATATTTGACAATGTTGTGATACTCAAATATTTTATAACAAATTCTTTTTTTTATTATTTCCACACTTACACTTTTGTTAGTGATTATACCTTTTCTCATTTTGATAGTAACGTGGGACGAGTTGGAGAATGAAAATATTATTTATTTTGATTTTCTGCAAGTCGTCCTAAACGGGCCGTAGGCATGTAGGACGAGTTGATGAATTACTCAGAATCTTTCACAATAGTGAAACAACTGTTCATACCAAAATAAAAAAAAATACTGATATTTTTTGTTAGATCCGATCGCGCTAACCTAACTCACTTCTTAGTTCTCAGTCAGTGGAGCAAACGAGCTTGTGGGTGACCGAATTGGAGGACTCCGCTGCCGATAAAAATGACAAGAAATTCTTTACAGTATACAGTACAGTATAAATCTTAGAAATTATATAAGTAGGTATTACAAAGTATGTTGCCTGTAGTAGGATAAACCTGTATCACAGACGACATGAGGTCTTACAATTACTATTAGGACAACAGATGTTTTAACAATATTTAACACTACACACACACACACACACTTACACACACACACACACACAAACACACACACACGATTTACACTTCTTTTTTCTTTGACCGGTAACTGTGGTTTTATTATGTGCGCCTATGTTATTTTTTAGCCCTTTTACTTATTCTTTTAAATATATATCAACTCCTGCCTTCTTTAAGTCCCCGTACCCTAATAAACAGTCATTGCCTGTCTATTGATTCATACAAATCAATAAGAATCACGTTCCGAATGGAGTTGTTCCAGTTTTACGTTTGGGCAAGTGTCAATGGCCACACATACGAGTAGACCTGTCAGTTGCACATGTAAATTATATCGCTAACTGCTCTGAAACTAATTGATGGAGTGTGGCGGTGTTTAATCTTAATGTGTTCATTATTTTATGTTTTATGGGTTTATTATTTGCATTTAAATTGGGTTAATATATTCATATTAACCTAATTTAAATTCAAATGAAATAAATTGTTCTTTGCTTTGACATTTATTTGCACGTATGAGAAAGTTAGCTCTGAGTTTCTTTAAAGGATCAAATCAGAGATTATCCAAAAAAAAAAACCGGAGTTACCGACATAGCTTGCAGAGTAAGCAAGCTGTAGTGGCAGTGGGCTGGCCATGATTGTCGAAGGACCGATGGCCGATGGAGCAGACGAGTTCTGGAGTGGAGACCGCGTATCAGCAAGCGCAGTGTGGGATGCCCCTCAGCTAGATGGATCGACGACCTTAAGAACGTGGCTGGGACATTCTGGATGCAGAAGACGGAGGACTGGGTGTTGTGGCGCAGCCTGGGTGAGGCCTCGGTCCAGCAATGGTCTGTGATAGGCTGAGTTGATTGTTGATGGGGGAGCAGTTAGTCTCATTTCCACTTGACATTGGCATCTGGATGTCATCTGGCATCTGGAAGTTAAAATAAGGAGAGGTACAGGATAAATAATGATGATAATTGGGCAAAACTCAGAAACTATCAATTAGAATAGAAAAATAATAGAAAAAGCACAAACAAAACTATTTGTTGCTTTTCTTTTCTTCCAATATAAATACAAACTAATTATGTATTTATTTATGTTTGAAATTACATTTTACATATGATAAATAAAATACCAAATTAAAATAAGAATATTATCAATTATCTTAATATTATATAGTAGGTAATATCTATGGTAGCTACTGTCAAGAAAAACAACGACTTCACTTGTTTCTTTTTGAATAAACATAACTTTTCATTTCTTATACTCGGAAAGTAGTGTTTGTTTGATCCGAGTACCGGGTGGAAGACACTACTCCCCATCTTTGGGCGGGAAAGACTAATAGTAATGGGGGCCTATCGTTTTTGTGCTCACCAGTTGGCGCCACTGTCGAGTAAGGTCCTGTGCCGTACTTTTATTTGATGTTTTGGATATGTTTAAGTACCTTCATATTCATATTATGTTTATTTTATTACATTTATAACTTCAAATGAATATTTAGATTATAATATTCCAAAAATTGGCAAGCATGAAGCAGAAAAATCTTATTCTTCCTTCAAGTGCTGCCAAATTAGATTCTAACTTTCTACTTAAAGTCTTAAGCCATAATTAATCAAGAATGGCACAACCATTACAGCTATTATGAATCATTCGATAAAATCCGTGATAAAAAATCCCGCAAACAGTGAACGTTCAGTACATATTTCGACATCTATAGACCGTACTCTATACTAGCGCCTCCAGCGGCGAACTCAAACGCGGTAGCCCTCATTGCTTCCCTCTCTAGGGCGGGAATGAATTTTAAAAATATAACAAAATTTGGTTAGGTTAGCTACGAAACATTTTCCATAATTGAAAAAAATATATCGATTAAAATAAAATAAAAATGCTGTGGTCTTATGAGTGTATAAAGAGCCAGTGTGAATTAAAAAAATACCTATACGCGTGACGGCCCGCGGCGGTGACGCGGTGTGTTCCTTATTTAATTTTTTTTTAAAGACTAGGTATATAATTTGGCCGGATACTAACTCTGTAAGCTGTACCAAAATTCAAAATAACGGTTTTGTAGACTGACAGCCCTTTCCCACGGCAACATTCCGCTTCTTGCAGGTACGGTTTTTTGCAGGATCCCGTTTAGTAGTGTACGTGTTTCAATACTAGTAGTCACACGAGTATCCTGCTTACAGTATCGTGCAAAAAAACGGATCCGTTCGAATTTGACATTCGGTTTTGCATTTAATAAAAAATGAGTCTCATGTTATTATTATCAATAAATATTTTAGAAACACTACAATTTTTTACTTTCCTTATATTCTAAATGAAAAGTAGAGTGTTTAACACGGGTAAAAGTCCTTAATTCCTATTCGGACTATAGCCGCCCTCGCTGCGCTCAGGCGTCTAAATACTTCGCATGGGAATTAATTCCTTTCGACCCTTGTATTACAATCTACTATTCCTGCCTCTTTGGTCTAGCGGACGCAAGTGTTACTGCTGAGCATGAGGTCCTGGCTTCGATTCCCAGGTCTGGCAAAATGTTATTGGGATTTGTTATTTGTCAGTAACAGTTCGAATTCTGGATTTGTGCCCGGTTGATGGCAATAGGCTCGCCCCCTATTACATGGGACTTAAACATAATTGGGGAAATGTGGGTGTACTATAGGTACACCTCTGCCTAATCCTTCGGGCATCATACGTCTTATAATTTTCCTAAAGGTGTGTATTAACAAACATAAAATTACGACAATTTAGCTACCCAAAATTAAATCATTAAGTCTCCCTTTCATAATAAACCTAACCTACATTACATAATTTGTGCGCTTTCCATATACTTGCAACAATTTAGCTGAACGAAATGCTGCAAGCGATCATAAAGTTGATGGTGCATTAAAAAGCGGCTCCAACCGGAATATTTGTTTTAAAGACGATAAATAAACGTAACGATGTCGATAACAAGTCAAAATTACGACACCACTGTTGTGTGCTCACACCCTAAATCAAATGAATTTAGAGTGGGGAATATTTAGACGGGGCAATACTGAAAAAATTGGAAATGCTATAGGGTAAGTGACAAACTAATCCCCTGTCGAAACCTTAAATTCATTAGAAGTGGCATTGAAGGAAGAGTTTTTTTCATATGATTTTTATTATGCATATGAAAAAAAGCACAAAAAATAAACCCCTAAAAAATACCTACTCGTGACCGCGACCCTTTAGGCTGCGTTTCCACTAGAGAAGAGCGAGGATGCGTGGCAAAGGATGTGTGTGAAAATATCCAATAACATCGCTTCATTTTCATAGCTACAGTTAAGCGAGCGGTGTTATTGGTTAGTTGTACGCACATTCCTACGCATACTCTACGCTACGCATCCTCGCACATCTTTGGCGGAAACGCAGCCTTAATGTCGATAATGAGCGTTCACACGCCACGCCTTCAATTGTTGTAAGTATCCATAGTGCCCTACATTTAAAGCATTCATGTTTTCTTTTGAATAACAAATCATGTCGAAAATAATCGCTTTGTTTTACGAAAGTCACGAATCACATCATGTCTGGACTATAGCTACCGGCACAACGTGAACACTGCTAGTCAAGCGCTTGCTAATGATGGACACCTTTGTATAATACCTACTAGCTTTTACCGCTTCTTTACATGGACTTAAGGATCGTTATGGAACCCTTGACTTCAAACTCTATCAGTATGCCAAACACTAACTATCAGATGCTACAATATTCAAACTCTTGGATCTATAAATTATTCAGAAATCATTTAAAAAAAACTACCTTATCTGAAGGATAATCAATGATAAGAATTAGAGCTGATATAACAGGGTAGATACGGGTCTGGAACTGTATCTAAATATTTTGACATCGTAGGTGTGGGGGATCCTACAAATTAAATTAGAAAGTCCAACGATGTACAACAAGCCCATATAACAATAGCTGCCATAGCAATAGCTGCTCTTTTGTCGCAAACTCCGAATTGTCATCAAATTCAAGACAACCACATACCGCTGCAAATAAACCAAAAATCAAGTCAGTACAACCGACCCAATTACGTCCCAACCCCACAGGTACCATCAAACAGCGCTACACCACATCCTTACTAGGACAAGAAGTAATTGAATTTTCATCCCATCGCTTTGAAAAGCATTCTCGACATACCTTCTAACTGTACCTACCAGAGTTTGTTGCAGTCGTTACGGAAAGCATAATTTAATGTCGTACATTGTTGTGTTAAAACGCACAATACTTAACGATATGACAAAGTCTGGGATCGTGAGCTGTCATTTAAATGACGCTAATAAATTGTTTTACTCGAGACTGGGCTGTGAAATGTGTTATACGGTTAGACTTTTCATTGTAGTTGGATTAACAATTAAGATAAAGGATTTTGAAATAATAGGACAAGTGATTTATTAAATATAATGTGGTTTCGGGTCAGGAATGGGACCCGCTTGCAAATAAGATCAGTTAATCCTATAGTGAGAGCTGTGAAAGTCGCTACCGTCAAACGGGGAGAATAGATATGCAGGGGTGAATCGGAACGAAACTTTAAAAGGTATTTTAACATTAAAATAATATAGTTTGTTGCCAACAAGGGCACTTAATCGTTAATTATAATACAGTGAACACATTAGAGTCCTTTTTGGCAACAAACTACCAATATTATTTCAATATTAAAATCCCTTTTAAAGTTTCGTTTCGTTTCACACCTGCATCCCTATTCACTTCATTTGACGATATGTGAAATACCTATTGTCCTATTTGTAGACTGGTGCATGCTCAAAATTGCTGTGATGCAATCAGGCTAGAGTGACTGAGCATTCTCTTTGCGTAGACCTAGACTAATATATTTGTAATAAAATGGAAGCAGTTTCTGAGTTGAGAATATGAAGTGAAAGCCAACGTAATTCCAAAATGTAAGACATTTTGAATTACTCGAGCGACATTGAAGGAATCACCTTAAGTAAAGCTAAAGTAGTTTGGCAGGCTCTCAACTTCAAATTCTCAATTCAAAAACCGGGTGACACTCAATTGACAACATGATCTTACGAAATGGCGACCATTGCTCCAGGAGAATGCCGTTTATCTACATTTCATAAACTTAATTTTACCTTTTAGGAAAAGCGGAAAGAGCTCCGGCGGGATCTCATGGCGGCATGGCGAGTGCGACTGTCGCAACCCAGCGCAGGGCACGCCACAATTGCGGCGGTAAGACCCCTCTTTGAGGAGTGACTTGAGAGGCGCCACGGCGTCCTCACCTTCCGCCTGACGCAGGTCCTCACCGGACATGGCTGTTTCGGGAGGTTCCTGTTTCGGATAAGGCGGGAGGAAACGCCCGGGTGTTATCATTGCGTGGATCGACCGGAGGACACGGTGGAGCATACGGTGGAGGTCTGCCCGGCTTGGGCGGAGCACCGCCGTGTTCTCGTGGCGGCGACCTCTCGCGTCCGGCCCTGGTTCAGGCCATGGTACGGAGCGAGAGGGAATGGGAAGCCGTCACCTCCTTCTGCGAAGCAGTAATGCTCGCGAAGGAGGAGGCGGAGCGCGAGAGGGAGAGGCAATCACTGCGCCCTCGCGCCCCTAGTCGCCGCAGGAGGAGACACCCTGGGCGTCGGGAGTCGATTGCCGACTCCCGGCCACCGTAGGCGCGGGCTTGCGGACGGCGAGCAATGGGCAGCTCGCCGTCCGGTAAGGACCAGGCCCGAGTCGACGGCGCGTCGTGTTCCACGCGCGCCTTAAAGAGATGTCAGCAAAATTGACGGGGTCCGATAGGACCGATGCCTGCCGGGGCTGCGGATTGTTCGAAAGAGTTACCGTGGCCCTGGCGCACAGGCAACTGAAGGAACACGGGTGGGTTTTAGTCAGTAAGAGTCTGACACGCCCTTCCGCTCCGCCCAGAGCGGGAGAGGTCATTTGATGATTTCCCACCCAAAAAAAAAAAAAGGATACCCAAGGAAAAAAATGGGTAGCCTTCTCATCATACTTAAAAAAAATTGAGAGGTAGTTTGAAAACTTAAAAATCTAAGGCATAATCCTCCTCTAAAACTACCGAACTCTATAGATCAAGGCGTTGTATGCAAATAAGTGTGGCGAAAGAGAACTTACGACACATGGATGCCTCACAAATACTTCTGTCTGTCTGTTCATCCTTATTGATTGTAGGCTCGTTTAAAAAGTATTAGTGTATACTTTTATAAGGTGTGGCGTTGTTTACGAGGTACAGTGCGTATTTGATAGTATTAGATAGCTATTTCATTTATGAGAAGGGTACATTCTTTTATATTTTACTAGCTGCCCGCCCCGGCTTCGCACGGGTTGCGGTACTTATCTACGGCGTACCCTACCTACCTACCCTACCTACCTACCTACCCTACCTACCTACCCTACCTACCTACCTACCCTACCTACCTACCCTACCTACCTACCCTACCTACCTACCCTACCTACCTACCTACCCTACCTACCTACCCTACCTACCTACCCTACCTACCTACCCTACCTACCTACCCTACCTACCTACCTACCCTACCTACCCTACCTACCTACCCTACCTACCTACTCTACCTACCTACCTACCCTACCTACCTACCTACCCTACCTACCTACCTACCCTACCTACCTACCTACCCTACCTACCTACCTACCCTACCTACCTACCCTACCTACCTACCTACCCTACCTACCTACCCTACCTACCTACCCTACCTACCTACCTACCCTACCTACCCTACCTACCTACCCTACCTACCTACTCTACCTACCTACCTACCCTACCTACCTACCTACCCTACCTACCTACCTACCCTACCTACCTACCTACCTCCCTAACTCCCTATCCTACCTACCAAAAAAAAAAAAAAAAAATATAGATGTTGGCCGATTCTCATAGATACCGGATAAGCACAAAAAATTTCATCAAAATCGGTTAAGCCGTTTCGGAGGAGTATGGCAACGAAAACTGTGACACGAGAATTTTATATATTAGATAATTTGCAGGTGCTTTTTCTATGAAACACAGGAATAGACAATAGGGGTTCGTGGCTAAAGAATAAAAGCTTCACGGGTCGATCGAAGGTTAAGCTACGCTTGCCGTGGTTGGTTCGTGGATGGATGTCCATCCATATATATCAAGACGTCTCGGAAAGCACGTTAACCCGTTGATCCAGGCTGTCATTCGTAGACAATGATGTTTTATAGGACTAGATCAGCAGTGTACGGCGCCGACGTATTACTACTTCGTATATGTCCGCAGGCATATCTGACTTCAGTTGTCAGCTTGACATCAAGTGAGCAATTGCTTAGCAATAAAAAATATCTAAATGGTAAAATGAGCGGTTAAAATTTGTATGTCACGGTCTGAAAAAATCAATAAAGCAAGTGGTGTTACATTTCACAAGTAAATTTGCTCAATTTTCTTCAGATTATCCAAAAAAACATTACGAGACGAAATAAATTTATCAAACATTGTTTTTTGCCATCAGTGCTACCAGTAAAAACGAATTTGATTTGGCCAGATTGTTGGGAGTTTAATGAATGACGAATGTATGTTCCTGTAATTATAAATTATAATATCATTCCATTTTTAACAAAAGTAATTTGACATGATCTTTATAGTTTTTAAATATAATATTTACGTTTATGCATTTGTTTCTTTTCTTCCTTTATGTACCTAATCTTTGTCAATTTCTTTAAATCTTTAATCTATTGATAGTTCCATAATACAACCTTTCATAATAATTGATTAAATAACTACCATAATTAATTCTGGGGAAATTATGTTGATCATTGGCAACCCTGGCCATTTTTCCGATAACAATGTCTTGTCTCATTCCTACGTAATTAGTTTGACGGTAGAAGAAATGAGACAAACATAGATTATTTTGACAGATTGATATATTTATGTATCCGTTTCAAAGCTACGACTTTAAACTCGTAAGTGGTTACGTTTTTCTGAAATTGTTAGTAGGATGTTGCTCCTCTAGTATTATATAACCTCATTGTTCGTAGATCTTTGAAAGTCGTTACGGGTAGTCAGAAGTGCAAAAGTCTGACAACCAGTCTTACCAAGGGGTATCGTGTTACCCAATAACTGGGTTGTAGAGGGATAGGCAGTCACTCCATTTAAAAAACTGATATTCCACTGTAACCATACTCGCTTATGTAGCCGATTTCGAGTCACTTCTACCGAAATACCAACCTAAAATCCACACGTCAGAGTCCCCTCCACCATCTTCTGATTTTGTTTCGGTCTTTCTTCTCAGAGTAGCCAGGTAGGAAACGCCAACCTCATCTAGTTTTATAAATATGATTGACGTGTAAAAGTGTTTGTATAAACCTACTAACAGAAATAAAATCCTAACTAATATTATAAATGCGAAAGTAAGTTTGTTTGTTTGTTTGTTACCTTTTCACGCCTAAACCACTGAACCGATCATCCTGAAATTTTGCATATACGTTGTCAGGTGTACAGAAACGGACATAGGGCACCTTTTATCCCGAAAAAAAGTACTGTTCCCGAAGAAAACAACAATAACGTTCTTATGATAATAGATGGCGCCACGTGTATTCCGATCATGATTGAATTATAACCCGAATTGATAGTCAAAGTCTAAATTAAAGCGCGCGAAGCCGCGGGCAAAAGCTAGTCATTTATCATTTTATCACAGCAGCCTTTCTATTCCTACCCTTCAAACAATAAGCTTCCCCTATTCAGGTAATAGTTAATTTCCATGCTACTGTCAATCACTCCAGAGAGCGAGCGGCGGAAATTCTTTGATCGAGGTGTGATTGTGGCTGCGGAGAGGAAATCAACTCAAATTTCAGTTAGAAGCGCAGCCACCCTTGTTACAATGTCGCTGTGTTACTATTTTGAGGTATGAAAAGTAACCGTCGAGTTGTTTTTTGAATAATAAATAAATAAAATGACAAAGTTTAATTGTCACTAAACGGAATACATTTAAAAACATATAATTATGTACAGACACTCGAAGTCACAATCTTACAAGTTAAATGTACTACATACTAGCTGCTGCCCGCGGCTTCGCCCGCGTGGATGTCGGAAATTATCCAACGGGACTGTGCTGCCGGTAAAAAAAGTAACCTATGCTACTCCTTACAACATCAGCTATATGCCACCGAAAGTGCCGTCAAAATCGGTCCAGCCGTTTCGGAGATTACCCGGAACAAACAGACAGACAGACAAATATTTAAAAAATTGTTATTTTGTTATAAGTCCCGTATATACTTTCATATGCATTTGGTAAAAAGCTGTTATTTTGACACTACAAACAGACACATCAATTTTATTTCCTTGTATGTAGTATGTATGCATGTATAGAAGATGTTCAGCCATGGGAACCGTTAAAACAAGACAGCATTTTTAGATAGGAGTGTCGCCACATTACTGACACGGTATTTATAAAGGCTCTCACAGACAGGCGCGACGCGACAGCTCGACACAAAGGCGCCGCTCGTCGCGCGACGAGCAGTGCCTTTGAGACGAGCGCAATTTGCGTCGCGTGTCGCGCCTGTTTGTAGGAGCCTTTAAAGCATGACAGTACGTGATATGTGTGGTACGATAAGATCATGCAGTAATTAAAAATATTTAAAAGAGAAAGAAAAAGGTAAACAGAATTAATAACCTAATATATAGATTCAGGGTATGTTGTGGTGGTATGATTGAAGAATGAGTGAGTGTGTGTCAGGTAGAGTGTGAGTGTTTGAGTGCGAGGGTGTGTATTTGGGGGTGTATGTTTGTGAAGTAGTTAGGTGGGCACCTTTTGTATGTAGGGCGGGGAAAGTAGGCAGATAACGTAATTAAACCCTATGTGATGAAATTTTGTAATTCCTCTGTCTCCTGGTAATCCAGGCTTTGATATAACTCCGTAACTTTATTTTTTATTTCGCGTCGGCTCCATTTAGCAATGTTTAACTTTTTATTTATTTTGTTATACAGTTTGCTGCTCAAACTTCTATACTGGCGTTTAGCAAATGTAATCCAGTAGGATACAGTAGCCCTACTCTAAGGAATGGTGAAAGATTTTGTGGATTTTTTTAAGGCATGTGTCTTCAAATTTATAACGACATATGTTATGTTTCTGCAATGGTATTTTGTATTTGAGACTCTAGCAAGATTGTATGAAGCATGGGGCGATGTATTTACATCGCCACATGCGAGCTACGTGTCATACTGACGTCACGCAAAATCCTGCATCGCGCAAGCAAAGTTTACCGCGCAACTAGCATACAGGGTGGAAAAAATCAATGGGACCTGAAGGGAAACTACTTTAAATCCTAAAGATAGATTATTTTACTTAAAGGAAACATTCCTTTATTTTTTTAAATATTCAAAAGTGTATTCACAGATTTCTCGACAAGCTTACCTAAACGGGGAATCGAACCAGCTAAAAATTCAAAAAATAAATACTCACTATTTTATTCTACTAATCGATAGGATTATTGTTCAGGATAATATTAGGTCTTTACCTATGAAATTGCCGTTCTGCAGTACTGGCCATTTCAAATCAAAATAATTTTTGTTTGGCTATGAATTCTAATTTCAAATTAATTTTATTTTAAAAACATGGTTTTTTTTTTCTAAAAGTAGTCATTTCTTTATTGATTAGTGTTACATTTTCATCGCATTTCAATCTTTTTCGTCATCATGGATACGTTAAAAATTCGAGTAATTATGGAATATGAGTACCGTCGTGGCAGCAACGCGGCACAAGCGGCACGCAACATCAACGACGTTTACGGAGCTAACTCTACAAACCAACGCACCACCTGTTATTGGTTTGCTCGCTTCCGTTCTGGAAATTTCGACCGGAAAAATGAACCTCGCGGTCGTCCGAAGACTTTGGTCGACAATGACGAATTAAAGGCGATTGTGGAAGCTGATGATACACAATCTACGGCTGAATTAGCAGCAGCTTTCGACGTTAGCGTCAAAACAATATTGATCCATTTGCGTCAAATTGGCAAGGTAAAAAAGCTTGACAAATGGGTGCCCCACGAACTCAATGATCGCCAGCGCGAAGTACGCGTCGAGACGTGCCTTGCACTGCTCAACAGACACACAAATGAAGGAATTTTGAACCGCATTGTTACCTGCGATGAAAAATGGATTCTGTTTGATAACCGTAAGCGCTCAGCAAGTTGGTTGGATCCTGGTTCAGCACCTAAACAATGCCCTAAACGAAAACTTACCCCTAGAAAAGTGATGGTCACTGTTTGGTGGTCTAGCGCCGGTGTGATTCATCACAGCTTCTTACCAAACGGGGTGAGCATTACTGCAGATGTGTACTGTGAAGAACTGAACACAATGATGGAGAAGCTGGCGCATCTCCAACCAGCATTGGTCAATCGCTCGTCTCCGCTGCTCCTGCACGACAACGCGCGACCTCATACTGCACAGCAGACGGTCTCCAAGTTGCAAGAACTGGGGTTGGAAGCTCTCCGTCATCCGCCCTACTCACCAGACCTTGCGCCTACAGACTACTACTTTTTCCAGAATTTGGATAACTTCTTGGCGGGAAAAAAATTTAATACCCGAGAGGCAGTACAAAATGCCTTTGAAGAATTTGTTGCCTCCCGTCCAGCTGATTTCTTTAAGAAGGGCATCAATAAACTGCCACTGCGATGGCAAAGATGCATTGATTGCATGGGTGATTACTTCGATTAATACAAATAAAAAATTAATGAAAAAAAATCGTTTAAATTTTTTCATACAAAACGGCAATTTCATAGGTATGTAGCGGCATCTACAATCGCCACATGCGAGCTACGCGTCATACTGACGTCACGCAAAATCCTGCATCGCGCAAGCAGAGTTTATCGCGCAACTAGCATATATACAACATCCCGACATCAAACGTTGGGCAGTTGCCCACCAGACACAACACCCGTCTGGTCGGAGGATCCTTCCTTTTCTATAGAGTATGAGTGAGCTTTACACCCTGTTCCTCATACGTCTATACTGGTGACCCCAAACATGAACGTCAGCGCAGCCTTCGTGCAACTACTTCAGCGTGACGTCATCATCATCACTTCCGCAAGCTTTAGAGCGGCGAGTCACACAGCCAGCCAGCACCCACGGCTTCAACGGGTATCCTGACCACCAGCATGCCGCGACCGCGCATACCTGGTCATCACCCTCAGCCTCATCAGCAACCATGGCACAGCAAACTGCACTCTCGGCCGGTCCACAAGCAGAGCCTTCAAACCCTCTCCTGGTCGACGCCAGCAGTCAGCCTCAACCCGGCGCTGTACCACATCCGACGCACTGGAGCATAACGCAGCGCCACCCCGACTCACTGGGGAATCTTCGCAGACAGTTCCGACTCACCGCGAACTATGCGACACCCGGTTCCGACTCACTGGAACCTCACCTCTGGCCCTGGCAAGCATCGCAAGATACACGACTCAGCCCACTATTGACCTCCGGTCTCCGGGGTCACCATGATGTAGCGGCATCTACAATCGCCACATGCGAGCTACGCGTCATACTGACGTCACGCAAAATCCTGCATCGCGCAAGCAGAGTTTATCGCGCAACTAGCATATATACAACATCCCGACATCAATCGTCGGGCAGTTGCCCACCAGACACAACACCCGTCTGGTCGGAGGATCCTCCCTTTTCTATGGAGGTTTGAGTGAACTTTACACCCTGTTCCTCATACCTCCATACTGGTGACCCCGAAAATGAACGTCAGCGCAGCCTTCGTGCAAGAACATCAGCGTGACGTCAACATCACTTCCTTCAAGCTTTCGAGCGGCGAGTCACACAGCCAGCCAGCACCCACGGCTTCAACGGGTATCCTGACCACCAGCATGCAGCGACCGCGCATACCTGGTCATCACCCTCAGCCTCATCAGCAACCTTGGCACAGCACACTGCACTCTCGGCCGGTCCACAAGCAGAGCCTTCAAACCCTCTCCTGGTCGACGCCAGCATTCAGCCTCAACCCGGCGCTGTACCACATCCGACGCACTGGAGCATAACACAGCGCCACCCCGACTCACTGGGGAATCTTCGCAGACATTTCCGACTCACCGCGAACTATGCGACACCCGGTTCCGACACACTGGAACCTCACTTGGCCCTGGCAAGCATCGCAAGATACAAGACTCAGCCCACTATCGACCTCCGGTCTCCGGGGGGGAGTGATGTAGCGGCATCTACAATCGCCACATGCGAGCTACGCGTCATACTGACGTCACGCAAAATCCTGCATCGCGCAAGCAGAGTTTATCGCGCAACTAGCATATATACAACATCCCGACATCAATCGTCGGGCAGTTGCCCACCAGACACAACACCCGTCTGGTCGGAGGATCCTCCCTTTTCTATGGAGGTTTGAGTGAACTTTACACCCTGTTCCTCATACCTCTATAGGTAAAGACCTATTATCTCTCTAATAAACATTTGGTCTTAGAAATAAAAAAATCATGAAATCTAACATAAATTTTATTTTATGTTCAATTCTAATACGAAGGACACGTAATCATTTAATCATGAAAGAAAATTATTACCTAGCATGACATTGTTACTCGAACTATTTAAAATTACAATTTGATACACTTTAATAATTTTACTGATAAGTTGTTCGAAATAAGACCCCTCGTTACTGATACACAAATTTAGTATTTTTTGAAATTCACATCGTGTATGCTTCGGATAACATTTTCTACCTCAACCCTCTTCTACAGTCGCATAAGACTTTTTGTAAATAACATTTTTTACATGGCCCCATAAAAAATAGTCTAGACGAGTGTAAGACCTAATGTTTCTTGGAGAAATTAAATTTTTAACATTGACTGTATCAACTAGTGAAATAAAATAGCGAGTGTTAATTTTTTGAATTTTTAGTTGGTTCGATTCCCAGTTTAGGTCAGCTTGTCGAGAAATATGTGAATGCAGTTTTGTTTCTTTTTAAAAATAAAGGAATGTTTCCTTTAAGTAAAATAATCCATCTTAAGGATTTAAAGTAGTTTCCCTTCAGGGCCCATTGATTTTTTCCACCCTGTATATACAACGTCCTGACAATAAACGTAGGACAGTTGCCCACCAGACACGATACCCATCTAGTCGGAGAATCCTCCCTTTTCTATGGAGGTACTTATGAGTGAACTTTACACCCTATTCCTCATAGCTCAATATCTTCATCCGGGAGTAAAGTTAGCTAGGTTTTCTCTTATTGGTTAAAATTTTCAACAATGAAGAGGATACTGATCCATAAACTGAAATACCTATCAGCTGGCCTATTCTTAAAAAAAGAAAATCTCCCTGGAAACTTAGGTGAGTGTGCTTCATCATCACTTCATCTTAGTTTTCACGATCAGGTTTTTACAGAAAAGATTTACTGCTGAAACTGGATAGTATGTTTAGCATAACCAGCCTATAATGTTCCCACTGCTGGGACACAGGCCTCCTCTCTGTGAGAAGGAGCAGGGAGTGGGCCATAATCCACCACGCGGGCCCAAAGCGGGTTGGTAGATGACACATTTGTTTGTGACACAAAATGTCTTTGAATTTTTGGTTCTAGGACATGCCGGTTTCCGTACTATATTTTCCTTCATCGTTTTGAGAGCAATGGTGATGAAATTTAAAACACTAAGTAAAGTGCCTGCCTGGGTTCAAACTCACTTATACTTGTAAGTCGGGGCCGTTGCCACTCGGCCATCGCTGCTCATACAATAATAAAGACTAATTAAAGGGCCTGTATTCATAAGAAATCATCGGTAAGTATACATGGGTATCACGTTACCCAGTAACTGAGGTGGGCAGGTTAGATAGGCAGTCGCTCCATGTAAAATACTGGTATTCAGCTGCATCCGGTTAGACTGGAAGCCAACCCCGAAATCACACGGATAATATCTATGTTTCCTCTGAACTCTTGAGATGCTTGCGTTACATTTATTTAAAAAAACCAAGACTTTATTGAATAGCACATATATTGGCAATACTCTGGACAATGACCCCACTAATAATCATATTGACTGGTTAATCAGTTCAACATGGCATAGGTAATTCATTACCTAAGTATATCTAGCTACGACATAAAGTAGGTGTGTATGTTTGTATGTAACAGTATTCAACAAAACAAGACCTACTTAGTTCGAAAAGCTAATATATTATCTGTTAAGCAGCGGGTAATTTACATACAATATTCCGATTAATATGTACACACGGCTGCATATCAAGCTGTACATTTCCAGTATAAGCTGATCTCACATTGTATAAAATTTCCATACAATGAGAGGTTAGCTTATACTGGAAATGTACAACTTGATATGTAGCCGTGTGTACGTGTAATGCAACTTGTTTTAAGTACCTAACTACTGGTAACAAACGGCGATTGCTTTGAATTTTTTATTAGTAAATGTCTTTCTTCTTTGTCTGGTCCTTTTTTTAAACCCCGACGCAAAAAGAAGGGTGTTATAAGTTTGATCGTTACGTGTGTGTCTGTTTGCCGCATCGTAGCTCTTAAACTGGTGGATCGATTAGGATGCGGTTTTTTGTATTCGAAAGCAGGTTTTCTAGCGGTGGTTTTTAGACATGTTTTATCAAAATTGGTTCAGCCGTTTCAAGGCCATCAGCTCTTTTTTGTGTCGGGGGTTTTTTTAATTTTACCTAAGTATTATGTTATGTATTTGTGTGTTTTTCTCTGCGTCATTTTTACCGCAAATAAACGCATTTTCTTATTATTATTTTTTGTTGCTAAATTATGTTCTTATAAGGATTATAAGAATTATTATTCTATTATTATTCTTCTTCTTCTTAAGACTGGCTCATTGGTCTAGTGGGCGGTAGCGCGATTACTGAGCATGCGGTCCTTGGTTCGAATACCGGGTCGGGCAAATTGTTGTTGGGTTTTTCCATGTGGAATTTTTGAATAGCAGCCCGGCTCGCCCCCTACTACATCGGACTTAAATATAACTGGCGAAATGTGGCTGTACTATAGGAACACCTCTGCTTAACCCTTTCTGGAAATGCAGGCGTAGTTTACGGTTATAACATTACAACAAAGGGTGGCTCAAATGGTCTAGTGACAGTAAGTTTGCATATGATTGTAGGTTCGATTCACGACAGAGTACTTACCTATTCATTAAGTTTTCTATGGTTCTAGAGATAGCTTTTGATCAAAAAGTGATTGGAAGCTATGCTATCAGTAACTATAATCATTTAGGCTTATTTCAGTTTCCTAGAAAATAAGGACAAACAGGAAATGCATACAAACAATCAAATTATTGTTAGCATTTTTTTCTGTTGTGGGATTTCATAGTCTTAGGCATCTGTCCCACCGCCGAAGAGGGAGCGACTATGTCGAGCTATCAATAATTTTCTCGCTCAAGAAACGTTTAAAACGTTGTAAGTCCCGTGTAAGTAAAAGAGTTACGTATCAACATCAAGCAATGGACAAAACTATTAAACTTGTATTGCTTGAATAGGTACGAGGCTTTTGGCTATTTTATATGTGTATTTAATGTCATTTATTTGTAATGTGCGTTTTGTTTGTGAAGAATAAACTATTTTTCTTCATTTTCTTTTTTTTATATGAATAGTTGATCGCTGACTGTTTGACACCACCAGTGAGTACTCGTTTGTCGCTGTGACAAGATCAATCAAAGAGAGTAGTCGCTCAGTGACGCTCGCTTGGCGGGAGCACACGCTGAGAGACTCACGCTTAGTACGGTCATCAAAAGAAATGAGTAACCAGGGTCGTCGGATATAGTTGAAGTTTAGTAAGAAACCGATGCATACTTTCGAATAAAATTTAATTTAATTAATAGAAAACGAAGAGTTCATTTATCAAATTAAATTTCATTCGAAAACATCCATTGGTTTCTTACTGAACTTCAACTATATCCGACGACCCTGGTTAATTATATCTATTGGTGACTGTACATGATACGCAGTACCGCAGTGAGAAATCGCTCGACACCGTTACGCACTCGCTGCTCGTTGCTCGCCAACTCGTTTTTACTTGCTAATTCAACTCGCTTCTCGTTAATCGCCGGCGGCGGTGGGTCAGGTGCCTAAGGTTGTAAATATTGCTTAAGTCTAGCTCTAAGGCTAAGCTCGCATATTGGTTGTACACACGGCTACATATCAAGCTATACATTTCCAGTATAAGCTGACCTCTCATTGTACGGAAATCCTACACAATGCGAGATCAACTTATGCTGGAAATGTATAGCGTGATATGTAGCCGTGTGTACTAGATTCCTATACAGAAATATTATCGACCAATCTGAGGACCTAGACAAATGGCATTTGCTTCTGAGCTATTCGATTTCTACAATCGCTATCGCTTACGCTAATGTTTCCATCATACGAATCGAAAACTAGCGATAACGCTTGTCAAAAAGTGCCACTTGGCTACGTATCTCTATGGAAGTAATCGTTCGACACTGTTGATTCGTTTCATAGAATCGATTGATGTTAACATTGTCTAGCTAATTTCTAATCGTTGACCTATGATCACGTGACATTTCGATAGCTTATGTCATCCCCATATTTTTTTTGGCTTTTCTACTAGCGTCATCGCTAATCGAATGTTACTTTGTCTAGGCCCTCTGATCAGTCAATTGTAAAGTTAAATTATACAGCTGTTGTTCTTTACTAAGCCTACGCACACAACAGCCAATATACTTTATTTCCTTCTGTCTAAATTGCAGACATTGGCTACCGCATTGAATTCCAATGACGATGGTTCTGGTTCAATTCAATACACCGACAGAAAATAATACCCGTAATACAACAATTATCACATTACTCTGACCCCAACTCGCAACTGTTAACATAAAGGTCTATTCGGACGCGCCACCACACCACAGCGGTAAAAATGTGGCTGGGCACTAAATTGTATATACCTAAACGTGCATTCAACCGTACGACAACTTGCATTCGCAACGACTGTAGCGTACTGTAGCGTGGTCAATAATGGTAACATCGCGGCCACAAAAGCATGGTTGAGTCATTAGCGTACCATCGATATTACCTCTTATCATATATGCATTATAAAAATAAAAAAAGTCCGGACTCACTTCCTGACTGACTGACCAACGCTCAGTCCATACCCTTGAATATAGAAATCTGAAATTTTGCGGATGCTGTAGACAAGGAATTAGGCTGAATTTTTTAATTTTAAATTCCAATGTTACAGGGAATATAGGACGGACGAGGTCGCTGGCAAAGTGGTATATAGTTAAAAAAAATATGATGGATATAAAACAATCGCCTTGAGGTATAGAGCAATTTGGACCGCAAGTGGAACCATATCGCGATATAACGATGAATAAATTAAAAATGACGGCGCAACTAGGAATCACCGAAGAGGTCGGATAAGAGTGACACTAGCTGATTACTATCACTCTAGCAGAGCGTCGTGCATCACATCGATGGTTGCGTGGCGGCTGTCTGCTGAAAACAGAGACGGTGCATGTCGATGCATGTCGATGGTGATGGAGCCGTTGTAGTACCACGTTCACGACGAACTGCTATAAACCGTCAAAATCCTGATGATATTACAGTTGCTGAACCACTAATACGATGACCACTTCTGGTAAAGGCGGTAGCCAGGAGCGCAGGTTATTATAAAACTTTGCTCAAACACGTATTTGTGGCTGCGACTTCGCAACCTGAATTGTTCGCCGCCATTTTTAGCGCTGTGCTGTGGTGTGGTCGTCTCACGTCTATACAGACCCTAAGGCCACAATTACACTGTATTACTAATCAAATGCACCGTTAATTCAGACGTTCGAAACATGTGATCTGCTCCTTATCATTACGGCCATCTAGTCCACATTATAGCTGGCATTAATTTCAGTGGCAGAAACAACGTCATCGTTACGTCATCGGTATTTAATGGTAGTTATCGAGTAGGGTTGCCACAGTATTTGTTTTTTTTTTAAATAGTATACATAACTAGTGCCATTGACATGTAAAATTCTGTTGTTTTATTTTTGCCTACTACTATTATTGCCTATTATAATTATTATTTATTATTTTTGTACTGTTTTGTCAGTTATTTTTCACCAGGGATTTAATTATGCCAAAAGCTGTGCGTTAAATGCTAATAGCATTGAGAATCAAAAATTATTTATCTGCAGAAAATACAGGTGTTACCAGTTGTAAAAGTTGGTGGTTGCCTGTTTAGGGTGTGTAATTTTTTACATTAAATTCCTAATAGGTACCTAATTATTTTCAAATCAAATATCATCATGATCTGCCTAGCCTTTTCCCAAATATGTTGGGTCGGCTTCCAGTCTTACCGGATGCAGCTGAATATCAGTATTTTACATGGAGGGACTTCCTATCTGACCTCCACAACCCAGTTACTTGGTAATATGATACCCCTCGGTAACTTGGTACTGGTTGTCAGATTTTCAGGCTTCTGACGACCCATAGCGACTGTCGAAGATCCACGAATGACAGCTGGGTCCAACGGCTTAACGTGCTTTCCGAGGCACGGAGGGTTCTTGGTATGTAAAGATGTATTTGTATACATATACAAATATGTTCACTATAAAAGTTTTATGCTGAAAAGGCTACCGTACTGTAAATACAATAAAAGTATATAAAATAAAATCATACAAACCAGAATGACATAAGATAAGTAGATCATGACTTATCAACTGCTCAAATAAATTACGTATTGATCTAATTTCATAAAATTAAAGGCTCCGAAAGCAAAACAAATGAGTAAAAGAGTTCCCAGGCCCTGCAGTCTCGACATGAATAGCGACAAAAATCTGTCGGTAAGTCGTATCGATGTCAAATTTCTTTAATAGATTTTCAACCTTGTTTGCTTTGGAAATAAGGTTGAAAATCTATTAAAGAAATTTGACATCGAGAGGAGACTGCAGGGCCAGATGCCCTTCTTCTCACGCGATTATAGATGTTTATAATAAGATTAATCCACTACCTACATACTTTATTATGTACACCATAAAAATGATACAAAACGAAAAACCTGACTCACTCACTGACTGAGACATCAACACCTAGACCAACGTGGACCAGGGGAGTAATTGCGTAACACACTAACAGTAGGAATGGCTTTAATTTTGACAGTTCAACAACATTCATTGCGTTATTTATGTTGTTGAGCAGACAATTTTGTCGAACATATGAAGCAATGGGTTAGGCTTCAAAATGATTCAGATTGTGATTGATAGTGTGTTACGCAATTAGGGTGCTGGATAGCTGAAATATTGCACAGAGGTTCCCTTGATGACGTAAACATGGAATAAAGACTTTTCGAATATCCCACGGGATCGGGAAAATAGGGCAGACAAAGTCGTTGGCAAAGTGCTAGTCGTTTATTTACTAGTAAGTAGTTTAGTTTATTTTCTAATATATTCAGGCCTGTAATTATTCTATTGTAGGATAAAAACTTCTTCCAACACTGAGATGGATTGAGCTTAGGATATGACAAAGTTCAACGATTAACGATTTTTTACTTAGTTGCCAGGGGGTCTACCCTACAATCATGTGGTCTGTAGTTTCGGCCGAAGTTACGGCAGTTGCCTGCATCGTATCACTTTCGGACATAACATTAGTCCGGGACCCGAACTAAAAATTTGCGACAAAATTATTTGACAGTTGTCTTTACTCCCGATGTGTTTTTCCACATCCGAAAGAATTAATTAATCGGGAGTAGGGTTCACTTCTAAGTATCGAACGGACTTCGTACTTTCGGACGGGCCCCTATTTTTCTTGATGGACTATATTATGCTAGAGACTATGATGGGATCGTCTCGTCAAAGTTTCGCCTGTCAAATAAACACTCATTTACTCTTTACCTTACCAACGCTTTACTATTACCGACGGTAATACTCCTCAAATACACGCCAAACTATAGTCCATACACAAATGTATGCGTACAATAAGCATAATAAGTTTTATTAGCGCTGTAGGCCCGGATAAATCAGGAGTGACTACTCGGCAATGAAATAACGGAGCTCGGCCGAGATGCTGCGTTCACACGAGATAGTAAACTCGTATAATCAAGCTGATTACATTCCACTAATCACTGCCTTGATTGTAATGAGATAAGTCAATTAGATGTAACCAGAATGTAAGTATGCAATTATACATTTTAGATGAAGAGGATGAGGAAAGTTCTCGTAGTTAAATAAATAATTTGTCAATTATCTTTGAAATAATATTATTATCTTGATTTATGTGCGAATGTGGCTTTATGCTTTCTTAAATGATTGAGGTAACGATTCAATATTTATATTTATAGTCTTAAATACATTTTACACCTCTTTTATTGCTATGAATAGAATGTACATAAATGCATAAATAAGTTCTATAAACATTATTTTTTATACTTAGCTGTATGTAATGTACCATTTTATTATATCAACAATATTTACAATGCCATCGATATTAGCCTTAGATAACTATGTTCAGTTAGAGATAGTCTGGTTTAGATTTAAATAAAAATCTTTTGAAAATATTACTACTAATCAAAAATACTACCTGCTAAACGACTATGCCATACCACTCTCCCATACACAATCAAGTTCACAACCGTCCAAACGCAGCACTCGCTTAAGTAACCCGGCCGATGATGAGGTAAGCTTAAGTTATTGTTAAGCTAATGCACTGCACATGTGTCCTGGCTTAAGTTAGCAAAGCGGCTTAAGCATTGTCAGCTTTATCGATAACTTGGCAACTGCAAATGTCTGTTTTGACAAGATTGTATAATATTTTGATGTTGTCTGTGTGTTTATTTATTTTATGTGTTTGCTGGATTATAAAGGGTAATTTATTCAAAAACAAAATATTTTATTTCACATAAACCTACAGTCAGAAGCTAGGTGCACGGTTCCAATGCTCTATTCCCATCCAATACCAAGAGCTAATACCATTTGGTATTACTCGTAGTTTATTTCCGAATTTATTTTCTATTCCCAACGAGTATCACATTTTATAACCAATATCAAAACAAGTTTGAAGAAATCAGATACAGTCAGGTTCAGTAAAATTAAAATGCTTTGGGTGACGAACTAAGTTTCCGAAAACATAATAAATGTTCCCGAAAATCCTAACCCTAGACGGTCGACGTCAGTGGCATCCCGAGGTTCGGTTGGTTAGGTTCCTTTAAACCCTTTAGACAGAAATAGGGGCCCCGCGAAGCGGGGCTCCGTCGACCAGCTTATTAACCCTAACCCTATATTTAGATTAGCCTAGATTTCGGTAAAACGCAATTAAAATAAAACTTTGTGTAGCTGAGTGTACAAAAAGTCACGCTTTGGTATTCGTTAGTAATAGATTTTTTATTTAAAAAAATGTGGTACTCGTTGGGAATAGAAAATAAAATCGGAAATAAACTAATACCAAATGGTATTAGCTCTTGGTATTGGATGGGAATAGATCGTTCCAATTGGTCGTTTCATATGGAGAAGAGCCGGCAAGAAACTCCACGGTTTCTCTTTAAAATAATTGGCTTTTACAATGTTTTCAAATTACAGTGTTAATAGGTATGGGAGGACAGTGTAGGCTTGTCAACAAGTACCAGGTACTTAACAAAATAGAAAATGGTCTACAAATATCAGTCTACAAGTTAGGCCGTTTAGCTCGCCGTCCGTAAAGACCAGGCCCGGGTTGACAGCGCGTTGTGTTCCACGCGCGCCTCTCAAAGAGATGTCAGCATACATTGACGGGGTCCGTTAGGGCTGATGCCTGCCAGAGTCGCGGGTTTGTCCGAAAGGGTTACCGTGGCCCTGGCACACAGGCAACTGAAAGAACACGGGTGGGTTTTTGTCAGTAAAAGTCTGACACGTCCTCCCGCTCTGCCCAGAGTGGGAGAAGTTATTTGATGACTTTCCAACCAAAAAAAAAGGCCGACAACGTTCCCACATTCATTTTACATTATTGGTAATGTCATGGTATAATAATATACTTCGCCAGGTATAGCATTCCGAGATACAGTGGTCACATGGGTGACACAAGCCTACGTCATCACTGCTGTGTTACCAGTAGTGTGTCATAATAACTCCCCAACCGCCATTATTACCTGTGCGAATCCGATAAATCAATGAGGTTTTAACTAACAATTAGGTCGGTATATAAGTTTAAATTGAATTGTTTCGTTTGATTAGAAAAACAAAACGACAATTTAAATGCTTGATATATATTTTTTAACAGAATGGTGACTGAAAATGTTTCCATACTTCTTGTTTTGTTGCAATAAAGTGGCAACTGGATAGTGACGTAAGCTTGTATCACTCTCGGAGTGCCAGACCTTGTTTTTTTAGACCATGGGTAATGTAAAGTGGGTAGCCAGTTGTCTAAGACTTTTATTGTTTGCTATGTGGTGGTAACTATCGAATAGTTAATATAATAATAAAAATAATAAATAAAATAACTTAATATAATAATAATTAATACTTGTTTTATGGAGAAGGGGAATCCACACTTACCAATGTACCTAGTTACCTTTTTTTTACAATACGCCATCTTTTCTCATCCTTTTGTGTTCGTAACTCTCTTTAGTCATTTAGTTTTTAGATGTTTTTTATTCTCAAAAAGATATTGCTATGCAAATAATATTTTGTTAGATGTTTTATTAAGGGTTTTATTCGAGGATTTTTTGCAGTTTTCTTCAGGAACTTACAAATATTTTCAAGTAAATAGTAGGTATTATCACTGACAAATAATTTACTTCTACAGAAATAAATAATAAACCAAAAAAGCAAGCACCTACCCCTGTTTTTTAAAACATGTTAAAAAAATGCCATGCGAAAGCATTCAATATGTATCAATACATTTTTGTCAACAATCGACTACCCTAATATCCGCTGTAAAATTGCCCAAACAGGGACGGGAAAGGGAAATTGACAATATTTTGTATTTCTGATTGACAAACCAATTTATTGACGTGATTGACAATATTTTGTGTTGCTCACTGATTGACAAATAAATCGATTGACTATATTGTTGGGTTCTGTCGGAATTTGTTCGATGGATTTTGTAATTCGATTTCTCTTTTAGTGTGCCTATGAAGTTTATGTATGACGAACAAGTCGGCTGAAGCAAAGAAAATCTCCTTTGATTCATGGACTAGTCAGATGTCCAGTGCGTATGCTGCGTCTCCCCATAGACAATGGCCCAACTTCCATCTTGCGCCACATGCCCAGTCTACTGTGCACTTGATGATCTGATGACTGCGTCAGTGACCAAAATTCGCGCAGCTGAATTTTGGACCAAACATGTTTGAACTTTTTGCCATCGTTATGCTAAGAAGAAGATGACGGTCCCTCCAAGTAACATAACATAATATCACGCTTGTAATCCTAGAAGGGTAAGGCAAAGGTGTACCTAAAGTACACCCACATTTCGCCAGTATTTTTTTGACCTATGTAAGAGGAGGCGAGCCTATTCCTATCAACCGGACACAAATCTAGACTTCGTGCTGCTACTGAGATATTCCACCACTGAGACCCGGAAAACGAACCCAGGACCTCATGCTTAGCCGTACCAAGCGCTAGCGACCACCAGACCAACGTGGCAGTCAGGTCCCTCCAAGTGTTTACACATGTGATAAAATATTAATATTTTAAACATTGTTGCAAGATTAAAACTGATGTCGCATTATACAACACCAATTTTATCCCCGAGAATGCAGTCATCACCTGTACACACCGCGGTAGGTGCAACAATTAAAATAATTATATCATAAATTATCGACATTTTATGCTAAAACAATAACAAGCGTGACAGGGCAAAATATTCGCATAAAAACCGGGTTATATCGCAACAAACTAGTATTGGTAATATTGTTAAGCTCAAGACCTCGCATGGTTTGCTGTCAGTTCTGACTCCTGTCAATCTAATTACCGATGACGAGCAAAAAGTGCCGTTTAACTTTATAATTGGCAATATTTTCTGTAATTTTCTCGTGTCCGATCATTGTACAATTATATCGTACTTACTAAAGTTAAGTTGAAGAATGGGACACTTTGCCTCAGGAAATGATTGAAGGCGCTATCTACGCCCTCATAAAGGCGCGTGGAGGCAACACGCGCAATTAATTCTTATTTTAAACTTTTTTTTTATTTATCTCTGTTCTTACGCATTAGAAAACATAAAAAATAATCGGTCAAGAAAAGTTTCTTTGTTCCTTTATAAATAAATCATAATAAACTCTATATTTTGTTTTTTATTTGCATAAAATAAACGAACAGACTCAAATGAAGCCAAAACATTACATAATAGACATTGAATCAGAAAAACTAATGTATTTTTTTTGTGTTCCTCTAATTTTTCCGGTGTATTTATATGTATGTATATTAAATCTATGACTGTACTCATCTGTACACCTGTTTCAAGCTATTGCGGTCGATTATTATTTATCAATGGCGCTAGTGTTGCAGCTACATTCATAAACATTGCGCGCGCGGGAAACAAAACAAAATGGCGGCCCGGCTCAACGGCGACAACTAGTAACGCAGGGTTGCAAGCATCAAAAATAATTAATTATAATTATAAATCGTGCCGTAATTAAATTTATTGTGGATTCTCCGATAAGGAAATTACTGTTGTTAATGATGTGAGTCGTCTCTACATAATTCATGAAGTGGAGATACTTAAGATTTATACAAGAATTTGTTAATTATATGTGTTCGTTAATAAAACCTTTACAGTTATCATTATGTATTATAACGACGAAATTAAACTCAATTTGGTGGAAAAAGATCTGCTGTTACCATGTACTTGTACATAATTTAAAGAAAAAATCTTGTATGATGAAGAAACTAGACATTACAACACTTATTTTAGTACATAAATGGTAATATCTAGGCATGTTATTAAAAGTCAGTTGCCTATTCATTGCTCATAATACGCATCCTAGAGTGACAGTTTCTTCAAATGTCCCTAATATTTCGCTAGCCTCAAATCACAGACATTATTTAAATCATTAGACCATCCAAACCATTTGTTCAACCCTACCAACGTCTAAGCGGCCAGCAATTAAAACAAGTTTAAAACCTCGTTTCACTGACAAATTGCAATAAATAAGAATACTTAAATCTAAACTGCCAGTGGTTTAGACATGGTGCTGTGCTATCTACTTACACAATTCATACACATTAACGGAGAAAACAACCTTTATTTTGTTCTTTATAAGAACTACAATACCCTGGCAAAATATGAAGTGCTGATAAACAGGTTTAGCGAAATGTAAATCGCTCTAAGGGAATTAAAATGTTGATTTCATATGAAACTTTGATGCTATGGTGGCAGGTATAAATGATATGGGAATGTAGTGTGCAATCTATGGCCGTTTACGATGACGCTCCCATGGTATAATTGTAAACGAAAGCTGTCAGGATCAGGGGGTCTACTCTCTAAACACGAAATCCGTAGTTTCGGCCGACGAGGACGTTAGGGGTGGTTCCTGGGGGCCTACTCTCTAAGCACGAAGTCCGTAGCTTCGGCCTTCGTTACGGGCGTTTCCTACTCCGTATCACCTACGGACTTACGATTAGTCCCGAACCCGAACTAAGAACGAATGACAACACGATTTGACTGTTGACCCTACTCCCGATGTGTTTTTGCCCGTCCGAAAAGTTGAATTTGACACTTGTATAGACGGATCATTATGTCATTTGATACGACATCAAAATAGTTATCGTGCTGCCTACGAAAGTTAAAATTTGCCAAAAACTTGAACCTATGGCTGCATTTTTGAATGCTCGATGAAGCTCTACACGAAGAGCGGAGGCGATACCGATTATATTTGCACCAAAACTTTCGGTTGGCGAGTATTCCCGACGTTAAGTTCTTAAAGAACTAAAGGCTGGAATTATTTGAAGACTTGTGTGAGCATATAGTACCTCTTTTGCCTCAACAAATACGAAGAAATGGTGTGGATCCAATAATGAAGGTAATTGTTTGATATAAGAATGAAGGACTAAAGCTAAGGTTATACTTATTTTTATTGAAGATTCTGCAATTAATTGAGTTGTATTTACTGGTGATTTTGTTTACTTTTAGATCCTTGCTGCACTCAACTTTTATGCTCGGGGGAGGTACCAAGGCGCAGTGGGCCTTAGCAGACTTACATTTGGAATTTTAAAAGGCTGATGGAGATGCCTCTTAGCAGCTAGAGAGCTGCTTTATAAACCCATCACAGCAGGTATTTGTCACAATTTACACTATAACTATATTTATAATGCATTGAACAGGTGAACAGTATTTTTTTCATAAATTTCAGAGCAAATATTATTTTTGCAGGTAAAATTGTCATTGCCTGCTGTCTTACGCAATATGTGTAATCGGGCAGGTTTAGAAGCAACTTCCCTCTCTGACTCTCTGAGGAAGACCTACAATTAGAGTGCAGTAGACAGGGAGGATAGCGATATGAGTCTATGCCCGCTCATCAAGCTCTTCAGCAAGGGCAAAGAGCGAGAGACAGATTACCGGAATTGCTTGACAGAAATAGGTACTTATGCAGTCTCACAAGAAAACTACTCTACTAATAAAATATGTCAATAAATACATAAATACATAGGATGTTTGTATTTATAATATTGATTTGAGTATTTATTTTACAAACTGTTTATTTTGTTTTCAGGACATAATGGGTGTTGGGACTGGCGCGGGACGATTCTGACATAAGAAAAAGATTTCCACAATAAAAGTATTGTTTTTATAAACAAAATGTTTTCTTTTTATTTAGCACCAATCAATTTGAAAAAAAAAAATACATTCAACAATACAATGTAACAATCAAAACATAGATTTTCTTTTATTTATCTATGTAGTCTTAATTATTCCTAGGAACTTAGTTTCTCTTACTTGACTATTTCAGTCTCAAATACCTAATATCTGAATAAAATTAACAATCAACAATACACTATATGTTTGCTTTTATTTATCTAATGAAGTCTTAAATGATTACTAGGAGCTTAGTTTCTCTTACTAGTCTACTTCAATATCAAATACCTAATATCTGAATAAAATTAACAATCAACAATACACTATAACAATGATAACACAGATTTTCTTTTATGTATCTATTGAAGTCTTAATTTATTACTAGGAACTTAGTTTCTCTTACTTGTCTATTTCAGTCTCAAATACCTAATATCTGAATAAAATTAACAATCAACAATACATAGATTTTCTTTTATCCTAGACTAATCTCAAATTAAGAATCAACATTATACAATCAAAAGATTTTTTTTAACCAATCAACACATACCATTTTCTATTACTTGTATAATTTAATCTTAAATAATTGCTGGTAACAGACAAGCTTTCATTCAGTGAATTATTTAGTTGGAAGACCAGACTCCAAGCAACAAAAGAGGAGGAGCTCGGGAAATAAATGTTGCAACATTGTGAACAATGTTGCAATTATAGAGCAAAGGAGAAAAAAAATATATGTTACTGCCTGCATCATCCAACTGCTGGGCAAAGGCCTCTCCCTGTGACTTTCAAGAGTTATATGTATAGCTAGAAATTTAAATGTTTCTAGTTATGTACTAAGTTACAAAGTTCCACAACGACAACTCTTATTTCATCAGGCACCACATTTCTCCCGGATTCAATTAGTAGTCTTTGTTATTCCACCTCAATACTTCGACTTCTTGCTGAGTCGGCAGTGAGGTTTTGCTGAACTCGTGGATGTGCACGACGAGAATTTAATGCTGTAAACAAATTAAAATAAATCTCAGTCAGTTTTAAGTAATTTTCTGAAATATGACTTACATAATCTGTTTTCTACACAATTAACTAAACAATAATACTTACTTCACTAATTTTGCATTGGCAGCTCCCGCTCCAGTGCATCAGTGAATATTGAGGGTTGCTCTTGGGAAAGTGGGTTGGCAGGTGCAGCAGCAGATATTTGGGTGGGTGTGATGGCTGCTGGGTCTTGTCTTACAGGTGGACCTACAACAAAAACCAAAATATCATTGACGGGTACAACAAATATATAATTATGTGTTTGTTATTTATTGTTATTGATTTTTTTTAAAGTCATGGCAAAGACTCCATGCAACAGCATTATAAAAGCATTATTGCTGTTGTTTTTACCATTCAAACATACTATCATACATTATAAATTTAATTATTACTTACCGATGGAAAAGCTGGCACTCTTGCCTTGGTTTGTGGCTGTCCAAAACCCTCTCCCATAATTAATAGTATCCTCAATTCCACTTGGGAGAGGGTTGTTGCTACCGATGGGACTTCACCTGTAGCACATGCTGAACGTCTGGCAGCTTCAGCAGCTTTATTGGCAAATTTTTTTTTATCACCCTGCACCTAAAAGTTGGTTAATTGTAATTACATAAAAACGATATACAAGCCAGTATACTCCTACAGATAATCATTTGGAGGATGACTGATTATCATTGTATGCACTTTACTGATGACAAGACTTAAAAATCAAATTAATATTGACGAGTAATGTATTATACTCACCCTTTGCCACTGCTCCACAGACTTTGTGCAACTTCCCATTGAATTAAGGGAGTTGCACAGGTTTTCCCACAGCCTTTTGAACGAATTCTTTCGTCGGCACCCCTCAATAGTTCGCGTGCCAACTCATTTTCTCGCTCATGAAATTAAGGAGGGCCTCTATTTGCGCGTGAGTTGCTACTGGAGCGATTGGGGCCATTTTCCAACATTAATTAATATTTAATAACGAAAACATCCCGCGTCGTTTTAATAAATTGCGAATTGATGCAATTATTTAGTGTGGTTGTAAATAATAATAAACACTGACATGACATTTCATTTGAAAACTGCCGTCAAAAAGAAAAAAGGCAAAGGTATTAACAGGGTAAAGCTATAATCCGGACAAAAATGGCTAAAACAGTTCAGTTCTATATTTGGAAACATAATAAACAGTTTATTGTTAAAAATGTGGTAATTTTATAACGATAACAATATTATTTTTTGTTTATTAAGCTTGAAAACCACAAAGTAAGTAAACCGGTAATCGACCGGTAAAATAGCGCAACTCTATCGTCATGCGCCATTCGTTCACGAATAGTGTCTATGATTCCGTTAGAAACCTAATAGTCCGAAATCAATAGGGAGTAGGGTTTACTGCATCGTATCGGACTACCTTCGGACGGGCCCGTCTCGTCGTTGACGGAGTTAGAGAGTAGACCCCCTGCTGCTCCGTATCAATTATGGATATAAGATTAGTTCGGGGCCTGAACTAAAAATTAATGACAACACGATTTGACAGTTGTCCTTATTCTCGATGTGGTTTTGCCCGTCCAAAAAGTTAATTAATCGGGTGCACTCCACAGTATCAAACTACTTTCGGATGGACCCGTATCTTCGTTGACGTACACGACAACACAGTTGCGAAATTGTAAACAGCATATTATAAAATTTTTGCTACAATTTCTTAACAAACACGTCACGGGTTATATCAATGTATATGTATCGGGTTATTCGTATCTTAGTGGGGGTTCACTATTATACTTAGTTGCGCGTGAGTCATACTTGATTCAAGGAAATGACTTGTTATATACTGTTCGATGGACTGTCCAGCGATTGGCGCTTTGGCAATGCATTTTCTAATACACATTGATGTTTTGAAAGGCGGAAAAACCAAAAATGCTATGCTTGTAGTGAAAATACTTGTACACGCTGTTGAGGCCTTCTCCACACTTGTATCATTTTGTTTCTATCAGATCTCCGTTGCGAGGCACCGGGTTGTACCATTAGCGCTAGTTTGGACGCAAAATGACTCACACGAGCGCTTATCATTTTGCGTCCAAACTAGCGATAATGATTCAAGCGCACCGTAAATCTGATACACCAAAATAATACAACTGAGGATATAGGTTCCCGCATACAGGCGCGACTCCGGTGCAACGCGATTCTGGTAGAACATTTCCCATGAAGTTTTAGTAGAAATTGAACTACTAGAGTCGCGTCGTACTGTGGCGTCGCGCCAGTCTGCGGGAGCCTTAAGGCCTTAGTCTCATGCTCTCTGTCACTTCAAACGATATAATTATGACAGAAATACTTTTAAGCACATTTTAAAGTTAGGTGGCGTTATTTGGAGATAAGTGGCGAACCCGTGTCCGGTTAAGACACTCGGTATCGCCCAGAAAATAAAGAAATGGTATACAGAATTTCCATCATAGTAAAATATTTTTTTTCTTAATCTAATTATAATTTTTCTGAAGGTGATGAAACCGGACTTAAATAGTTAATAGTTAAAAAGTCATTGATAGCCATTGTTAGACGTCTCTTCCAATTAATAAAATATTTTCCAACATCTACATTACTTGTTGGCTAGCATGTCAGGGGCCGCTTGTATTGTGTTTTAACCGGTTATGGCCCTTTGCAGGGAAAAAGCCTGCTTTTCCTGTTTCAATTCTTTCTTGTCTTGTGTCAGTTAGTGTGGGCCAATACTTTCCATAAGCGTCAAGGTGTTTCTACTATCTTCGAATGGGTCAAAAACCACCACCATCAATACTACCAGTACTACTGGATTGGCAAAAAACGTCCTGGGGTCCACTTGGTTGTTGTCTTTGCCCGCAATGATGATTTAAGTATTTAGCTAAATAACATGTAAACTAAACAAGTAGCCTGCATTGTCCCGCTGCTGGACAAAGGCCTCTCTAAAACATAAAAGCAAAACACAAATTACATGATTCAACTAAATTAGATAGACAAAAAATATATGCTTAGATTCTTTGTACACAGCACGGTTTTATTATGGTACGGCGTATAAACCGCGCCGTAGAAAAACGTTTCCGTCAACAAGCTTCCATAGCGGTCCATACAACACTGACGACCATGCCTACACACGGCGTATCAATCGCCTCGTAGAAAAAACGTGTCCGTGTACAACCTTCCATAGTGATCCGTACAACACTGACGAACCGTGCCTATACACGGCGTATAAACCGCGCCGTAGAAAAAACGTGTCCGTGTACAAGCTTCCATAGTGATCCATACAACACTGACGAACCGTGCCTATACACGGCGTAAAAACCGCGCCGTAGAAAAAACGTGTCCGTGTACAAGCTTCCATAGTGATCCATACAACACTGACGAACCGTGCCTATACACGGCGCATAAACCGCGCCGTAGAAAAACGTTTCCGTGTACAAGCTTCCATAGTGATATATACAACACTGACGACCGTGCCTGCACACGGCGTATAAACCGCGCCGTAGAAAAAACGGGTCCGTGTACAAGCTTCCATAGTAATCCATACAACACTGACGAACCGTGCCTATATACGGCGTAAAATCCGCGCCGTAGAAAAAACGTGTCCGTGTACAAGCTTCCATAGTGATATCCATACAACACTGAGGAACCGTGCCTATACACGGCGTATAAACCGCGCCGTAGAAAAAACGTGTCCGTATACAAGCTTCCATAGCGATCCATAAAACTCTGACGACTGTGCCTACACACGGCGAATAAACCGTAGTTTTTCACGGCAAGAAAAAAATGTGGGTGTACAAAGGGCTTAAACGCGGTGTAAGCTAATTGTTGAAGAATTTAATGGCAATAAAACAAAAGATGAAAACAACATAATTTATTTTGTACTACATTACTCGTTCATCACACAAAAGTTTTTACATTAAAATGTTGCTATCGAAATAAATAAAGCTTATTTGCATTTGACATCACGCGATGGCAATCAAGTTATAACAGACGAATAAGTTAGAAAAAACTGTGTCACCTGTAGAAAGACGAACATGAATTTGAGCGGATATATATGTGACCATCGATACAATTTAGTACTTAAATAGTAGTATAAAAAACAAAACGAAATCATAACATAACTTTGAAGATCATTATGATTATCATTATCATTTCATTTTCAGCCGAAAGACCTCCAGTGTTGGACATAGGGCTCCCCCAAGCGTCGCCACATCGACCGACCCTGTGCATCTCGCATCCAGCAGAATCCTGCGGCCTTCACAAGGTCTAGATTTTGAAGATGTAACTTAAGAAATAGTCCCAGGGTTCCCTACTATAACCACCAACCTACGAACACGATGGACAAAATAAGTACCGTATGGTATTCAGCAAAAAATATATAAATAGGTATTTTCCCGATAAATAGATATAGTTTCTCGTGGAAAGATGAAGGTGACCCCCGAATCGTGAAGTTAATCATAGAATAAAAAAATCCTTCTATATTTTCGAAGCAGAAGTTATAAAAACAAACGATAAACCTTGCAAAATAAAGAAAGATACCTGTAGGGAATAGAAAAGTTGTCTCTAAAAAGAAACAATTTGCAGCTTTAACATAAATCAATAAAATCAAAATATTTTATTTCACATAAACATTCATGGGCACTTATGAAACGTCAGAAGCTAGGTGCACAGTTCCAATTGGTCGTTTCCTATAAAGAAGAGCCGGCAAGAAACTCCACGGTTACTCATTTAAAAATAATTGGCTTTTACAATGTTTTCTAATTCTAGTGTTAATAAGCAAGGAAGGACAGTAACTAAAAATGTCGGTATTCTATCTGCAACTGTTAAATAATCTAAAGCTTATAATTTTTACACACCCGTAGGCTGAGGCAACAATAGCAATAAGTAAATAATTTATCAAGGAGACGTAAATATTCAACTTCACTGACCTCCAGATAACCTTCAATATGAACCCTAAAGCTAAATTTCACAACACAACACCATCCACAGACATTTGCACCACAATACCAATCCTATTATCTCCACGGGACACCTCGTTGATGACACAGGGAGGTACCAACGTTCCGTACGGGTCCGATTTAAAACGGATAAGTATATCCTCAGGCGATGGCTAGCCACCTGTGCCTATCTCGAGACAGGCGATATTGTTTTTAGTGGCTTTAACGGCAACAGTTTATATTGAAAGGAGTGCAGGTGGTTATAGAGATGTCTATTAATACCCAATAAATATTGGTCTGAAAACAATAAAACGATAAGTATGGTTTTCTTAATAATCTTTAATTACTAACGAGTCAGTACATGAAGGCTATCCGAATTCAAGTCAAACCAATAATAAAAGTTTAAAAACTCAGCCTCACGAATGCTGAAAAAGATATGTGAAAGTACTAATGCTGAGGCCGTCGCCAAAAAAAAGAACATCTTCAGTTCGGCCTGGTTTTCCTGCTTCGTGTCAAAGGCGTACCGTACCTTACAAAAAAGAAATGAAGTTCCTTTACTTATTGTCTCGACATTACATTATAGTGTGGGAACACAATAAGCACACCGCCAGCCATGTCATTAACAAAATCATTACACATTATTACATTAACACCAAGACTCATTTCTGCCTCATCAATTTAAGTCACATTGTCCGAAAAAAAAAACATTCCACGCGGAACTGTATCAAACCGTATATAAATCAAATTGACCCCGAAATCCGTATGCTTTCGGCAAATTTCGGCCATTATCGGAGCTGCTCGGTGCAAAAAGAGCAATTTGGGTCACGATTTCGATGCTTTTTTTTTTCTCTGAAGTCCCGTAAGAGCAGTGGGTCCTGTTGATTGTAATTGTTGCACTCATTGTTCGTTTGAAAGATAAAGCCGAAACAAGCTTTTGTGTTTAATTAAAATTTTGTTTCGCTCATGGGAATTTCGCCGGTGCATAATGATATACTTTACGTACTTTTTGAAAGTTCAACGGTACTTATGGCTGAGGTAATGGGCGTTTTAGACCTGTTCTCAACTCTTAACCTCGTAAAGGGAAACTTCAAGGGTTCCACAGAGACGAAATGCCGTTACAGTTTAAATTGTCGATGATAGCTGAATTTTGAGAGACCGGTGCTTTTTAAATAATTTTTATTCGATTAAAATACGAAATTAGAAACCTGGCAGGCATTAGGAACAGTACAATTTACTCAATAAAACTTGATTGTAAAAACTTTATCAGAATTCAATTACTCTTTCCAGAACAAACAGTGCAAGGTGTAATTTCAAAACCCTTGAAGTAATGTCCTTGTAATGTTTCCTCCTCATCAATTTCCTGCTCTTGCCCCTTTCTCTGTCACGTATTTGGGACCCCACAACGATAATAATCATGAACCATATCAATACAACCGAAATCAAGGCAGAATAATTGCACGACTAAGCTTTACCGAAACTCGTTCACAATCGGCTCATTATAAAATTGATACAGAAAACAGGTTGGAAAGCGATCCATAAGACTTCATTAAAATTCCCGACAAATCATATATCTGGACAAGTAGTGACGTAATTGGGGGCAAGACAGGCGCCCGGGGCAGCGTCAGTGCCCGGGCACCAACCGGGACACTGCGAAACTCTATGAATAAATTAGTGGGCATCTGTGTGGAAATTACCTATCTTTGCTAATAAATCTGTGGGTTGTTACGATTTTTGATGGTGTAATAATTGACTTATTGAGAAATATAAGACTTACCTCCCTTGTTTCATTATTTGTACTGTTGCTTCTGTCTTTACATATTTCTAGGAAGGAGGGCAGATGGCAGTCGCTATTCAGTCGACTCTGATGATTTTTGGAAAAGACTAGGCTGATATTGAGGTCTCTGATCCTCTTGGTAAATATTAACTAAACGTTTAATGTTGCGTAGCATTTTTTGATGTGGGAAGTTCTAATAAGGTTTTTGCTAACCGTCGGGATGCAATATTTCATAATTACCAAGATTCAGAGCCAGCTTATTTTAGCCAGTTTATTTCTGTTTGTAGATACGGAGCAGATTAAGGTCAGAACTCAAAACCGGCCAAGTGCAAGTCAGACTTGCACAAGAAGGGTTCCGTACCACTGTACAATATATAACGTTACATATTTTTTTCTTGTATTTTAGTTACCTGTTTTAATTTTTAACTTTATTTTATTTTTATTATTTGTTGTTATAGCATCAATAGAAATACACATACTGTATAAATTTCAACTGTCTACCTATTACTGTTCATGAGATACAGTCCGCTGACAGACAGACGGACGGATAGCGGAGCCTTAGTAATAGGGTTCCTTTGGCACACTTTGGGTATGGAACCCTAAAAACGAGCTGTTTAAGATGCAGCCAGCGGTCATCCACGAGCAATGCAGTAACCACTTTTAGTTGAGCAGCACTGAAGGCTCGGTGAGTAAGGGTTTCTGATTTCATATCAATCATCCTAGTCTAGCCATTTCCCAACTATTTTTGCGGTCAGCTTCCAGTCTAACCAGATGCAGCCAGTATTTTACATGGAGCGACTGCCTATCTAACCTCCACACCCCAGTTACTGGGTAACGTGATACCCATATATACCGATGATTTCTAATGAATACAGGCCCTTTAATTAGTCTTTATTAATCAATGAGCAGTGGTGGCCGTACGAGTAATAGGTCGTAGGTATGATCCCAAGCAGACACTTTACTTTGTATAATTTATATCATCTGCACCACTGCACTGCTCTCAAAACGGTGAAGGAAAACATTGTGAGGAAACCGGCATGTCCTAGAACCAAAAATTCGAAAACATGTGACATCCACTAACCCGCACTGGGCCCGCGTGGTGGATTATGGCCCACTCCCTCTCACAGAAAGGAGGCCTGTGTCCTGTGCTTTAGAGGGATGTATTTTCTTTATCTTGTTTTAGTAGTTAATATAATTGAAATTGGTTGAAGCCCCAAGCTAACTGGTCATTAATTAAATTGGCGACATATCAATCAGGGAAACAGGCTGCTCCATTGATAACATTTGTATGCATAATTTGTCATTATGTCAACGCAGCTAAACGGAAACAGGAAATTACGCCAATTTATTGACATAGCTATAAGTCTATTAGTCCCAGGTATCAATAAATCAATCAAGCTGCTTACTCCACCTACACTAATTACTATCACTCAAAAACCAATTTACTAATAGGATAATGAGACAACATTACAAATCATTTTTCTATTTACTAAAACAAATTGTTTTCTCTACTTCAGAGCCGGTAGCCGTTGCAGTCGCTTGAGGCTGCGTACGCGCAAGGCAATTACCGAGCTCAGCCGACCGCGCCCGAAGCCGCCCGAGGCAGACCGACGTGATAGACATTAATTGTTCCTGAGATATTAAAGCTATAGTAATTATCTTAAAGTTATTGTAAATTTTATAATGTGAGAGGGAATTTTAATTCGTTGCTACTGTTTGTTTCCATTTAAAATAACTAGGTGTTAATTTCCGTTTTGAGTAATGAGAAACTCAAGGCTTAAGAGAGTTCAGGGCTGTCCTAATGCAAATGGGCAATATAGGCTCTGTTTGGATTGAAGAGATGATAATGGTAGGTAGATGTCAAAGTCATGTATTCCCCAATCATGGCTCTTAATCTTATATGTAGCCACCTAGATTGCTGCAACTTCAGTGGTTAGTTGGCACTTTCCAGCTGTCAACGTGGCATTTTTCATAAAATTTCTCATTGTTTTGGAATAATTTTTAATTCAAAATATCTGAAGGCCAATTCAAGTAAATCTAGTCGCAACGTCATCTCAGCGACAATCAATGTGCAATTAGAGGTATTTTTGACAGATTGAGACAGATTAAAATGCAAACATTCTTGAAATGGGAATTATGTATATATATATATATATATCCATTCTTTCGTACTACAAGTACTCACAATCCATATAGTATTAGTAACAATGACTTAAAAAACTATGTTAGTAAACTTTCACAAACGAAAACAACTAAAAATGACGTGACCCAACACACGTTGACACGTGCCTCCGTACCCAGCGCCTTATAAAGGGACTGTCCACTTTGTCTAATAAAGTATTTACGATGCTGTCAAAATAATAAACTTGAAATTGATTTTTTGGAATTATCTCTCAGTTTTAAGTTTAGAATAAGTAGTAATTTGCCCATTTAAACCCAGCAGCAGTTTCTAATTAAAGTAAACATCGATCGTCAATTCCTTTCATAATCACATTCAAATAATAATATTCTTAATCGCAACACGTCACACACGTCAAAGAGATAGGCATCTAACATAATGAAAACATCTCATAAAAAGTACGAATAAAAATAAAAACGCATCCATAATAGAAAATGCACTATAAAATTACAATTGAAATAAAATGAAAATTGTCCCAGCTTCGCCGACAGAGGGTGTTGTAAAAAACTCATTTTATTTGTCTGGGAGACAGTTATACCGTTTTCATAGTGCACGATTAAGCCCGAGATGCACTTTAAGGTACCGCCTTGAGGCACTATTTTTAGTTTTATAGTGCTTTTTGAACCGGGAGTTGAGGTCATTTTTGTGGAGGCATGTTGCAAATTGTGGTAAACATTTTATGATTTAGTTTTGCTTATCTTGAAGAGAAAGGGACAATATTTATTTTTATTTTTAAACTGTCCAATAATTAAAATAATCTCTGAATTCGAAGTTAAAAGTAAGTTAGACAGTTTTCTAAATAGTTATTTCACGGAAAATGTAATGTTTATAAAGTATGGTCTGCTAATGATAGGTACTCGAAATAATCACGATCTTGGCCGTCGATAAAAAAACCTGAATTTGCTGAAAGAAAACTTATATCACACAATACAGAAGAGCCGATAAATTATCAATAAATTCGTTACAATAAATCTCAAGTATTGAATACCTAGCTCCTAGCCTTTCACGAACGCATTGTTAATAGTTATACTACCTACTAATTATCGATAAAATTTTCTTATTCATAGCGTACTAGTGACACGAGACCCTTTAATACTCTTGAATAAGAATAAATTTTACGATTCGACAAGAATTTGTTGAGAATTATAATAACATGTAGTGTTAGTTGTTAAAGCCATTTTATTAGCTTTACGTTTATTATTTTATTTTAATAATAAAGAGCTTGTGAAATACGATTAAACTTAATGGGAAATTCTGTAAGGCACCTTGCTTTTATGGTGCAAGTGTTCAATCATAGAGAAACGATTTTACAAAGAGGTTCCTTGCTACTTGTTTTCTATCCTTCGTGACTTTTAAAAGTCATGAATACAGGGTGTAAAAAGACCCATGACATAGCCGTCAACTACGCATTCTGTACATGAAACTAAGTGACATTGCACAAAAATAAATTGTTGTGTAAATAATTTTATTTTTGGAGTGAAAAATCGCTGTTTACGGTAGTGAGCTACTGTAGCGGCATCTACAACGCCACATGCGAGCTACGCGTCAGACTGACGTCACGCAAAATCCTGCATCGCGCAATCAGAGTTTACCGCGCAACTAGCATATTTACAACATCCCGACATCAATCGTCGGGCAGTTGCCCACCAAGACCCGTCTGGTCGGAGGATCCTCCCTTTTCTATAGAGTATGAGTGAACTTTACACCCTGTTCCTCATACCTCTATACTACCAAACGCACGCAAAAAAATTGTGCTTATGGGTGCATGCTACGATACAGGGGTCGTGACGGAATTTAAAGTTGTATTATACTTATAACATTTAAAAGTTGTTTTCGTAAAAAAACGGCAGTAAAAGTTGGAATTTTTACCTCCAATATCTCCGTAACCAGAAGGTTCCCAGGTACGTTCCAGTACAAAAAAAATATTACATTGACGGGGAGTACAAGTGACTCTCGGCTTCGTTAAGTATCTTTTTACACCCGTTATAATAGGGCTGTTGATCATGATAATGAGGCTTATCTTTGAAATCTTACAGTGGAATGAATATTTGTAACCCACAATGTTGCCCAGAGGTTAATGGCTTTCCAAATCTCCAAAAACCCCAGAATAATACCATATCATCACACTTGTATTCCCCGAAGGGTTAGGCAGGGGTGACCCTATAGTACACACGTCTACATATCAAGCTATACATTTCCAGTATAAGCTGATTCTCGCGTATAATGAGAAGTCAGCTTATACTGGAAATGTATTGGTAATAGGGGGCGAGCCTATTGCCATCAATCGGGCACAGATCCTGACTCTGGGCGGCTACTGAGGAATTACAGATGGAAAAATCTAATAACACTTTGTCCGAACCAGGAATCAAACCCAGGACCTCATGCTCAGCAGTAAGCGCTAGCGAACACTAGACCAAGGAGGCACCCTCAGAATAATGTGACTCAATAAAGTCACTCAATAATGTCACTCATTAATTTCACGCAATAATTTCACTCAATAATATCACTCAATAATGTCACTCAATAATTTCACTCCAAAATGTACTTCTTTTATAAATACTAAAACGGTGACTACAACAAAAACAGACCATTGCTAATAGACTAGCAAAGTCGAGACCGGCACAACAACTCAACAATATACAAAGTAACACAATATAATAAAGAAATATTTCCCTTACAATCGCGAGGCGTATTCAATAAGTCCTACAATAAAACTCCTGCGCACTACAATGGTACGGGTAGTCGTCTCCACAATTTATGACTCGTCACTTAGACAATAAATAGTGATTTTCGCATTTCTACAGAAGACACGCATGGACTTAGTATGTAGTGGGTTTTCGTTTGAAGGTTTTTAGTACAATGGATAATTATTTTGTTGGTTACCGGTTTGAGTAAAACTGGAAGCAGATTTCATGGTTATAGGAATGTGGGTAGGTTTACCGTGGCTTAAGTAATTCTTTCGAGATGTCAAGCCAGATGGTGACAATGCTAAGTTAGCCACAAAAATACTTTAAGATCTAGAAAATCACATAGGTGTGTACTCGCAGCTACTACCTAAAAAATGGTCATTATAAATTGAGTCGCCCTACTTAGCGTTTTCATTTTGTATAAGGTCCCAACCAGCACCCTAATTGCGTAACACACTATCAATCACAATCTGAATCATTTTGAGGCCTATTGCTAATCCATTGCTTCATTTGTTCGAAAAATTTGTCTGCTCAACAACGTAAATAACGCAATGAATGTTGTTGAACTGTCAAAATGAAAGCCATTCCTACTGTTAGTGTGTTACGCAATTACCCCGCTGGTATTATACAAATAGATACAGTTAGCTTTGCCATTAGTGCTGCTACCTTTGCTTCTGAACCCTTTAAAACTATTTCAATCATTATTGCTAGCCAAACCTTTGTCACCTCCTACACTATATGGAGAAAAAGAGCTAACATCTCATCAGGCTGTTTCAAAAAATCTTCACAAAAACAAAGCATTGCAGCACTTTACGTCCTAGCTTGCGTGTCCCGCAAAGCACGTTTGCTATTGTGCAGCATATAAGGCTCGGAGAAGCAACAACATATTTTTATACGAGGCTAGATGCCTTTGTCGACCGTCTAACTGTTTTGCAGGCACAAGTTCCGTGTTAGTTTTACTGGGAACTGATGGTTGATTTTATTCATTAGGTGAATGGTTGGTGTGGTGGTTTTTTGGTCTTATGATTGAGTATGACGTTTGATTTGCGATTGGATGTCATTCGTAGATCTTTGACAGTCGTTACGGGTAGTCAGAAGTCCAAAAGTCTGACAACCAGTCTGACCAAGGGGTTCCTGTTACCCAGTAACTGAGTTGTGGAGGTCAGATAGGTAGTTGCTCCATGTATAATGTATTCAGCTGCATCCGGTTAGACTGCAAGCTGACCCGGAAGTTGTTTTTTTTTTGTTTTGCGATTGTAGGTGCCTATTTCCATGAAAATTCCTCGATTTTACTCAATTTCAGTGAGTAAATTGTTGCTTCAATTGTCATAGTGAATGTATCCCGTAGTCAGGCGCCCCTTCAGTAGTTACGAGTATGTATAATTGGATAATTGACTAAAGATAGGACTATTCAGATTCCATCCTAACTATTTAAAAAATCAAAATACTTAATTTAGCAATACCTACACGTCATGAAATCCTTAACATTAGTAAAACTGTCCCTTATTTTCTTTATTTGAAAAATCAATGGTCTGGAGTTCGGACATTATCTATTCCGTGACTCAGACGTATAAAAACTGCAACACAGTTAAACCAAACTGCTTCGCCAGCAGATGTTAAAATTTGTAAAATATCAAGATCAAGACGCATTTTTACACAAGCAAAACGAAAACAAATTGTACAAATCTATTTTTGCTACACGATTCAAACCTAGATCTTTTCAAATATGCAGAAGATTCCAACCTTTGAGTATGCTAACTGGATTTGATATCAACTACTGATACATATTAACATGATCATGCATATAATATGCAATCATTTTACTGGAGTAAATACTCCAACAGAGACCGAGGTTCATACAATAGCGATTGCTGTTTATTGTACACTCCTGGCAGAAACAGATCTGTAGCGGCATCTACAAACGCCACATGCGAGCTGCACGTCACACTTACGTCACGCAAAATCCTGTATCACGCAAAAAGGATTTTACCGCACAACTATCATATATACAACCTCCCGACATTAATCGTCGGGCAGTTGCCCACCAGACACAACACCCGTCTGGTCGGAGGATCCTCCCTTTTCAATAGAGTATGAGTGAACTTTACACCCTGTTCCTCATACCCCTATAGATCTACCAAAATAAAATGTGCCAACAGGTAGTACCGTTATCGTGTTGAAATTAACAAAACAAATCTTAGAACGTAACTATATTTGGTGTGTATTTAGGAAATAAATGTATCAATTCTATGTAAACTTGGCACATGTATGAAATTTGGTAACACGAACCATTTTTTTGGCGAATAGTCTGTATAATTTTGAACTTTTTGACTAGCTAGGTTATATTGTGTTTAAGCCTAGGGGTACTGTTACAGTATAGCACTCCCATCACAGAGCGTCTTTGTTTAAGTTCAGTCTCTGACAGATATACACTTCTGTGGCATGATCTCAGTAATATGCACTATCGGCTCAATTCAAGTCATTTAATTCGCAGTCCGCGTTTATTAGAAGCCTTATGAGATACGTTAGGATACAATGTTCGTATTAACAATGTAGGCCATTCAGATGCGTTGGTATTAATAGGTTCCAGTTATACCTTTTGGTTCGACACGCAATGCTTGTAGAGATGTAGTGAGGCTGTGGGCGGGGGAGAAAAGCGATTTGGAAAGTTGTTTTCAGGGAAAGGTATGGAAAGCGTGGGAATTTTGGTAGGATTGTTAGACGTGATTTTAATTTACATAATAATTACAGGTTTCAGACTTCAGCTGGAAGGACTTGCTTCGTTTAGGTGTTTGTATAACGTTGGCAATACTCAACAAGAATATCTATATATAGCTTTTTGAAGTACGGTAAGGTTAGTAAGGTAAAAAAGAATTTAAAATTGATATAGATTTTTAGAGGTATGAGGAACAGTGTATAAAGTTCAATGTCTCCATATAAAAGGGAGGATCTTCCTTCTGACGGGTGTCGTGTCTGGTGAGCAACTGCCCGACGATTAATGTCGGTACGTTGTATATATCCTAGTTGCGCGGTAAACTCTACTTGCGCGATGCAGGATTTTGCGTGACGTCAGTGTGACGCGTAGTTCGCATGTGGCGTTGTAGTTGCCGCTACAATTTTAATAAACTTGAACATACATAGCGGGGACTTGTGTTAGCGTTAGGCACATGTTCCTGATAAGGCGGCAAATTACTAAACATTTTTCAGATTTCCATTGAGCTATCCCGATACGGTACATTGACTAGCAAACTCGTCTGATCTGATGCAACCCTTTTTTTTCTATCTGGCAATGCAAGATATTCAGTTACATAACATCACGCCTGTTTTTCTCGAATGTTTGGGCAGAGAGGTTCTCAGCGAAATACGGGTGTACTATAAGTACCTATGGTATACCCCCATTTCGCTGAAAATATTGTTCCAGTTAGTCAAGCGAAAAAGTAAGTTCTTTGTTCGGAATCCGCCAATCGCTCCCCATACCACCACAGCCTTAATCCATTTTGCCGGTGAGCACTTACGTCTTTAAGTCAAATGCGATTGTTCTGTTATTTATGATCCTCATTTGCTTGAAATACTCAACTAGGTAAAATAAGGAAGACACTGCCCTTTAATTGACTAATTAATGATCCGATTGAAGAATTGTATCTGTCCTTAATGATTCCCTTTATTTAAATTGAAAGCCGGACTTCCAATTAATTGAATGGTTAACTTATTAAGCTTAGAACCTGGTTATAAATATTGGTTTATTTAAAATTGATTATGTTTGGTTTTTAATTAAAGACTTGGTCTCGTGATTACGAAATTTAAATAGGAAATTAAATTAAATTGGACTGTCTGTGTGTGGTTTAATTATTTTTAATTACTTTAAGATCTGATGACCTTTGTTATTGTTTTTTTTTCCCACGGTTTGTGAAGAAAGGTGAAATAAAAGATATCGAGATACTAATGAGACAAATAGCCTTGAATAATCTAGACTATCAATAAGACCTAGGTTGCCCTTTTAGCTGACGTCTACGTTTTTAGTGTGCAGTTCTTAATTGGTGACTATTGTCATGAATTAATTAAATAATTAATTAATACCAGTTGTTTTTACTGTTATAAAGTTTAACTGCTGGAGAGAGAATATATATCGATGCTGTCAAGCTGACAAAGGATATGTTAGAAATCTGCTATACGGATTCAAACAGGTATATTATGTGTGCATTTCTTGGTACTGTTTCTTTGCAAAGATAGAGGTGATAGCTTATGCAGCCACTTCCAGTATAGTAGCACCAAAAAGAGGATTGATGGATCAGTATAGTTGGCTACAAAATAGGTTTTTCCCTCAGATCATAGTGAAGTTTTTCCGTACGCGGTTTATAAAGTAAATGTGAAGTTGAGCTTTTGTGTCACAGCATTATTCTGAGATGCCGTAGCCGATGGCCGTTTTGCGTGGATGTGACGTATATTTTCCCCCAACTTGTTTTTTTGTGTTTGTTTTCATTTTATTTGCGTCGTGTTTAGCGCAAATTAATGTATTTTCTGTCTGTTCGTTGTATAAGTTTTCACGGCTGAACTTTCAAAAAGATTGTAATGATAAAAATTTATTAAAATTAAGAGGAAAAATTATATTATATACTCGTATAATTATATGCAGGCAAAACCTCAGAGCACGACTAGTTTAAGATAAATCTGGCTAATGTATCGTCCGCATAGCTCTCATAATGAACCTGCCACCAACAATAGTTGCGAATCAGCATCCAACTATTACATAACTGCCCACCACATTATGTAAAGCCGGAAATTAAAGCTAGGACTTAATATAAAAGCTAGGCGAGCGACCAACAAATCAGTGTGTGTGTAATTAACATTTAACATGTTGTAAAACACATAACAACGCACAACATATCGATAACAACTCTAGCTATGTTGATAACACAGTGCAGGTTAATCGGAGTAGTGTAATTTTTGTACAAGGTAGGTATGAAAGTTCGGAAATTTTTCCTTTTTGTCTCTTGATTTAAAGAAGTTGGAGTTAAACGATAAATTGCTCATATTGACATTCAACCCCATTGAAACTATTGACAACTCACGGGAGGAGACACCTTGGGCGTCGGGAGTCGATTGCCGACTCCTGGCCACCGTAGGCGCGGGCTTGCAGACGGCGAGCAATGGGCAGCTCGCCGTCCGGTAAGGACCAGGCCCAGGTCGATGGCGCGTCGTGTTCCACGCGTGCCTCAAAGTGATGTCAGCACCGTTGCCGGGTTCCGATAGGGCCGATGCCTGCCGGGGTCGCGGCTTGTTCGAAAAAGTTACCGTGGCCCTGGCGCACAGGCAACTGAAGGAATACGGGTGGGTTTTAGTCAGTAAGGGTCTGACACGCCCTTCCGCTCCGCCCAGAGCGGGAGAGATCATTTGATGATATACCACCCAAAAAAAAAAGTTAGTCAATTAAAGTAGCCGTCACTGTTTGATGCATTCTTGTATGGATAATAGCTGTTTGTTAACATCAAGCTAAAGCTGAATAATGCCCGGTTTATGTGGTTTTTAACCGCAGTTAATAAGCCCGACAAGTAATCTTATTTATCCAGCTCGTTCTTAGCAATTCATAGAGCGATGTTGCCAATTAAGCTTCTGCTACATATTGTAAGTATAACCAGAAAAGGTATGAACTTAGGCAGAGCACATAACATTTCACTGTTACGTCAACTCAGCCTGCTGTTCTATATTCACTGTGGCAACGGGTATCAACAGGTGTGGCATTGCAAAAGGTACAGTACATAAGACAACTTAACTCCGGTGTTGATTCGCTCAAAGTGTCAACTGTACCTGCTGCTGTGTATTGACTGTGGTAGCAGGTATCAAGACCGGCGGCGTTGCAAAAGGCACAGTACATAATCCAAGTTAGCTCCGGTGTTAATCACTCAAAACATTTCACTGTTGTGTCATCTCAGCCTGCCGTTATATATACACTGTGGCAACAGGTATCAAGAGGTGTGGCATTGCAAAAGGTGTGAGTACATAAGACAACCTGACTCCGGTGTTGATTCGCTTTAATATCTCAGTGTTGTGTCAACTGTACCTGCTGCTCTATATTGACTGTGGCAGCACGTAGCAAGACCTGCGATGTTGTAAAAGGCACAGTACATTAGCCAAGTTAATTCCGGTGTTAATTCACTCAAAACATTTCACTGTTGTGTCATCTCAGCCTGCCGTTATATATTCACTGTGGCAACAGGTATCAAGAGGTGTGGCATTGCAAAAGGTGTGAGTACATAAGACAACCTGACTCCGGTGTTGATTCGCTTTAATATCTCAGTGTTGTGTCAACTGTACCTGCTGCTCTATATTCACTGTGGCAACAGGTATCAAGAGGTGCGGCGTTGCAAAAGGCACAGTACATAATGCAACTTAACTCCGGTGTTAATTCGCTAAGCCCCGCCGTATGACAGCCCGCTGGATGCGAAACTACAAAAGATATAGTCGAATGACATGTTGGGAATATGTGGATAAGATGATATATGATTTATTTTTGGAAAAGGAACAAGTTTTGCTCGTTCTTTCTTTTTTTAAGTGATTAGGGATTGTAATTTTCGGATTATGTGGGATAATGGACGAAGAAAAATTTAATTATGATCATATTAGAGAGATCATGCAAGAAGTATTTGAATCGGGGTTACGAAAAAGGAAATTTCTGGAAGTTTCTATGCCTATTATCTACTTACTTCTTCTGTTGTGGCATAATTATACAATCTATAAATAGGAGGAAACCGAAAAAGCTCCGGCCAACATGAACAAGTATTTATACCCAAATAAGATTTCTGAATTATTTTAGAGACTCATATCACAATATAGGATTTGTTGTCCATTTTCTACTTTGTTAAGTACCTGGCATTTGTTAACAGGCCTGCACTGTCCTCCCATAACTATTAACACTGTATTTTGTTTTTTTTGTATTTTTGTTATCCAATTATTTTTTAAAGAGTAACCGTGGAGTTTCTAGCTTCTGACGTTTCATTAGTGCATGTAGGTTTAAGTAAAATAAAATATGTAATTTTTTGTTTTTTTTTATTTTGATCAATAAAAAATTCTCAAGAAACTTGAGCGTAAAGACACTTTGGTACCTCCTACCTATTTCATAAATCAATCTTACAGTGTCTTATCCACACAAATCGTACGTCAGAGCGACGTGCGTGCGACGGGCTATAATAGTCTTGATATTTTCTTTATCTGAGACTTCTCAGTGTTCCCAGTGTCCGTATAGTATTACCAGTTTGCGGATTATTCGCAAATATTACGATACTAGTCGTGTTCTTAGTTTTCATGGGCTTTAGGGCAGGACACACGGACCGTGTCTGGAATTTTCTCCCGCGAGTTTCTGGGCTGTTTAAAAAAAAATCCGCTTCGTTTTATTTTAATAAGTTGAGTATGTAATCAATGAGATTGCAGTGGGCGAAAGCTAGTCAAGCTCAATCGCCTTCAGTTTTTTGCTTTCGTTGGGTAACCAAGCCAAAGTACTAGGTACTGAATAAGAGTTGAAAAATAAATACATTTGTCGGAAATACGTTAAATCAATCGTTTGACTTTAACTAATCGGGAAGCCAGCGCCACCAGACGGCCCTGGACAGAGTCTACAACATAACGTTCGACCAGAGTTAATGCAGAGTTGGACGGTGGCGGTCAAGCAGTGAAGACGTTTAGAAACTGTCGCGCGTTCTGTATAGTTGTGTCGTGTACCTACAGTGTGATTCGCTAGTGTGATTAATTTGTTCGTAATCGTTATTTGAACTGCAAACGGTTTTCTATTTCGCAATAACTAAAACTTCCCATGGTACGTCCACAGTAGTAAAAATATGGCTGATGATAACGAGAGAGACGTACCTTCTCCGTCACATATAGATTATTATATTTATGTATTTCTCTTTTAAGATTTATATTTCAGACATACTTGTAACAGGGCATAGTAATAACAAAACACTGAAATTAACTTAACGTTATATTTATGGCGTGCATAATAAAGAACATTCTATCATCGATCTAAGTTCTTCTAGAAGAAGAACCTTGCTCTGTATCTTAGGTACATGATTTTTTTCATTTTGATTTATTGCGTGACGCCGCGCTGCGGTCCTTTCCCGGTCCCGGTATCCAGAACTCAGTCCTGTCCCCGCCTTTAATCCGCCACTTTGTCCGAGCGCATCACAAAGATACGGTTAAGTGTGCGATTTCATTTGTCCGTTTTATTATCATTTCAAATGCGCCTGCGCATCCTTTGTGTTGGTTTTAGTAATGCATACCGATGTTACTTGGCGAGTTATTTTTACTTTAATAACGATTTTTATTTGTTTTTTTTTGTGCTTCAGTAATGAAGTTCAATTTCGTTTTCTGATAGGAATCCATGGAAGCAAAGGTTTTATATGTATAGCCGAAGGAATTATAATGAGGGTCAAGTATAGTCTTGCTCTTGTGGGCATTGCTGTTACACGAAGGAAAAACTTTCGGAAAATTATGCCTATGTATCTTGTAAAACAGATTTCTGTAGCCAAGACCCTTTTAAGATTACAGTTTAGGAAAGAGTTTTGAAAAATTAGTAAGGTTTTTAGATGCTCCAGAATTTTAAATGATACAAAACATAAGGATACCCGAGATAACTAAAATGAATGCCAACAAAATAAACGTTCATTGTTATTCACAAACAGGATCCTAGATCAGGGCCTGGAGAAAAGTGGAGCATTACATTATCAATCTCTTTGCTTATCTGGTAAGATTGAAGTCTATCTGAATCGTCTTTAGTGCTACACACACATTTTATAGTAGCTACAGGTACACTCTTCTTGATGTTTTGTTCTTATTTTAGTTCATTGGTTTCATTTTATGAAAGTTTTATATCTTTCATGTGATTCAGGGTGGCTTATTACGGAGTTTGACTTTCAGACAGGTTCAATGTGTATAAATTGCACTGTACAGTGGCAGATTGACTAAAATCGACAGATTGTCTGCTAAAATGTAGTAACCAGTTTACAAATCGAATTTTATGACTAAAATGCTTAGATTTTACTTTCACCATCCTAATCAAATTATTTAAGAAGAATAGCCTTTTTTATGACTTGCGTGCAGAGTTAAGCTAGCTAGCGAATTTTTATAGATATTAATTATCTAAGCTTTACTTAGATAAATCCGTCGTGCTTTTGTCACCGCCGCCGGAGTGCCAACTGTTCGAGAACCCAACGGCTTGAGGACGCGACGATGGGAAGAGACCAGACGGAATGACCATAATGCCTTGGAAGTTAGGTCGGCCTTTGGTGTGAGATGCAACATGTGTCAACACCCTTGCGCCATCCCATCTTCCTAGCACGGCGGGCTGTGATGGGGAGGCTGCTGCAGGTGCGGAGAATCTCAAACGGCGCAAATATTCCAATTTTATAGGAACGTTTATACGTTGGAGCCGTTTGAGGTTGAAACTCTAGGGCCATGGGGTCCGATTGCCCACTTAGTTTTTCGAGACATTGCCAAGCGGTTGATCAACTCTTCACGTGACCAGAGGCTGGCTAGGCTGGCCTATTTTTTTGGCCTAAGAATCAGCATTGCCATACAACGTGGCCAATGCTGCCAGCCTTTTGGGCACTTTTCCTGTGAACAACGATGCGGACGAATATTTTTATGCCCTACTATTCTTTCCCGTCCCCTTTTAATATGCTTGTACATATTATTATTATTATTTTATTTTATGTACATAGATTATTTATTTATAACAATCTTACCTACACTATCATTACAGATCTATGATCCAATGCGACAGAGTGGCCTTACTAACTAAATCCTAAATCTACACCTTGTACCTAGTTAAAAATATCTTAATCTAAATAACTTATTACATATAGTGTAACTTTTGCGAATCCACTCAAGTTGCACCAAAGATAAAAGAAAAATAGAAAAAAAAATAAAGATAAATAGAATACTCTTTATTGTAATTATAACAAATTACAATAGAACCATTGAGAGTTGCTATTGCCTATTTATTACTCTAGCTATTGCTGGAGCCTATGAAAGAAATAAAGTGGAATTACCCACGCTTATTAATTCGCAAATATAGTTTGTATATAGTGGATCAGAAATAGCAGGTTTTTTCCCACCAAAAAAAAATCTATATCCAGTGACGTGTAATCAGCTGATAATTGCCGAAAGGCGCGTGATGCATCCATCGGAGGTAATTGTACAACGCTGATGACGTGACGTCACTTACCTATAAGTAGGGTCAGCAAATTAAACTAGAATATTACATTATTTTAGACGTTACTTATAGTTATTGATCTATTAATTACATCGTTAAAGCTTAAGATCTTTTATGTGAAATTACACTATTTATTCATAAAACCGAAAACAACATTCTTAGTTGTGTGATTAATCTGAATGGCATAATGCCGGACGTGCCTCAAAGAAATTAAGTTGCAGACTAACTAATAAATAAAAAAATGATGGAATATGTGATCATGATGGTTTATAGCTAAAGATTAGACGTGAAGAACAAGTATACCTACAGCCTACAAATAAGTCGATATTTTAAACGGGTTTGGTAAAAAATGTGACTGATGGTAACTAAGTTATAAAAGGTAATCTGGGAAAATTTATCCTAATTTCTGAATGAGTAAATTCAGTTTGATTTAGGGAGTTCTTTTTTCTTATTTGCAGACCGCATACAAGCAAGTTCATCTTCAGTAATTAACCAATAAATATCTCCGTAGGTATACCTTATAAGTAGAATGTAAATGAATAAACATTAAATATTATACAATAATGTGCATTAATCTTTCAACATTATCAATTAAACCTGTTTTAATTGATTTTGATTTACGACTAACTTAGCAAAGGAAACTAATATTAGATAGTGAAAATCAATAAATTGATTTTGATTACCAATTTAACCTGTCGTCGGGTTATTCGTGAGGGAAAGGTAAAGCGTGTCATGTGATGGTTCTGCTTTTACTGCTAGGCTGTGATTTAATTTGTGTGAAGGAAAACGGTGAAATTATGTATCAAAAAGATTTGGCAGGAATACTTTTTTATCACAGGCTAAATAAATAATTCGTAAAAGAACGATACAGTACCTACGTGAATAACAAAAAGTCATCAGATTGAAAAAATTTTTGCAGTTACTTTGGCTACAGCCATTAGAGATATAGTGGTTCTCCGAGCTAACCTATTAATTGATGCTATCGCAAATTATTTGTGTAATGAAGTAGTAGGTGGTAGCTGTGACAAGTAAGAAGTAAGTACCTAATTTAGCATCATTTAGATTCAGAATTAATAGTTAGTAACAAAGGTTGCAGAACTTTGCTTATAAGTAGGTAAATAGCTGGTATAATTTTGCAATATTCTACATTAAGACACCTGAAAGGAATAGAATTGTATCTAATATTTAGTAACTTTACAGAAGATCGCGTCAAAGATTTAAAAAATTCTTTCCGATTTCGGTTAAAGGCTCGTACACACTGGCGCGACGCGACGCCCGACACAAAGGCACCGCGTGTCGCGCGACGAGCGGCGCCTTTGTGTAGCGCTGTCGCGTCGCGCCTGTCTGTGGGAGCCTTAAGTCTTAATGTCAACCAACCTTGAAAATATGAGTCCACGAGGGAATATCTACATTTTGATATGATTATATTATTATATATATGTATATTTTAAGTCTTTTTGTGAGATGCAATGACATTCCACAACATATGCTGTAAAAAATGGCATTTTAACTCAGACATAAAATCGCATAAACTGTGATAATAGGTACTTCATAAAATAAAAAAATTGTATGTCTGATATACAATTCATAAAAAATATTTTTATGCGTTTTGGAGTTCAACATACAAATAAAAAATGTAGTTAAATTAATTTAAATAGTCTTTATTATTTTTTGGTCTAGCAGTCTTACACTCAAACAAATTATTTAAACCCACTCAACAAAATGTTCATAGTAATTTATTAAATATAACAAAACAAATTACAAATTTTGGTCATCACTTACTTAGGTTATATACATTGCTTAGTTCTTAGGAAAACTGTTATGCCTACGAGTATTAAGTCAACTAAGAGATAACAGTGTACGATGACAACTTCAAAAAACAAAGACAAATTACTTAAATACAAACAAACAAAACGTGCTTACTAATTATTAATATATATAAAAATAACTCTGTTTTAGTTATCAGTTATACTAAGCTTCTTTCAATATTTTCTGGAAAACTGTTACAAGAACCACTATCTAAACAATTAGAAAGTAACAGTGTTTACAACCAGCACCCTAATTACGTAACACACTATTTATCACAATCTGAATCATTTTGAAGCCTATTGCAAAACCATTGCTTCATATGTTCGAAAAATGTGTCTGCTCAACAACGTAAATAACGCAATGAATGTTGTTGAACTGTCAAAATGAAACCTATTCCTACTGTTAGTGTGTTACGTAATTACCCCGCTGGTCCTGAAATTCAAACAACACAACCAAAATTAAATAAAACATTTCTTACAAACATAGCTTTTAAGCAAAGATTATTCCTCTTTAAAGGATCGCAGTGGGGTAATTACGTAACACACTAACAGTAGGAATGGGTTTCATTTTGACAGTTCCACAACATTCATTGCGTTTATTAAGTTGTTGAGCAGACAAATTTTTCGAACATATGAAGCAATGGATTAGCAATAGGCTTCAAAATGATTCAGATTGTGATAGATAGTGTGTTACGTAATTAGGGTGCAGGTCTAAGTTAGTCTTAATCAGAATTAGACGCATTATTTGGCTGAGTTGAATTAAGATGTGGTAAATTTACGTAACAATCATGATGAATTGTTCGAATAGAATTGCTTTTGCACAAGCGCATTAAGTCTTTGTACTTTGCTGTAGTTAAAGGTAAAGGCGTATTATAAGCCTTCGAAATGTTATTTGGTAACTCTTGTTCATTGTTTTGAACTCCCTTGGCAGCGCGATTAGGCTCTATTCCCATTCAATACCAAGAGCTAATACCATTTGATATTAGTTTATTTCCGAATTTATTTTCTATTCCCAACGAGTACCACCTTTTTAAAACCAATACCAAAACAAGTTTGAAGAAATCAGATACAGTCAGGTTCAGTAAAATTAAAATGCTTTGAATGACGAACTAAGTTTCCGAAAACATAATAAATGTTCCCGAAAATCCTAACCCTAGACGGTCGACGTCAGTGGCATCCCGAGGTTCGGTTGTTTAGGGTCCTTTAAACCCTTTAGACAGAAATAGGAGCCCCGCTAAGCGGGGCTCCGTCGACCAGCTTACGAGTATTAACCCTAACCCTATATTTAGATTACCCTAGATTTTGGTAAAACGCAATTTAAATAAAACTTTGTGTAGCTGAGTGTACAAAAAGTCACGCTTTGGTATTCGTTAGTAATAGATTTTTTATTTAAAAAAATGTGGTACTCGTTGGGAATAGAAAATAAATTCGGAAATAAACTAATACCAAATGGTATTAGCTCTTGGTATTGGATGGGAATAGATCGCGATTAGTAACTGTCTGAAGTGAAACTGCCCTATGTTGAGCTATATCTTTAGCCAGCGTGTAAATCATAGTTGCGAAGTTCATTACCGCGATGTTACGTTACTGCGAAAGTTTATCATTGCGACGTACGCTGTCGCGAAAGTTCTTTACTGCGATGATTGCAGTTTCGATAACACGATATTGCGATGAATAATATACCTGACTAGTATGTCCTTAAACTAATACTTACAACGAAATAATTGACCGTAGGTACTTTGCTTTTCACGAAGGATTAGGATCGCGAATGACCTTTAGCAGTTACTATGACAACCAAAAGTACACAGTAAATAAGGGAAATTCATTTTTATTGATAGCTGTGATATCACAAAGCGGTGCTGGCTTTATCCTATTCTCATGGGAAATGCATAGTACTTACTTAATTTTAGTCAAAAATGTATGCCTACTGAACAAAATAAGCACGATCATTACTTATGCATTGGTGTCCGTTATTTAAATTTTAGCTAAAGCTAATGCGATTATCTTGCTGCGGCGACTCATTTTAATTACACAGAATTACAGTAAACACTGTTTTCACCACGGTTTTTCACCAATCAAACAATATTCAATGAAAACTGCCGCAAATGAACACGTTGTAATTCGTAAACGAGACAGCGCGCGGGAGGCGGTCGGCAGAATGTAAACAATGACTGTAATTGTAAGTCGATGTACGTATCATACTAATAATTTAATTGCGGAGAAAATAATCGGAACTCATGTTACTATCTTTGGACTGAAACGTTTATTCATGCATAATCAGCTTATAATGTTCCCACTGCTGGGACACAGGCCTCCTCTCTTTGAGAGGGAATGGGCTGTAATCTACCACGCGGGCCCAATGCGGGTTGGTAGATGTCACATGTCTTCGAATTTTTGGTTGTAGGACATGTCGGTTTCCTCACGATGTTTTCCTTCACCGTTTTGAGAGCAGTGGTGATGAAATTATTTACACAAAGTAAAGCGCCTGCCTTTTTTTTTTTTTTTTGGGTGGGAAATCATCAAATGACCTCTCCCGCTCTAGGCGGAGCGGAAGGGCGTGTCAGACTCTTACTGACTAAAACCCACCCGTGTTCCTTCAGTTGCCTGTGCGCCAGGGCCACGGTAACTCTTTCGAACAATCCGCAGCCCCGGCAGGCATCGGTCCTATCGGACCCCGTCAATGGTGCTGACATCTCTTTGAGGCGCGCGTGGAACACGACGCGCCGTCGACCCGGGCCTGGTCCTTACCGGACGGCGAGCTGCCCATTGCTCGCCTGCCTGGGTTCGAACCCACGACCACAACTAGTAAGTCGGGGCCGATACCACTAGGCCACCACTGCTCACTTTTTTTTTTAAACGTTTTTTCGCTAGGCAAGAATCAAAAATGTTTGTACCTAAGGTTACGATAAAAGCTTATTAAATAAGAAATAATCATTACCAAACAACAAGAGTGTATCTTGTATTACAATGTAATATTAATAATGACCAGCATAAACAATAATGATTATGATATGTAACTAAATATACCCCTTTTATTAACTTACAATGTTTATACACTGTAAAAATCTGTACGCAAAGGAATTTAGACACAGGAGTAAAGGCTCCTATAAACAGGCGCGACACGCGGCGCCAATCGCAAGGGACACAAAGGCACCGGTCAAGTGGTAATCGCGCGACAGGCGCGCGGTGCCTTTGTGTCGCGTCGCGTGTCGCGTCTGTTTGTAGGAGCCTTTTTTTTTTTTTTTTTTTTTTTTTTTTTTTGGGTGGGAAATCATCAAATGACGTCTCCCGCTCTGGGCGGAGCGGAAGGGTGTGTCAGACTCTTACTGACTAAAACCCACCCGTGTTCCTTCAGTTGCCTGTGCGCCAGGGCCACGGTAACTCTTTCGAACAATCCGCAGCCCCGGCAGGCATCGGTCCTATCGGACCCCGTCTATTTTGCTGACATCTCTTTGAGGCGCGCGTGGAACACGACGCGCCGTCGACCCGGGCCTGGTCCTTACCGGACGGCGAGCTGCCCATTGCTCGCCGTCCGCAAGCCCGCGCCTACGGTGGCCGGGAGTCGGCAATCGACTCCCGACGCCCAGGGTGTCTCCTCCTCCTGCGGCGGCTAGGGGCGCGAGGGCGTAGAGATTGCCTCTCCCTCTCGCGCTCCGCCTCCTCCTTCGCGAGCATTACTGCTTCGCAGAAGGAGGTGACGGCTTCCCATTCCCTCTCGCTCCGTACCATGGCCTGAACCAGGGCCGGACGCGAGAGGTCGCCGCCGCCGATCGCCGCCACGAGGACACGGCGGTGCTCCGCCCAAGCCGGGCAGACCTCCACCGTATGCTCCACCGTGTCCTCCGGTCGATCCACACAATGGTAACACCCGGGCGTTTCCTCCCGCCTTATCCGAAACAGGAACCTCCCGAAACAGCCATGTCCGGTGAGGACCTGCGTCAGGCGGAAGGTGAGGACGCCGTGGCGCCTCTCAAGCCACTCCTCAAAGAGGGGTCTTACCGCCGCAATTGTGGCGTGCCCTGCGCTGGGTTGCGACAGTCGCACTCTCCATGCCGCCATGAGATCCCGCCGGAGCTCTGTCCGCTGTGCCGTGATTTCTCGCGGCAGCGGAGTTACGCCCCGGCGTTTCGCCTCCTCGCGCCACTCCCAAACGTGCGCGAGGACCTTTGCCTCCAGATCCCACGGCGGTAATCCGGCAAGGAGGCTCGCCGCCTCGCAGGAGACCGTGCGGTATCCCCGTACCATACGGATGGCCACGACCCTTTGGGACGCGTTCAACCGGCGGGCTGGCCGGAGCCTCAAGGAACGCGCCCACACCGGTGCCCCGTAAAGGGCCATGGACCGCACGACCCCCGCGTAGAGCCTCCGGCAGGAGGCGTTTGGCCCCCCCAGGTTGGGCAAGAGCCGCTTCAAAGCAGCCCCGGCCCGCTGCAGTCTGGGAGCCAAACGTCGGAAATGCTCCACGAAGTTCCACCGGCTGTCGAGGACGAGTCCCAGGTACTTCATCGTCGACTCGACGCCGATGTGAACCCCTCCTACCGTTATTTCGGAACCCGACAGTGGCGCGTTCCGAGGACCATGAAAACACATGGCCTCGGACTTGTGCAAGGCCACCTCGAGTCCCAATTGCCGGATCCTCTCGACGACTGTCGCAACCCCGCGTGTCATCAATTCGGCCGCCGCCTGGTGCGACCTCCCCTGCGCCAGGACTAGCGTGTCGTCAGCGTAGCACACCACGCTGACGCCGCTAGGGAGGTCGGCGCGCAGCACCCAGTCGTACCCGATGTCCCACAGATGCGGCCCCAGGACCGATCCCTGTGGGACACCGCACGACATCTCTCGCCGGTTCCATTCTCCCTGGTGACCGGGGTAGATAATTGCTCTATCCGCCAAATAGGCCTCGACTACACGACAGAGATAGGTCGGCATCCGGTGATACCGGAATGCCTCCCGGATGCAACTCCAGGGCAGGGTATTGAAGGCATTGGCGATGTCTAGAGACACCGCCAAGACGACCCCACCCCGGGCCACAGCATCCCCCGTCGTGAGGGCTCGTACGCGCATGATGGCATCCACCGTGGAGCGCCCCCTGCGGAAACCAAACTGGCTGTCCGCCAAATCCGGCCCCACCCGCACCAGCTGCCCGACGAGGCGGTCTGCAATGACTCTTTCAAAGAGCTTGCCCACCTCGTCGAGCAGCACGATGGGCCGGTAAGCGGACGGAGAGTCCGCCGGGCGCCCCGGTTTCTTAATGAGGACCAGTTTCCCCGTCTTCCAACGAAGTGGGAACTGGCCCTCCTCCAAGCATGCGCTTAGGAGCCCTCTTAGTCGAGGCCCGAGAGCCTCCGAGGCCAGGACCCAGGCTTTTCCCGGTAAGCCGTCGGGTCCTGGGGCGGTATTTTTGGCACTCAGCCTACGTACCGCCGCTCTCAACTCTACCTCGGTCACCTCAGGAGCAACGTCGTCATCGTCGGTCATGTGGTCCGCAGTTGGCACCGCAGGAGGCGGAGCCATGGGCGGGGGAGTATGCTCCCCCCGCGAAGGGAACAAAGCGCTCACCACGCCCTCCACGAGCTGGGGCCGGAGACTCTGCGTCAGCGGGGGAGCCCATGGGCGGAGTTTCTCCCGCACCACCTTATATGGGCGCCCCCACGGGTCCCTGTTCAGAGTCCCCAGCGACTCCTCACGGGCCAGTCCCCTGGCCCGCAGGATCTCCGCTCGGAGGGCGGTCTTCGCCGCTCTGTAACCCTCGTACAGCTCCGCCTGAATGGCTTCCGTATCCGAAGGGCGGATACGGAGCCTGCGGTGCCTGGTGTACAGGCGTCGCGCGGCAACGCACGCCTCGCGCAGAGACGTTAATTCCGGCGACCACCAGTACACCTGGCGCCAGGCACGTCCGGGCTGGACCCGGGGCATTGCCACGTCACAAATCTCGGACATGGCCTCCCGGAACCACTCCGCCTCGACGTTGATGTCTGCAGGCCTGTCCGGTGGTGACACCCAGGCCTGCACGATCGAGGCTTCCAGGAGGAGCTCCCGGTCCAGCTTCTTCAGCGCCCACCGCGGACCACTCGGGGCCTGTCGGACCAGCGCGCTCGAGGTCTGGGCGGAGACGTCAAACCGGAGGTACCGGTGGTCGGAGTACGTCTCCACCCCCTCCATGACGCGCCAGTCAATGACACGCGGTGACAGAGCGGGGCTGGCGAACGAGATGTCCACCACTGACTCGCCCCGCATCCGTACACACGTGGGGACAGAACCCCGGTTTAGGACGACCAGGCCTGTCTCCAGAGCCCAGTCCTCCACCATCCTGCCCCGTGTGTCCGTGTACCGGGAACCCCAAGCCGTGTTCTTGGCATTGAAGTCCCCGAGTACGAGCACGGGCAGGGTATGGTACCCGACGACGACGACTCTCAACTCCGCAAGGGAGTTGTGGAACTCGGCGAGAGTTCGGCTCGGGGAGAAGTATACCCCTACCACAACAATCTCCCCGAACCGTGCTGCCACGCAACCCCGTCCCTTCTTAACTGCCTCAAGCGACGGGGTACCGGCGGCGGCCGACGAAATGAGGGTCACTGAGCCGCTCAGGTCCTCCACCCAGTCATCCCTGGGCGGGACAAAGTACGGCTCAGCGACCACGGCGATGTTAATCGACCACTGCGCCATGCTCTGGAGCAACAGATCCTGAGCAGCGGCGCAGTGGTTGATGTTCGCCTGGAGGAGGCGTAATGGGGCCATTAATTGCACTCCATGTCAGCCCCCTCCCGAGCCTTCTGTGAGGGCCCTGCCGCGGTGGTTGCGGCGACTACGATGGCGGGTGCGGCAGCGGCGGCGGCAGTGGCGGCGGGTGCGGCGGTGACGGCGGTGGCGGAGGGCTTGCCCCTGCCCCTGGCTTTGGCGGGTGGAGCGCAGGCCTTACTCCCAGCCCGGTGATCGGCCGGCTTGCCAGCTGCCGCACATAAAAAGCAGTGCGGCGTGGCGTTGCACGAGCCGGCCTTGTGACCGGGCTGACCGCAGCGGAAGCAATGATCGCTGCGGTCCACCTCCGAGGTGCATTGTACTCCCACGTGGTTGCCCACTTGGCAGCGGAAGCACCTCAGAGGTCTGGGTTCCAGCAGCTTCACCTGCGCGGAAACCCAGCCCACCAGGAGCCTTTGGCCCTCCCCGGCGACTTTCCTGGCCGCCGCCACGGGGCAGCTCACCGTAACGGCTCGCATCCCCTTGTGGTCAGGACGGATGGTGCCCGCTCTCACCTGTTCGGCAGAGCAACCCCCAGTCCTGACGACGGCGGCCACCACTTCAGCCTCCGTCACACAGTCGTCCAGGCCCAGAATGCGCATATCGATGCACTTGGTGGGCCTGGACACTCGGGCCTCGTCCGCATTTAGGGACGCCCTGAGCCTTTCGGCCAGAGCGTCAGCGGTCGGGCCGCTCGCCGCACCGGGCACCTCTAGCATCCGGGCCCCGGTCGCAGTGACCCTCACCCGGATGCCATTGGTGACGCCCAGCTCCTGCAGGTTCACCGCCGCTTTCGCCTTCGTGAGCACGTCGCGGTAGGACACGCCCTTCTTTTCCGCTTCCGGCTGTAGTGTAATCACTACAGCTGCGGACTTCGGGGCGCGGAGCCTAGCCGCGACGCTTCGCTCCTTGCGCCGCTGCCGCCTCTCCCTCCTTTTGGCCGCCCTAGTTGCCTTACCCGCCTTCCTCTTCTCTCCGGCCACTTGCCATTCGGCGTCGGCCGGAGGAGCATTAGGAGGCGGGGGGGGCGGCCGTCTCGCCGCCGGGGCTGGGGCCCTCGCCGCCTGCGTAGCCACCCCACCCTTCTTGGGCTTGGGCGGTACCGACTTAGCCAGGGGCGGCTTCGCGGGATCTGATGCTGGCCCGCCTTTCGACCGCCCTGCCGTTCCTGGCTTGGCCGCAGCGGCGGCAAACGATACCTGCCGGCTCGCCGCTAGCGGGGGGCGCAGGACAACGGCCTCCAGAGCGGAAAATCGGCTCTGGAAGGCAGCCAGCTCCCGCCGCACCAGGGCCAAAACCCGGTCCTCTGCAGGCACTGGCACTGGCACCGCCCGGCCTTGCCTATCCCCTTCCTGCGGCACTTCTCGGGGGGCGGCTGCTGCTCGGAGGCCGGCCAGGTCCGCTCGGAGCTCCTCGTTCTCCTTTCGGAGAAGCTCCATAGTGGCCGTCAACCGGGTGACCTCCGCCCGCATCTCGGACATCCCGTCCGATTGAGGCCCGAATTGAATGGCCTTCACTGCCTCCATAATGGAAGCCACGGCAGCGGGTATGGCCTTGTCTTTGGAGGACTGAATCCTCTTCAAGGCCACACCCTTTAGCGCAGCTACCACGGCCGCCTCTAGCTTGGCCAGTCGCTCGGCCTTGGGGCCGCCAGCGGCGTCCGGCTCACCGTCTGATGACTCAGACAGTTCCGCCCCGCGTGGCGCGCCCTCCGTAGTGAGCCTACCGGCTCGGTGGTCCGGCTCGACTGGGCTGGCACAACTCGGCTCGCTAGCCTCCTGAGTGGTGAGCCCTGTACCCCTTTCACGACCTCCACCCCGCCGACAGGTCTTCCCGATTTTTCGGGCGGAGCTTCTCCCGCCATCAGAGGACGACCACTGGCCATCCCCTGGTTTGGGGCGCTTCTGGAAGAGCCTACGGTTCTTCCCAGCATCCCCCGTAATCACGCGCTCCGGGCTCTTGACAGAGCCCCTCGCGCCCGACGCGGCATCGGACTCCGACCCCGCATCGCTCCTCTCCTCTCCACTGCTCTCTTTTTGTGTTGTTGTGTTCAATTTTTCCATACTTGATCCCACGAGTATGGGGGATATAAAATGTCATTCCCAGGTTCACCCCCTGTCCCTAGGCAAGTGTTCATTTGTTTCCCAACCAGAGGGTCCACTGGTACTCTGGCTGGGGGTGCGCTAACGACTGATGCGCCACCTACAACTGGAAAGTTGTAGATGACACTACTCCTCAGCCATTCATACCCTCGCCGCGCACCAGAACTTGATATTAGAGGAATTTTTTATAGAGGTTATCTTCCTCGCGGCCCGGGCGGTTAAGCCAAGACCCTCGACCCCCGTCAAAAGTCAGAGACATGACGTTGACGATCTTCGGGGCTACGAGACTAACGGTGGCAGAAGGAGCAGACTCCTTCCTGCCTGCCCGGCGGCAGGGTTAGTGCACACCGAGCCCGCTCTTACTCCGCCGCTGTGCGTCTCTGCTTAACAGAGATACACACGTTGGAGCGTTCCTCCGACAGGATATTAGCGTACGGGCAACAAGACCCCTTAGGCACAGAGTACCTAATGGAGAGTTATTGCCCGCACCCCAGGGTGCACCGTCCCGAAGACTGGCCTTTCCCCCAGACGCATCCAAGGGAAACTCCAGCCCACGGACACACGGGGAGGTTTCCTGTCCTAGCACCCCGTTTGTAGGAGCCTTAAGTGCAAAAAAAAAAAAAAAAAAAAAAAAAAAAAAAAAAAAAAAAAAAAAAAAAAAAAAATGTACTTATTGTAAATTTTTTTTTGTTGATTTGAATTGTGTAAATGTACTTATTTTTTTTTTTTGCGTTTGTAGGAGCCTTAAGTGCAAAAAATAAGTACATTTTTTGTTCAGCATAAATATGATTGTAACTTAAAATTGCTTAAATCTGAGTTACGGTGTTATTCCTTGCAGGTGTCATATCTTCCACTTTATCTTTTACTTAACAAACTGTTCATTGACCACTCTAAAACCATATTACATAATATTTTTTATTACCTGATAAATAAATAAATAATTACTCAAATTAAAACAAAAATCTTATAACATTTAGTCACGAAGATGAGTTTAAAATTCCTAATCACTAACTATTGATGCTCTACTAAATAGTAAATAGTTTTTGTTACACAATTACTAATTACGAATTATTATTCATTATTATAATGCTGGTTATGGGAACATTCGTTTTTCTATACGATTATAGGACGGATCATTATACTTTTAATTAGAAACCCAGCTGTGTGTCTGATTGAAAAATCTTCAATGTTGCATACCGTTAATACCGTGTTTGGTTTGTCTATAGTTTTAAAAGTTAAAACTATTTATTATTGTCTAAATATTTATTGTTTATTGTATTTGTTTAGTGGTGATTTCGTTGAATAAGTTGTCAGTTATTTGATGTGTTTTTTGTTGTTAGTTTGGAGTGAAATTAATAATAGAATTCGTGTCTATTTGGATATTTAAATGTGTGCATCATCATTCTTGTAAGAGATTGTATAAGTTTAAATAGAAATACAAGGAGCACTTTGTTTGATTTTAATAATGAAAAGGTGGAAAAGGTGACACTGTGTCATAGCTTTTTTGGAAACATCTAAACATTGGCGATTGATACTTGTACCTATCTCTCTCTAATGTAATTATAGTCACGAGCATAAATACCTTACACTTACGCAAAATTCAGAAGAGATTTTCTCATGAAATAACGATTGCTGAACGAACATTGAGAAAAGACCAATTCCGAAAGAATGGTTTCGAAAATTATGTCCGCAACACCATAACTACCAAAAAATTATGTGAAAATCGCTTTTGAATTTTTCGTAACTTGTAAGATATTTATGCTCGTGACTGTATGTACAAAATTATAGAAGGCTGAAGTACATATAATTAAAGCTAATTAACAAAGATTCATGGATCTGTTAAAAAGACAAACCTCTTTGATTAATGCAAAAAATATTCCACAACAACAAAAACCCGTAACCATATCCGACCACACATAATTAATAATCCCGCCATCTTGTTCTAATACATTCCAAAGTTTATTCAATAGGGCCGTCAACAAGTAAAAATAAAAGTTGCCATGCGAGCCATTTACAACAATACATTGCGTTTCATCACGCGAACTTTGCAACACAGAATACATAAATAAATAAACGCAGCCCTGAACGGCGGCAGGTGGAGTCACTGATTCCTCGCAGATAATTTGCCTAACTGGTTCTTAGTCTGACACTTTCCTGCACTGTGGCATCCTTTGATCGGCGAAGGAAAACTTCTTTGCAACGTCCTTTGCCTTTTACGCTTGAAAGGATCATGTCCATGCTGGTTTAAAGCCGGCAATGTATGTCGATGTTTTTGTAAGGGTGGTTTTAAAAGGGTGACGTGAAGTGGTCAGTAGCATCATTCTGCGTCCGCCTGATAACACGGCTCCTCATTGCGACATTTAATTATTATGATTATGTATATGATTCAAAGAACAGAGGAGGCAGGTTTTCTTAAAAGCCTTTGTCCTGTAACATCGTTGGAAGCTATTATGTTTATTTTATCGCGAATTCTTTCCTTGTTGTTTAATAGTGCGTGGATAGTGCGCAATCTGGGGATCTGCAGATTAAGAGATTTGAGAGATTGTGTTGGTACTGTTTGCTGAAAAATCATCTTCTTATTTTCGACATTTAATTTATTTGTGTTCTAATTTGATGCTTGAGTAATCATTTTGTTAAAGCAGTTTTTTACAATAAAGGATTTTTTTCAGATTTCATGGCACAGCATAACTTTAGAGAGATAAAAACCTACGATTTCTTATGATTAGGAAACCGTATGAACAGATCGAAAACGATTACTGTTGAATGAGGGAAATACAAAGATCAGTCGAAGATCGTTGGTAATTTATAGGTATTACCCCTTTTAAATCTAAAACAATACCACTACCTCCTAAAACATCTCAATCGATATCTAAACGGTAAGCAAACATCACGACTGCACATTAGCGCACGGGGCACAACGGGGCGCAAGGCACAACGGGGCACAAAAACAATCGGCTATAGTTAACCGAGGGCGAGGGCACAATATTAAAGGACAATGGCCAATTAACGCTGTACGCAATTAAATCAGACTGGACCTCAACAAAGAGTCGTTGATGGGATGTTTATGGAGATGATAATATCCATTTTTTTTGTTTTTTGTTGAGAATGTTTTAAATACTCTTTGTTAGTGCAACTTTGATTAATATTGTTTAAGATGAAGTAATAAATATTATGTTTTAGTTTCGTAGATAAGTATCTAGCTGTCTTGTTTCAGAGCAAAGGCATTTTCTCGCACTGAGTCACTGCTTGTTGGCGATTTTACATTTAGCATGTCGGTCAAACTCAAGCTTAGTTTGAGTTTATTTCAATTACCTTAAGCAATCACAAGGACTTTTGAATTGTCAAGATGTCGGTCAGTTTCATAAATTAGATACTTCACACGTTGAAAGTCAAATTATTACTGCTGAAAACCAAACACTATCAAAATATTGTTGTTTTAGGGTATCTATTTTATCCATCACAACGCTGCAGTTTACTTTTGGTGGTCGGCGATCACCCTCAGCATAAAAGGATAAGTATTAAGTCTTTCGTGAAGCTTTGACCTTCCTTGGTTTTGATCTGAATACTTTGACATTGAGACCCAGAAAATACACTATGTTGTATTTACAGCTCTATATAATTCCCGTCAATAGGTCGATAGTATCCGCCGCCCACACGTCCGCTGAGCGTATTGTTCAGTTCAATCGAGCAAGTTATTATTGCAGATAATACTTTATTTATAACGAACAGGCTTGAGAACAATGCATCGGACGCGTCATGTTGTATATCTACAACAGTGCTCGACTGTGTAGTGACGACTACTCGTATGTACAGGCATCGACAGTTACTTGCAATTGTGACAGGTTATAAATACAGTCGCCAACAGTAACCTTTGGATGTCTGCAAGTATACTTGCATAAGTTATTTTGCAGCAAAAACAATCATTGACAGCTAAGAGTGACAAGTAATAAATATGGTTACTGTTTTGATATTTGAAATAGGTACACTGTTTGTAACTTGCAGCAAGACTTTTTCACCTTGCAGAACAAACAGACAAGCTACTTGCATGTGATAATTATAATAAAGTAAAATGTGATATATTAATGTGCTGATGTTATATTTAAGTAGGTACTCTGTAATAGTATAAAATTAAACAAAAGTCTGTTTCTTTGCAAAAGTGATTAACGCTAGTGTTATTCAGCTTGCTGCTAGAAGCAAACGCAAGTGTTTTTAAGCTGCTTGTTGTTCGTGTGCAAGTCAGTTGCGAAAATAAACTTGCACTATTCAACTAGATAGTGAACACGTATCATTTTAGTAGCAGAACAATACGATGTTTTCTTTTATGTATTAGCGCAATAGCAGCACCCTAATTACGTAACACACTATCTATCACAATCTGAATCATTTTGAAGCCTATTGCTAATCCATTGCTTCTTATGTTCGAAAAATTTGTCTGCTCAACAACGTAAATAACGCAATGAATGTTGTTGAACTGTCAAAATTAAACCCATTCCTACTGTTAGTGTGTTACGTAATTACCCCGCAGGTTTATTTTTGAACTTATTAGTAAAGCCGCGGTGCGGTAAAACTGTTTTATTGTTTAAGCAGAATTTCAAGATGGTTTCAGTTATTACAAAGACGAGTAAAGAATGTCTTCCGAAAAGTATATATTTTGTAAGTAGTTCTCTTTATTTTTCACCGAAGCTGTTCTTGCTGTTGTTCTAAAAAGAATTTCATAAAAACCTTCTTTAAATAAAATGGAAATATGTTTTTCTCTTGGTATAGTTTTTTTTATACTTGACCTTTTGAACTTGACTGTTAAAGCTGATTACTGTTTTCTTTCAACTCATTCTGTCTTTCTTTTTGCATATAAACTCGACTTAGCTATTAGCTACTGAAGCCCCATTGGCATTATAATCATTGTTTTCCGTATTTTTTAGTTTTAAGGTGTATTTTTGTTGCTGCAATGCCAATAAACGCATTTTCCTTCCTTTTTCTTTCTTTACCAAACATCTCATTTCAGAAGTTCAGACTTATAAAACAAGACCGAAGGGTTGACCTTAAAATGGCATTTGTATTCCTTCAATGATTGTTGTTTGTTGAGATTAAATAAAGATACAATATTCAATGTCACTATACACTATGAGAAACAATTTTTTTGACAGATAAAAACAATATGGCTTCTCCTTAAAGCTTTTCTGTTGCCTGAAAATCGTTTAAAAAAAACCGGCTTCCAAAAAAAAAAGAAACCGAACATTTACGAGTCGGGCTCAACACCGAGGGTTCCGTACAAATTTGTAGGTACATATTGTAAATAGTTCAGGAATTGAGTCTCTCAGTTTTACTGAGCTTTTCCCGAAATTCAGTTTCCAAAACCTATAATTACTTCTAAGTACTTAAGTAAGTGTAGTTAAGTAAGTACTTAGTTGTTTTATAAGTGAAATTGTGGTTATACTAACAGTTCATACCTAAATTATATATAATATTATTTATTGATATGTATCTACTTCTATATTATTATTATAAAGAGGGAAGATTTGAGTTTTGTTTGTAAGGATTTAACTCTAAAAAGTAGGTAGGTACTCAACCGATTTTAAATATTTACGCTGCTAGTGTATAATAAATACCTACCTATGTACTAATTTATTGTTAGGTGCTTAACATACAAAGTAATTAAATCTGGGGCTGTATTAACGTTTGTTGTCTGCTTTCTACGTGAACTGAATGTGACCTATGTTTGTTTAATACCCTATTAAAATATAATATGTATAATACTACTAGGTACAAGACACTTAAGTAGGTTGGTACCTATTTAGGATTATTTTTAATTACAAAATAAAAAAGGACTATGTAGGTACGCATAACAGTGCAAACTGTTAGGTACTACATACACCAAAGTTATTAGGTACCTATAAAAGAGGGAAAAGGTATCTTTTTTTTCATTCTTCGTCATAAATCGAAAAAATCAGAAAAATTATTAAAATCTGTTTAAGCTTGTGTCAATGAAGCCCTTTCATACGATACCCTACATGACACGGTTAACTCACTTCAAAGTTTGGACCCCCGTTCCTTGCTTATAGATCCTGTTTTTTTTGTGATTTAATTAAAAATATACAGCTTTCAGATTTTCGTCTTCTGTACAAATTAGTAAAAGTTAAAAAAAATCTACAAAAAGATTTGGTCACGCATACAATTATGACCGCGCATACTGTTGTTTAAAGTCGATAATTGATTATATATGTTTTATTATTTAATTACAAATAATATAGTTTTCAGATTTTTTCCTGTACTTGTAGTATAAGACGATATTACTTGCCAAATTTCATAGTTCTAGGTTAACGGAAAGTACCCTATACATTTTGATTCTCTGAGAGTGTCGAAATATACGTTTTTTGCAGCATAAACGGCCGTATTTTTTTACGTTAACTTTGAAGTTTGATTTTTTCACAGCTTCAAGGGACTGTAGATCTGAGTACATAATTTCAACTCAATACTACTACGCGTTTCCGAGATAAAGGGTCTTGACAGACAGACGGACAGACGAACAACAAAGTGATCCTATTAAGGTTCCGTTTTTTCTAATAAAAACCTTTGTATATAAAAATAAAAACATTTTACAACTAAAAAACAACCGGCTTCCAAAAAAATCACTACTAAGTGAAAAATAACTATAATTTCTTAAGTCGGTGTCTTTGGTTTTGAATTTTCGTTTCTAGCTACCGATTTCCGAAATTAAAGGCTCGTACACACTGGCGCGACGCGCCGCCCGACACAAAGGCACCGCGTGTCGCGCGACAAGCGGCGCCTTTGTGTACCACTGTCGTGTTGCCCCTGTCTGTGGGAGCCTTAAAGTTGTTTTTCACTTTGTAGTGTTTTTTTTGGAAGTCGGTTGTTTTTTTGTTGTAAAAAGTTTTTATTTTTCACATTTTAGTTGTGGTACATACCCCACACAAATTCGTATACCACTTCTTGCTATGTAAATAACAGTGACAGGAAGTTATTATAACATCATCAGTATACACTAAGTGAATAAAATACGTCTGGCAGTTTGAGTAATTTATGCGGCCTACCCAAATGTCCTTTCTTTGGTATTGTTCGTCGAATCGTTGAGCTCCTTAAGTTTTGAGTTGAGCTGCACGATTACTGACAAATGCGTGCACTGACTAGACAGGTCCACTCATTCGGTGTGGTATTTTTTCCTCAAAAGACCATTTCAGACTCAAATCTACATGGTCTTCACATGATCTGACCAAGATTATGTCTGGACTTTAAAAGAGACTGTGACCTCTGAGTTTGTTTCGGCCTCTCTTCTCAGAGTAGTCAGATAGGAAACGCCGACCTCATCTAGTTTTAAAATATGATTGACGTGTAAAAGTGTTTGTATAAACCTACTTACAGAAATAAAATCATTTATCATTTATCATTGTATTACTGAAGCTAACTGAAAAACTACCCAAGCAAATTTAATAAAATGTATATGGGGCTGACCCTGAGGCTTACCCTATCCATTAAAAAAGTTTTTTTTAAATCGAACCACAATTGCCGGATATATCGCGTGACAAATATACAAAAAAATACAGACGAAATTGAGAACTTCCTTCTTTTTAAGAAGTCGGTTACAAATAAATTAAATAAACGAAAATACATCGCTACATTGTAACAGCTATAGCTGCAATATTACATGGCAAGGCTCTAATTACATACCTGTATAAATACATATGTAGCCATTAATTGTATTTGCTGTAATTAGTATACTAAGTCCATTACGCCCATAGAAAGCCTTATAACATAACATACCATAGCATAGATGTCCAATGTCCGCGTTAAACGCACCACATAATAAAAGGTATAAGGGAACTTTGTACCTTGTTGGCCGCGTATATTTAAATTCTACTTTAGAAAGTCGCTAGAAAATCCTACTTCGTTTGGGATGGTGAAAAGATATAGTTAGTTGACCAAAAAAAAACTGGACTTGTAATATGTAGAACCGAAATGTTAAGACTTGTTCTTCGCGTGACAGTTCATTTGTTAACCATATGACTTTGGGAAACCCAAGTCTCGGTTAGACCTAAATCTAGTTGAAATTAAGCCTTTACTGTATACGTTAGAAAACCAATGAAGTAGGTTATAAAGTTGTGATGCATGAAACTGTAACTATACGAAATATCACGGTGACTTCAATAACTTTTTTTTTTGGGGTTAGTACCTATGATTTGAAAGTTGTCACAGTGTAGTTCGATCAATGAAAATAATTTATACTCCCAGTAAGTACCTAATTAATCATTGCAAACGTGATGCATTCAGCAAACTCAACTTTAGCCTTTTCAGAAACATTCTTGTCTCCACCAAAGGACTTACTAATACTAGCCCAAGAAGGTAAGAACCTTCATCACCACGCTTGCTCAAAACGGGTTGGAGATTCACAAAGACCTTCCTAACTACAGCTAACTAACTAGTATTAATAAATACGCGACAATGTCTGAACAAGTTAATAGTGAGAAAGTTGACCTTTTAAGTAGTTATTTGTGTTCAGGGCCCGGATGGGTGTGCAGTAGAATTTAGATTGTATCTAAAATAAATGTTGACGCCGATACTTACTTTACTGTTTAATAGTACTGACTTAATGGAATCTGAGATGGTGTTGCTTTTAATGTAAAGGGTTTTACTTTTTTTGTGAAGGTGCAACTAGGTCATTATCACTTATTATCAGTCGTGGTGCAGTCGTGGCTCAGTGGTATCGGCCCCGGCTTCCGAGTTGTAGGTCGTGGGTTCGAACCCTGACAGGTGCTTTACTTTGTGTAAATAATTTCATCACCACTGCTCTCAAAACGGTGAAGGAAAACATCGCGAGGAAACCGGCTTGTTCTAGAACCAAAAATTCGAAGACATGTGACATCTATTAACCCGCACTGGGACCGCGTGAAAGATTACAACCCACTCCCTCTCACAGAGAGGAGAACTTTATCCCAGCTGTGGGAACATAGGCTGATAACGCATAAGCTATCAGCCATGTGGTTTCCGGATATAATATGATTGGCGAAGGTAACAAATATGTATTTACAGAATGTTAGGATTGTCTTTTTGAATGATTATTTCATGAAAATTTGAGGCCAATTCTGACTCAAAGTTGTATTGATGATTTTAATGATCATAATTCTGTAAGTACATATTAGTACCTTCGCCAATAATATTTTGATCAACATACAACCTGACACTGAGCTGTAAATTGCAAAAAAAAACCGTAAGAAAATTTAACTACGCGGGCTACCTTAGCGCATTAAAAGAAAGAGATAACAAGAAAGAAAATACATTTATTTGCGGTAAATATGACGCAAAGAAAAAACACACAAACACAAAAAATAACGAGTTGGGGGAAAATATGCGTCACATTCACGCAAAACCACAATCGCTCTGCATAAAGCACAGAACAGAACAGTCACGAACAGTTGTGTTTCAAAAACCTGTGCAGCAGCTGTGTAGCAAGTTTTTCTTTCTAGGGGCAGGGGCAAATGTTTCTTTCTGGGAGGATAGGGGGGGGGGGGGGTGAATATCTCAAGTGATGAAAGCCCCATTTAAAATAAAACCATCGGCACCTATTTTCTGTAAACTCAACGATGTGCCCCCCTTTTAGAGGATGACTACAACTTTTATAAACTTTAATAATTTACTGTACACAAAATAAAAAGACAGGGTATAAAACTATGTTTATGTTCAATTTACAGTTTTAGACTCAGTTTGGTCGAATTTATTCAGTTTTAAGCTATTCAAAGATACACTAGCGAGGTCTACAGCTCACAGAGCCTCTAGTAATATGTATATACAGGGTTATTGGTAAAACACCAGCAACCTCTTAAGGGGTCGTTGTGCTCATCATTATAAACAACTTTTACTATGGACCAAACCTGAAATCGCGAAAAAAATATCAGCTGTTCCCTACGTTTTGACGTGTTATGCGAATATAAATATAGGGAAAATCTGTTTTTTTTTTCGTTATTTCTGGTTTGGTCCATAGTAAAAGTTGTTTATAATGATGAGTACAATAACCCCTTAAGAGGTTGCTGGTGTTTTACCAATAACCCTGTATATCTTAATGATTCGATAAATTATAGCTCCAGCGATATGTCAATGTAGTATAGCATTTTGTTCTCTCACATTTAGGCCGCGTCGTATTCAAAAGCGATCGTCGCGTTCATATGTCACATTTTGTTCGGAGGACCTGAACGCGTGGTCGCGCCGACAGAGGGCGCTTTCCGGTTTTCCAAAAAAAAAGTGACATGAACGCGACGGTTGCGTATTCGCGCGACGATCGCTTTTAAATAGGACAGGGAGTTAGAATTCAATATTCACAGAACTTCATGTAAACGCATGCAAACGACACGCGCCATCGCTGCATCGCCATCGTAGGCAGTGCCGCTAGAATAAAGTTCAGTCAAGTCAAAAATCAACATGTTTATTACATGCCAATTTTTGACATGAATAATATTATTTAAGTATACTTATTATCTTTTTTTACATTAGGTATGTAAGTCTATCTACCTTTATAGCCTCCTATACCTTACAATATAGCAATAAACGTCGCCAATTATTCACAATTATCCGACTGCACCAATAAAAAAGTACATCGATACATAATTATGTTAGGTTAGAACGGAAACGAAGAGGTATCACCATCATTATCTCTTTTAAAATACCTATAGAAAGTTTATAATTAAATCATTTATTCAACAAACGTATTACTGCTAAGGGTTGTGCCATTTCTAGAAACGGTATGATCATATCGACATTGCGGCTTCCACCGGAAGCTAGATAGTATTTAATTGGCGTGAAAACTCAATAATTGGAGATAAAAATCAGCTGCGGAGCAAACCAATTATAGATGGCGGTGTAGTGGCGACCACGGTCGGTCGTCGCTCACTTGCCAGTGTTGCGCTTGTGTTGTGGTTTTTATCGATGTTTTTAATTATTTATTTCTGCCGAATGCAATGACAAAATTATGTTACTTGAGTTCTCCTGCTAGGTACAAAAGAGTGTGTTTCGAGAATAAGTACCAATGTTTTGTTAGTAGTGTCAACGGTACTTGATAAGGATTATTTTATTCATTATGTCATGACTACCAGCTTAACTTCAGTGTAAAGTGCACTGCTTTTTAACCTCATAGTCGTTACCTTACTACTGAGGATACTATTCATTTCCTTTATTGGATCTTTAACCTATAAGTCGTCTCTTTTAATCAAAAGATTGAAAGGGACAACTAATAAATACTATAATATGGTTCCTTCGCTTTTTAAAAGAATAACTTATAACATGACAAGCAAAATGCATTGACATAAAAATCCATCACTTATCGACTACCTCCCATCCCTACTTATCGCATGTGTGTATTTGGCGGCGGTACTAACAAGTCATTAGCCACTATCACCGGCGCGGGCGGCTCTATTTGTGGCCACCGCGGCTTCGGCGGCAGGTTAATTGTTCTAATTTCACCTCCGTTCCACTGGAGCTCTGGTTTTGTTGTCAGGGTGCGTTGGTTTTATCTGTAGGGATTTGTAGATACTGTTTGGATAAGGCCTATTCCAATTCTATACATACGATTTTCATAATCAAAGTCCTTATGTCCAAAAGTTTATATCTTCAAATACCTATTGCCATGATGTTTGACTAAAAAGGAAAGAATAACATTTATTTGGCGACAGTTCACGAACCAAGTCATACAAAAAAAAAAACGCTACCTGTTATAGTTTTACCCTTCTATACCTACTTAGTAGATCTCATCTTTGTATGCTCAGCATCTGTAACCCCTTAAGCAATGATGACCACCCACTGAACATAGTCGTGCTTGAATAATCACCTTATCATTTTTCGTACTCGGAAAGTAGTGTTTGTTTGATCCCAGTAGCGGGGGGAAGACGCTGCTCCTCATCTTTGAGCGGAAAAGACTCATAGTAATTGCTTGCCTCTCTATTGCGGGAATGAATTTAAAAAATAGAACTAAATTTGGTTGGGTAGTCGGCTACGAATTTTTTTATATAATTAAGAAAAATATCGATTAAAATAAAATAAATATGCTGCGGTATTGTGAGTGTATAAAAAGCCAGTGTGGATAAAATAAATACCTATTAAGCGGGATGGTCGGCGGCGGCAACGCGGTGTGTTCCATGTTTAAAATATAAAAAGGACTAATAATTTGGCGGGATACTAATACTGGAAGCTGTACCGAAATTTTTAAATATAAAATGAGTCTCATGTTATTATTATCACTAAATATTTTAGAAAAACAACAATTTTTTACTTTCCTTATATTCGAAATGAAAACTAGAGCGTTTAACACGGGTGAAACTCATCAATTCCTACTCGGACAATCTACTATCTGTTATAAAACTAAACAAAGTTCACAGAACTTTAGGCCAACATTCCTCACATAAATGCAGTCCAAAATAACCTTACCATTTTATCGAACGATCACTGAAAAAAATATCCGAAAAAATTAAAAACAAAAAACAACGCTCCATATATGTAATCAACGGAACAATTTCGGAAACACCGGTGTTTTGTTACAAAAGTCGGTATTTTATCGTAACGTTGTCTGCAAGTGACAGTCTTCGTTCAAACCGCAAAATATTCGCCGTCGTGTATCGATATGATCGCGCAAATGCACCGAATATCGAGCTTACATCTCAAAACGGTACTGTTGGTTCTCGATGGGAAAATATAAGGTTGCTCTGATTTATTGAAAACGAAATGGTCGAAAATAATAAAAGTGACTTAGGTATATGTCCTACGGGGTAATTGCGTAACACACTAACAGTAGGAATTGCTTTCAGTGTGACAGTTCAACAACATTCATTGCGTTATTTACGTTTGTCGAGCAGACAAATTTTTCGAACATATGAAGCAATGTAGTAGCAATAGGCTTTAAAATGATTCCGATTGCGATATATAGTGTGTTACGCAATTACGGTGCTGGTCCCTGATTAATGAATTGCGAAGTGCATGGTTCAAATTCCTTGGAAGCCATATGACCTTGTATTTCACTAACAAGATTACCTACTTTGATTAACCAGGTAAAATCACCTTCAATTTTAAAAGGTATTACTAGGGTTTACCTGAGACCTAATATTTACCTTATTGGTGCTATGGATCTGACATCGATGGTCCAATAAAATACCTATTTATGTAGACCTCTCTACTTTTTGAATTAGGGCTATGCTCAGCGGTGGCCAGTGATGGTTTGAATAGAGGTTATGCAAATAGATTATTATGAAAGGCTGCCTAGGTAGCAGAAATAAATATTTACTGTCAAAATATAATTTATCGTTGGTAAAAGTTTACAAAGTTAATGTATTGACCTTTTAAACAATTTATTTGGATTAGTTATTAAAAAGTAACATGAAATATTACACTCCACGTTGAACTTTTGTCTCTTCTCAGCTTTAATTTATGATTCCAATTTTAAACCAAATTCGAATGCATAATAAACACTTAGATACAGAACAACAAATCGATTCTCATTCGATTTTTAATCGAGTTTCCGTGGTGTCGGATAAAACGTCGCCTAACATTCGAAGCTCGCGTGAACGATGCCATCGACTTGGTCTGGAATCGAATACATTATCTCGAGTGAAAGAATCCGCAGTCGCATAATTTGTACCAATATTCCTTGGAAATACTCGCCGTGTGATATGGTGGTTACCATATCACACAGCGAGTATTTCCAAGGCGAGCGATTTAGATTCTTTGGAAAAACAAAGACTTGCTTCTTGAATTTAAAATTATAATTTGAAGTAGACAGGTTTTATTACTTAAATTATCAGTGCTTTTTGCGTTCCCCATTGCGTAGACAACACAGATTAATAGGTAGATTTATTAAATAGTTTTATTAATTTGTAGCCGTATGGTTTTCAGAATTACGAGGAGAATAATGATGTAAGTAAAAAAAAACCACCACCAGAAAAATCTTTAGTTTTTAGGGAATCTGCCAAACCATCTTCGATAACAGCTATCAGCCCGGTAAACATCAGTTCGTTATGTTTAAGTTTGTCCGTTAATTACTCTTTCATTCAGTTTTTATCTTCGTGTCGAGGGTTAATGTCGGAGTAACGGTAATAACACCCTATCCGGGTGTCACCAAGAGATCTCGGTAGTTCTCGCTCAAATTCATAGATGGCGTTACGTTTAACAGTTTGTGTAATTGTATCCAGTTTCATAGCTTTAGAATTTATGGTTGCGAAAGATATAATAATTATATGAGCTGTGAATGTGAGATTATTTATAATTCAATAATCAACCTTTAAAATGCTACTGAAAAGAGAATCCATGAAAGAATCCTATAGGCTAAATGTAATTACAGAATGTAAACTGATGAATGCCATCGCGGCTTAAAGGAAAAATATAAAAGAACTATACATGATGCATAATCGGTACATAAACTCCAATTCGATTTAATATTGTATGTAGAACAGCACTATGCTTTTATGATTTCCTATTCCACACACTAAGTGCGTTTATTCATACAAAGCCTTAGTGCTTGCCGATTTCAATATCGATTCTTCGTATTCGTAAGAATCGATTCAAGTTTACGATTATGCATTCGATATTCAATCAAGGAATGGACAAAGGGTGTCTACGGGTGGCACTGTTCGGATTTGCTGACAAACTTACATTTGCGATTCCGTAATAAGTCTTTTAGTGAAATTGTATCGTGTGTCTTCATAGATAAGAACGTTAGATCTTGTTAAAGGGTTTTATCAGCTGCAGATGGTAAGTTTGTTTTAAGTTTATTGCGATGTTTCCATAAAGCGCTATGTCAAAGCATCTCCGTTAGATGGGCTATAATGCGATGCATCAAGTACTTCTATGTAGTACAATAACGTTTATATTATAATTGCAAATGCCCATTGTTAGCTAGATGGCCTTTTCCTGGTACATTATCTAGGAGGGCCGCCGATTGATTGTCGTCGCTGAGAGTTTATTGTGGCGTCGTAGGAATATATCCGTTTATGTAATAAACTCTTGTAACAAAAGCCTTATTGTTCGCTGACCTAGTGCTAACGAGCTTAGCTTTGAATCGGTGGTAGGTATTATTGGATTCCTGCGGGGTAATTTCGTAACACACTAACAGTAGGAATGGCTTTAATTTTGACAGTTCAACAACGTTAATTGCGTTATTTACGTTGTTGAGCAGACAAATTTTTCGAACATATGAAGCAATGGATTAGTAATAGGCTTCAAAATGATTCAGATTGGGATACTCAAACTTAAACTCAAAGCATTTATTTCAAATAAACCAATTACAGGCACTTTTGAATTGTCAAGGGGTCGGTCAGTCAGAAAGATGAAGCTAGTTGCCCATTCCAAAGCTTAGTAGGTACCAATGGAGAAGAACGGGCAAGAAACTCCATGGACACTCTTTTAAATCAAAATATGGTTACAAATTATTGGTTACATCATTCATGTTGAAATTATATGTGAGAACGATGCAGAACGTTAAAAGCGTCCGTAATAAAGAGACGACAACAATTCCAATATTAAATTAAAATAAGCCGTGGCAGCCAAGAGATGACCAGTCCCCACTGACGGCGCCCGTTCACGAACATGACGTATGGATCAGCACCATTTAGCTCAACCATTTTGAAGGGAACTTAATGATCCAACACACACGCCACCACCAGCGAGACATTTGAGTGAGCATGACATACTCTCAGCCGTCAGGGCACATTCAAGTCAATGAAAGACAAACCTAGAAAATGGTAGCTTTATAGTAGGTACATAGTACTCACACATGTGCTATGCAATTATACAATACTACGAGATTGAATTTATACAATGTAAAGACAGTTTTTACAATCTTCAGTAGTTCCAAATGCTAATCAATTAGTTAATGCGCCCTTGTGGAGCAGGACCAGCGTTGAGCCAAGCATTTTTATCAGCGATGTAATCCCCCAACTTATAATATGCTTGACTGCATAGTGTGCGTTTTATATAGGATTTAAATTTCGTTTCATTCAATTGAAGTATATGGGGAGGTATTTTGTTGTAACATTTTAAACAGTACCCCATGAAAGAAGAGTCTACTTTAGCCAGCCTGAAACCTGGTTGAACTAATTGGTCCCTATTTCTAGTGATATAATTGTGTCTTTCACCTCTTTTACTAAAACTATGTAGATTTTTCCTTACGTACATGATGTTTTCATAAATATATTGACAAGGTACCGTCATGATGTTAATATCTTTAAACCGTTCCCTTAGAGAGTCGCGCCTGCGGAGGCCATATATGGCTCTGATGGCTCTTTTCTGCAGAATAAAAATAGACTCAACGTCTGCAGCCCGTCCCCATAGTAAAATACCGTACGACATAATACTATGAAAGTAACTAAAATAGACTAGCCTCGCGGTACCTACATCAGTAAATTGACGGATTTTTCTTACAGCGTATGCCGCTGAACTGAGCCGTCCTGCAAGGGATGTTAAATGAGGACCCCATTGAAGCCTTGAGTCGAGCGTGATCCCCAGGAAAACAGTTTTATCGACGAATTCTAGTTTCTCTTGATTTATTCCTATCTCACAATTAGTACTTTTGACATTTGGTAAAGAAAATCTTATACATTTAGTTTTTTTCCCATTTAATACTAAATTATTTGCTGTGAACATGATAGATAGTGTGTTACGCAATTAGGGTGCTGGTTTAATCTTGGATTGCGTTCAGTCCTAAAATTCTCTGGTACACATGGCTACATATCCTGCATCCTGCTCCATATCATATTGGGTAACCACTGAAAATCAGCGCTGTGCTGTGGGTCCCCCATAGCACAGCATCATGCTGAGTGGAAGCCTTCTTGTCACAGTCATGACGTGCAGCTGTCGACTATTTCTGTTTTGTGCTCGTGATTATAGATCCATTTTGTTTGTTTAATTTTTTTTATTTTACATTGTTACCAGAACTAATTATCTTTTTTGTATGCACGTGTTTCTGTGACAAATAAACCTATTTTTCTTTCTTTCTTTCTTTCATATCAAGCTATACATTTCCAGTTTTAGCTGACCTCGCATTGTTTATGCTTTCCGTACAATGAGAAGTCAGCTTATACTGGAATACTATACGTACGTATACTATACGTATACTTGATAAGTATTCGTGCGTAACTGTGGCTAAAGATATTCACAGGGTTTAGTGGCCAAATTACCATTATTTATAGACCTGGATTTGGAAACGGACTGTTATGTTTTATTCATTGTTGTTTTGAGCTGAAAGGGGTCACTGAAGCTTTGTTTTCATAAAGTTTTTGAAAACATATACGACTGGTTACATAGTGAGTGAGCAGAATGCGTATTTAAATAAATTAATCACACCCATGCTCACGAAAATAGAGGTGGTCCACCACTACCTATTTGAATGTTAATCACGTGAGGTTAAAGCATGAACATTTCATGGAAATGATAAATGATTTTATTTCTATAAGTAGGTTTGAACAAACAGTTTTACACGTCAATCATATTTTAAAAACTAGATGAGCTATTTCTTATCTGACTACTCTGAGAAGAAAAGCCGAAACAAACTCAGAGGTCACAGTCTCTTTTAAAGTGCAGACATAATCTTGGTCAGATCATGTGACGACCATGTAGATTTGTGTCTGAAATGGTCTTTTGATGAAAAACCACACAGATTGAGTGGACCTGTCCAGTCAGTACACGCATTTGTCAGTAATCGTGCAGCTCAACTCAGAACTTAAGGAGCTTAACGATTCGACGAACAATATCAAAGAAAAGACATATGGGTAGGCCACAAAAATTACTCAAACTGCCAGACCACGATTAAAATAAATGGTTCTACAAGAGTCGCGCCGCGATGTCGCGTCGCGCCTGTCTTTAGGAGCCTTTACAGTACATTTAATGAGCACTTCCTTATTTGAAATAACCTATTCACATTGATACCTCATTACAAGGCATAAAGTTCAAACTGTGATGTCGGACATGGCCACGGATACGACAGTATTTCTGCTTTCAATACTATCAAAGAAAAATAAACTGATCTGAACCAGGATTACTCGACTTTAAACTCGAATTGAAAAGCCTCCAAACTGTTACAGACACAATTAATATCGAATTTCAGAATCAAGATCTGTACACCGATTTTATTTCTGTAACAAATGCAGAGATATAAACTCCCCGAAAGAATTACGCCGTAAAAAAGTCAATGGGAAAAATAAAAGTCATTGTATGTAAAGTTCATTATTATATCAACACTTGGCTACCTTTAAATCTAATCTTTTATCTGTAGTACCGAACAGTGATTCCATCTCAACATATATTTATCTAAATTTATATCGGAATGTCTTTAAAACACCTTTGTATCGGTCTGAAGCATCGATGCTTTCATTCACTCCCTCCTTTATTCGATTAATCTTCGGACTTCTCGAACAAAACCAGCAATAGTCAGTGCAATACTAAGTACGTAAGATTAACTCCAAATAATACTCTTCATTTAAATGATAATTACAGAGAAAGCAGAACACAATTTGAAAAATATTGTCATTAACACTTGAAGAATGTTAAACATATTCAAGACCTCAAAGAATTTTTGAAACGGTACTTGTATATCAACTGATTAGATTAAGTTTGGTGTAAGATTAATCCTACACCAAACCAAACAATTAATTGTATACGCAATTTCGAAATATGTATGAGAATTTGGTTAAATTGGAAACGATTCCGATGCAAATTCGATGGTCGTATAAGGTAGTGGTAACAGATCGTTGAGTTAAAAGAAATTTGAGATAGTCAAATGAAGGACTCCGGGGGGTTTTGTTAATGTTCATTATTAACCTATTGTCACCTCGAGGTAACCTTACGTAACATGCATAATGTAACGAGAAATGACGCGCAAGACTTTGAGTTCTTCACTTCGTAGGCGGTACTGTAATCGCAGTGAGATAATATGCAAAGTGACAAACATGAGCCTGTAGCAGAATATCTTATCTAATACATTGTAAGATCATTGTTATCAAAATGGTGGCGGAAGTATGTACCTATTACGCCTACTTTTCTACAGTGCAATAGAACTAAGTAATTAGATAGTACTGGCTTTTGCCCGCGGCTTCGCTGGCGTTAATTTAGACTTTGACTATCTATTCGGGTTATAATTCAATCATGATTCGAAAGACACGTGGCGCCATCTATTATCATATGAAAGTTATTGTTGTTTTCCTCGGGAACAGTACTTTTTTGCGGGATGAAAGGTACCCTATGTCCGTTTCTGTACACCTGACAACGTATATGCAAAATTTCAGGATGATCGGTTCAGTGTTTTAGGCGTGAAAAGGTAACAAACAAACAAACTTACTTTCGCATTTATAATATTATATTATAATATTATATATTATATTATATTATATATTATATTATAATATTATATTAAGTTAGGATTTTTCTTCATCTACTGACGGCAAATTAATTTAAAATAACTTTAGAAATTGCAAAAAAATGGCTCTCTAGTACAGAATCAGTTTGAGTCTGTGGTTTTAAGACTTAATGTTCATGTTAATTTTGTGACAGGAGGAGTTTTAAGGCTGGCTTAAAGAAGACGTCTGATCCAACTCCTTTATGTCTTCAGCCAGGACGATAAGACAGGGTCCGAAAGATCTTCGACTTCCAATAATAGATGGTGAAACAAAAGAAGAAACCCGTATCTTTTCATAAATTTTTGTACAGGTACATTTTGCTTGTTAACTGCGTTATTAATAAGAAAGCAAAGTTCTTTCTTTTCATGTTATTCAGGAATATAGCGATATATTAGATTCAACAAGATATACACCTTTAATAGCATTTTTATAAATCTACAAATGTTTCTCTAAATATATGAGTATAATATATCTGTCGCCTTGTCTTTTTACTTAAAACCTCGAACAACGTAGTCCCAAAGAATTCTCGAATAACTTTTAACTGTTAAACATTTACGTATAATTATTACCTAATGTCATTTGTGAGTATTCTCACACGTGGGAAAATCTTACTTAGGCCCTAACACGAACGTGCGACTTAAACGTAACGTAAATTCGTACATTTCATTTTCATTTCGTTCATTTCTCTAAGCATAAAAGCCGTAGTTTTGGCCGAAGTTACGGGCGTTTGCTATTCTGTATTACCTAGGGACATAAAATTACTTTGAGGCCCGAAGTAAGAATAAATTACAACACCATTTGCAAGTTGTCCTTACTTCCGATGTGTTTTTGTCCGTCCAAAAAGGTTAATCAATCGGGATTAGGGTTCATTCTGAAGAAACGAGCTACTTTCGGACGGGCCCGTATCTTCGTTGACGGACTTACAGAGTAGGCCCACTGGATTCGAAAATACAATATCATCCTATAGCATTTTGGTTTATATTGCAATTAAATGAAAGAAAATTTAAAACTCATATAAAAAGTACGCTTTGTAAACAAGCATATTACAAATTAGAGGATTATATCCTAAATAAGAATGCTTGGAAACATGCTGCTCCTGCTCCATAGGACAATCTAGAGTGTAGACAAAATCAAACTGGTTCCTAATTTAATTGTATAATTTATAATTTTTGTGACATTGATTGTTACATTATGTACTTAACTACTTTAAATCACACACTAAATTATTACTTGTTAAAATTTTGGAAACATCATCTACTTTTCAATATTTGTAAATATGTGAGCACCATGTATCTATCAAATAATTAATTTACCTGCCTTTGCATTATATTTAATTCTTTTTACCTATTGTGGTATAGTAATTTTATTCTAGGTGCATCGTCTTCACATATGATTACATAATTAATGTGAACTTACATAATATTTTAAAATATTTTAAAAGAGTAACGGTGGAGTTTCTTGCCCATTCTTCTCCATACGAAACTACCTTTTGGAAGGGGCAACTAGAATCAATTCTATTTTTTTGTAAATTTTGACGTTCAAAAGTGCCTTTTATGTGCCTATTTGAAATAAATGATTTGACTTTGACTTTGACTTTATTCTTGCGACAAGCACAATTAATATGACCTATCTAAACTAATATTATAAAGAGAAAAGATTTGATTTCTTGTAAGTTTGTTTGTTACGCTTTTACGCTAAAACAGCTAAACGGATTTAGATCAAATTTGGCACATGGGGTAGACCATGACCTGAATTAAGACATAGGATATTGTGTCCTGATATTTCCACGGGATCGAGACTTTTGCGGCTGAAAACGCGGGGTAAAGCTATAATGAATAAAATCTTAAAACAAAGTAATTATACTTACCTAAATAAAATAAAGGAAACGAGTATTTTCGATTTTAAATCGTTCGAGTTTATGTTATACTGGTACAAGGATCTTTTGGCGCTCAAATGATGTTGACAGAGGGGCGCTGTTGATAAACATTTTTGTAATTGTTTTGTGAAATGTATTGAAAAAACAAGATGGCGATGTTAGTTCCAATTTTGACCACGCGCCAAAACATTCTTGTACAGCTATACCTACATTTACTCCGCGCGTTTGTGCTAGGCCTACTTGTCACGATATTGCAGCAGGTGCATACGATTATCATATATTAAAAAAACTATGATATCTCAAGTTGGGGGTCATAACTTTTTATTTGGCTCGTATGTGTTTAGGTGAAAGATTTTTAACGAGGTAAATAGATAATCAGATGGTACTTATTACAGGTTCTAGGAATGATTATGGACTCAAACTTTGTATGTAATAAAATGTGCATAGTTTGAGCCTGTTTGTATCAAAATATGTATATAGTGACGAGATTTTTGGGAAAATACAAGGTTGTATTGTAAAACAATGAGATGCAAAAATGTTACAGCTTTTATTGTTTGAAAAATTTATTTCCTTATTTATATTGTAAGGGGTCAAATATTTATTTGTCTCGTTGTTTTTTTTTACTGGTCGGTATAAATATTCAAAATGTTATCGATAAAAAGGAATCCAAAATGATTATTTTCTGCGCAAGCAAACCGTGGGGAGAAATTAGTTTGAAGGCTTAATAAACTTCGAAATTAGGTTTATTTTAAAGCTTAATAAACATTTATCGCTGATCCAAAATGTTTTATAATTAATAAGATCACAGAGCTGTGAGCATATACTTAATTAAATATTACTCAGTAAAAGTAAAATAAAAAAAGTTGAGATAAAATTAACATATTATTGTCTCGCGTTTATACGATTTTTATTATTTCTAAGACGTTTTATACAGAAAATGTCTAATTTGAATAACCTGTAAAGTAGATTTTATTTCAAATAATGGCATTGTAAATATCTGATAAAGATAAAAAAGTGTTATGTTCTAAAAATACTTAAAGATTTGATCTTGGATAAAAGAAGAACATAAAACTTTCAATTTGTGGAATTATGTTAGGATTTAAGAACGCATTTATTCGTTTGATAATGGCGGGAAGATAGCATAACATAAGCACTTCTCATGAGAAAATACCACATAGTTTAAAAAACCCTGTTTGTGGGACAAAAGCTGTGATTTGCTGTATCTTCAAACGAATCGTAACGTTTCGTAATAACTAAGGTATGTTAGGGTAAATTTTGCGCTGGTATAAGACCGTAAGAATCAAATTCCCGGCTAATTTGGCAACTTTTCAGTCTGTTCCGATACCACCACGCCGCGCTTCGACGGTTGAGGCAGATTAAAATGGCCCAAAATTTTCAATATTTTATGCGTACGGTATACGGGTTCTTAAAAAAATCTATGAATCGCCCGATAACATCTTCAGATCAGTAGGTAAGGTAGAAAATACGGATTAGGCAAGTGATTCCAATTAATCAATTGTATTGCAAACTTTGCATTCTTCAGACACTGGTTGATTTAGCGTGTGCACAACCGGACTGGAGAATTAGTTCCACTGAAAAAATAAATAAAGAAATGGGCAGTTACTCATGGGCAGTTATTATGGAAATTCCTAACAGCACCCTAATTGCTAACACACTATTAGTCACAATCTGAATCATTTTGACGCCTATTCCTAAGCCATTGCTTCATATGTTCGAAAAATTTGTCTGCCCAACAACTTAAATAACGCAATGAATGTTGATGAAATGTCAAAATGAAAGACATTCCTACTGTTAGTGTGTTACGCAATTACCCCGCAGGTCATAAATATCAGTAGGTAGGTACATTTTTCTAACACAAGATCTTATCTACATTTTCAACTTTAAAATAGAATAACTTTGTAAAACTTTAGATAAAATATTCTAAGTACCCACTGAAGATAGCCGTTCAATCTTCTTCAGTGATTGATGACCGAAAGACCGAATGGATGACCGAATGAAATCGATTTAGTGAGCAATGGCGGCTATTTGCATATGTATAGAAGGGAGATGAGACTCTTTATAAACTTGGATATACTTTACTTTTGTGTAAAGATTTCTTTTTAAAGTATCCTGACTGACACCTGGCTTATTTGTAGCGTATAATGACTATTTTTTTTATCGGAAATTCCTTTTGACAGGTTGACTGATCTGAAAACTTCTGGATTACGAAACAGTCACATTTTTAATATGTGTTTCTTAGTGCAATTGCGGAAAATTTTGAGGAAACGCAAGGAGTCCGAACAGGGGCGGGGTCCACGTCAAAGCCGTAATTGATATAATTCTTCCTTTTTTTGACGTTTTGACAATACCTACCAGCGGAAGGGCTGAGTCTTAAGTACTTTTATGTGTCTTTGAAAAATCAGTATCCACAAAGTAAAGTCATCCAGAACACCCCTACTTTGTCGTTCTTTCATAAAACAAAATTCCAACACCACAAGATTGGCACCCGGAGCCGTCTGTACACAAAATCAGAGCATTATAGACATAACATGAGAAATAGAGCAAAATAACAGATCTACAATTCATTGTTCAAACGATAGGTTTGAATGCACCATAATATTGAAGCGCCGGCGGCGGAGCTATGACGAACTAATGATCGCTTTCTAAGCTGTACGATTTGTATGGATATAACCTTTCAACTAAAAAAAAAGGCTGTTTTCAAAACGTACTTTATGGAATAACGTTCATTATTCACGTGAGGATTCCGGTTTTGCATAGCTACACAATAGTCTGTAACTTTCCTTTCATTTTCATCACATTTCGTTTCAGGATTTGGGGAAAACACGGTACCTACCTTAAAAGTTGCCTGGTTATAAAATATGGTACACAAACAAAACCTTACGTCTTACATTTTGTTTATTTATTACATTACCATCGAAGCATTTATATCTACTGCCAAATGGTTTAGGTCTCAGTAGACTTTATTAAACACTAGCTTCCACAGGCGGCTTCGCCCGCGTGGTATGCCGATGAAAAGTATCCTTTTTCTTCCTTAGGGTTGAATGTATTCCCATACCAAATTTCATCAAAATCGGTCACGCTGTTTCGGAAATTAGCCGGATGAAACAGACAGAAAGACACAAAAATTAAAAACTTGTTTTTTTTGTTATAAGTATGTACCGTATATACTTTTATAATTATGCATTTAGTAAAAAGCTGTTATTTTGTCATTAAAAACAGACACTTCAGTTTTATTTATTTCTATGTATGTATAGAAGATGTATAGTTATATAGATATTTGTATAGATTTATAAAACCGATCCATACAAATCTTTCGCCCACTATCGATTCACGCGTAATTCAGTCGCGTACGACGTTCGAGCGTTCAAACATGCAATCATAGACAGGTGGAGTGCGTAGACAATGGTTGGCGATGGTCGGCAATGGTCGGCGATGGTCAGCTGTATCACGCGCGTCCGGCAATCACGGCGTATTACTGAGATTACACCACTGTGGCCTGTTTGTGCTGCTTTTTATTTGTATAATATACAATATCGAAGAGTATTTAATTTTGACAGAATATTGTGTCTCGTAAGACTTAATGGTAAAGTGCGCACAAGATAAGTCTGCGCGCGTATTTGTCCTTCAGGACTATATCTCTGCCAGCACTTTTAATCACTTTCGGCGTAATGATGGCGATTATTTACTTTTGTAAACATGGAATACAGTACACTCTCTTGACACCTGTTATAAACGTCGAGATGGCAGCAAACGATTATTTCTGATTTCGGCTGCGTGCAAACTTATTTTGCGCGAACTCTAGTCGCATAAATACTCACACCACGTGCGTAGACTGTGATCAGTAATAGTCAGTGTTGTATCATGTATTATATTATTTTTTAAATGCTAGGAAGTAAAACTATAGTTTGTTTTTAAGTTCTCAAGCGATACTGAGTATCTTAAAAAGAAATCTCGTGATCCCTTGAAAAAGGTTTGACAGAAAGCATGTTGTTCACTTACCAGACTTTTTCCAAGACTTGGTAAATATTTCGTATTCATTGGGATTTTTTTAACAAATTTTTTGCTTAAGGGAGAACAGACATTATTGGGTTTCCTGCATAGTAAAATGTTGATAATAAGTTAACAGAACGCTTCAGGAGGAAGCGCCAGGGTAGCCCGCAAAATACAAATTTTCTAACGTTTTTTCATGAAATAGTCATTCAATGAAACAAGTTTTCTTTTTGTAACTATATGTTGATTTAAAATAGTGTCCATGGAATTTCTGGCCCGTTCTTCTCCATAGGTACCTACTACGCTTTAGAATGGGCAACTAACTAGCTTCATTTTTCTGACTGACCGACCCCTTGAAAATTCAAAAGTGCCTGTAATTGGTTTATTTGAAATAAATGCTTTGAGTTTGAGTTTGAAGAAAATTTGAATTTCGTGGGCTACCCTGCCGCTTCCTCCTGAAGCGTTCTGTTAATTTATTATCAACATTTTACTATGCAGGAAACCCAATAATGTCTGTTGACAATATTGATTTTCCTGCAACTTAAAAGCCTGCCAACGAACAGTTTCACAAAACCGAATCAATTACCATCAACCACTATTCCACTAAGAAATTGTATTAAAGAAAGTGTACAAGAAAACTCGTTGATTATTGCTATCCACACTTACGTACAGTGGATGTTGTCTATCTGTACTGGTACAGACAACCGTATTTCCATGGTTCTCAACGCCTTTATGTCCTAGATGTAAGGGCGGTTTTCGTAGTTCTAGTGACGCGGTTGATTGTACTAGTAACTAGCGTTTCTTAACCACACCATCGGAATGAAACGAGCCGTAGAGACACTTGTCTATTGACAATCTAATTGCAAACTGATATTTGTATAGAGTTGTTGGTTTTTGATGAGTGCAATTTTTTGTGTTCATTTAATTAAACTGTGGTAAATGATAATAATTAAATATTTAGGGCTAGGTCCAGAGAGATTTGCCATAATTTCGCAACGTATATTGGGTATATATATGTTAGGTATAATAATATTATTTTACTGTTTTCGTTGGTATGGAATCCCTTAAGGAAATTGCTGAATTTCATTTACACTTTACATACTTATTAGTGAAGAAAAGTTGATGCCATGAGGAACATCGCATAAGTTATATAAACAACACCATATTTTTCATAATTTTCTTCCCAATTATCACATGAGCTAAACAAAAACAAAAAGAATACCACGGTATCAACATCTCTATACAAATACAAAATAATTTACAATGTACACGCAAGCTGCGATTATTGTGCGACCGGTCGAGACTGACAAATACAGGATCCTGTTGTTACGCAATTTATTATTTTCCATACAATCCTTTTGGACTAGAGAAAATCACAGAGTAAAATGTTGCGTTGAGGGGTGTCGCGTTTGTTGGACTGCATTTTTTAGATTTGTTTTGTGTTTTAGCATTTGATTGCGTGAATGACATATTTGCTACTTATTTAGATATTTTTCATTATTAAAGAATTCGTATAAATTAAAAGGATATTAATTGACAAAAAGGTGAGTTTATTTTCAAATAAAAAACAATGTGGCATTATATGTATTTAAATCACTGGGTTAATTAGGATTTTCCACATTTACTCCCTTGATATGATCCTATTTAAATATACCTAGGTACTTATTTTTTGATAAAAACTAAGTACATATCTAAAGTTGTTCTCGATGCGAAAGACTCGTGGGATTTTTTTTTCCACATTCCATAGTTCAGTCCAGTTCATATCCAGTCTTAGCTTGTTGATGTAAACCTAAACAACTACCTTTAACACAAAGAGAACTTGCAAGCAACAAAAAAAAAAACACCATTCATGAATAAAATGCTTACTATTTCTCTGGGTATTACCAACTCTATGTAGTTGCATCTAAACTTGTCGCCCGCTATAACTCAGTGCAGCAGGAAGGCTGGCGCCTCCTTGCCTAGATTATCACGTTGTTTAGACAATCAGCTATTACTTGTACTGCGTGCTTGAGCTTTTGTTACAAGCTATGTTTTGAGCGTGTAATGCAATGGGTCTGTTGGTGCAATGGGTGATAAAATTCTGCTTTACGTGAGCAGAATTTTTATAAGAGTAGCTTGTGGTAAAAATACTAGCTAAACAGCAGAGTAAATAAATTGTTAGTATACGTTTAAATGCATCGCACTTTCGGGGTAGTTGCGTAACACACTAATAGTAAGAATGGCTTTCATTTTGACAGTTCATCAACATTCATTGCGTTATTTACGTTGTTGAGCGGACAAATTTTTCGAACATATGAAGCAATGGGTTAGCAATAGGGTTCAAAATGATTCAGATCGTGATAGATAGTGTGTTACGCAATTAGGATGCTGGTATTATATCTACTGAAAAGTAGTGGCCTAGATTGATTTAGATTCGATTGATTGTAGCAGATGGCGTTCTGTAAAAATGTTCCCTGCTGGTAAATGACAATTTCAACTTAAGAGCTAAATTTAAAAAAAATTGTGTCGTCAAAATCATCACGCTTCTTGGCAAATGGTTTGTTAATCGCAGTTAGTATTTTGTTGTTCGCAAAGCGTATTGCCCTATCATCTTCTTGAGATAAAACTATTACAATAATGTATGTGCACTTGTAACATAATACTCTATAGTACTGTCTCTTAGCTCATTGTGGAGATTATACTATATGCAATTAATGTAGCGGTAAATTACACGGCAATATTGTTCGATAATGCCGTCTTCATTATGCTCTATTCCCATCCAATACCAAGAGCTAATACCATTTGGTATTAGTTTATTTCCGAATTTATTTTCTATTCCCAACGAGTACCACATTTTAAAACCAATACCAAAACAAGTTTGAAGAAATCAGATACAGTCAGGTTCAGTAAAATTAAAATGCTTTGAGTGACGAACTAAGTTTCCGAAAACATAATAAATGTTCCCAAAAATCCTAACCATAGACGGTCGACGTCAGTGGCATCCCGAGGTTCGGTTGGTTAGGTTCCTTTAAACCCTTTAGACAGAAATAGGAGCCCCGCGAAGCGGGGCTCCGTCGACCATCTTATTAACCCTAACCCTATATTTAGATTACCCTAGATTTCGGTAAAACGCAATTTAAATAAAACTTTGTGTAGCTGAGTGTACAAAAAGTCACGCTTTGGTATTCGTTAGTAATAGATTTTTTATTTAAAAAAATGTGGTACTCGTTGGGAATAGAAAATAAATTCGGAAATAAACTAATACCAAATGGTATTAGCTCTTGGTATTGGATGGGAATAGATCTTCATTATTAGGTATGTACCTACACTTGTGTTATCCTGCATATCTTAATTTACAAAATAATTGTTACAACGAAAATGTTGAAGGTATATCACCTCCATGTACTTACACTGGCTAGATAGAAAACTGTCTAGATATAAAGTTGATATAGTTTACAAGACTCCATCTTTCCACATTGTTGTTAGATAAACCTTTATACCTTTATAATAAATGCTTAACAGTATTTCCTGTGATTTCACTCTGCAAACCTCTTTAACAGAAAATCTATTTATAAGGACTTCTGGAAAAGTTGTATGGTTGCATCAATTCTTGTAGCACTGATATATATCTTATTTTTCGGCGAAAAAATCTACAACACTTTTTGGGGTTCCATAAATATTCCTTTTTTGTGTATGGGATTGGTTAAGTAATTACTGTCATGGCTTACTAATGAAACCGGTGACCTTTATTCCAGGAGTGGGAACATTGTAGGCCAATTATTATGGCGAGTATGTATTTATGACTCACAACGAAGGGACTATCTGCAGAACTCATATGCAAAAAGGCAAATAAATTACTTAAAAATAGAGCTGCAGCTTAGTTAGCCAAGAAAATAAAGAAAAATATACTTCTGTTTCTGTTTGTGTCTGTCTTCTGCGCAAACAAGACGCGCATTACAAAAAAATAGACAAAATACACACACTAATAAAAAGTAGACAAAAGCCTCGTATTCAAAACGTTAAAAGTTTGACAATGAACCTTATTCAGCAAGACTTTTTATAGTCTAATATTAAGTATAATGCACAAATTAACTTTCTAATTGAACATTGTTTATTGTTTACAATAAACTGCTCCAATAACTTTAGTGCATTCGTGTAAGACTCCCAAGGGAAGTAATAACTATTATTATTTAATTAACGACGCCTCCTTTATATTTATTCCTTCCTAATGTACTAAAATTGGAGATAGACGAGTGGTCATTGGCTATAGAGGATATTTAACATCTTCCTAGATGACCACAATGAAGACTATCCTCAAGAGAGTTGGCGCGATCTTTCATCATTTAACGTAAGGACATAGATCACTAATACATCAAGCGAGTAGTGTCTGTGTCTATATTGTATGTGACATTCGCCAAAAGTTTGCAAATACCTGCGAGATGAACAGATCTTAAGTGACGACAAAAACTTCGACAGGCATTAGTGTGAGACGTGTATTTTGCTCGACAAACCCGTTGCTGTTGTATATATGTAGATGGAACTAATTAATTCTACAAAAAACATTGAATACTTTGGAATTAAGTGGTATTATCATCTCTATCGATTTACCTACTTGCACTAACAAATATGATCAACCAGGTCAAGTGGTGTCATCAACTCTATAAACAAAACGAACAATGGCATTATCATCTCTATATAACACCCAGAAGAGTTATTAAATGGTATTATCATCTCTGCCGGTTTCCTGGCGAGTTGTCGCGCGGTTAGCCGGTTGTACGGGTGAACAGTAGTCCGTTGTTATTACAGGCCACATACCTACATACACGGGTGCGTTGACTCCGTTTAATAGTATATTGCGTACTCGCTGATGTGTATGCAGGTTTACATGCGGGTGGTATAAATTCTAGGAAAGTGTTTTAATTGAAAATTGTGTATGTGATCGCCGCGATTGGTATTCTGCCCCACAGTTTCTAATAGCCTGGAGGCAGAAGAAGTTTCTGCTATGCATCTTATGTGGTGTTTGTTAGTGATCAGAATCATAGGACTAATAGTTGATATTCGACAGGTGATTTTACCAAAACTTTGTGACTCTTGTTTGATATTACTCCCCAAAAACCATTGCATGTATAATGAGAATTAAATACAGGATTATTTTGGTGTCATCTCCATTTCAGAGATATACTGCTTCTTTAGACGAAACCACATCCTCTTACCAGAGTAAAAGTGTGCCTTGAGTCCTTCATTCTCTTCGGTTTGCTCGTAACTAAAATCATCATTTTCATCCTTAATATACCTAAAATGAAACTCAACAGCCAACTAATTCAAAAATTCCCTACCAATCCATCCCCAATCCAATTCCACAATGATCTCCACACACCAATTGACTTATTACCTCAACCACCTCCATGTGAGCCCCATGCAATAAGGAAAAGATTGGCACATCTCGGCTCCCGTTGCTCCGGGCGCCCGTCTTACGTAATCACATTTATTATGTATGTATTAAGTTACGGCACAACTTCAGATTAGCACATAAGTGCCCAGTTCTGTACCAGCTTATAGTTTTTGTCCCCTCGACTTATCGGTAGTCATTTTAATGTTGACTTCCAATTATGTTGTCTAAAATGTTGGTGTTTTCTGTCTAGGTGCAGTTTTTGTTGATATCGTTTTAGTACCCGTTTAGTTGGAAAATATATATAATTTTTTATGTTATATTAGAGGTGATTTGAAGGAACACTTGTAATAATGTATTTCGGGTGTTTATTTGCCACTGGATATCTTCAGAGGCAACAAAAATCTAGAAAAATATAAGCTTGAAAGCGTAGTTTTTTTTAAAATAAAATTCAGATTCTTTGACTTTATATGCACATAGTCTGGTCGATTGATTTTCTTTAGTGTTGATTTTCTTTTACGCAACACTTGCCTACACACCTTGTCACTTTCGGCCGGCTTAATCGCAGCCTGAGAAAGGTATTTACACCATAGATAATTATTTCAAATCAATTTTCATTTTAATATTGATTTTACTAAATTCATTTTAGCATTAACTTTACTTTAGGCGTTTGCCATATATTTCTTAGTATTCAGGCGTATTGTATCAAACAAAAAATATCACCACCGCAAAAAAATCCCGTAAAACGAACTGTAAAGTAGATCAAACTTCATAATCTGTAACACAAAGAACAATTTCATATATAATGCATGTTTACATTATTACGGATACCAGGTAGCTGTCATCTGAATTAAAGCAATCAGTACTCAATGCGGGTAATTACGTAATTATACGTAATTCGAGCCTCCGTCGTATAATCACCTGCGTTCGACGTAGAAGATCATCAATGTAATAGTATTCTATTATCAGCTTGGTTTAGATGGATGCAGGATAGTTAATAAAATGAGGAGAAGTAATCTATTATGGAATTATTTTTGGAGCAATTGTTTAAGTTGTTTGGGTAACACAAATATGATAGCGTTTAACATTTTCAGTTTACTGCAGTTCTGATAAAGACTTTCCGGATATGGTATCCATGTAATTCTAAAAGATTTGGGCCACAAAATTCAACAAAGACTAAAAACAAAAAAGAGCAATAAGTATAATAAGCTGTTAATTACTGCTGAAAATTGGAAAGTATTAAGACTTAAGGTGACTTTGTAGTTAAATATGACGTACTAAGCTCACATCCCAGATAGGCAATGCAACTTAGGTCAAATTGGACCAAATTTTTTATACCTAAACTCTGATTCTTAATTTGCTAGACCAAAATGACGGCTGCGATCGAATAACTAACTTTAAGCGATACGTTTTAAGTTCAAAGATGGAAAAACTGCCAATGTGTAGAAAATGTTTGGTAAAGAATGTACGAATGTATAGAGTGGTCAACAGAAACTTGCACGAACTATATGAGAATATGACTGATATAAAAGGTCGATCACAGCTGTCATTCTGGTCTAGCGAATAAAAACTTAGAGTATAGTACAAATCTAGTATGGTTGTATAGATTTTTTTTATCGGTTTTCCATACAAAAACTATCATACATCAAAAATAACTCCAGGATAAGACTTGAAGGTACTTGGTATAAAAGTTTGGTCATATTTGCCCTTAGTATGTTTTCTTATCCACCTCTTACAATCCAAGTAAAGTTATGTCTACATCCTCATAGATGGCTATCTATGGGTGATTTTCTATTGAAAGCAATTTGCATACAAATGAATTCCAGCAGTTTAACTTTTTAACATTAACGGCTAAGTTAATTGCTGGTTATATCTTAATTTGGAAGAGATTGGAAGGTAGATAATAATGCTTTCACGCTTGTCTTTAGGTAATAGGAAAATATGGAGTTTATCAACTTCTAATTATATGGCAGGTAAGGTATTATTAAGGGGCTATAGAAAATTTCATTCTGGAAGTAGTTTCACGTGGGTCATGTTTTTAACAGATAAAAGCAATTCTTACGAATTTAGTCATGGACGCAGATTACTGACAGCCTTTGTATGGCCTATATTGACTGTTTCCTGGGTTGGTTGATATAGAAAGTACATTGAAAGGCAATTTTGTGCAATATGATCCACAAAATTAACAGATGTTTAGCCGGCCCGTCGGCTATACACCTGCAGCACCCCAAGGGGTTTGCCACAAACTTTGCCAACTGTAGAGATAGCGTTATCATGTTTGACAGACATCCAAAATACGGCAATGCAGTTTAGCAGCAGAAATAGTGCCTGTTTAACCGTTCACAAGGAGCTCTACTTCTTCATTATTTTCAACCAGTATTAAAAGCACTATTCCATACTGCTATCGAAACCGCTAGAAATATCGTGGAAAGAGACTTAAAAAAAGAAACTGACTACGAGTAGTCAGTTTTTTTTTTGAAGTCTCAAAAAATATATATATATATATAATATATATAATATAAAGGCTTCGCATAACAACAGTCATTGTCAAGTTACTATTCAACTTCTTCATAAACCCAGAAACAATGAACCCAGAAATCTATCCCTTTCACAACAAACCATGCACAGAGTAACCGTATTAGCTAAGTGATAACCGGTATCATAAATAAGACGCATGTTAATAGCCTGTAAATATATTGAGGCGTTAAAACAGCCGGGAGCTCGAAGCTAACTAATAGTGAACGTGATTTACGTGTAGTGCGTTAGAAACTTTATATGAATGAAGAGCAATCTGCAAGTGTCGAGGAAAGACGGAGTGTTGATGCAAAAGGACCAGCACTTCTCTTTATTGGTACAAAAGTAGGGTCTTTTGGTACTGAAGTTTTAGAATTTGGAGAAACAGATGGCTGTGATAGAAGTAAAGAAGGCAACGGGACGAAACATTGATGAAAAAACATGTTTCGTAACTTTATATGAATATGGTAAGCTACAAATGCCGGTGAAGATAGAGTGGCTGGAAAAGGACATAAGAGAGAGAAGTTTATGTGCAATGGCGGAAAAGCCATATGCTTATACAAGGCGTAGATTGATTGACAATAAAACACATCATTCACATCGTCATTCGAGTTGAGACCCCATGGGTCTCAACTCGAATAACAAAGGTAACAAATGAGGTTTAAATGCTACCGTAAGAACGCTACGAAAAATATAATAAAAGCATTCCATCTTTAGGTCGCCTCGGATGTTTTAACCAAAAAAACGACTTACTGTTTCAATTTGTTGCTGGTTTCTCGTTGAGCAAATATCTGGCTGCAAGCAAGCAACAATCTGGCTGGCTCATTTTGCATCAAAGACAACCTCACTCAAATTATTTTGTTTCTCCTGTACATTGTTATCAAAAGGAAGTGATGTAAGATTCGATATATTTAATTTATTCATCGTTATATCGCGATATGGTTCCACTTGCGGTCCGAATTGCTCTATACCTCAAGGCGATTGTTTTAGATTATCTCTGTGTAAATACCTGTTGCGATTGTCTAACGGTAGACCTTTCTTTTTCGCAAATATATTATCTTTACGGTCTTAGTAAAGAACAGGTTTTGTTAAACTAAGCTTAGCTGCTTTGGGCGAATTTTTAATTTTGAAGGTTATGGAATAATTTTGTGTCCCAGTCTTCAAACATGTAGCGTATTTGGCCAAAATAATATACTATGCCCGATGTTTAGAAATATTATTATTTTGACTTACATTAACTACCTACTCTGTATGTTTACAAGGGATGGAAAGAAAGAAAGATTGATGGAGATGTGAAAGGGAGAGTAAATGCGGGAAATGATGTGAATGGTGCTACACAAGCAATTTTGACCAACCAATTGATGTCCAAAAAGGCACGAGTCGCAGTTCATAATGGTGTGCTGGTGCCAACGCTTATGTATGAAAGTGAGTGTTAGGTGTGGCAAAAGAAGCATGAAAGTACAATAAATGCTGTGGAAATTCGTTCCTTGCGAAGCATGTGTGGTGTGACTATAAACGATAGGCTGAGGAATGATGTGATAAGGCAACGGTGCGGTTTAAAAGAAGATGTAGTGACAAACATTGAAAAGAGTATGCTTAGGTGGTTTGGTCATGTTGAGAGGATGAATGAAAGGCGACTAACAAAAGGTATTTACAAGGCAGATGTGAGTGGAAACGCCGGGAGGGGTCGCCCTAGGAAGACATATAGTGATCTTATTGGTGATGTTCTTCAGAAAGGTCAGGTGCGTAGTACTCTCAACCGGCGTGCGTGTATGACCAGACGTATGAACGTAAACGAGACAAAAGGAGTATATAAAGATCGTAGCAGGTGGTGTTCTGTAATTTCTCTCTACCCTCGGGAAGAAGACGTGAGTTTATGTATGTATGTATGTACCTACTTTGTGTTGCTGGAAATATAGTATAAAACAACGTCATCATCATCATAATTATTTCAGCGAAAGAAGTCCACTTCAGAACATAGGCGTCCCCAAACGTCAGTCACCACATCGACCGCTCCTAAGCTTTTCATATCCAGCGGATTCCCGCGAACCTCACCAGGTCATTGGTCCACTTAGTTCGGGGAAAGAAAACGGATTTCTTTTTAATAATGATCAGTCTGTAGGTGATGGTGATAATGACGAAACTTGCTCATGGCCTGTACCAGCCATACTTTATCCTTAAAGAGTTTGAAGATACCATGGCTAAGATCTATAATTTAGTGCTGGTCACATGTTCAGTTAAGCACTTACATCCTGCTGATTTCTTATCATAAATGTGTTACAAAAAAGTAACAATGTACGCCGTATGCATACTAGGTCTATTCGATGAATCGGAAATTAACACTTTTATTATACAAAGGAAACTCGTTCTAAGATCAAAAATAGATGGCCATTATGATTTTATAATTGGTAAGGTAACCTGAAGCCAAGCGTTGATAGCTTTAGCAATTAACGTAAATATAAGTTTTAATATAACGCTATTAAAGTACTGAGGAACATTTCTCTGCACTGTCGTGGAGCTGGTTTATTACAAATTAAAGCAACTTAGGTTAGCTGTTCAAATAATTGTGTGGCTAAGGCTTTCTTTTTATTTGGATCTTGACTTTTTCTATAAAGAATCTTAGATTATTGAATTCTTACAAACACAATATTTTACTTACCAAGCTGCTGATTGAATAACCTCAAGGATATGATATTTGGAGTGATTGAGCTCTTGAGGGTTTGAGTATCAAATCCTCAAGAGTTTGCTTAGATCTGATATCTAGTTACTTTCGTTATTTATTTGTTAATCGCCCATTATTACAAGCATTTTATTAACTTGCTTCATTCGTATGTGTTTCCAATTACTTTGCTCGTAATCCATTTTTTTCTTTAACTTAAAAACGCACATGAGAAGTAACCCTTACGTATCTAACTAACTTTACTCCATAACTCCCACCCTGTTTACAAAGTCTGTCACTATCAAAGTCGCTTAAGGCTTATAAAGATAACATTAAACCGAACTACTGCAAAACACGAACACGGGCATTAGAGAAACAACATAATAATCACAAGTGGAACCCAATAAATATATATATACTTATATATATTTTATCAGTTTCTTACAATAGCCGGGAGAAATGTCGCAATGTTCAGCTTCACGCTGGTTGGAGTCGTAACGAAATCTAATAAGCGCTCTGCTATGCAAATCACGCAACATTCGAGCTAAACGCTGCTAGGAGTCGTAACGAAATCTAATAAACGCTCTGCTATGCAAATCAATCTGTTGCGCGAACGCAAGCCTTTGTCAGTTTAGAGACAATGCAGGGAGCTGTACGGCTGGCGGTTTTAATAAATGAAGGGATTGTAGCGGATGTTTCGAAATGTATAAAGTGGGATTATGAAACTTAAGTAAGGGTATGAGATTATTGATTGCATTGTTTAGCAAGTGGTCTTGGGCTAAGAAAATAAAACGCGTGCGGCCGGGGGGCCCCTGACAAGAACGAAGTTCCATGCGATTGTCGCACGCACACACACCCATACGAGTGTGTGTGCGTGCGAAAAAAAAAAGAGTCCGAGACAGAGAGAGAGAGAGAGAGAGAGAGAAAGAGAGAGATAGAGAGAGTGTGAATTTAATACGCGTTTTTAATACAGGGCCATCTGTAAGTATAAGTTTTTAGAAGCTTTGATAAAGTTGTCGACATCTTGGATTTTCATTTTGACCTCGCTATTGGCTTCAGCACCCTAGAAACCCAAGAGAGAGAAAGTCGCATGGAGGGGGCATAACGCTTTATCGTTACGTGATGATTTCTAACAGTTTACTCCTATCGCAAGCCGCGTTAAAGAACTTCGTCCAAAAAAAATTAAGTGGAGTTAATATGTAAACGGCAAGTTACACGTACATACTTGAATATGGATATGATTAATATTGCGAACCGTTTCCTTTTGTTGGCTAGTTTTGAGTCTTCTACAAAACGAGGCCTGTGAAACTGTGAACTGTGTATGTTTGTGTGTGTGTGTGTGTGAGTGTGGAACTGTGAAATGATCACAGTCATGTTTCTTACTCGTTTTTACAGTCTAGGTTTTAAACTATGCAAGTAATACGTAAATTTTACTTATTATTTGCATAGTTTAACACCATGGGTATGTTGTATTGCGTCACCAGTTGCTTTAATTATAATTTTGATACTTCTAGGGCCCTAAATATCGGTTATCATTAACCTGTTTCGAATGGTGGGAAAAATTTAAACTGTTACGAAATAAGTGTAGAACCAAGCCTTCTGGATACATCAATCAAAATAGGAATGGAAACTTCAATTGTAGTACTAATAGAACTGTTAGAGGCACAGCCATAAATAACAAATTGTTGATGAGTCGATTGCGACCAAATAGATGATTTGAAGCAGACCAATAAAAATACGCAATTAAATCTCAACGTATCGGTTCTTTAAAATCGGAAGAGACCGACATAAAATATCACACTCATCAAGATACGATGCATAAAGAAACAAATTCTTCATAAGACCTCGTATATCTTGCGTCATTAAAGAAAATCAGAAGTCAAGCCCTGGTTGTAAAGTATGTCAGAATGGACCAGATGGAGAGATAGTGAATGATTCTGAGCAAGTAATGCTACCAGGCAATAACTCAGTCGCTATTCTCCTTGCGGCTAAGAAACCATTTCGTGTTGATTCTATTGTAGAAATAAATTCTCGCGTAACTCACTGTACAGGCGCTGCAGTAGCAGCGAAAAAACAAAAGACAAAGATGAACAATCGATGGATGAATTTTGAGCTTTATGAGAAGAAATTACTAAGGACGATAGAAATAGAACATTAACTGTGCAAAATGATAAACATCAAAATGAAGGGTCTGATTCAAACGAGTCTAAACTTAAGTCTGATCAAGATAAGGTTGAATTTGGAGCAGTTGAAAAAGTAATAAGAAGACAAGTAGATGAAACTGGTTGTAGTGTTAGTTGCTCGGGGCATCGTTTAGTATGAGAGTAGGGTCTGCAAATTTATGTGGCATTAGTTTTACACTCAAAACGTTGTGCTTTGTTGTGACTTTCACATAAATATATTAACTAAATAAATTATGATCAGGAGTGGTTGATTACAGAATGAGTTGGCATTACGCATCTAAATATTTCATTACTATGTTATCGCTGAATGTATACAGCGGTTATAAAATGTTCCTGTTTCGGATTTACTTGTCGATTATTTAATAAATATTGTCAGAAATTAAATACACATATAGGCTACTGACATTTACTACTACTGACATTTGAATATTTGTACACCATAATGTTGTGGTAGATTGTATGGAACCTAAAAAAAAATGTGAACACATGTTAAAACTACGTTCTTACAAATAAATAAATTCTAATTCTAATTCTAACTAATATTACGATTTCAGTCCTAGTTCTGTTTTATTATGACACATGAATTTACCTGTAAATAGATTATAATGAAGTTAAACTACATTGTCTCTCGCTATATTCAGATATTTGTTGGGTGCTGGCTAACATTATTATGTAGGTTATATTATACATATAGATAATTATCATGTATGAAATATTATATTCCAAGCCGCGGACTAGCGTATCGATAATAATTTATTCATTCGTTGTTTATTGATATGGATTTTGTTCTACTTTTTGTTTGTTAAGGTGAAAGAGGAATGGAGCGTGTGTTTTAGCAGTTGCCTTGACAAGGTGCATACTTAACGTGGACACGGTATGATTTACATGACCGCAACTTCGACAAACTCTCAACAATACTTCCGTACTAATATTATAAATACGGTCTGCATTCACGTCTAAACCAATGAGCCGATCGTAATGAAGTTTGACAAATACGTAGCCTGGAGAAGAACATAAAACATCCTGGATATTTGTATAAAAAAAACGAGAAATTTATACATAATATCCGCAGACAACTTGCGGGCAACAGCTAGTTGCAAATAAGTGATGAAAAAACCTTAAAATCGAGTCAGAAACAATTGATGATATTTTGTTTGATAGAATGATCGCCTTCTATTGTTATGATTTGGGATTCATAACTTACCTTCTAGTGCTACGAGTATTCACAGCTTTGGGATGATTGTGGATGAATTATTGGGTAATATTTTAAATTCCAAACGTCTTCTTTACCAACCTTAAAAACAGAAGCACATAGATAAAAATTAGATATAATTAAAATATATTATTATCTTATTTAAAAAAAATATAAATTGTCATATAACGATTGGTTGTGGTACTAAATAAAAATAAAAAATTGCTTCGGTTTTAGTTAAAATATCGGTAGTGTTTCTATGAAAGCCGGTGGTTCCTTATAAGGCCAATAAAAAATTTGACGGTTGGCCTTACTAGGGTACATGGGCCTTACTAGGAACATTTACAAATCATGAAAATATGAACACTTAGTTTCTAGTTATAAATACGTACCGGGAAAGTTGAAACAATGTTTTATGTTTATAATATTATTATTATTTCTAACTCAGACTAAATAGAGATTTCTGTCAAAATTATTATATTAAAGATATCTTTAAATTTATTTTATGGACATGTTATGTCTGTAAATGTCGTTATAAGAATAACTCGATTGAACAGATCATTACATTTTAAACGTATAATTTCAGATTTCAAGAATGTCAGGTCCAAAACCTAGAAAAAGAGGTAGTACATGGGATGAAGATAGTTTAAGACGTGCCATGGAAGTAGTACAAAAAAATCAACTTAGTACAAATGCTGCTGCATTGATGATAATTGTTAGTTTGGCCTTCATAGGAACATTTTGGCCTTACAAAGAACGGACCCATAAGAAGGCCGTTATTGGTAAAAAAAAAATATGATTTCGTTCTAAAACGCAACTTATTTGTTATCGATATAATACTCTTTATTATATTTTTTAAATTATTTCCATTAATATATTCTTAGTTATACGATGGTGTTCAAGGAATGTTCGTTGAATTTTTTTAAGAAGATCATAATATGTTAAGCGTTTAATTTTTCGTTTAAATGGAAGAGCTTTTTATGTAGTTTTAATAAAAGCGGATATTTTGATTATTACAACTCTAGTTTTAAGATGAACAACTGATTTATAATATTGGCCTTGTATGGAGCCCTGTTCCTTGCAAGGCCGTTTGGAAGAGCTTATTAAAAGTTAAGTTTAATAAATAGTGATTAAATCTGGAATAAAATAAGTAATTTATATGTTACATAATAAAACAAAGTGTTAATTAATAATTTCTTTCTTTCATTTATCCCGTAAATGAACTAATAAAAAGTGTTAAATCGTTACAGTGGCCTTCCATGGTCAACCCACTTTACCTATAAATCTATAAACATTAAAGTCAATTTTCGTGTCTGTTTGTGTGACGGCTTAGTTTTCTAAACTACACAATGGATTGTTTTCACCATCATATAGAGAACTTATTCCGGCTGGTTTATATATAAAATACCTTCATTCATAATTTATACATAGGACAGAAATCTCAACGTTTTTAGATGTCGCCACATCAATACGTAGCACCTGTGCGAAGCAGGGCCGGAACTCGAACGCCAGTATAACATATTTTAAAAATTATGTTAAGTTTGTACCATAGAAGGACATAAGCCACAAGCTATGACTGTTGTGGACCACAACAGAGATAACTCGATAACGACCCAAAATGTCCTTCAATCTGCTGATAATGTCAAAATAACTGTTTGTTGAGAGTAAAGTAATGTAAAAAATAAAGTATTTTGGTCGAAAATTGCGAACAGTTTAAACACTTAAAAACATCATCTGGTATTATTCGTAATTATTTGGCGAGCCCGTTCCGTTGCGGCATGCGGCACCTGTATTTTAAATCATGCGAGTATGAGCGAGTCCATTACATTGAAAATAGGTAATTTATAAGTTATTACTGCAAGTTCTCGAATTTTAGTTTCATTTGTGACTTTCTTTGTTGAACTCATTGAAATAACTAAACGTAACACAACATTAGTGCCAATGGCTGCTAGAAAAGTAGAATCGCTGAATAGAGACCACGAATCAGTGAATGCAGAAACGAATGTTACTGAAGACAACTTCCGACTCTTGATTCGTGACGTCACTAAATCAAATGGACCTATGAATGTGACCTATGAAGCTTTAAAAAGCTGAGCTCAATTGCTCTAGAATCTACTTTTCTTTTTTCTTCTTTCAAGAATGTTCTGCAACCTTCCTATTTGATACTCTACTATGGAGTAACTAATGTTTAGAAGTAGACGTCCATTCATTTGCATGTCTGTTCATCAATACTATCCACTAACGTACCTACATTATAAACTTCACCTCGATCGCATCTCGCTTCAAAACCGGCAGTAATTCTTTCCAACAATTTGGGCCCGATCGCCCGAGGTCCAGATACGAAATAACAATTATTTAGCAAATTTATTCAGATGATCGCCCTTTGTTTCAACATAATGAGTGGTTGTGCGGCCGAATTTAAAATACCATTACTTTGGTAATGTCCACGGTGAAAAATATACGCAATAACTGTTCAGTTTTTGCGATAAAATCGTGTCCACGATCAAGGTAAGTTGTGTGAATGAGTTCATGTTGTTTTTTTGTTTAGATTCAGAATATGGGAATTATACGAATCGAGTGATGAGGTGACTTTACTGAAACTGAGGGCCTAGCACAAACGCGCGGGCTAAATGTAAGGCCCGTTGAACACACACGTTTTTTTGCCGTGAAAACGAAGGTTGATTCGCTAGGCATGCTCGTCAGTGTTGTATGGATAACTATGGAAGCTTATTGACAGACACGGCACCTTCGCTGTATACATCGTTGTCGTCATATTCAAGCTTACATGATTATTCTTCGGTGCGGTTAGCGCCCCGTACCGTAAACAAACCGTACCGTGTACAACGGGCCTATTTTTATTATTGATTTAACAATTGAAAATACGCATTTCAAAACAATATTAACTTAGTTTTAAGAATAGATATCTATGCAAAAAAAATTACCAAAATGCTACAAGATAATTGTATTTTCGATTAAAATATAGTTCGATTTTACGTTCCGTTTACGTCACGTGATGTGTGATAATCTCTGAAACTCGAAACACATTACAGTTTTGCCGTTGAATTAAACGCACTACCTCTTCATAAGTCTAATCAGCCTATAGCGTTCCCACTGCTGGGACACAGGGCTCCTCTCGGTGAGAGGAAGTGGGTACAGCCCACTTCCTCTCATCCACCACGCTGGCCCAGTGCGAGTTGGTAGATGTCACATGTCTTCGAATTTTTGATCCTAGGACATGCCGGTTTCCTCACCATGTTTTCCTTTACCATTTTGAGTTCTTCATCTCTTCATTTTGAGACTTTTTCACAATTTTTTATCCAAATTGCTTTATTACGAATAAAAAGATGTTTAAAAATTTATCATATTTTAGTATGTCCAGAACCCGTTACAATTTTCTACTAACAAGATAACAAATATCACTGCTTATCTATCACAAATCCAAATTCAAATTAGACCATTTACATGGAGAAATAAAAACCTCGACTGTAAAGTAACGGGTTCATAATTATAATTAATTAATTTAAGCCTTTATAAGTGCCTACTAAATAATAATAATATGTAATGTGTAATAATTATGTTCGTTATAAATGTACAGGTATTACCTATTACGCTATTTTAGATATAAATTGCAAATATAAAACAGTATCGTAAAGTTATGTAGAATGATACAGCTAAGTTTTAAAATAAGTATTTTTTGATAAGTCCAAAGTGTTGGATGGAAGTTGGAACCGGCGGGCGGCGCATAAGTCGTTACCCGGAATGTTACCACTTTATAAATATTATTATGTTTATATAAACATTTAGAACTAGGTATAGTGTATTTATTTTATTTCTTATATTTTTGTTATTTTTACTTTTCGTATGCTACACTGACGTCATCACGTCAACGTCGGCTGTCGCTGAAAACCAGCGCTGGGGCTCGTCTCGCATAGGGTCGTAGCATTATGCTGAGCGATTGCCGTTTTGCGTGGATGTGACGCATATTTTCCCCCAACCTGTTCTTGTGTTTTTCTCTGCATCATGTTTACCGCAAATGAACGTATTTTCTTTCTATCTTTTCTTTCAACTACAACATGTTGATGGAGATGCGTTAAATTTAGAGTTAAAGTTGAAATGTCCCTTGCGCAATGACACCAGCGGGGTAATTGTGTAACACACTAACAGTGGGATGACTTTCATTTTGACAGTTCAACAACATTAATTGCTTTATTTACGTTGTTAACACTTTTTCGAACATATGAAGCAATGGATTAGCAATAGGCTTCAAAATGATTGAGATTATGATTGATAGTTTGTTACGCAATTAGGGTGCTGGATCCTTCATACCAAATGAGGGATGATGGAACTGGACTACTTCACTGGATAAAACCCTTTCACAAAAGCTTCACTTCAAAATATTTTAGGACTATAGGAAGGTATCCGATGGAAGAAAATGGATGCGAATTTCGACATAACAGAATAAATAAACAATCGTATGAGAATTTAGAATGGTACAAGATTATATTATCAATCACGAGTATTCAGAAACTAATTGGACAATGTGTTCATGTCGTGTGTTTTAACATTTGTTAATTGCCATGAAACACAACCAAAATGCAAACCAAATATTTATCGATTTTAATTATGTTTTGTAGACATTTCATCCATAGGATCAAGAGATCCGTAGGAGAACTAAGGTAACAGATGGCCTACTCCTCTAATTCCGTCAATAAAGTTACGGGCTCGTCCGAACGTAGTTCGATAATTAGAAGTGAACCCTACTTCCGATTAATTAACTTTTTGGACGGGCAAAAGCACATCAGGAGTAAGGACAATACTGTCAAATCGTGTTGTCATTCATTTTTAGTTCAGGCCCCGTACTAATCGTATGTTCGTAATTGATACGGAGTAGGAACGACCCGTAACTTCGGTCGCAACTACTGACTTGGTGCTTAGGGAGTAGGCCCCAGACATAGCCCAAAAAAATCTTAAACTTAAGTGACAGTAGGCAGGGCACATTCCTGGCACAATGGGGCTGGCCTGGAATGGCCGATGGGGTCAAAAGGTTCTGGAGTGGCGACCGCGTTCCGGATGACATAGTTTTAAAAGGGTTCCCACAATGTGGACCGATAACCTGGTGAAGACCGCAGGAATAAGCTGGATGCGAAAAGCACAGAACCAGTCGAAGTGGCGATGCTTGGGGGAGGCCTATGTCCAGCAGTGGACGGCTTTCGGCTGAAATGATTATGATGATTAGACATTTCATCAAAATACCATTTTCTTGATATTCTCGGAGCATGGCCATGTCAGCCTTACAGGGTATTAATATTATGAGGATTCTCATAATTAAACCTTATTATGTTATCTTCTATAAGTCGGGTTATGGTCCACAGTATATATGGTCGACCATATAAATAAATATTTATTACCGATTCTTTCAAATTTTGAGATACATGTTGTAATGAATAGTGCTATTATCATAATAAGAATTAGTTGATGATAATTGTTATTTTATTGATGATAAAAAATTGTGTTGTAATATAATGTTTATTAAGCTTGTTTAGGTACTCGTAATGTTATGTATTAATCGTTGAATAAATATATTAGATTGTTGAAGTGTAATAACATTATGTAGGAATATGATCATGGACCTCCTCAATGACAAGAAGATCACTAGGCAAAAATTATTAGAAAAGCATTTAGGTACTCCCTTTCTTTCAAGAAAATCGGCATACCTACTCATTACCGTCAAACGGGGTGAATAGGAATGCAGGGAAGAATCGGAACGAAACTTTAAAAGGGATTTTGCGTTGTGTTCCACGCGCGCCTCAAAGAGATGTCAGCGCCATTGACGGGGTCCGATAGGGCTGATGCCTGCCGGGGTCGCGGATTGTTTGAAAGAGTTACCGTGGCTCTGGCGCACAGGCAACTGAAGGAACACGGGTGGGTTTTAGTCAGTAAGAGTCTGACACGCCCTTCCGCTCCGCCCAGAGTGAGAGAGGTCATTTGATGACCGTCATTTGGTCACCCAAAAAAAAAAGGGGTGAATCGAGACGAAACTTTAAAAGGGATTTTAACTTGAAATTGAAATAATATAGTTTGTTGCCGATAAGTGCACTTAATCTTTAATTATAATGCAGTAAACACATTAGAGTCCTTTTTGGCAACAAACTATAATTATCATTTCTATGTTAAAATCCCTTTTAAAGTTTTGTCTCGATTCACCCCTGCATTCCTATTTAGCCCGTTTGACGGTACTTATTTTACCATCTCCGGAGATGTATGTAAGAGCGCTAACACACTAGGACGCCATGGCGACGTCGCTGGCTACATAGCAATGACTACCTCTGGCTACCTACCGTAGCCAAATAAGGTGGCCAAATAAGTAGCCAGGGGCTACTGACTCTCAGTCATTCATTCATTGGATTTTGTTGGGAATGGACCCTACGTGCATAGAAGAGATCGCCATATTATATTACCTGCGTCGTAAAAGAATCTCCATAATAAATCGTTCTGTATCGAAACTCATTGTTTTCTCACAAAACACGAACATAAACACGCGGGCGTCCGACCTGGCGATCAGTTGGCCACTGAGTGAGGGAGGCGTAACTTACTTGTATACAAAACACTGGGAACTTCGCTACGTGTCGCCAGGTCGCCAGAGTATCCAGTCTCCACGTAGAGGCTGGTCGGTCGTGGCTACGCTTCCAAATTGATGACGTAGCCAGCCCGTAGCCAAATGAGTTAATTGTCATAAATTTTAATACGAATTGTTTGGATACGTAACCGGCAACGTCACCATGGCGTCCCGTTTGTTAGCGCACGAATTAAGTTAAAATTATTTGTCAGATCGAAATATAGAAAACTCTTTATTTTACACCATAACAATTAGAATTAAGAACTTTAGAGTATTCCTAACTCAAGTATAACAGGACACTTCAAATTCAATAACATAACCTCAAAGAGTTAGACACAGGTGCAACTATAGTACACCCACATTTTGCTAGTTAAGTTTTAGTCCCATGTATCGGGGGCGAGCATATTGCCATCACCCACGCCACAAATACAGACTCCGGGCTAATAATGAGAAATTCCAGATGGAAAAAACCTAATAAAACTTTGCCCGACCTGGGAATCGAGCCCCATGCAGGACCTCATGCTCTGCAGTGACCACTCTAGACCAATGAGGCAGTCAAAATAAATAAACTTTTCAAACAACTCCTGTCTCAAATTGGTCCCTTATTAAGGGGATCCTTAGTTGTACAGTTTTCATATGAAATATTCTGAAAAATTCTTAGGTAGAACAAATTTCCAAAGTTTGACGATCGATATGAAATTGATGATTATTATTCAGTAAATATTTCATTCCTACAGTCGCAAATCGCATTTTGATCAACATACGCCGGAAAAAAACTGTAATTTGCAAGAAAATCCAAGGAAATTTGAATTTCGCGGGCTACAACTGAGGAGTCAACTTAAGTCATTACAACAACCCTAAAAGGCCAAAACACACATTTTTTTTCTGTACAATACAAGCGAGCAAACCCGAAAATTTCCAAAGATTATCTGTTTAATGTACTCGGCTATATCTTGGTGGAAGCTGGGCTTGGTCAGCATGTATGACTTGAATACAAATGTTGATTATGGCCGGGGAAAAAGTAGCGGCCATTGTGCAGGCCCCGGGCTACCTCCTCTGAAGGAGTTGCCTCCGTGAAATGTTGGAACGGACTGGGAAAGAAGTGGAGAGGTTGGTTGTAGTAACATTGCATTATGAATTTATGATTTATAATGCTTGTCAATACTTTCCAATAAAGATAAATAAGTAGGCAATACATATGCATGTAAAATGGGTCAGTTGATTTTTAACTGCAAAATATACGGGTAGTATTTAAACGCAAATCAAAAAATATCCTTTTTCTATGCAATAAGATTCCGAATTCCCATCAAAATTACTGATTGCACAGCAAAATATTCAACTCAAAATATCACTAAACACACTACAATTTATTTTCGCAGCGTACAGCGATTTTTCCTAAAGCAAAAGCTTTTTCATCAATTTATTTTCTATTCCCAACGAGTACCACATTTTTTTAATTGCGGTTTACCGAAATCTAGGGTAATCTAAATATAGGGTCAGGGTTAATAAGCTGGTCGACGGAGCCCCGCTTCGCGGGGCTCCTATTTCTGTCTAAAGGGTTTAAAGGAACCTAACCAACCGAACCTCGGGATGCCACTGACGTCGACCATCTAGGGTTAGTATTTTCGGGAACATTTATTATGTTTTCGGAAACTTAGTTCATTTTGGTTGATTTGCTGTGCAGTCAGTATTTAATTTGCTGTGCAGTCAGTATTTAAATGATGGAAATAAATTGCTATGTGATTATTTATTTGATGTGCAATTAATAATATCCCAAAATATACTTGCTGTAATATTTATTTTGGATATAGGTACTTAGCTTAACTAGTATACAGTATGCTCAAGAGTGCTAAAGGTATTTTTCTATAAGCCGAATGAAAATAACAGGATGCTATGTCCTGCTAGCTGCCTATCTTTTTGCTATTTAAAATTTGAATCCCTGACAAATCCATTTAAACGAATAAGCACTTGCCCGTTTTTTAGATTTTGTATGTTGGTTCGGTCGTTTCTAATCTATCATGTTAATTAGAAACAACCGAATCAAACCTTATAATTAAATACTAGGTACTTATCTAATCCTCCCCAGTTTACCACTTTATAACTACAAACTCTTTGTTGACGCCAAACTACTTGAACCAAAACTTTTACAAACTAAATCCACTCCGCGCCACCTGTATTCAACTGTCATCTCTTAGCTTTGGGCGCGCATTGTCCGCGGTACAAATGTGATCAAATTATAAAGAGTGGCGGCTAGCCGGCGGCACTCCACCACAGGACGGAGGCGCGAATAATCGCAATGCAGGCCTGTATTATAAATGTATTATCTTGTACCCACCTCGTGTATTGTGAGATGATTTTTATGTTTTACTTAAGGTTATGGCTTTGCATATTTTGCTCGGGGAACAACGCTATGTTGGTTAAAGAATTTTTCATACCGTTGACATTTTTATAAAGTGGACGTGACGTGATAGTTTGGTAGTTACAGTTGTAAAAGTTTACATTAAAAAAAGCTGAAATGTCTCTAATTACAAAATTTTGTCGGGTATTTCGTTGTAGAAGAAGATATTTAAAGCAACGACAGTAACATAGCATTTTTAATTTTGATTCTTATCATCTCACTAGAGAATAAATGTTAGAATATCAACACACGTGTCGTGCTCCAGCAGTTTTCCCTAAAAGAATCTTGGTAGTATTACACAGATAACATCGCCAGTCTACCTGCTAAGCGTGGTGATTATCCCATTTCCCTCCACCATAACTTACCTACTAAGTATTCATGTGGTGACATTGAGTAGATATACAACAGAGACCAAGCTTCATAGACTCGCTCTGCGAGAGGGACTTGAGTACACGCTACGTTCGACTTAGTCTGACGACAAACTAGCTCTGTGGCTGGACGAATCAGCTCAGTGAGAGGAGATAACTGATATCAGTCAGACACATTGAGTAAGTAATTTAATTAGTTTAACAACATCACACAATTATAACTAACTGTGCCTAAAATCAGAGTGCCTCTACCAATCGCTGCGCGATTGGTTGAAGTTTAGTCTCTGTCACAAAAATCTACTCATATATCCCAATAATGTATGTAAAGCAATTAAACACAACGATATTCAATCACGCTATATAAAAAGTTGCCATCATTAATTCGAGCCACAAATGATTCTTAATTGTGAAATTTGGTATGCACCGTAACTAATCAGAATTGTACGTATTAAATTATCAATAGGTAGCATACAAACAGACTAATTACGGCATTAATCATGAACGGGTGTACCCCACCATTTATATTAGTGTTGGGACACAGGATAGTAAGTAATCGATTCATGTTATTTGTCGATTTAAATGTTATTTCGATGTAGCCAACGTTTAAGTTTAATAAGGTAGTGATTAAAGATTGGGTCTTTTTTTTCTGTAATGTAAAAATAATAAATAGGTATATTTAGGCACAATTTCGTCGTGTAGACGAGTCGCGCACAGCATAAGCAATACTTTTCATTTGTTTTTACGCTCTTCGTTGTACCAATTTGTAGTAAAATTATTGGAATCATCGACACGACGAAGTAGAAGAAGACTAATGGTGAAAAATTATTCCACAAATACATTGTTGTTGTGGCATGGCCTGAGGTCAAAACGATTGGCTGACGAAATCAATTAATTATGAATTAAACGACATCTTCTCAAGCCCATCCACACTTAACCTGCTTAATTTACTTAGAAACCCATCCAATCACAACAAACTTTAAACTATTCTCGTACAATACTCATCTGCCCATCACTACGCAACGATTCCCCAGACCGCTGCAATAAATTTTATAATTTCACCGCTGAGATATGACCAGCCATGGGAACGTTCGGAAGCTGCATTAATATGCAATTTGATAACGCACCTTATGTATAGAAACCGCTATTATGTATCTGTATTGTAACTGTTACTATGTGAACTGTGTGACCAAAGTTGGGTGAGACGTGCTTTGCTCTATCTTTTCCGGATAATTGTCGTATGGGACCATTAGGACGGCTGACCTAGATATTGGAGGCAGTTGTAACATAGGTACTCTTATAAAAATCCTACATTATAAATAACTTAATAACGAGCTCATTACTATTGTGAAAAAAGCTGCGTTGGCAAGACTACAGTAAAATGCACTGACAGTAGCCTGTAAATAGCGGTTAGCATCAAATACGGTAGATACTTATTTGATCAGTTAGGCCCAGTAGGTAGTAATTAAAAATAGTTCAAATCCGACAAATGTAGTCCAATCTCCTAAGTATAAGATTTCGTTACATCCGACTATAGTGGGCGAGTGAAAGCATAACAGAAACCACATTAAATTCCATCTTCCATTTGTGTCATAATAAAGTCCAAATGAACTAGGTTTAGTGTATTTACTTTATTTCTTATTTTTTTTACTACTTACTTACTGGTTGACGTCATCACATCAACGCCGGCTGTCGCTGTAAATCAGCGCTGGGGCTCTGTCTCGCATAGGTTCGTATCATTATGCTGAGCGATTATCGTTTTGCGTGGATGTGACGCTTATTTTCCCCCAACTCGTTATTTTTTGTATTTGTATATTTTTCTCTGCGTCATGTTTACCGCAAATAAACGTATTTTCATTCTTTCTAAATGCAATGTTACTGAATTTGACGCTTAGGACCCATTTCACAGTCTCCGTTTTAGCACATCTACAAAAGAAAACTGCCAGATAAGTTTTGCCGAGGTGTGAGGAAATAAGCCGTCATTGAATCTGATACATTCTACATGTAATAAATAACCCCTCCTGATGCAGTCGGAAAACGCTTGTTACTACCAAAGTCAAACATTATAGCACTACTTGTCCATTCTGCTAATCGTTTCTCCTGACACATTACAATATATTATAGTCACGCAACTCACGAACAATTCGCCCCAGCTGTCAGCGCAGGCGCAGGTCACGTGATTTTGGAAACGGTTATCCGTAGGTTAAGTGATGTCTCACTTTAATGTGAGAACGTCGAGCTGTGGTAATAGAAAAATAATGTTTAACGTACACTGGGCACCACCTCAAAACTACATAATAACAAAGAGGAATACTTTGGACGGGGGACACTCAAATGCATCTAGGGTTCTAAAAAATAAGGTTTTCAGACAGTGTTGATAAGTAGCAAGATTCTCTCTTGTCGATTCGATGGTTATGTTTCCTTTTCTAAAGTACTTGGGCCCAGCATGTGGCCAATATTTACTCTGACTAGACAATTCAGCCATTGAGTATTCTTAGACCTATACTTTTGCTGCGCGTGAGCTCAATTAGCTTAGATTTTATCTGCGTCGCTTAAATCTAGATCAATCTTTTATTAGTTTTACTGACTAGCGAATACTTTATACAGTATCTTTTCCAAATCTTGCCACAGGATAATAATATGTTATTTATTAAAGGACAATATTTCCCATCGGAAAAAATGACGAATTTCCATTACAACTTTCATTCCCTATTTAACCACTTTAGGATGTGAACTTTCAAAAATCCTTCCTTAGTATTCATTTTCGCTATATACAGATACAGGGCCAAATTAAATTAGTTAGCGAAACTCCACAGACGTGAGGGGTATTGATATCTAAACACGATAAAATAAAAATTAAAAGATTTGATGATTTTTTTTATTGGTGAACGACATCTGTTAATATTGTTACATGAAGTATGAATAGAGAAGATCTGTTTTTTTTTTGTTTTATCGTGTTTAGAAATCGATACATATCACGTCTGTGAAGTTTACAAAAAAATACTTATTTTTTAAACTGATATTTCAATTCCAACAATGCGATTGATGACCCAAAAAAAACTCATCAAATAATATCTACTTTGTTTGATCATGTTTAGATATTGATACCCATCACGTCTGTGGAGTTTCACTAACTAATTTAATTTGACACTGTATAGGAAATCTTGTGCAAAATTTCATGCTTCTCGACCAAGCGGCATAGATTTTGCTTTGTCTGTGAATTATGAATTTTACATTTTTGCTAATTACATTCAGTCATTCTAAACACTTCATAAAAATATCAGTTTCTTAACTATGATCATGAGCAATACCTAGGTCGAAACCTACTTGTCAGTTGTCAGTCAAAGATTTCACCTAGATCGTCTACATCAAAATTCGCGAACACACGAAACCGTCTTCCCCGATCTCCATACACATAACACAGAACCTCTCAAGCCGGCAGTTGGTTGAACTTTCCCACTGTCTGCTTAACTTTAATCTCCCCGGTCCGACTGACAATGATGTATTGTAGCGTAGAGTCAAAGGTTCGATTCTATTAACATTTTATAATTTGTTTATCCGCGTACCTTGTGTGTTTGGGGTCTTGTGGGGCAAATGTTGGTTGAGATGATTTTTTTTGTGTAGATTTGTGGTTTTGAATCTGTGCCCAGGTTCGTTCTATTGATTTCTTGCTTTCTTTAAAACAATAATTTAAAACTAATGGTAGTTGTGAATAAAATAAAAAGGTGTGTTAATAAATAGGTACAACCCTATTTGTTTATCACATCTATTTATTTTAAAAAAATACGCAAATCACAATTATTTTTTCGGCTGTGCGTTAATATATCGAGTCAGTCAGTCATTCAGTCAGCTAGTCAGTTTCTCCTTGTATATGTATAGATTTAAGTAAAATATAATTTTCAAGATATTAAAATCTTCCAGATACATTTATGTGACGCATATTTTTTCTTGATATTTCATTCCACCTCTTTATCTTCTTACCAACCAATTGGCCCCAACGTTGGTCCCAACGGAATCAACCGACTACAATCAATTTGTCAAATTCGACACATGTACTATTAGCTTTATTTCTATTTATATGAGACCAAAGAAGTATTGACACGGCATTACAACAGAGCCAATGTAATTTATACAATATTAGGGAAATACCTTATATTAATTCAAGTATAAGTTATAGCAAAAGATTTGTTATATTTTTTTTGTGAAACATGTAATTCGTTGAAATGGATTGACTAATCGCATATCTTTAGGGATTAGTCATTGTTCTTTATTAAGTTGGTCAAAGGTTCTGTTTCGACATTTTCTTAATTTCGTATCCGGGATGACGATTAGATATTTAGGTATGTATTTATGACTTGCTTCTGCCTGCAGCTTCGCCCGCGTGGATATAGGAAATTATCCCACGGGAACGTGCTACCGCGACAAAAAGTAGCCTATTTTCTTCCCCAGGATGCCATCTATATCCTTGGAAAATTTTATCGAAATCCGTTCAGTGGTTTAAGCGTAACAAGGTAACATACAGACAGAGTTACTTTCGAATTTATATAATTGGTATGGGCGACAATTACACGTTTTGATACTAGTTTTACACACGCCAGATTTTTCTTTTACCTCATCAGATCAGCTACGATTACCTTCATCTATAAACTAATTAGCTATTAATCAACTGATTAATAAATACATCCTTTACCAATACTAAAATGAACATTTTCATGAAAGTTTAAGTTTAAGAGGCTGACAATAGCTAAAGCGCGGTCACTTTCGTACTGCATAGAAAAGAAAGAGAAGCGCGATGACACAACGCTGGTAATTTATTGCGAAATATGAAGCAATTATCTATTTACAAAAAATCTATTGATTGGACAAAAAATTAAACCCTATTACGTTAATATGTTGCTTGTAGAATAATCTGACTAAAAATTATAATGATTGCATGTATATTAGTATTGTTTTTAATAGTTAAAAGAAATTTTTAGAGGTATTGTCGTGAATTTTTTCCATCGTATCAAATTAGTTGTATTATGTTTTCAACATTGACTGTCTATCTAGCCTATGTCCTGAATATTATCATATATTTTTTTGATTTTGTTTACTGCAGTGGATCATATACTTTTAGGTATTATAAAACTTACTTTTAGGTCCTGTAGTCCCCTTAATCACCATGTCGTATGGTTTGGTAATCACAGTTATATTCAGCTCAATTTTTAGGATAGTGCAAGTACCTACTTACCATTTTAATCATATTGAAATTTATTCTTGACGTAACCTTACCACAGATAACCAGCTTTCCTTTTCTAAAACCAATATACTTAAACACTAGATGTTATTTAAAAATTGTTAAACTGTCCGACAGCAACGTTTAAAAAAAACTACGCACAACTCCGGACATGGCATAAGCACCTATTTACCTGCCTAGGTGCAAGTGATCGAAGTTTTTGTCTTATTATTTTCAGCTAGTACCTAGTGGGCATAAAACCAAGTCAAATAAATCATAGGCGCCTTTATAATTACGTACAGTCACCAAAAGTGACAAATAACTAGGGTCGTCGGATATAGTTGAAGATTAGTAAGAAACCGATGGATGTTTGCGAATAAAATTCAATATAAATAATAGAAAACATACAGTTCATTTATCAAATTAAATTAAATTCGAAAAGGTCCATCGGTTTCTTACTAAACTTCAATTATATCCGACGACCCTGTTTACTTATCTCTTTTGGTGACTGTACATTACAACAGTCGCGTAGAGCCTAGCGCAAATCCTAAGTAGTTACGCTGCGGTAGCACACTGGTTGCTATTGACAGCACTAAACTGTTTAGTCGATCGTCGAGCCCTTAGGCAGCAGATAGATAATACACCAAGTCGTAAGACGTAGGGGCGGTTCGACAGTCGGGACATGACTGAAAAAGGCATAGTTTCTACCGTCACAGTTCATGTAAACGGGTGTTATAAGGATAATGACTGCCTTAAAATCGATTATGGAATCGCTTAGTTATGTACATATTTTATCTACCTTAAACTATGGGTCTTTATTTCAAAAGTACCAAACTACTAATACAAATATTAAACTCTTTCTGGGATGCTGTTTAATGAAGCAGTGGTCATCAAAATTGTAAGAACTCACCACTCAACAACTAAAAATATATAATTAACCACGTTTCAAACTTTTATGAGCTCGGATTCTAGACTCATCAGTCTTTATTGTAGAATCGATTTCACTTATGCTGCTTTTAATCCTCACAAAAAAAAATGTATTAAACACACTAGAAGAAGCTCAACCAATAACTTCATTAAATAACCGCTCCGAAGCAAACTGCACATTAATATCGATAAAACACCTCATTATGATTAAACCAGCCATAGCAACATACATTTATAAACTCAAACAGTAGCACTACATGCAACACAAAAATATTGCAGCTACCATTTATAATACTTCAAGCCATTTAATAAAGACATCAGACGGCGGCGTACATGAAACGTTGAACGAAACAAAAAATAATCGATCTAGAATCGATATGAGATCGAGAGCTTAATCGATTCAGTAAAACAATTTAATCGAGCGACATGCGAGTTGCAGATGCAGATGAGTTTCTCACATTTGTGAATGTCTGTTAGATATATATACGTTACTTTGTTGCGTACTCGTATAAGAAGTAATAGAGGATTTCAAATGAGCATTCTTGGTATATTTTTTTGCCGGAAATACCTACATTTATTTTTGAAATGTTTGTATTAAGTTACAGCTGCACATGTTAAAACTGCATTTAACTTATATCTTGGAGATGATGATTTCATTAAATTTTTTGGCGATGTAATCAGTGTCAGTATTCGTCCCTATCGATCTTTGATAACTATCTACTTCAACAAGCTCTATTTAAAACATTCTATGGAACAAAAATGTTCCTTATAAGACTTGATTAAATCACACAAGATGTACATATACACATTACATATGGGAATTCACAATTTACGTACCTAGTTTCTTACGCCACTTACGACTTAACCGCCTATCCTCCATTATTATGATTAACGCCATCTATCGGCCGATAAGATCAGCACATCACCGTGCGTCGCGACGCCTGCGCAGACGGTAGCCCCCTCGCGTTTAATTGGCCACCAATATTTATTGTTGAAATGAACATATCACTGCAGGATGGGGACATAACTCAGAGCTTCTGTACATCGTGATTCTCCATTTTGTATCGGAGTGTGCGATAAGTGGGACTAGGAATGGGGTGGAAACGAAAGTTGGTAAATTTTTCGAGTAAGTTAAAATGTTAGTTAAGTTTAGTTTGCTCGTAACTGATAACAGTCGAAAAGATTATGTAGGTATTTCAAAATCATCTTCGGTTACATTCTTTCCACGTTGCCTTTTTTAAAGATCAAAAGCAAGTTGGAATTTTTTCATTCAATGGCTGAATAGTGACTGTTTCAGAAATCTTCAAGCCACTTTAACATAAAAGAATCAAAAAAGATATTTAGTTTTATTTCCGCAAGGTAACGCCTGATTCCATAACTTAAAGCAGAATCAGATAAAAGATTTGTTGAAAAATATTATTAAAGGCTAAACTTCAGCAATCTTGAATAAATATAACATCTCCATTGAAAATTTCATTGCAAAAATTTACAACGAAACCCTACTCCACCGGAGCACAGAGTCAGGAGATAGCAATTTAACGAACCGGCATCACAGCAACGTCTTCATTTATTCAATAAGAAACAAAAACAAAACGAAGCGAGCGGATTACAATATCAATTTAGGAAAGTGAATCGAGTGATTTATTGTAATGTTTCATGTAAATATTGCCTGCGGCTCAAACCGTATACGTTTTGTTGACGCTAATTACTGAGGTTCGATCTTATGCGGCTCAGATAAGTCATAAATCAATTGTGACAGATTATGTCATATTTAGTTTTTAATGGCTGTGTCTAGGTTGTTGAAAAAAAGTTGTTTCAGAGTCGATAGAGTTGTTACAGTGAAAAAGGAACGATTTATTGTAATTGTGATATCCGTTGGATGGTTGGGACTGGTTCCTATTTGTACATATTTTAGTCCCGGTTTGTTATGTTGAACGCAGTTGAATGGGTTCAGTTGCCCTTTCTTATTTGCAGCAGTAATATGTATAAACAATTAATTTCTTACTGAAAGAATCGTACTGTAGAATGACGGTAACAATGACTGTGCTTTTTCAGCCCAGCGCTTTGACCCTAGGTACTTTAGGCAAAGATACTCAAGTAAAAGCATATTTATGTAGCAGCTATCCATCTGTTCAATTATTTGATTGTCTTTTCTTTTATGTAGTAAAATTTTATTCATCGCTCATATACATAGCAAACTATAGTTTTGTATAATTTAGAAGCATTTTTTCAATTTTGTAAATGTGAGTACCATGGAGTGGTTTATTATATCATTATTATGTATGTTGACTTGATAGCATGGCAGTTGAGACTATGTCATGCTCACTTAAATGTCTCACTGTTGCTGGCGCGTGTGTTGGATCATTCGGTTCCCTACAAAATGGTTGAGCTGGATGGTGCTGATCCACGCGTCATGTTTGTGAACGGGCGCCGTCAGTTGAGACTGGTCATCTCTTAACTGCCACGGTTTATTTTTATTATTAATCTTTTATTTTGAATTGTTTCTTAATATATATTTTTTTCATATTTCTCGCATATAGAAGCAACAAGAATAATGTACCCAGGATTTTGTAATATCTTGATTTAAAAAGAGTGTCCTTGGAGTTTCTTGCCCGTTCTTCTCCATAGAGATCTACGTTTTGGAATGGGCAACTAGCTTCAACTTTCTGACTAACTGACCGACTCTTTGACAATTCAAAAGTGCCTGTAAATGGTTTAATTGAAATAAATGCTTTGAGTTTGAGTTTTGAAGTACCGAAAATAAAAGCTGTGGTAATGAAACTCTTTGGAAAGGACAATAATTTCTAGGATAGCACGAGGCGTTGCCAAACGGATGTGTAATGTATGGCATAATAACAGATAGTATAATATCACTTGAAATAACGTTCACATGGTATAATTTTCATGCTATAAAAACAAATAATCTAATTTCACGTGATCTAATGTTATATTTCATATATAACCTTCTTTTGCTCTAATAACATTTAGTATAACGTTCATTTCACATAATTTTATTTGTATAATGCTCTTTTTATATAACGTTCAGTTGACCAAATTTTCATATTTACAAATTTTCAGCCAAAAACTGTAATTAATAAGTAACTATCAGGAAACATCATACTATTATAACCTCATTTGAACCGACCAACAATAAAGCTTGCATTCTCTACGCTCGCTCGCCTTCGCGCATTTATCGTCACTGTTCTAACCTAACCTAACCCAAATCTAATCAGTTTTTGCAAAAATATACAATACAAAGTAGACATTTCTAAATGGGTACTAATTAAACGCAAATCAAAGAAATTACTTTTTGGATCCAAAATTAATCCAAATTCGAATCAAAATTACAGTTTGCACAGCAAAATACTCAACTCAAGATATAACTAAATAAGCAACAATTTATATTCGTGGCGCACCGCTTTCTACTAGGTGAGGCCTCCTATTTCTGAATGGCAATAATAATAAGGCGTAGCATTTTAGAAAAAAATAATCACGAAGGGGATGGCGGGGTCTACCAGCCCTGCCATCCCCTTCTAACCTAACCTGTCCGAGTCGGGGTGCCCCAAGTCTAGAGCTCGCTTCGCTCGCTCTTACATCCTAAATTCTCCTAGTATTGCATTTTGTACCAATCCCTGCGACATAATTTACACGACAAACGGCTGATCGGAGACAAATACATAGTACTCACACGCTATGAGTGTAAGTATTAGGTCTTTACCTATGAAATTGCCGTTCTGCAGTACTGGCCATTTCAAATCAAAATAATTTTTGTTTGGCTATGAATTCTAATTTCAAATTAATTTTATTTTAAAAACATGGATTTTTTTTTCTAAAAGTAGTCATTTCTTTATTGATTAGTGTTACATTTTCATCGCATTTCAATCTTTTTCGTCATCATGGATACGTTAAAAATTCGAGTAATTATGGAATATGAGTACCGTCGTGGCAGCAACGCGGCACAAGCGGCACGCAACATCAACGACGTTTACGGAGCTAACTCTACAAACCAACGCACCACCTGTTATTGGTTTGCTCGCTTCCGTTCTGGAAATTTCGACCTGAAAAATGAACCTCGCGGTCGTCCGAAGACTTTGGTCGACAATGACGAATTAAAGGCGATTGTGGAAGCTGATGATACACAATCTACGGCTGAATTAGCAGCAGCTTTCGACGTTAGCGTCAAAACAATATTGGTCCATTTGCGTCAAATTGGCAAGGTAAAAAAGCTTGACAAATGGGTGCCCCACGAACTCAATGATCGCCAGCGCGAAGTACGCGTCGAGACGTGCCTTGCACTGCTCAACAGACACACAAATGAAGGAATTTTGAACCGCATTGTTACCTGCGATGAAAAATGGATTCTGTTTGATAACCGTAAGCGCTCAGCAAGTTGGTTGGATCCTGGTTCAGCACCTAAACAATGCCCTAAACGAAAACTTACCCCTAGAAAAGTGATGGTCACTGTTTGGTGGTCTAGCGCCGGTGTGATTCATCACAGCTTCTTACCAAACGGGGTAAGCATTACTGCAGATGTGTACTGTGAAGAACTGAACACAATGATGGAGAAGCTGGCGCATCTCCAACCAGCATTGGTCAATCGCTCGTCTCCGCTGCTCCTGCACGACAACGCGCGACCTCATACTGCACAGCAGACGGTCTCCAAGTTGCAAGAACTGGGGTTGGAAGCTCTCCGTCATCCGCCCTACTCACCAGACCTTGCGCCTACAGACTACTACTTTTTCCCGAATTTGGATAACTTCTTGGCGGGAAAAAAATTTAATACCCGAGAGGCAGTACAAAATGCCTTTGAAGAATTTGTTGCCTCCCGTCCAGCTGATTTCTTTAAGAAGGGCATCAATAAACTGCCACTGCGATGGCAAAGATGCATTGATTGCATGGGTGATTACTTCGATTAATACAAATAAAAAATTCATGAAAAAAATTCGTTTAAATTTTTTCATACAAAACGGCAATTTCATAGGTAAAGACCTATTATTATGTATGTACGCCCGCTGCATGTGTGGGGGTGTATGTACAAAACAAAGTAGACGTTTCTAAATTATAATAAAACTTACTTATAGATTTTGAACATTATACTAATAATAACTGACTGAATAATAAGTAACTGAATATTATACTAATTGAATATTAATTCAAATGCGCATTAGAGAAAATGTACTTTATACCATATAAAATTAGATAAAATTAATTATATCAATAATTCATCATATCATTTCTTCGTTATATTAAAAAAAATGTATATTAAATGAAATTTAGTCATATGATTGTTCGAAGTTTTGTTATTATTTCAAACGTTACACACCTTTGTTCAACACACATCTAATGTTCTACAAAGTGTTGAAAAAAACCTCAATCTTTTAACATACTTTGCAACATCCTAAAATATTACCATAATCTTTCAATAACGCATTTTACGATACAAGGTCAAGACGCAAATTCACAAAATGATATTAGTTCACCTGCTAACAACAATGTTCCTTCTAATTTACAACCTCTTCATCTTTTCTTCATAGATTTTGTAGTATTTTTCTACTGTGATCTAAAAGCTTTATCTCCAATCTTTATCTATTAAAAAATGTCTATTTTTCGCCATATTCTAATGACTTTTTTATCTTTATCAAAATGTATCGTGTCATTTCTATTAGGTAGTTAAATACTCAAGTCGTTGAACTTGAAATCGATTTACAATTGTCATAAAACTAATGGTTATGATTGGTTCGGATTTGGTATTTTTTTTATCATTATTTTAATTTCGATTCTACACACACCTGGTGAATATAAAATACGTTCTTATACATTTTATTTGTAATGGCTAGGTTATCTTTAATCGTCATGCAACATTAATTATATTTTTAAATGTTGCAATACTTTCTAAAACTGAACTTGAAATCTATAAATTTTTGTGACAACTATCACCAATGTTTTAAAACATATCGATAATGATAAGAAACAAATGAATAATTATTGAAAAAATTTAAACAGTTGGTACAAGCGTTGCATCGCCTAATTAAATACAATTCAGACAACGCACAATCGCACAGTCGTAATACTGTTGTGCCAGTGACACCAAGAAGAAGATCTCCTAATTAGCTTATCAACAAAGCAAGTCCAATGATTTCACGTGTTAATAAACAAAACTAATCTATAAAAACAAACAAACAAATCCCTTCATTCTCCATTTTACGTCTTAGGGCCTATGCACACCACGTTTTTTAAACGCGCCGTCGACGCGCGTTTGTAGCGATACAGACGTGATACGCACGCAAGTCAGACGCGGCCTGTAGACCTTTGCACACCTGTATAAATTCAAACACGCGTTTGAATCGATACAGACGCGCGTGTGTAGCGATACAGACGCAATGCAAACGCGCGTGTGTAGCGATACAGACGCGATGCAAACGCGCGTGTGTAGCAATACAAACGCGATGCAAACGCGCGTGTGTATCGATACAAACGCGCTGGCATTTTGCGTTTTTAAGCAGAACCTCATCAACAATAGCAAGATGGCGTCGGTCGAGACAGCATTGATTGCATGCGCTTTGTTATTAATTTTTAAAAAAAGGAAGAAGAAAAATTACCGACGTTTTTGGGAACACCCATTTACAAGGGAAGGGAAGGCGCGCGCGCTAGCGGTCGCATCAGTGTCACGCGTTTGAATCGATACAAACGCGCGCGTGTATCGATTCAGACGCGCCGGTGCAGCGCGTTTGAATCGATACAAACGCGATGCTAACGCGCGTGTGTATCGATACAAACGCGCCGGTGCAGCGTGTTTGTATCGATACAAACGATAACAAACTGCTCTGTAGGATAAAAGCGCGCCGTCGACGCGCGTTTCTAAAACGCGCGTCGACGGCGCGTTTAAAAAACGTGGTGTGCACAGGGCCTTAAACATAATCCATTCAATACCTCCCAATATCCAAAGCAAAAATTCGATTTCCGTGAAAATAGAAACACAAAAACACACATTCACAAATTCGCCCGTGCAGTATCCCATGCGCCTATTGCCCCATTGTTTCTATATTGCCCCTTTGAAGCATCAATCAACGGACATGAACAATTTGCTGTATTTCAATAGGACACAGACTCACAGAGTCAGTGCATCAATGGCGTGTGATTGAAACTATTTTTGTACGGGAGTGTTAGTTGCTGTTCTGTGCTACTGGTTGTTGTGTGGTGCAATTTGTAAGCTGTGGTTTGTTTGATCAACGAGGTTATAAGTGTGAATTTTCATTCCAACTCTATCCATTCTTTTTTAGGTAAATTGACAGATATTACGTACATTAGTCCGGACGTCAGTGGTTACAAAACCAGTATAAGTTGACCTCTTTGTTGAGTATTTTAGTAGCTAATATTGCAACACCAACATTATCCATTATCAGTATATTCTTTCTTTCTTTTCAATAAAAATGTATACCTATCATTATGTGATCTGTGACAACACGCTTCAGTTCCAACTGTGACTCTGGTCCAATATACACGTGAAATTACTAATCCGCTGTTTTATTTATTCTTCCTCGACACCAACGCTACCAGCACCTCATCAGCACCCACCACACAATTACATCGCTGCACACTCTTACTCCATTGAATGTTCGTACTTACGCTAGCTACTACGCACGGACTAGTGTATTGCAGTACTTCACTTGCACTACGAAAACCTTCCTCTTTGGTACGTACAACATGTCTTTTTCAAATGGTTAACACCGATGTGTTAACCAAGACCTTCACTACGTTCTAATTTCAAAATGGAGTGTTTATTTATTTAATGTTTTACTTCATATATCACTTCTCCTTCCAATCCTTTCAGGGCAGCCAAAGTCTAGGTTAAGTCATCTTGTTTCTTATTTTTTAAGCTGGGGCCTATAAAAATGTAGCCCATGTAGTATTTCTAAGATCGCCTTCTCTCCTATGAAAATTTTGAAGAAGCAATTTTACAAACACCATCTTCAAAACCAGCCCTGTAACATAAATGACTAGCTTCTGCCCGCAACTTCGTCAAAAATATATCCTAATTCCTATGATACTCGACTTCAAATTAGTGAAGTATTTTCGAAATTAGATCAGTAGTTCCGAAGATTACTCCCTACATACAAACTCACAAAATTTACCTCTTTTTATTATTAAGTATAGATTAGTATATATAGATATGTAAATATAGCAATCTCATCTCTGCATCCTCTTATACTTTATACCGTACAACGAAACAACTAACAAGTACTCTGTCATCACATAGAGCAGGTTGTCGGTATGCGGGTCGTTGCTCCGCCGCACGCGTTTGGAAATACGCGACATTTCACCAGCCTAGCCTCCGAATCTAATTGGTGAAGACCTAGAATCCAGAATAGTGTTACGAAATGTGCGACCACTCTGTCGTTTATTTTTATTATTGTATTGGACTATTAGATGTGGATAGTGAGTTTATTAGGTAAATTAGTGAGGAGTCATAAAAGTGGTCTAAGAATTCTGTCAAAATACATGGTCAAATTAAATTAGCTAGGGAAACTCCGCAGACGTGATGGGTATCGATATCTAAATATGATAAAATAAAAAGATTTTATGTTTTTAGGGTTCCGTACCCAAAGGGTAAAACGAGACCCTATTACTAAGACTCCGCTGTCCGTCCGTCTGTCTGTCCGTCTGTCACCAGGCTGTATCTCATGAACCGTGATAGTTAGACAGTTGAAATTTTCACAGATGATGTATTTATGTTACCGCTATAACAACAAATACTAAAAAACAGAATAACATAAATATTTAAGGGGGCTCGCATACAATAGACATGATTTTTTTGCCGTTTTTTAGATAATGGTACGGAACCCTTGGTGCGCGAGTCCGACTTGCACTTGGCCGGATTTTTTAGGGTTCAACGACCGTTAGTAGTGTTGAAACATGAAGTATGAGTTGAAAAATTGTGTTTCATCGTGTTATCAAAACAACATTTTTCAACTCGATCGATAGCAATCACGTCTGTGAAATTCACACAAAAAAACTGATATTTTAAACTGATATTTCATGTCAATACAATTACTGCAGACGAGAAAACCACAAAAAAACATCATCAAATTAATATCTTTTTTTGTTTTATTATATTTAGGTATCGATACCCATCACGTCTGCGGAGTTTTACTAGCTAATTTATTTCGAACCTATATACGTCATCTCATGGATTATCATAATTATTTAACTTTTTTTTAAGTCAATTTAAGTAAATATATCGACATATTATTAAACTTTAAATAGGTAAAAGGTAAAGATGATTATCACCCACATTTTTCAACTGAAACATCACCACAAATGATTTTCAACCAGCAATCGACTAAGTAGTCGAGTCGGTGACATTGACGGCCATCTGATGCAAATGTACTAAGTTGACCAAACACCGTAGCGGTTGGTACTTTACTGTGTTCTCAGTACCGAGTGAGTCACCGTGTAATTGGTCCAACATATAGTGCAACTCCCTTAAGTCACCTGTAACTACAAGTGACAACCTTATTCAGGTAACGTGTCTGTCAGGAAATTCTAAACAGGTAGTATGAATTTCCTGACAGGAAAAACTTCTGGAAAGAAAAATTTAGACTGATGCACCTAGACATGACAGCACACATCGAATCAAAATAAATACAGTAGGTACTGTAAATGACTAGTGAAAATGATCACATCAACCAAAGATATATAAACAAGTAAAGAAAGACAACACACAAGTAAAAATATAAATGCCAATTATAGCAATTATAAAAGCATCACAAACATTTGATACACAAAACAATACTCTTTGGACAATGCACTTTATTTTAAAAGGTTTCGATCAAGCGGCTCCCTTTAAAAACTTACAATATCTGGCTCTTACTCACGAATGCAATCAACGCTCACGACACGGGGATGGGCTAAAAAGATAAAAGATAAATAAAAGGTAACATTATAAAAGAAAAAGGGAGTCTTAAAAATAAAGACACATTTAAAATAAGAATAATAAAGTTGCGTAAGTGACGCGTTGGATCGGATTTGCATTTTCGGCTACCGCGAAGTAGGGCGTGTTCATATGGGCCATTTATTAACGCGTCCGAAATATGTTATTATTTTTCGATTATAACACTGCCTCTTGACTTAAATTGTCTGGATTACATGAGTTAAGCGTCTGGATTTCTGGATATATGGCCTTTGCGAGTCAGTGATACGGTGTAAGCTGAATGGATCAAAAGAAATTGAGTTATGTGGGAGAAGCTTTTGCAAAAATATTTTTTTACGTATTAGAATAAAATTTTCTAATCACGAGAGTCGTTTAGATTTAGATGATAGATGAATGGCCAGGAAAATGTTGGCACTGTACAGAGTAACCTTCCAGCTAAATGGGGAATCAACATGGTCCATTGATTACTTCAGTGATTATTCCGTCTTCCGCAATAAACCACAGCAACGATATACACGCTATTTATACAAAAGCAAGTGATATCTACATAAAACCAGGAATAATTCAGATTTAATTATATAATTCATTCCTTTTATCATTTTATTAAACAAAAATCAGTCTTATCAGGAAAATAGGCTCTATTCCCATCCAATACCAAGAGCTAATACCAGTTGGTATTAGTTTATTTCCGAATTTATTTTCTATTCCTAACGAGTACCACATTTTAAAACCAATACCAAAACAAGTTTGAAGAAATCAGATACAGTCAGGTTCAGTAAAATTAAAATGCTTTGAGTGACGAACTAAGTTTCCGAAAACATAATAAATGTTCCCGAAAATCCTAACCATAGACGGTCGACGTCAGTGGCATCCCGAGGTTCGGTTGGTTAGGTTCCTTTAAACCCTTTAGACAGAAATAGGAGCCCCGCGAAGCGGGGCTTCGTCCACCAGTTTATTAACCCTAACCCTATATTTAGATTTCCCTAGATTTCGGTAAAACGCAATTTAAATAAAACTTTGTGTAGCTGAGTGTACAAAAAGTCACGCTTTGGTATTCGTTAGTAATAGATTTTTTATTTAAAAAAATGTGGTACTCGTTGGGAATAAAAAATAAATTCGGAAATAAACTAATACCAAATGGTATTAGCTCTTGGTATGGGATGGGAATATATCGAAAATAGGATGCACAAAAATATACCAAACTGCTGTTCATCCTTGTGGACACGTTCTTACAACTGTCGGTACTTCGATCGCCCTTAATATGTTGTAATAAACTGCACTACCCGTACTAAAACTTTATACGCTTTGACAACTTGGAATAAGACTCTAGATCTTACATTGTTACTCTGCTGATTATGTCGTCTCTTGTCTCTTTGGGTTTCATTGTAACATGGTAAATTTGAATGGACCATACAGGGGTTATGGTTGATATCTTTTTCTTTAAGAGACAAAAAAAATGGTCTACTTACCTCAGCATCATATCCAGCAGGATTAAATTATACTGGAGATGTCTCTGGTAAGATACACCAGGACTGTTGTATGTCTTGGACTGAGTGATTTCAACATCCTCGCAGTAATATTGTCCATATCCTTCAGTAGGTCGTTTAATAAACCTCCCATAGTGGAAAGTAGTTTTTTCACCGGTTAATTGATTGTCGTTCCTGTCATCTCTCCTTCAGCCAGCGTTAAAAGGTTTGTCAGGTCAAACGAATCTTACTTTAGTTTATAGTTTTAGTAGTTAGTTTATTTTTAAGATATTGCGTAGCTTTTATCGCGGGCTTTGATCGCGGCGACCGAATCAAGAAATTCCGTAACGAAAATAAAACCTAAAACCCCCACTCCGCCTACCATGTAGCTCGGCCGAGCGTTCGCTTAACGTGTATGTATATGGTACGACTGTACGAAGCTCGCACGAATCGAGACGAGCTGCTCCGAAATCGGACGAATACGTAAGCAGATTGCATAAGTTGATAAAAAGTTTAGTTTCATCCCACTTTTGAAGTTATACAAATCCTAGAAAAAAAAATCTCTATTACAGTTTTGTCGCAATATTCAGTGGCTTAAAACGATCTAAGGGCTGGAGTTTATAATACCAACACACCATACTGATGACCATTCCACCAGTTTCAAAAGTAGTCAAATTATATTGTAAAACTAAAATATAAAAAACCATATTTGCATAGGACCATGAATACTACAGATAGAACCAGTCGAAAATAGTAAATTAATATTACAATCCAAAAATATGGTCAATATTAAATCAACAGATTAACAAAAACAAGTTATTTATTAATATTTTGAAAAATGATTCCGTCTCTTAATGTATGTTGCTAAACCAGTTGAAATAGAGTATACAAGACTAACCGTCAGGTGTTTTGCATTATTTTATTGTCTAAAGTGCACTCCAACTTAAAAACAACCCTGGCATGGTTCTTATAAGAACTCCTTTTCCCTGATGGAAGACTGGACAAGTTTACGGCGTATCATAGGAGATAACCTAAGTATTTGCATAGTAGCCACTGCAGATGTGGTTACGATTACAGTTACCATAGATTTTTCATGCTGATCTCAGGATAGGACAGAGAATGTATTGGCTGTTGGACATGGAGACTAGGTTGTAGGAGTCAATTGTGGGGGAGGATAATACGTGTTTGAACGTGTTAGTTAGTTTAATGCCTTAGCTGAACATTGTATAAGGTCTACGTCCTTTCAATCACTTCACTTTACTTTTTATCTTTTTGTTAGGACGTGTTTTTGTGACAATTTTTTTTAAATTATATATACTATTTTTCGTTCAATGAACTATTCTTGAGAGAATTGGCGCAAAATTAGAATGTGAATAAAGTTGGCACATATTTTTCCATAGATTTCTCTTTGCTTGACCACACTTTCACACTAGTTGATAACATATTCATGGTGTAGTCTCCTGTTTTATTTTAATTCAAAGCAGGCTAATATTTCTAGCCTTTTATATTGTAGTCTGATTATTAAATCAATCTTTATCTGCAGTTGGAATAATGATGGAATACTGTTTAATATTAAGTTTATTCCAACGCTAGCAACCCTATAAACGAATTGATGTGTCTCAATACCAGCGTTTGATAATGCCTAAATTGAACAAATGATATTGAAATTGAATTATTATGTTGAATGTTTAAATCATATGATACGACTGATTTCCAAGGTTTGATTAAATCATTAATCATTATGTTTTTTGAGTTTGATTGAAACCGACTGTGCCAGCCAACTTGATTGGAAATCGGAAGTGGCTAATCTACCTAGCCTTTTCTCAACCATGTTGGGTCTAACCGGATGTAGCTGAAGTACAAGTATTTTACATGGGCAACTGTCTATCTGACCTCCACAACCCAGTTACTGGGAAATACGATACCCCTTGGTAAGACTGGTTGTCAGTCTTTTGGGCGTCTGACTGTCAAAGATCTACGAATGACAGCAGAGCTGAACGCGACTGCTTAACATGCTTTCCGAGGTTCAGTGCTTCGGAAATCGGGTCTCGATATATAACGGATGGTCAACCATCCATGAACTGATAGTGGCAAGCGTAGGATAACCTTCGTGGTGCCCACAGCATTTCAATAGGTACAATATGATCATGTCAGTGGTAACACTGACATGAGCACTGGCCACGAGTAGGACGGACTTTCAAAAGAATAAGAGGCCATCTTATATTGGTTTTCTTACCATTGACGTGTGGCCTACCGTATAATGGGGCTACCGTTTTTGATAGATGCATCACTAACCTGAGTTATCTCATCTGCCTGTAATTATACAATATCTGTAAAACAGGCCCTGTAGTCTCGACAAATATAACGACAACAATCGGTCGTTAAGTCTTATCGATGTCAAATTTCTTTAATAGATTTTCAACCTTACTTACCTTACTAACCTTAACTTACCTTACTTACCTTTAACTTTTTAACCTTACTTTTACTGTGCTTCTTTTCAGTGCTGACTCATGGGAAGAGGTGCATAAGTACGCACAAGTTGGGTTTAATACTGTAAATGATTGGCTAAGAACTAACATACTCACCTTAAATTCCACTAAAACCAAATATATTGCATTTTCATTAAGGACTAGTCCGCAGTCATCTCTCCAAACATTCTCCATTCTTGCTCACACCTGTTCATTCCCTCATAACGGTGATTGTTCTTGTTCCAAATTGCAGAAAGTGGACCAGATTAAGTATTTGGGGGTCACTTTGGATTCTAAATTAAACTTTGCCGAACATATAAATTGTCTGACTAGCAGAATACGGAAATTTATCTTTGTGGTTAAAAATCTTCGGTCAATCCTTAACTCCAAGCAACTACAATCTGTTTATTGTGCTTTGTGCCAATCCCTCCTGACATACTGCATTACTTCATGGGGTGGAACGTATAAAACTAACCTCTTAGCACTTGAGAGGGCTCAAAGGGCAGTCCTTAAAGTTGCACTATTCCTTCCTTTCCGTCATCCCACTGTAGAAGTTTATAGGTCTGCTAAAGTCCTCTCAATTCGGCAGCTTTTTGTTCTCCATGTTGCTTTGAAACAACGATCTCTTATTCCTTTTATAAATACCGATCAAGATTCTGACATGAGAAGAAGAAGAAGAAATATATGCCAACCTAGATCAGTAAAATCCAAATTTGCCCGAAATTTCTTTTCTTTTCTTGGCCCTTTTCTATACAACAGACTAAATGATTTACTCTCTGTTCATAACCTAAACAAAATAGCTTTTAAAAGGAAAATAACTGAATGGCTTATTACATTAGATTATACACAAATTGAAGATCTTTTCAAAACTATTTCATGACACAAAATTCCCTTTGCAACGCATACACAAGCATTCCCAAACCACACACACACACTCACTCCACATCACACAAACTCACCCCACACGCTTTCATATACATTCACATACATCCTCTCTTGCATGTATTCTTAATAAATTACCTCTTTTCACTATTTTTATAAACCAAGCTAAATGAGCACTATTGCAATATTATAGAGGTATGAGGAACAGGGTGTAAAGTTCACTCATACTCTATAGAAAAGGGAGGATCTTCCGACCAGACGGGTGTCGTGTCTGGTGGGCAACTGCCCGACGGTTGACGTCGGGATGTTGTATATACTCGTATGCTAGTTGCGCGGTAAATTCTGATTGCGCGATGCAGGATTTTGCGTGACGTCAGTCTGACGCGTAGCTCGCATGTGGCGTTGTAGATGCCGCTACATCACTCCCCCTCGGAGACCGGAGGTCGATAGTGGGCTGAGTCGTGTATCTTGCGATGCTTGCCAGGGCCAGGTGAGGTTCCAGTGAGTCGGAACCGGGTGTCGCATAGTTCGCGGTGAGTCGGAACTGTCTGCGAAGATTCCCCAGTGAGTCGGGGTGGCGCTGCGTTATGCTCCAGTGCGTCGGATGTGGTACAGCGCCGGGTTGAGGCTGACTGCTGGCGTCGACCAGGAGAGGGTTTGAAGGCTCTGCTTGTGGACCGGCCGAGAGTGCAGTGTGCTGTGCCATGGTTGCTGATGAGGCTGAGGATGATGACCAGGCATGCGCGGTCGCGGCATGCTGGTGGTCAGGATACCCGTTGAAGCCGTGGGTGCTGGCTGGCTGTGTGACTCGCCGCTCGTAAGCTTGAAGGAAGTGATGATGACGTCACGCTGATGTACTTGCACGAAGGCTGCGCTGACGTTCATGTTCGGGGTCACCAGTATAGAGGTATGAGGAACAGGGTGTAAAGCTCACTCATATTCTATAGAAAAGGGAGGATTTTCCGACCAGACGGGTGTCGTGTCTGGTGGGCAACTGCCCGACGGTTGACGTCGGGATGTTGTATATATGCTAGTTGCGCGGTAAATTCTGATTGCGCGATGCAGGATTTTGCGTGACGTCAGTCTGACGCGTAGCTCGCATGTGGCGTTGTAGATGCCGCTACAATATTATAATGTGGGAGATTTTTATGTAAATATGATATATGAACCCGATGGTCTCCAGTGCAACAAAAATAATGTACGACTTTGATTTGGGGGCCTGGTGACCTGACATACAGGTTTTGTAAAAAACTTAGTTTAGGCACCAGTCTTCCACAAATTAATTATGAAATTATGTCTGAAGACTATGTATTACTATCTCTGTAATTTGTGGTAAGAAATAAAAAAATATTATTATTATTATTATTATATGTTAACATAGCTCGGGGTCATGAGATCCCGGTCTTTTGGAAGGCGTACGAGGGGCCGAAGCCAACTCGCAGAGGCCCCTTAGACAATTTTAAATGGAATGAGGCACCAACCGACGATTATCCCTGTATGCACTGTGCAAGTACACCCAAGGACAATCCCCGGTTAGTGTTGGACTATTGCAGGATATGGAAACAATAATAATTATTAAACTATGGGTTTTTGTGGCTAAGATGGACTGGTTACCAAGAACTATGGAACGGCTATGGCCCCTGCCTGACCAATGTTTTATATATAAAATACACGGATAAAATGGCAGGGGGTGACTTGCACACTCAATAATGGGCCCCCGGAAACCGTCGCTAGCACATAGTGACGTAGCGACAAGGAGGCAACACTTCCTGAGGTGCTTGAGGAGTGGAGAGGTATTCCACGGCTATCAGAACAATCCCAGAGCCCGGAAGATGGTCAAGATCCCTACCAGCACTTACTGAAATACTTCCTTCCTCCGAGCACGTTTGCTCTTGCGAATCTCCACTCAAGCCAGCCAATAAAGGCAAGAAAGAGGTGGGAGCTCTGTTCCTCGTCATTGTTCACTCCAGCCGGCCAATAAAGGCAAGCCAGAGGTGAGGAACAAGACTTCTCCCGGGAGACAGGGTCCGTGGGGTCGCTACTGCCCAACAGCTCGCCACATGCTGCCCTGCGGGTTCCTGTATCTCTCTTGGTCTGACTCCTCACCCTAGACCTGTTTCAGCAAAGTAAACTCTACCGGTACAGACCTAGAGCTCAGGAGCGCGCAAGCCCCACCACGACGTCAACGTAGAGATACGGCGGTGGGGTTATTATTATTATTATTATGCTTTCGCAATAAAGTTGAAAATCTATTAAAGGAATTTGACAACGATACAACTTAGCGACCGATTTTTGTTGCCGTCTAATGTCGAGAATGCACGAGCAGGACAATAATGCTGTATGACTTTTGCGTAGTAGTCGCAACCGGCGTACGTGTATGACCAGCGGCCGTGCTATGACGTGTTAAAGCCATCATAGTTCCAGCGTGAAAGAGAGACGGAATTATATATGACCGATCGCGCTATCCTTTTTCGCAATGAAACTATGATGGTATTAGCACGTCATAGTACGGCAACAGACGTATAAACGTAAACGAAGCAAAAGGAGTAAGTAAGAACCGTAGCAGGTGGCGTTCTGTAGTTTCTGCCTACCCCGGTGGGAAGAAGGCTTTGAGTTTATGTATGTAACAATTCTGCTTTACAATAAAACAGGTAAGGCTGTAGGTACTATTTTACCGAATGAGCCTCTTACCTACATTAAAAAGTCCTTTGACGTACATTCTTTCTGTCTTCCATGGTGTTTTCCCATGGATTTGTTATGGTCTGATATGCTCATTAGCAAGTGCACGACCATTTCCTTTATCCGAAGCCTATTCCTACCTATATGGTGTTTATCTAACTCTGCGAGGAGCGACTTTTAGGGAAACTGGGTTGGAATAGTATAGAGATATCACTGTACAGGTGAGTTCCTTTGAGGAATTACTTGAATTTATAGCTTACGTAGCACTTTTCACAGCTTTTGAGAAACAAAGATACTTAAATCAGTTATAAAAAAATATTTGAAGATGAAAAATGATATATATGTTGGAAAGATCGAAAGAAATACTTATTTTCACATTTAGCTTATCTGTTGCTACGCCATTTTTTTTTTTTTTGGTTCCGTAGTATGTAAAATTTTGACCTTGATTATTCTAAAAACTTCAGCTTAATTTACTATTTTAATGCCACCTACTAACTTAGATGTTCCCAGTCCTACCATTACAATATCCGTCTCTACAAAATTCACTAGCCAATCAACAACACAGCCTGATTGAACCAACCAGTTTATCCACCTACTAAGACCTAACAATGTCCATTCAGACCAACAATCTTAATCTATTCGCTTCATTAGCACTATCAAAATAAATACGTCACTCGATATCCGACCGTAACAAGACTTAGTTTATCACTTATCTTAAGGTAGGAAAGTGTTAAATCGCTGTGATTATTTTGATTGCTCCCGGTGGCTGTCCTCTAAGGAATCTGGTGTGCTTTAATTGCTTTCAAGCGGGATCTGTTTGCGTGATCTCTGCCTGCAGTCGCCATTAGTAACTGACTTGCGGCGGAGGGTAACCCTTTGTCTCTTTTGTAGTGATGTGCAGGACGCGTTCGATTGTTGGGCGAGTGGCGATCGATTTTTGGTTTTGACAGATGTCAAAATTGAGTTGTACGTTAGATTTTGTTGTGGCATTCTTAATAGGTACATTTGTACCTCCAGTGGTTTTTCGATGAGATTTCCGTACATTTCTATCAGCTGTCATCTTAGTGATTTCATTCACCCCTTTCCATTCGCATTATCTTTTACAAAATCTATCCATGGCTTATTAAATCGGCCTCTATTTTATTTATGAAATAAAATTCTCGTTCTATCTGCAATCAAAGGAAAATAAACACTAGCTTCTTTTCTTAAAATCATTTCCTAAATGAAATGCACCCTTTTATAGTTATATTCATACGAAATTAACTCAATCAATCAATCATGTCGGTCTATCAGTCAATTGCTAAAAATACGAAATTAACTCTGTCGGTCTGTTACATTTTTATGCCTAAACCACTGAACCGATGGTTATGAAATTTGACAGATGGCTAGCCTGGAACCTGAAAAAGGACATTAAGGAAAGTCTACTTTTCGTCATGGATAGAATAGAATAGAATACTCTTTATCATGTACACCATAAAAATTACAGATATAAATGTATAGATATTACAGAGGGTGGCAGAATGAGCGGTCGGATATTTGTATAAAAAATGATGAAATACAAAATACACGCGGACGAAGTCCCGGGCAATCGCTAGTATTTCTATGAATACATACTTTCGCATAGATATTTTATTTTAAACACAAATAAGATAAACTTGCAACAATCAACTCGAGTCAAACTCGTCCCACGAGTCGCGAGTCGTGTCCATCCCTACCGTTGGTATTTAGAAGCGGACTTTTTTCATTGTTGCTAAAAGCCGTCGCATGTATGTATTTGTTATTGTCAGCGTTAAATATGTCTGGATTATTTTATTTATATGTGAGTATAGGCTTTGTAACTGTAAGCCTTTGACACTGAAGCGTTCGTTGAATAGCTGGGGATCTTTTAGATGTTTTGTTTTTGCGTAAAGGTGAGGTGAGAACCTGTGAAACAACTGTAACCAATGCCTTAGGGTTTTGGCTTTAAGATTTGATGAATATAAATGTTCTACTAAAGAAGAGGCCCAAAAAAGTATAGAGAAAAAAGCTTGAAGCAATTGAAGAAAGTATTTCCCTATTATTAAAAGGACGGAAAACATCAGAACTGGTCACCTTTCCATTCATCATACTTATTGATTGGCTAAACGTATTTTGTTTCTTTCTTTTCTTTCTATCGTTTCAAATGTTTCAACAAGTGTGCTCTCACATCAGGAAATATTTTTAAGGGTTAAATGGGACACCAAAGGAAAGCCTATGAAATTAAGTAATACGTTTATTGTCCTTTTAATTATAAATTGGAAGGTTTGTTTTACTAATATTACGTGAGACGTGTGAATCGTGTGATCCCACACAAGGCTAAAAGAATAGTACATTCATTATGAGAAAGGAAGGATTGCCGTCAAATGATAAGTGCTGAGTCGGATAGTAAAAAAGTATATTTATGAGTTACAATGAAAAAGACGATAGTGTTGAAGTAGGATCGATTTGTTTTAGCTATACTTCAAAAATAGTTACGTCATCATTTGCCTAGCCTTGTCCCAACTATGTTGGGGTCGGCTGCCAGTCTAAACGGATGCAGCTGAATACCAGTATTTTACACGGAGCGACTGTCTATCTGACCCCCACAACCCAGTTACTGGGTAATACGATACCCCTTGGTAAGAATGGTTGTCAAACTTTAGGCTTCTGACGACCCGTAACGACTGTCAAAGATCCACGAATGACACCCGGGAACAACGGTTTAACGTGCTTTTCGAGGCACGGAAGGGTCTTGGTGTGTAAAGATGGTCACCTATCCACAGACCAACCGCGGCAAGCGTAGCTTAACCAGATAGATCGACCCATGCGGCTGTTAATACTTAGCCACTAGCCTCTCTCCCCTCCAACAATATTTACATAACAACTAATATTCTTTTCCTGAAAATATTACCACATTTATAAATGAAAATCAAGAACGCCAATCAACTCACGAAAACACGAACTTCTCTTAAGAATACTCAACAATAACCCAAATAAACTCAAAAGGAAAACATTTTTCCAAGACGTCCTGCCCTCCTATAAATTAAGCAACAATAATCGCCATTTTCGTTCCTCGTAAATATGTTAATACAAAGAACGTAACGACGTCCCTTGGGAGTAACTAGGGCGACTGGGGACAGGGGACGGATGGGAACAGGGGACATATAGACAATGGGACGAAATTACAACCGGCCAATTGAGCTGCTTGTAAACTTGATCCCCTGTATTGTTTCCGCACTTGATACTGTCGGAGGACTAGGAGGATTTGATACTTTGAAAATATTGGAGTGTCTTTTATTTTGCTTGGAAAAAAATCAGTTTTATGAAATATAGGTAAGTAATAATTTTTCCTTCATTTCCCATAATCTTTATTAATTTTTAGGGTGCCATACCTCAAAAAGAATAAACCGAACCCTTATATTCATTTCATATAGTCATTTCGTTGTCCGTCTGTCTGTCAGTCTGCCAAGACCGTTTTTCTCAGGAACGTGTGGAAGTATTAAGTTGTAATTATTATCAAATACCTAGGTCTACGGTCCCTTGGAGCTCTAAAGAAATCAAGCTTCTAAGTCAACGCAATTAAAAAATACGGCGATTTATGCTACATATTTTTATACTCGCAAATAAATCAAAACCTATAGGGTACTTTCCGTTGACCTAGAATCATGAAATTTGGCAAGAAGCAAGGTATCACAGCATAAGTACAGAAAAAAAAAATCCGAAAATCGTTAATTAAAGAAAGAAAGAAAGAAAGAAAAATATTTTATTTGGGACACGCACAGGAAATACAATTTGTGGTTTAATCACATTAAAAATATTTTTTTGCGATTACAAACTTAAATTTGTAGCTGGAGTTGACCGTGACGTAAATCGATGTATGGGAGAACATTTTTTTAACTACAAAGTTAAGTTTGTCCTTCAATCCTATTTATATTTTTTTGTAATGTTCAATACTTTCATAGTTAATGAACTTCAGTAGGTAATGTTATGGACGAACTATCTACATACGAGTTTGTACGGAGTCCTCGGTGCGCGAGTCGTTGTACGGTTTCTTTTTTAGTCTTTATTCATCATCATCATTATTATTGATCCGTAAACTTTAATTGCTGGACAGACCTAACCCTGCAATGTAATGTTGAGAGGCTCACTGCTACTGCCAAAACATTGATAAAGGAGTATAAAAACAAAACACAGGCAAGTGCTTTCGTAACCAAACTCGAGGAGTATAAAAACATGACGTAGGCAAGTGCTTTCGTAACCAAACTCGATTGTTATCTTGTTTCACAATAGAATATAAATCGACGCGCAAACTGTAACCATGAATTCAGGACATGATGTAGTTGGTTATCAAAATAAAAAACTGCTGTTTCTTAGAAAAATGCAATATCTACGCGGTCAAAATGTATGGAAAAGCTAATTTGTTTTTTAATAACCGACGTAAAATTTAAACGCAGGGCGGGTTCAGAATCATGTACTGAATGCACGGTAACAACCTGTTACTGCGTACGCGCATCGCTGTCCCTGCCAACCTGTATAACCTTCTAGTGTCTTCAGTAAGCCCCCAAGTTCTTATAGCTGGTTAAAACAACATCAAACACTAACTTTCACTGCATAGTCTTCGCATCTTACCAGTAATTACAACATAGATTTAGATACACGCTAGTACTTAATTACGTTGTTTACCATATTATAATATTAAGACATAAATTACTTGGTTAATAGCAACACTATAAATTGGTAACCTCTCACAAAACCGGATTTTCTATACGGAAATTCTCATGGAACAATATTGAAAATACTGGAGGGACGAGTGATCATCAATTATGTTCTCTTCCTTGACATCTTTTATTATTTACCTTATATTTTGTACAATAACATTTTGTTATATAAACATGCAGTTTGTTGTTAAAACTCTCTTTAGTTCGAGGTGTTGGATAATCATGATGTTGTATAATGCTTTGTTAGATTTATAGAATGGGCGATGTCTAGTGTGTGGAGTGTTGTTTATCAAAACATGGGTTGGTTAAATTTATTGGGACTTTCAAAAGTAGCTTTGAGAATGTCAGAAGGTTGCCGTAATAAAATAACATGCCAGTTAGTGGGTGTCAATTGTTGAATTTAGTACGGTATGTTAAGATAGTGCGCAGAACTCTTCTTATGAGTCAGATGTTATTTTTGATTAAAAAAAAAATTCGCAGGGCACTGCTCCTATTTTCTTTTGACAGAGTTTTTGCCATAATGATGAGTACCCCATGTATCGCATCGCCGAAATTGATTCTTGTCACCAGGCTGTCTTTTTGAGGCATGTCAGTTGCGAAATTCAAAGGTGTATAATAATGAAAATACATAGATTGTAGCATCCAAACTATACTAAATTATAACGTCTTATTAACAGTACAAAATGACAAACTAATTAAAACAAAGGTTATTTTTTATTTATTTATTTATGTACTTATGTTCTTACTTGTACATCTACCATTACAGGATAAATGCGCCTTGCTTAACTTAATCAATACTAACATCTATGTATAACAAATTACAAAAAATGCATTCCTTGTGATTTCATTCGGAGAACAACAGAAGTCATGACTTTTTATCAAAGTATCAAATCTAATCACTCGCACTACATAGGTGCGACACAGTTCGTCAATTTGTTCGCGTCAACGCGCTTCTATTTAGCCGCACATTTGTTCCGTGTGACACTCGCTTAATTTTTTTATTGGCTTCATAGATATGTTGTAGATAGGGGCTTGTGGCTAAGAAATAACAAAAAATTATAATGATTGCGTGTATATAAGTATGGTTTTTAATCGTTAAAATAAATTTTTAGAGGTACCTATATTCGTAATTTTTTTTCTATCGTATCAGATTAAGCAGTTGTAAGGGTTTCAACACCCTATTTATGAATATCATATATTTTTCTAATTTTGTTTACTGCAGTGGATCATATACTTTTAGGCATTATAAAACTTGCGTTTAGGTCCTGTAGTCCCTTTAAGGAGAGACCTATGCGCTGCAGTAAGAAAATAATAGGCTGGTACTATTTTTTTTTTTAAACATTGCTCCTCACTAGGAATTTCTCCTGTATTGTGGGTGCGTTTACAAAAATTTTAACTCACATACACAAATAGCCAGACCCGGAACAACTACTTGTAGGTCATACAAATATTTGTTCCGTGCGGTAATCGAACCCGCGACACGCAGCACAGCAGTCAATCGCTTAACCACTGCGCCTGCGTATTATTATAACTTTCTTATCGTATCCAGAAATCATGTGGTCACAATGCTTTAGAGCGTCCACCATCACTAAATATTGTTAAACAAATCCGCGTCTGTCGGTCTGAATGCGATGAACTCAAAAACTATACTGAACGGATTTTTAGACAGTTTCCACCAATGGTCGGAGTGATTCATGAGGAAGGATTAAGTGTATAGTTGATTACGGTTTTGTGTAGATTGGCTGAAATATGACGATCATTGTTGAAAATGTCTGAAAAAAATCATGCCGACTGCGAGCTTTAGTGGACTGCGCCGCGTAAATGTTTGAAGAAATTTGGCACACATATAGGTAAAGCTTAACCCGGATTAACAACACATAGGGTATATGAAATCCCGGTAGCACGTTCCCGTGGGGTATTTTTCGACATTCACGCGGGCGAAGCTGCGGGCAAAAGCTGGTATATAATATTTTGATAACAACATTTTGAGCGAAAGAAGACTGAGTGAAAAGTAGGATCTAAAAGTTTGCACGAAAAAGGCTGCCACTACACAAATAAAGGCTCGTACACACTGGCGCGACGCGACGCCCGACACAAAGGCACCACGTGTTGCGCGACGAGCGGCGCCTTTGTGTAGCGCTGTCGCGTTGCGCCTATCTGTGGGAGCCTTAAAGAAGAAATGTGAATTATGATATTTGATTGCCTCGTTAGTCCAGTGGTCGCTAACGCTACTTCTAAGCATGAGGTCCTGGTTTCGATTCCCGGATCTTGCAAAGTGTTATTAGGTTTTTCAATCTGGAATTTCTCAGTAGCAGCCCTGGATTTGTGCCTGGTTGGTGGGAATAGTCTCGCCTCGTATCACATGGGATTCAAACTCAAAGTATTTATTTCAAATAAACTAATTACAGGCACTTCTGAATTGTCAAGGGGTCGCTCAGTCAGAAAGATGAAGCTAGTTGCCCATTCCAAAGCGTAGTAGGTACCTATGGAGAAGAACGGGCAACAAAATCAAAATACGGTTACAAAATATTGATCACATCATTCATGTTGAAATTACGCATGTGAGAACGATGCGGAACATTAAAAGCGTCCGTAATAAAAAGATAAAAACAATTCAAATATTAAATTAAACTAAAATAAGCCGTTGCAGCTAAGAGATGACCAGTCTCTACTGACGGCGCCTGTTCACGAACATTGCTGCCGAAATGTGGGTGTACTATAGGTACACGTCTGCCAAACCCTTCGGTAAATACAGCCGTGATGTTATGCTATGTTATGACATTCTAGAACAGTTCGATACACCTACTCAAATTAAAACTCCTTATCGACTAAAGTAAACGACTCCCGTAGACAGGCTTGACGCGACAGTGCGACGCGATTCTGGTAGAACAATTTCCATGCAGTTTTCATAGAAATTGTTCTACTAAAGTCGCATCGCGCTGTCACGTCGCACCTGTCTGCGGGAGCCTTAGTGCGTCTCCCAACAGGGCCTCTTACATTATACCCATTGAAAGTGTCCACTGCTCATGCCTTGTCATTATAATCCTGGATTGCCTCAGATCCAGTTCTAGGCTCAGTCCTAGGTATAAATACTAGATATTGCGTCGCGTCGTTAATTCGTTACGGCTAGGATTAGCCATTCCTGAGATTATTATTTATCTCTGAGTGTAATTGAAGGCTTTATATTTAGATTTGAAATATAAAACGTTTATTTATGAAAGTCAATTAATCTGCTTATCATTTTCCAAACTATGTTGGGATCGGCTTTCAGTCTAACCGGAGGCAGCTGGATACGAGTACTTTACATGGAGCGACTGCCTATCTGACCTCCATAACCCAGTTACTGGGTAATATTAGACCCCTTGGTAAGACTGGTTGCCTGACTTTCGGGCTTCTGACGACCCGTAACGACTCTCAAAGATCCATGAATGACAGCCGAGACCAACGGCTTAACGTGCTTTCCGAGGCATGGAGGGGTGTTGGTATGTTAAGATGGTCACCCATCTATGGACCAACCGTGGCAAGCGTAGCTTAATCGATCGATCGGCCCGTCTGGCAGTTATTACTTAGCCACAGGCCCTTCTAATTCATGAACGTGTGATTCAAATATTAATGTTTCATGTTTATTGTTTTTGAGACGTCTGGAAAATTTACGTTGCATTTGAAGTTTTCTATTTAACACCCAAAAAATAAAATAGGGGTTCTTTAGAACATGGATAGTAAATTGTCAGTTTCATAATTTCTTCTAGTTCGTCTTTTTTTTCATAGTTTTTTTCACTATGACAGTAGGTACTAAAATTACGATATTTTGGTGTACAATTTCATTCTTTAGAACTCAAAATAGTTTTATTTTTTTCAATTCGTTAGATTGGTTTAGTGTCCCGTGTGTAGTGAAAAATTGTGCTGTGGGAATATATTTGCAGAGCTACCAAGAACATAAATAAAATAACTACATTTTAACACGACAATACTTAACAAATCTCATTAAAAACTATACAAATATAAGACAAAAACAAAGGCACACACGCACTGCGGCATACAAAGTTACAAACCAGCACACATTCATGGAAATTCTTCGACAGCTAACGAGTGTTCATTAGCTGCAAAAAGAATACAAAAATGCTTTCACAAACACCTCATACGTCCCAATCAGCGCCACATCAGCGCTAAAAGAAACGTCTCCACAACAAATCAGTGGCAACCCTGTGTGTTCATGTGACATACGGGTGACAAGTTCAGCTAGCATTTTGACAAACTAAAAACACTAAATATGATATTGTCTTGTGTGAGAGTAAACCATGAATTCAGCACATGATTCTGAACAACCCTGAATTGAAACTTTTCAACGGTAATTTTTTTTTAATTGCTGTTCCACACATTTTTACCGCGTAGGTATTACACTTTTCTACGAAACAGCAATTTTTTTTATATAACCTAAATATTTCAACGCAGTGGCGCGTTCAGAATCATGTATTGAATCCATGATAACAGTTTACGCGCCGATGTCTCTGCCACCCTGTATTGTTGTAGACTGTAGATTTTGTTGACCATTTTTTATTTTGTTAAGTACCTGCAGGTACTTGTTGACAGGCCTATACTATCCTCCCATACCTATTTATACTGTAATTTTGAAATATCGTAAAATTTTATTATTTGTAAAAGAGAAACCGTGGAGTTTCTTGCCAGTTCTTCTCCAAAGGAAACAACCAATTGGAACTGTGCACCTAGCTTCTGAAGTTTCATACCCCATGTAGATTTATGTGAAATAAAATATTTTAATTTTGTCAAGTCGACAAATAATTTTTCATCAGCTGATAAGCATTGCTTGAATTTTATTAATCAATTAAAAGTAGCACATTTTTTATGGTTTTTTAACTCTTCTTGTTCATTTATTAAGTAGGTTATAAATAAATGAGTCTAGTTTTATCTACTGGGATTGGCCATGGCGACTACTTAGTAATTAATAAGTATTTTCAATCAACAGGCATGAGAAAGTGTACGGTAACCCTTTCCATCACATAAAAAAACATATATGTTTAGTAGTCCCACTACATATATTTTTTATGTGGGATGAAATACATTATCAAAGTATTCGTTTACTTTAACAAAGCCGAGCATTGTCCAATTAGTCAACGATTAGGCAGGTACTTCACAACAATAATTGTTGTTTATACGCTCATAAATAATTTATGAAGAAACAATGTTATCTTTATCAACAGATTGCACATATATATATTCGTTGAATGACTTAATCCATACCAAAGAAACAGGCATAAAGATGAATCTTATTCTAGACCTGTGCGTCGGTCTTTTTATCTCATAATTGAATCGGGTTCCTGAAGGATGCGCATCAATAATAAAGTAGATCAAGGGCCGGATATAAGTATGATGCCAGCTTTATTTGCAAAGGTACATACATTCAGTTTCAAAATAAATTAAAGGATTTATTAAGATCTCAAAATAGAATAATCCTTTTTTTAAATGCCTAATCAGTGGGTTCAAAATTTGCAACAGAAATATAAATCATTCAAACGGAGGGTAAATCATTTAACACCTCGCAGTCCAATTTGATCGTCACAAAAAAGCACTCTTGATTTTCACACGAAAATTTTCCATATTTGAAATTAATTTCAATAAAATGCTACTCACCAACTCTTGAAGCCGTGTGTCGACACCATGTAAAACAACGCGACACCCAATTAAGGGGGGTTGAAGAGCAAATTTTTCACTACGCGACATCCCTATAAGGCCTTACTCGCGCCCGTCAAAGTACTTCCCTTGCACTCATACAAACGCCTATCAAGTGTACATTCTTAACACTCCTACTGCTGTATAAGGAACCGCTTCTTAAATTAGTACGAGCAATTGTGTACAACTCTGAGCCTTGTTGCCGCGCGATTGTCAATCGAATTTATCATGTTGTTAAGCGAATGTTGTTTAAATAGTGTTTATTTGTGTGTGGAGCGGCGATTCATTAGGTGTATGTATGTAATCGTGGGGTTGAGGCTCAGATTGTGAGGTTGTGATTGGGTGACGGGTCAGTCTTTGGCAGTCGTATGCAGTTTCTCCAGCGGTTGCTGTTGATCGATGCTATTAAGCTGATAGGTTAAGTGTTGTGTCTACCTCTCGCACCAAACTTACATATCAATTATTTTAGACCTTACACTTATACATGGTGTCCCAGAAATCGACCAACATACTTTAAGTCGTGATAGCTTTGGTCAAGCCCTTCCAAAATAACAAAACATAATTATGTTCCGCAAAATCTTATAATATATATAAAAAGAAAATACGTTTATTTGCGGTAAACGTGACGCAGAGAAAACACACAAACCCAAAAAAGAACAAGTTAGAGGAAAATACGCGTCACATCCACGCATAACGGCAATCGCTTAGCATAATGCTACGATCCTATGCGAGACAGAGCAGCCGGCGTTGACGAGATGACGTTAACCGGTGGATCATACGAAAGTATAAATATAACAAAACAAAAGAAATTATATGATACCCATGTTTAGTCGTGTATCTGAAAAGTAAAAGAAACCACATTTTAGATTGTTTCTACACATCACCTATCGGTTACTGCTAAGCTGAATCAAATAATTGTTCGTAATACCGGCTAACTTAAACTAAGCTACGCACATAGGGCCTAGATTCAGATAAGCCTCCCAATAAGGCATAGTGACTTCTACAGATGTTCTCGGTATTCCCACAGTTCTTTCGCACGGCTACAATTGGAAATCGAATGCTAAAGCCACGGGGCGACTAGACAAATGAGGCAATTCGAAAGTGTATCATTTAAATAGAAAACTAGATTGTATGACACGTTGAGCGCTAGAGTTTCCAGCTTTATGTCTATTTTTAGGACTGGACTCATTGTAATTTGATGAAGAGACGACTTGCTTTGGTTTATTAAAGAATCTTTCAAGCGCGATACTTTAAAACGAAAATGTGAGAATGTTTGAGATTTTGTAATCGTTGAATTGTGATATTTTCTTCTCTGCTGCGGAATCTATATTATTATAGATAAAAATGAAATGCTATTCATTAGTAAGCCCATCGGAATTGGCAATTTTTTGTTTTAAAATACCTATTAGGAATGAAGTTTTTATGGATAGAAAAATAGGAAACGTCTCCCGGAATATTTTAAATTTCCGAAAAAACTGAATGTCCTATTTTCTATGGGATTTTTGTATCGAAATTTGGACAGGACAGCGTCTCTCTAGTCAGCTAGTTGTGAATAAAATAGTACGCAGAAAAATAAAAGGACCTAACGAAGTGCAAAAAGAAATGAACATGAAGTCAGTCAGTGGCAGGCCAACAACGTCATAATCCAAAGCATAACAAGCAAGAAAGAAAGAAAATACGTTTATTTGCGTTAAACATGACACAGAGAAAAACACACAAATACAAAAAATAACGAGTTGGGGGAAAATACGCGTATGTGTGCAAGACAGATTGATTTAACACCCAGTGTTAAACTGTTAAACCCACCCAACGATGCTTATGATAACAAAGACAACTCCATCAAATAATTTAGAAATTATTTAAACATCGTTGGTATAGTAAAATGGACAGGAAAAACAATGGTAATTCTAATTTTGTGGAATATACGGGTGGCAGGCACATCGACGCTCAACCTGTTACCATGGATTCAGTACATGATTCCTGCGTTGAAAATTTTCGTCGGTGATTTAAAAAAAAAATGCGACACAAAAAAGCGCTGATGACCTTCAAACGGCTGAACCGTGAAAAGATGTCTACGAATTACCGCTAGAAAACCTGCTTTCAAATAAAAAAAACCGCATCCAAATCGATTCACCAGTTTAAGAGATACGGTGCCACAGACATACATACAGGCAGACACACACACACATAGCGGTCAGACTTAGAACACCCCTCTTTTTGCGTCCGGGGTTAAACATAGCGGTCGAACTTATAACACCCCTCTTTTTGCGACGGGGGTTAAAAATAGAAAGAGAGACAAACAGGCAACTTCAAGACATCCTAACTTCCTAACTATCCTAACTCCTAACTTATATATATATATATATATATATACATTATATATATATATATATAAAATTAATAATAATTAATTAATAATTAATTAATTATTTTATTTTTATTTTTTTATTATTTGTTATTAATTATAATTATTAATTATTATTAATTAATTATATTAATTATTATTCATTATTCATTATTATATTATATATATTATATATTATAAATATTATAAATGCGAAAGTAAGTTTGTTTGTTTGTTTGCTAACTTTTCACGCCTAAACCACTGAACCAATCATCCTGAAATTTTGCATATACGTTGTCAGGTGTACAGAAACGGACATAGGGTACCTGTCATCCCGAAAAAAAGTACTGTTCCCGAGGAAAACAACAATAACTTTGTTATGATAATAGATGGCGCCACGTGACTTTCGAATCATAATTGAATTATATTATTATAGAAACTTTAGTAGTGTGTTAAGAGTTCTTTTTATTTTTAATTTAAGTAGGTACCTAATACATTTTGTGAGTCTAGAGTGTCGTTAGACCGGTTTTTCATCCTCCTAATCATAATTCCCCGAACAACCTGAATTGATTGTCAAATTCTAAATTAACGCGACCGAAGCCGCGGGCGAAAGCTAGTGCAAATATAAAAATCAAATCGAGACCTTCCACAAACCCACCTACCACTTACCCTCCCTACATCCAACAGTTACACCTCTGCTAATAACTCGCCACAGAACTTGCGACTCATATGAACGATATATCCTTTTAAACGCCTGCTACACTTAACGATCGTATCTAAAGGTGTGCCCGAGAAATTATTTAGATGTTTGCTTTTCCTGCTGGGACCGCTTTTCGTTATGAGGTAATTATACGTTGATTTTGTAGTGTGCTGCATAGATTGGTAGTTACTATTCTTTCTATGCTCAGGAATTGATTGTCAAATTCTAAATTAACGCACGCACGCATTAGGTATAATACAACCACGCTTAAAGGCTCCATCGGTTATCTTTAGAAAAGCAGGACAAAGTATTAGGACTGATAAGTAGAGATCGGATATTCGGATGAATATTTACCAAAATTTAGTTTTTGGCTATGAAGCTATGGAAGCGGCTTCTTCAAAGATTTTTTTTTGGAAAAAAGAACCCGGGTTGCCAGGAACACCGGGAATGCATAACTAGTCGGCTGTATAGTAGGAAAGTGACTACAAAAAAAAACCCTGGGTATCTTGGATTGCATAACTATTCAGATGCTTATTTATTTGAAATTAGTGTTTAATCCCCGATGCAAATATGTGTAAGTAGGGTGAAAGAGGAGGGGTGGTATGGGTTAGTTAAAGTTAAGATTTTTTCGATACAAAAACGCTTTCCGTATTAGCCAACATCTGAACTTTAGGTGAATATGCATCCGAATATCCGATCTCTGCTGATAAGGGAGTGACAGAATCAGTTAAGTACCTACCTAACCTATTACAATTTCGACGGGAATATAAAGGTTTTTTTTTTTTTTGTTGGTAAATCATCAAATGACTTCCCCCGCTCTGGGCGGAGCGAAAGGGCGTGTCAGACTCTTACTGACTAAAACCCACCCGTGTTCCTTCAGTTGCCTGTGCACCAGGGCCACGGTAACTCTTTCGAACAATCCGCAGCCCCGGCAGGCATCGGTCCTATCGGACTCCGTCAGTTGTGCTGACATCTCTTTGAGGCGCGCGTGGAACACGACGCGCCGTCGACCTGGGCCTGGTGTACATGCCTGAAATCGATTTCTAAAGTTCGACAGTTATATTTTATTTGTAAATTTTCGACTTTTCGAAGAAATTCGATGGAATATTTGAAAGCGGTCGTGGTTGTACTGCACTATGTTTGGTTTTGCCTAAAAGATTTTTCATCAACTCCTTTAAATATACATACATAGGTGGAGTAAAAGGAAGTTGAGATTCGATATCAAAAGAGTAGGTATTGGAAAAATAATATCTTATTACTTTGGATAATTTTCGTTGACCCAAAAATGTAAGCAGATTTTACAAGATTACATCCTCCGTAAAGGATGATACAGAGGTATCTTTAGCATTATCATGGACACTGGTCATGGTGGTGGTAATTCACCTATTTGCCTTGCTGAGTGCATAATAAGGACCCATTTTTCGATTACATATTATGGGTATTAGTGTATTGATATTAAACATAATGAAAGATAAGCAACCGTTTGACATCTACTTAATAAAAATCTGAAATACACTCGACCGATAACGCACAGCTTTAACCGGTGGGTCTAGAAACATGAAATTTTGCACAAGAATCCCTTACGCATGAAAGTCAGCACTAAGGAAGGATTTAAGAAAATTCAGCCACTAAGGGCGAATTTCTGCAAACTTTAATACATAGAATAACTATTTGAATTTTGAATTTTTGACAGTTTTTCTATGCTAGAACTGTCAGACGATAATTTTATTCTACGGTCATTTATTTAACCTAGGCTGAGAATCAGCACTGTTTGAACGTCAAAATTACTTATGACAGTCCCCCGAAACGGTCGCCTTTCACAACTTCCTAGTGCTTTCAATTAACTAATGAAGTATCTGGTCTCCAATCCACTACAAAGTTTGGTAGACCCAAACTTTGTAGTTATGGTTTTATGGCAATAAGGAATGTAGTCTAAATCTATTATCCATGTAGGTACAGCGACGGAAATCTACACACAGATATGGAAATAGACTTTTTGAAATAAAACTGCGGTGAGTAATCTTTTCAAGTACCCAACTTTTGGTTTTCCTGTATCAGATGCTTCACTAGAGTGAATGTGCATTTTCGTTTCGGTCCAGGTTCACATGACGCCGAAAAAATTGGTTCATCTGCTGCTTTCATTTCATTTTTCGATCATTCGGTCGGCAAGTGGAAAATCTAAAATCGTTGGATCGGTTCACTAACTAATATATATTCATTTTTCACTTTTAATTCATTTTGCGTTCAGAATTTTCACTTTGAGTGAAAGGTGCCGAAAGAAAGGTGAATCATCTAATATCTGCTTTAATGAGCAAGCATGTTAAAGTCATGATTTTCATTGATAAACAAAACACAACTAGGTAATAAATCTTCCGCCAATTGAACGATCAACAGCTAATCAGAAACAAGCCCTCAATTTCCCACAATCATTTACATTTGCACCACATCCATAACATGCGCGTACGCAGCGGAAAGTAACGTCACCGATGAATGATAGTGTGATAACATTTGATATAACTTCCTTTGGCTCGACGACTTATTGAGATACAACTTTCATACCGAGAATTATGATTCGCTGATCATATGTGCTTCACGCACAATGTTCCAGCATTAGTCACTGGAACTTTCTTTAATATGTACACTGATTTAGTATGTTGTGTGCTTTATGTGTGCGCCAGTTTGTCCAGTTTGTGGACTGTCGACTTCGTATGTCAACGTCGAGGGAAAGGGTGAAGTCGTGTGTCAAAACAAGGATGAAAGTGGGGAGACGTGTGTGGACTGGTTTTCTCCGCCCATGGCACTACTAGTACTGGTGTTATTAGTTTAAGCTCTTATTTTGCAAGCAGGTCTTAAGAGGCTTACAAGAGCTAAAGCGCGGTCACTGTCGGACTGCAAAGGAAAGAAAGAGAAATACTAAGCAATTATCTATTTAAAAAAATCTATTGATTGGATTAAAAAATTCAAACACTATTACGTTAGTATGTTGCTTGTAGTATAATCTGACAAAAAATCAGAATGATTTAATGCATAGTAGTATGGTTTTTAATAGTTAAAATAAATTTTTAGAGGTATCTTCGTGTTTTTTTTTTCTATTGTATCAAATTAGTTGTATTATGTTTTCAACACACTATCTAATTAGCAAATATCCTGAAAAATAACATATATTTTTCTGATTTTGTTTAGTGCAGTGGATTATATACTTTTAGGCATTATAAAACTTACGTTTAGGTCCTGTAGTCTCCTTAAAGGCGATCTATTCCCATCCAATACCAAAAGCTAATACCATTTGGTATTAGTTTATTTCCGAATTTATTTTCTATTCCCAACGAGTACCACATTTTTTTAAATAAAAAATCTATTACTAACGAATACCAAAGCGTGACTTTTTGTACACTCAGCTACACAAAGTTTTATTTAAATTGCGTTTTACCGAAATCTAGGGTAATCTAAATATAGGGTTAGGGTTAATAAGCTGGTCGACGGAGCCCCGCCTCGCGGGGCTCCTATTTCTGTCTAAAGGGTTTAAAGGAACCTAACCAACCGAACCTCGGGATGCCACTGACGTCGACCGTCTAGGGTTAGGATTTTCGGGAACATTTATTATGTTTTCGAAAACTTAGTTCGTCACTCAAAGCATTTTAATTTTACTAAACCTGACTGTATCTGATTTCTTGAAACTTGTTTTGGTATTGGTTTTAAAATGTGGTACTCGTTGGGAATAGAAAATACATTCGGAAATAAACTAATACCAAATGGTATTAGCTCTTGGTATTGGATGGGAATAGAGCTTAAAGGCTTGACATTATCTTCACACGGATAGAAGTTATTAAATTAAATACCATCAAACTGCATAGTGGTTATGAAAATATTATTGTATGTAATAATATTATTTTAAGACTTTATCAGCTACACGGCATGCTATTTGGAACTGTTGAATAGATACTGTGAAATAATATAAACAAAAGTAATTTCTTTTACCGAATCACGTTATAAAAAAAACAAAACACTTATTTTTTTTTTCCTTCATATGTTTGTGTTGTGTGTATCCTTTTTGAATGCACGTGTTTCTGTGAAAAATAAACTTATTTTTCTTTATGTAAATAGATGTTATTCTTTCGTTCCTAGCGTAAAAAAGGAAAATAACAATAAGATTAGATTAGAGTTTTGTGCGATAATTAGAAGAGTACCTACCAACATACATCAAAGCAACTTGCAATTAAACTATAGAAGGACAGATACCTAATTTGCATGCTGGTGTAATTATTCTTTCAAGTCAGTAATAGGGGCAAATACAACCTACCATCCACTAAGTAATCGAAATACCCATGTTTGGACGTCAAACTATTAGAAAGTTCAAACATTCAACCCAAGATTTAATACAGGAGTTTCAAATGATATACCAGGATCACATGTCAACAGTCTGGCATTACCGTTGCATGCTAAATTCGTGAAATAATAGACGTGGCATATGTAAATAGAGGCGGATCTACATACATCGATCTCCGACGATGCCCGATACCGGGAAAGGGGCACGACATTGCGTTTTCCACTGTTGACGATGTTGCGTCACGAAAATTTACTGTTTCTTTTAGTATGACAGGGCCTATAACCCTTTATAAGGCCCAGGTAACTGAAGATGATACCAATTTTTACCAAAATTAAAGTGTTAGGTATATCGGTTTTGATGATAAGTGCTAAGGTTTTATGATCTATGTATTACACACTAACAATTAGAAGACTAACTAGAAAAAAAATAAAAGACATAGTGGCGAAACAGTTGCCACTACCTGATAGACGGATAAAAATCAATATTTTTCTATTAGTGTCTGAAGTGCTGTGGTGCATAGGTATATAATAAACTTTATCGTTATTGAAATCTGAATCTATAGAGTTTGTTTGTGTGTTTGTTTGAACGCGATAATCTCTGGAACTAACATTCGGATTCGAAAAATCTTTTTGCATTTGGTAACCCAATTCTTGAGGAAGAATACATAATATCACGCTAGCAAAAACAAAAAAGTCAGAAAGAACACTGAGCGAAAACGAAATAATAGCGTCGGCAGGCGATGCGATGCGACGGGGTGGGTCGTGGGCCGAAATTTTACAAGGACGAATTCTCGGGAGGAAGCTAATGCAATAAATTCTGCTAAATCTGTAAGTATCACTTTCAAAATATTTTTCTCGGTCGTGTCGACAACATTGGACAACGTCACCAAAGTAGTCTAGATGTGGGAATGTCCTGAGAGAGATCTTCTCAACTGTTTTGAATACAGCACGTCGGTGGCCGACGACACACACTTTTTGTTATAACCACCTTAAAGGCTCCCGTAGACAGGGGCGACGCGACAGCACGAAGCGACTCTTGTAGAACAATTTCCATGTAGTTTTCATAGATATTGTTCTAATAGAGTCGCGTCGCGCCTGTTTGCGGGAGCCTTAATTTGATTTTACTTTGTTACTTGGTTTATTTGGCTAACAGGAATAGGAGGAACGAGTATGTTACTAAGACAGATGTTTCTTTCAATGGATTTATTCTATTTGATCTAACAATTAATCTAAATGACTTATTATCGTATTTCTCTATTATGAACTGGCGAAATATAGGCGCACTTTAGGAACACCTCTGCCTAAGCCTTAAGAGAATACAGGCATGATGATGTTATAAACTAAGTGTTCATTTTCTGATGTGTATTATATTTAAACGCCTCTTAACTTAATGTTTAATGGACGGCACTTTTTCCATAATAAGCACTAAATATTCAATAGTTTATTGCATTCCACAATGTGTACGCACGACTACATATCAAGCTATACATTTCCAGTATAAGCTGACTTCTCATTGTACGAAAATCCTATACAGTTCGAGGTCAGATAAAACTGGAAATTTATAGCTTGATATGTAGCCGTGTGTACGACTTACATATTTCTCGTAGTTTAAACAATGTTATTAATTCTCCACAACCCTGTTATCAACCCTGGTACTGGAATTGGTGAAGTGCAATGCTGAGAGATACCTCTCTGACTAATTATCTCTCATGCAGCTATGCCAACCAACCACCATCCCCTCAGCCTCAGCTTGACTTGCCTCCGGGCGTGTTAGCTCTTCCAGCAGAGCCCTGTGTTAATACTAAGTAATAAGTCTTAACACAGAATAATAAGTCTTTATTTTTTTCTGATGGATTTTAGGCAGTTTCTAGGATAATTTTATAACATTAACTACCTATATCAATACAAATAAATAAAATTGAAGTGTCTATTTGTAATGTAAAAAGAACAACTTATTACTAATTGCAGATGAAAGTATATACGGTATATGTAACAAAAAACAATTTTTCAATTGTCTGTCTGTTTGTTCCGGCTAATCTCCGAAATGGCTGAGCCGATTTTGACAGGAGTTTTCAGTGGCAGATAGCTGATGTTATAAGGTGTAACATAGGCTACTTTTTGTCCCGTTCGCAAGCTCCCGTGGTATAATTTCCGACACCCACGCGGGCGAAGCTGCGGGCAGCAGTAGTTTCATAATAAATACTAAAAAAATATGATGTGTAAATGTGTTGTTTTTTATGATATAATAGAGTGATTATTTTCTGGCATACAAACCTTAAGTGCCTTAGGCCAAAAGCCGGCCTAACATCGAAATCGTGGTCGAAATAATGATACCATCAGTACACCAATACAAATATTAAAATTCAGTACGATAATCTTCTTCTTCTCTTTTTTCAGATCAGCAAAGTAACCTCAGATGTTACTGTCACAATAACTTGTTTCGGCATTCTTATAAAAACGCGAACTACATTTATATTATACGAGAGATTGACACTTCTGATCAACGCAAGTGTCATAACACGCACTGTGAACATTTTGGGAGGCACGGTTTGACAACTTTGAATAAGACTTATGTATTTATTTGCTGCTTTTTAAGGTTCCGCACGTATCAGTGAAATAACATAATAGTGGTTTTGCGAAACTTGCAGTTTTTGTGAAAATTTTGCAGGTTTCGGGTTTTAAGCTATTGCATAGCTTTTATCGCAGGCTTTGAGCGCGGCGACCGAATCAAGAAATTCCGTAACGAAAATAAAACCTAACACCCCCCCCTCCGACTACCATGTAGCTCGGCCGAGCGTTCGCTTAACGTGTATGTATATGGTGCGACTGTACTTGAATTAATATCAAAGAAAAAAAAATACTGCATAAATAAAAAATAAATAAATAATTATAATTGCATAAGTTGATAAAAATGCTATGCAATAGCTTTACCGCGGTAGTCCCCGAATATCACACGTGTTTTTTTTTGGGTTTAAATATCCTGCTTTGTTTGACAATAATACATTTCATCCGTGTATATTATAGAACATTGATCAGGCAGGAGACAAAGTTTTTCCATAGTTCAAGGTAACCAATCCACTATAGCCACCAAAAACCATAGCCCAATATGTTTTGTTTTAATGTTCTGCAATAGTCCTGCACCAACCGGGGGTTGTCCTTGGGTGAACTTGCATAGTACATACAGGGATAATCGTCGGTTGGTGCCTCATTTCATGCAAAACGTCTAACGGGCGTCTGCGATTTGGCTTCGGCCCCTCGTACGCCTTTCAAAGGACCAGGATCCATGGTCCCGAAATTTGCAAATATAAAAATAATAATAATAAAGATTTATTTAAGGCTACAATGGCCCATAAATCACTTATGCGTATACATATACCTTACGAGCTAACATATATAAAGTATTTAAAAAAACTTGTGTAAATAATTATAGCTTAAAGCTATGTAAGTAGAACTTCACTTCACTAGCTTGTCCTTGTGCTGTTCTGTGGAACTTGTCCGCGGAAGCGATGGAACACCACGCCCTACGGCCAAAAGTCTTCTTCCATGACGAAGGGCAGATAACAATTCGGTACTCGTATCACGAACGCCTTGAAGTTGACGTGGCGGCGCGACTACAGTAACTGCACCCTCAGCGTGTACCTCGACTTCTGGCGCACGTACTCCACGATGTTCGCCGCCTTTGAGGTGTAGTGTAGGCGGGAGATGTAAACCGGTGTGTTCGGCTTTGCGGCACGCAAGCTCCCTTCGGGCTCCGTAGGAGCTTTGCCGCAACGGTTCTGGTTCGTTTGCGATAGGCGGTTCTTTTCTTTGCATTGTCACGAAACCATCATCATCATCAGCCCTATTCGGTGCCTTTTGTGGCATATGCTTTATGCTTGAAGCGCCTGAGGCTCTCGCGATGGCGTTAGCGAAATCCTTTTGTAAGGGTTTCGCCAGGGCTGCAAACACTGGCAGCGGGACGGGGCGAGAGGCTCGGGCGGCGCTGCGTGGAGGAGCTACGTTGACGGGCGCGGGGCTGCGGGGCGCTCTGCAAGCTCAGCAAACGACAGCTGCCCTGGCGATGAAATTGCTGACGCGCAATTTCTTGACAATACATCGAGGCTAGCTCCGCGACACTTGTTTACGTTAGGCTAATCGACTGATGACCTAGTTACCGCCACACTATTGCACAACTCACTAAATTCTTCACGCAAATCGGTGACGATGTTTTGAGATGCATCTAATTTCTCTAGAACATGTGCGAGGTGGGCCTTCAAGAAGACAATGTCCTCCAGAAGTCTCGGTACATCGACACGTGGTCGAAGGTGACGGGTGAAAGTTTGTGTAGCTCCTTCGCCACAAATCCGGCACCTAGTCAGGGTCGGTCTCCTTGAACAGCGTGATTATGTCTTGCAGGCTTCTCTTAGTCCCGTCACGCCGGCGGGCCACGCTTGTTAAGCACTCTGATAACAACAGCACGGCAGCAGCTATGTCATACTCACTGCAGTTCGTTGAGCAGATCTGGACAGCGGACACCTCGTCCATCACATTCAGCTTCTGCTGCAGGAACGCCAGAATCTTATTCGCCACAAGTTTATTACTCATGGCGAAGTAAATTATGTACGACTGCTTGCGCCGCGCTAATCAATACACAGAATATGCAAACACGTCCGCACCGGAAAGCGACAAAAGCAAGACTGATAATGCAAGGTGTAAATGAATAAGCACTATGAAGAAGGTAAAAAAAATACCTAATCGTAAGAACAATAGAGGATCGATAATTTCAAAGAAGTTATCCTAAAAAACTAAACACTCATTGCTTCTTTTAATTGTTTCTCTAGATACGACTGCACATTTATTATATAGATGTTTTCGCAAAAATAATTTTTACTTCAGTTGAAAAACTTACCAACAGCAGTAGTACTGTTACAAATACCCTCAACAAAACAGAACCGCTGCCTACCTACCTCCATACATAAGACTTTCGGCGACTAACAGATGCCGCGATAACACTTGAATAATTGTTTCATTAATAAATTGCTTCTTTAATAAAGGTAAGAAGTTATGTGGAAACGTTCAATAAATAAACACCGCTGTAGATGCGATCTTGTAAAAAAATGATCATTACCGACACGACATTTGGATTGTGTACAACTGGGAACAATGTGTGTCGGAATTTATGGAGATGATGATACCAGGTGGAGGGTGGGCACTTTCAGAATAGGGCCTCACCCTGACCAAGAAGACAGAGTATTGTTTATTGAACAGTAGTAGGACGAACAAAACAGGAAAATAAGTAAAGAGTGTTTGTAAAGGAGTTTTTTTATAATATTTAAATAAACCTTGTTTCGAATCGTAAAGTGAAAAACAAACTGACTTCGCCGCAGCAGATATCAAACTGCGGGGTAATTATGTAACACACTAACAGTAGGAATGGGTTTCATTTTGACAGTGCAACAACATTCATTGCGTTATTTACGTTGTTGAGCAGATACATTTTTCGAACATATGAAGCAATGGATAAGCAATAAGCTTCAAAATGATTCAGATTGCGATGGATAGTGTGTTACGTAATTAGGGTGCAGGTCCTCGAACGCATTAATTTAGTCATTCTGCCTTTTCGCTACTATGTTGGGGTCGGCTTCCAGTCTATCCGAATGCAGCTGAATACCATTATTTTACATGGAGCGACCGCCTCTCGGACCTCCACAGCCCAGTTACTAGATAACACGATACCCCTTGGTAAGACTGGTTATCAGACTTTCGGGCTTCTGACGACCTATAACGACTGTCAAAGATCCATGAATGACAGCTAGGGCCAACGGCTTAACGTGCTTTCTGAGGTACGGAGGGGTCTCGGTGTGTAAAGATGGAACGCATTAATTTAGTAACTATACATAATATCAAGATATAAAGAGGTTTAAACAAAATCTAAACTTGAGTGAACCTTGTCTTCTATCTTCACTAACCTCCTTCCTCTTTTGCAAGTTCTAGTTTTGTGCTAGTCGCAGTCAGGTGCTATGGTTTCGACAGGATTGATGTCTGCCAGCCACATTCCTACGATTGGCTTACTATCTTTTCTGTTATGTTTGTTTTGTACCATTCCGTCGATAGTGATACGGTATCATTTCTTTAACACCGAAAGTAATAAATAATTTATTCCATATCTGCTCTAGTCTCGTTAGAGTAGTTATTTAAATTAAGTAAATCATTACTTAAGTAATTTTAGAGCCAAAATAAACAACGAAAAAATTAATCCGACCGAGACGGCCTAGACTAGTGGCATTCGCTTTCAAAGCGTTTCTTATGTCTACAACGACTTTCAACAGGATTATCTTGAACTTTTTCTTGGCCCTCTTTTTTTTTTTTGCTTGGGAAATCATCAAATGACCTCTCCCGCTCTGGCTGGAGCGGAAGGGCGTGTCAGACTCTTACTGACTAAAACCCACCCGTGTTCCTTCAGTTGCCTGTGCGCCAGGGCCACCGTAACTCTTTCGAACAATCCGCAGCCCCGGCAGGGTCTTGGCCCTCTGAATTATTTATTTGTGAAAGACTAATTTATTCGTTTCACTTGCTTAGGTACTATTTTAAAGCAACATTGTCACAGTCACTTTTTCTTAAACACGCTACGGACAGCAGCTCTATAAAATCCTGATCAGTCGAACCATCAGTACTCGCGAATGCCACGAATTTTTACTTCGAATGTTTCCAAAGATATTAATTACGGTCTTTACCGGCCTTAAGATAGATTTCTTAAGATATTTAGATATGTGTTCTTAATGGCATCTATAAGCGGCTAAGTCGACGAAATGCCCATAGAAAACACATTTTTTTCCTTTTCATAACATAATTAAAGATTCTCTAAGGACCAGTTTAGATTGACCCTTGATTACTATAAGGTTTGCCCAGCAAAGAGGTGCTATATCTCTTGTTTTGAAAAAATTGAAAATGTGCGTTTTGCAGTTCAAATTAGGAATTTTAGAACATAGACAAACTTGACGAATGTTGTTTCTATAGTTTTTTACTTGGGTTTGAACGGGTCAATAATTTTAAAGATGGAGTTAAAATAATGTCACATAAATATTTTAAAACCAGTTTTCGATAATTTACTGGAATTTGACTGTCCGAAACATAAATTGAAGGAAATGTAAATAATGTAGGTAGGTACTCGTACTTAAGTAAAAACTTATCAGTTTTAATCCAGCCCGTCTTTAACACTACCTGACGTAAACTATAAAACAGTCCCTATTATTAAAAAATAATCATAATAAACTACTACTATTGCATCATTAATATTCCCCCACTGTTTGCCCCGACTGTACCAAGCTAACTACAGTCATAGAAAGTTAATTATTATCTAAGACAGAAGCTGCTGCCTAGACTCGTTCCTAGGACAAAATAATAAATAATTCCAGTTATATAACAGGTTTCATTAAGACAGCAGTAAATCAGGCTACCTGAGATGCGCTAGCGCAACCGTATAGCAACATTATGACGTAGCGTCCGCAGAAAAATATTGAAGGTAAAAATATTTAACGCCAGCCAACGATAATGCCAGCCTATTATTGTCCCCCTCTGCAGGGCAAAGGCTTCTTCGAACGCACGAGCATTGATTACCACGCTTGCTCAAGACGGGTTGGCGATGTGGGGCATATGATGTGAGTGTTGTAACAAAATCTAATAATATGCACAAACTATTACCTGTCATTATTATGACAGTTAATAGGCCGTGCGTATGATTCGATTTGAGTGATATTTCAGTAGATACATTATTTTGACTTGGACTGTTTAGGGCTTAAATTCTTATACAGTTTTGAGCAGTACCTATGCCTAGTAACAAGTTTTCTTTCTTTCTTTCTTTTCTATGCTTTTACCCAGAGTTTCCATTGAATTGTTTGTTGTTGTTTCATTTTTTTTGCTATTAAAATGATCTGTTACTTCACTATTAGTAAACTGCCCTTAAACAAACTCAGAAACCTATTAATGTCCTGCTGGTTCTTTAACATAATAAACGGTCTCAAACAAAATTACTATAGTTTTCGTCCTAATACCGAAAGCTTTCTCGAAAATTTTGAGAAGCTCAAGATTTTCTTGAGAATAACTGCTCACTTCGCAAATTGTTTTAGCCAGACCCTTTTAAACACAAACTTCGGTTTTTGCCACAATTAGTTCCCGTAAAATATTCCCTCTGTGGCTAAAATTTACTGCTAAGTATACGAGAAGAGATTATTATAATAATAATCTTAAAGAGACCCCTTTGACTTGGAATAATACAATTTTAATATTAAAGTTTTGCGGCCAAAGTTCTGTTTAGTGGCAGTATAAAATTCAAAACCAATTTTGTGTTTTAATGGGAATAGATTTTGTTCATAAAATTACTGATTTTACTTTGTTTTTTCTAACCCTCTGAAACAGCCCGAAATTGACTGAAAGAATTTTATAGCACAATAGAGCAATATAATTAATTTCCAAAAATACGACAAATTGACGTAACAACACGATGTTGACGTTGTTGACGTTGACATTACGTTATAACCGTTATATAAAACCATAAAAATATGGCAGTTGTGTTATTATTAAACGGAGAATTGAAGTTAATATTCAATGTGCTTAGCAACGAATTAATTACAAATTTATTTGACTTTACTTAAGCAAAGGAATAGTGACATTTATGTTAAAAAAAATTAGATATTCTTGAGAAAAAAAAATGCTGGACTATTTTGCGAACCGTACAATGCGTCTAATCTTTTTAGCTATTTGTGTTGGCTGGTGAGTGGAAACGGTTATTAAAAGAGTACATCTTCAAGCCTTATCCCTAGGGCATCGGCAGAGGATGCAGTATCGTTTTGTTTTAACTCCTGGCTCATGAAACTCCTCATTATGTGGTGTTTTTCTAATTATATCTTGCGTTAGAATGGAACACTGGGCTGTGATGTAATTCATAATGCGTAAAACTATGAAGGTCTGTGTTTAGTAAAAGACGTATATGGGTTATTATTAGGTTGACGTTCTAAGTACGGATAATTTGGAGTTCAGGCATAAATTAGGCACGTAGACTCCGTTATAATGTGCAGGAGCAGCAGGATATCACTGTCATTTATTCAACCCATCATTTTGCATCGTTTGCCGCTTACTGCCAGTGACAAAGGAATTTGACGACTTTTACTAGGAAACATTTTCAAGTTTTATTTTTTTATTTGGAAACTTTAGTTATAAAAGAAGCCGAGAAAATAATCGAATTATCTCAAATAAATAAACTAAATGCTCTTAGGTAGTCTTTGTTCAATGGTCATTTCACATCGTCACAATACATGCACTTTCAAAGTAAAATAATAAAATTGTTACTTGACTTTAAAACAAGTTTTATAAAACAAAAGGTATTTACATGGCAAAGGTGAGTGGAAACGCCAACAGAAGACGCCCAGGGCCGGCAGTCTCGACATTAGATAGCGACAAAAATCTGTCGCTAAGTCGTATCGATGTCAAATTCCTTTAATAGATTTTCAACTTTATTTCCAAAGCATAAGGTTGAAAATCTATTAAAGGAATTTGACATCGTTACGACTTAGCGACAGATTTTTGTCGCTATCCATGTCGAGACTGCAGGGCCTGGAAGGACATACAGTAACCTTATTGGTGATGTTCTTCAGAAAGGTCAGGTGCGTAGTTTTCGCAACCGGCGGCGTGTATAACCCGTACACGAAGCAAAATGAGTAAGTAAGGATCGTAGAAGCAGGGCGAGCATGGGCGTACCCAAGACGTTTGTGACAAGACATACGGTTACGGTACGGACGGCTTTATCGCTCAAACTGTGATAAAATGTGTGACTCAAGCCATATCATAGTGACCGTGATCGCCCCGCTCGCGCTTGTGGCGTACCGTAGATTCTGGCTACCCCCATGAGTAGAAAGCGTGAGTTTATGTGTGTATGTATGTTTATAAAACTATCGAACATTAGAATAACAATGTGATGCAAACAGAAATCCTTAACTAAATCCTTTCCTAATTAAGACATCCCTTCATAATTTACCAATTAGTCCCAACAACATACTGCCAAAGATTGAAATATCGCGTGGCAGCGGGACAGCGGGACGAAAGACAATAAATAACAAAATCATAAGTGTCGGGCTACACGACCTCGCGTGCTCGTGTCGTTTGACCCCGGATAAAGGGTTAATCTTCTAAGGGGTTGCCCTATAAATCATATTACGTTTTGAGTTAGTAGGGCTGGCAGTTAAGAGAAATTATTTGAGAGGATTCGGAAGATTTTTTGATTTTGGGATCTGTTTGTTTTGCCTGTTGCAAACCTGCTTACTGACATCGGTAAAGGAAAAAATCGTGAGGAAAACTGGACTTACAGTTAATCTAGGTATGAAATCGCCAACCCGTCTTGAGCAAGCGTGCAGGTGATCGATGCTTATGCCTTCTCTGTATGAGAAGAGGTCTTTGCCCAGCAGTGGGACAATAATAGGCTGGCATTGGTGAAGAGGGGGGGGGGGAATGGCGGGAATAACACGAAGGAAACTAAAACAAAAATAAAAAATAATTGAAAATAATGGAAATCGTTGTCAAGAAATATGAAAAATAACTACCTAGCTAAGTATTCTTTGTTCTTTCTATCAAGTTTGTACATGGAAAAGTGGAAACCTAAATTATCAAGCCCAAACCAAAGATTGATTTTAGCGAGTGATTTAAGTGAATTGTGTAGTGAAAGTGTTGTGCTAAATAATACCTCCCGCCGCTTGACAGAATTATGAATAAATAAGACTTGTTATCGAGCAATATATAAATATATTAAAAACACTTTCGAAAAAATTGAGTGAAGGAAATTAAATAAACTAAAGCCTTGGCTAAAAGGTCTTAGCAACCAGGCCATAAAAATACTTATAAAAAAAAATTAAAAAAAATAGGCTGGCATTTTAAACCTGCTGGGTAATTGCGTAGCACACTAATAGTAGGAATGTCTTTCATTTTGACAATTCAACAACATTCATTGCGTTATTTACGTTGTTGAGCAGACAAATTTTTCGAACATATAAAGTAATGGATTAACAATAGGCTTCAAAATGATTCAGATGGTGATTGACAGTGTGTTACGCAATCAGGGTGCTGCTTATAGTTCCATATTTTCGACTTTCTTGACGCAATAAATAAGGAATGCATTGGTAATTTATAAGACATTTTATTAATGGCGTTGCTTATTTCATTGACTACCTACCTACCTGCTATTTTAATTCACGTGAAAACTGACAAATTAATTTTATAATACAGAAATAGATACGAGTACTAGGTATTTTGCCGGTCATTATATTTATTAGAGACACACAATACCTATTAATTTTAAATAATATACCTCAGTACTTACCAATCTGATTAAAAATATGGCATGTCTATTAAATTGAATATTGAGCCCTGAGTTTGTTTCGCCAGTTCTTTTCAGGGTTAGTCAAATAGGAAATGTCGACTTCATCTACCAAATTTTTTTAATGTCGTGTAAAAGTGATTCTAATATCCTATTTACAAAATAAACAATTTCATTAAACCATACTTACGAACAATATTTCACTTAAACACACAATACTCTAAAATTACCCTAAAACAATAACCCGAAACCGCTCTGCCATTTTACAACCCACAAAACAAAACAAGAGCCAACCCTAAAATAGCAGTATAATAACTCATTCAGTTGACACAGATGGCGCTGCTGTACATCAAAATGGCCGCAGATTACTGTCCTGCATGATTTATTTCCATCAACTATTTGTATGCAAATCTTTATAGCTCCCGGTGTTTAAGTCTTCATAGATTTCTCTTTTTTTAGGTCTTAAAGTATTTCTTGTAGAATCGTCATGAGTGCAATTTTAGTGATGTTATAATTTTCGTGAACTATTTGTGGGATCATGTCTCAGAGTAATTTTTTATTCATAATAAAAAATTGGCTATTTAATTACAGATTAAATAGCCAATTTTTTTTCTATAAAGTAATACTTTTTCTCACGAAACACCAAAGCTCGATCGTGGCAACAATTAAACAGACGTGCGAAGGAAAATGTGAAAAATGGTTTTCTTCATGTACTAGCATTTATTTTTAAATTTTTATGTCACATGTGGGACGTAAAAGAATTGTTAAATCATATTTTTAATCCCCGACGACCATTGAAGCACTTAACAAAGAGCTGTAAAGTGCACATCGACAAAAAAAGAAACTCAAATCAATGAAAATTTCATTGAACATGACAAAATACATTATGCACCCATCTCATTTAATATTCCTTGTATCAAACCGGGCTTGTTTCGAAGTAATAATTCATAAATTGAGCCGATTAATTGATATCGCAACGAAGGGTTAAACCCTCCCGCGGGGTTGCAGTGGCGTTTGTTTTGACAAATACAACATGACGATATATTTGAGGGTTGAGGTAATAGATTGATGTGATGGTATTTAGTTCAATGGATACATGATAGCTTGCTTTTTTTCTTCTTCTGTGTTCTAAACTTCTATGTTTATTATTTATTGGTTTTTGCGTGTATTCTTTTTCGAGGCCAGTATCTGGTTGTATCCAGAGAGCCTAGACAAAGTAACATTCGATTAGCGATGACGCTAGTAGAAAAGCCAAAAAATGTCTAGAGTTGACTTAAGCTATCGAAATGTCACGTGAATATAGGTCAACGAATAGAAATTAGCTAGACCAAATGTTAACATCATGCGATTCTATGAAACGAATCGACAGCGTCGAACAATTACTTCCATACAGATGCGTAGTCAAGTGGCACTTCTTGACAAGCGTTATCGCTAGTTTTAGATTCGTATGATGGAAACATTAGCGAAAGCGATAGCGGCCGTAGAAATAGAATTGCTCCGAAGCGAATGCCATTTGTCTAGGTTCTCTGTATGGGCACAAACTAGTAGATATTATCATTGATTTTCGTGGACAGAGGGTTGGCCGAAAAATTATTTAAGAAAAACCCTAATGAATCTACCGCTTCTTCAGTGCAAGAATGTCTTGCATTACTTGATGATTCCACACCCACAAGCATTGTCAGTGCCTATTTCATCAAATAATATCTCTTAAAACAATATTTCCTCCACATCCGCATAAAAATCCCGCATTCTAGCTATAATAAAAATATATTTAAGTTTGTCTCTCATTGTACCTATTTGGTTTATCAGATGCGTCCATCGTTATTCTGTATGCGGTGATTACGCTAATCACCAGTCGTTTCACTAATAACCACAACGAGAATGCTACTGCATGGTGCAGTTTTTATTTCATTTTATGTCTAGCCACCTATAATTATCACTAGCTGCTGCCCGCGACTTCTTCCGCGTGAAATTTCTTGCTTTAACATAAAATAATATATCATATTATATATTTACTAATGGGAAGCTAGAGTATTCTAGCTTCCCATTAGTGAAAGGTTTTACGGAATCAGTGGGGTAATTGCGTAACACACTAACAGTAGGAATGGTTTTCATTTTGACAGTTCAACAACATTCATTGCGTTATTTACGTTGTTGAGCAGACAAATTTTTCAAACTTAATAAGCAATGGTTTAGCAATATACTTCAAAATGATTCAGATTGTGGCTGATAGTGTGTTACGCTATTAGGGTGCGGATCAGTAGTTTCGAAGATTACCCCCTAACTTCAAATTCACAAATTTTACCTCTTTATAATATTATTTTATATGCCTACCTCTCACAGAGAGGTGGCCTGTGTCCCAGCAGATGGAACGGATAGGCTGATGTATGTGTATAGATATGCCTAGATATAACTGTGTCTAGATCTAGGTAAATATCTACTTTTTAGCAATCCGTGAACAAATTGATAAGATCTTATCTTTATAGGTAATTTGTGTGCATTTAATTTGGATTTCTTAATAAATTGAATCATAAATCTAAAGAATGTAAATGTTAATGTAACGAATAACATAAATTGTTAATTAATACGTTTTCCTAATTTATGCTGTCGTTAAATGATAGCAATAAATAGGTTATAGAATTTGCATTTAATTTGGATCATTTAAGCAAAAAAAGGTCATTTTTGAGGGTAATTGACCTGCATTGATGTTATGGATCTTTCCATAAAAAAATCTAGATAAGTAAATCGAAGTAACTTCTCTTTTTAACCAACTTTAAAAAGATGGAAAAGTTTTTTTACAAAAAAAAACCGACTTCCAAAAAAATACTACAAAGTGAAAAATATCTTTAATTTCGAAAGTCGGTGTCTTTGGTTTTGTATTTTCGTTTTTACCCACCGACTAAAAAAGTTTTTGATTACCTACATCACCAGTTTCCTACTCTCAGTCTCTCAGTTCCCTCTTTATCCTCCGAGGGCCTAATAAGCGATCTCCCGTGAAGACTTTATTGAATAATTAAGTGGAACACTTTGTTATAATCAAAACTGAATTAAAACAAGCAAATTACACATAATGCGCTATCTAATGCTTTTTGAATGGGGTCACGGAATCGCTGTTTAATAATGCATTTTGTTAACGAAGGGTGGTGAGATCCCTGTTGGGATTTATACCTTATTTGGGGTTATTTTAAGGTTCGTTTTTGAACGAGGTTTGTAAGTAAAATCCCATGATAGATGACTCGTCTTTTGCCATGTGTGACGTCGATTTAATTCGATTGTAAATGTTTGAAATCTTAGCTCCTTACAAACTCACAACATAATTTATAAATGTGTCATGTCTGCCTTGACAAATGGCGCGTCTGATTTATTTATTCGTTACACAATGTATGTTTCTTTATATATTGTTGTTTTATTGTTCAAACGTCATGATGTATTGCTAACCTTTAGTGTATTTTTTTTTTGTTGTCGTTCCCTAATTGATACGGAGAACTAATATTTTATAGGTTATGCTCATACAAAACCATTTAATAGGTATGGGATAATCAACAGGAAAAGCAAAAAGATATGCAAAAAAGGGGTTTATTATTTTATCTACAAAGTTCAAACAAAAACAAATCAACACCTTGACACAAACATAAGTAATTTGAGTAAAAGTAAATGCTACTGACATAGATCGGAATTTCAAACACAGGAAAGTCCTAACAATATGCGTCCTGTTCAGAGGTAGCGCTTTCTGAATCAAGCACATGATAAAACGGCCTCAAGAATGCCTCCTTAGTTGTGCTCCTTAAGAGGGCGTACAACGGTACACTAGCGCCACTCCTTTAAAAATATATTATCACGTGACTGAGAAAGAATTATGAAGAACGGCTTGTAAGGACCCTTAGTAAGTGTATTTTGAATTTTCTAATACCTTTTATAAACTTTTATATTGAGACACGAAGCAACAGGAGACAAGAGACACGAATACGATCTAGAGGAATGTGGCCGCTTTTATTTAGATCGAATTTTGTTGCTTCGTGTCTCATTATGAAACTTTATAAAAGGTATTAAAAAATTCTAAACACACTTACCGAGGGTCCTTATAAGCCGTTATTCATAATTCCTTCTCAGTCACGAGATATTTTTTTTAAAGGAGTGGCGCTAGTGTACCTATCGTTGTACGCTCTCTTAACCAAAAGATCACGCCAAAAAATATTATTTATAGTCTTAAAACCACATCAAGAAATTTTATTTTAATCGAAATTATTACCTACCAAATGGCTGATAAATCCAAGGCATTTTAATTTCAAACAACTTAATACCTCTTAACTCCTAAGTCTCTACACACGTTGAAACAGTCATCCATCACCGGTAGAGTCTGATTAGCTCGCACTGTTTTGGTAGAGTGCTCACTATTATTTCACCCTACATAGGCTGGATGCCTTCACAGGCTGAATATAATGATACAACCTCTTTAGTAGAGCCTAAGCTATAGAAATTGTAGAGTTGACAGGGCTTTTGTATAGTTTTATTGTTTAGTTATGGTATAGGAGATATTTTATAGAGATTGTTTTTTTTTTTTTAATAATTTTAATTTTGGAAGTTGGTGTCGTCGGTTTGTAATTTCGGTTTCGGCACCGACTTCCGAAATTAAAGTTATTTTTCACTATGTAGTGTTTGTTTTTATCCTTGTAAGTATATTTTATCCTCAATAAAAAGATATCCCATGCCTTATCTTGACAGGGGTTTTTTTGGAAGCCAGTTGTTGTTTTTATTTGATTATGCAAAAAAAGAAAAAGATTTTGATTTTTTACTTTTTTGCTGTCGTACCTACCCCACACGAATTCATACACCATTACTTGCTATGTACGGCAAATTACATACAACATCATCAACATACACAGAGTGGATTAAATACGTATTATTGAAGCTGACTCAAAAACTACCAAAGCAAACTGAATAAAATTCGATTTCCAAACCATCGCGCGAGCTTTTCCTACCAAATGAAAAATGAATTTTCAAAATAGGTCCACATTGATAAAAATATCGATGAACATACATAAAAATACATACCAAACAAACCCACCAAAGCCACAAAACACACCTACCACCACCCATAATAAACCTATTTATTTTTCTTTCTTTCTTTTCATACAGAGATAAATAGAACCTCCTCCTTTTTTGAAGTCGACTAAGAATAAAAATTGGAAGCTGAACAATTTAAGCGTAGTAAAAAAGTTTAATATAAAAATGTAGAATCCTTGAGTAATCCGATTATTTTTATGATCATGCATAAAGTATTTACCTGCTTTGAAAATATACAGGTTACGTTATGCCATTAGTTTATAATAGGTCTTTACCTATGAAATTGCCGTTTTGTATGAAAAAATTTAAACGAATTTTTTTCATGAATTTTTTATTTGTATTAATCGAAGTAATCACCCATGCAATCAATGCATCTTTGCCATCGCAGTGGCAGTTTATTGATGCCCTTCTTAAAGAAATCAGCTGGACGGGAGGCAACAAATTCTTCAAAGGCATTTTGTACTGCCTCTCGGGTATTAAATTTTTTTCCCGCCAAGAAGTTATCCAAATTCTGGAAAAAGTAGTAGTCTGTAGGCGCAAGGTCTGGTGAGTAGGGCGGATGACGGAGAGCTTCCAACCCCAGTTCTTGCAACTTGGAGACCGTCTGCTGTGCAGTATGAGGTCGCGCGTTGTCGTGCAGGAGCAGCGGAGACGAGCGATTGACCAATGCTGGTTGGAGATGCGCCAGCTTCTCCATCATTGTGTTCAGTTCTTCACAGTACACATCTGCAGTAATGCTCACCCCGTTTGGTAAGAAGCTGTGATGAATCACACCGGCGCTAGACCACCAAACAGTGACCATCACTTTTCTAGGGGTAAGTTTTGGGCATTGTTTAGGTGCTGAACCAGGATCCAACCAACTTGCTGAGCGCTTACGGTTATCAAACAGAATCCATTTTTCATCGCAGGTAACAATGCGGTTCAAAATTCCTTCATTTGTGTGTCTGTTGAGCAGTGCAAGGCACGTCTCGACGCGTACTTCGCGCTGGCGATCATTGAGTTCGTGGGGCACCCATTTGTCAAGCTTTTTTACCTTGCCAATTTGACGCAAATGGACCAATATTGTGTTGACGCTAACGTCGAAAGCTGCTGCTAATTCAGCCGTAGATTGTGTATCATCAGCTTCCACAATCGCCTTTAATTCGTCATTGTCGACCAAAGTCTTCGGACGACCGCGAGGTTCATTTTTCAGGTCGAAATTTCCAGAACGGAAGCGAGCAAACCAATAACAGGTGGTGCGTTGGTTTGTAGAGTTAGCTCCGTAAACGTCGTTGATGTTGCGTGCCGCTTGTGCCGCGTTGCTGCCACGACGGTACTCATATTCCATAATTACTCGAATTTTTAACGTATCCATGATGACGAAAAAGATTGAAATGCGATGAAAATGTAACACTAATCAATAAAGAAATGACTACTTTTAGAAAAAAAAATCCATGTTTTTAAAATAAAATTAATTTGAAATTAGAATTCATAGCCAAACAAAAATTATTTTGATTTGAAATGGCCAGTACTGCAGAACGGCAATTTCATAGGTAAAGACCTAATATTATCATGAATATCTAATGGTAGAAGTCCACTAAACTTTAATTTTACCACACAGAATATATAATACCTTGAAATTTAATTCTCATTATAACACAACGCAGTCAACTTAAATTTACAAGCAAAAGAAAAATAAAGGAACGAATTTCCAACAATTCTATCACATTTCAAACACAACGACAATCACAGTGTACGCAACCAATCAGGAAACGCTCACATGTCAATCACCAATTACAGCGTATTTTGTCCCGCGTCACTCGCCGCCGACCAATCGGCGCGCTGAATTTAAATCATTGTTTGGAATTCGAATTGCGCCGCATGGACCATTTGGCGCACAAAGTTGCTAGGTTTTACTCATGGTGGACGTGGGAAATGGAACCACTAAGTAACAATCAAGTTAACAATGGGAAGCCATGAAGGCATGGCAATTAGCAGTATAATCACAATGGATCTCTGAAATGAAAATGTTCTGAATTTAGCTCATTTTAATTTAAGATTATGGTTTACTTATTCAATGGAACACTTCATTTTTAATTAAACAAGCCGTGTGCCTGATGGGATTTCCTATCGGTCAAAATGACGAAATTCCATACAAACTTTCAACTCTTTTAGGGCTTGAATCTTCAAAAATCCTTCCAAATTGATCACTCTCGCTATATACGGAACTCTTGTGTGCTTCTGGCCCTAGCCCGTGCAGTCAGTGCATTGCTTTGTCCATCGGTGAATGAATTTAAGGATTGAACTTTCAACAAAGACCACAGGGTGATAAAAATGAAATGCACTGATGAAAACATACAAACCTAAAAACTAACATTAATAAAGAACGATAGCTCAAAATGCCAGCAATGATGGCAATGAATGATAAATGATTTTGATTGCTACCATTTTTGAATGATAAAAGGAAGAAAGAGATATTTATTTTCAAGAAAAGCACAGCCACACATGTTCACTCAACTCCAAAAATTAACACCAAAAACGGGAACACATATCCAAAACTATAATTACATAATACTACAAACTAATAATTATGTTATTTCACAACACAAGACATATTCATTACTAAAATATTTTACACGACATAATCAGCAGGTATCTATTAATTCTATTTACGCAAACATAGGCTTACGAGCTGAACATACTGGTGACTAATTATTTCCCTACGTAAGAAAGTGAATTCTTTAAAGCTTAGTGCAGAACGTCGAGAATGTGCACAAGCACAGATTTGTGCAGATAATATGTGTGGGAACATTTCTTTATTGGTGTACCAACATAGCAATAAACTACACTTTTCTGTGTTACAGTGTTGTGGGAGGTAATAGAATTAATTAAATGGGCGGCAGTAACAGCGAAGTTGTGTCAGCAATGAAATAATGATTTTTAATGTGTTTTTGGCAGCAATTCTTTTTGACATAACTTAGAAAGAAAATTTGTACTTGTTATGGCTGCCTTCATAGTTACACTTATGTATGAGTACGAAGGAAAAAGAGGCGAAATTTAAAAGAATAATAATAATGTATGTACACCGATAACGTTTTAGTTCTGAAAATTGTATAATCCTAGAGTTGGTAGTTGAGAACATACCACCTCGTTGGCGTTTCCAACTTGCTTCATATCAAAAATAAATACAGAAAACTACAGAACAAAAAACTCAATGAACTTTTAAAACCATAGCAAAACATGCACAAGATTATCTCCAATAAAAACAATTGACACCTCTCATCTCATCTGTACCACGCCTTATCCGCCACACCCGTACGTATTACTCCTAATAGGAACTACATTACCTAATTCAAATGGTAATTATGTATATATCTAGGCTAAGCTTCCTTCACACAAGCTGTATAAGCCACTACTGGTCGGTTTTTTGAATAAAATTGCCTATAACAATGTGCAAATGGCGATCAATTTGGTAAATTTGGTAACCAATGCATAGCAGGTTGGTAAAGTTTTTAATATTAAATATCTTCTATTTGAAGTCGGTATGTAGGTGATAATATAAATATTAACAACAGGTTTGTGTAATTCAATTACCGCACCGTTTCCAGAACAGTAATCAATAACCATTAGATTCAAAGCTGTAGCCATTTTGTTTCAATTTGCCTTATTTATTCCGAAATTGGTTGATTTATTTTTCCACTTTATTTCACTATATATATATTTGATATTCTTTGGCGGCCAAAAGGCGGCTGCTCTTCAATTGTCGTTCGCTATGTATAACGAATGTGATAATTCTTTGTATGTATATATTTTTTAAATCGTTTATTAAAATTAAAATAACCAGGTTCTTAATAATTAATTACAATCTATATAGCCAATAAGACTAACAAGCAATTTTAATGTAACTAAGGTTTTTACGTGATAATTATTTTAAAGCTTAGAATAGTGTTGATTGTACTTTACACAAGTCCGTTACACTTTGTATGAATGAAGAGTAGATTGTTATACAAGGGGTTAAAATTACCCATTATATACGAGGTAGTTTTACTCCTGAGCTTTAGCGAGGGAGTAAATATAAATCAAGTTAAAATGGGTTTATAGCGCCGTATGTTACACTCTACTTTTCACTACGATTGCGAGAAAATAAAATAATCCAATACAATATCAAATAGTTTACTTTTTTTAATTTCTTCTGTAGCCGTAACGCAATGCACGCATTCTACTGAAGAGATCGCCGCGTTTAGTTCCATTTTCAAAAATTAAATGTTCTATTTTTATGAAACAGCAGTGGAGTTTTTTTTTCATGATTATTCTACTTATGAATAAAGTCTTTTTCAATACACTTCCTCGAAAACTGGTTCTTATCGCACTACGATTAAGTTCAACATGCAATGTATTTCACACGCGTGCGTTTTTTTCATTTACCAACACGTGCGCAGAAATAAAAATTGCCACAGATAACTACACTTAGACTTAGTCCAAATTCGTTCAATGCCTATACTCGGCGGTGATTGTTTTTTTTTAAATCTCGGCAAAGAGATATGCGTCTTTACGGCGTTATTATTTCTTGAATATTTAAACTGTAGAGATCCTAACCTGCATGGTAATAACATGCAACCTGTTCGACTAATTATTATGATACTGGCATAAATAAGATTATAAGATAAACGTTATTACGAATTAAGAATATTAGAAAAAGAATGAGAAGTCAGTTTAGCGGGCTGATAGGCGTATGTCATGATATAAAATCTAAAATAGTATAAAAACTTATCTAATTATGAATGTAAGTTAAACTATGATTACGAGTTTCATTCTCATCCTAGTACCGTTAGCACACACTTACCTGTGACTAACGAAATGTCACTGAACGACAAAGACATAACTCAAAAGATACTCACACATAAAACACGAATTACAAATCCGATCGAGCTTAACACGTTGTATTCTCACGTTTGTATCCACAATTTATCATACAGCTTTGAACTGTGAGTTGGAATTATAATAAATTTAATGTGGAATCAATTCCTGGTGATAATGGAATCAGAGACCACATTTATCAGTTGTGGTGCACGCATATAGCTCCGTCCCCCATAAGTTAAGTTGTGTTTTAAGTTTTGATGACGGGTCGTGGTTACATTGATAAACGATAGCGGGTCGACTTAATTTTACGCTCAAAGTTATAATCTCATGGATACCAATTTGTCATTTAACTGTCACTGATGGTTAATTGAAAAATTTTTTGGGAAAGTATTTAGGAAAAAGGTTTAAAATACAGATTTGCCAGCTTTTAAAGGAAAGCAGTTCAATACAATCGAAATCCTTATTTCTGGACAGAAGAATAAAAGCTGACAAAATACTTCTTATTTGAATTATTTCTAAATTTGAGGTATCCTCTGAAATTTTAATTAAAAATACAACAAAACACCCATACTATTATTAACGAGGCACATAAGACAAAAATACAATCAAGTAAAAAAAAAAGTAGGGTAAGAACAAAAGCTCCAGGCAATTGGAGAAGAGCGGCGGCCGCCACATAGCGTGCGCAATTTACTGGCGAAAGACGTCACTGAAACCTTATTTATGAGAGTAAACTGTTTTTTTTTTCTAGAGATTGTTTTTGACACCGTAACGTCAAACCCCGTGGCCACCATTTTCATGACAGCCACCGCTCTTCTACGAATCCGTAGCTTTATGCCCGCTTTTTGCTTGCCTTGCCCGAGTCGATAAGGCGTGCTCAATCTTTGTCCACTTTTAAAATTATGGTTAAAAAACACTTACTCTCTCCTTAAACATCATCATTACATTTAGTTTCCTTGCTCTTGTTTCATGTTTATTATTGTATATATTATATGTAGATAAGTATATGTTTTATGTATATATGTATTTGTTGCATATGTAAATGGTACACCACTGACTACCTGCATTATTGTCTCTCCTTCTCCCTTGAATCCATCCAAAGGTTGTCTGTAAAAGATCGCTTTTAGCGATAAGACCGCCCATTGTGTCACTCTATGTAAAATGTCTACATTTATATCTGTAATTTTTATGGTGTACATAATAAAGAGTATTCTATTCTATTCTTTACTCCCAACAGCCCCAACTTCGCTGTTCGCTCCTCCCACCCATAACCGCGCCTTTACATCAAAAGTCATCACATATATATCACAACACTACTTTTATCACAATTGTTATCATCTTGAATGCCTGTTTGAGTGCCTAACAAAATATATTGCGCTATTCGTACCTATTAATTTTAATGTACCTATGATTTAGTGCGCCCATGCCACGCAATATTGTAGATAATGAATTGAATTAATTCAATAAAGCTGTAATCATTAATTAATATTGATTCGAATGTACGAACGTACTGGTAGGCAATAATTACAGTGGGTTTGTGTGCAAACTCATTCGCAAAATTTCATGTTGTGTGTTATAGAAAAAATGACTTTATCTAATTAGTAAGCAACCCCTAAAATTATGCGGAAACCAAACTAAAATCTATACATATACATATTATAAATTAAAGTCGCTTTTCGGGTCTGTCTGTGTGACCGCGTTGTTCTTCTAAACTACACAACAGATTTTGATGCGGTGTTCACCATCATTTAGAGAATTTATTCTAGAAGGTTTATGTCGCTGCTACATTACGAGTGTAAAAAAACGCTTAACGAAGCCGAGAGTCACTTGTACTCCCCGTCAGTCATTTAGATATTTTTTTGTACTGAACCATTCCTGGGAACCTTCTGGTTACGGAGATATTGAAGGTCAAAATTCGACGAAAACAAATTTTTAATTTATTAATTAACTCAACTTTAATTACCCCCACGACCCCTGTACCGTTGCGTGCACCTATAAGCACAATGATTTGCGTGTCATTTTTTTTTTTTTAAGTATGACAGCTCGTAGTTTTGACCACAGAGGTCCTGGCTACTTAACCGAACTGTCCTGTGGGTGCCTTTAAGATTTTACTCAAAAGAGCCTCCAGCCAGGAGCGGAATTTTTTATACTAATACTTATATTTAAATGACCGGATTTGCGTGTGTTAAGCGTACTATATATCCGTACCAGGCGTGAATAGGTTGATAAGTCGACTTACATATATATTTTTTTAATGCGTAATAGGCATTAGGATTGTTTTATTCATAGGGTGAATAATTGACTAAGTCGATGGGTCTGTTTTACCGCACATAAACAACATAACACACGTAATTCCCTTAAAGGTACTTAGGTGAACAACTTGATAACTCATTGGTGAACAACTTGATATGTCATTTTTTTATTATAAATACAGTATATTCATTAACTAATTTTATGTTATCTGAAAACTCAAAGCAAATGAATTACATTCAGATAAAAAAGTATTCAATAACATAAAATCAGAATTTACAGATGAAACTTAGGGATATATTTCACCGGGAGACCATGGCGGCGCAACTAGTCGCCGCCACCAACAAAATGTATGGTTGGTTGCGCAACCGATTGGACGCCTGGTGAGATACCCACCATAAAGTTGTGTATATTTTGCTGGCAGCTCGACCTTGGTTGCGCCACCGTGGTGTCCTAGTGTGCTATGGGCCTTAAACTTAAAAATGGCTGCCCTGAAAAATGTGCATTTTCGATTTGTTAAGTTATTCACGCCTGATACGGATATAGTAAACAGCGATTTTTGACACTAAAAATAAAATTCATTTTCCAGCGATAATTTTTGTGCAATGTTACTTAATTTGATGTACAGAATGCGTAGTTGACGGCTATGTGATAGGTCTTTTTACACCCTGTTTTATAAAGAAATCTCTCGTTGTATTGACTATTCGTAAAAACCGTGCAATACAGGGGCGGGTCAGCTGGACTCCCATTTGGTGCAACCTTGAAACGCACATCGTACTTTATAACCAAGCCTGTTATTTGATTTAAAGTGTGTCAAAGTTATAGTGTCACTTAATTTCTTCAAAGTAAGTTTTTTGTGTATTGGCACCTTGTATTTTCTTTATAATCATGTACCGACCTAATTTGTTCTAATTTAATTGTGCAATTACTTTTGTGTTCTATAAATGAGTTTTCTATCTATCTATCTGTCTACATGTTTTCAAATTAGTTGTTTTGAGTTTTTTTTTATTTTTTTTACGGTTTCCTCACGATGTTTTCTTACAACGGTTCTAGATAGATTCTTCCTTGATAATTTGAATGATGCCATAGCCTGACTCAGTAATTCTGACATCTTGTTTACATTTTGATTAGTGCGTGTGATAAGTAAATACACTTTACAAAGGTGATTTATCACTTCTTATAAGACATTAAATTGATATATTGAAACGAGTAACTTATCAGTTTTATAATAAGACTTGGATTTGTATACCTAAACAACGAATTTTTGATTCTTAAGGCTCTCGCAGAAAGGCGCGACACGACAGCGCGACGCGACTCTTGTAGAACAATATCCTTGAAATTTTCATAAAATTGTTCTACTAGAGTCGCGTAGCGCCTGTTTGCGGGATCGCGAGCCTTTACTTGTAACAAATAACTATTTTAATGTGATATTATTTGTATAGCCTACAGATTCGCATTGTGTTTGTGTTTATAAACACTCGGTACAGGATTAAATATTAATAATATTTCTGTTTATTACATTTAGTAACGCGTAAGCTGGAACATTTTACCCTGATATAAGTATCCTGTATTTATTATTTATTATTACTACTAAAATCTACTCCACACCCAACCTATTTACAAAGACAAAGTGGGTGTCGACCTAATTCACAGTACAGCCAAATTATTACGGAATAAAAACCATCATTTTGAAACGGTACTAGCACCAAAGACTCCAATAATGATATGGGAAGGTTATTAAAACAGTTTCCCAGTAATTTCGCCTACTTACCTACTAGTCTACCAGTCTTTGAACATCTATGTTCAAGTTACTGAGAAATTCTGTTAATGTTGAACTTCCTCAATTATTGGTTTTTAGATAGCTTCATTTAATGTGTACCTGTTTACTGGGAAAATATTCCCAAAATTCTTGGAGTGAGTTTTTAGCAACTTGAGAATAAACATATTTTTTTTTATCGTTATCTTATTAAGTACCTATTTATATATCTAGGTTACATGCTTAGTTCAGTTGGCCTAGTACGAACGCGCGAATTAGTAAACGTAAGGATGTACATTTTATCGATGTTTTAATCGAAAATGCAACCGGCGGGGTAAATGCGTAACACACTAACAGTAGGAATGGCTTTCATTTTGACAGTTCAACATCGTTCATTGCGTTATTTGCGTTGTTGAGCAGACAAATTTTTCGAACATATTATGAAGCAATGAATTAGTAATATGTTTCAAAATGATCCAAATTGTGATAGATAGTGTGTTACGCAATGCTGTAGCACAAAAGTGCATTTTAAAACCAATACCAAAACAAGTTTGAAGAAATCAGATACAGTCAGGTTCAGTAAAATTAAAATGCTTTGAGTGACGAACTAAGTTTCCGAAAACATAATAAATGTTCCCGAAAATCCTAACCCTAGACGGTCGACGTCAGTGGCATCCCGAGGTTCGGTTGGTTAGGTTCCTTTAAACCCTTTAGACAGAAATAGGAGCCCCGCGAAGCGGGGCTCCGTCGACCAGCTTATTAACCCTAACCCTATATTTAGATTACCCTAGATTTCGGTAAAACGCAATTTAAATAAAAGTTTGTGTAGCTGAGTGTACAAAAAGTCATGCTTTGGTATTCATTAGTAATAGATTTTTTATTTAAAAAAATGTGGTACTCGTTGGGAATAGAAAATAAATTCGGAAATAAACTAATACCAAATGGTATTAGCTCTTGGTATTGGATGGGAATAGATCACGAGTAGTGGGCCTATTTCAGTGAGGTATAGTCTCGGTGTAAATCATGATAACACGAATCATTTTCTCTACCAGAAACATGGATAACCAAATACATAGTTTAATAAACAATGAACTTGCTCATTTCACAAATTTATGGTGTGAATTGGTTACTGTGTCGCTAGTCGCTAAGCCTATGATCTATGTCTGTATAATTCCCACACTTTAAATCAATAGCTTGGAGGTGTAAATTACCTCACGACACCACTTTTAAATTAATATTTATGTGAGAAAAACGATACGTTGAAAGTGATAGTTGCTGTTTTTACGAGTAATTTTCCGGAGAAAAATAAAGATCTTTAGGTACATTTTATTACTGAAATACTGATACTTCATGCACGCCAAATATTAAATCATCATCATCATAACATCACGCCTTGTTTTCCCGAAGGGTTAGGCAGAGGAGTACCTATAGTACACCCACTTTTCGCCAGTTATGTTTGAGTCCCATGTAATAGAGGGTGAGCTTATTGCCATCAACCGGGCACAAATCCAGACTCCGAACTGCTACTGGGAAATTCCAGTATAAAACCCAATATCTGTCCGACCTAAGACCTCGAGCTCAGCAGTAGTGCTTGCGAGCAATAGACTAAAGAGGCACTCAATTATATTTCATTTAAAGAATGTTAAGAATTACGAATGAAATTGCCCGTTTTAAAACGCTATTTCCTATGTAGAAGAATGTCAGGAAAAACTATATCTTATACTTTAAAAAAAAAGGTAGTAAATAGGTAGGTAAGTATACCGATAAGCTTAGATATGAAGACGTGTGAACAATATTCGGTTGGAATGTAGCCTTAGGGGCGCTATTATATGAAGCAAAGACGAAGAAATTTTTTCGTATTTTTATTTCCGAAAATTTACCAATTTTATTACAGTATCGGATTAACCTTGTCTATTAAAACATTTAGCGTTTGGTCCTACGATGCACCGTTTCTGAGAAAGAGGCCTTCGAATATTTTTTTTAAATGACAGGAAAACAAATTTTTAGACAAAAAAATATTGTTTTCGCAAATCGTTAGTTTCTCGATTCTATCGTAAAGAAAACCTAAATATAAGGCTAGAAGCGTCTTGGTGTTTTTTGTCTACGACCAGCCGTTTGTCGTAAAAATGATGTCGAAGGGATCCTTTTATAACTTAGGATGCAAGAGCGAACGAAGCGAGCTTGGGACTTGGAGCACCCCGACTCGCACAGGTTAGGTTCGACGCGGATGGCGGGATCATCCCCTTCGTGGTTATTTTTTTAAACCATTAAGAAGTAGGAGCTCCACCAAGCGGCGTTCCGTCGACTACGCCCACGTGTGTCGTAGGGCCATACTTCTCAGAATCTAAATGGTTTCTATGGTCAAGGTTAACGCGATACTGCAATCAAATTGGTAGATTTCCGAAAAAGATTTTTTTCTTAAGAATTTAACACATTTTTTTTTTTACTTAATTTTTTTTGTTTTTTTTCTGGTGCTAGTGCCCCTAAGCGTATACTGCAACTTCTGCTACTCCTGCCCCTAAGACGACCTGCTGACCCTTTTCTCAACTATGTTGGGATCGGCTTCTAGTCTAACTGGATGTAGCCGAATACCAATATTTTACATGGAGCGACTTCCTATCTGTCTTCCACAACCCAGTTACTGGGTAACACGATCCCCTTGCTAAGACTGGTTGTCAGACTTTCAGGCTTCTGACTACCCGTAACGACTGTCAAAGATCTACGAATGACAGCCGGCACCACCGGCTTAACGTGCTTTCCAAGGCACGGAGGAGGAATATCGATGTCTAATGGATGGTCAACCATCCATAAGGACCGACCACGGTAAGCGTAACTTTACCTTTGATCAACCTGGAAGTCTGTTATCTTTTAGCCATGAGCCCCAATTTGTTTGTATGCCTATCATAAAATAATTAAAACTTTCACTTCGCGAATTATGATAACATCTCCGATCACACCTTACGAAATAAACAGAGAAAGGAATCAACAACCTTTCAAACGTCGTGCACAACACCTCATTAACTTATATTTCTACTCACGAATTCGTCTAGATAATAACTCGGTCGCTACGGTGGTCACAAAAAATGTTGACGAGAAATAGGGTTGCCAAGAAGCGGTACCACGCGTGATCACTTGTAATTGGCCAAGACTGATGGATGAGACAACCGCTCCTCATTACAGCAAAACAAACTTAAATGTACACCTCAACAAATCACCTTTTAACTCTAAGCTCAAGAAATAAAGACTAAAAAACGATTTGTGAAGTGAAAAGTTAACTTTGTTGACGTGGAGAAACAGTTGGTAATTATTGGCAGCCCTGGAAGGTATCTGTTTCAAACAGGATCCAGTTAATTTTGCGCTTTAACTATATAAGTACTTATTGAATAAAGTGTACTTATACTTGCTAATATAAATTAGATTTGATTTCATGTTTATGAGGGAGATTTCTAACGTTGCAATCTCTTACATACCTAGATAGATTCTGGTGATTATATTGGTTTAATTCGGGGAAAACTGTGGCACAGTCTGTTTATTTGAAATGCGATTTCCAGAAAACTGTTCCTTGTACAGTTACCGGCACGTAAGTTGGCCAAAGATTTTGTACTGGGGGAAGTCCGCGCACGCACAATTTCATAAATTTTTACATGCGCAAACTTCCTACACTACGAAACTCTTTGGCCAACTTACGTGCTGGTAACTATATTCATACGATGTTTGATTCGACGAAGATTAATTATTATATTTATTAATTGCAATATGGGCTGGCTCAATTCTAGGAGAACCAAATGATAAAGTTACAAAGTTTGTACACACAGTGCACTTTTTGATTTTCAAAAACTCTCTTCATCCAAGAATTGAAAACTATCATTTTTCATCAATTACATTTAGGAAAATGTAATGAAAATCGTGGATATTATAGTTGGAAAATCGTTAACATGTCTTTGATCTAAAATCACACACACAGTCAGCTAGCGTGGTGGTCCAGGGCTTGCTTATTATCTGTATTAGAAGAAGCCCACCAACGGGACAGTTACAAGCTCATACGAACCTGCTACCTATACAGGGTGTAAAAAGACCCATCACATAGTCTTCAACTACGTATTCTGTACATCAAACTAAGTAACATTGCCCAAAAATATTTTCTGGGAAACGACTTTTATTTTTGGTGTGAAAATTTGCTGTTTGCTTTAGTACAAAACTTTGTGCTTATAGGTGCATGCAACGGTGCAGGGGTCGGTATTTAAAATTTTGTTATTATAACATTAAAAACTTGTTTTCGTAAGAAAACGTCAGTAAAAGTTGGAATTTTGACCCTCAATATCTCCGTAACCAGAAGGATCCCAGGTGTGGTCCAGTACAAAAAAAATATCACAATGACGGGGAGTACAATTGATTTTCAGTTTCGTTAGGTGTCAAAGTCTGTTACAAAAGTATCTCATGAAAATGAAAACAAATTAATCAGAAATCGTACCTGTGGATGCCAATTTTTATTGCCATTTACAAATTGAGTGCTTTGATTTGATTATTTGAATACTTAAATTCGAAATTATAATTCTAAATCAAAGTTAAACATGTTTTTTCATTCGTCAATTAAAGTTAATTTTATACCATCAAATGTCGTGGATGATGAATTGTTTAATAATGTTATTCAAACAATAATTGTTGTAGAAAAGTGCTGAGATTTAAAGAACCTTCTGAATACAGATGAATTTGTTACTAATGCACCATAGTCTCGGTTTGCTTAAGTTTTCATTAGATACTTTTGGATCAGATCATAGGTACTTTTCCTATCAAATAGCTACTTCGCAATAATGTCAGTTCCACTCCCAAATAAACTAAAACATAACAAAACACCGATACCCATCAATCCCGCCTTAAACACGCTAAATGCACATCTAAACATCCCATTGTCACACAAATGCGGCCCCCATAACCTCAAACAATTCATGGCATTATTCACTGTAGGCGATCTGTCAACGGCTTAATGGCACCGAAACAATTTCTCAACAAAAAAGGAGGAAATACACGTCCCTACACGCCACTTCCGTTTGCCTACGACAACAAAAAAAGTAACAAAACTGAGTACGAAAAGAAAATCATGGAGACTTTTAGCACTTTTACCCTACATTTTTTTGACAAGGCAATTTTAATGTTACGACTTTAAGACAAGGTTGAAGTTTGTGTACAGGATTCTTGGAGGTTAGGGTAAGTGCCCCCATAAAGGAAACCATTATTTTCGAGGGGTTATACCGAAGGCATTTGTATTGCGAATTTGAAGAAGTTCGACAGTTTGTTTTCGAGTGCATTTCGTCATTAATCAATGTTTTGTTCCCGTTCGGCGGGAGTTTCGCAGAAAGTTTTATATTTTGTGTTTTACCTGCTTTCCCGGGAATTTCACTTTGACAGTTTTCCCTTTGTAATTGATTGTTTGGTATAATTTCGTGTTTTATTTGTACTTGTTTCTTTATGAAAGGTTTATTTTATTGTTGTGGATTTTACGTGGAATAATTAATTTCTCTTTTTAGGGTTTCGTGCCCAAAGGGTGCCATTGAAACCCATTACTAAGCTTCTGCTGTTCGTCCGTCTGTCCATCCGTCCGTCTGTCTATCAGCGGGCTGTATCTCATGAACCGTATTAGGTAGACAGTTGAAATTTTCACAGTGTGTATTTCTTTTGCCGCTATAACAACAAATAATAAAAATAAAAAACGTACAAAAATTAAAAGGGGGTCTCCATACAAGAAACGTTTTTTTTTCAAAGATTTTTGCCTTGTGGTACGGAACCCTTCGTTTCGCTGCACTCGACTTGGCCTCGCACTTGCGCAAAACTCTCACTTGGCCGGTTTTTCCTGATTATCAAATCAAACTGCATTGCAGAGTATTTTGTACTTCTGACTGTATTCTTTACCCAACAATCTTTTATTCTGGAGGGTTAGTTATAAACGATTTTCATTCTTTTTTCATTTTTATTTTATAAGTGTACCAGCCGACGTGTGACTTATTGTTAATTAAAGCTAACCTAATCACGTCTTAAACTTCACCAAACTCAACAACAAAAATTACTATCAAAACTGATCAATCTGAAAGGTCCTGGAAATTGCAAAAAGTTCTAGTATCCGTAGTTATTACAACGTGGACACGGCAGCTTTGAGCTGAATCCACCGGGTGGTATTGAGAGATTTTCTATATCCGCTAGCTTTCCTTTATGCTACGTGCAATTTTATCCGGAGGTGCCGTTATGAACTTGCTAGGTGAGTGCTAACGTGGATGAGACGGTGTTTTATTTTATTCATTGCTCAAATACATTGCAAACTATAGTTTTGTATAATTTAGAAGCATTTTTCAATTTTGTAAATGTGAGTACCATGGATTCGTTTATTATATAATTATGTTGACTTGACAGCATGGCAGTTGAGACTATGTCATGCTCACTTAAATGTCTCACTGTTGGTGGTGCGTGTGTTGGATCATTCGGTTCCCTACAAAATGGTTGAGCTGGATGGTGCTGATCCACGCGTCATGTTCGTGAACGGGCGCCGTCAGTTGAGACTGGTCATCTCTTAACTGCCACGGCTTATTTTTATTATTAATCTTATATTTTGAATTGTTTCTTTATATATTTTTTTATTGTTCTCGCATATAGAAGCAACAAGAATAATGTACCCAGGATTTTGTAATATCTTGATTTAAAAAGAGTGTCCTTGGAGTTTCTTGCCCGTTCTTCTCCATAGAGATCTACGTTTTGGAATGGGCAACTAGCTTCAACTTTCTGACTAACTGACCGACTCTTTGACAGTTCAAAAGTGCCTGTAAATGGTTTAATTGAAATAAATGCTTTTGAGTTTGAGGTTTTTAAATTTTTGAAGACATTTTATAATAGGTTCCAACTGGTCGTCTGAAATTAACTTTGGTACTGTAATGTTATTTAATTTTGTTATAAACTGATGATAATGTTTAATAAGTAACTCAAAAATCACATAGCAACAACGTTTTCATCATATCTTTTACCGAATAATTTTGCAGTTATTATTATTTCAGAAAAAAAAAGCCAGATGAAAACTGTGGCTAATAGAGAGCAATATATGAACGAACTTCACATCAAATGGTAAGATTTATAAACAGTAGTTTTGTTAAATAAATAATCGTAAAAAACTAATTACAAAGTATTCAGTCCAAAAGTAATTTTACTAAAGACTGCAAAACTTGTCTCGAACTCTAATTGAAAAAACTAAGTTCTCCTTCGGAGTCAGCGTATCCTCCCTAGTCGTTTATGTGATCGGACATCATTTTCTTGGTTCCTTTAAGAAAATGCAGCTGACTGGGAGTCTCTGTATAACTTCATCTATTAGTATACTCTTCTTTTTATTAATATCCGAAGCAGGTATCCTATTTTGGCTCTTTGATAGTAAGCCATCCTCCTTTGAGCCAATCACGGAGATGACTTTATAGTGTATTAGTTTTTGATTTTAAGTAAGATTGAGTGACTAGATAGGTTCGAAAATTTGCTTGTGAGATAAGGACCAAAGAAAGATCGAAGGACCAAGTTTGTTAATCAACATTATTTTATGTCTGAAATGTTGATTGTTTTGGTGATTTCTCCAATTTAGATGTCTCTGGAGATGCGGCTGTCAATGGTGTGTTTGGAGAATTACAAGCAGATAGAGTTAAAAAAAAAAATGATGAGCGTAGAGCAGTATTAAAGTCACAACAATATATTTTTTCAGGAAAATGAATACATAAACAGACAATAAAACTATGACAGATTTCGGCGACAAGTGACAGTCCAGGAATGTGAGGCCTGCTTTGGGTGGAATCCCGATGGGTCTCTTGAACACACAAAAAAGAATTTCTGCTTTATCCTGAGAGAACCCTTCGATGTTGATCGAGATTACACGCAAGGCTGGTTTTGTCAGTGGACTGTTTGGCTCTGAGAAGGGCCGATTAGGACTTATATTTCAGTCTTGAGCTGCATGCCCTGCCACCTGTGCACTTGATGATGTTATGACTGCGTCAGTAAGCGGAGTTCACGCAGCTGAGTTTTGGGCCAAAGATGTTTGAACTTTTTGCCATCGATACGCCAAAAAAAATAAAACTATCACCAAAACCAACGGTACTTGCCGCATAAGTGCTTGAAAAATCAAATGATAATGCTAAAACGTAATTCATTAAGAGTACCTACTTCTACAAGATATCACAGCATTTTCCTCAATGTGATATCTAAATAAAAATCTAACGAGGCAAGTAGAGATCACATAAATTTAGAGCCTGGAGACCAATAAATTGAGAAACGTACACCAGAGCGTGGGCCGTCCAATTTAACATGATACCCTCATAGCGAATATATATTTTTTTCCTTCAAGAATGTTATTATAAGGAAGATAATTTAATTAAAGTAGATGCTTTTAGTTAGAACTTTGATAAGTTGGGGTGTTTTTGTAGTAGATGGTAATGCGATTTACATAATTATTTCATGGATTTTCATTTGAGCAAAATTTTTTATTTTTTGCCTTAGTTTAAACCCAAGTTCGTTGTTAGATAAGAACTTTCCAAATTAACAAAATTAATATAGCTTCATTGATCATGAGCACAAACAAATCCATTGCTAATTGTTAAAGAAACAATACCCAAAAACACAGGTTTTCCTTCGAGATGAAGACTGCCAACTTTTCATATCATGATTCCTTCCCACTACTTTCATCATTGCTATCGTGGCGCCATACATAACTGACATTAACGATCAACCGCAGAAAAAAAAAAAAAACTAAATCCTTCTCTACGTACCACCAAGATCTTCACTCACATAACTTCCAACCATTTGAAGGGCTGTCACTAAAGTACCACTAAATATGGTAACTATCTACATAGTGGCATCGTCGAAAAGTATTTGGTTACTTACAAGAACTACCGCGCGATGGTAATCTACGAAATCTATGTGTATACAGCTTTAGTGTATGGTTTTGTGTGGACAACACTGTAATGGGAGACTTTTCGTACTTTATTATTGAAATATACGGTCGGGTTTTGCGACGAGCGTGTCAGCTGACTTTCATGTTGGAAAAACTCAATTCTATTGGTTGTTTAATAATGATTATGGTGCAGGAATAGAATGGAAGCAAATAGACATTAACGACCTCATAATAATAGTCTTCAAAAAATGTTATCATGCAAAAGATAATTATAATAATTATGACATTCAGCTATAATTTTTAAACTGAGTTAATAATTTCCAGCTAATAAAAAGCCCTTTCACAAAAAAAATTGCATGTTTATAACTTATCAGTTACCACATGAGATTACTTGAATTATTGGTTCTTTCGTTATCATCATATCGGCCTAGCTAGCCACACTCAATTCTGAAAATGCGGGTTCTATGATCTAAGCCATTGCCCTTCATGTCTTACCAACAAGCTCTTCAAATTCATCGCCCGTGGACCATCAGCTAGAACAACGCGTAACTTCATACCAAACACCTATAAATCGACAGTTACTCCATATTAATTAGTTCGCGTGTTCCCTTCGCTACTGTACGCCAGTGTACGCCCGCTGAGATTTACACCCATACCAACGGATATTTAAATTTATTTATGAAAAATGTGTCCATTTATATTGTAGATGCGTTTGCGTGTACACTTGTTTTGTTTTCAAAAACAGTCGCACGTTCCTCTTTGGTTAAGTTTGTTTATTTTATTGAGTTTATTTGTTTTTGTGTTGTTAAAAGTTGGTTTGTTTTCTTGGTTTGACAGTCTATAAGTTATTTTTATGAACTGAAGTCATAAGTTTTATAAAAGCTTTCACCAATTATTCATTTATTCCCCTGATACTACCATTTAAACTTTTAAGCTTTTTGTATATGACGAAGTAATTGTGTACCTATTTCTGGATTACTCCGTAACCGATTGGTTACTACGTAACTCTTTAGTCACTACGTAACCAACGGGTTAGTAATCCAAATCGACAGTGGAAAGGTAACATGGCTAAAGTGCCAAAACCGGAAATCTCAGGAATGAATTTTAAACTTTTATTTTTACGAAAAGAAATCATATAAATTTTTCTAATAGAAATATTTCTGTGTAACTTATTCTCAATCGTATTTCTTTTTTATAAGAAAAAAAATACGATTGAGAATAGGTTATGAACTATAAATAATTTCTATACATGCTTTATTTTACGAAATAAGTGCCGCTTTAGCAAAAAAAATCGAAATTAAAAAAGTCACAGCAAGCAAAAATTGCTTATGCCCATAAAACTCGCGTATTGCATAACATTAAATACGCTTACTGTCAGAATTACAAATATTTTAGAAATCTGAGATTTGCTAATGCATTTAATAATAACTATAGAGTAAAAAAAAAGACTAACGAGCTGTTAATTTTAAATATAGCGGAACAAAAACTAGCTGAAGAGCGAATAAATTCATGGATGTATAAAGAGAATGAGGCATAACTTCTAGAAGATGTACATTTAAAATATTGATTATGGCTAACGTTTAATTTTTGTGAATAAATTATTTAGTTGATGAAGCGTTAGCATCAATCTGTAACCTTAATCTCTACTACTATTAGGTCCTGAATATGGGAGGTTCATTAAATTAAAGGAAAAAATAAAGGAACATTGTTTTTATTAGGTAACTTGTAATCTATTCTGTTATCAACAACACACAACAACATCGTGCTACAATTTAACAAAATAGTCCGTACAAAAATATTTTAGGCACACATTTAAATTTAAATCTCAGCAATTTAATTGCTTTATACTTTTAATGCTCATATACACAAGCGGCACGTTGCCAACTGCAGAGGCAACTCCAACCGTCGCATCAACGGTTACCGCCGGCAAGTGTCGGCGGTTGCAGTTGCCTCTGCCGTTGGCAACGTGTCGCTCGTGTATATCCTAACTTCCTAACTATATATATATATTTTATATAATATTATAAATGCGAAAGTAAGTTTGTTTGTTTGTTTGTTACCTTTTCACGTCTAAACCACTGAACCGATCATCCTAAAATTTTGCATAAATGCTGGCAGGTGTACAAAAACGGACATAGGGTACCTTTCATCCCGAAAAAAAGTACTGTTCCCGAAGAAAACAACAATAACGTTCTTATGATAATAGATGGCGCCACGTGTCTTTCGAATCATGATTGAATTATATTATTGTAGAAATTTTAGTAGTGTGTTAAGAGTTTTTATTTAAGTACCTAATACATTTTGTGTCTAGAGTGTCGATAGACCCGTTTTTCATCCTCCTAACTATAATTCCCCGAATAACCCGAATTGATTGTCAAATTCAAAATTAACGCGAGCAAAGCCGCGGGCAAAAGATAGTTTTTTTTATATTTAATCAATAAGAGACAACGGACGCAAATATATGCTAGTAACAAATATATTTCTTAACAACTATGTTAGTAAACTTTACCTGCACACTTAACTAACACTGCCATGTATGTTAATGAGAACCCCTGCTACATGCTCAACACCGAAGTGGAAACCTTGCAGCAGCAATTCAATTTCAAAATTCAAAATTCAAATTCGCGACACACCGCAGTCTAATGTTGGTGCTTTCGCATCGTAGTGTAAAAGCAATCGACACGCGCTTCAGCAAACATCCCTGATGCACTACAGAAGCGGAACAGCCCCATCAACACCCGGATCGTAGTATTTTATTGAATTCGAAGGGCGCTGTACAATTTTTGAGTGTAATGAGGTGGCACGAAATAAGGTTTTTCCACTACTTTAGAACAACGTGCAAACCTGCGAGCGATCATATTAGCTCTCACCGACAGCACCCTTCTTTCTCTTTCAATATCTTCATCATCTTTGAGGTCAGCCGTCAAAAGATGTCCCAAGTATTTAAACTTGTATACCCTTACAAGCGATATTCCGTTCAATTTGACTGGAGGCATAGTATCAGAACATCGACCGCTGTCACCAATGACCATGACTTCACTTTTAGTGATGTTGTAAACCAATCCATGAACTAACGCATACTCTTCACAGATGGCCACAAACCGAGGTGCTCAGCAGCGCCATATCGGCGTAGCTAATGTTGTTAGCACATACTCCATCAATGAAACAGCCGGCACGCTCTGTTCCCCCTGCCTCTGTTGCCCCTGCTCCAACCTACACGGCTCTGAAAAAGCCTCGGCCCAGCGTACTTGATTGATCTGGCATCCATACCAGCATTTAAAAGTGTTGATCAATTCTGGAGGAACTCCAACTTCCTCTAACTTCGTCCAGAGGATACTGTATGCGACCAGATCAAAAGCTTTGGAGAGGTCGAGGAAGTATGCGTACGAAGCATACGTAGGTATTTTCCTATCGGAGTAACATCTGTTAGCAGTAGTGTCGGACCTCACAGCCCACTTTAGACACAAGATGGCACTCTCCGTAGATAGTCCGGATCGAAATCCGAACTCATTGTTGTGCAGCTGAACAAGGGTATTAAGTGGACTGTTAAGCAGACTGTCAAGCACTTTTGCGATCACCATAGCCAGCGAAATGGGCCTGTAGTTGTTTAAGTCCGCGATATCGCTCGTTTTATTTTTAATAATGGGGACTACAATTGTTTTAGTCATATGACAAGGCAAATACGCATGACTTACCCAAAAGATGTAAAACATTGCTAACAGTCTTGGTAAATGAGGGCCCGCGAACTTGAGGTGCTCAATGCTCAGACCATCATGACCTGGAGACTTGCCTCTTGACATACTGTTGAATAACACCTTGGCTGTGCATCTGGTTCCAAGGTTACCATGGTCAACAACATCAGGCTCGGATACGCATGTAGCCAGTGGTAAATTAATCCTAAAAGCAACTGCATTTTGCTAAAGCGCCAATGATTTAAATAAAACAGAAAAGACTTTTGCCAAACCTGGCCCACACAATAAATAATGTAGTTAAGGTAAAACTACTAATAAGGAATTTATACATCAAATAGAGAAACGCAAAAATGCTAAAGCATTGTCTAACATGAATGTACAGTAAGCATCAATCACTTAAGCGCCATCAACTTCAGAAACATCAGAATAATGTCGATTTAAACCATGATTAAATGAAAAAGCAAGACAATTTGTAAAGCGACAAAAAATGTGCTCAAATCGACGCGAAACGTAGACTAATCGACGCAGAAAAAAAACCACTTCGACGTTGTATAACTCAGTATCGACCAAAATGACGCTTTGGCCATTTTACCTTTCCACTGTCCAAATAATCCTAAAGTATCGCTGAACTATTTTGGACTGTACCACCCTAGTCATAATACAAGGGTTCGAAATAACACCCCACTTAGACGTTACTAGGTGTTAACTTATATCCCTACGTCTAAGGGTGCTTAAATTGATCAGTCATGTATCACAGTCAACTGCTGGGTTAAGGCTTTTGACAAAACGACACACATTTCATCACAATTTGCATCCACCACAGTTATCTTCTTAAAATATTCAGCTCTCGCATTCCTCAATCACTTCTACTATGAAATATTGTCAACTAATCTACATCATGGAACTATTTATAAACATTCATGAAAACATTAATTGTATCAGCAATAGGACAAGTCAAAAGTACGAGTATATTTCATTCTAATGGTATATTTGCATACATGCTAGGCATGGTGTTCTTGTCCCGCCATCTTATCGTTGCGTGATTTCAAAGAGCTAACCGTAAAATGGCCGCCAGAGTTAATACGTCTTACTGTCTTGTGTACATACTTTTTGGTTTTGTTTTCTATGAGTAAGATGAGATGACTATTAGTTAAACCACTTATTAAGTTCTAATGTATGGCCAAGCAGTACCTCCTATTACAAGAAGCTTATTTAACGGCGTTCCGAAGTTGTTGACTCCTGATAGGCTGATTTGATAACTTGATAGTACAGTCAATCGCAAATCAGTGGTAGTCTGTACGGTTATCGTTTGTAAGTCTGTGGGCTCGTAGATGGACAAAATTTAATTTGATTTTTAAACCGACTTCAAAAAGGAAGAGGTTCCCACATCGTCTTTATGTATTTTTTTGTATGTTTGTTACTCGATATCTCCGGCAATTGTGGATCGATTTCGAAAATTCTTTTTTGAATAGGTAGGGTATGCCTCAGGGGTAGTCTCATATAATCTTTATTAACCTTGCTTCGGTAGGTTTCCAGTTAGCTTCAATAATACGTATGTTTTACACTTAGTGTACATTGATGATGCTATAACAACTTTCTGTCACTGTTTTTTACATAGCAAGTAGTGGTATACGAATTTGTGTGGAGTAGGAACCACAACTAAAAAGTGAAAATAAAAACCATTTTTCAAAAAAATAAAACAACCGACTTCCAAAAAAACACTACAAAGTGAAAAATAAGTTTAAGTAATTTCGGAAGTCGGTGGCAAAAAACGAAAATACAAAACCAACGACACCGACTTCCGAAATTACTTAAAGTAATTTTTCACTTTGTAGTGTTTTTATTTGGAAGTCGGTTGTTTTGTGTTTTTGTAAAAAAGTTTTTCTAGGATTATTTTGTTGTGCACTTACCCACTACAAATGTAGCATAAAATGCCAGTATCATAAACAATTGAGACTAAATGATTAACGATTTTATTTCTGTAAGGTTTTTATGCACGATGACATATTATCAAGCTGTAATATTACCAGTATAATCTGACTTCTCACTGTATGAAAAGCCTATACAATGCAAGGTCAGCTAAAACTGGAAATGTATAGCTTGCTATGTCTTCGTGTGTACAAGTATTTTACACGTCAAAAATAAATTATATTTTAAAATTAAACATATTATTTATTTATGATGTAGACTCACCTGATCTCGCAAAAACTTGTAAAATAAAATAAATTATTTGTATTTGTTAGGCAATGATTATTTTCAAATTCATGTGGCCGATGTGAGTACAATTTGAAAAACATTGGCTAGTAAATATACTGTCACAAGGTAATCTTCCATCTAAAACACCCAAAATAGAACATAGATAACACGTAAACTTGGAAAGCACTTACTAACACAGTGTCGATGTTTAGATAAAATCTACATCAATTCACTTACAATTTCTCCTGGTGAATAATTACGTCGCGAGACCTGTTGTTCTATAAACGTTACGTTTATATTCCACTAGTGAACCGCCCCTGCTTCGAACGGTTTTTACGACTTGACAAATCAAGGAAATTTCTACAGATTTACAGATTTTTAGATTATACAAGGTCAAATTAAATTAGCTAGCGAAACTCCACAGACGTAATGGGTATCGATATCTAAACATGATAAAACAAAAAAGAAATTAATTTGTTTCTTTTTTTTGTCGGGTTTTCGGCCGTTTGTGTATTCACTTGAAATATCAGCTTAAAAAATCTGTTTTTTTTTGTGTAAACTTCACAGACGTGATTGGTGGGCACGCCACAATTGCGGCGGTAAGTCCCCTCTTTGAGCAGTGGCTTGCGAGGCGCCACGGCGTCCTCACCTTCCGCCTGACGCAGGTCCTCACCGTACATGGCTGTTTCGGGAGGTTCCTGTTTCGAATAAGGCGGGAGGAAGCGCCCGGGTGTTACCATTGTGTGGATTGACCGGAGGACACGGGGAGCATACGGTGGAGGTCTGCCCGGCTTGGGCGGAGCACCGCCGTGTCCTCGTGGTGGTGATCGGCGGCGGCGACATCTCACGTCCGGCCCTGGTTCAGGCCATGGTACGGAGCGAGAAGGAGTGGGAAGCCATCACCTCGAAGCAGTAATGCTCGCGAAAGAGGAGGCAGAGCGCGTGAGGGAGAGGCAATCGCTTCGCCCTCGCGCCCCTAGTCGCCGCAGGAGGAGACACCTTGGGCGTTGGGATTCGATTGCCGACTCCCGGCCACCGTAGGCGGGGGCTTGCGGATGGCGAGCAATGGGCAGTCGACGACGCGTCGTGTTCCACGCGCGCCTCAAAGAGATGTCAGCACCATTGACGGGGTCCGATAGGGCCGATGCCTGCCTGGGTCGCGGATGGTTCGAAAGAGTTACCGTGGCCCTGGCGCACAGACAACTGAAGGAACACAGATGGGTTTTAGTCAGTAAGAGTCTGACACGCCCTTCCGGTCCGCCCAGAGCGGGAGAGGTCATTTGAGGATTTCACACCCACAAAAAAAAAAAAAAGACGTGACTAGTATCGATATTTAAACACGATATAACACATTTTTTCAACTCATACTTCATGTAACAACACTACCCGCGGTCGTTGACCCCTTAAAATAACATAAAATCTTTTTATTTTTATATTATTGGGTTTAGTAATCGATACCATCACGTCTGCGGAGTTTCGCTAGCTAATTTAATTTTACTTTGTGTATATGTATGTTTAATATGAATGTAATACGCATAAACCTTCCAAAATGAATTCTCTAAATGATAGTGATAACCGCATCAAAATCCTTTGCGTAGTTTAGAAGAACGACGCGGTCAAACAGACAGACACGAAATGCGACTTTAATTTATAATATGTATAGAAAATATGTTATGTGTAGGTACTACCTACTAGTCTAATGTCAATGTGTCGCAAACTGTAGATTACTATCGAAATAATTAAACACCTCATTTCCAGCCCTTGCAGTCTCGACATTAGACAGCGACAAAAATCGGTCGCTAAGTCGTATCGTTGTCAAATTCCTTTAATAGATTTTCAACTTTATTTCGAAAGTGTAAGGTCGAAAATCTATTAACGAAATTTGACATGGATTATACTTAACGACAGATTTTTGTCGTTATATTTGTCGAGACTGCCGGGCCAGAGGTAGGATTTGGAACCTTGACCAATCAGCTCCACTACCACCTTTTTGACTAGTCTCGTATTCACTAGGCAACATACATACGTGGCTTAATACTAATCCTAATCCTAACTATCGTAACTAATATTATAAATGCGAAAGTGAGTTTGTTTGTCTGATACGCTTCCACGATAAATCGGCTGAACGGATTTGGATGAGATTCGGCACACAGATAGACCAAGACCTGGGCAAGGACATAGGCTACTTTTCATCCTGGATGGTAGACAAAGTCGTGGACAACAGCTAGCTCAATATTCATTTACTTCGAGTACAGTTTACCGACTATTTCGGGCTACCCTCAGCCAGTGTCTACAGATTGTTTTATTGTGATGTTTCTACAAACTTCACTGCCTTCTTCCTGCCCTTATCATTATCACCCTATTATTCCTTCAGGGTTGGGAGCAATTTTCTTCTTCAAATTTATTTGGACACATAGGTATAATGTAGTGGTTCAATGTGGTGGTATAGGTGTAATGTGGTGGTGGTGGTGGTGTGGTGGTGTAGTGGTGGTGGTGGTGATGGTATGTAGTGGTGGTTATGGTGTACATCATAAAGAGTATTGTATTATAAAATAATGCTAAGTAACCATCTTAAATCTTTAGCAATGAAATAAACATAAACATAATGAAAATGGTACAAATGAAGGTAACAAAAATTATTAATTAAACTTATTAGGTAACATATTAGGTAATAAATAGATATAAGAAAAAGGTACTTATTGCGGATTTTATTTTTCTTCTAAACATTCATTTATAGTATAATAATATGATTTCTGTATCAGAAACCTATAGAGTGTTTTTTGTAAGTATTTAAGTATTTTAAAGCTTTTATCGATTTGTGTAGTTTGTTAAATATTTCAATACGAGTCTATCAGCCTTTACTTCAGTATTCACACACTTTCTATTCTCATAGTCACACAATTTTTTCGTTAGTACCGTCATCTACAACGTCACATGCGAGTTACACGCCACCCTGATGTCACGCAATATCCTGCATCGCGCAAGCAGAGTTTACCGCACAACTAGCATATATATTCTTCAATTGTCGGGCACTTGCCCACCAAACACAACACCCGTCTGGTTGGAGGATCCTCCCTTTTCCATAGAGTATGAGTGAACTTTACACCCTGTTCCTCATACCTCTATACATTAATCTCATAGTATATCGTTAGCATTTACAACCATCAACATTTATAGGTACTCATCACAACTTACTTCCCCAGGTGAATCAAAAATATTTTGCTTGGGATTTTTCTTTTACCCTGGTCCCACAGTCAATAAATCCAATACAATAAAAGCTATGTATCAAGTCCCGTATTTCATGCAAGTGGATTTACATGCTATAGCTAGTTTTATAAATATATTGGCATTGGTTATAAATAACTAAGGTCTTGGTGTTTATGTTAATTAGAGTAGCCGATGCCACTGCAACGAGAAGAGGCCGGTGATACTGTGCGATTAACGCACTTTAATTAATTGTTAAACTGTACTGACAAAATGGCAGTTAAGACGAAATCTAATCGAGAAAATGTTGTACTAATTGATCCAATAATTGTAAGAGTTTTAATTGTTGTTTAAATTGATGGGAATGTGATTAATTTTGAAGATAACGATAGTATCTTTTCTCAGTAATGAGTCGTTAAATCTAATAATTTTGATCGAGGATAAAAGGAAACTGACCTAACAGTTCAAATTTATGTCTTGTGCTTTTATGCATCCATGCATTTTTTATTTCATAGAATATTTTAGACTATAAAATGAGTATAAACCGATGCAAAAATATACAAATACAGCCATTTACTTTTAAATCTGGTTTCGATGCTGATTTACGACGCTGAAACTAAGCGCTCTATATTCATGTTTAGCTGTTATTAATTAAGGCAAGTTTTTGCCTTGCATGTTAATATTAGGTTTTAACACATTAATTAGTCTGATTTACATACTAATGACAAAAAAGCCGATGTCGGTTAGTAAATACATTTTGAGATAGTTTTTATGATAGTGTCTAAATAAATGTTTGGGCGAAGAAAACTGAGAATTCACATGGCTGTAAATAGCTATTTTCAATTTAAATTAATCAATTAAGAAATCAACCTTATTAAAGTTATCAACTCAAGAAGAAGTTAATTTGGCATTTTATATCTTAATACCTACATTAAAAAACAAGCTTTATAGTAGTTTATTTCAAACGTTTGCTCCTGCTTATTACAAGGCTGCAAGGGTGCTAAACTACAAATTACATGAAAATCATTTGTATTTTTTTTTAATAAGTAAGTAAGTGCTGCATCGACTGTTGTCATGATTTTAAATAGAAACAGCTTGAAAAAGCCATGAATGCCAAAAATGTAAACAATAAATTCACGGTAACTTAAACCATTAATTAAGCAAGGTGTATCAGTGCAATCGGCTAGTGAACACCGGGGCTAAATCTTCGTCGACCTCTAGGAAGACTAATGTTTGCGCCGGGCTCCGCTCGTCGCATTGTGCTTTATTTGTATTCACTTAATGTATACAATCTCTAATTACACGCAACGCCTTCCACCGTTTAGGGCTGCCAGATTGTGTTAGATTTCGATTTAGCATTGCGATCTTTGATCCTAAGGTTTATTGCATGGCTTTAGAACAAGCTTAGTAAAAGTTCAGCCGTTAAATAGCGTAGTGGATGCGTGTTTTGTAATCCCTATAATTTACAACATTTTTTTTTCTTTTAGAGGTATGTCGTGTTCTAAAGGGAAAATTAGGTAGGTATGTTAGAAAAACCAATTATGAGACACGGCCGCTTATTTTTTTTGGGAATGTGTTCTCGCTTGTCTCCAGCCAGGGCTTAAAAGAGACATGGCTGCGTAGATCTACAAGTACCTACACCTAGGTAACAGCGGGGCGAGCATGGACGTACCTAAGAGGTTTGTGACAAGACATACGGTTACGGTATGGACGGTTTTATCGCCCAAACTGTGACAAAATGTGTGACTCAAGCCATGTCACAGTGGCTGTGCTCGCCCCAATGCCCCATGTCCAGCAGTAGACTGCAATAGGCTAAGTTGATTAAATGATACCTAGATAACAATGTACAGTTACTACTTCTAAATAAGATTTCTATTGGATTGCCAATTTGCTAACTCAGGCTACTTTTAACTGGGCACGCCACATTTGCGGCGGTAAGGCCCCTCTTTGAGAAGTGAATTGAGAGGCGCCACGGCGTCCTCACCTCCGCTTGACGCAGGTCCTCACCGGACACGGAAGTTATTTTTGATGATATCACAACCAAAAAAATAACAAAGCTACTTTTAACTTTTAGGTTTTGATAACTTTAAATCACCTGGAAAAGGTGCAACAGGTTGCTTCACTTTTGCAGCAACGCAGGCTTTGATGTAACTAATAGACAAGCACACTAATTGCGTAACACACTAACAATCACAATCTGAATCATTTTGAAGCCTATTGCTAATCCATTGCTTCATATGTTCGAAAAATTTGTCTGCTCAACAACGTAAATAACGCAATGAATGTTGTTGAACTGTCAAAACGAAAGGTATTTCTACTAGCAGTGTGTTACGCAATTACCCCGCAACATAGTGTTTTCAGTAAATAAGTCCTTTTTCCAGACAGTGCAGTAGACTACCTTAGGTTTTTGAGTTCAGTATTTCATCAGCTTTAAAACTAAATATTGTGATGCTCAAATTGGGAGTCGAAACTGTCTCTCCTAAATACAGATTACTCAGTGATCTAGCTAGGAGAGCAGCAATTCACCCAACAATTTGTTGTACGTACACCATGTAATTAATAATGTATACTTTGTAAGTCCATCATATACTACAAAACCTTTATTACCTACATAAACAAAAGGTTTTTTTTTTTTTAATGTCCTCTGTTTGGGTATGCTTAGTTCCTCTACACCATGTCATTCGCCTGGGTTCACTGCCAAAAGTAGCATTAAACTTGATATGCCCAAAAAATGCTCGGGCACTATTTTCGTACTTTGAAATCGCATAATCATTCTTTATAAGTGTACTACTAGCTTTTGCCCGCGGCTTCACTCGCGTTAATTTAGAATTTGACAATCAATACGGGTTGTACTCTGCTTGATGTTTGGACGTTGCCTTCATGGGCTCAGAACAGAACTTTATTCTAGGACGCTCCTATACACAATGTTGTATGTCCTTCTATTTGGGGCTAATACGTATAAATTCTGGGCATTGGACACACGCGAACATGCTACATATAGCTGGCCATGGGAAAAGTATGGCTTTTCCAAATTCACCTCTGCTACACTAGACTCACTCTTATCACACTACTAAAGTTTCTATAATACTCGTAATATCGAATTCGATAATATAACACCAACATCACCTGACATCGTATATGCAAAATTTCAGGATGACCGGTTTAGTGATTTAGGCGTGAAAAGGTAACAAACAAACAAACAAACTTACTTTCGCATTTCTAATATTATAATAAAAATAAATAATAATAATAATAGTACTTCAATCAGAAACCATACAACACATAACAGGAGCATGCATAACCCTCACTCAGACTGACTACACTCACAGGCACAACCAGGTTGCAAACATTATCCATCAAAAACTAGCACTCAAACACAGTCTCATTCAAAACACTAACACTCCCTACTATAGGTACGCGCCACAAACTATCCTAGAAAATGACACACATAAACTGTATTACGATCGCGCCATACTTACAGATAGGACCATCCACTTTAATAGACCAGACATAACCCTACAGGATAAAATAAGAAAGACCACTTACCTCATAGATGTTGCAGTTCCCAATACCCATAACCTAGAAAAAACAATCGCTGAAAAAATAAGCAAATATGTTGACCTCAAAGAAGAAGTCACAAGAATTTGGAGACAAGATATAGTTTATGTCGTTCCTGTCGTTCTCTCTACGACGGGTGTTATTCCCACCCACCTCCTCCGTAGCCTAAAATGAATAGATCTAGAAGAATCCCTTTACATTAATCTGCAGAAAGCAGCCATCCTAAACACATGCAGAATCGTTAGGAAGTTCATGCAGTTAGACGAAAGTACACTCTCACCATAAAAATCACCACACGCTGTATTTACTTGGCTTTGGCCCGTAAATGTAGCTAAAACCAGCCGGTTTTAGCTACATTTACGGGCCAAAGCCAAGTTGAGAAAAAAAGGAAAAGCTGCGAAAAAAGGACAATCCCGATAATAATAGTAATAAGTTAGGAAGTTAGGATACTATCAAACAGCCTGATATCCCATGATTGACGAAGGAAACAACGAGAACATTTCCCGATAACGGTTCGAAATGAAACCAATCTAATAAATATCGATGGTGTTCATTTTGTCGTTTTCCCACACTACGCTCAATTGATAACTTGGGTCTCATAAATGTTATATGCAAATTAGCTTGTACACTCTACGGAGCGATAAGTGGGACATAGGTTACGTTAATAAATTAAGACGGTGCAGATAATGCTACCTAATGAGTGTGTTTTGTCAAGGTGTGTGTGAATCTAATGGATCGGTTGTTTATTGGTACTTGCTTCTGGTCCTAAAGTGGTCCAAGCGGTGGTGGTGGTGGTGGTGGTGGTGGTTGGATGTGGTTGGTGATGGTGGTGGCGGTGGTGGTGGTTGGATGTGGTTGGTGGTGGTGGTGGTACCGGAAACCGGAATACCGGTTTAGCTGCATTAGTTTGGAGCCAGAATAGTTAGATTTAATGGAAGTGGTTGACGGACCAACAATATCAACAAAATGCTCTAGAAACACAATGTCATCCATGGTTTATTTATTGGTGACAGCAATTCAAGTTTCTTTTTTAGTTCAGGACCATATATGATATGTTTTCCACGAAGAAAAAAATTAGTTTAAGATCTCCACAATGTGAGCAGCAACCCTAAAACTTTAACGCCTAGGCGTTAGAAGTTAAGTCCCGGAGGTGTTGTCCTCCTAATTAGGAGTACCTAGGTGTTGGAATCCATGTTCTCATTCTATTCTGGAACGAGTTGCAGATGCTTTTGTTGAATTAAAGCTGGTGGTGCCATTTGTTGGTCCAGGGTCAGCTGTATCCGCATAGCCGGGTCAATTCGTAAGCTTGTAGGCAATTAGGGAACTGGTGGGAATGGCCAGGTTTGCACGCATTGCGATTGTAATGTGGCTTTTGTGAATATGTTATTCTAGCAGTTTTGCATGGGAATTTACGGTAGGTTTTATGCTTTATATATCTTCGTCACATGACGTCTGAAATATTGGTCTTGCAGTTTCATTTTGTCTTATAGTAGATTGTTATACAAGGGGCTAAAATTACCAATTATAAACGACATAGTTTTATTCCCGAGCTTTAGCGAGGGAGTAAATAGAAACAAAGTTATAATGAGTTAGCGCCGTGTGTTACACTCTACTTTTCACTACGATTGCGAGAAAATAAAATAATCCAATACAATATTAAAAATAAATTACGGTCACCAACTCAATTTGTCATTAGAGATAAATTCTTAAGATTTCCCGCTAATGCCTTCTTTTTTCATTCCTTCTGTAGCCGCAACGCAATGCACGCATTCTAACGAAGAGGTCGCCGTTTTTAGTTCTATTTTCAAAAATAAAATGAACTTCTTTTTTTATGAAACAGTAATAAGTCGAGTCTTTATTCATGATTATTCTATTTATGAATAAAGACTTTTTCGTTTTTATAAACTCGTTGGTAACAGACAAAATAAATAATAAAAAACCTTTTTACCCTGGAGGAAAATAATTATGCTATTTTATCCCCGCTTTGGTAGGAACGTTACAATGACGGACTTTTTGAGCAAGAGGATTAAAAAAGTTATTAATATCGGCCAGCATGAACCATTTTGTGGTTTGCAACAGAACGCTTGGTATGGTTTCATATGAGAACGGCCATGGGATTTGTATAATTTAACTTGCAATCTTTCACTGTTTGTTCCTTTGCCAAACCGATTGTATTGTCACAATCACCGTGCTTTGGCACTAAATTTCAGTAGGTTCTATGTATCTTGTCAATGTTGCTTAGAACGATGCTTCTGCTTATATCTCTAGAAATATTCCAGACACAGCAAGCGTCTGCGTGTCTTTTCTTATTCTATAAATATTTATCACATACTATAACATCACGCCTGTAATCCCCGAAGGGTTAGGCAGAGGTGTAGGTAACCTATTGTGCATCCACATTTCGCCAGTTATTTTTAAGGCCCATGTAATAGGGAGCAAGCCTATTGCCATTGCCGGTTTAATACCAGTCTACCAGCTGCTATGAAAAAAAATCTGGTGGAAAAATACAATAACACTTGGCCCAGCCGGGGAATCGAACCCAGAACGTCATGCTCAAAAGTAGCGCTTGCGACCAGAAGATCAATGAGGCTGTCACATACAGGGTTATTTGTACCTCGACGTATTCCTTGCAAAACGTCATAGTAGGGTTAAAATGCAACAAATTAAGCTACCCAATGTTCTACCGAAATTCAGAGATTTTTGGATTTCATTGAGTTTCATATCATTTCATTTTTTTTTTATGAAAAATCCTATTTATAAATGATTAACGACGCGACTACACTGGAATTTAAGTTGTTATCATAGCTGATGCCGTAGCAGATCTTTGTTAATTATTGAAATTTCAAAAATGCCTAAAACTTTGGCAAATATCAGAAATTAAACATTATATTTTTCATATTTTTTACTTTTTGTCAGACAAATATTAGGAAAACCATACTGAATTTCGATAGAACTATGCTATATTATATATACTATATCTTACTATGACGTCCTGCAAGGAATACTTCGAGTTACAAAAATAACCCTGTATATTTTATCTTAGCTATGAATATCACAAAACATAAAAGCTGATGAACAATCAACCTTTTCGCAGATAAGACGTTCATGTAAGAACCCTATAAATACGAGTTCGTGCCCTATGTAAATGATCTTTAACTTATTATCAACAGTTTTACATATTAGGAGAAGCTACATGGAAGCGGATTGTAAACATGTTCAGTTGCAAGATCTGATAAAACTCGTGAATGATTCAAGTTGGTGCACTTACTTAGTACCTATACTTATTAGGTAATGAACCCCGATGGGATTTCCCAAGGGCAAAAATGTCAAACTTTCATCCAAAAGTGGACACTGAGTTCTTTTTTTAAATCCTTTCTTTATCGTCAATTACGCAACAAAAGGAACTCCTCTCAAAAAAAAACATATTTTTAAATGGTTTAAGCTGTACGTTGTCGGCCAGTGAGTGAGTAAAATAATCAATTATTTAAGATTTTTAATAAGTAGATTCATCATTGCTTGATACAAGAGCTGGGCAATTGCGTAACAAACTAACAGTAGGAATAGCTTTTATTTTGAGAGTTCTCCAACATTCATTGCGTTATTTACGTTCTTGAGCAAACACATTTTTCGAACATATAAAGCAATGGATTAGTAATAGGCTTCAAAATGATACTGATTGTGATTGATAGTGTGTTACGCAATTAAGGTGCTCTTCTGTTTTGTTCTGTATACTGGATTTGATTGGAATTATTATATACAAGATAGTATGGCTCTGAAGGAGGTGGATATTAAGATGACGACTGATAGAGATGTATGGAGAACAAGAGAAGCTGATTGAAGCCCAAATCAATAACTAGGGTAGGAGCAGGAGGATAATGTTTCTGTGCAATGTGCGTTTGGTCTTACATACATACCTATTCACTGCTACTAGATGCCATCAGCATGACATGCCATCTATAATAAATAATAATAATACCATTTATTTCAGGCGACACAGGCCCATAGAAAAATACCTTAACCTAAACATACATATTTTCATATAAACAAAATTTGTGTTAATAAAAAGGCTGAAGACTATGTTAGTAGCGCTTCACTTTGCACTAGCTTGACTTTGTGCTGTCCAGTGGAACTTGTCCGCGGAAGCGACGGAACACCACGTCCTGCGGCCAAAAGTGATTTTCCATGACGAGGCGCAGATAACAGTTCGGTACACGCACGTATAAATGCCTTGAAGTCGAAATTCCGGTACGATTCCAGTAACTGCACCTTTGGCGTGTACCTCTTCTTTTAGCGCACGTACTCCACGATGTTCTCCGCCTTAGTGGTGTAGTGCAGTTTTTTTTAAGCTATTGCATAGCTTTTATCGCGGGCTTTGAGTGCGGCGAACGAATCAAGAAATTCCGTAACGAAAATAAAATCTAACACCCCCCACTCCGCCTACCATGTAGCTCGGCCGAGCGTTCGCTTAACGCAAATGTATATGGTACGACTGTACTTGAATTAATATGAAAGAAAAAAAAATACTGCATAAATACTGCATAAATAAATAATTATACTTGCATAAGTTGATAAAAAATTCTATGCAATAGCTTTACCGCGGCAGTCCCCGAGTGCCACTAGTCCTTTTTTTTTTTTGGTATAGTAACTCGTAGTTTTGACCACTGAGGTCCTGGCTACTTAACCGAACTGTCCTGTGGGTGCCTTAATGATTTTACTCAGAAGAGCTCGCAAGGAGCGGAATTTTTAACACTAAAACTTATATTTAAATGACCGCACGCTAAGGGCACCCCCTGTGGGGTACGGACCTCGGCTTAGGGCGTCACTGAGAGAGGGTAGCGAGCGGGGACAGGCTGGATCGAATGGTTTATAATATCATGATTATTATTATTAATATTATTAATTTAAAGCTACAGGCTCAGCTAAGGCGCGGGCTGAGGCCTCATCGGACAAGTGGTGTAGTGTAGGCGGGTGATGATCCATTTATAGTGGTAGACAATAGGACATTTGTGGAGAAAAATGAAGGCTTTGTAGGTATTAAATTTTTATTTGTTGAATGTTGTCTCAGAAACGGTTGGGCACTTTAAGCGACTGACTTAAAATCGTTAAATTCACATTTAAGATGTCTGCATCTCAAACGAGAACGTGAATCGTGAGTAAGTACATAATTATAAACAAAATGTTATGATTAATATAGGTACTTTATTAGTAGGTAGCTACTAAAGGATTATTCACCGTTAAATTACAGACGGTGTTACGTCAGACTCATTAGCATAAAATATAAATAGCATTAAAATTATTTAAACATTAATATTTACAAATTATGAAAGACGAGGTAATTACCAGCTAGAAAAATTGATTTCAATGATAAAAACCGACGAATGCCGAACATCTACGAGTTGTATTACCACGAATTAGAACGTCGACTCGTGCGCAGAAGAGCGTGACGGAAGTTTTTATGTTCTATTGTTTTTCAAATGGCGTTCGTTGATTGGGTGAGAGAAGTATGGGAGGCGCGTTCTGACACCTCATTGGTTGAGACGGAATGAATGCAAAATAATGATGGCTGCACGATTGGTGACAAGACGTATTGTTGAATAAATTAATGTTAGCAATAGTAAGAGTTTTATCAGAACCTGTTCTTTTAATTGTCGTGTTCCAGTTAGTTTAATAGTTTGGTTCAGTTTACAGTTAGTCATCGCGTTTGTAAGTAAAAAGTGAGTGATTAATGTGTGAATTTGTTATGATATTCCATTTAATTACTTGCTCGTCTTTATTTGTTGGCCTGATTAGTTTTCCTGTTAGGTTGTAGTGGTCAGTTTTTCTACTTTTTATTATCAATAAGTAGGCAAGTACAGTCAGCATCAACAATCTATAATAATAATAATATGAGCTCGGCTATCATTGTGCCGATTGTCGTATCGGCCAATGGCCTGATAGCCGAAAGCCTCGATCGGCATCTCTCGAGGCTCTCGTTAGGCGGTTGGATCAAGGGCCTGATCCAGAAGGCAGTACTCCTCGATACGGCTCGCATCGTGAGGAGGTTCTTGTCTCTGGAGTCCTAACCACCGGTAGCTTGGACCGTGCTCCCGATACCGGCGGACCACTATTTTTTATATTTTAAATGTTTGCTAAATGTTTTTATAAAAATATTTAAAAATGTATCTAATAAGTATCAAAATAAATAAACGAAATAATAATGTATTTATTTATTCAGACAAATCCATATTTGTTATTGTTAGTCACAAAAAAATATCTTACAAACTAAGTTAGTACAGACATATTACAAAAAGGTAGATAAAACCATATATATATATATATATATATATATATATATATATATATATATTATGTACAGTCACGAGCATAAATATGTATACACTTGACCAAACTCAAAAGCGATTTTCTCCCTTATTTTAGAATGAAATTCTATGTTGTTACGAAAATAGTATTTTCGAACCCATAGGTTTATGCAATATGTCGCATTTCAACGTTACATTCGTTATTTCACGAAAAAATCGCTATTGAAAGTTGCCAAGTGTTGACATATTAGTGCTCGTGACTGTACCTATAGTTATATGGTGATGGATTCATTATTTGTCTACAACCTTTGTTTCATATTTCGGAACAAACATTTGTATGACCTACAAGTTGTTGTTCCGGGTCTGGCTGTTTGTGTATGTGAGTTTGAATGTTTGTAAACGCACCCACGATAGAGGAGAAATTCTTAGTGAGGGTCAAAGTTTAAAAAAAAAAGTAATAAATCAATGTATGCTACAGCTACATTGGTATCTACATTTACTTAGTTTAACTTACATGAACAGTCACTTAATTAACAAATTAAATAATATCCTCTTTATCTACATTAATTCACTTGAGGCTGATAACTCCGCCTGTTATTTTGGAGGTGTACTATTCATTAGTTGACGTCATTGTTTCTATAATACAATATTTGAAATAAAAAAAATTGTGTATAATTTTACTTCAGTCTAAGATTAAGTATAGGTAATACCCAGCGAATCCGATTCCGAATTATAAGCAACAACCTATTGTATTCCTATCATAAACCGAAAGCATACATTTTTGGCACTAAACTTTTCTATACTTTTTAGTTCGGTATCGAAACCAATATAATAATTATGTAACCAGCACCCTAATTGCGTACCACACTATCTATCACAATCTGAATCATTTTGAAGCCTATTGCTAATCCATTGCTTCATATGTTCGAAAAATTTGTCTGCTCAGCAACGTAAATAACGCAATGAATGTTGTTGACCTGTCAAAATGAAAGCTGTTCCTACTGTTAATGTGGTACACAATTACCCCGCAGGCTTTCTGCCAATATTCTGTTAAATCAAACCATATGCAAAACTATACATCAAGCTCCTTACCTATATCGCAAGTTTCCTCTAACCACCAAATTATACTATATAATATATAATTTAAAGTACAAAATAATAAGGGCTATTAAGTATTACTTAGCTCACAAGCAGACACAAAGCAAACTGAAACAGCTAGGATTTTTTCCACATAACTTTTCTTTGGACGTATAGTCCTCCAAACCGTATTTCGGCCCTGGCGGCCAATCTCAACGGAGACTAGCATTCGGTGCGGGAGATATTATAGTGCACAAGTGTGTGCAGACACAGGTGCTCTCTCTCTTCCCTCACTCTCATAGTCCGAAGGGACGGCAATCTGACACGACCGGAGAGAGATCAGGCGCAGGACCAACGGCTTAACGTGCTTTCCGAGGCACGGGGGTATCACACCGCCAACTTCCAAACTCTGGGCTAAGAAATTCCTAATGGAAAAACCCAATAACACTTTACCTGACTGGTGGGACGACAATCCGACACGACCGGAGAGAGATCGCGCAGGACCAACAGCTTAACGGCTACGGCTACGGCGTGGACGTACCTTGTGATCAAAACCACTAGGTAGGTAGGTACACTAGATACATAATGGTTCGAAGTCACTTTTTTCCCACTAAGTATACTATAGAATCCAACCATATGAAAAACAAATCAACCTGTATTATGTAGTAGCAGGTTTTCTTACATCGGTACTGACTTGACTTTTACCAACACCCTGTATAACAGCCACGTTTAACTCTACCATTAAGCTTCGCCAATCCTTAAAAACCTACCATATATCATGCTACTGCCGCTGAAACGCGTACCGTATCAAACTACAAAATAATAACACGGCTGTTAAGTAGTAACTCACAGACAGACAGACACACACAAGTCCGTGTACGCATAGTATCTGTCCGTCCGCTGCTGTCAATATATCATATGAGGGCCAGACATTAGCATTGGGTAGGGTTGTCGGTTGACCTTCGTCGATGAATGGAATAAGTTATGGTGGTAAGGTGCATCTCTATTTCTTGTAGTGTGGTAGCTAGTGGGTTTAATTTGAGGGTTGTCTAAGCTGGTGGTGGGAAGAAAGATGGATCCTCCTGTATCTTTTTTTTTAATATTCTTTTTCTGTGATGCGTTTCAGTGTTTAATGGTCGTTGGGACAGTGCTTTTTATGAAGTAAGATAACAAGAAAGAAATTACGGTTGGATAGTCCTGAGGTAAGAATACGCTTACGTGGATTTCAAGATACGTCTACCTTCAGTCAGATTAGGTCTTGTGTGTTACACAAAAGTTTACTGTGTGCAGGATGCCCTGCAATTTGGAGCACATCTAGGGGATTATAATTCTCTTCTACCATTTTAAATTAAAACATTACTGCACCCAGCCAGCCCTATGAAGAACCGCGCGGACGCGCATCGGCCATCTTTTATTTAATATCCATGCGCCGGCGCACGTGGGAACACGCGTGAGAAATTATACGCGTATGATGCGCGTGATTGTGATTGAACGGCGCTGGAATAGGTGGGCTCAATAGAAACTGTTCAGGATGTTGGTGGCAGTAGCGGTGAAGGGATATTAAAATTTGAATATATAAGGTGGTAAATAAATAACAGCAATGTCATCGTGCCATTCGCTTCACCGTGCAATCCGTGTGTTCCTACACCACTTTATTTTTCCATCTCATCATCATCTCTATTCTGCCGCCGTAAGTAAATCTGTGTGGTTTTTCCTCAAAAGACCTTTTCAGACACAAGTCTACATGGTCTTCACATGATCTGACCAAGATTATGTCTGGACTTTAAAAGAGACTGTGACCTCTGAGTTTGTTTCGGCCTTTCTTCTCAGAGTAGTCAGATAGGAAACGACGACCTCATCCAGTTTTTAAAATATGATTGACGTGTAAAAGTGTTTGTTCAAACCTACTTACAGAAATAAAATCATTTATCATTTAAAATCATTTATCATTTATCATTCACCTTTGGTATTCCTTTACTCATAAAGCTATCCACATTCATACCAAAAAAAAATCTACCAACATTTCCTCTGTATCTTTAATTATAAGTAAGTAGTGCCATTGCAAATGTGCCCTTGGCAGGAAAGTTAACATTCAAAAGCTCTTGATAAACTATGTTATTGGCTTATTATATCTTTCAAATCTTGGAAATTTAAATACTGGGTGCAGGGACATCGACGCGCAACCTGTTACCATAGATTTAGAAGATGGTTCTGAACCCCCACTTTTTTTTTTTTTTTGGGTGTGAAATCATCTTATGACCTCTCCCGCTCTGGGTGGAGCGGAAGGGCGTGTCAGACTCTTACTGACTTAACCCACCCCTGTTCCTTCAGTTGCCTGTGCGCCAGGGCCACGGTAACTCTTTCGAACAATCCGCAGCCCCGGCAGGCATCGGTCCTATCGGACCCCGTCAATTTTGCTGACATCTCTTTGAGGCGCGCGTGGAACACGACGCGCCGTCGACCCGGGCCTGGTCCTTACCGGACGGCGAGCTGCCCATTGCTCGCCGTCCGCAAGCCCGCGCCTACGGTGGAAGGGAGTCGGCAATCGACTCCCGACGCCCAGGGTGTCTCCTCCTGCGGCGACTAGGGGCGCGAGGGCGCAGTGATTGCCTCTCCCTCTAGCGCTCCGCCTCCTCTTTCGCGAGCATTACTGCTTCGCAGAAGGAGGTGACGGCTTCCCATTCCCTCTCGCTCCGTACCATGGCCTGAACCCCCCCTGCGTTGAAATTTTACGTCAGTTATTTTATTTTAAATTAGCTATTCCATACATTTTGACCGCGTAGATATTGCATTATTCTATGTAACAGCAGTTTTTTTAAATTTTTATAACCGACAGAAAATTTTCTAATATAAGGGGTCTAGAATCATGTGCTGAATTCATGGTTACAGTCTGCGCGTCGATGTCCCTGCCACCCTGTATACAGTGTAGTCCTACTCAAGAGTTTAATGGACAGTCAATTTTGAGGCAAGTTCAAGATACTTCACGCCACGACCATACATTACTGAACTAACAGTACCTTTATAATTGATTTCTGTTCAAGTGTATACGGAAGAAAGTGAGCCTCACGTAATGTATTTCCAACTATTAATTAGCATGTTAGGCCCAATCTTACATCTATTGTAGGAGTGCTCAAAGGCCGTAAGGCTCGAATACCTGACCTTACACTATCTTGTAATTATTGACAATTCAATTTCGCACATTATCTGATCCATTCGCTCGGGGTTTAATTTCGTAGTGTAATTAATAGAATGGACAAATTGTGTGCTGTGTTGATAATAATGTTGAAATTAATTTGCTGGTTTTGTTTGGTGCTAAAATAGTTATTGCGTTGTAATTTTGTTGATTTTGCGCTGTTATTTTCCTTTGGAGGTGCATGATTCTTTCGTTTGTTCATAAAATAGTAATCCTCATGGCAGTTTAGCAGAAGCGTAGAAAAAGGTGAAAAAAAAGTTAAGAAAACCTTTTTCACAGGACATTAATTTTGAATTAAAGTATAGTACCTAGAGAGATGCCAGAAAAAAGAGATATTGGGAAGAATATTTTTGCTAAACTCAGTGGCTATACCTTAGACAAGAACAAGAACTTAAAGAAATATACCTCAAGCAAAATAGCAGCTTGTAAACACAGAACATTTGCCATTCACATTGCAGAAACATTTGAAGTTAATCTACCTCTCACAAAGAAAACAACAATAAAACTTATCTTACCGAGGAACAAATCCATCAACTGTCGAGACCAAGCCGCGTCGATTAGCAGTGCGTACGTGAGAGAAAGGTGTAGTAGGTACCGTACGCAGCTTGCCAGCCTAACTAACATCATTGGCCCGTCTTGAATACTAAGGTGCACTCTCTAAAGCATCACCTACTTGGACGAGCTAACAAGATGTCAAGAAAGCCTTGAAAAGGGATATAGGAAAATCGACACGTTCAAAATTTGTTTTGCATGTTTTTCCGCCACAAATGCTTGCAAGAGATAGAAAAATCAACAAGAATAAAGCAAGAGTTGAATGAAATCTCGTCAATTTGTTACGTTTTTCATAACTTACTTTAAAAAGCAAAAATAAACTTAAATAACTTCACTATCTACTCCTAACATGAACATGAATGTGCCTAACGTCTTGATGATTAATTTACGTCGAATATCAAAAGATTACAAAAAAATGCAGTGCCATCCTCAGCCTGACAAATTGCAAAGATTAATCAACACTCAATTCATCTGCATTTTAATACACTCACAACCCAGAATCTCACATAAAGACGTAACTCCCTACAAAACCCGCTAAACGCCGATAATGGTGATAAGCACATTTATCACCACTCCGGAGCAGCACCGTGTTCTAGCGAGCTAATCACCGGCGCAGTGACTGATCACCGACGTGAGATCGCATCCGACAGTCGTCTAGACGCTGTAATTATTTTATTTATGTTACAAATAGTTTCCTTTATGAGCGTGACATTGGGTTGGTGTATTTATTGGACGGTACGAGTATTACAGCGTAGGCACACTTAGTTAATGGTCTAATGGCGGCTGTTAAGGAAGTTCATGTACTTTGTGATGCTTCTAAATGATGCTGTGAAACTGGCTGCCATTTTCGCAGTTAGTGTTATGTGCGAGGCAGACAAAGACTTAATTAACAACATATAAGTATTTCGATTTGTGCCCGGTTGCTGGCAATCTGCTCGCCCCTGTTATATGGCAATTAAACATAACTGGCGAAAAGGTTACCTCTGTCTAACTCTTCGGGGAAAATAGGCATGATATTATGTGTATATGCAAGTATTTCAATTACTGGACATAAACTAGCCTCTAAAAACTTTCTGCTACTTACCTGCTTCTTTTAATTACCATTTAGGTACTAGGTTGGCTGATTACCGAAAAAACCGCAAATAAAATTGGGAGAATGTGGCCTTTGGCATGGGAAAAACTTCACACATCTGTATCGTATTATCTGTTAAATCATTCTAAAAATCATGAATGATTTTTACCAAAATTATACAAAAAAAATGTACCTACAGATCCTCCCTACACTAATATTGGCTGTCAACTACCGTTACATACGATGTTGAACCTGAAATTGTATTGTAACCAGCATAATCGGCAGTACGTAAGTAACAATGAATGAAGTTTGCGCGGGCGTCGCTCCGGGCATCGCGCGCACCTGTATCAGAGTGCACGCGATCTCGGGTCGAGTGCACGGTGCGACTGCGTTGATTTGTGGTTAAATTTATTTATGTTCGTTTATCCGAAAATTGCGTTGGTTGCATAGGATGATTTAATATGAAATTAGAGTGATGAAAAGCTGAGTGTTAAGATTTTTTTGAACATGCGTGAGTTTTTTTTTTCCTTCTTCAGTGGCTTAATCTGCAATGAGCTGAACTTTCACTTCCTTGTGACTCTTAACTTGCAACCGGTGATCAAGAATGGCCTAGCTTAAGTCCGACATTCAGCGAGAATGTTAGCGTATTAAAGGCCAGAATGCCCCGGACTCATTTCAGTATGGTCTCTTGTCAAGAGACTCTTTTAATGGCCCGCCAGGTCTATGCTGTGTTAAATCGAATTATTTCTCATATGAACGCATCCTTATGCTCGGTGCGCGTCGCCTGTGATTACCTGCGAACGGCCTCCGTTTAAACGATTCCCTTTTTAAAAACTCGACGTTCCTGTTTAAAGAACCAGCGCCATTATTCCCGTTCCTTCCTCGTTTTGAATTTGGAACGGACAATGCACGGTTTTTCGCGAGCAATTGCTTTTTTTTTTCTGATGTGACTAAATGACGGAACAGTCATGCAAGGTGTTGCTAGTTTAGAAAACATGTTCTCAAGTGACTTTTGCAAGAGCTTAAAAAAACTTTATTAAAGTGATGACCAAGATGAAATGCACGTCACGCTTAAGCTTTATGATCAATATATATTATAATTTATTTTTCACTTCCACTAGGTTGATACTTAAAGTAAATAATAATGAGAGTATCACTAATACATTGTTTTCAAGATTTTCAGCGAAAAAATAATAATCAGAATTTGGTGTGAAAATTTGTCCACACGATTTTAACAATATTCATAAAATTTAACATCTGGCAACTCTGAAATACTTGTGATGGCCTACGGACTCACAACAAAGGTTTACAAAAAAGTCACGTAAGTGAAGACCAGTAGTCCGAACAAACCTCTTTTGTCGAACTCTTTGCGGTTTCCAAATAAGGTGCATGGAAACAATTCGTCGTGGTTCCTTTCCAATTTATTTGATTTTTTCTTATTTACATCTTCGGCAAATTGAGAAAATTGCGGCGACGGAAGAAGGCATTTTTTTAAACTTCGCTTTGTTCGGTGGAATGCTTTCGTAAATAGGTAGCTCATTTATTTGCAAATTAGTAAGATACTTGAAAAAATTCTGACGGTTACTTATAACCGGATAGACACAAGAGTAGGGAAAAACCAAAAAAAAGATGGGTGGATTTTAATAGTGAGACAATGGCCGATACTACTGACAGTATGGAAGACGAATACGCGCTGCGCTGACTCCAAATGGGTAAATTAGGACATTAGAATGGGTGGGTAATATGGAATGTGGGAAACAAGATAAGATTTCAATTAAAATAGACGGTTAAGCTTCGATTCAACCAAGGTAACAGTTTTACACAGATTGGAACTTAAGTTATGTCATCAAAAAGATAGAAAGATAAGGGAAGGGATTTAAGATTATAAGGGAACTCATCATCAATATCATCATTTCAGCCGAAAGACGTCCATAACTGCAGGACATAGGCCTCCCTCAAGCACCGTCACTTCCACCGGCTCTGTGCTTCTCGCATCCAGCGAATTTCTGCGGCAACTAATATAGGATCTGATACATATGGGGTAAAAATCCAGGTGCCATCATCATCATGTACGAGAAAGGTCTATAAACCCTGAAGACCACACATTAAACCCCTAGTTTCCTCACTAAGCCCCACACAAAAACAAAGCGTTTACAAACAAACCACAAAATCGCGACCACAATATTACAACGGGAGCTAATTTCACAACTTGCTCAAACAACATCGAGGTACAGCGATAAGAATCGCGAACGATTTTTCATAAACAATAGCCTTTTTAATATAGCAAAAAAGTCGAAGAGTATAAGCTATTGATAATGCAAAAAATGCAATAATAAATTACCGGGCGGTGTGGTATAAACAGCGATTTGCTTCGGGCGACTGAGGGAGCTACCAGTGTGTTACAAAGAGGTAGGAGCAAAAAGGTCGAGTTAAGTTGTGAGTCGAGGTGAGTGGTGGGTTCCGTTTATGAGATGATAGCTTGTTGAGAATGCGTCGAATGAATTGTTAGAACTTTTTGGCAATAATTAAATACGTAAGCTAGTAACCTGCATTTTGAAATATGAACAGGGCAATAAAATTAACCCCCTTTCCAGGTAACGTCCATCAAATTCCACATATTGAAAAAATAATTACCTTCAACAGTTTTAATTTCTAGTAATCAAAAGAGAATTATAATTTTCGGTAGTCTTACAGCAATAAACAATATTGATTGTGTATCAATTAGTAACTAGACGTTAGAATATAATAGAATAGAATAGAATACTCTATATTATATACACCATCAAAATTACAGATAATGTAGAAAATAGTATTTAGTTATTGTGTGTTGTGTTTTATTGCTAGTTTAATATTAATAAAAAAATAAATCTTAATAAAGCTTACCGAAAGTAAAGAAATCTGAATCCGAATCAGATTCTACTCGTATTTAAAGGAACCCTATAAAAACCAAGGTAAAAAAATAATACACTTAATATCAAAGAAGGTGTACTTCGTTAATGCATTCGCCTTGAGGCCCGTCAGTCCACTGAACATTGTTTTCTGGAATGCGATTTTAAAAAGTTATCGTTCTTTTTTCAAAGTTTTATTTTTATTTCGCCGAATTCGCCCGAGATATTTTCGGGTTGAATTCAAATGACATAATTAGAGTTTTATTAGCGTATTGAATTTTAATTTTTGCAGTGGTATGAATATTCAGTGTTGTGTTTATTTAGACGGCCGTTTTATGGATTTACTGGTTGTTTGAGATAAATAAACAGTTTAATATGAGGAGCAAGATTAGTCTACCGCTACCAGTTAATAACTTAATTAAGGTAATGGATTAGATAGATAGCATCAAAAATCTAATTCGCTTAATTCTCTAAACTTTTAAAGGATCTTTATAAAAATGTAAATTCTCAATTATAATTTTTTCATGCAGATTTTCCCCGCTAAAGTGTTACACGAGAAGAAAAACAATTATTCAAAATTATTATTCAACCCGACATGCAAATAATCGTCCCCTCACACTTTAAATAATTGCATTGTTTCTCATAGCCACACAATTAGCTGACTAGTGGCCGGGACACACCGGGGTCGCGACTGCGATTTGTCGCAGGTAACGAGCAACAATACGCGCGTTTCGGTCGCGGCCCCCCGTCGCGTCGCCTCGCATTTGTATCGAAATGTTCTTGTGGCATACTGGGATAGGTTTGTTTGTAAACGATGTTTTTTAAAATATGGAGGTGTTTTTGTTTTTGTGTGAATATGATTGAGTGGTTTTGTAGCTTAGGTTAACTTATCAATAAAATGCAGTATTTGGCCGTGCACTGTGAGATCACAGTTAAAGATTTTTTAAGAACGGCCAAAACGGGTAAAATTATTTTCTCATATTTCATAACCATTAAACTAGATATTATTAATAGAAAACACAATAAACTAAAATCGCCGATTTCACGACTAAAAAAACTGTCATTCTCTTAGCACCTCTTTCGGCATATTCTCAAACTAATACTGATGAAGTAACCATTTAAAGTTACTTTTATACTAAAGAAACAATAAACGGCCATGAAACATCGTACGATCTACTACCAAGACAAATGACTCCATAAAATATGAAGTCCAAAAAAACAAAATTTGCATACATTTACGCTCAATGTGCCCTCACCCGATGGGCAGGTTGCACCACGGCCTCGTTAGAGTCAACTAGGCAACAAACTATCGGTTATCCATTACAGTTATTGTGTTATTCTTCTGACAAATGCTCCGAACACTCCTCGTTAATACGAGACCCGATACCTGACGATTATTTGTCTTTTAACTCATTGTTTTGTGCCAGTATTGTTGGCAATACGTTTTGTAAATTGCTGTGTTTGTCAGATTGGATTTGATGTTGTGCTATAAAAAAGTCGAGGGGTATCGTGCGATACCCAGTTGGAGCGGAGTTCCTTTCTTTGTATATTGTGTACTAAATAACAGACTACCCCGTTGGTCTCGTGGTTGTAAGCGCGACTGCTGAGCGTGGGGTTTCATTCCCAGGTCGGACAAAGGGCAAAATTGGGTTTATCCATTAGGAATTTCTTAGTAACAGCCCGGAGTTTCGAAGTTGGCGGTGTGATACCCCGGTGTCTTGGAAAACACGTTGAGCCGTTGGTCCTGCGCCTGACCTCTCTCTGGTCGTGTCGGATTGCCGTCCCATCGGACTATGAGAGTGAGGGAAGAGAGAGTGCACCTGCGTCTGCACACACTTGTGCACTATAACATCTCCCGCGCAGAAGGCTAATCTCCGTTGAGGTTAGCCGCCATGGTCGAAATACGGTCTGGAGGACTTTATTAATGAACAAGCACGATGACATTAATTAACAATGTTTGAGAATAACATGAAAAAATAAAGTATCGTGATGTCAAAATGTTTTTTTCTCTCACTAGACCGAGAAAAAAAAAACATTTTGACCGTAATACTCTGCACATTTGGCGAATAAGAGATAGAGCTCTTATTCGCCAAGTGTGCAGAGTATTACGTGCGATAAGGAACTTCGATCGGAAACTTCGTTCCACTAACGGCTGCGATTACACTTGGTTTCCTTAAGTGAGGAACCAACTAGATTTTTTTGCACCATTTACCTATTTGTGGTCATGTAAATCAAAATGAATTCTTGTGATATGGACTGAAATAACTTGTAGGTACCTACGCATTTTTCATACAAAGAAACTGTCACTATTGTGAAAACCATTCAATCAATCAGTTTAGCCTATCTCAATGCATTGCTGGACAAAAGCCTTTCCCAAGTTGTGTCACAATACCCGGTATCCATCCTTCCGTAACTAATCTGACCCGGTCAAAAATACCGAGCACTAAAACTTACCACAAGATGTAGAGACTAAAATAAACCAATCTGCCAACTATGTTGGAGTCGACTTCCAGTATAACCGGGCGCAGCTGAATACCAGTATTTTACATGGAGCGACTGCCTATCTGACCTCTACAACCCAGTTACTGGGTAACATGATACCCCTTGGTAAGACTGGTTGTCAGACTTTTGAGCTTCTGCTACTACCCGTAACGACTGTCAAAGATCTACGAATGACAGCCGAGTTCAACGGCTTAACGTGCTTTCAGAGGCACGGAGGAGTCTCGATATAAAATGGATGGTCACCCATCTGCGAAAAAACCGCGGCAAGTGTAGCTTAACCTTCGATCGACCCGTGTAGGTGTTATGATTTAGCCACAAGACCCTAGACACTAAAATAAATATTTATGTATTATCTACAAACAAACCGAATGCATGTTTATTCGCAAGCACAATCCAGTCTTTAGTTGTTGTATTCTTATCAGATACATCTGATAGCAGAGCCTGTTTTTGCAATAATCTGTAAGAAACAAAGCTCTCCTTATAATATTACTTTACACACATAACTTATAGTCTGCCCAATAAACTATTCGTTCGAAATCTTCCGACTTCGGTCGGATTCGTCCGATCAGCATTGGATTCAAATTACATGGAACAGTGATGTTATTATCAGTGTGTTGCAAGTGCGATCACGTGCGATCGGCCGCGATCGTCCGATCCGATCGCATTGTGGCGCCAATGAATAGATCGTCCACCTCTATTGTACGTTAATGTATCGGGACAAGAGTTTGGGAGGCATACGACCGGTAAGATTGGAAAGTACATTGTTTTCAACAAGTATCAGGTTTTAAAAAGTTACTGTGAAGAAACTATTTGCGAAATCTTTTCTTATTTGGCCTTAATTGGCGATCGCGTTGAAGGGGGATCCGTCAATGCTGCGAGACCGCGGAATTCAGAATTCGTTCAAATAAAATCGTCATATTTTCACAAAATAGTCTTGTTTACAGCAAATATAATTTCGAGAGCAATACTGGTATTTTAAATGATTATTATTTTGTCATTATTTTATTATAATTGCCGCTTATCGGATTTTCATCATGCATACAACGTAAATTTTTAAAATTTTGAATTTCGCGGACTACACTTTAGATAGTAAGTCGTCTTCCATCTGTGCTTTGTTAGTAAATACTTGTTTCAAGAATATTCAGAAATCAGACAGCAACACTTACTTGTTGACTTATGATTCTTCTTCTTCTTAACTAATCTCCATCAATTCGTCAGCTAAGAACATCGCAGAGTTTGATTGTTTTCCTATTGATGATAGATCTTCTTCAAAAAACCAACTGCTGTTTTGAAAAGCCGTAGGTTATAAATAATGTGTAACCTACAACTCCTACAAGTATTTTAATCCAATCACAAAGCATACACCTCACCATCTTATTTAGTTTTAAATAAAACTTGACCACTACAACAAAGTTGTCCATTCCCTTCACCCGTGTGTCCGTCCGTAAGTCGCCTCACAAGAATGGTGATGCAGCTTCAACAGGAAGCCTTCAAGCTTTTGTTCTCCGCACGAAATGATAAAAACGTCAAGCAACGCCGCGCGGCCAGCATTGTTTTGCAACCGGTTTTTAGTTTTCTTTATTGTCCCTTTATTGTAGCGTGCGGTGGCCACCGGCCATCTTATAAAATATTATAAGAAAATCTTTTTTGCAATTAAAACAATGTTGCAAGTTATGAATTTCGCCTCAAATTGATTTTTTTGCGCGGGCAATAATATGAAGTCGTTATATTTCTTTCTTATTGCCGCAGAGCTCATGAATCAATCTGAAATTTAATGTGCGTAATAAAATAAAGGAAGTTTTGTTACCGTATTAATTTTGTCGTGGAATGAAAGGTTTCATTTTTTAGTTTGGGGATTCTTTTATTGGTCAGAGCGTGGAAATATTTAGTGTTTATATAGACAATGATGTTTTTTACGATACTGTAAACTAAACTCCTTTGTATAATTTAAAATCTCGGTAGTTAGTTACTTTATATTCGTAAGCAGAGAAGAATAAAATGTCAGTCTTGTTACCGATATAACCTTTTCTGGATAAAACAGTTTCGATTCCGTGCTATTTTATTTCGACGCGAAGGGTCATCCACCGTTTTTTGGCCGTAACACAATTTGCCTTCACCTAAACTACATCCAAATGTCATCGCCTCCTCCTCATTTTCAATAATTTAAGTTGACCCTAGATCATTTTCGAAACTTCTAGAATCTCCAATGGACCAAAAAATATCTAAACTTTACCCTTTACGTCGCACACACTCACGACAATACAGCACCTGCAGTTGCCGCTGCGGCTGCGCCTGATTGCGGCATTGTGCCATTCACAATAACTCGATTAGACCCGGACGGGCACCGGACGTGGTCCTGGCTATGATAGCGTGGATATTCTTAGAACCAATATCTTGTTTTATAAGTTCTAACCTTCAGTTTTAATCATGAAATTAGCAGTACTTATAATGAGTAATATAATGTGCCTTTTAAGGTAGTATCAAAGCACAGTGCACAGCAATAAATGCTTTCAATGCTGTATTTGAACTTTTGTCTGAAGTTCTGTTAAGGTTCTACAGTAAGTTGCTGGGTCTAATTTGACTAAAACTCTTGACAAGTCACAATATACATGTAATATGTCGCGCTGACAAAAGATATTTAAGGACAAATGGGTTATTTATTAAATAGGATAAAAATACATACACTGGATAAACATTTTATAATAAATTAACTAACCAACTATTAAAATAAAACCTAACAACTAAAAGTATTAAAAAAAACTATAATATGGCGTCGATAAATTCCTCCGCATCTTTGTCAACTGGTAAAGTACCCAAGAGACTGGCGGCATTGCCACATTGTATGGCAATGTTTAGCCTCTGGCCAAGCTACCGACATCCTACAGTATAGATTTACAGAAACGGTATTTTTTTCTGCTCATCGGCTATCCGACTAACATCCCGAGTACAGTATTTTTATCTCACGAAGCGACGCGCACTTTACTTGTGGTAACCAAGTGTACAAACAAGCTGTGAATGTGCGCATGAAGACGAGTAGCGTCAGCACATAACACACACACTTCCGACTTCGCCATTTTCTTGGACATTCACAGCGTGTTTGTACACTTGGTTACCACAAGTAAAGCACGCGTCGCTTCGTGAGATAAAAATACTGTACCTATCAAAGCAACCAATTTACAACAGAAAATCATAAACAAGCCACATCCACAAGTTCCCAACACCTTACTACCCCCAATTAGGTGAGGACGGGGCTACCAAGCACAAAGGCAAAGATAATGGTCAGTTAACTTAGTTCGGAAGATAGTTCACTTAGAGCCAACTTAACTTTATCAAGTTGCAATTAAGTTCGCCCGCTTAATTGAATATTCTCACGGCCGATATCACAATTACGACCTCCTGAACTAGACAGTATCGATTGGGTCTTTCGTAGGTATGCCTGTTTCTGGATCGTTCCATTATGCAACGATTTTCGTGGTTGGAAAATGCAGTAGATATGTTCTGGCAGAGACAGTTGGGATATCATATGATTACTTCTGCTGGATTTTCTCTGGCTTAATTAAGGTGGCCTTTATCTAACAGTATGTGATATTTTTATTTTATTTCTTTTTTAGTTTTTAAAATGAATACACTCATCAGGATGATCAAAGCAGTTATTACAAATATTGGGTCGGAGGTGATAATCAAATCCTGCTTAAAAACTGAAAGATTGTAGTACCTACCTATATGATGCTTTTCAAGATTTGTTGCAAATATTTATGAAGTAGTTTTGGGGATAGTTAAACCATTGGGTGCGTAGTGTGTTGTTATGGTTTAAGAACTTTATTATTCCTCATTAACAATTAACGAGAATTCACTTACTGAGAGACAAAATTTACATAAAATTTTTATAAGCTTATAAACGACGGTAAAAAGTTATAATAAAGGAAGGTAGTGAAAAAAGGACCGTTGTTTTTTCTTTTGTTTCTTAAATTAGTTATACAGATTCCTACTTTACTAAGCTCGATAAATACAATCAATTATTATAATTTACAAAGACAAAAACCTTAGACTGCTTTGTCAGGTAAAGTGTAATAGGGTTTTTCTGAAATTTCTCAGTAGCAGCCAGGAGTCTGGATTTGTGTCCAGTTGATGGCAATCGGCTCGCCCCTATACCATGAGACTTAAACATAACTGGCGAAATGTGGGTATACTTTAGGTAGGTAAACCTCTGTCTAACCCTTAGGGGTTTACAGGCGTGATGTTCTGATAAGTTATGTAGTTTATTTTGATGATTCATCATCAGGTTTCTTTGGTTAAGGAAAGACAGTAACAATACAATTCTCCAGTACTAACTACAGAACATTTTACAACGTTGTTAAATCGTAACGTACGAATCTGAAATCTTCATCTCATAACGTTTTATCGTCGATTTTAAATATTACTTTATTTTACTGTTTGCTGCCGTAAATAAAAACGAACTTTATTATTGTTTGTGTAAATTTTAAAATAAAATTTTAGAAGACCTAATAGCAGGAATTTACTACAATAAATACCTAATTAATTTTTTTTTCGCATATAAAGAGGCTCGTGGCTAAATATTTCTGCTGCAGGGCTCGATCGAAGGTTAGGCTACGCTTGCCACGGTCAGTTCGTGGATAGGTGACTATCCATTGCATACCTATCGAAACCTCCGTGTCTCGGAAAGCACTTTAAGCTGTTGGTCCCGGCTGTCATTCATAGATCTTCGACAGACGTTATGGGTAGTCAGAAACCCAAAAGTCTGACAACCATTCTTGACAAGACGCATATTGTTACCCAGTAACTGGGTTATGTAGGTCAGATAGGAAGTCGCTCCATGTAAAATGCTGGTATTCAGCTGCATCCGGTAAGACTGGAAACCCCAACATAGTAAAAAGCTAGGCAGATTGATTTTTCGAATTTCGAATGTTGTTTACATATTTGTAGATTAATCCTTTTTATTTCTTTCCACGGGCGTTTGAAATTTTTTTACTAGATGAAAAAGTTTATTCAACGACGAATTTGTCTGTAACAGAGAAAGGTTTTACCAAAAATAAACGGTTGTTTTGGTGACAACGTGTCACATCACGGTTACGCCAAACCTATGTATACTTCTATGCTAATAATTTAATATAAAGAGGTAAAATATGTGTTTTTTTTTGTAGCGGGTAATTTTTGGAACTACGATCCGATTACGAAAATTCTTTCACTAATGGGAAGCTACAGTATTGCCGAGTGTTATAGGATATATTTTATGTTAAAACAAGGAATTTCACGCGGTCGAAGTCGGCAGTGAAAGAAATTGAAAGAAAGAAAGAAAGAAAGAAAAAACGTATATTTGCAGTAAACATGGCGCTGAGAATAACACACAAATACAAAAAAGAACGAGTTGGGGGAAAATATGCGTCGCATCCACGCAAGACGGCAATCGCTCAGCGTATTGCTACTACCCTATGCGAGACAGCCCTAGCGCTGATATACAGCGGATTGCTTCGCCGACTCGCAGTAAACAAGCCTTTTTTTTTTTTTTTTTTTTTTTTTTTTTTTTTGGGTGGGAAATCATCAAATGACGTCTCCCGCTCTGGGCGGAGCGGAAGGGCGTGTCAGACTCTTACTGACTAAAACCCACCCGTGTTCCTTCAGTTGCCTGTGCGCCAGGGCCACGGTAACTCTTTCGAACAATCCGCAGCCCCGGCAGGGCAGTAAACAAGCCTGGCCCTGCAGTCTCGACATTAGATAACGACAAAAATCTGTCGCTAAGTCTAATCGATGTAAAATTTCTTTAATAGATTTTCAACCTTATACTTTCGAAATAAAGTTGAAAATCTATTAAAGAAATTTGACATCGATTAAACTTACCGATCGATTTTTGTCGCTATTCATGTCGAGACTGCAGGGCCAGGTAAGGAGAAGTAAAATCCATGTAAATGCAATCATAACAAAGCTGGAGCTACAGCTACCTAGGCTGATAACCGCCGATATTTTAAATGTTAAGTTAATGCACATTTTAACATAATTTATTCATGTGACGAGAATGATCTCTAAATGCAAAAGCGAAGTTATAATATATGTAAACCGTTTAATTTGAAGCACTTCTTTATGACCTTGATGGAACGCATTATTCATCCCCTCAAAGATTAAATCTAAAATAATATCGTTTATGCATAATTGTAGTTTACAGCCTTGTCAAGTAATAAAGTAATGAATTTTATAATATTTATGGTAATAGCATTACACCTGAGATCTCGAGTTCTCCATGTGCAATTTTGATAAATGTCTTTAAATATCGATACTACAGGTGGTAGGTACGAGGGGCGTTCAATCTATTCTCGGTATCGACATGAAAAAAACGTAAATTTAATTAAAATTATTTTTCTTTTTCAATGTAATCCCCCATTCCCTCAATGAATTTATTAACATATCGAAATTAACTTTTCAATACCCTGTAAAAATCAACTTTCCTCTTTCTCTGAAAATTTCGCATTTATTGACGCCTTCAGCTTTTTATCCTTGGAAAATTGTTTCCCACGAGGGTGTTTTTTTTTAAATTAGGGAACAAATAATAATCACTTGGGGCTAGGTCCGAGCTATAGGGTTTGTGGTTAATTTCTTTGAAACCACAATTTCGCACAGCAGCCTTGGAGACATCATGTAGTGTTACTTTACAGAAAAATCTAACAACTACTAAACCATGATTTGAGATAGTGTCACCTCCTTCTGCGAAGCAATAATGCTCGCGAAGGAGGAGGCGGAGCGCGAGAGGGAGAGGCAATCGCTGCGCCCTCGCGCCCCTAGTCGCCGCAGGAGGAGACACCCTGGGCGTCGGGAGTCGATTGCCGACTCCCGGCCACTGTAGGCGCGAACTTGCGGACGGCGAGCAATGGGCAGCTCGCCGTCCGGTAAGGACCAGGCCCGCTTCGACGGCGCGTCGTGTTCCACGCGCGCCTCAAAGAGTTGTCAGCACAATTGACGGGATCCGATAGGGCCGATGCCTGCCGGGGTCGCGGATTGTTCGAAAGAGTAACCGTGGCCCTGGCGCACAGGCAACTGAAGGAACACGGGTGGATTTTAGTCAGTAAGAGTCTGACACGCCGTTCCGCTCCGCCCAGAGCGGGAGAGGTCATTTGATGATATCCTACCCAAAAAAAAAAAAAAGCCTTGGAAACACGCGCGGTGTGGACCGGGGCGTTGTCGTGAAGAAGCTGCACACCGGTGTGGTCAGTTTACCCCGTATTTTTTCTTTAATTGCTTCCCGTAAATTTCGTATAGTGAATGCGTGGGACTGCGTTTATAGTTTCACCTTTTTTCGCGTACTCAATCAGCAAAATTCTCTTTGACTCCCAAAACACTGTGGCCATGATTTTTCCGGCTGACGGAATGACTTTGAATTTCTTAGGGGACGCAGTACCCTTCTTGTGCCATGTATGGACTTCTGCTTACTTTCAGGGTCATAATGACGAACCCAGTTTCATCTCCAGTAACAATTCGACTGAAAATACTTAATGGAACTTCACCACAGAGCTCTAAAAACTCTCTACAGCACTTGATCCGCACTTGTTTTTGAGGCGCCGAAGGCAATCGCGGCACCCATCTTGCACTGACTTTTGAAAGGTAAAGAAGGTCATGAAGAATAGTGTGCACGATACCAATGGAGAGGTGGGTTATCTTTGCTTTCATGTTTATCTTCATTCGGGTATCCTCTAGTATAAGCTTCTCCACTTTTTCATGTTTTCTTCCGTAGAGGCCGAGCGAGTGTCGTCTTCAATACACAAACTAAAAGCATTTATTTCAAATAAACCAATTACAGGCACTTTTGAATTGACAAGGGGTCGGTCAGTCAGAAAATGAAGCTAGTTGCCCATTCCAAAGCGTAGTAGGTACTTATGGAGAAGAACGGGCAGGAAACTCCATGGACACTCTTTTAAATCAACATGGTTACAAAAAAAATTGGTGACACCATTCATGTTGAAATTATACATGTGAGAATGATGTAGAAAGACTTGCACGTTAGAAGCGTCCGTAATAAAAAAGATAAAAACAAAAAAAAAACGATTCAGAAATTAAAATTGAAATTATCCGTGGCAGCCAAGAGATGACCAGTCCCTACTGACGGCGCCCGTTCACGAACATGACGTATGGATCAGCACAATTCAGCTCAACCATTTTGAAGGGAACTTAATGGTCCAAAATACACTCTCATACTCTTTCTGCCCCTTTTAAATTTACTTGACCACTTTTGAACCGTCGATAACGAAGGTGCAGGATCTTGGTAAACAGCGACCATCTCTTTGTGAATAGTTTTTTGACGTTTTCCTTGTTTGGTAAGAAATTGAATAACAGCGCGGTGCTCGATTTTTTAAACATTGTCATGTTAACCATTCCAGTTGTCGTTGACTAAGGATAACTAGCAAACGAATGATCACAACTACATGAAATTTTGACTTTATACCCTTAGATAACGTTATTAAATAATGAATTAGTCAAATTACCCGCATCATTAGTAAATCACCCTCATACTGAGAATACATTGAACGCCTCTCGTAGAAACAGGAAAACTCTTCTTTTGACTACGCTACAGACGACTTCGTGTGTACTTAGCATTATTCAGTGGGTCTGTAAATATTCAATTTTGAACATGGGCCATCCATTGAATGATTAAGGAAAATTAAAAGACAGCAATTTTATTGATTTAGTTTTCATTTTAAATGACAATAGTATTTACAATTAAAATATAATAACCTGACCTAACGAAAACTTTAAAAAAACTAAAAAATGCCGTCAAAAATTCCTCCGCATCGCTGTCGACTGGTAATGTAGCCAAGAGACTGGCGGCATTGCCACGTTGTATGGCAATGCTTAGCCTCTGGCTAAGGTAAAAGCCAGCTCTTGGGTCACGGGAAGAAAAAAAGGAAAATTTACTTAATTGTTCATTATGATCACATTTGAAAGACTGGGAAGATAGCAGCTGCATTATTGACAAGTAAGATTAAGTTGCTGCCCAAGCTATTGGCTCCATTACTGGTATTTGCATTGAGTGAAAAGAGGCACTGACATTATTTGCTGTTAACAATACCTACATGCATATTTTGTGGATGTTTTAATAAGGATATTAAAATATACTCTATATTATGTACATAATATACAGTATATTTTCGGTCGAGGTGAGATCGAAGGATAGACGTTTCGGTCCAACCAACAATGGGTTGGACCGAAACGTCTATCCTTAGACCTCATCTAGTTTTCTAAATATTATTGACATTTAAAAGTGTTTGTATCAACCTAAATACAGAAATAGACATAATTTATAATTCAGATTAGCGTTAATCACGCTCTAACCGAAGGGATGACTATAAAAACGATTGCTTTTCTACAAAAAACAGAAAAATAAGTAGCAAAGACGACATTTCAATAGATTTGTGTCCCTCGATCCCATATAATAGCTAAACCTACATAATTGGCTAATGTCCATCAGATTTGAGTGAACAAACGGACTGAGGCGACTGATGCACCATGAATAGTCAGCAATTATGTTCATTTTGCGAGTAAGCAGCATTTTTCCCAGCCGCCCACACCGCACTAAGTACATGCCAATCTGTCAGGTTATCTGTCCCCTCGTAGTAGATAATATGCAACAAATTGGCACTATTGCCCCGTGTAAGCATTTAACTGAAAAGCCGCATCGATAAGGGCATGGCCTAAGGTATGAGAGACAGCGACTTTAAACTATGAAAAGTCCAAATAGGTATTTCCCTAAAAATTATTAGAAAGAATTTTGCTTAAAATTAAAGCCAGTTTGTTTAATAATGGTATTTCCAAAGAAGGAATACTTCCTAAGACACTACGGCTGGTAATTCGTGATGTATAGACCACTATAGATCATAAATTACCACTGTTATCAACTGTAAAAACGTCAACCTATAGTGGCTAACCTTGTTATCAGGGTTCACGATGGCAACTTATACTACTATATATTGCAGGCTTTACACAGGTGACTATAGCCGCATGATTTTCGCCACACGGCGAAAATCGACTGTCTAAATGGCAATTCGGCTAGGCTGCAGGTGAGTAAAATTGCAAGTTCCAAAGTAGAGTGGGTTTCGACTTGTGTCGTCCGGTGACAGGTCGCATGCGGTGGGTGACTAAAATAGACCGTGAAATTGCTCAGACGCAGGCGATCGCTCACTGCGTGAAGGTCGACATTTTGATGCAAAATGTCATGTGTAATTTTTTTCGACCTAGTGTAAATCTCATAAGCCGAATCGACACCCTATTTACACAGGTCAATAAAAATTGCAGGTGACAACTTAATTTTTCATCAAAATGTCAACCGTCAGGCGGCGGACACTTGCCTGCGACGGAGCATTTTCACGGTCGATTTCACCCGCCGCACGACAAAAGTCGAAACCTACTCTACATTGGATCTTGCGATTTTAGTCACCTGCGGTCTATCCGAATTGCCATTTAGACAGTCGATTTTCGCCGTACGGCGCGCGGCGGCGGCCGTCTAAATGTATATAGTCACTTGTGTAAAGCCCGCATAGCCGAAAATATAGAAAAATTGTTTTTTTTTTATAAATTTCCAGCTTTTCAAATAGCTATATAAAATTAAAGAAACAAAAATTTTTCATGCATAAAAATATAACCACGACTTTAATGTGAATTTGATGCCCTTATCAAGCCACTTCAGTCATGCCTCATAGAGGCTCTATTTACACCAGTATCTCCCACAGCGTCCAGCCGGGTCCCATTAAGGAGTGCCCTAGCTGCTCTCACTTACCTTATCGAAGCTCTCAATTGTTCGGTAAAACACTAAAAGCTATCCGATTACTGTCGCAACTACTGCAAAGGACTTCTGAAAATAAAATGAAACTGTTTATAACTTAATGCATGGAAAACTAAGACTGGGACTTGGTCTGCTAAATGTTTTATGGGATAAACTTGGTCTTGGTTTATTTTGAGGTTTTATTTACAGTCCTTTACCAGTACAAAACTCACTGGGAAAAAATCTAGTGACCAACATTGGAGTGACAGCTCCAATTTTGGTCACTAGATTTTTTCCCATTTCGTGACGACACGAAGAAACTACAAGAAAACCTAACGTTTTTAAAATCACAAATTAAATAAGTGTTAGTCCACTACAATAATTTATCTACTAGTAGAAGTGACACCTAAAAAACTGTTTTTCTATCAACCAATAAGGGCTAACAGATTTAAAACCGTTTTACTACGTATAATTTATTTATTGGCAATTTCATCACAATCTTTAAACACAACACTATCTCAATTTCTACATAGATCTCTTCCCTTCTAATCCATTCCCTATCTAGGATATACCTAGGATAAGTGTAAAAATAACTTAGTGGTCAGTAATCAGCATCCTCTTATCTCTTGCATGGCGGACGGTGGACGATGCAAGAAAGCTCCGGTCGGCTACACCTGTTCGTCAGGCCTTTTAGCTTGCCGCGAGCATTGTCAAACTTTGTCGTTGGACAGAGGTGGGGTGGAGTTGACTTGAAATTTTGTTGAAAGTGTTTGTTAATGACAACCCTTATTACGACAAAACAGTGTTTATCAGTTGTTTAGGCTAAACATCTTTTAAACACCACATTTATGTATGGAGTTTGACGTAAGACTGACATTAGACACATGATGAACAAGTCTCTAAGATTTTATAGTAAGACCTAATATGTTTAAGTCTGTCATGAGCAATCGGAGATTATAGCTACTTACTGATATATAGTTACAAAATAGGCTTAGTCTGTTTGAGACTACTGTATATCTTAAAATTGCAATAAAAAAAAATGTGAAACACAATATGTCAAAATATTAAGAAAAAAAAAAACAGTAAAATTATACATTTAAAATGCATACACATACATACATATATAAACTCACACTATCTTCCCATGGGGCTAGGCAGAAACTACAGAACGCCACTTGCTACGATCCATGAGTACTCCTTTTGCCTCGTTTACGTTCATACATCTGGTCATACACGCACATTGGTTGTGAGTACAACGTACCTGACCTTTCTGAAGAACATCACCAATAAGGACACTATATGTCCTCTTGGGGCGTCCCCTCACGGCGTTTCCGCTCACATCTGAAAAAAAAAAGATATTAATATTAGAAATACGACTTTTAGTATTTGGCTATGTTTTCCTTTTTTGTAACTACCTACTTAGCTAACTTTGACAACGCTGCTGCCATAACTATTGTTCATCATCACTGCCTAGTCTTTTCTCAACTATGCTGGGGTGGGCTTCCAGTCTAACTGGAAGCATCTGAATACCAGTATTTTACATGGGGAGACTGCCTATCTGCCTGTCATAATTATTATTTTCAAACAGTTTTTACAAAATTTCGTGTCACGCAAATTTAAATAATAATTTTGTAGAAAATAAGTGCTACAGCAGCTCTACAGTTTTCCCAACGGGCTTTAATCAATTAAAGCGTAGCGGCAACCCTGTATAAAACACATGACATCCATATCTGTACGCTGACGGATCGCCGGACGCAGCGACAAAGGACGAGTGTGAACGACCTTTAAGTGAGCCCTATCTAATCTTTTGTTACGTTTTAATAAAGTTACCCATGTTTAGGTACAGGTTTTGGGTATTGTTATCCTTTTTAATTAATATTTAGATTGGTAGGAATTATGACGAGTTTTAGTTTAATTTAATGATCCGCGCAGTAGTATAGTGTACCTCTACCTGCTTGGCCTCTAGGTCATAGGTTCTCAACCTGGGCGTTTGAGACTTTCAGGGGGGCAGTAGCAGATCCAGAGAAAATTAGGGAGCGTTGAAATGGGATCTTACGATTATATAATAATATTACACGTTTAAATATAATCGTGGCAATAGCTGTTTCAGATTCGCGACAGATGGTAAGTGAAAAAAATTGGGAGCTCTAGAAAAAAAAACTCAAAGGTGGTCAAAATAAGGTTGAGAACCTATGTCAAGATTGATTCGTGCCTCCACCATAATAATATAGTAGATATTTGATAGTGAAGTACGAAGTCAAATTTTAAATAAAATGTCTATTTATTAAAAATTTAAACTCATTCATTTACTGGCATACAACGATGTACAGTTTAAGCCGGTGGGTCAGAAGCATTATATTTTGCACAAGAGGTCCATGTCTAGGGACGATTTTTGAGACGGGGCAGTAAGGGTAGGTACCTTGATCGTTGTAGCTACAGGAAAACAGTCTTAGGAGACTGCCCACAATTTTTTGAGAAATTTAGATCGGCATTCACAGATTTTGGACAAAAACCTGTCAGCAACATAATGGGCAATTTTCACAAAAACTTTCTTTGGTGCCATTCGATCCTGTTTCTTATAAGGATCAAAAACTCTATGGGAACAACTGGGGTTTGAGTACTAGAAAAGTCAGAAATTGTGAAAAAGTTTTCTCATACATTTCCTAGGAAATTAGACTCCCAACTTACTTTCTTATGTTGACAAGTAAGCATTAAGGAAGACTTTTGGGAAATTCATCCCTTAAAGGGTTTAATAGGGCATGAAAGTTGGTATGGAAGTTTGTCATCATTGCCGATGGGAAAACTCATCGGGCACAGCTTGTATTAAATAACTTCTACATTATTTTTCATTGCAGGCAACACCATAAAGCCGGAGTCACGTCTGACAGTTGGATAGGAGAACGATGACACATCAAGACCATGTTTCGGAGAACACTTAGGCATTATTGCATCTGGTTATGGTGTACATAATAAAGAGTATTCTATTCTATTCTATTCTAATCTAAAGTAGCCACCAGGCCAGCAACTACCTTTCGAGTGACATAATGACATCCATTCCTCTGTGTGATATAATAAATCGGATAAGTACAATCTTTCACAGAAATAAGTTGTTATTCGAAATCTTAACTGAATTATGTACTTAGACATAATATGTATATACGTAACTTTATAAATAAGTAATACATAAATTAAGACCACGATAAAAAGAAAAGAAAATAAAAATACTAAGTTATTAATCTTCTCGACGTTGTGTACAGTGAAATGTATTTCCCCATTGATCTATCTATCTATCTAATATCCCAACCAGATAATGCAGCTTCAGCAAGATCGACAGCAAATACGCTCCAGATAACTGACTAATTCTCCTGTGAGGATGACACAGACCAGAGCTAAACGGGGAGGAATCAGTCAGAGGCCACTTGTTGGAAAACCATATCCATAGCCTGTAGGCCGTAACCCTTGAGGCAAGTGCAACAAGAGCAGTTATTATTTCAAGTTGAACAGTAGATTGAGAACCTCAGAAAAGAAAATTAGTAGTATCTGTGATGATATTCATAAGTGGTACATTAATTACCACACTCTACTCCACTTTTTATTTCACACACTGCTAACTAGATTTTTTTGTACTTTAATAATCACCGGCTGTGCCATGTCAGGTTATGTGGATCATGAATCAAACGACAAGCCCCATTAATGACTGCCATATTTTAATAGATCATTTTTAAATCACCACCAAAATTATGTACCACTTAATGAATATCATCAAAGTAACAAGATGCATAAAAAATCAAGAGTAACTTCAGTACATCAGCTGATGAGAGATTACCGCGCTTCACGTGAAGATAAGGTAAGGCAGATAACACACTATAAGCAGCTAAATTGCTAGACAAACGTGTTAACAAATCCGCTGGTTACAAACTGGCTTTCGAACAATTTGAAATGGTTTGCAAGTAGACTTGATACCGGGAATTAGCTACCGTATCGTTGTTGCAAGGTACGTTAAAGTTATTTGCATTTATGAAGGTTGCGTTTTCAAGGTCTGATATGCAAATGGTAGTTTTGTCTGTACGTCTTTGTCATTGGTGCGTTTTTGGCAAAGCAAGGAGTCTTAATCCAATATCGTATTACAGAATGGCTTGAATAAAAAAAATACCCGAAAATAAATTGTAAGTAGGTTACGCCTAACCTAATTCCTACCTATCTACTACTAATATAAATATACTATAAAGAGTAAAATTGTTAAAGCTTAACAACATTTTTACCTCGTATGTAGGATAATTTTGTAACCGTATCCAAAATTCCAAAATCAGTTTGAAAGCGAGCAATTTGTAAGAAAGCTAAATAGCGGTTGCATTTGACAACCCCATAAAAAGGTTGGCATGAAGGTATGTGACTAACCAAACTCACTTAATTTTTTCAGTTTATTTAAAAAATAACCGATGTCAGGGAGCATTCTTTGTTCACTCTTAATTGCCTCTTAATTGATTTTAAAAGTTCACATCATTTGTATCAATTAACTTTAATTTTGAAACAAAGAAATGAAGTACAAGTTTAAATGAAGCAATTCATTTCATTCACTCATTTGCATTTCATAAAAAAATAATTACGAACCAAACATCGTTAAACCACGCGACAATTCAAAATAAAATTTAGGCTTTACGGCAACAACAATGTATTCCAAAAATTTAAAACAAAAAAAAGACTAAGCAATAAACACTATAACATTATAAGACTGGTTGAAATTTTATATGACGAAAAAAATAAATAAAAAAACAAGATGGTGGACAAAAGTTTTCGAAAAAAGAACTAAATAAAAAAGGATCTAATCTGAGCTGTCATCGGTAACAAAAATAAGGTAGAATATGAAGCCAGGGTCTAATGAGACAAAGGGTTAATGAGAATAACAATGGCCGGGCAGTAAACTATTGGATTTATTTACACTGGACAAGCTGGACGATGATCTGATAACGCGGCAAATGCTCGGTTAAGGTGAAGATGCTGCTGTATTTCACGGTAAATATTGTAAATGGTAGTTTTACCATTGAAAAATAATTGAGCTTGTTTGGGTTGTAAAAGGTTTTATACAGCAGTTACTAGAAAAAAAAATCGTTGTATACCTTGTCTCTTGTTTATAAATTACATTACCTATTTTTAATAAAAACACGTACACACGGCTACATATCAAGCTATAAGTTTCCAGTATAAGCTGATCTCACATTGTATAGGATTTCCGTACAATAAGAGGTCAGCTTATACCGGAAATGTATAGCTTGATATGTATAGCTTGATATGTAGCCGTGTGTAAGTATTCAGTTTCAGGTCCAATTTAAAGCCTTAAACTAAGTATTGATTAGATTTTGAGTAACTCAACGTTGAAACCAAAATCTGATTTTTAAGTATGCAAACAATTCAGTGAAAAAGAGTACGCAGAACCTGATCTGATGGGTGAGTATATTTTAAATTACGGTTTTATTAAATACTACGCATTGTTCGGTATCCTTATTAAAATCAAGGTCACCAGTTTCCCAATTGCTGTCAAAATCCTCACAAAACTCTAACAAAATAATACCAAAACCAGTCTCCCCTTAACGGATCACCGTAGCGTCGGCCGCAATGATCAAATTTCGTTTTTATTGTTAATCCCGGCCTCTAAATGAGCAACCACATATTGAGTTTAAACAGCCACATCGGAGTACAAAAAGAACAACACTTAATAATCCCGGATTCCGGGATTCGACGCCGCGGCGTTTTGAGACATTTTATATTAAAATTTTATTCTTTAGCTTGTGTTGTTGTGGTTTTGTAGTTAAAATACCAGAGTGCAAGGTGGTGTGTTCTTTTATGGTACTTTGTGTGTTGGTACTTTTGGCATGGAGAATTATTAGGTGCGTGAAAAGTTTTAAGAGTGAAATCGAGTTAGCATTGTCTTAGGTCATAGGAATACCGGTGCTAAAAAGCATTTTATTGTCAAGCTAAACAATAATTTCTTGTTTAAATGTATTTGAATTGAATAAACTTTATCATAATAGCAGCCTGTAATGTCTCAATGCAGGGCACAAAAGCCTCACATCTCAATTTCTAGCTTTACCGGTCTACTGCAAGTTTGGCATAGACAAATACAAACCATGCCATACATTATAATAATTATAATTTAAATTGTATTAACTATAAATATTCATATCATTCATTCACTATAAATTCTAGTAATAATATTTAAAAAAACAGTTTTCTAATAAATACAGAAGCTCAAACAATTAATGTCTTTATCATAATTTCTATGTTAATTCTACTAATTAATTAATGTATTAAAGGTTGTAAAATTATTTAAATTCGAAGTCTAGACTAATATTGGGGTAGGTTTACCCGTTAGGTAGGTATTAATTGTCGCTTATAGGCAGTTTACCAGATTCGCAATTTATATAGACTCGAGATTAGTAAGAAATGCCGTAAAAAGATTAGCTATCCGGTTGAGTATATTAATTGCTTATTCCTAATAGTAATGGACTTTTAATGCACCTTAAGTCCCCGATATAAAATAAAAGAACAGGTTATAATTTTTTACTGAAATAGTTACGTACAGTTAAACTAGAAAAGGTGTGCGCTTCGGTAATGTTCGTGTTTACTAATTAGCACAAACGTCGCGCCACAGAGTAAGCTCCTACAGAGGCAAAGCTTCTTAGTTTTATACTGCCGCGCTTCGTAGTAGTGCCCCTATCATTGCGCGCTCGTATGAAGTTTTCTCTGCGTGCGTCGGGTTATCTACTACGGTCGCAGATCATCATTAGTCAATGAAAAAAATTTAAAAAAATATATATATCTTTGTTTTTCTGTAATTTTGCTATCATGTTAATACAAAATAGGGATGTACTTCCATGGTTATACAAGCTGTACTTAAAAATCATTACATCACGTTCGCATTTACGAACATTACCAAAGCGCATACTTTTCTTGAGATATCTGTAAGTTACGTTTTTCACTGAAATGTTACATAGCGATTGAGATAATTGCCATCGACGAAGAGCTTCAAAACGGCCATTTAATAGAATAATGACTGCAAAAGTGATCTCACACAATAAGATAACGCCATCATCACCATAAACTCATTCCCTAAACGCGTACTGAAAACGTAGATCTCCCAAAAATCATATAGTTTCCGACGGTAATATTAAGTCATCCATGTTCTGTCAACCATCAAATCAATCAATACGTTGTAATAAAAAAAAAAAACATCTTCCAAAGATGGCTGTAATTTATGCGTTACATGAGATTCGCGGGCGAATCTGTTTGTTCATTTGTCACAAGCAATCGAAACCATTAGCGGTAATTACTGCCCTTGCTCACTTATCGACGCAATAAAATGAACGGCTTGTGTGGGTGAAGCCATGAGATGACGCGGGTTGGACGGTGACCCATGTTGTTACGAGTATTTTTCTTATGCTGGAGCCACACCAACGGTCAACGTCAATGCCCGTCATCGCCATAAACCACGCCCTAAGTATTCCGATAATTAGGGCGATAAATTGAGTGGCCACACTTGGAACAGTCAACGTCAATGCTTATTTAATTGGCGCTAATATTTCTTCCTTACTTTTCCTTGATCCCGTCACGCTCACGTTGCATAAAAACAAATGTAGTGTGGCCGCTTCAACGCAATAATTCTAGCGTCAAATGTCTTTGACGTGCCAAAAAATACTGACACCCGTGTTGACGTCAAACGACAATGTGAATGCCCCAGTCAAATTATCGCGATAAATGCTGGCTACACCTACGGGTAACAACCATCATCGCGATAGTCAACGGCGCGGCGTTTCCCGTTGGTGTGGCCCCAGAATGACAAGTCTTTATTTTGAAGTAAAGTATGCATCCCCTCTCCCTCTCCTCGCCACCTATTATATGGTACTTAAACATAACAACAAACAAATGTAGGCACACTCACAAACACACATACGCACACCCTCACACAAACACACACACACAGACTCACCCCGTCACACACACACTCTCTCACACAGTCACACACATACCATCAATCAATTGTACCACGTTGGCAACCTTTACTATGTGATTATAATGGGGGTCCTGGAGTTCTAAAATACAGGCCTAGGCTTAGTTTAGACTCTAGATCTCCCACAAATTACAAAATTTTGGATAAAATACGTGTCAACGTCATATTACTAGTATAAGAATGTAATTTGTGGAGATAAAATAAACATTATTATTATAACTGCCGAAATGTGGTAGTGTTATGTAAATACACTGCCTTAACATTCGGGGAAAACAGGTGTGATGTTATGTTATGTTATGTTAAAATCACACTCAATCTCATAAATCCCTTAAAATTAAATTAATAATAAACATTATCAGACGACAAACGAGTGTGGAAACGGGTGGTGGAGGCCTTTTCTCAACAGTGGGATATTACAGGCGATAAATATATTCGATATAGAATCCTGGATACTCTATTTTATAACTTAATATCTAAATGTTCTGAAGGTGTGTCACACACACATACTAACCCTAGAATAAGTAATAATCATAGTGTAATATTTTTTCTGGTTTTATATAACTTACCGCATTTGTGTACGAATGCATACTCCGATAAAAATGTAATTCTTCTGAAAGGGTGGAGACTTGATATCCTGAAATACAGGGCTTAGGCCTAGCTTAGGCACCAGTCTCCCAGAGCGTAAATAAAACTATCATGAACCTATTTCTTTTTCTTGATCTTTTGAGAACGTACTTATAAATATTGTAATGAGAAATAAATCATTATCTTATCTTATCTTAGATTATCTTATCTTATCTTTTATCCAAATGAAGATGTAACGGTATTTTTGATGCTGATTCTAATGATAATACACGAAAAATGTGGGAATTAACATAAATATACCTAAATGTATGGCGGCTTTTATTGCTGATTTAATTAAGCCAAAGTAAAATTATATATTTATTATGCCCTATAGCGGGTGGACAAAAGTTACGAATAATGGTGATAGAGTGTAAAATAGGTAAAGATGTTGATAATTATTCGTTTCAACAATGCATGATGTTCTAAACAACTTTGAATAAGAATGAGAATAGAACCAATGGAGAGCCCTGTTGGATGGGTAACCCATGCGAACATGGCCAAGAGCCGTTCAATTATATCCTTATTTCATTTTTGCTCTGGCAACATCATGTGTCAATATTTTAATTATTTTCATACCGTGGGATAAATATTGGTCAATCAACATGGTGATATCAGCACTCTTATTGCGTAACACAGTATATATCACAATCTGAATCAATTTAAAGCCTATTGCTAATCCATTGCTTCATATGTTCGAAAAATTTGTCTGCTCAAAAACGTAAATAACGCAATGAATGTTGTTGAACTGTCATAGTAAAAGCTATTACTACTGTTAGTGTGTTACTCTATTACCCCGCAGGAATGACTATTCAGGATACACAAAATGTATTAAGGTATATTAAAGTATTGCCAGTATGGGAGCTATTTTGATACACATACTTTAACAGTCTTACTCTCATATGCAGTTTGCAACAATACACCTACAAAAAAGCAAATATAAGCAATAAAGACAAAGTAAATACCATGACATTGACAAAGACGTTAAAAGGATGTCATATTCCGAACATACATCATACATCCACTGCTGAACATGGGCATCTGTCATACTAATGTATTAAATCATTCAATAATAAAGACAATGCGCAAGAGTGCCGACCACGAACATCGCGCAGGTGTAATGACATATTTTTTTAATAATATATTCGATATTAAAATAATGTAAAATTTAAGCAATGATAAACCTAATTAGACTGTTTGAATACTAATACCTAAATACGTGAAATTCATTTATTACAATTGCAGAAGTCACACACTACGCGACACGGTATGGATAAAGATATAATCTATGACCTCATCACATTCAAAATCGCGCAGAAAACAGTGAATAAGAATCTTAACTTAGGCACAGAAGATATCATTGAATTAGGACGGAATTACCAGATTGACTTTACTTCGGTTTGAGGGTATCATGGTATGGATGGACGTCAATACACTTATGGGGCTGAAGATTTTCATATCAGGCAGTAAATACTTTCCAACAAGCAACTAAATGGCTTATTTTTTATTGTGACATAGAAACAGAATCCCCAGCACATCCAACACTATTTAAAGTACAGAAAAAAAAAACAAAGTTCATAACAAAATCTTATTTTCACGAGGCGATTAAAAAGACACAAGTGTGTCCCCTGAAATATCGCAGGAAATTGCTCGAAATTGCTTGTCAATTTGTGAGGCATACGTTTTTCGTCTAGTCCCAAACCACAATGCGATAAAAATCTGCGAATTTTTTCTCAGGTGCTACTTAGTGTACTGACCCTCACAGAAACAAAAGCGTGATGAGTGTTCAGATAATAAGAAGTGTAAGCGCATGCGCAGTGACGTGTGCAGGTGACGGAACAATGTGATGTTGTATTTCACTACTACATTATGTTCACAAGGCTCTACGGTGTCCACTTATGTTCGGATCGGCGTAGGGTTGGGTTCTATGGGGGACATATTTTAGTTGCTGGGTTGAAACATTATGGGGAATAAATTTATATGGTAATAATTTTATTTGAAAGCCTGGTGTGCTACGGTAGAAAGAGTGTTGGCCGACCAACAGCTAGATGGTGGATGAGTTTCTGAAGAACACGTGCACGACCTGGTTAAGATTCGCACGCACCAGGGAAACATGGCACAAAAGGAGGAAACCTATACTCAGCAATGGGTGGAACAATGCTGCCAATGATGATGATTAGTGCTGCGGGGTAATTACGTAACACACTAACAGTAGGAATGGGTTTCATTTTGACAGTTCAAAAACATTCATTGCGGTATTTACGTTATTGAGCAGACAAATTTTTCGAACATATGAAGCAATGGATTAGCAATAGGCTTCAAAATGACTCAGATTGTGATAGATGGTGTGTTACGTAATTAGGGTGCTGGTCATGTAAAGAAGTAATAGTGTTCGATTTTCACAATATTGATCTTAGGTCCACATTATGCCTCAGAGACAAAGTAAAAGCGAGGTTTTTATAAAAATAGGCTTACTTCTATTGCGTGCCGTATAAATTCGGTGTTCTATTGTCTTCCAACCTCATCATCTTTAGCGATAACCAATCGAGTGTTTAGGTACAGCACTACTGTAATAAAAAAAATACGGGAAATGATAAATGATAAATGATAATGATAAATGATTTTATTTCTGTAAGTAGGTTTGTACAAACACTTTTACACGTCAATCATATTTTAAAACTAGATGAGGTCGGAAGATAGTTATTGTATCTTTTTCGCAGGTTGCAAACAAAAACCCACATTTCCCATTATAAATCACAGTAAGTTATTAGTAGGATCCCTAAACAAACTAGCAACACACGGCCACATTCTCACCAGCATACAAACCAAGCTTAACCCCTCTCATTGTGGCGGCATTATCCATTGAAAGGGCTACCTATTGTTATTTCACTTTAATATAAAACAATACGCAAACCTTTTACATTGACTGTGATCTTTTATTTGCTCTGCCATCCTTTGTGGTGCCGCCGCGGCGTTTTTTATCTCTGGCAACTCATTAAGACTGGCGACGTTTTTGTATGTCAATGCTCATTGAGTATTTTTATTGTGTCGACTTAGATGGATATTCCATTCATTCATAGTTGATTATCCATGTTGGATGATAATGTGAATCTGTGGCAAAATGGCGGACGGGGAATTAAGATGGCGGTGTTCGAAGTTTTACGAAGAATTTTATTTTAATAGTTATTATATAATTACTTTACAGGAATCTCGCTCGAAATCGAAAGTGTCTGTCTTTATTTAATTTTTGAAACAACTGGACAATTTAAAACTCGTGTACTTTATTTTCAAACAAGATTATATTTACATAATATAATCTAACCGTCTTCTAACTTGAAAAACGATATAAGTATTGCAAAATATGTTTTCTACTGGATGAGCATCTAGGCCAGGCTGATAGCATTGTGCACACCAGCAGAACTCTGAATCCCTTTAATAAATTTTGAGGAAAATTACAATAAAATGATATTATGTTCACTTTAACTTCATGATTACAAATAATATATCGCTTTGACATCAACTCCTTGCAACTAGAGTTAATATTAACGTTAAAACACTTAAAGAAGTAACTAAACAAAGTTACATTTAAGCGCAACCCATACCATGAGCGGGCCAGACTTGGACACTGGACAGAAGACATGAACGCAAATCAAGTAGCAGGATGTTCATTGTTTAATTTGGTTATCCCTACTGTGACTTTTTCATAGGGGCAAGTTTGCTTTTATGCATACAGTTGTCCTTTGAATGTGGTTTCCACTAAAAATCATGAATTAGGTATTATTTTTTACTATCTTAAGGAGATTGCATTGGATTTGGAATAAGACCTCCTGCACCATAACATTTATGCGCAATATACAAAGAGATAGACAAGCTTATCTTTCGTCCGCAACACATCTTGTCCCATCCGCCCTCTGCATACCGCGCCTTATTTCACCCGTCCGCTCTTTGTGTATTACGGCTTATTTCAATAACTATTAAGCCTTACAGATCCACATAAGACCAAAACAATGTTATTGCTTGTATGCAAATATCTTTAGCAATAACATATACCACGTCCCTGATTGCGGTCTATCTTTGTATGTAACTTAATACAATTGAAAAACGAATACTGGCACTGGTACTAATAATGTCTTATCGTGGCTCGTTTGTGCTGGCGTTATCTTTTAACAAAAGGCTGTTGCTGGATAGGTAGGCGTTATTCTGCTTATACGTGAGTGTGGTTGGAAGATAGACGTTGGTGATGATTGTGTTTATAAGTAACATTGATGCGGTAATTTTTTTGTATAACTGTTAGGTATGACAATGGCTCGTGACGATAAGCCGTTGCTCCTGGATGTCATTCGTAGATCTTTGAAAGTCGTTACGGGTAGTCGGAAGCTCAAAAGTCGTGGAGGTTACATGGGCAGTCGCTCCATGTAAAATACTGGTGCTCAGCTGCATCCGGCTAGACTGGAAGCTGACCCCAAAGTATTTGAGGAAAGGCTGGGTAGATTGCTTTAGGTATGACAATTATAAGATGTAGGTATAAGACTTAGCGCTCATTGCAACGAACAAAATCCTAAACCTATAACTTATACTATTAAAAAAAAAATCTCCGGGCGATTGATTCTGCTTGTAACAGAAAACGATAATCCTGAACACGGTGCATATTAAACGACCGGTACTTAGGTGTTTTTAACCATGTAGTACATGAATCTTGTCTAGAATCTCTCTAGCATCGACACTTGAGACTGAATTCATAAATGAGGTGGAGACAAAATAATAATTTCTTATTATCTCTAAATCGTAGCCACAAGAAATCATCACTGAAAGGTCGACTCCTTATTTAGATTTAATATAAATCAACTATGACTCATTAAGCAAAGGCATACTCAATAATTGCCCGTTACACATTGGCACCCTATAAGAAGCAAAGGACATGAAAATAATACAGGAGTCTGAATAAACTGCAATTACTTTCTCATACCTAAATGCATTTCAATATTAATAATTGTACCAATAAAAAAACGAGCACAATTTTATGGCATCGCATTTTAATCATTAAAGTGGTAACCGGCCACAATATATAGTCCAAAGATAGTATTATAAAAGCTAATACAAAGGTTTATCTGGGTAACAAACGTCGACCAATAAACCGAGCGATGAACCGAGTCGGTAGTAACGTATATGAGAAATGTCGACGCGTTCAAGGGAGTTTCTGGAGAGGATGATACCGCACGGAGGAAACTTTAAAGAGGACCATACTGAGCGTATTTTAGTCTATATGGTTAAGAAACAAGTTAATGTTGATATTACAGCTAAACAAACAAACAATAAATCACAAATAAAGGATAAGGGCAGGGACGATGATGAAGATGATACTGACCAAAACTTTTAAACCACAAAGAGCCGTGTGGCTTCTGGTAGTTACCAAACCCACTAGTATGAATAAATTATTATCGATGGACTCTTTGAAGTCTTTGACAAACAGAAAATATTCTTTATAAAAATGTTTGCGAATGGGTTATGGGCGTTACGACCGTAGCACCTGAAACAGTATTTAACAATTACATTATTGGTGTTTCGCATACATTCCAAACGCCATAAATGTAATTGTTAAATACAGAGTACATTTGGTTAAATACAAGGCAAACTTTTGACAAAAGTAGAATTTAAAGAATCTAAAGTAAAAGTTTTTTTTAGCCCTTACTAAGATAAAAACACACTAAAACAATTTGTCACACCTAGGTTTCATCAGCTCTACAAACACCTCAAAACTTGTGAAGTAAGCCGACCGGCGTGTTGCTGATAATATGGGGACAAATACAAATTGATAAACAAAAAGAAACACATTAACGTGCGTACACACATATATTATAATATGTAGCTCGGATAGACGTTCGAACTAAATATATATTTAATGGACGGAGGAATATTTACAGCTTCTATAAGGTTTTTATGCAATACTTCTTTAAGAATTTTCCATTAAACATTTTTGATGCACTTTAGTGGTCTTACTATCTGTGTTTAATTAGTATTTCATCTGGACGTCTGCTCCTGGATATGGGCACACTTCGCTTGGACTACCTACTTTATACCAATCATTAGACATGGCTGTATTCATTGCGTTTGGTAATCAGATTAGTTATCTTAACAAGTTGTTACTAGGACAAGATGTTCCATGATCAAATTGATCATGTATTTTTGGAAAAACTAGAAGACCAGTTATCTAAAGTACAGTGTTCAGTAGTCTGTGTGTTTTATAGTATACATAATAAAGAGTGTTCTATTCTATTCTATTCTCTGTGTTTACGTCCTGCAATGCCACAACAGAAGCTGAAATTGTGCAATTTGAGGTTTTATTATTAATGGATGTATGAAGGTACAAAGTAAAGTCGCAAACCCGCGGGGTAATTGCGTAACAGTAGGAATAGCTTTCATTTTGACAGTTCAACAACATTCATTGCGTTATTTACGTCGTTGAGCAGACATATTTGTTGAACATATGATGCAATGGACAATCTGAATAATTTTGAAGCCTATTGCTAAATAGACTTCAAAATTATTCAAATTGTGATTGATAGTGTATTACGCAATTAGGGTACCGGTCTTAAGATCCCCCAGTTGTTGGGTTTTCCTGCTAGGGAATTCTCAGTGGCAACCAAATTGTTGGTACACTTTTTTTTTATAGGTTGCAAAAGACCCTAAACAAAATTTTAAAACATGACAACTTAAGGAATTCGCTTCCCAAATTAATGTTAACTTGAAATTGCTCAATTTAACGCAATACTCGTACCAGATCCAACAATTCTAATACTCGATGCAAATACAACCGCAACAAAACAACCTGAATAACAAGTGTTTGCAATACAAAATAATAGTGTAAATACCATTACAAAAATCATCTATCACCCAACTCTTGAAACCCGACTGCTAAATGGTCTTAGGCGCCAACCGCGCCATTGTACGTGTACAGACGGACGGATCAATGGCTGCCCCTAACTAGCTGAGCCGTGAAAACGTACAAATGGCCGCTGGACATCGGAATTCAATTCTAAGGTTAGTTGTCCTGTCATGTATACGATGGTTACTTACTAATTGGTGTTCGAATCCATTTTTCTTTAGAATTCTTCGGCAAAAATAGTTGGTAAGCTCGGTAAACTTGATTCAGCGCCAAGTGTTCCTCATGCAGCAAATGCAGAGATATCACGAACCTTTCGGTTATAAGTACCCACACTTATGCATTTTTTTTTGTTATTTCCAACACTGTTTTCTTTTTTTGTTTGCATTTGTTTCCCCCTTCTGTTTATGATTTTCATTGTTTTTCCTTTTCTTGCTAATGTGCTTGCGTCGGATTCTGAATTCGTTTTTACATTCTATTCCAATGTAATTGAAGTTAACAGTTTTTTCAATAAATATGAGTGAATAACTACACAAAAAGTACCTACTTCATCTTATAATTAAAAACTTCATTACCAGCAAATAAATGTTTCTTACAATAGATTTCGCAAACATAATTCAATTATTCCACCTATTAAATCAAATTAATGAATCAAATTATTTTTGAGGCAAAAAATAGTCTTCATAACTTTTTATTTTGTAAGCAGACCAACTGAAGTCATGATTTAAATTTGTGAGACAAAAACAAGGTACAGCAAAAAGTTTTCTAATATTGAACAATAACGTTCTTCTCAATACACAATCTGAAAAAAAAAGCAATAAATAAAATGGACCATAAAATCTGAAATAATATCATTTAAATGGTTGCACACGGTGATAGTTGATCAATGGGTATGGTCAAAATATGGTCAAGCTAGAAAAGTTTTGCGGATTGAAGGTTCCGTCCTACGATACGGTATGGACGTAGTACCTACGACAGAGAGGGGATTGTGCAAAAAAAAAATACAGCTTTTTCTATTTCTTTCCGTTTTTTTGGGAAATATGTACGGTATTCTTTGCTTCTAATGATTATCTCGGTTTTTTGTGCATCACAAAAAATTCCAAGCAAATGTATTAAAGTTAACGATAGTTTTACCTATTGATAGCTACGTGAAACAGATTTATAAACAGCACCCTAATTAAGTAACGCGCTATCAATCACTATCTTAATCATTTTGAAACCTATTGCTAATCCATTGCTTCGTATGTTCGAAAAATTTGTCTGCTCAACACCGTAAATAACGCAATGAATGTTGTTGAACTGTCAAAACGAAAGTCATTTCTAGTGTTAGTGTGTTACGCAATTACCCCGCCATACTGAATACTGTTAGGTTCAGTATGCAGAACTACAGATTTATAGATCAATAAAGGTAGATGAATTTTCCTGTTCAACTGACTTGAGTTTGACGAGTTTTTAAGCTATTGCATAGCTTTTATCGCTGGCTTTGAGCGCGGCGACCGAATCAAGAAATTCCGTAACGAAAATAAAACCTAATACCCCCCACTCCGCCTACCATGTAGCTCGGCCGAGCGTTCGCTTAACGTGTATGTATATGGTACGCCTGTACTTGAATTAATATCAAAGAAAAAAAATACTGCATAAATAAATAATTATAATTGCATAAGTTGATAAAAAATGCTATGCAATAGCTTTACCGCGGCAGTCCCCGAGTGCCACACGTGTTTTTTTTTTTTTTTTTTAGCTTCATACTGTCACAGCAAATTCTACTTTTACTCAACTTAACCCTAAAATATCTAGCCAAAGCCTGAGGCCCAAAAGTAATATGAAATCAGACACCTCGCCATACATGATACTCTAGTATCATTCGTAATTACACAGTATAAGCCTCAAACGCGTGCCCGCCATTACTTTTACAGCTAGTAATAACATGGCACTTATCAATTATTTATAATTGTAATATACATTCGGCACAATAGACGCAAGTTAATGGTAAACATTAAGATTTACTATATTTTTTACGATATTGGTTTGGCTGTACGGAATTTTTATTGAATTGTTCGAAATATTGTTTTGATGTTATAACTTGGTGGTCTGCATGTTTCCTTTTTCGTAGCAAATAGTAAAAACTATAAAATAATTTAATTGCTAATCATAGGTTACTAAAATGTATGCAGGTAAAAACTAACCTCTAAACATGTAACAAGTCTAACAATCAATAACTTTAAATCTAATTATAAATAACCTTTAAAACTATTTCAATTAAAAAACTTGACACAATTACAAATAATCGTGCACATCGCTCGCTGCAATAACAACATCAACTAAATCGCCTCTCAAAGGATACAACAAAGCCATAAAACAAAAGAAAATTAGGCGTAAATTGTATAAAACAAAAATCAGTTCAATTAGACTGACGCCTTTAGACATTCCATACCAAAATCAGAGGCTTAACGCTTCGATGCACTTATGTTTTTACCGTTTCCGTCACCACACATCACCCTTATGAAGAGAAAAATAAGGTGTAAAATTGTGTGGGTTTTAGTCTAATAGCGGTAGATGTAAGTTGGTAAGACTATAGTGCGAGACTGCACGTAATGCACTCGCTAAGTATTTTTTATTACAACAATTACAGGGTTAACAGGGCATGTAATAGCGTGATGATTATTGTTGATTGGTCGAACAAAAACTGGGTGTGTTTGTTCGCGTGTTTATACGATTATAACCATTGTGTTGTCACGCTTTGACGGTTTTTACATTTTTAATATATGACTGATTTTATCTAAGTGGCTTTTTAATCGGCGACACGTTTTGTTGATAAACGTTTGTAATGTAATTAGTATACTATGAAGTTTTTATGTGTGTTAAGGTTAGGTGAACATGACGTGTAAATATAATTAGTTGAGATTATTTATTGTGTTGCTTTTGTTGAAGTTATGTGCATAAAATTGTGCTTATGTGTGATAGATGAAGGATTATCATTGTTTGAATCTGTGCCAGCGCATGCAAGGTAGGTATTATTGTACCATTATTTTATCTGTGGCCTGGTGCTAACCGGGCCAAAATCTACACTTGGGAGCAAATAAATCGAGCCACTTCCTTTTTCACGCATTATGGTAATTATTTTTGGTATTAAGGAACGCATCGATTCGAAACATATATCGCCTAAAAGGGTATTTAATAACCTTTACAATGAGGGTAGTTAGTTGTCAAAATTTCATTTTTATTAAAGTTTAAAGGGTAGAATAAAATTATCGCATTTAATTTGCTTATGACATTTTTATTGTACTCTGTTAAGAAAAGATTAAATTTGAGGTTTTTGTTAATCATACCCATATTACTTGTTATTGTTGTCTTTATCTGTGTCTGTGTAATCAAAATAACCTGATAAAATGGATACTACACCGACGGAAGCTGCCCAAGTTGTAGCTTTACTTGAGGTTGGACACGGACAACGTGAAGTGGCACGCAGACTTCATTTGAGTCGTTCAAAGGTACAGCGGGTATACCGCAGGTATCTGGAGACTGGTGTTTTTGTTCGGCGACCTGGAACTGGCCGACCACGGGCAACAACAGAACGTGACGACCGCTTTATTACAACCAATTCGTTGCGCGACCGTGGACTTAATGCTGTTCAGCTACAGCAAGCGTTACGTGACGTTCGAGGAGTCGCAATCAGTAGGTGGACAGTGAGACGAAGACTAAAAGAACGAAATTTAACATCACACAAACCAGCAATTGGCCCAAAATTGACTGTAGCTCATCGCCGATCTCGCTTGGAGTTTGCTCGAGAACACATTAATTGGACGTTAGAAGACTGGAGGTCAGTTTTGTTTTCTGACGAGTCAAGAATCTGTCTTTTTAGCAATGACGGGAGAAACCGAGTGTATAGACGTCCTGGTGAAAGATTTGCCCAATGTTGCATTCGAGAAACGGTGAGTTTTGGTGGTGGTTCTTGTATGGTGTGGGGAGGAATTTCTCTAGACGGAAAAACGGAACTTGTCTTCGTCGACCCCGCCAACGATGGCAGTGGTAGACGTGGATTAACAGCTGACCGATACATAACTGACATTCTTGAAAACCACGTAATGCCGTATGCTGGTTTTGTCGGAGAAAATTTCTTGTTTATGCATGACAATGCGAGACCTCATACCGCGCAGATCGTTACGGAATACTTGTCTGCGATCGGGATTCAACAAATGGTATGGCCAGCACGAAGTCCCGATTTGAACCCGATCGAACACCTATGGGACGAGCTAAAACGGAGAGTCCGAGCCAGGGCTCCCGCTGTTTCATCCATTCCCGAGCTTAAAGTCGCTGTGCTTGAAGAGTGGGAGAACATACCACAATATGTCATCGTAACGCTGATCAGATCGATGACTAATAGGCTACAAGAATGTATCAGGGCCCGGGGGGGTAATACCAGTTATTAAGAATATTTTTTTTGCAATAATTTTGTTTTTTATTGTTTTTATGGACTGTTTTAGCCCTACTAAATTTTCTATCAAAATTACCATTTTTCTTGCAGAGCCAATAATTTATCATTCAATAAGGTTATTATTCAATAATTTACCCTCATTGTAAAGGTTATTAACTAAACTTTTAGGCGATATATAGTTCGAATTGATACGTTCCATATTACCAAAAATATTTACCATTTTACGTGAAAAAAGGTAGTGGCTCGATTTATTTGCTCCCAAGTGTATAATAACCTTATTTGCAGTAATAAGCTTTAGAGCAATGAACAAACATTGATGGTTGCAAAAATGCATGTTGCATTGTAGGATAGCGAATGTTTTTTCTGATTTTTGGTGCATGTTTTTGTGTAAATTGATGTATTATATTCAAACATAATAATACATCAGTATTTTGGAAAATATTTACGACTCATGCCTTTTTAGCACTGACAATAACCCTTTGATAGTTCCAAACAATGTATAAAATTAAAAGGCCAAAATAATAACTTTCTTAAAATTTTAATGAAAATTTACAATGTTTCATCTTCCGGACCAGTCTGTTTCAAATGAAACATAAACGGGACGGCATGATGGTTGAAGGTAGTCTTAAAATAACTGAAGGTCTCATAATTTTTGTCCAGGAAGAGTGATTGGTTTTTCATTGAGAGGTGTTAGGGTTGCCATTGGAGCAGTATTTGCTGTTAATCCTGTACGTGTTGTGTTGCGGTTTCGTTTTAGACTTTAAAAATTTGTATTAAAGTGCGCGCAAGATAAGTCTGCGCGCCTGTTTGACCTTCAAGACTATATCCCTACCAGTACTTATAATCACTTTCTACATAGTTATGGCGATTATTTACTTTGGAAAACACGGAACACAGCACACATTTTCTTGACACCTGATATAAACGTCGAGATGGCGGCAAACGATTATTTCCGATTTCGGCCGCGCGCAGACTTATTTTGCGCACACCCAAGTAAAATGACGCGCCGAAAACAGCATTAACGTGGGATATTTGACAGCCGTGACCACAGACTAATTACAAAAAAATAAGTTTCGTTACATGTAAGAAATGCAAATGTAAGGTAAGCTTATTTAGCAGAGACAATAATTTTAGTTTTTTAATTGCACCGCTGTAAACATGGCCAATGTTACCTTAAGCAATTTTTTGTAGTTCTAAATTCATAGTAAAACATGATATGTTTTTTTTAATTCTTTATTAAAAATAACCAGGTTCTTAATAATTAATTACAATCTAGCCTATAAGACTAATAAGCAATTTTAATCTAACTTAATTTTTTACGTGATAATTATTTTAAAACTTAGAATAGTGTTGATTGTACTTTATAATTCCGTTCCACTTTCTTAGAGTCTGATATAATTATAAAAAACACTTTGTTCATGTGTTGTTATGTGTGTCATTGTCACTATTATTTCTACACTTTTTACACTACACTAACTCAAAAGGTTTATGCACTATCTCAAAACATTATATGTGGTAACTACTTGACTGAATGTATTGTTCATCGCACATAAGTAGATGTAACCTACACGGATTATAGCAAGTGTTTTGATCGCTTGGATCATACTATACTTCTGCGTAAGCTATTGGCTATAGGTACCATTGGAAATCTCTTCAGGTGTTCTCATCGTATGTGGCCAACAGATGTCAAACTGTTGTTCTTAACGGATACACATCGAGAACTATAATTACCCCTGAGAGATTCCACAGGGATCGCTATTGGGACCTTTGTTATTTAACATTTTCATCAATGACGTCTCTTCATGTTTCTCTAACTCAATAGTTCTTTTGTTTGCGGACGACATGAAGATTCTAAATGAAATTAGATCTTATGATGTTACTAAACGTCTTTAACGTTATCTGGACAGATTCCAAGAGTACTGTACAGTACTCAAACGCGAGTACATGGCTAACCGCTTAGTTCTAAATGTTTCGAAATGTTATACATGTACTTTCACGCGTAAACCTAAACCTATTCTCTACGATTACAAACTAGTCGACACTTCAATATCCAAATTAATACAATTAAAGACTTAGGCGTCACTTTTGACTCGAAACTTCTTTATGACACACACATCGATGATATTATTAAAAAAGCTTCTAAGCTACTAGGTTTTATTTTGAGGAAATCAGACGACTTTAAAAACATCAAAACACCCAAAATTCTATAATGTGCTTTTGTACGCAGTCATCCCGAATACTGCTCACCAGTATGGAATCTGATTTACAATACTTACGTCACTCGCATCGAAAGTATTCAAAAGAAATTCTTAAGGTACATTCAATATAGATCCCAAACATATTTACCTAATTATTACAGCCGCTGCAGGAAGTTTTACATTCTTTCACTAATTGAGCGGAGAAAAATTGCCGACATGGCATTCCTGTTCAATTTGGCTAATAGTTCAACTGACTGTTCTGAACTGATGAACAAAATTGGGCTGCGTGTTCCATCCTTCACCTTATGGAATCATCAACCTCTGTATGATCCCTCTGTGCGGTGCATTTATCGTCAAAACTCTTATATGATAAGAGCTAGCAGGGCATACAACTCGATGTGTCAGAGTATTGATGAACTTGATTTATTATCCAGCAGTCTTCATAAACAAAAAAATGTTATGTAAAAACTTCTTTTAAGATCACTGAAACTTGTTCAGTCTTTTCTTAATTCTCTACGAGTGCTTATTTCTTACTTTCTCTTGCCTGTCTCCTGTTTCTTGTGCTACCCTAATATTGTCTGTGAAAACTTTGAATTGGCCTTCTTTCACTAACTGTTAACTATCTGAATCCTAGCTGTAAGTTTTCTGAGTAATAAAATAAAATAAAAATTAATTAGTGTTGTAGTGCAAAATGAGCCAATATACAAGTTGACTGGTAATTTGACGTATTCCTTTCAGGACGTGATAGTGTGACCCATTTGCAATGATAAATCATCCCATAAAGCCTGGGTGAAAATTCATGGGAATGGAGAATACCCACTTCATATGTATTTTTGAAAATTTCTCAGAATACGTCATAAAATAACAGTTTTCTCTAAACTGTCAAATTGAATGACCATCATTGCAATGCCATTGGGTACCTAATACTTTAAAAAACCTTCCGATGGAACCAGATTTTATAAATCATCAAACGTCAAAAAGTTAAAGGAACAAGTTTATTAACCATTTCCAAAAATCATCTACGTACATGAACTTTGACACCAGGTATCTCAAAATTTTACCATCGCATTAAGTGTACAAATTACGGGGAAGACATCTTCATTTAATCAGCTATCTAACGAAACACAAAAGTTAAAAAAGTAGTTATAGGTGGTAAAGGTGAGGTGAAATTGATACCACAGTATTAATTTTCACTACATTTTGTTTTTTCAACACAAACTTCTCATGGCCAAACCATCTAGTAGATAGTAGGAGCAACTAACTACCAACAAATCAATGATCGAAACATATCCAATTAACGTTAAAGTGGCATCCGACAACGCAACGTGTCGCCGACGTATTGTCGCGTCGCATTCAATGTTACGATTGCGACTTGTCTAAGAAAAACGCGACGGAAAAATGTCGGCGCGTTTGAATAGAGCCTGTCTGTACTTGGTGTTTTTATGCACACTTGTATAGTTCTTTTTGTACTTGGTGTATTTATGTGTATAATTTGTGAAATTAGATTGAGATTCGATTTTCCAAATTGAATGGTTATTGAATAGGTTCGATTTTTGACGGTTGTTGTGTCTAATTAGATTTGTGTTTTGTTTTTGTAAATAATTTGAAATTAGAAAGGATACAATGAGAAGAGAATTTAAGTATTTTTTTATTCAGGTTGAAAGTCAATGAAATAACTGTTGGATCTGTTGCTTCATATGACTAAAGATAAGTGTCTAGAAGGTTTTAAATAACAACATTACTGGATTTTTTCTTCACCACAAGAAGATAATATTCGTTATTTATTATACCATAAATCACACACAAGATTAATCAATTGTACGACTGCCCTTTTAGTTATTAACAGCAACTGGCTACTTTTATAATCACAATGACCTAATGACGGATTTACACAAGGTCGTGATCTCATCACTTAAAAATAATAAATGAACCCCGACACAAGCTTTAATACTTAAAAGCCACTGTTTTGAACGTTAAAGTTTCTAATCTAACTAAGAAGCCACTAAAACCTTTTTAATAAAATAAAAAACAAATTGTTTTTTTTAAATAAGAACCTAAAAGCGATTCGTTGTTTCGATTACAATTCGAATTTCGAATTCGGGTGACGCTATAAAACCGTCAAGTTTTTGACTTTCACCGTCAGTGAGGCATCGTCTTCCCACGATGTTAGTTGTTTAGTAGGCAACAATTAGACAATTGTCGGCCATTTTAACGATCAACCATAAAATCGGGTTTCAGTCTCTCATTAACCGCATTCTTGTGATACTTCCGCTTTTATAGTTTTACTAATCAACGCTTTGAGATTAATACGGTCCCGTATGTAATGGCGTTGGTTGTGTTCAGATTAATTTTATTGGTCCGGGCTTCGGACAATTGGTCGTATAGATAATTGAGTTTCGGACGCCGCGGCTTTTTTAAATCTCTATGTTTACTGTTAAGCCACTTTGGTACAATCTATCGGCTGCAAGCGACTAGAAACTTCTAATTTAGATTAATAAATGGACCTGTATTTATTTCTTAAGTTGAAAACGTAAATAAATGTAAGTTAAACAGTAAAAAGCTGTGTTTTACTTGTTGTCAAAGCGGCCGGCCGATTCATTTTATCGGTACTGTAAAATTTACCAATAAAAATATAATAAAACTTTGATATTGCTCCCCGTTATTGGGAGACAACTTTATTTACGTTTTAGTAATAAACAGCTGATCTATAATGAGAATTTCGAGTTTGTTGAGAGTTTTATGTGAAGACGTGGCAAAAACAATTTTACTTTCCCTCATACAAAAAATACTCCTTCTTTAAACCTGCCGTTTCGAAAGGAATAGATGCTTTCAGAAAAACATCTTATTTTTTAATCAATCTGCCTAGCCTTTTTCCAATTATGTTGTAGTCGGCTACCAGTCTGACCTCCACAACCCATTTACTGGGTAACGTCAAAGTCAAAGCATTTATTTTAAATAGGCACATAAAAGGCACTTTTGAACGTTAACATTTACATTAAAATATAATTGATTCTAGTCGCCCCTTCCAAAAGGTAGTTTCGTATGGAGAAGAATGGGCAAGAAACTCCACCGTTACTCTTTTAAAATGTTTTACAATATTTTGTATACATTAAATATATAATTATATTATATGTGAAGGCGATGCACCTAGAATAAAATTAATATACCACAATTAAATAAGAAGCAATGACAGAAAAGTTAATTATGTGATAGATACATACACGGTGCTCACATATTATATATTTATATTTATTATATTTGACGGCACGGTTGGCGCAGTGGTTAAGCGATTGACTGCTGCACTGCGTGTCGCGAATTCGATTCCCGCACGGAACAAATATTTGTATGACCTACAAGTAGTTGTTCCGGGTCTGGCTGTTTGTGTATGTGAGTTTAAAATATTTGTAAACGCACTCACAATACAGGAGAAATTCGGGATCCCTTCTTTTCGCATAATGTTCTTTGTCCTAATATACTTCGGCATAACGATTTTGGCACAATTTGTTTTGGCATAATAATACTTCGGCATAATTTTTTTAGGCATACGTTTTATGTTGGCATAATCATCTTAAAGACTAATTTGTTTTCGCATAAATTTGATTCGCATAACGTTAGTAGGCCTAATGACTATTAGCATAACGTTAGTAGGCCTAATGACTATTTTAGTGACAGAACCGAATTGCTGCAAAACCGACTCCACGTAGTCTTGTTTGTCCTACCCCTAGAGTGTAATTTAAAATCGCGTAGGCGCGTAAGGGCGAGGCGGCCCGCGGGCTGAGGAGCAGGCAGCTGCGATCGAGCCGCCGCGGCTGAGGCTGGCCGGCTAAGCCGGCCAACAAGCCGAAGCTGCGGTGGTGAGCGAAAGCCGTCTGCGACGATTAGCACGCGTGGGGCCGCCGGAGGCCCACAGCGCCGGAGCCGTGACAGAAACCCTGCCTGCTGCATGCTGCATGCTTGCTTGCATGCTGCATGCTTGCTTGTTTGCTGCATGCTTGCTTGCATGCTTGCTTGCATGCTATATGCTTGCTTGCATGCTGTATGCTTTAGGATATTATGCTTAAAAAAGTTATGCTTTAGAATATTATGCTTAATCATTATTATGATTAGAGAAATTATGCTTAAAAAATTATGCGTAAGCTGTTATGCGTAATTATATTATGCGAAAATATAATTATGCTAAACAAAATTATGCTAAGTTATATTAGGTCTTAAAATTTTATGCAAATGGATAGGGAACCGAGAAATTCCTAGTGTGGTGCAACGTTTTGTAAACAAAAAAAAAAATTACAAACATTATAAAAGTATACGATTTTCCCTTTTTTTAACAAGTAATAAGTCAGTATGTTTGTTAAAGTAATCACAGAATGTAAATCAATGTCATAAAAATAATAAATTATACAATTAAATTAGCAACCAGTTTCATTTTGTTTAGATTCTAGATTGTTCTATGGATCTGGACCAGCATGTTTCCAATCTTCTTATCTTGGATATAATCCTCTTATTTGTAATAAGCTTGTTTACACAGCGTACTTTTTATATGAGTTTTAAATTTTCTTTAATTTAATTGCATTTAACACAGTACCATATAAAAGATATATGTCCTTTAGCTAATCTGAAAAATGGCTAATCTATTTTATCTTTATTTCTAGTGTTAAAATTATGTCTATCACTTAATTTATTAAAAAGATTTAGATTTTTTCTTACATACATAATATTTTCATAAATGAATTGGCAAGGCACCGTGATAATATTAATCATTTTAAATAGTTCACTGAAAGATTGCGGCGACGCAGATTATAAATGGCACTGACAGCTCTCTTTTGAAAAATGCATTAATGGAAATTTTGAAGAGCAACCCCGGATATTTTGATTAAATAATTTAAAGTATGTGGCACTCCCTTTGGTTTTTTATTATTATGAGTAATATTGCCAGAAGATACCTTTTTATTATTCTCTAATAATAATTGTTTTTTTGAAGGGGTAACTTCTATTGTCTTACTGACCAGTTCAAAGACTTATCTGGACTGACCTCCACTACTACAACTGAAGAGTCTAGAATATGTATGAGATCCATTAGGAAGAGAATACACTATCTGACTGCTAGTGGCCTCCAAGGATGTTGGTATTATAGGTGGATCCTCCTTCCTGCAAAATGATGATTCATAATTAATCACTATGTTGTTAGTATAACTAGACAACACAGACTCGTCACTAATACTACAATTTGTTACAATAGCTATAACCTCATTAACATTGTATTATTAGGCTATCAACATAGCAATAATTTGTCTACATTTCCAAGACAGAGATAAAATTCTCCGAGTTAACTTAAAACCACAAAAAAAGTTAGTGTCAAACAACAATAATTTGTCACTATGACAACATGTCAGCCTGTGAATACTATTATTCAACTTATAAATATAATTATTTTCATCATCTGATAAAGTATAAGAGTAAGGAAAAGCACACAACATTAGCTTTCCTATGTTTAACTTTAATAAGGTGTTCACACCATCCACTATGTCCTTTCTGGTAATAAAAATTCTTTTAATCATTTGTTTAAAACTTATGTTATGATAACTATGATTGGTAAAACTATGGCTAGGGTAATTCAGTTACATTTTTCCAAAGCCTCACCCAAATTCATCACAAAAAAATTAAAACTGTTTATTCTGTGTATTAACACAGGGCTCTGCTGGAAGAGCTAACACGCCCGGAGGCAAGTCAAACTGAGGCTGAGGGGACGGTGGTTGGTTGGTATAGCTGCATGAGAGATTATTAGTCAGAGAGGTATCTCTCAGCATTTTTTTATATTGTGATTTGTATTTTTTTTTAGATTTTATCTCGTGTTTGTAATCGTAATACTTGTGATTGTAATATGGGAGAACCTGAAATAAATGGATTTTATTTATTTATTTATTATTTATTGCACTTCACCAATTCCAGTACCAGGGTTGGTAAGTGGGTTATGGAGAATGAATAACATTGTTTAAACTACGAGAAATATGTAAGTCGTACACACGGCTACATATCAAGCTATACATTTCCAGTTTTAGCTGACCTCGAATTGTATAGGATTTTCGTACAGTGAGAAGTTAGTTTATACTGGAAATTTATAGCTTGATATGTAGTCGTGCGTACCTATTAGTAACAACAAACATCTAAAATGTTATAGTGTTTTTTTTGCCAAACTAAGTTCAAAGTTGCTGTTAAAAGGAACTGTTAAAACCGCTGGTAAAACGTAATCAATTTATTATCATTTTAACTTCTTCATCATTCTACAAAAAACTCAAATAAAATAAATAGATACATTTAATCACTTGTCAATACAACAGAGGTCAAATAAAATAATTAGTATCGGCAAAATACCAAAGAGTTTTTGTAACGGAAATCTACATTAATACCTACTTACATAGAGAAAGAGTTATTAACGATTTAAACTTTTCATTTTGATGGCCAGTAATTATATTTTTGGTTAAAACGCTTCTGATTTTTGATTAATTAATCATCACACATTTATCATTGATCATTTTGTATTTGATATCATTATTTATATTTGCATATACTATAATGTAGAAACCAATTATGTGGAGGTGATGGGTAATGTATGTTTTACATGTGATCAAAAGTTGTGGTTACATATCGACGTGTAGTATCAATATTTAATAACTTAAAAAAAACGTGAATTTGCAGCAGGCGAAAAATACGTTTCATTTCTATAGTTTTTAACAGTTGAATCAAAAAGTTACTTATATTTTCAAAATATTAGGAGATGCTTGTGATGTTTATAATGATTTCAGACTTTGCAAATACGAGGCCTTTCATATTTTACCTACGAATATACAATAAAGTAAAAATCGCTAAAATGTTAGTTATTACATATTGATACTTCACCGTCGATATTCATGTAGCTTTTTCACAGAAAGAAAAAATCAAGTAAGGTATAAAAGCGCCTAATTTATAATACATACTTTTACCTGTTCTTTTGTTACCTCGATCTAAGAATTTTTAAATGTAATTTCTCATATTGTTTCAGTTAAGATCAGCATCAGCAGTTGAAACCAGAAAAATGTAGAAGTCCATATTATTTTTACAGGCACACTACCGCTGGTGCTCTGGTCCACTTTGCCAGGAACAAAACACCAAAACTATCATAAGTCTGGAAAATGCGAAGAAAAACGTCAGCAATAATAATTGTAGAAGAACTTGGGGATTAAGTATTAAAAAAAAGAAGAGTTCACCTATATGAACTTTTCTTGTAGAGTTTAGCTATATTTATTAAACCCACGCACCAGCTCGGTGGTCCCCTATATTTGTTAATAATTGACACATTAATGAAATACAACCATTTTTAATTATAACAGCTGGTGTAATTTCTTATAATTGTGTTTTGTATTGATTTATGCGCGTGCGCCGCGCCGATGGGCGGGGCGTGGCTATTTTATTGTTTCGGTAACAGTTAACGGTATTCTGCTGCTGTTAACTTTGGTCACGGTGGGTGACTTTTTGTAATTATTTTTATCTGGAAAATATTGGCGGTCATATTAAAAATGGATTGCACAATTATTAAGACAAGACAACTGTATGGTACCGCCCCAACGATTTATTCCTCGCCAGCGCAGTTTTCAAATTCTGAATTTGAATTTCATTTTCCAGATGAACAGTGTCAAGTTTTTCTTTTAGAAAATCTTAGCTAATTTAGCACTAGGCTAGCTATAGTTGGCACTTTTTAACAGCAATGGTATACTATTTGCCTCTATCAACTTATTCTCCTTGAAGTTTTCTTGGATAACCGGATAACTAGTAATTAAGATTGACACTATCAGTAGTCATCCCCAAAAGTTTACCTACAAATAACCGTAATCTTTTATAAGAAACTGAGGTTTTCTTTTCTGAAAAAATAAACAGCCTCTTTTTGTAACCAGAGTTGTAACACCGAGAAAATATCGTTTTAGAAATAAGTTCTAAGAGAACTAAGTATTTATTAAATCCGCAATTTCTTAGCACAATATATTTATTTACAAAAAAACGTCCCATTATTTAAACCTATCATATATTTTATACCTATGACATCATTTTATCTTAATCTATTTAAAAATGAGTGTGACATATCCGGCCGAATCGTTAATCAAGAAATAAAACTTAATTGAAGCTAATAGGCGAATAATTTAGTTAGTAATCACAAAATATTAGGATATTAAGAGTTAGTTATAACTTACTATAACACTAAGTTTGGGATTTTATTATACCTGAATTAAGTTAAAAAAAATATTATTATGATTACGTCAACTTCATTTAAAGGTGAAATTATAACTTTATTTATACAAATATAATAATAAGGTAGAGTTACCAAGGGATACAGGATTATCATTGTAAACCGCTTTATTCTCCTTTTCAGGAACTGACCCAGGACCAAGTAAAATAACAAAACATCACGCTTGTATTCCTCAAAGGTTTGGCAGAGGTGTACCTACACACTCATATTACGCCAGTTATGTTTAAGTCCCATGTAATAGTGTGGTAAGTCTGTTGTTATCAACCGCGTACAAATCCAGACTCAAGGCTGCTACTGAGAAATTCCAGATGGTAAACCCAATAACACATTGTCCGACCCGTAAATCGAACCACGAACGACGTAATCGATCTAGGCCACCGTAGGCGCGGGCTTGCGGACGGCGAGCAATGGGCAGCTCGCCGTCCGGTAAGGACCAGGCCCGGGTCGACGGCGTGTCGTGTTCCACGCGCGCCTAAAAGAGATGTCAGCACCATTGACGGGGTCCGCTAGGGCCGATGCCTGCCGGGGTCGCGGACTGTTCGAAAGAGTTACCGTGGCCGTGGCGCACAGGCAACTGAAGGAACACGGGTGGGTTTTAGTCAGTAAGAGTCTGACACGCCCTTCCGCTCCGCCCAGAGCGGGAGAGGTCATTTGATGACTTCCTACCCAAAAAAAAAAAAGGACCTCATGGTCTAAAGTACTCGCGCACATTTGGGAGTGGCGCGAGGAGGCGAAACGCCGGGGCGTAACTCCGCTGCCACGAGAAATCGCGGCACAGCGGACAGAGCTCCGGCGGGATCTCATGGCGGCATGGAGAGTTCGAGTGTCGCAACCCAGCGCAGGGCACGCCACAATTGCGGCAGTAAGTCTCCTCTTTGAGGAGTGAGCTTGAGGTTTGAGAGGCGCCCCGGCGTCCTCACCTTCCGCCTGACGCAGGTCCTCACCGGACATGCCTGTTTCGGGAGGTTCCTGTTTCGGATACGGCGGGAGGAAACGCCCGGGCGTTACCATTGTGTGGATCGACCGGAGGACACGCTGGAGCATACGGTGGAGGTCTGCCCGGCTTGGGCGGAGCACCGCCGTGTCCTCGTGGCGGCGATCAGCGGCGGCGACCTCTCGCATCCGGCCCTGGTTCAGGCCATGGTACGGAGCGAGAGGGAATGGGAAGCCGTCACCTCCTGCGAAGCAGTAATGCTCGCGAAGGAGGAGGCGGAGCGTGTGAAGCAGAGGCAATCGCTGCGCCCTCGCGCCCCTAGTCACCGCGGGAGAAGACACCCTGGGCGTCGGGAGTCGATTGCCAACTCCCCGCCACCGTAGGCACGGGCTTTACCGGTAGGCGGTAGGTAGTAAGTACCGGATGGCGAGCAATGGGCAGCTCGCCATCCGGTAAGGGCCAGGCCCGAGTCGACGGCGCGTCGTGTTCCACGCGCGCCTCAAAGAGATATCGGCACCATTGACGGGGTCCGATAGGGCCGATGCCTGCCGGGGTCGCGGATTGTTCGAAAGAGTTACCGTGGCCCTGGCGCACAGGCAACTGAAGGAACACGGGTGGGTTTTAGTCAGTAAGAGTGTGACACGCCCTTCCGCTCCGCCCAGAGCGGGAGAGGTCATTTGACGATTTCCCAAACAAAACATAAAAAAAAAGGACCTCATGCTCTGTAAGCTCAGTTCCCCAATGAGGCAGTCAACACCAGGCCGAGAACAGGTCAAAGTGCCCTTCTCAAACAAAGAAGAAAAACATCGATGAGCACGTTTGCTCTGCATTGCACGTGCTCAGAAGGCCAAATCTCGTATCTAAAAACGTTGATGCCCGGTTGATGCCAATAGGCGCGCCCCCTATTACACGGGACTTAAACATACGTGGCGAAATGTGGGTGTACTATAGGTACACCTCTGTCTAACCCTTCGGGGAATACAGGCGTGATGTTATGTTATGTGTAAAAACATCAAAAATCTAGTCCTAATTTCATGTCGGTGAAAAATGTAGGGAAATTGGAGGTATTTTTGATAGATTCAGATTTCGAAAGTTTTTAAAACTACGGGAATTGTTCATTAGGTTCTGTATAAGAATATGACCGTTAGTTAATAATGCTTTATATCAACATAGAAAGTAAGCGATGCCTTCCCATATTTTATAAACGATACAAGATAAATAAAACAACACCACATTACAAAAGGTTCCACTACTTTCTTACGTCCTGTTCCCGACACCCTACTTTTTTCCTCAGCTCTAAAATCAGCATGGGCACAAATGACAACCATTACCATTTACCACTGTACTCATGTAGAATACTGCCGCGCCTCCCCTGCAAATGTTCCGTATTTGCCATAAATGTTAAACAAAAAATCTCCTGTTATACTTAGTCTACAAAGAAGGAATAAAGAGTGCAGAAGTGTCACTCCTTGCGGTAAGAAAAAGCTGACGCACTTGCTAAATATTGCGATGAAATGCCAAATCTTATTGTCAGTATAGATATTCATGACAATTACATATTACCTTAGTTTTTACAGATAGCAAGATTATATGATAACTAACTCGATTGCCGCCTTGAAAATTGAGCTGCCAAGAATTCCTATCGAATGCCTTATTTGCTGCAGCAACCAGATCTTGGCAGCCGGAGATGCACTAAGGACAATGTAGGCATATGTGGAATCAAGGATTGACTTTGCTTGGCATAACCAGCCTGTGGGTAACGTAGGCCAGATTTAAGAAAAATCTATTGTTTGGCAAAGCTCAGGGGCCATATAGGTAAAAGAAAGATACAAGAAAAACCTAGTTAACTCGCTTTTTCGTATGCACATGTTCCAGTGACAAAAAAACATATTTTTCTTTCTTTTTAACTAGTTCAAAATTTCGTGGTCGTAAATAAGTATAGCAGGATACTACAATCCAGTCTTTTATTATTATAAGTTCTTCGCCATCCATTTACGACACCCTGACAAGGGGATTATCTTAATTCATGTTGTGCACAGAACTTCGCCGTCAAGAATGCCTAAGGATATACCTTCTATATCTCCTTATTCTTTGCGACAAAACACTTGTAACGACATCGGCGACGTGTAAGGCGAGCACTCGAGCGACTACCGTCTGTTTGGGGAGCGTCCACTTTTTGTCCCACGACGCGCGTCGGTGCGCGGGCGCATTGTATTACAAATTGTAATATCCCCCCTGTAAGGCTTGTTTGTTTAAAGGTGGGGTAATTAGGTATTTGCTGTCACTAATGATATTATATATACTTTGTATAATGTATGCGTTGGTCGAAGTTTTTTTTTTTATCCTGGAATTTATGTCATGAGATGTATGGAAATGGGCTGAATTCAAAGTACAGTTTTAAGGATGTCGTTTTGAAAATGGTACCCACTTTTCAATCAGACCAAGGTTTTACAATCAAGAAAGATTTCTTCGTGTAAACAAGCCCTTAATTTTGGAACCGGACAGGAAGAATAGAAAACGATGTATGTAATTTAAAATTTTAACCAATTTTTATAACAGCTAAACGTCTTTAAATCTTGTTGTTGATATGACTTTTAATAATTGTTCAATAGTGGTAAAAAAAGGGATAAATAGCTAGGCAGGTTCATAACGACGCTGACTACTCAGGATGTGTTTGAAGATCCTGTATAATAACGTCACTCATAGAGATTATATTCAGCCAAAAGACTGACTGCTGAAGGCCCAGACAACAACATTACACAGGACAAGAAACAGCCAACAACAGACACGTGGCAATCGCTTTCAAAGTGATTCGTGTTATAACCCAATCCAATACATTTTTGACTAATCCATCATTGTTATCGCTGACAGAATGTCACTTTTTTTAGGCCCTCCCTACGCTTTTCCGATTGATGAACGTTCGCATAGAAACTGTTTTAAGGCAACCTTAAAAGCTAATAATTTATCTATATGTCGGAAATACGTTAAATCAATCGTTTGACTTTGACTAATCGGGACGCCAGCGCCACCAGGCGGCGCTCGACAGAGTTAAAGCAGAGTTGGTCGGTAGCGGTAAGTAGTGAACATGTTTGGAAACTGTTGCGCTTTCCGTATAGTTGTGTCGTGTTCCCATAGTGTATTAATTGCTAGTGTGATTAATTTGATCGAAAATTATAATTTGATTTGAACTGCAAACGGTTTTTCTATTGCGCAATAACCAACACTTCCCAAAGTACGCCGACAGTAGTCAAAATATGGCTGATGATAACGAGAGAGACGTACCTTCTCCGTCATATATTATAGTAAAACCAAATGACAAGAAACCGCATCAACTACTTCCAAAATGATATTGCATTGTGGTGCTTATTATTGTAATTTTCCTAACGTTGACCACAGCATGGTGTCCTTAAACCACAGCGATGATCGCTTCTTTGTTTTTCCGTATTTATCGCTCATAACCTATAGATAGTCACTTTTCATGTCTGGCTGTGTGATTTTGTTTTTCTAAACTACGCAATCATGTATGCGGGTTTCACCATAGTTTTGGGAATTTATTCCGGAAGGTTTATGTGTAAAATACATTAATATTTATGTTACATGTATAGAGGTATGAGGAACAGGGTGTAAAGCTCACTCATACCTATACAGAAAAGGGAGGATCCTCCTACCAGACGGGTGTTGTGTCTGGTGGGCAACTGCCCAACGATTGATGTCGGGATGTTGTATATATGCTAGTTGCGCGGTAAACTCTGCTTGCGCGATGCGGATTTTGCGTGACGTCAGTCCGACGCGTAGCTCGCATGTGGCGTTGTAGATGCCGCTACACATGCAGCACAAAAATGTCGATGTTTTGACATTTCGCCAAATCACTATAATGCATTCGTGTGAAGCAGGGACGGGTCGCTAGTGTTAGTATAAGCAGAGCTCTATGCCTTAGTTTTTGTTGTGCGTATAACGTTTTATGACAAAAAATCTACTTGGCACGGTTATTTGCTAACTAGTAGTAGGAGGACAAATAAATAAATTAACGATAAAAAATGTTTTTGCAAATTTATAGAAAATGCCAATGATGAACGATGATGATTATGGAAATGACCTGTGTTCTGAAAGTTTTTAAGAAAAAAATCCCTAAGCGTTTGATACATATTTTAGACATTATCGTTGAATTAAATAATTTTGTATTGACCTCGATTTTGTAAACATTGAAGTTATATCATTGCTTCCAACTTTATCCTTAAAGTTAATTTGCTGATAACAACTACAGTAGTCAATATTACTACAACAATTTAATTTATTGACATTTTACATAACATAATATCAAGCCTGTATTCCCCGAAGGGTTAGGCAGAGGAGTACCGGCCACCGTAGGCACGTGCCTGTGGACGGCGAGCAATGGGTAGCTCGCGCCTATAAGAGATGTCAGCACCATTGACGGGGTCCGATAGGGCCGATGCCTGCCGGGGTCGCGGATTGTTCGAAAGAGTTACCGTGGCCCTGGCGCACAGGCAACTGAAGGAACACGAGTGGGTTTTAGTCAGTAAGAGTCTGACACGCCCTCCCGCTCCGCCCAGAGCGGGAGAAGTCATTTGATGATTTCCCACCCAACAAAAAAAAAGGCGGTGTACCTATAGTACACCCACATTTTGCCAGTTAAGTTCAAGTCCCTATGTAATAGGGGGCGAGCCTTTGCCACCAGCCGGGCACAAATACAGACTCCGGGTTGCAACTGAGAAATTTATTATGTAAAAACCTAACATCACTTTGCCCGACCTGAGAATCGAACCCAGGACCTCACGATCAGCAGTAGCACTTGCGACCACTAGACCAATGAGGCAGTCAGTAATTTAATTTATCGAAATATTTTATTTATTGACATTTATTTATGGACATTATATTTATTGACATTTATTGACTTTTAAATAAATTACATAATTAGAAACAACGTTAAGGACTCCCTTTTGCATTAATTATTCTTCTAATCTTACACCAAGTTTCTATTACAACAAGAAAATCTCATTTGAATACTTAATGAGTAGGTATATCGTAAAATCACCGGCTGTTTGACCCAGGAATCGAATGTGAACCCTTGCGATTTGTTGCTTAACGCCAATTACTGGCTTTGTAACTTGATGTAAGCATTACTTGATTTGATATATGGTTTATTGTGCTGAAATGTTACTTCATAAGTATTAAATAAAACTTTTAGGACCTATTCATTATGATTATAGGCATTATGTAATCGATACAAGTCGACAATCAATCTGCCTAGCCTTTTCTCAACTATGTAGGGGTCGGCTTCCAGTCTAACCGGATGCAGCGAAATACCAGTATTTTACATGGAGAGTCTGCCTATCTGTCCTCCACAACCCATACGATACCTCTTGGTAAGACTGGTTGTCAGACTTTTGGGCTTCTGAATACCCGTAACGACTGACTATGATCTTTGAATGACAGCCGCGATCAACGGTTTAACGTATCTTCCGAGGCCTCGGAGGGATCTCGATATGTAATGGATGGTCACCCATCCACGACCCGACCGCGGCAAGCATAGTTTGTCGATCGACCCGTGTGGCTGTTATCATTTATCCACGTGCCTCTCCGATAGTAGTGAGAAATCAATCTGATTAAATCTCTTAAAAATACAAATGGAAGGACTTCAGAGCGGAGTGATTTTTTGAACTTAGGAAACCATTGTTATGAACCAGGGAGAACGATGACAGATGCTATCTGTTGGAGTCTTGTTTTTTTATTGATGATAGAGGGCAACATCAGCTCGCCCGGAAATTGGTCATGAGGCGCACCCCTACGTCTTCTCGATATGCTATGGTCAAGTGTGAATAAAATTGCAAATAATTAATTTGTGTGTCATTTATTACCTGATTTAAAGTATATTTATTAACGAGATATATTATTATCTTTTTAATAGTAATGGGTCTGTTTAAAAGAAAATTGAAGGATAAGAAAGTTAACTCAAAGTGAAAATGATCTTTCAGAACTTGACCTTAGAATCCTTTAAGTTTCTGATGTTGTGTGTAATGTTATTGATCACGTATTTACAAACGGACTATGCTTGGAGTCTCTCTAAGGGATGCAGTGACCCGGTAGACAACCAAAGTTGTCGACACAGCTCATAGAATAAGCAAGCTGAAGGGTCTATTCCCATCCAATACCAAGAGCTCATACCATATGATATTAGTTTATTTCCGAAATTATTTTCTATTCCCAACGAGTACCACATTTTAAAACCAATACCAAAACAAGTTCGAAGAAAACAGATACAGTCAGTTTCAGTAAAATTAAAATGCTTTGAGTGATTTTAAGTAATGTTTAACCTACCTACCTACCAAATTAACTTCCAGCGATCGATCTCTGGTTGACTGTAATACTAACAGCTAAGCTGTGTTAAAATGAATTACCGAACTAAGTTTCCGAAAGCATAATAAATATTCCCGAAAATCCTAACCCTAGACGGTCGACGTCAGTGGCATCCCGAGGTTCGGTTGGTTAGGTTCCTTTAAACCCTTTAGACAGAAATAGGAGCCCCGCCAAGCGAGGCTCCGTCGACCAGCTTATTAACCCTAACCCTATATTTAGATTACCCTAGATTTCGGTAAAACGCAATTTAAATAAATCTTACAAAAAGTCACGCTTTGGTATTCGTTAGTAAAAGATTTTTTATTTAAATAAATGTGGTAGGTACTCGTTGGGAATATAAAATAAATTCGGAAATAAACTAATACCAAATGGTATTAGCTCTTGGTATTGGATGGGAATAGATCAGCTGAAGTGGCAATGGGCTGGCCATATTAGTCGTAGAACCGATTACCGTTGGGGTGGAAGTGTTCTTGAGTGGAAACCGCGAATCGGAAAAAGTAAGGTAGGACGCCTTCAGACTAGGTGGAGCGACGTTATTCGCAAGGGGCTGGTAGCAGCTGGATGAGAGTTGCCGACGATTGAGATGAATGGCGTGCAATTGGAGAGGCCTATGTCCAGCAGTGGACTGCTGTAGGCTGATGATGATGATGATAAAGAGACAAAACAAAGCGACAATACAAAAATAAGGATAAAAAAGAAGAAGAAAAATAAATTGAAAGAGAATAAAGAGTATTCTATTCTATTCTATTCTATGATGACGATTTACAAAGGCTTAAATGGATTTGGATATGTCAAATAATATAGGTCTACTATGTCCAGGATTAACAGATAGGATTGGTTCCTACTTTTAATTCCAATGAATAAAAAAGGTCCACAAGCATGTAAGTAAACTCAAACTCAAAGCTTTTATTTGAAATAAACCAATTACAGGCACTTTTGAATAGTCAAGGGGTCGGTCAGTCAGAAAGATGAAGCTAGTTGCCCATTCCAAAGCGTAATAGGTACCTATGGAGAAGAACGGGTAAGAAACTCCATGGGCACTCTTTTAAATCAAAATATGGTTTCGAAATATTGGTTACATCATTCATGTTGAAATTATGCATGCGTGAACGATGCAGAACGTTAAAAGCGTCCGTAATAAAAAGACAAAAACAATTCAAATATTAAATTTAATTAAAATAAGCCGTGGCAGCTAAGAGATGACCAGTCCCTGCTGACAGCGCCCGTTCACGAACATGATGTATGGATCAGCACCATTCAGCTCAACTTTAAAACTGCAGAGAACAGCTAGGAAGAAAACAAAAGTAATCCTGCTAGTTGAATGTAAGCTGATCTGTTCAAACAGCAGATGATTATCTCCTAGCCAGGATTCCTTTCATTAGAACTAAATGTAATATAAGAATGCGGAGTCGTAATCCTTTCTATTTTGCAACTTAATGGCCAATCTTAAGCGTTTGCATTGTGGGAAACAGAATCAAGTTGGATTGGATTCTATACATAGAATAAAAGGCCCCAGTTCGAATTAAACAGAATTGTTTTAAATATTATTTTTGGCTAATTAAGTGGTTGAGTGTGAAAAGAAATTGTTTATAGTTATTTAGTTACATTAAATTAATAACTGTAATACCGTCGAAAAATTGGATAAAATCCAGACCTAATGATATAGTCAACAAGAAAAATTCAATCTACATACATTGTAAGATGAACTACTCGTAGGTACCGATGTAGTAAAAAATATGCGCGAACCGACCTCAGTCAGTCACCGCACTTTTAAAGAAGCTTGTTTCCTAACCGCAGTATCTAACCAAACACCACGTTTTCACCGTAATCCTTGGTCTTCAACGACCATCGTCCAACCATTAGAAACCGTCAGAATTTATAAAAAAAATCACACATCTATTAAACTGATTAGATTCCTATACGTAATTTATTGTCAAGTTGCGTACCACTCGCTGGACCGAGCACAATGCCCGCTAGAAAGAAACAGAAACATGTTAAGAGCGAGAGAGATATAGTGGGCCTTGCAAGGTGATTTCAGTTGCGACTACGCAAGCCTATGGTCAGGTTGTTACGCACACAGCCGCGTTTTTGACGCGCCCTTATAAGGCGACGCGATCGGAAAATGAAACGCGGAATGTTACAAAAACATTTTTTTCGGATGTTTAGGTAATGTATGGCTGTAACTCGTACGTTTACGTTATACCTGTAACTTGCATATAGACCTGGTGTTAAAATTTTTGATTATAAACATAACGAAATATTGTTTTGTATTGTTTTGGTAAAGTGGACTTTGTTGACATATTGTAATACCTAGATCTGTGAGAGTGTCCGAGTGTATGTAACCTGATGTGACTTGTGAAATAACTTCCAGTGAAGTGTAATTAGCTTTTAATAACTGAGGACTATAAGGTATGTGCACCTTTTGTCGGTAACATAAACACTAGTTTATGTTGAATTTGTAATTGTTACTAGACTTTATTTAATGAAAGATTTGAAATACTTATATATATATATATATGAGTATAAATCTGCCATGCATGTTTATACAGCAGCAGGTGTAATTGCAAGTCCAATAAAAACTTTGTTTAGCTATCCTAAGATTAGAAAAACAGGAACCAAAAACCTTTTGAATAACTTTCAGCAATTAAATCTGTTATTTTAATATCATTGCGAAATTTTAATTGATCAAACTAATTGATCAGTACTTACGTACCCTAAAAATACACCTATTTACGGTTTCAATATACTTTATTAAATTTTTAATTATAAAAGTACCACTCAATAAAAGTTACCTACTTAACAAGTTACAACTTCTATTAAAAGTTGAGTAATGCTAAACTTAATTAAATACTATCTCATCCGCGTTCATAATAATTAAGTAGAAGACACGTTATAAACATTACATCGCTAAAAAGATAATAACCAGAAGAAAGATGACCCTTTACGGGCCCGATAGGTACCTATATCGAACAAGTAACAACTTCTATTAAAAGTTAAGTAATGCTAAACTTAATTAAATAACATCTCATCAACGTTCATGATAATTAAATAGAAAACACACTATAAAAATAACATCGCTAAAAGAAAATCACCTGAAGAAAGATGTCCCTTTATGGCCCCGATAGGTATATCAAAGCTACCAACAATCTTTTGCATGAATGAAATGTCAGTTTTGACACGCTGCATAGACATACAAAACCTACAAAAAGTTGCTGAATTAAAGGGCGATGCATTTATCTTTATGACTACTACTTTTCAAGCTCGGAATGGTGTAAGATGATATAGCTAGAAAGGGGGTGACTACCGAATGACGACTAAAAGAAAAGTATTGAAGAAAAGACATATTGCGCCGGCGCCACATCAATTGGAATAAGGGCAGGGGAATGATGTCTTCCACTCGTCAAACTTACATCATGCTTGACGACGTTTATTAAGGATCTGTTTTCTTGAGGGAATGTCGATAGTTGGTTATTATTAATCCTTTTGTCCCAGGAATACTACTCTACATCTAAAGCGTAAAGTTTGAATGATAAATAACTGATATAATAATAATAATACGAGCCAGTATTATTGTCTCACTGCAGGAAAAAGACCTCTTCTCATATAAAGAAGCCACGAGCATTGATTACCACGCTTGCTCCAGACGGATCGGCGATTTCAGACTTATATTAACTAAATGATATAATACTAATACTTATGTATCTTCTGGTTAAAGTAAATGAACTAAACCTGACCAGCAAAAGTTAAATATCCTTAGTGATGTTTTTCCTTATTGCCACTGGTCACTCTCAACTCTTTATAAATACTTTTACTACTAAATAAAGATAATAAATTATGAGTTTAAGCAAATCGATTTTGTGTTCAACTCCATTTTGAATCTGGGGTATTTCTATAATATGTCGTATAGCCGGTAATCCCCAAAGATTCAAGAAGCTACTCACTTCGGGCGTCGTTGAGCTGTTAATCAACAAGAGGAATTATAACTGCTGAAACTTATAATAGATAATCATTGTTTGATTTATCTGTAGGTTACCGTTAGTGAGACTAATTAATAAGTTTTTCAGCAGCATCGTTTTTGATTAGAATAAGAATCGTCGTCAATCATCATTCCGCGGATGTCAATAGGCTAAAAGAAATATCTTAAGAGCCGTCGCGCGTCGCATTGGTTACATTGGTTTTATCATTAGAATTTTATGGGTAAGGTGTATACACCTATAACCTCAAAATCACAACATTAAAAAAGTAACATAATGGTGTTTCTTGCCGGCTCTTCTCCATAGCAAACGACTAATTGGAACCGTGCACCTAGCTTCTGACGTTTCTTAAGTGTCCATGTTTAGTTAAATATTTTGAATTAGAATTTTAATCCAAATGTCATTTATGAGGCTTGGCTTTCGCTGCTAGTTATTCAAAGCATATAGGATGATCTTTATCTCTCTCTCGCGCAAGAAGAAGACAGGTATGTGAAATTCAAAATCTTCACTATATCAATAGTCAACTAGGAACAAGTATCACTTTTCCTTCACACATGTACAAACAAATATATATAAAGTGTTCTTTTGTTACAACCTGTTGACTGGCGCTGGACCGAGACTGTTTGGTAACCATGGCAACCGATACAAAGGTGTCAGATGAAAGCTAACGTCAAGTAGCGCGGATAATAATTCTGATATAGGTGTTTGTTGATGAAATGTGGGTAGACTTTATAATTAGAGGAGTTGTTAGAGAGAGTGATGTTGCGGTCAATCTCGAAGAAAGAGGCTTTTAAATATGTTCTTATTATTTTTAACTTGTAGATTTAGTACCTGAGTTATTGTATTTTATACTTGAAATACAAAACCTTAAATGTTGACTTAATATAGATGTTAAATAAAGTACTAATTTAAAATAAAATATTGATAGCAGGTATGTAGGTACTCAATTAATGTTATTTGCATAAGGAACGATAGAATCTATTTAAATTCAATGCAATTAATAAAAACCAAACAAGAATTTGTTACATTTCGATTTATGTCTCGAAAACATGCTGTATATTAATGTTTCTAAGAAAATAATTGAACGTTTTACATCGGGATCGATATTAATGTTTCATTGATTATCAAAATTAAAAAATAATGTAACAGGTTTTTCCGTTGTCTTGAGCGGTCATCCGATTGTACGTTTAAAGGCTCCCCCAGACAGGCGCGACGCGACAGCGCGACACAAAGGCGCCGCTCGTCGCGCGACGTGCGGTGCCTTTGTGTCGCGATGATTTGCGTCGCGTGTCGCGCCTGTTTGTAGGAGCCTTTATTTAAACTACTTCTCAAGAATGTATCCACACTGGGTAATAAAATATACCTACTTATTAGATTAAAAAAAATATTATAATAATATTACAAAAATAAATAACAGAAAGCGAATATTTTTTTATCGTTGCCTAAATGTACCCCCTAAATCTGTCATTCAAACTTATTGTGTTCGATAAGAATAGAAAAGTAATTGTGTCTCATTAGCGACAATTGAGCGTTTAACCTGTTTTTCAATATTTTCGCTACAATTCCAATCAAAGTTCCTTTTAGCAGATTTTTTTTCAAATATAAAGCCTTTTCTTACAAAAGAAATTCGAAGATAGAATCCGCACCTTGCATGTCGTTGAAGTCTTTCCTAAGAACATTGATTAAGCCGTCTGTTGTCGCATGCGCAGCACAACTAGCTACCAACAAGCTACGGCTTACATGACGTTTTTTTTACTCCATTTCATATAAAACAAGAACATTTATCTGTTCCATACATAAAACATAAGCAGTAAATATTGATAACGTTATTACTTTCTGTAAATAATGCAAATCGATTGATTTGTTCGAGTAACGAGTTCGATTATCGATGAAAAGTTTTCGATGTTATTTTTTATTGGGTCATTTATTTCGTTTCTAAATGTACGTAAACGGTTTCATAGTTTTATTTCTTATCAGTGTTTGAAATATTTATGATTTAATATTTTTTCGTTGGTAGAAAAACGTGAGAACCGACTGATATGGAACCGGGATAGTTGTAGCACCTTTCTATTTGGATTGGTATTAGGAAACCTTATCTTTTAGTCATTAGATAAATGATACCTTTGAAAAAAAAATTTACTATATACACACACCAACAAAATGTTCTATCGTTTAGAATTTATGATAAATCTTTCAAAGCTAACATATCGAAAAATCACCCAATCAATTTCTTGAAAGAAGAAAAATTATTGACTAATAATTAAAATATCTATTATTAATTAACATTTATTACTGCCGCGAGAGTCAACAACGAGAACTAAGTTGCTTTGGCTCGTAGCGTTTCTCATAGGTGTCTTGTTATTGATTCACATACTTTTGTTATCTTGGAAATAAAACCCTGCACACACAATACTTATGCCTCTGGTGGGTAGCTAAGCTTGTTGGAATTAAATTTTGTAAGAAATTTGTACGTATCACACAAGCCACTAATAATGTCAACCCGTGGATGTCAATTTTATATTGACTAATCTTATAACCACTATAATGTATGGTAATATTTTTGACTGTGCATCATCCTTTATCTATGGCATTCAGTTCGCCTTTGCGTAGTTTTTAGCATTAAATAAATAATAAAATTTTAACCAATATTATCTACAGCGTTATAGTAACAATTAATATGAAAAACAACATCCATTTTTACGTCTGTAACGAAATATATTATCATTGCGTTTACCAAGGAAATATTTTTACAAAAAAAATCGAATCGACGCCTACCACGCAAAATAAGTACCGTGCAGGACAGTCTTAATTCTTTCTAAGTATTGCAGAATGGAACGAAACCAACAGGTGTAGGTTTGTGTTAAAGTTTCTTTATAAACAGTAGCATAATGGACACCGCATGCTTATTTCACACGTTGCAACGTATTTTGCAATAATTGTTATGTTTATTTCAGCCATAATGATAAATATATAAAATAATATAAAGTGGTTTTTGTGAATGGGATTAACAGTCTGTGAGGGAAAAAGAAAGTTCCTTTCAATAAAAATAGAACATTTTGATGGCAATACCTATTTAAGCATTAATAAATTTAACCATATGTTAAGAATAAGGCGTTATAGTACACAACTTAAGATATGTATTTTAATTCAATACAGGCTCCTTCAAACAGGCGCGACACGCGACGCGAATCGCACGGGACACAAAGGCACCAGCTGTCGCGCGACGAGCGGTGCCTTAGTGTCGCGTGCGATTCGCGTCGTGTGTCGCGCCTGTTTGGAGGAGTCTTAAAGGTGTTATTTCCAAAAAAATCCGGAGATTCCGTTTTGTTGGATACCAAAATATCGATGGGCAAAATTAAATAGGTGTTATTTAAATAACTATACTTACCTACCTTAGGGTCAAGTGGGGCCAGTAAAGAAATTAAAATTTATATTTACACGACACCTTTTGCCTTTTAGCTCAGTAACAAATTCTACTGATATTCTTTAATTTAATGACAATTTTTATGACCCTCGAAGTTTTTTTTATCACGTATTCTTTAGCGCTTATTTGAAAATTTATGTGTGCCTCTTCACTTTAATATCAATTTAATGCAAAATTTATTAACTTATTTCAATTAATTATGTAAATTATGTTAAGGATTTTTCTACAATTATTCGATCACATTACTTAAACAAATAAAATTTTGTCACCTTGGGCCCCGTGATATTCTACATTCTACACCATTTGGATACTTTCAGACTAATTGATTTAGATCACATTCTGTGGTTCTTTTGAAGCTGAGTTTGCCCATAATTTGTGTTCCGTCGCTCAAAACTTTGGTTTCAACTACATTTAAAAATAAAATTCTTGCTTAAAGGTAGTAGTATGATACTTCAAAACAGTGTACACGACTAATAAATTACTTATTTATTTAATAAAGAACTCCAACAGCATAATAATATACCTACAGTCAATATTGGGTTACAAAAAATATTTAGGAAAGGTATTTACTGCCAATGAATACACAAATTATAATTGTACAAACATTACACAATAATAAAACCAATATAATTAAAATGTGAAAATTTACAAATTTTATAAATGAAAAATCCTTTATGTGAAATTCATCTCAGTGAATGTCATAAATACGCTAGGTCCTACTTACGCTGTGATGGAGGAACAAAACTAGAGAAAAATAGTACCTATAAGAAAGAGCAGTAAAGATTTCTCTGAGGCTATTATAAACCAGAGCCACGTAAACTTACAAAATTAGAACACAAGAATAACTCGCCCAGTAGCCTAAAAAAATTAACTAAACGGACTCAAGCCATTTCGCCTAGCAGGACAGCAGTTATGCGTAGTATATCTTCGATTGGCCGACTATCCGACATGAATGCGCAGGACGTTGAGCAACTGACTAGTTTAATGTTTTCCTTTCCTTTTTACAATAATACAAATAAATTATTACCTAGATTTAATTCAGAATATATATTTATAGTTCTATAGTCGAAGATAGTCGTTAATTTCAATATATTTCGTTTAAATGATTTATGAGTGTAATATTCAATTATTAAAGACGCACAAATCATATTTGTATGCACTGGGTACTAACTGACCCCTTAAAGATTGCTCTATCAAAATATCCTGGCAGTCTATGGGAACAAACTAACTAACTCTATAGCTAGGTTGGCAGGTGGATAACTTATATCTAGCACGGTGATAGGTACACTAGTGTTGTATGCGTTTCGTTAAATGCTATCGTAACTTTGGTATCATTTCGTGAAATCCATGTAATCACTACACAGTTCCCTATCTTATTTAGCTACTTAGATTCCCTTTATTTAACAGGTATTAGTTTTTAATTCGTTCGTCATAAAGTTTATATTTCCGAATCTTTTAAATTATAGCATCCCAACAATTTTCTGGTACAAATATATATTTTTAAAGTGTTAAGTTTCCAGCCAAATATTTCACCACCCAAAACGCAGATAAGGCGGACTAACCGAATAAAATTGAGAAATTACACGTTATATAAATATAGATTACAAATAATACACTGTAATCTGTGTATTATCGTACGGAGGTTTCAATTTACTGCTTCGATTATGGGATGCTACAAAAAGTTGAGGCCCCTCTCGTGCGAAACGGAACGCGGCGCGCACGCAACACCGCTCCTGTTCCAATGTTTTTTAGTTTGTTTGTGTTTATTTTCTGTTGTTTTGTTGTAGTGTGCTTTTGTTTCGAGTTTATATTTGTATTATTTTGTTAATGAAAAAGTAATTATTATTTTTGTAACCAAGATCATCGATATTAATATTATAGATTTGTGTAACAATACCGATGACAGGCATGCTCAACACGCGAAGCCTGACCATTCCTATCACTACTTTACAAAGAATCTAGACATATCCTTAAACAAAGTGATATTTATTTTCTTCATTTTTGACATCGCGCCTTACAAGTCTTTTTACACTTTGTCATTGTGTTTTTCGTTGCTTCCGTATAAGCGCTGGTCATGCTACACGTGCTGGTCATATTATAGGATTTTGTCTACCCCGTTGATCTCGTGACTGCTGAGCGTGGGGTCCTCGGTTCGATTCCCAGGTCGAACAGAGTATTATTGGGTTTTTATTAGGAATTTCTTAATACAGCCCGGAGTTCGGAAGTTGACGGTCTGATACTCCCGTGTCTCGGAAATCATGTTAAGCCGTTGGTCCTGCGCCTGTTCTCTCTCCGGTCGTGTCGGATTGCCGTCCCATAGGACTTTGAGAGTGAGGGAAGAGAGAGTGCACCTGTGTTTATTATCATATTATTATTTATATTATATTATGATAATCCTTGCAAGTAACCGGAGCATGTTAACTGACAGTACAGAATGTAACTTGCAACAAAAGAGGACCTATAAATTAATTACGCAAACGCACGTTCAAATTGCGTATCTCCATTCAACTCGGTTACATCACAGCAAAGAAAGTTCACACAGACAAAACTCACTAAAATCTAGTTTACAGAACATAAATCGTTGTATAAATCCTATTATAATAAATTGTATTTGCAATATTGTTTCCTAGCGAACCTTTCACCTGAAGCGTTGTTTCTCATTTCCCTCTATCAAGGCTTTAATGTGCGGTGTGTGCGTCATCTGCGACCTAAAGCTGACCGTTCACTACTGAAGAAGCTGTAATTTATAGCTCGTAACTATTTTATCTAAGTAATATATCTTAGCAGATACTTAACCATTCATTTAGTTAGGGCACAATGCGCGTCTTATGTAACTTTGTGTTAGCTGAGTTTCTATTGCTTAGCTTTGCTTTTGATTTTGAAACTCGTGTATAGAGACCACGTTCTTTTTCCGTGGTGATTTAAGCGCCTACCTATGCTATAATTATTTTTATTCCTTGGCTCTTTTTTAAACTTATGTAATGATATTATTATGATGACAATGAGGATACTTAAAATACAAACTAGAGTGAAGTCTACAGTTAATATTGAGGTAAAATAACCTTGAGAAAAGATTTAGGCTTTTTAAGAAATGTTTGCTGTAAAAATAATGATAATCTATGCCCTACCAAAAATAACAATTGCAACATAATAATATACAAAAAAAAACGAATACGATTGTCGCTATTCTCTTTTCAAACCCGACATTCAGCTTTAACGATAGCATCACCTCGCCATCGCCCCGCTTTTTTTGATGGATAACCTCAACTCATTAACTTTTTGTCCTGTATTACTGTGTGTCAGTTATTATTGCACTGCAGTGTAAGTCTATTCTACTGTTTTACCCGTTCATTGATGGTTCATAATGACGTTTTTTAACTACTGCAAATGTATTATTGTGAATTATAGACGAGATGTGAATTTCAAGATGTGTGCAGTCATTTGTAGGTTTACGAGAACTTTTAATGGAGGTATTTTCAATCTATTATTGTTATTGTAATGTCTTAGGCTTTTTTTTTGTATCATTTACCTTTATTAGCTTTTGGGTAAGAAGTTCTGCATTGGCAGGTGAAGTGCGTACAAGTAGGCTGGCAGTAGACATTATACTGTGCTTCAACGCTCTGCCCAGCTTTCAAAATTTTTGTTTTTTCGTTATTAAACATTAGAACTACCTTTATAGGCGATAACGATAACGAAAACGAAACAATGTGAAAGCCTTCGTTAGAAAATGTATGAAACTACCAATCGGCCAATTCTTCTTCAGATATCTTTTGCCTTATAGAGCCGTAGTGAGATGTAGTTTAGCGGTAAAAAAAAGATACTAAGTAGGTAACTTCCACCACATGTGGTCGTGATTTGTATCATCCCTAATATCAAACCTGATGATTTATAACTTCTAAAAACTCTCTCCAAGAAAACCGCACGCACTTATAAGAACATGAAGCTTCTAACTCCTACATTTATCCAGTTACCGCAACGTTCGAAGTTAAAAACAATTATCATCAGGACAATAAATATTCTCACAATAGTACGCTCTTAGACAGGCTGCGTTCCACTTTTTAGATCGTCTACCTAGCCGTATATGGCAGTGCGTCCACTTCGGATTTCTTGCAAAACCTACCTTGATCGTCGAGTGACGCGGTGTCGACTGCAACTTACGAGTCGGATGGCTTAGTGCGCGGTAGACGAATGCGGACTGAATTTGTATGACTTATTTTGTGGTACGATTTTTTTTTGGTGGGTTAATTCTATAGAACATAACAGATAGGATAGAGGAAAAATTTGCTAAGTAACCTTTCTTCTTTAATTGCTTAAGTCTGATAAAAGCAGTAGTGGGTTGCAGCGCTCGTGTTGGCTTTTTAAGTCCACATAATATAACGTAAAAATAATTATTGATGGTCGAGTGACGCGGTGTCGATTGTAACTTACGAGTCCGATGGCTTAGTGAGGAGTAGACGAATGTGAACTGAATTTGTATGACTGATTTTGTGGTACGGTTTTATTTTTGGTGTTTAAATGATTTTTGGTGGTTTGATTGTGTAATATATGCCTTGACAAAGTTGTGAGAAGAAACTGGCTGGCTGAAAGTGTTGTTTTTTTATCGGCCAGCACTAATAACATTGGCGGAGTCAGACTTCGAGTTCCGTCACGTCACCTATAATTAAAATTATGTAGGTACGTCCATCTAATATAAAGTACTTAAAAAAATAAAAAAATAAGCACTGATTCGTTTTTATTACTAACCGACTTCTTTTGCATTTTCAATTTATCTGGGATATGTGCAATGAAAAAAGGTGGTAGTAGGTAGGTAGGTGCAGAGGTCAAAGTCCGTTTGTCTGAAAAACTATAATTTTAATAGCTATGATTAATATGAGTTATGAGCTTTTTAAGTTATAACGTGTTTGAAGTGGCAGCAGAAGAAATTAAATATTAATTAGTCTAGATTTTTTACAGGCACCTATTTTGGCTTTTTTTGATCCATCATTTTGTAATAAAACATAAAGATTGTTTTTGTAGGCGTAGTAAGGCTTTGAATTATAAAGCATGGTGTAAATTGATACGAAATCTAGAAATGTTAATTCGCGTCTAAATTGAACAGGTTAAAAATATACTTTTGGTAAGTTCAAAATAATTTCGTAAAATCTTCAAAATAATTTAGTAACATTCTTTAATAGGTTTTTGCTTTACATTAGAAAATATATTGGCTGTTATTAAACATTTGTCTCATTTTTCTTAATGTTTTTCTTTTTTTTTCTAAATTTTTCTTCGATTTTGCGTAACTCGTGAAACTATTAAATGATTCAACGTCCTTATTATATTCTTGTGTTGTTAGATTTCATATAATTGTTATTTTAGTGAACACTGCTTCTATTGTATAAAATAATAGCTGTAGCAAGACTTGATGTAACTTGATATTTTGATGAAGACTCGGATCATTCTTAGATTGTTGAATTGAAATATAAAATAAATCTTTATTAAATAGGTACATAATCGATTTACCTCATTATCATTAAAATTTCTAAAGTTTTATGATTAAATCGACATTCTAATAAATAGAAAATCATAATTTTATGTCGAACGACTGTAATAAATAACACATGTAGATTCAGAATCAGAATAATAACTGTACAGAATTTTGGTATAAAACGAGTTGTAATGGAAAAAAACGTGATCCGACAGTGCAATACCTATCTCATAATATACCACTTTAGTTATCGGTTATCGGTTATTATTAGTTATTATTAGTTATCGGCTTTTCCCACCCAAAAAAAAAAAAAATAAAAAAAAAAAAAAGTTATCGGTTATCACCAAAAATTTTCTCAAGCGTTGATTACATAAAGCCTTCTCTATCTATAAGCTTTTCCCCAGAATTAGCTTACCTACTGGCAGGTTATATGAGTTCATATAATTGCTTATTTTATTTGACAATACATAATTAAGTCAATTTAGTTTTATTTTTTATTGATGACATAATCTACTCATTTCAATGTTTTTACCCGACTGCGCGACGCAAAGGAGGGTCATGTATTTATCAGCCTACGTATGTATGTATGTATGTTTGTTCCTTTGTTGCGCTCTAGAGACCAAACGCGTGTCCCGATTTTGATGATTCTTAAGTCAATCGATTTGACTTAATCTTGTGAGTGTCACTAAAGACATTATTTTTACAATAAAGACCTATTGCCTCCGACTGCTTGAGATTGGGTGTTGGATTGGGAACATTGGGATTGGGAATTGACAAACTAGGACAACATATGTAATCTTGTTTCCATCTCTTTTAAAGTTCACTTTTGAGGCAGTCGGGATTTTAGATTTTTTTGTTTTTTTTTTTTTATGAGTTGTATTGCAATAAGTGGTTAGCTAGCGATCTGGACAGTTGATATTTTTATTCTTGCTTGAGCAACCGGCAGCAAGTTCGTAATGTCATGCTCCCTTAGATGTCACTGCTTGCGGCAGCGTCGGGGGTCGGGTTGCCTCCTTTCTTCAAATATGGCGAGGGGGGTAATGGCTGATCTTTGCGTTATGCTCGTGAACGGGTGCTGCTTGTGGTGACAGGTCGTCTTGCTGACCATGGTTTTGTTATTTTTATTAGTAATTAACTGTTTATTTGATTTACTTCGAAGGTCCTAGTTTATCATGTGTGACTTCAAGTTAAAGCTATATGAACATAATGCAGCATTGCATATGTAAGCGGGTACACCCTTTACGCCTGGAGGCTTTTAGAATAGAATAGAATAGAATATTCTTTCTCTTTTTTTTTTCTTTTTTTTCTATTTAGGTATGTGCTTACGTTTTTAATATTTATTTCTGCTCGAGTATAGTTTTCAATGTTTTTGTTGGTATATTGGCATGTGCTAGCTGACATATAGTAAATAATTAATTGAATGTTTTATGTTTCGTAATGTTAATTACTTACTACTGTATAGAATCCAGTTCTTCTAACTGCGCGCTGTGCTGCTGGGAAGTTTGTTCCGCCACTTTATCTTACCAGCTAAAGCACTAGGAAGTGGTGGAGGTTGGGCGTTTTGAGGGCGTGTCTTATGTAATTTTGACGTTCAAAAAGTACTGATTCTTAGCCTAGTTTGTATAAATTACTTTTGATTTTGATTTTTCATTTGTGTATGAAATAATACAAAGAGAGAAAGTAAAATATAGATTTCACTTTTAATTAAATTAAATGAAAAAACAATGGCGTGCTACACTCAAAGCAGTTTATCCAAGGGACAAGAAAAAGTGTGTGTTGCCATACTTGTAAAACATTTTAAAGGCACAACAATGTTGCATACATAAAAAAACAAGAAAATACAAAAAAATAATTAATTTGGTTTGATTCTAAATCATTATAAATTACTGTAATTATTTACATTAATTTATAATGTTTTACAATATCTAAATATATGTTCACATTGTAATGAACAATTTGTTTCTTACAAGTACGATCAGGGAAACTAATTGTTTATCAATTTGACACACTTCGTCAATTTGCCGTGTTAGTCATTGCATACAACTGACAAATAATGACAGTTTTGTTTTGAATTATTTTGAATATGGGTACGGAAAATTTAAGTCGGTACCCAGTCAATTTGTTAAACAATAAATATTCCTGAATTTTCGAGTCCTCTAAATTCTTTAAATCCTTCATTAGCTTAACTGTGTTTCTTACAACAGCCAATTTTTTTTTTATCTAGTCTACATTACCATAAAACATCTTCAAAACCTACCTATTGAACTGTTAAACCCAACATTTTAATTCAACCGTGAATTGAACCCACGACCTCTATCCGGAATCTTAACTAAAAAGTTAAAACACGGTAATTATTTCACTTGAAAGTATTAGAAGCATCTGTTTATGTTTATTAAGTTATAAGACTTGCTAATGGTATTATTGGAATTACGATAGGTATGAAAGAAAGTAAGTATGTTTATGAATTTGTGTTTAGTAATTGGTTTTTGTTACTTGGAGTAAGATGACCAGTAGTGGGAGGTCTTCTCCTCCGGCTAAGGCTCGTTTCAAAGTGACTGTAATACTTACTAGCGACCCGCCCCTGGACGCCTACTCCCTAAGCACTAAATCCGTAGTTTTGGCCGAAGTTATGGGCGATTCCTACTCTGTATCACGTACGGACATAAGATTAGTTTGGAGCCTGACCTAAGAATGAATGACATCACGATATAACAGCTGTCCCTCCCCCCGATGTATTTATATCAGTCCGAAAAGGTACTAATAATAATCGCCGGGCAGCATGTGGCGAGCTGTTGGGCAGTAGCGACCCCACGGACCTTATCTCCCGGGAGAAGTCTTGTTCCTCACTTCTGGCTTGCCTTTATTGGCCGGCTGAAGTGAACAATAATGAGGAACAGAGCTCCCACCTCTTTCTTGCCTTTATTGGCCGACTTGAGTGCAGATTCGCAAGAGCATAAGTGCTCGGGGGAAGGAAGTATTCCAGTAAGATGCTGGTAGGGATCTTGACCGTACTTCCGGGATTGTCTTGATAGCCGTGAGATACCTCTCAACTACTCATAAGCACCTCAGGAGATGTTGCCCTCTTATCACTACGACACTATATGCTAGCGACCGTTTTCGGGGTCCCATTATTGAGTGTGCAAGTCACCTCTTGCCATTTTATCTGTGTATTTTATATAAAGCATTGGTTAGGCAAGGGCCATAGTCTTTCCATAATCCTAGACAACCAGTCCACTTAAGCTGCCCAAATCTATAGTCTAATATCTTTGTTTCCATATCCTGCATTAGTTCGACACCAACCGGAGGTTGTCCTTGGGCGCAATTGCACAGTGCATATAGGGATAATCGTCGGTTGGTGCCTCATTCCATTTAAAATTGTCTAGGAGGCTACTGCGAGTTGGCTTCGGCCCCACGTACGCCTTCCAAAGGTCTCGAGATATGTGAACATAATTGATAATAATAATAATAATATTTATTGCATAAAACATTTACAAAAAGTGTACATTCAGCCAACAGTAGTAATATTTTCCATACAATTATAGTGCCTAAAAATAAACTAAAACTAAAATTTTATTACAGGTGCAAGTAATGATGATTCGGAATTACAATTTAAGGTAGAGACCCGCCCGATCTAGGTTAATTCAAACCTGTGTTTCAGGCCAATTAATCGGGTGTAGGGTTCACTTCGATCATTCAAATTACTTTCTAACGGGCCCGTAACTTCGTTGACAGACTTAGAGAGTGGGCTTCGCACGGTTTTACGACTTAACAAAACGCCGAGATGTATTTATTATATGATAGTATAATCTTAATCTGTTATACACATAAACCTTTCGGAATAAATTATCTAAATTAAAGTGAAAACCCAATCAAAATTCACTATGCAATTTAGTAGATCAATGCGGTCACATAAAAAAAAATACGAAAAGCAACTTTAATTTATAATATGTATAGATTAAACGAATATTACTGTTGATTTCCGACGTATTTTTTAAAGACCCACCTAGGTACAGGTGGTGTACCTGTACTTAGGTAGCTCTTTAAGCGGAGTAGACCTGAGTCTCGGCCTTCTTTTAAGAAATTTGATTACACTATTGCAGTAATTCAGCCGCAGTCTTGCGAAATTGCTCACAGCTTTTCATAAAATCAGCTGCAGGTCGTCCAATTCTGTGCAGGGGCCAATAGTTATCCAAAAATCTATTTTATGTCGCTGCTATCCAATAAACTTTCCCCAGATCTTCGCTTCAACTATTCTTAAAGTTTATAGAAAGAGATTGCACCTGCCTACAAGTTGAACGGTCCAACATTCTCTCGATCAAGTCCTTTGTCGGCATTCCCCAAGTAACATTCAACAATATCCTTTACGATTAACATAGAAAAATCATAAAGTACTACAGTAAAGATACGACAAAAGTTACTTATTACAAGGCGGAGGTCAGGTCAGAGGCAGACATATACATTTTCTACTACTTTCGAGGCAATGTTATTGCTTAAAACGAGGCAGTATGCTTTTTATCGAAATTCAGTGAAGGTGGAAATGGTGATTGTGATTTATAATAGATTTTGTAAATTTTATGTTGATGAAGTGAAGAAAAGATGGATGGACTGCGTGAAAGATGATAGTGGCAGAGAATGGAGTAAACACCGGTATGACGACGGTAGAAAGCATGGAAGAAAAAGATTCTCCGTCGAGCCGAAATGAACGAACGATACGAAACTACCTTTTGGAATGGGCATTCAGAATCCTTTTTTTTTTTGTAAGTTTTTCTTGATTTTGACTTTGAACGAGTGGGATACAGGCAATGAAACAATGATGATGATATCGGATTGATAGTGTTTCGATTGGGTTTTTTTCCGATGCCAAACTAAATTCACTATTTGTTGATTTTTGAGTTTATGAGCAAATGAATTACTCCCTACTATTCGATATTTCATTACACGTATTACTCACTACGAGGCAAACAATTTTCTTCAAGAATATCCTTCCAGGAGTAAAATTTATTTAAGTTATTATTGAATAATTTATTCGAACTCGTGACTAAATCTATTGTAAATATTCATCGCATACCTATTGCTTTAAGGATTACGTTTGTAATCGTTCATAATGGGCCATTGTGTACCACGGCTGGGGAAACATTGTGATTATCTACGCCATATCAATAATCTTTGTATTTCTATTATTTATATGTTACGTAAAAGGTTAGTTGTGTGAATTTGCAATGTGGTATTGAGTTGTGACTGATGTTTGTGCTGCGCAGTTTCATTATTGTTTGTTTTATTGCATTTTATTAATAGAGAATATACCTTCTTACGTACCTATTGTTTAGATTCTTCCACAAATTAATGACCAATACAATATATATATATATATCGTATGAAAAAAACGACTTAACTTACTAAAACGTTCAGTTTGAGAGCATTTTTCCATAATCTCTGCCTTTAAGAATTACAAAAGCTGCAAAATACCTTTACCTTAGTAGCTAAAAAATGAAGATCAGTTATCTTTTCTTCTTAGCGTGTTGAAGCAAATATAATTTAAAATATTTGTTTGGCCCCGAACTCAGCAACGCTAACACACGCTGACGCAGACATAAACACTGCGTTACCGTGCTGCGGGTGACAGATCTCGGCGACAAGTGACAGTCCAGCAATGTGAGGCCCGCTTTTGGTAGAAGCCCGATGGGTCTCTTGAACACATAAGATGTCACAATGTGTCTTGCGAGATAGTTCAGAAAGAATTTCTGCTTTATCCCGGGAGAACCCTTCGATGTTGATCGAGATTATGTACAATACGACAATTTTCTTAATGTCCCTCGGCAAACTTCGTGTTTCATCAGTTTCCTCCCATTTTTTTTATAAATTACATTAAGTTAAAAGAGTATTAACAACTCTATATACTCCCAAGTCTACTGAGAGCGTCTGATCTGCACGAAGTGCAAGGGCAACTGATAGAAATCCGACAACTGACGAAACACGAATTTTGCCGAGGGTCATTAAGAAAATAGTTGTACTGTACCTAAATACAAGGCTAGTTTTGTTAGTGGACTATTTGGCCCTGAGAAGAGCCGATCGAAATTTGCCATTGTGGTGAATGGATTAGCCAATCGACAGAAGTCGATTACACAGGGTGCGCCGGATGTAACAAGGTCGGAGGGTACGTTGCTCGGGGAGCCTCCTCTCATACACCCCAGATCAGTTATGAAGACTGTGTTAAGAAGCCATTCTTAATAAGACAGTGCTTATTTTCAATAGGTATTAAATTTTCACGATACAATCATTTTCAAAGAAGAGTAGAACAGTTAGCCCCAAAAAGATGTAGGTCTTGACAATAATTCATTTGACTGTTTACATTTTGTATACCATAATTCTGCATCAATATGTAGCTACAATTTAGTACACAATGTGTAATATGTTTTATGACTACACATTGATGCAATATTATGGACCAAAGATTGTAGAAAATTAAATGAAATCTTGTCCATGTATAAATCTTTTTGAGGTTGACTGTGCAGAAGTCTTAAGAATGATTGTATGTTACAGACAGTGGATCATTACACGGAGTAACGTTAATTGTTGCGCGGGCGCCCTACTGCGTGTAAATACAATGTCAGACAGTCTGTCAGTGATGGACGAACTTTGCACTCCAGACGAGGTTATTTTTTATCTAGCTTTTATTAACGGTTCTTATTGTAACACATTTTTATGGGTGCAATTAATGAAATCTTAATTACCTACTTTTATAATATATTAACAAATACAGGATTAATTGACTTCCAACGGCTTATTTGCGAAACATATGGTTTTATTATCTCTATAGGTTTATTGTCACCACCATTGGTTCCTGTCTTGCCTTGGGTTCGATTCCCAGGTCGGGTAAAAGTGTTATTGGGTTTTACCTTAAGGAATTCTCAGTAGCAGTATAGTGTCGGGACTTGTGTCCGATGATGGCTAAAAGGTCACACCCTATTACATGGAACTTTAACATAAATTGCCAAATTTGGGTGTACTTGAGTACACCTCTACCAAACTTTTAAAGCAAAATTGGTGTGATATCATGTTTATACTACCATTTGTTGGCAACACAGCAATTAGTTTATAATGTATCTGTCATTACTGTCAATGTTACTTATGTCATTAATGTCACTATACAAGAACATAACAAAAAAGCACACGTTTTTGCATCGAATCTGCATTTTTCATTTAAAGATGATAGTAACCCAACACCATTCATTGACTAACGGATTGATGGCCACAGTGAATGTTATAAATGCACTAGAGGACGTCACTGCCCATGATTTGTCATACCTACCTACACTACCAAAAACGCATTTCACAAAACTTACAGATTAAAATGAGCAATTTATTTTTAATGAATGAACATAAAACTATTACCTCTTACCCTAATTAACAACAAAACAATTCCCCATAACTTATCAACAACAGAATAAACAAACTATCATTACTAAAATGCTCACTTCATTTAAGTCTAATTCAAAATAACTGCCACGAACATTCTTTGCTCAGCATTACCCCGCGTTGCACCTCACTACCCCGCGTTGCCCGGGCATTCGGGCAGTAATCATAGTCGTGGGAAACAATAGCTCAATCATAGTTATGTGCGTGCACCTGTCGATCTAACTTGAGCTTGTCGTGATAATGGGGGTTACTAAGTGTTGTAGACAAAGGGTTAAGTTTGGGAGTGAGTTTTAAAAGATGAATTTGGAAACATAGTTTTTTTTTGTGGTCGCTATTAAATTCGTACCTACATTTTTATTTTGACTAAAATAAAATGTTTTTATTCTGACTTTCCTTTCTAGAATCTAAAGAAATACTAAGCTTTTTCATTAACCTATGGTCTCAGTTTTTTTAAATCGAGGAAGGGTCTAATAAAAAAATTTAATCCGTTGCAAAAATACTTATAGATGTGAGTTAATTGTTTATGAAAGCTACTATAATTCATGTTCTAAAAAATAATTGTATCATAAAATAGCCTAAGGAACTCGAATCGCAGATATTAGAGAGAATCTGGAGTTAAAATCTGATTCCGAAAAATAATTTGATATATCATCATAATTTCGGCCATTAAGTATGCTGAACATAGACAATTTATACCAAATCATCAAAAACTAATAATATAAAGCTTACACCTGGTAGTTATTAGGTACCAAAAATATATCAGTAAATTAAAAAAGAACTAAATCATTTGCTAATAAGTTGTATAATAAATGAAATAAATTATACAGTTTAAATTAATAAGAGTGTTCGGCGAAATTAAAATAGTTACTTTCGAATCGGGGATTAAATTCAAAATGTGAAAGTTTTAGATATACACTTTGTATGTTTATTAATGTTGCTGTTTAGTTCTCATTGATTGTTAGATTAGGAAACAATCCACACGGCTTAAAATATATTAATTAATTAATATTAGATCGGCAGACACTCGAAATCAGAATATTAACATAAATAATATGTTAAAACATAATCAAAATAAACGACTTTCTGCAGTTTCTTTCACTACCTTTGGATAATTTCCAGCTAACTTCGGTATCTGGCAGATAACTTCATGAAAAACCTTCTTCCTTCTTATTTTTTTATATTAGGCAGATATTGCACATATACACACTACACTTTGAAATATTCCTTAAGCCTTCTTGTTTTCTTCAGGATTAGAAACTCCCAAAAATACGTTTTTTTGCTTTTTTTTTCTAATATGCTCCCCCCTCCCCCTGCTACCTGCATGATGTACTTAGTTAAAATTACTATTAGGTACTTTGGAGCATAAAAAGTTACTTTTCCACGAGCTAATACGTTTTTTTTTTAATAATCAATAACTGAATAACAATCGAGTTTCCATAGTAGTACCCTCTGCCCATCTGTCCGTCATTAAATCAGTGGTAAGGCGTCTCAACACTTACTATCATCTGAGGCACGTTAAGACAGAGCTCGTCACATTTTTTGACGTGATAAATTAGAAGTGCCTTTATTATTTTGTGTATTAAAAGCTTTGTTCAATGTTTGCATAGTTTCAGAATTTTAAAACTGGTGGATGGAAATAAAGTTTAAAGCTTTCATAAGAAAGTCTTAATGAGAAAAATAAGGATGGACTTCACTTAATTTATGTGTAAAAAATTACAAGATCGGAATCAAACGGTGCAGAGCCAATGAAACAAACAGCGTTTTCTGAAAACCAGTTTAAAAGTCTCCTAACAATAAAATCAGAAGAAAATAAGATGACAACAGAATCAGATAATACGACTAGAAAGAACACAAGAAGTCCAATAATTATGCAATAAAGATTGTATCTAAAATCTTAGCACTTCAGACAAATAAATATAAATCTGAGCAAACTTTCCATAACAGGTTATAGTTTTAGAAGAGCGGTACACCTGTTCTCTGGTGACATAATACTATGGTTATAGAACTATTGCACCACTTTAAGACACAATACACACTATTTAGGTATGTCAATTAATTAAATAATCAATAAAAAAAATTATAAGGCAAGGAATAAAACATACCTTAAAATATGAGGCATGCTACACACTTTTTAGGTTGGCTTGATTCGACACAGGCGCTCGGCTTAACTCGAATTGTGCCGAGCTGATCCGAACATAATTCAGCTATGCCGATTGGAGTTTGCTGATCAGCACGAGCCGAATGAAAGCCGAATATGTGTAGTAATTGCTTCGGGTCGGCTTTGTTGCTCAACAAATACTGCCGAATCCAATGAGCCGATTCGAATAAGTGTGTAGCACCTCTAAGGTAACAAATAAGTTGAGAAACAAATGAATCTGGTTTATTTCAAAGTTTCGAACGAGTTGTTCCATTTTCAAAATCATAAATCCTCGAGCGCCAAAAACGTTTGCGGATCACTGTACTGGCTATCATAATAGCCAATGGGCACCTACCGTGGTGATTGTGTCAATAATGACTAACGATATCGTGGGAGACGCAACTTATGGTCAGAAACGGATAATCCATATTAATATCATAACCTCAATTACAACAAATAAACTAATAAGTTTATTTACAATTAACCGTCAGGCTTGATTCTTAATTAAAATATTAACACTGGCACTTGATATTAAATAATTGATTTGGTATTGATTGATTGAGGTATTGTCAAAAAAATACGCCTTAGCCGAACATAATAATACAGCTATATTTCTACAATGTGGAGCTAAGATTAAAGTCAAAAATCTTCTATATAAACTTACTTATAAACGTAATCTAAAATCCGTGACAAAACGTAGCAACGCATAAACTTAAAATGTCTCACGCTTATTGTCACTAAAAACTGTGCCTATACTCAACAGCGTGAGATCCACAGGTGATACGAAACACATTAATTTCTATATTTTATAACATTATTTATTTACGCATTTTAAGCAGAAACATCGATACAATGTCTTATCCAATAAGAGAAACCGTGGGCGGAATTGACCGACTTATTTTATTGTCGTACTGCATAATCAAGTTTAGTGGGGAAGCAGACGGGCTACTTTATGGCAACAGTGTGGCTACTAAATAGTTGCCTGCGACTTGTATAACAAGCCCTAAACGACTAAGCAAACATCCAGACTTGAGATCAGGTTGCGTTCATGTTATTACAATGTTGCTGTCGTTAGATGCTTACGTTCATGTTTTTGGTATCATTTGGGTAATCTATGCGAAATCCTTGCTTTATATACCAATATCAAAGATGTAGCAAGTTATCTCGCTAGATGTAATAAATTGTTAAGTTGTGTTTTGTAAAATTAGCATTACTTTAATCACTAAAGTTGTTACGTTTTTGATTGAACCTTTGTCTTACAACAATAAAAATAAAATACTAATCTTGTCTTATTGATTTTAACAATGGCTGTTCTGAAAGGTTAAAATTTGATTATGTGTGGTTAAACTGTTGCCCGTCTGTTCTTTTTACAAAAGCTTTACAACTTTTTATTAGAGAAATTTCGGTACGCGCCTACGAGTGACGAATTACATGTCAAATAATTTTAATTGTATGATTAATTGGGTTGTAAATATGTTATTTAAAAATCAACATTATGATATATGACTTACGGTTCGATTTAAACAAAGGGTTCTATGTTTTTAGAATTAATTACCTTGTGATCAATTAGTCTGAAAGTGAAGACTTGACAGGAGGATTGGACTTGGTTGATTGTGATTCAAAAATTATCTTAACGAGATGTGTCTGTGTGTGTGTTTTTTTTGTATGAACCTAAGTGTACGTTGTAGGTATGTATTTGTGTGACTGTGTGCCATTTTTTCTACCTGTCCTGGAATTTACATCTTGTAGAAAATTTAGCAATTCCATTATTGCTATCGGAATGCATCATAATTGGAAGATTTCTTTTATTTTTACTGTTTTACAGATGGTGATCATACTAAAACAAGAGGAATAATCAAGAAAGTAGGTAAAGCGACGTACAGGCAGCAAAAGAGATAAGTATGCAGGGTCGCCAGACATAGTTGAAGTTTAGTAAAAAATCGATGAATATTTTCGAATAAAATAAAATAGAAAAAAAACTTGTCATTTATCAAGTTAAATTTCATTTGAAAACATTCATCGGTTTCTTACTAAACTCCAAGTATATCCGGTGACCGTGGATACTTATCTCTTTTGCTGACTATACATAAGATTCAGATAAAATTTGTGTTGACCATTTACTACTATAGGGTAATACGTGGGAAGATAACAATACTGCTCTCAAGTACTTATTACTTTGACGATACTTAAATGGTGGAGCAACAATAAGCAATAAACGGAACAATATATTGCAGAACAAATATTGAAGTTAGAAATAAAATAGAGACTTGAATTAGTCCGTTTGAGATTTTCGTTGTAGAATTCATATTTATCAACACAGGATCAAAATAAATTAATTGCTAAAACCTCGCAGATCGGATGGGTTTAATGGGATTGGAATTATTTAATTTGACCACGTATAAGTAATACCTACATTACCTGTAATTAATTTTTTATTGTCACTAAGTGTTTTGCAGACCTGTCCACGGGGATTGTAGTGACGCTTTCGGGGTAGAAGGATTGTCGTTTTAGCAAAAGTGCCTTATACAGGAAGAAATTTTAACCAGTGCGCAAACTGTAACCATGTGTTCAGCATATAATTCTAGACCCCACAGCATATAAATTTCTTGTCGGTTATCCAAAAAAAACCGACCAGGTGCGAGTCGGACTCGCGCACGACGGGTTCCGTACCATTATCTATAACAACGGCAAAAACATCGCGTTTGTTGTATGGGAGCCCCCTTATATATTTATTTTATTTTGTTTTTAGTATTTGTTGTTATAGTGGCAACAGAAATACATAATTTGAAAATTTCAACTGTCTAGCTATCGCGGTTCTTGACATACAGCCTGGTGACAGACAGACGGACGGACAGGCGGACGGACAGACAGCGAAGTCTTAGTAATAGGGTCCCGTTTTTACCCTTTGGGTACGGAACCCTAAAAGACAGCCGTTTAATAAAAAAGTGTATGGAAAATAGCCTACGCGGTCAAAATGTATGGAACAACAACTTTTTTTTTATAACCGTCGAAAATTTCTTACGCTAGGGAGTCTAGAATCATATTCTGAATTCATGGTTACAGTTTGCGCACTGGTTAATTTTTTTTCCTGTATAAGCTGGATGGAAAAGGCTGTAGACCAGCGGGGTAATTACGTAACACACTAACAGTAGGAATGGGTTTCATTTTGACAGTTCAACAACATTCATTGCATTATTTACTTTGTTGAGCAGACAAATTTTTCGAACATATGAAGCAATGGATTAGCAATAGGCTTCAAAATTATTCAGGTTGTGATAGATAGTGTGTTGCGTAATTAGGGTGCTGGCTGTAGGCTTTGTTTGCTTAATAGTGTTTGCTTAGTGGCTTGCAATTGGTAAAGCCTTTTTCCAGTTGAATGCTTTTACGCTTATGTTTATTTGAAAAATACGCTATTACTTTCTGGACTTAAAATAACTTTGAGTTCATCTCCTAATATTTCTTTCTCAACTAACACAATGTTTTTTCAATTAACCCAAGGATATTTAATGGAAGTAGGTATGTTTATTATGAAAATAGTAATGTGACCTTTAATTAAAGGTACGTTTTTATGATAGGTAGTGTTAATTTAAAAGGTGACGGTCATTACAAAGACTAGGTACCTGTAAAAATAATTGAATAGTAATAAAAACAATTATTTAAGTAATACCTTCTGATTATCTTTATTTGAATGCATATTTTTCTGTAGGTATTTTTTTATATCTAGGGATAATAAAAACCATAAAAATATGGTGATTTAAATAATGATTAACAAAAAAAAATGTTTAATGACTCGATACAAACCTATGTTGAAGAAAACTTACATTTCTTGAACTAGTTTTTGTTCATCACTAATATAAAATTACTTTTTTTTTAAATTTTGTATAGGTCGAAATTTTAATAAAATTAATTAAAATAACCGACACAAATTTAAAAAAAAGTGATTCGTTCGTAATTAAACATACCTATCAACTCGTAGGTACATACGTACCGTGTGGAAGCGTGAAAATGATTTATACTACCTACATTATTACATTTTTAATGTTTTTTGTCAAGCATTTAGATACTCTTCAAGTATGATTTACGTACTGCCGTTTTTAGTACGTAAATCTATAATTAATTTTATTCAGAGAAATTATTTCTTAATTCTACATTAAGCGAAGATTTAAACACTCGATTTGAAAATGGAAAGATTTTATTTTAATTTCGTTTCCAGCAAGATGCAGACAGGACGAAAGTCGAATTCTACGAAATGTAGAACTAGCATAGTTGAAGTTGAATAACATATTCTCCGTTTAGCTCGCATTTTATTTTAACAATAATGATTTTAGTTTACCTTTTGGTAGATAATAATTTTGTAACTTTCGTCTACCACGAACCAAATACTTAAACCCAACGCATACTCATGGCCGTCCTCGTTACCGATACAGTAAACATGCAAATAACTGGAAAATCACGTCGTAACAAACTTGTATATAAACACAAAAATACTGTGTAGGCTGAATTTCTTACTTGGGACACATGTCAGGCGTCGTAACTGCACTTAAAACTATTGTTCTTGAAAACAAATCAGATTATACACAGCGTGGGTGAAATTTGTGTCTCGATTTTATTATTAGTCAAGTGACCGATCCTACTACCTAGATACTTGTTTTTACAAATACCTACTTGCTTTTGGCTGTGATTTCGTCCGTGCGGATTTTGGATTTTATCTTTATTTTTTATTTTATTATTTTTAGTTGGACAATTCATAAAGTGTAGCTGTCAGTCTCGTATTTGGCGTTTGTTTATATTTTGTCTCCAACCTTCTCCATTTCTGTCTCTCTTTGGTCACTCTGTCCCTTGTTCTTCCAGCGACCTATCTGATGTCATCATCCTACCTTTTCTGTGGTCTACCTCTCATTCTTTGGCCGTTTCTTGGGTACCACTGGGTAACTATTTGGCTTCATTTCTCCTGCCCTCTTATCATGTGCCCAGACCATTTCTAATTTAGTCTTCTGATTTTTAGGGTTATGTCCTGAACCTTGGTCTTGTGCCTGATGCTTTCTTGGTTTCCTTGGCAACATGGGTTTTATCTAAACGGTATTCTTTTAAAAATAAATAATAAAAATATAAATAAAATAAAAAACGAAACAAAACAAAAAAAAACAATAACAACAACAATATAAATAAATAATAAATATTTTTTATTGTAATTTCTTAATGTTTAACTAACAATACAAAGTTTCATGAAAATCGATTAAATCGGTTACGTGTGATAACGTAATAGTCAGAGTTCTTTCACATTTAAATTTAAATCCTCAAAAAGTCTTAATTCCGCTGATATCTTGAATTCTCCACGCAACTTTTAAATCGCAAACTTTTAATTTTATTCATTACAAATACATTTTTTATATTACTTTTATTCTCCTAAAGGCTATAAATTTCAAAATCTAAATACTGAATTAGGAATAAAAGTTAAAATTATTAGTTGTTTATCTACTGGCGAGTCGTAAAAGTCGGGAAAAGGTACTCTGATACTTAAAACGTTAGTTCTATGTATGTAATATAAAACAGTAGACATTGATATGGCAATAAATATAATGTATATGGGTTTTTTGCTCAGATTTTTCAATCTGGCTGAGAAAGCAATTATACAACTTTACGGAGATTGTTTAAATAGAGATTTTATTTTTGAGACCATTCTTGGCCTATCGGTAAACAACCGCGACCTAAGAATTGTCGGTCGTGGGTTTCAACCCAAGCAGGCAGTTTGTGTAAATTATTTCATCACCACTGCTTTCAAAAAGGTGAATGAAAACATCGTGAGGAAACCGGCATATCCTACAACCAAAAATTCGAAAACATGTGACATTCGCAAACCCGCCCTGGGCTCGCGTGGTGGATTATTGATTCTTATTATTATATTATTATTATATTATATTATTATTATTATATTATTATTATTATTATTATTGATCGCCCACTCCCTCTCACAGAGAGGAAGCCTGTGTCCCAGCAGTGGTAACATTATAGGCTGACTATGCTACAGATATTTTTATACGACACTATTATTTTTCCACTGCAGGGTAAAGGCCTCTTCTCATACAGAGAAGGCACGAGCATTGATCACCATTCTTGTTCAATACGTAGTAATATATTAACAATAAAGTCCAGGTTTCCTCTCGATGATTTTCATTCACCGATGTGAATAATGTCCAAGATAAACTCAAAAGTATATATGAAGTGAAAAAGTCACATTAGTACTTGCCCGGTTTTGGGCCCACAACTTTTACAGATATGCACCTAAATAAATATAACCGACCTACAAAAGATCGCAGGCAAGACCTGGATGAGACTCGCACAGACCAGGGAAAAATGCCACAAAAAGAAGGAAGCCTGTACTCAGCAGTGGGTGCCACAAGGCTGCCAATGATGATGATCATGATGAAATATAACTGCATTACAAAGTTAAGGCAAGGTCGATAGAAGCCAACAATTCAATTACTAGACATTTTTAGAAAATCAAGACATGTTCCTGAGAAGCCCTTTTGTGGCATTGCGTAAAATGTATCCTATTATATATGTGCATAAATTGTTTAAGATAGCACCATTGAATTAGTTAGAAAATATAAATCTACATTTTATTGGTTATTACAGTTTATTTTGAATTATATGCTGCCTATAAATGACACAAATGTGTGGTATTGTAATAGATTTAGCCCCTCTGGAACTCTTACTAGTAAATAAATATTTTGTTAATATCCATGTTGATTTTGAGAATAGAATAACCATGTTAAAAGTCAGCAGTTTGTCTTTTTGTGTATGGGAAGGTACACACATAATATTTTGGTCGAACAGCGGTTGGTCGTTAAAAATGTAAATGAATTAAGCAATAATTTGTCTGCGAATGACAAATGCTTATAATGCAATGCATTGCCTAACTCTCTTCAAGCTGAACATCAAAATTTAAAAGATGTTTTATTGATAAAACTAGAGATAAAAGTTTAAATAAGAAACGAGATCCTAGGAAGCTTTATCTTGCTAATGGCCTACCTTGAATCCGTAGTTTTGCGGGGCACCAAAGTTTTACTTCAGGATTCAACACTCACGTTTACTTTTTGGCCGGACGCTATGTCAACTGATCCAACAAAATTACCGTAAACGTTAGAACACTAAAAGTACATAAAAAATCATAATACCCATCAGTTATGTAGCTACTGGTGACTGACGTCATCAAATTAAAATTATTTCCCACGATCATAATTATAATCTTAAAACGTTTTCCACAATACTCATTTCTTGAAACTAATACCACATTATAAAAACGAAGTGGTCGTTGTCAGTTAGTCATTAAATTAACATTTAAATTCTTAACACACTTTTGACCAATCAGCGTTCACAAATAAACTAAATATATTATAGCAACTATGAAAGTAACAGAGAATTTATTGTTTTTGAGAGCCAACTGAGCCACCTAAATGGGGTTTTGTTACAAGCGAGTTTTCACTATTAAACACGTTGAATGGAAAATATTTTCCTTATAGGAATCGGTTGAACCGTCATTTGCATATGGCCTGACCTGATGAAACCTTTGATTGCCTATAAGTTTGTAAGGATGGTTTACAACCTAGTATTATAAGTTTAAGACAATTGCAACAAATTTTTTGTAGCAATATTTCGATTTGAAAGAGTGTCCGTGGAGTTTCTTGCCCGTTCTTCTCCATAGGTACCTACTAAGCTTTAGAATGGGCAACAAGCTTCATCTTTCTGACCGACCGACCCCTTGATAATTCAAAAGTGCCTGTAATTGTTTTATTCGAAATAAATGCTTTCAGTTTGAATTGTTTAATAAAATACAATTCAAGGTTCGTATCATGAAATATTCTGTAGTTTCTAAGGCGTCGGCTTTATGTATGAATGTAGGTAGATTTATGGGCGTACACTTAATCTGCTGCTGAAACCGGCTCTAGACTAAGTTGCTATCAGCAAAAAAGAGATTTCTGCTGATAAAATAAAATCAACTATCATCTATGTATATTCGTTCTAACTTAAAAGAAAAACAGAAAGAAAAATATTTAATTTGGACACGCACAGGAAATGCAAAGTAAAAAAAGGAGCCTTTAAAACTAACAAAATTAACAATAAATCTAACCTCAATGTTCTAATTACTTTGATCTAGGTAGATCAAAGTAATTTACTGTACATCAGTATACCATTAGTAACAAACAAGGACAAACAGCTACTAACAGCCTAACATTCCCACCAAATAAAAGTAACTTGAGGCCCTTTCACAACACCGCATCTGTCGGATCGACAACATTGACAAATAAGTTAAAAAACCCCGCGCGGTGTCTCTTAAACTCCTACGCAGCTAGTTTGACAGTCGTTTGTTAAAGAATGCATTCGTTTTTTTTACGCCACTTAGCAAGTGACAGTGTAATAATACTTTTTGATATTTTGTTCGGGTTTTGTGTTGTGACGTCATATTGTGACATGTCAATTTGTGAGCTTTGATTTTCTTTTTGTAATATTTTGTTTGTTCTCTTTTTGAATAAAATGTAACTGGATGGTAATGGTTAGTACGGAGGTTTATATCTAGTAGTGGATAAACAGCTGCTGATGAGAATAATGATGATTAAAAAGTAATGGAAATAGCTTAAATTAGAAAAGTTAAATGAAGGTTCGCCCACGTGTGGGTCTCATTACTTGAGATTCTGTTCGTTGATAACAATCTTTCGGAAGTAAAGAGAGTAGGCGACCTTACACATATAGAAATGTATAGCTCTAGCGATTTCTCTATACGGTCTACTTAGTACTATTATAAAGTGAATGATAATAGTCGACTAGGCATCCGTCAATATATTGATCACTAGCTTTTACCCGCGACTTCACTCGCGTTAATTTAGACTTTGACTATCAATTCGGGTTATAATTCAATCATGATCGGAAGACACGTGGCGCCATCTATTATCATAAGAACGATATTGTTGTTTTTCTCGGGAACAGTACTTTTTTTCAGGGTAAAAGGTACCCTATGTCCGTTTCTGTACATCTGACAACGTATATGCAAAATTTCAGGATGATCGGTTTAGTGGTTTAGCCGTGAAAAGGTAACAAACAAACAAACAAACTTACTTTCGCATTTATAATATTAGTTAGGAAGTTAGGAATAGTTAGGATAGGATTTTAAAACAGCCTTTAAGCATGGAATGCCGATCAGAACGCCAGTAACAATGGACAACCACTAATTACACTTCATGATAATACAGTTGGTCAAGGCATATGAAATAAGATTTTAAACAGGGTGTTTCATTCTCATAATATCGACATTTCTAAAATAGTAATAGCGTAGGTTGCTGTGTACAGCAATAACATAAAAACTCTAAAAGATCTTCCCTTAAAGAATGCTTATATTAACGCTCATTACAAACAAACGTTATGGGATACAATGGTATACAGGTATAAAGTACGCGGCGGATGTAAGCTAAATGAAGAGGATCCTAACAAGCGGATACAGGTAATAGAAATATTGATTACGATCCGAACCAAGTTGACTGTAAAGCTGGGGTTAGACTGGAGACGAAGCGGGATTTCGCAATAGAATCTGATATAAAAACAGTTTCAAATGAGAAAACACTATCAGAAGCATTGTATATTCAGAAAGTATATGTTTTAGGTAAACTATCCGATAAAACACATGTTAATCATAAAACTCATTAACGAAACAATGGGAAGGAAATAGGTGGGTGAAAATGTGAGAGAAAATGAGTTGACATGGTTAGCCAAAACACCGCTATAGTAAAGTTACAATACCCGAATTAGATAATAGTTACGTTATCAAAAATTAACAATCTCTTTATGCAAAAGAACCAGATGAAAGTACCAAAAAAATTCATTCAAAACTACTTACCAAGAAAGCACACAAAATTTCAACCAAAGAAACTGCAGTAACTTTTCTAACATACTCAAAGCACAGAATCACAGACGTAATAAGTTTTCTGATGGACAAGGAAGCAAGAAAATTGCAGTAACATTTACAATGGTAATGGACCACGGCAGCCACCTGTTTCTCTGCTAGCCAACAAGCCAATTTGGAACATTTGCTGTGCACAAATTGTTTCTCTAGTTGGTGGTTGATAACTTGATTTGATTATGATGGATGTGGCGTGTGGGCTTCATTAGGATGAACTTCATTTCTGGAATTGTCGTGAAGGTATGACAGATGTTTTGTGGTACTGTTATTGTTAAACATTTTCCTATGAGTAGTTCCATTGACGGCAGAGTTTGTATCACATTTGTTTGAGAAGTAATACTGATGTCATCATTGACTTCTATGTTGTCAAATATAGATTTTTTCTAATTTATTATGCCAATAGTGTACATATGCTGCATCATAATTCTCATAATATACATTTTTATTAACCAGGCTACGTAGGTTGGTAACCAAGTATTTTTCACCAATTACCATTAATTCAATCAATGAACGCGAATAGCAATACCATAAAATTTACAGAAATGTGCACTAATTAAAAGTCCTCAATAAAACTATCTCATTAACAACAAAACGATAATTGACCATAATGATATTAATTAAGGATCATAAAATAATGCCGTCTCCATAGAGAGTAGTAGTTTTATACCATCCGGCGCTCACTGTAAATGAAGATTCAGTTATAAACTTAGATTTAACATTACCGCATAACATTACTCCTTGCGGTACCCCTACAATTTAACTGAGACCTCTTCTTAACATACAATGATATCGTTGTTAGAGATCAATTTATATTGGAAGCTTGAGAATTATGACCACGCACTTTTGACCTACAAAGTCCTTTCATATTCTTTATAATGCCGCTCATCTTACACTGGTTTGGTCATAGCTTGTATTCTAACTGTATGGGATTCTAGTTTCTCTTGTTAACTTTTAATAACAGAGTTATAAGTGGCTGTGTAAAATTGACCGTCAATCAAGCCGGCGATGATTTTAGTAGTTAAAATTATACTATTCATGATCTTTGTGTGGCCTCAACACTGGGTAATGAAGCTAAGAGTATAGGGGCTTCATCACCTGCTTATTATTTTGAGTGGTTGACAATGAAAAACCTCCCGTTTTGTTGAGACCTCGAGCGACTTTGTTTTGATTGCACGACTTTTAAAGCCTAACTAACTTGAATTGCTATTTATGTTTGTTTTTTAATTAATGTTGTAGCAAGAATGCGTCATCAAAATGACTGGGTTTATAAGTCCATGGACAATACAATCAGAATATTGGCTATCTAAGCATCGAAAGATATTTTGAATACAATGCCATCGTCAACACATTTGTGTTGCCTTGTACCTACTGTAAAACACGAGTAGAGAATTGGTGGTATAATCTTAGCCATTTCAATAATGCTTTATAAGAAAATTCAATAGAATACTGTAGTCAAAGAATTACATAGACCTAATCATATAAAAGGTAAAAGGTATGTAGCTGTACCATAAGCTTGTGAAATCACAATTTAAAGTCAACTATGAATGTCTGTACAAAACTTACTTAACAACAAACACAGATATTTTAACATTTAATATCCCGGATATCGGACTTTCTCTACAAGTTACTCACACAAGTCATCTTGACTAACAGACTCTACCAACGTAACTCTAGATTCAGAACAATACGCATTACTTACACACATTCCACGACACTTTGTGGGAATATAAATGTATTTATAAAAAACACTGTAATTTATTCAAAACCGTAACCGAAATAAATGTAGAGATGACTCTATTCGCTTGCTACATTGTTGAAAAGCATCTTCTCTACATAATCGGCCATATTTTATATATTTATAACCATTTGTAGCAAGTTTTCGGGAAATTGAATAAAATTTTGTATATTTTGTTAGATTTTTTGATACGTTGTGAATTGTACGTTTTAATAAGACTATTGTAATAATCTTGACTGTTGATTTGCTTCGTTATTAATATGTTTTCTTACATACAGCGTGATTTTTTTGTAGTTAGATACAGACTGTGTTTTTTTTCAACAAGCAAGCTTTTTACTTTAATGTCATACCAGTGTAAAAGACAGTTTTACAAGCTCTTTGTTTTCCTCATAAATATTATTCTTTTAATAAAGTTACAAACGGTTGAAAAAAAAAATACCCTGTATAAGAAACTGTCAGACAATTTATATTTCTTTCGAAAATAATGTAATATTTATAAACGTTTAGCACATTAGTTTTCATCACTTTATTATACACAGATTGTAACAATTACGCAACTCTCGCATCCGGGAAATATCAACGTCACACAATGACAAACTCGATTAGTTTTATTAAAAATATGTATCAATTTATATGTGTAACATCCTGTGAATATGATTTAAAATAAAGGAATGAAAATGTTTTGTAAAATGAAAATGTTTTTCGCAGTGGGTTTTGTTATAAAGCATACCAGGCTGAGCTTTATTAAATTGTTTTATTGGTAGTTGAAATTGTGTAATTTTGACCGTGAAAGTTATAGTTTTACTCATAACTCCTAGTATTTAAAAAGTAATCAATGCAAATATGACTTAGTTACCTGAATAACTTTTCAGCTTTTCTTTAAAAAATCCTAACTAAAAACGAGTAAATATGAACAAAAATTTAAATAAAACCTCACCTTTCCAAATCATGTTCAAAAAAAGGAAATTCTTAAAAAAAAAAAGATATATATATAAACGACACAGTCCCTCAAACAAAGACTCACACGGGTCTCAGGTCAAATGTCACTGCTAACGTTAAAAAAAAAATTATGTCGTCAACCTTATCTCTGCCGATAAAAATCAAATGACACTTTAGAAAGATGCATGGCCCCTCGACTCGATACATCGATTCCTACGTGTATCGATTTAAAGATCGATGTTTAAGGCTTTTTAATTGACAAGCAAACGATTAAATTATTCGAGTATTTTAAAGTATGATGTCGAGGTTTTGTTTACATTACGGTGTAAGTTTACATGAGTAAATATTGTATTGAGTCCGTTAGTCGCTGCGTTATTGATCGTCGTGCAAACAGAATTTTAACACGGCGGACGTGAAAGTGTTTTAAAATTAATTATCATGGAAGTATCAGTTTTAATTTAAAAACTATACACGTTTTACTATAAACTGGTCTATATTAAAAAAAGCAATCCAAAGAAAATTAATATTTTATAGACTTTACTGTACATACTCGTACATTCGCCTTAGTATCTAGGTAGCTGGGACCCGATGGCTCACAAGAAAGTGATCGTTAATTGACGTTTGGTCTTCCATTTTCAACAGCTTGATAGTCTGGATATCAAGGACTCTACAATAACTTACAAAAGGAAGAGACACACATGAGCACACCTTGTCTTTTCCAATTTGAGTTCTGCCATCTCCTTGGTCTTCGAAAGCTTTTCATTTAACAGGCCATCGTTCTTTACCAGCTTATAATATACAAACATTCCCAGATAACAAAATAAAGTTTATACCTACTACGTAAACACTTCCCAATTCAGTCTGGTTTAACAAAATGCGCCTGCGCTTCAGTCGATCAATCACGAGAAAAAACTACGACATCATTGATCACTTCAGCCATTATCAAAACCAATAAACTTAAAAAAATCTTATTTTCAAGCTGCATCAACAACAATTAGCATTTATCACTAAAGATATCATCGTAATCCCAATTATTGTCAACTTACGAAGATAATAGTAAATTATAATAATTATTTTTAAACATTAAAAAATGTCGCTATTTCACTACTATCCATGGTTTTATTCGCAGCAATTACTTATAGTAATAAAATTTAGTTCAACCACACTTAATATATACCGTTAATAATTATTTATGACCGCATATGAACATGATCATAGTTTTAATTCATGTAATAACCTGTCATTTTAGTCTAGACGGTCTAAAAATCGTTTTTTACGCCAAGTGTTGAGAGTATTAAAATTATAATAATAAAAAAAGTTAATAAATAAAAGCAGTGAGCGTTGTAACGTTATCGAAAATTATGTTTTCTGTTATTGGAGAAGATTATTCGAGTTTAAGATACACCTGTCTTATGAGTTATTAATTAGTATTCCGATTATTATAACGATTGTGGATGAGCGTGGAGGTAGGAAAACGTTAAGATGAGAAGTGATTCCGTAGAAATGTTTGTTAATACGACGTGGCTTAATAGATTTTTTGTTCTGAAAGCTCAAAAGAATGCAAAATTACAGGGGTTGTGAAAAGTTATATTTATAACATATTTATTTTTTTATTCGCTTTTGTATGGTACTCCCTTTAAAGAAGTTCACTCTTTGTAACTTAATAACTTGTGAAACTAAGATGCAAAAATCAGTGACGTTTCAAAGATTTACAGCCGTTTTAAGACTACCTATTTCTTCGATTCAGTCTATAGTTTAGAAATTGACGACTCAACTTTTCTACGAGTTATTGTGTAAGTTGTAATTCCACAAGCTGTGAACAAAAATAGCCATATTTTTTGTCGCAAAAAGCGCAGTGCACAGTCTCCAATCACTTCAGTAGTCAAACACGATAAAGACATACATTTCTACCTACTTACTTCTTATTCAAACATATCTTCAATTAACGATTGGCTAATCAAGGCGTCAAATCACCGTCACAAGCCAGAACAGTAAGTTTTTAGGACAGACAGACACTCGGATTAAGGGATTACTATCAATCATGGTTACAAATTGGTACTTCCACCAGGTAGTCAGGGATTAATTCGATGGTCTTTGACGGCTTACGATTGTATACAGTAACAGTTATTGACATTTGGAAAAAGTTAATTGTGTAGTGTGTAAGTGATTGTGGATGTGTGTGTGTGAGTGGGGTGTGTAAGTGTGTGCGTGTGTGTATTTAGGTTGATTGATGAGGTTTTATGAAAGTGTGGGAGACAAAAGATTGGACGGAAGTTTGTCAGACGGGTTGTTCTAGTTAGCTTAAGTTTGAATAATCTTTACCTACAATTTTTTTTGTGTAGTTCTTTGAGGTAGAAATATCAGGTCTAATAAATTCTAAAGCTGCTTCCACCAGAAACATTATATACTGTGTCAAAATAAGTCTACCTTTTCGAGCTTTATGTCAATAAAACTTCTGTATGAGTCATGTATGTAAAGGTAATGTCATAGCTGTTCCATAATTATTAGTCTGTAATTTCAATGAGACGTCTTGAAATACTGGGCTGAGAATACCAACAAGATTAGGGAAGTAAACTGTAGTGATTGAATATACTAATATTACTTATTCAACAGGCAAAGTGAAAGTTACGATCATCACATGTACTTATCATTTCATCATCAGATCATACCAACTGATACACATGTAATAGAAATTAAAACTGTTTAGTATAATCGTATCATAACATTAACATCTATCATGTTGACCACCAACGCAGTCCTAGGCAGGTCAATTATACTATCAGACAGTTTTTACAATTTATGACCACCATTCGTATTGTTTCAATTAGAAATAGAGAATTAAATGTATTCTTGGGACGCCCAAATTACTATATCGCAGGTATGATTTAAGATAACTTTCTATTGTAAAGGTAATTTATATCAAAATATCAATAAGCGTGGCCCCCGAAGCATCGTTGCTTGGCTCGTCCCGCCTATACGGTGTAACGTGAAACATTATTTTAGTTTTCGATTTGAAATTTTGTTGTGTTGATATCTCTACGGTACTTTCGTTGACCTCTGTTAATGTAATCATAAATTAGCAAAGACATAAAACTGTTTATGTGCGCAGCATCTGGATGCTTCGATTACGTGTAAATGGAGAATGAAACTTGATAGGTGTAACACAGTTTGTTACGGACTACCGTCGCATAATAAATTAATACTCCGGTGAGCGGTCACTAAAATGCTCGTCATACGTAATCAATACGAATGAAACGTTTTGTATGATGTGTCTTGAAAATAAAAAGAATCTACTGCTAATATTGTATCATCGCATAGTCTCTTTGCTAGATAAATTGACTGACCGTGCTATCCACTAGAGATCTCGGAACTTCACAGCATGTGCTGAGGTCGCAATAAACAGCAGATAACTTTTCATCGATACGACAACACTCCAAATTAGCAAAAATATATCTAGAACTAAGTTTAAATTCTATAGATACTCTTAAATGTTAGCAGCGTATACATGGTGTAAGGGACGCGCAAACTGTCACCATGAATTCAGCACAATATAATTCTAGACCCACAGCGGAGCAATTCACAACTCGGTTAAAAAAAAATCTGCTGTTCCAAACATTATGACCGTTAATGTATTGCATGTTTGTATAAAACAGTTTTTTTTTTCAAACGGCAAAAATATTCTACGCTTGGGGTCTAGAAAAATCAATCAGTCCTATTAGTCCTAGTCCTCTCTCCTAATTTTGCTGTGCCCGACAGCGTCCATATTGATCTTTTACCTTGTTTGACCATCTATGTAATACATATGGAATGCAATAAAGAATTGAGTATTGTAGATCCTGTGTAGTCAAGGAAAGAAGAATTCAAAAGTTATACGTTTATCACTCAGCACATTAAGTTCATAAATTAATTCTTTTGAGCTCCTACAAACATGACACAAAAATCCAAACACTGCCTCTGCAGATTTATAATTACAAAGATAGTAAATATGTACTGAAGGTATATAGTAGCTAGTATATATCTATCTACATACAGTAATCTGTATGTATATTAGACCTCCAGACCGTATTTCGGCCATGGCGGACAATCTCAACGGAAACTAGCCTTTGGAGCGGGAGATATTATAGTGCACAAGTGTGCGCGCAGACACAGGTGCACTCTCTATTCCCTCACTTTCATAGTCCGATGGACGGCAATCCGACACGACCGGAGAGAGATCAGGCGCAGGACCAACGGCTTAGCGTAATTTCCGAGGCACGGGGGTATCACAACACCAACTTCCAAACTCCGGGCTGTTACTAAAAACATCGTAATGGAAAAACCCAATAACAGTTTGCCCGACCTGGGAATCGAACCCAGAACCCCACGCTCAGCAGTCGCTCTTGCAACCACGAGATCAACGGGGCAGTAATCCGTAGGTATGTAGTATGTAAGTGTAATTACTATCATAATGGTGCGCTACCTATAAAGTTATTTCGTCAATGTGTGGCGGCAATTTGCAAAATTATAGCTTTTACAACGTTAGTGATTAGGTATAACGGCTTTCATTAGTGTTGTGCCACCTACTGCTCGATAGTCGGATTTTGTTTGATAGTATCGACTACGAATACATTTTATCGATGCCTCGATTGATAGCAGTTTTTATGGGTTGAAACAAGTCTTTTGTGATTGGAAGAATCATTATTCTGTCTATCATTCGCTGTGTAGCTTCTTAATCTGAATTTGATGATGAGTTATATGGCAAGTGTATTTTTTTAAGATTGTGAAGATCGATAAATAAATGGAAAGATTAGTCGCCATTCTGAGTAAATACATAATAAAAAAAATCCCAATATAGGGCCAGTTTTTCGAACGAAAATGATTGCAAAATTAATGACATGTGACACATTGTCAAGCGCGCGTAAACTGCTGCGATTGGCTGTTGATAAATCATTCAACAAATAACAGCAGTTTACGCGTGCTTGACAATTTGTCGCATGTCATTAATTTTGCAATAATTTTCGTTCGAGAAACTGGCCCATAGCCTATTTAAAAGTCCAAATTGTAACTTAAAAACTAAAACAAACCGACTAACCAAGAAAGCACACATTGAACTAAATAAATAAACTAAAACTCATCGTACATCACTACTACACTACATCGCCATTTAGCCTTTGGGAATGATTTTGTCGAAAGTATTTAAATAACTAAAATTACATAGTATATCGATTTAATGGCTCTACATGATTGACAGAGCCCATAGTAATAAAATTAAAAAGTGAACAATGTTTATGGTGTTACAAATTTTTCCCGTACCAATAAAAAAAACGTTCTTGATTGGAACTTCATCTACGTTAATTAAGATGATGTTACGAAACATTTATTGAATTTATTTTACATAATTTGCGTGAGAAAGAATGTCTGCTACCGGTTATGTTGTCGTTAATATTGGGAAAATAAAAATTGGGCATTGAGACTTAGATCGGGCCCTATCAGAATACCAGCGCTGCGACACTTATTTTTAAATGTCGCAGCATCATGCTGAGATAGGGGCCTTTTGGCCTCGTACAGGAGTTTCTGTTTTTACTTTAATTTTACTTTTGTTTTATTTTTATGTTTTTACGAACGCGTTCAGTTTAGTTTGTGATAATCCTGTGCGAGCCCCAATAAATACTTTTTCATTCTTTATTTCTTTCTTAGATCTAAAACTGGTTGGTTAAAAATATTCAGATAGATATTGATCAGCTAAGGCATGAAGTTTTCCTAAAAACAGATAGATCTGAGAATGAAATTTTCATGATATTGTAATTAAAACAATATATATGGTTGCACACTTGCCATTTTTTTGCAACTCTTTAATTTGACGGAACAGTGAATCAACACTTTTGAAATAATAAGTTTCTGTCGCTAGTCAGAAGCCTAAAGTCTGACAACCAGTCTTATCAAGGGGTATCGTGTTACCCAGTAACTGGGTTGCTAAGGTCAGATAGGCAGTCACTCCATGTAAAATACTGGTATTCAGCTGCATCTAGTTAGATTGGAAGCTGACCCCAGCATAGTTGGAAAAAGGTTAGGCAGATTATGAATATTCTGTCGCTATTCATATAGGTATTAGACGAAAGTAATTTTGTTTGCTTTCTGTCAAGAAATAGCTCGAAGAATTAATAATACGTAAAGGAAAACATTACCTACCTATCTATTTGCCTAAAGGCGTTGGCTACCCAGCCCAGCTTTTCCAATATACTCAAGAAAAAGTAGAACTTACTTTAATAAGGTATCAACTGCTTTTCCTTACCGTTTCATAGTGCAAGCTGTATTCAGAGTATTATAGCCACTAGTAAAAGTATAATGATAGATAATTACTATGTAGCAAGTTGGTCGTCTATTACTTATAAGTAGAGGCAAGTTCCTCTGGAGTCGAACACCTCACTCCCCCCGCTTGACCAGACGGAGCCCGCGGAGGCGGGCCGGCATCAGGCGGGGGCTGCGTTGAAGAGTGCTAAAGTGCCCCCGTAGCCCCCGGTGCAAGTGTATGTGGGAATACGGGCTGGTTGAAGTCAGTAGGAGTTTATCAGACTCCTCCGTCTGCACCAGGGCGGAGGATATCAATGAGGATTCCTCTGTCTAATAGTTTCTTATTAAGTGCAGTTTACTTTGAAGTTTCTGGCAGAGAAAAAGCTGTTTAAAATTTTTAAGAATGAAAGTGAAGATTAAAGTGATAAAGGGTTGAATCCAGAAGAGGATGGGCACTGATGGGAGGATATCTAAAGATTCGTTACCCAAGCATGGTGGCTACGGCATTTATTTGCGGTCTAGTATTCTTGGGATTTATTATGTGAATATATATTTTTGTGAACATCAACAACCTCATAGGTTCACATGCGTGGAACATAAATTAAAAAAAGTTGTACCTACATACCTTTGCTTTCTTCTGCAACTTCTGAGTCCTTCGCATCGCATGGCTTTAAAACCATGGAAGGAAAATGTTCATGCAGGTAACCCGGCTATAAAGGATTCGGGACAGTATCTATAAGGTTTCTCTACTCGTATAAAACAAAATTAGGCTCAAGTTCACCAGCAGAAGACTACCGACTAACAACCTACTTCCAAAAATTAAACTAATAAAAAAAAACCATTTATCTCGAAAATCTAATTAACAGCTATTACGATATAAATTAAAACAATATCGCCTTCGGCGTTCCAGTCCGTCTGTCACTATCTATCAATACCCGCGTTGGACATAGTTGGGCAATGATGGGCAATGTGACACCTTGCTATGAAGTGGAGGTGTGTAGAAAGCAAAGCCACAATGAGTGGAAACTCACGCATACCGCGGATTCAATTGAATCATTCTACCATTAATTATGTTGCTTGGTGTAGGGTTAGCAGAGGAATAATATTCGGGTAGAATAATAATAGTATTCTTCACACACATCTAGTTTTAAAATATAAGTAATTTTTTATATATAAAAGTGTTTTTTGAAGCATTTATCTACATAAATAAATAACATTAATCGTCATTTATAATTTATTGGCCTTTATTTTTCGCATAGGGCTTTATAAATGATCAGAAAATGAAAAGATTTTTCTAAGCGAATTAGGTAATGCATAAAGTAATTAGTGACGATTTATTGTTTAGTGATATTCACACGGTTAGCCGCGATAAAAACAAACATTTATGGGAAGCTTTTGGCTAAATATTAATTTTCACAGTATCTCATTTAAATAAGCCAGCCTTAAATAATATAAAACATATACATTATACGTTACGCTCCTTATACGTCACCATAAATACATTAAAATATGATCTAAAGCGGAAAATCCTGTGCCTAAAACCCTAATTGAAACGGTATTTAATCCTATTATTTATAAAGATGCCCCCTAACGTACCAAACACAGCTGTTAAACGAAAATAGGCCAGAAAGCTTTAGAACAACATTAATCACCATAAAAATCACATTTGATTTATGACTGCATTTAAGTAGCAAAAGGCCATAAAGCTTAAAATAAAAATGGCGGCAAACAATTTGACAGCTCGATGACGGCAAGCGTAAAATTGTCGTGCAAACATTGTAATATGTGGAACGTGGCAAGTGGGAGTCGGATTTACGATTTTGTATAATTTAGCAATTTATACCTTGTACAATCTTTAGAACAGATAATCTTTATTGAATCACCTTTACAATAATGTATCAAAAGGTACCTACTTGTTAATAAAAAAATAACAAATAAATGGTTACGGTTAGATAAGCACTGCAAAAATAACACAACACATTCTTTTGTCAAGTCTCCGCAAACGAGGTTCGAAAAACAAACATTTACAAAACTGGCTGGTTGACATTTTTTATGCTGTCGCTACAAAACTTATCAGCGGTGTACACGTGAGTGATTTTTAATTTAATTGTAATACTCGATTTTGCCCAACCGAGCGTATGAGGCAGCCCGGACGGACAGATGTCAATCTACCGCTAACTTTTTTATGTACATAATATGTACTTTATAGTGTTTTTTTTTATGACAAATGAATGGCCGGGACTTGGCCCGCTTTTTGTCTTTTTTATTGTCATATGTAATGAATTAACGATAGACAAGAAATGATATCGGCATGTGAAATCGTTTGGATGTTTTTTATTGTCTTACTTTAGTCACCTACTTAGGAAGTTAGTTAGCGTTAGATTGGTATAGCTTTTAGACGGGTACGAAATTAATCTATAGACAAAGCTTGTCTCAAAAGAAATGACACTTAGTTATACTGGGATTACGATGCCAATCTTTACTGACCTGACAACGCTACTGCAATTATCTTTAGTACAAGATGGAAAATACAAACATGATAATATTACGAATTTCCAACCACGGTAATTATTTTTCTTTTGTGTCCAACAATAAAACGGTAAAATCTCCTAATTGCTAAGCGTAATGACAACACTAATTCCCGGTTTTCTTTTTTGTTTCAGGTAAAAAACGGTAACTCTAACCTACAAGCAATTGCCGCATAGAGACCCCACTCTTACCAGCAATTTTCTATCAATTGTGCGGCCTAAGAACGCATTTTCATAGAAATTATCCGAGCTACTCCCCTGTCCACTTTCACAGAGCCTCGTTCACACCGTTCCAGTTAACTCGCTTGACCACTCGCCTCAACGGCACTTACATTGTAGTGGATCACGATTGAAACACGTCATTATCTGTGGCTTGTATTTAAAGACGGCATAATGAATTAATTAGAATTTTATTACTAGCTTATAGAGTTAGTTCGTTTGTGAGTGTCCCTAGTTTGTGACATAAGGCGTGTCTGGTTGTCTCGCATATTACCGTGAAGAAGTTAATGGTTTAATCTAAATTTAACGGCGTGATTCGCTCGGATTGAGTTTTAAAACCGGGCTCTGTGGGTTTTCGTAATTTCTACATAAAGAGCTTAGCTTCAAGCTCGTTTGCCTTTACGAGTTTGGAATATTTGCAACACCAATGATATGTAGAGCTTAAAATGCCTCTTGCAATTACACAAAGTTGTATCAGGCTGTTAGATTGCGAAACATTAAGTCTTGTTTACTCCCTTATTTCTTGGACTTCAACGTGATGTGACGTTCTGAAAAGTATTTCATTTTAATATCGCTTATATAATATGGTAACGTAAAGAAAATATGAAGTTTCAATGTTGAATATTAATGATTTATTCTTCTAAAAAATAATCACCAAATCGTAAAAATATCATTTGCAGTTTTAAATAACAGAAAAACACTTGAGAGTATATATATATATTTATTTTTGGTACTAAACAATTTCGCAACAGCCTCGTAAATCAGCCCAACAATGACCCGTTCAAACGCTCGCGCCAGTAACTAGACTTGCAAACACCCGCGGCAGTGCAGTAATCGTCAACATCCGAGTTACGCGCTTGCGCAAGTCAGGCTTAGACCATTTCCTTTGTGATTACGCCATCGCGTCGAGCAAGATTTTTCTCAACCAAACCAGGTACGCAACTGGAATCTTTGTGGATTTTCTAAGACAGGTAGTCAGTTAATTATCGTTATGATTCATGTAGAATTACGTCTTGGGGAAAGTGTTTGGCTAAAGGAAAATTATTTAGCTTTTTGTGCGTTTTGCAATGATTGTAATTACTGACTATGTGACGTATCCTGTGTGTTTTTTCTACAAATAGAGCAATTGGTGTAGGTAGTCGGAAAATACTAATCAAGAATTAAAATCAACAGGTTTTTCGCAATTAAAATGATGGTTATTGACAACATAATGGAACGGATTTTCCTTTTGATTGAGCATACTTATACGACTTAATAGAAAATTTTCTTGTAACATTCGAAGCTCGCAAGTTCAGCATTAACAAGACAAGTTTAAAAGTATAAACATGGTTAAAGTGTCTGAGAAGAGACAAGCTGTTATCCCATCACGTGAACGCCTTAGTAATTAGTAGGTATGCCTGCCTGCACGGCGTACGGTGGGATATGCGTGGAGTTTACAAGATTACTGACGTTGCATTTATAAAAGTACCTTTTATGTATATATTGGTACTTTTGAAAACAATATTCAAAGATGTTTAAAAACACGAAAAGATATTCTTGGGTTTATCCGTTGAGAAATTCTTAGTAAAGCCTGGATTTGAGCCCAATTAATTATACTAGACTCGTCCTCGTAAGAATTCTAATATAGGTAAGGGAGGAGGTTTAGGTATTCTAAGGAGTATGTAAGGATCGTAGCAGGTGGCGTTTTGTAGTTTCTGCCTACCCCCATGGGAAGAAGGCGTGAGTTTATGTATGTGCATGTATGAAACTGAAAAAAAAACAAAAAAAATATTTACTACATATTACTTAAAAACATATACTTTCAGAAACAACCTGTATTAATTCGAAAACATTTCTCTTCCACTTTTGTTGTAAGAACGGACGGTCAGATTGGTCACCAATGTTAATATTTATTAATATTTTGTAAAAATACCCGTTATTATATAATTTTTTGTTTCTTTTTTACTAAATAACTACTTAAGTGGTTTGAATTTTCTAAATTATCTAGTCAATGACTTCTCTAATGAGTTTATGTTGGCAACGACTTAAATATATAAAATGTATGTGTACTACTGAATAAATAAATAATTCTCCGATTTTAGGAGCACTCCACGACTATCTATATCCCCTTGGGAATTCCAAGCGTGATATTGTTATGCTAGATTTGACTTTCAGCTCAAACACCAAGAATTCCGAGCCATCTTTAGACCAAGGACGAAAACATTCTCAAGAATTTCGTCCATTATGGATACCAAAACGATGACTGGGTCTCGTTAGTCACACTTGCTTCTCAGTAATCGCTGTAATATTATACTATCGTTTTCCTTCTAGAAATACAGCTGACCGTCGACCTCGTAAAACAAAAACCTATTGTCTGAGAAAAAAAAAAACTTACCGAGAGTGAACCGGAATTTTATACCTTGACCATTTTTACTAAACTCACTTGGCGAAGACGTTACTCACGGTCAGGGGTCATTTTTTATTGGGCGGTAGTTCTCGAAAACTATAAAAGATTAAGTGGTAACTATTATCAAGGGAATATCTTAGATTACAAATAGTTTATGTGGTTTAATTAACATTCTTTTAATTTCATCCTTCAGTCTTGCGAATATTTTTACCTTTATCTTTCATAAACTTGCTAAGAATTTATTAATATTATTATCAGCTAATGTCTTCAAGATATGGTAAGAATTACGTAAATAAAATTCATGTTCGAATTATTCATGTAGGTATTAATGCAAACAACTTTTGCCAATTAATTTTATTTATTTGCCTGCTAATTTTACATCCTCTACCAAGTATAATTGAAATAACTCAAAACCTGAAACTAGTTTGTTCAAAATCGACAGTTGGGTTTTCACTCGAAAACACAACTTTTGAATTAATTCGGTATTTTTTGGTAGAATTAAGTCATATCGATTAGAATAAGTGGCACATCAAATAAAACAAACATATTTGACAATCAAATAAGAAACATACCAATTTATTACAAACTAGCAACCCGTCCCAGGGGGTCTACTCTTTAAGCCGAAATCCGTAGTTTCTGCCGACGTTACGGGCATTTCCTACTCCGTATCGCCTACGGACATAAGATTAGTTTGTGGCCCGACCTGAGAATGAATGACACCACGATGTGACAGGTGTCCCTACTGCCGATGTGTTTTTACCTGTCCGAAAAAGTTAATTAATCGGGTGTAGGGTCCACTCCAAATTTTCAAACTACTTTTGGACAGGCCCGTATCTTCGTTGATGGACATAGAGAGTAAGCCCCTTGCTTCGCACGGGTTTTACGACTTGACAAAATATTGAGTTTTCATTATTATATTTAAGTTTCATACAAACCTTCCGTAATAAACTCTCTAAGTGATGGTGAAAACGCATCAAAATCTGTTGCGTAATTTAGAATAACAACGCGGTCACACAGAAAGACACGAAAAGTGAAATTAATATATAATATGTAAAGATATAGAAATTGTTGTTCGTCTGCCTGACGATCCGTTATTTCAATAACAACTTGTGCAACACAACTTTACCAAAAACTTGATCTCAAACATACAGTAGGAAAAAACCTCAAAAAAAAAAACTACCACAGTTTTACTCAAAGTTCACAGATTTACACCTACTTAAGGTAAGCTTTACCAAACTACCTACATAATACCTTGTACCTCTGTATAGTTTAGTAAGTGGGTACCTACATATAATGCGTTCGGCGATTGTGTGATGTATTCATATTTATGCGCAGAGCTTTAACTGCGGTATCTAGTGGCTTAAGTATAGGCTGTAACAAATTCCAAATTAATAACTATTCCCTGGGCATCGGAGAGCGTCTTCTAAGTTCAAAATACAGGCTGATGCTTTATTGGAGTTTTTTTTTGTTAGCCATAGTTATTTTTATCATTATTTGGTAAGATACATTAGCAGCTTATTAGCTGATTCGTGTGTTTCAAATAGCTTGGAGATATTTAATCTGTCCAGTCGGTTCTTGAAGCAGTTTAGTGTGGGAGCTGTCACAACATTTTCTGGGAGACTATTCCGTGCTATTACAACACGCTTGGGCAAGAAATGCTTCAAGGGCTTTATCTGTGATGATATTTTTCAAAGCTTATTTATTATTACTTCTAATAAATAATAATGCAGTGTTAAATTCTTAAGATGATAGAGAACTCATGAATAAAAACAACTTTTGTTTGGGGTCCATATGAAATTATAGAAAGAAAAATACTTTCTCATGTGAAAATCCAATTTCTACCTAATTAAAATATACTTCTAAAACAGATGCATATGAAATATTTTACATAATTACACTCTATAGAAGGAAAACGTATCTATGTATGTTATTAGGCTGCTCTTGTATCTGGTATTTGAATGTTGAAAAAATTCCACTCATTAAGCATTAAAATTATATTTTAAGTTCATATTCACAAAAAATGCGGTTTAATAAAAATTGCGGTTTTGTGAAGAATGCAGCTCTCTGAAACTGATGTTTATTATTCATGCTGCTTAGATTTCCTTTAAAAAATAGGCTGAATGAATGAATGCATACATTAATAATTTATCCGCTGATTAATATAGTTGTTTTCGTTAAATTAAGATAAGCGTTGGCTTCATAAACATTTTTAGGTACCTACTTATTTAGCCAGATTTAAAAACAAAATATTATTTTCAGCTAGAATTATAAAATATCAGCAATTTCAATATCATGTATAATAATAAATTAAGATAAATTAAGTTCATGGTATAATAATAAATTAAGAATAAGAATACATTTTATTAAAGAAATATAAAGGGTTACAGAATATATATTACCTAAGTATAGCTAAAGTTTTCTTAGAATTTAACTGAAAAGCAATTTCCAGACTTCCCACACTAGGCTAGGACTCCCCTGCAGGAAGCTTTTTGTGATTGACAATAACTTTTTCATCCATAAAAATAATGAAGAAAACTCTACACCTTGTATGCAGACAAGAACACCTGTTCGACCGGCCGATCCGTATAAATAACCCAATCCGAGTGAAATTACTTTTGTCCACATCGCTAGAAAGCAGCATTGTACCTTGATTAATAGACATTACACTTTGGTAGCAACTCTCATTCGATTTACGATTATGATTCGACTCAGCAATCGATTCGTGTTTAGTGCGTTCAAATCGATTTACGTAACAGAAGTCGTGAAATTTTAAATTCGGTAGTGGTATTCCGAATTTGAATTAAGAACAACGTTTTATTGTTTAGAAGTGATCGTTGCTTTAATTACCAACGTGAGGTTTTTTCATGTAGAATATGATTAAGGTACATACCAGAATAAGGTTTATAATAGTATTTTAACGTAAAGCCTCATCATTGACAAAACAGACGGTAAAAAAGAAATGCTTGTTAGCATTTCAAATTATTTGATCCCAGTTTTATTCTTACTTTCATAATTAAAATTTTGTGGGCGGATCACCACCCATTATGCTGGTATTTAAAACTATTTTTGGAGCAACAAGTTACTTAATGAATATCAGTGACAAAACCAATAATTAATATTGTCACCCAATAAACACATGTCAATAAATTAACTCCCTAACCTGCTACTTCATTACACTGCCACCTTTACAAAGACCAACAGCCATTTAACAGCACTATATTAATGGCAATTTACATCCGTACGGTTTAATCCGAGCACGTAGCTTATTAAAACATAATTCAAACAAAGCGACGAATATATACTAGGTTATATAGCAATGCATTGTTCTAGGACAAGAGATAAATCTTGCTATAAGGAGGTCGGTGTAGTGTGACCAGGATTTAAGTAGGAAGTGGGACCGTTATTAGCGAAAGCGTAAATAATAATTTGCATTGGTATGCCATTCGTAACAAAATAAAAAAACGGCCAAGTGCGGGTCGGACTCGCACTCGAAGGGTACATACAATATTTAACCCTACATGTTTTTAAATATATACGTTTCTTGTATGAGGAGCCCCTTTAATTTTTAACTTTTTTTTATTTGATGTTATTGCGGCAATAGAAGTGTATACTGTGAAAATTTCAACTGTCTACCTATTACGGTTTATGAGATACAGCCCGCTGACAGACAGACGGACGGACAGAGGAGGCTTAGTAATAGGGTTCCGTTGGCACCCTTTGGGTACAGAATCTTAAAAACAACAACACTTTGGTTATACCTATTCTAACAACTGAATAAAATTGGTACATATCGACATTAGTAGTATAAGTTTGTTTGAAAGCTAGAAATACACACTGCATGAATGGTTGGAAAGGATGAAATATCATTTGATTGATTACAACAATGAAATCACTATAAATGATCATGAACTAATAACAGTTTACTAGTAACCTACCATAATGAAGTTTAAAAATTAATAAGAATATAGTTGTTCGACGTATTTAAATATGCAAAAATAAAATGACCCAAAAAAAACGAATCATCTGCTGTTCCTATTAACGCTTCTTTCTATACATCAACTTTTTACTTCGAAACAGCAACCTGTATTAACAGTAAATCCATCTGGCTACTTCAGCTAAACGTCACGAAAATCCGTACAAAAACAACTCACCTGGCGACTCTATTCCGAACAAAATGTCGTCCAAATCAGATCGGATCTAAGCTAAGCATCAGATCATTAACAATGAGCGCACCTGTTTCTATATCTGTGGTCAGTTTGACGCACATTAACTCAAGCGCAGTAGATGTACCCGTATTGATAGGTGACATAGTGTAGTTTAGATGTATGATTATGATGTCGACAGTCGTCGCAGGCGCATCTAGTTTGTTCATCTAGTTTGCTTTTTGTTGTATATTCGTATATTACTGATTCAAGCTCTTTTTTTCTTATTTTAACTGCATCACAATATCACGGCTGCATTCTTCGACGGGGTAGGCAGAGGTGTGCTTATAATACACCACATTCTACCAGTTATGTTTAAGTCCCATGTAATGGAAGCCGAGCCTATGTCACTGAGAAGATATATAATCTATATATATATAAATTAATCCCTATTTCCCTTGGTCACGCCATAACTTAAGAACGACTTTACCGATTTCATCCATCTTTTTTTTAAGTTTTATAATTATTATTTCCTTTATTTCAATATATATATACATATAAATTATATTTTTAAATATTAGAATATAAAAATATAAAAACATTTAAAAATATAAAAAATAGTGGCCCACCGGTATCGGGAACAGGGTCCAAGCTACCGGCGGTCAGGGCTCCAGAGAGAGAAACCTCCTAACAATGCGGGCCGTGTCCAAAAGTACCGCCTTCTGAATCAAGCCCTTGATCCAGCTGCCCAACGAGAGCCTCCTCAGGTGTTGGTCGAGGCTCTTGGCTATTAACCCATTGGCTGTCACGACTATCGGTACAATGATCGCTGAGTCCACATCCCACATGTCGACAACCTCGCGAGCCAAGTCAAGATATTTGATTTGTTTATCTTTCTCGGCTTTCACGAGGTTCCCGTCATGTGGGACCGTTATGTCAACAATCATTGCACGCCGCTCTAATCGATCCACCACCACTATATCAGGCTTATTGGCAACAATAGTCCTGTCAGTGATGATGGATCGATCCCAGTACAATGTGATATTTCCATTTTCGAGAACTGGGTCGGGCACATACCTGTAGTACGGCACTTCCGATTCTACAAGGCTGTATTTGAGAGCAAGTTGCTGATGGATAATCCTGGCTACAAGGTTGTGTCTATGCAAGTATTCTTCGTTAGCTAGACTAGAACATCCGGAGATAATGTGTCTAATTGATTCACCCGGATAATATTAATTATTAATATTAATTATTATTATTATTATAGCTTTTAATTTTAGGCTACGCCCATAGTGTTAGTAACAATGGTCTTAAAAACTAGTGTTAGTAGGCATACAAATTTCATTTATTGTGGAGTTTCATCCAATGTCTCAGCATTGGAGACTCCCAGTGAATAAACTCAAGATACTGTTGGTACCGCCACGAAGACGAGCGAGCAGAGAAGCGCTTCTTTTACGTATGATGGCCGCAAAACCATCTATATGCCTTTCCGCAAACATCTTTGATGCGCTACATCGCAATGGCAGTCTCAACAGTATCCTGAGTGCATTATTATACTGGACGCTAATACACTAATACTAATACTTTGTGGAAGGTTCTTACGGAAAAAAAAAATTGAAATTTGCGAAGCGACGGGGTGGGTCAAGGGAACAAGAAATTTCACGCGGACGAAGTCGCGGACAGAAGCAAGTAATTTAATAAATACTAAGTGACAGTCAGCTCAAGTTACCTATAGGTTACTGAAATATATTTGCAGTAATGCTTTCAATAAATTCCTCGCCAGCAGTTATTTTAGTCACTCCTATTTGTCAAAGGCTTTCTCATGCACCATGTAGCTGAGGATAATGCCTATGTCCTAATAAAAGATATACCTACTATTGACAAATAAAACCATTCATTTCTGGACATCGAGGCCATGCATAAGAGGTCCAGTTCCCACGAATCCTACTCTAAAGTTTCTTGCAATTCTGACCACCCTAAAAAGGTAAGGAGCGCAATGTTAATCTAGTTGTTAGCTATTACATCTTCAAGGCTAAATACAATAGATTTTATTTGAAAGGTAAGTGTAGGCTACCCAACTGGTTTATGGGTGACAATCAATTAAAGTCACTTTGTTTGTACTATAAATCATAGAATGATGAAATTAGATTCGATCTGATTTAATTGAGCAAGTATTGAGCAATTGCGGCAAGGATTGATGATTTTATTAGATTTGTTGGGAATTTCTTAGTAGCAGACAGGTGCCCGGTTGATGGCAATAAGCTCACACATTATTACATGTCACTTAAACGGCTCTGGCTACCCCCTCGGACGATACAGTCGTAGTGGTATGTCACGTCCCTTCTCACAAAACGAAGGCCTGTGTCGCACTAGTGGAAACATCACGGGCTGATTGTGAATGTTACCTATGTGCAAATTATCCCAAGAAAAGTATGCGCTTAGGGAATTATCGTCTTTCTTCGAAAATACGGGTTTCTTACTGTGTGGCGCGACGTTTGTCCGAATTCGTCGACACAAAGATTACCGGAGCGCATTTTTTTTTTTGGTTTAACTGTATGTTATGTGAAATAAGTTTTGTGGTATCGCCTATATCTCTAAGTTAGTTTAAATCAAAACAAAAGACGATCTAAATAGAACTACTCGATATTACTACACTAATTACGACAATTCCTTTTAATTAAACTAGTACAGGTGGCCAGTGTTAATATACCTTCACTTTTGATTTACTGTTCACCGGCGGATGTGGCATTACGGACAATTAAAACTTATTCAATGTTATAGCCTTCTAAACTTTATTAATGCCTGTGAAATTAAAAACTAATCTTTTATGAAGGAGGTTTATAATCTTGTATTTATGCTACTGACGAAAGTATACCTACAGTTGGTAGGCATACTTTCGTCGACCTTATTGGCAAGAACTAGAGGGTCAAATTGAATTAGCTAGCGAAACTCCGCAGATGTGATGGGTATCGATATTTAAATATAATAAAACAAAAAACAAAAAAAAAAAAGAGGTTTTTTTGGGGTCATCAACCGCTGGTAGTATAGTCACTTGAAATAGCAGTATAAAAATCAGTTACCTTTGTATTAACTTGACAGACGTGCGTGATGGGTAAGTATAGATATATAAAGAAGAAAAAAAAAACTTATTTTGTCAACTCATACTTCAAGTAACAACAAAACCAGCGGTCATTTACCCCAAAAAAATCATGTTTTTTTTTATTTTGTTGTGTTTAGATATTGATACCCATCACGTCTGGGGAGTTTCGCTAGCTAATCTAATTTGACCTTATATAAGAGAATAATTGGTGTGAAAACGAATAGTTAGTCGGTAACGGAGATATAGCCGGATTAACTGCTAAAACTGTGCCATCATTACTTCTGGATACTCTTTTCACCTAAATAAAGACAAAAAACCTCTTAAGACTTCACGGCAATCGGGTAAAAGAAAGACTTTGATTCAGAAACTCTTTTGAATGAAAGTGTTGAATCGTTGAATCTGCATCATCAGATTAGTATGGAGTTTCCGAACTCTATTTCATCAATGGATGAGGGATCTGTTATAAATACTGCAAAAACCAGGTCAACCGTAGATAGGATATGAAATAAAACTAATAGGCCTAGTGTCTTAAAATCCAGTCCTATTCACAAACCTGCGTAATACAGGACACACACCTACGTACATTAGGAAACAATATCGAAACCTTACATAACCACATGAGCATGTGTGTCTCAATCTTGTCGCGAGCATTATCATAAATCTTGATCAACATCTACGCTTAGATGTTAATGGGACCCCTCTATTTATTAATGCACCATTCATTCGAGGAATGTTGACGACCGCTGGTCCAGGCCATAGAATAGATAGGTACAGAAGGTAAGCTCTATTATAACGAGCAAAAACGCATGCACACATAGACATGCTTCACGTACTGCAGAACCTACGCTTTGGAACGGGCCTCTGGCTTCAACTTTTCAAAAGACCTACTCCTTGACAGTTTAAAATGCTGTGGTTGGTCACAGCAGCATCTACAGGTAAAGAAAGAACTTCATTATCTAGTAGTCTAGTGTTCACCAAAGCTTTACAGCTATGTAATCATGTCATCAACTACTCTTAAACACCATTAAGCACATTTTATCCTAACTCCGCGTTTACACCATGCAATGCTATGATACTTCATCAATTCTTATAAAAGCGAGTGCACTAGTGACTGGCATTTGTTTGAGATAGTTTTAGATCTCCGTGATTACGGGTCTATGACTTGTGTGTTCGTGTGCCAGTTTTCCCTCGTTGAAAGGAGCCAACCTTCTGTGGTCTACCTATTCTGTGTCAAAGCGTTCCATTGTTATCTCGATTCTCTGATAGTTATTACCTAATGAAATCTCAGTGATCGGGTTACTATTAATTGTTTGTATTCATGTATTTTAGGATATTTTTTGTTTATGATGTTTTGGTTGATAATGGTGGTATTTAGTGATAAATTGGTATTGACAGTATTGATGGTAGTTTTAGAACGCCTACGTATGATAGGTAGTAAGAAGCTAATATATTTTCTTCGTTTGACGTAAATAAGTCGATGTCGAGATTGGATTGCGATATGCAGAGATAATGATGATGGATTTAACCCAAACTGTTCTAGACATTCTATAGCTTTATGGTATTTATTGGTAGACATTGCTATTGTCAGACTGGGTACTTTGCTTGAATAAGTACTTGACTAGTCAGTGTGTGTTAGCCGGAAAACATAAAATAGATTTCAAAAGACAGTTGTATTGAACGAAGCGTAAAAATCGAAAGGTTTTTCAATATCTACACTTTCGTCATGTTCGTGAACGGGCGCCGTCAGTAGGGACTCGTCATCTCTTAGCTGCCACGGCGTAGTTTAATTTAATTTAACATTTGAATTGTTTTTATATTTTTATTACGGACGCTTAACGCTCTGCATCGTTGTCACACGTATAATTTCAACATGAATGATGTAACCAATATTTTGTAACCATATTTAAAAGTGTTTCCGTGGAGTTTATTGCTCGTTCTTCTCCACTATAGGTAGGTACCTACTACGCTTTGGAATGGGCAACTAGCTTCATCTTTCTGACTGACCGACCCCTTGACAATTCAAAAGTGCCTGTTATTGGTTTAACCTAACTAATATTATAAATGCGAAAGTAAGTTTGTTTGTTACGCTCTCACGCTAAAACGGCTAAACGGATTTGGATAAAATTTGGCACACAGATAGACCATGACCTGGAGAAGGACATAGGTTTCTTTTCATCCTGGATCGCAGACAAAGTCGCGGGTTATAGCTAGTTTGAAATAAATGCTTTGAGTTGAGTTGAGTTTCAGTATCCACCAAGCAGAAGCTATAGTTTTAGGCCCTTGGTCCGCGACGCAACTCAAAAGTAACGTGTAACAAACTCAAATCATCAATGAGTTGCTAGAATATCACAGCACTAGTATTTTAATAGAACACTTGCCGTTAATCAAGCGAAATAGTTAAGGTGAGGCAGCAGTTGCCAGCCCAAAAAATATCTGAATCAAAAATGCATTTAAAAACCTGTGATGCTGTGACTAATAAACGCTCCCCGCAGACAGGCGCGACGCGACAGCGCGACGCGGCTCTAGTAGAACAATTTCTATGTAAACTTCATGGAAATTGTTCTACCAAAATCACGTCACACCGTCGCGTCCATCGCCCCAGACTGCTGGAGCCTTAAACCAAATAACTATTACAGGTATTCGTTTAAATAAATTTAGTAATTACGTGTTAGTTAAGTGCAAATGACACTTACAACAATGTATGTAATAAAATGTACGGTGTGAGATATGTTACCCATAGATGTACCTATGCGATGTAGGTATGAATGTATGACTTGTATGTGATGTGCTTGTAAAGATAAATGTCGAGTGTTAAAACTTGACCTTCAATTAGTTTTGTTTATTGTTCGATGTTTGTTTAAGGTACGGTGATTTAGGTTCTAGTGAGAAATAAATATAAGGATTAGTCATCCATGAGTGACTTAATGATTGTCTCAAAGAAGCTTCTTTAACGTTTAGAGCCCCTAGATAGCCAAATACCAACGCTGATAGCCTGACTGTCAAAAATGAAATGCTTTTAACCATTAAGTGACGTGACTTTTCTCATATCATGTCTGAGTCTGTTTCCCTGCAGCTACTGGTAACCTAGAAATATTAGTCTCGACTAGAAAAGTTCCTTTTTAGGTAAGCGTGCCCATAGCTTCCCAAACATAAATAGTAGATTGTTATACAAGGGGCTAAAATTACCCATTATATACGAGGTAGCTTTACTCCCGAGCCTTAGCGAGAGTGTTAATATAAACCGAATTATAATGGGTTTTTAGCGCCATGTGTTTCACTCTACTTTTCACTACGATTGCGAGAAAATAAAATAATTCAATACAATATTAAATGGTTTACATTTTTTTCTTCTTCTATAGCCGCAACGCAATGCACGCATTCTACCGAAGAGATCGCCGGTTTTAGTTCCATTTACAAAAATAAAATATTATTTTTCTATGAAACAGTATTATGTCGAGTCTTTATTCATGATTATTCTACTTATAAAATAACACTTTTTCGCTTAGACTCGTTGGTAAGAGGTGAAAATAAAATATAAAAGATTTTTTTTTCCCCTAGAGGAAAATATGCTATTTTATCCCCGCTCTGGTACGCTACAATGACGGACTTTTTGAGCAAGAGGAGTGAAAAAATCTATAGCGTTTAAGAAATTTCCCCATAACAATAGTCACCATACTAAATCTGTCTCATTAAATTGCCTACCCCATACCAATATAATCGCTAGCCCACAATACTTGCGCAACCGCCTACCTGCCGCAACGTTTAGTCTCAACAAACAGAGCTCAACAAACACTATAGTCTGTCAGCTCCCATTGTTTGTGTGTACACAAACAACGTGGGATGTATATGATGGACGTCAGTTTACGCCTCTGCATTGAAATTTGAGGCTGATTTTATAGGCGTTGATGGGTTGAAAAGTTGATTTTCAAAGGCTTTAGGAACTAAGTTTCGAATCATTACTAAAACACAACATGCATAGTTAGCTTAGAATTTTCCTACTTCAGGGACACGTGCTTATCTCGTCCCTGCGTGAGTTTCTAATCTAATAACAAATATTTGCAACACGCAATAGAAACCTATAAAATCGTACAGAAACAAAACTACAAAGAACGTACGGAATCATCAAAACACCCCCATGTCACATAAATTTTAGTAGCGTATAAGAAGTGCAAGGCCACATGGAACAGCAATCCTAATTCTTAGACAAAAGGAAGAACCAGTCATCTGGTTACGTAAATTCCGAATGTAATATCAAGTATTCGAAAGTATCCTCTGAAAGAAGCAAAAATGTTCTGAAAAGGAAACAAAAGTCTTGGTCAAGTGGACCAGAGATTTATACCTCTAACCACAACAACCAGGCACCGATAAAGCATAAGCCGTGGTGTTCGAAGCCTTAAGATTTCATCAGACTTGTTTTTCCCTGGCAGACTTTACTTCATTAATGTAAAGGAAATCATTTTGAAGGTAACACAAACGTTAAGCATTAAGTTTTTGTTACGCAACGCAATTCGACAAATAAATTATCGAAGAATAGCGCTACCTTCTTTTGAAATGGTACTTAGGTCCCAACCAGCTAAAGGAAATACCAATCGACAAAGTACTCAAAATTCAATAATATCTAACAATAATACTCAAACAGCTTTCCGTAGAATAACAACAATGCTATTTGCCACATCTGAGCGCCCGTCTTTCCCAACGCACTCACGCGCAGTGTGTACGCACACTTGCAAGCTTTTGTCTGCCCACTACCGCTGGACAATAGCGTGATGTCATAGAAGGGCCGCGTATGAGTACAAGGATTTGCACGGAAATATAGATGTTATGGAAGTGACTTGTGGTTGTACTTGACTTGTAGTAACATCATTTTCATTACCATTATGAGCCGCAGCTTTCGTCTCTACACGTATACGTTGGTTAACTCACTGGTCTATACTATTATATTGCCATCCTAAGTAAAGAGTCTTCTTCAACAGACCATCACTGTCTATTGTTTGGTTACTGTAGCCATATGCTACTGTGAGGCATCTATCTGGTTGCCGATTATAGTGGTATGCTACCTGTCCTTAGCAGTGTCCCCAATTAAATCTAACTCAATTACCCAATTAGTCGATTTTGGTCACCACTCAGTACCACGTCTTCTTCGCCACAACAGCTTACATATTCAATCCTAAATATCAAGTCACTTCTAAAATCTTTAGCTCAACAATGCCACACAAGTTTCAAGTGTACACGTGTCGTAAAACCAATGTTAGCGTGCAAGCCATTCCGTCACCTCACAATGTGGCCGCCAGCTCGTTGTGTAGCCCGGTGGATTTATGTGCGCCTGGTACTCCACAACTTTATATTTCTATAATTGATTTGTGGTTTTGATAAAATAGAGGCCATTTAAATATCCTGTGTTTTAATAATATCCAAAATGAATTCTCCATAGAGTTCTTCTCCATAGAGATCTACGTTTTGGAATGGGCAACTAGCTTCAACTTTCTGACTAACTGACCGACTCTTTGACAATTCAAAAGTGCCTGTAAATGGTTTAGTTGAAATAAATGCTTTGAGTTTGAGTTTTGAATCAAATCGTGACAAAAGATATTAGACACACGTACGAATAAAATTTAATTGCAAAACATGGCTACTAACTAACTCCCAAAAACTCCCTATTATAGTTATCATCGCTTTTCATTCACTCTTTTAGCCAGATAAAGACATGAAAAATCTAGACCAAAAAGTCGGAGACGGGGATCAATCGAGAAGTACAGAGTTCATCCTAGTCCACAGTTAAACATAGACCACTCCGAAATTAAAGCAACAGATCTTCTAAAATCGTCAAGCAATACCTTATATGCCTCTATGATACCCATTATCAGACCAGGAAATATGAATACCAGTATAAATATATCCAAGGACAGATGAATGACCAATTGTGTTACAGTAAGACCATTTTGTTACTATGTAGAAAATAGAATGTTATACAAATTATCTTGACGGCACTTGAGAAGGAAATTGTTTTAACAATGTTGTGATAACGGTGGGTAGTAAATCTTGTAGGTTTGGATAATATATCTATGGGAAGTTCTGGAATACTTTTAGCTAACCCGATCAGAAAATCTTTCTTCTTTGCCGATCTATGCCGTGATAAAAGATCAGTCATCAAGGGAAGTGACTGCAGTCAGAGTGCCAATGTGAATAACTCTATTAATCCAACAGGAAATTAAAAAATATATAAATACATTCTATTTTGTTCTATGCATTCTGTGTTGATGGAGTTTCCGTTGAAATCCGACGCAACCCAAAAATACCAAACACGTGTCAAAAAACAGACTGTAAAATTTGAATATACAGATGAACTACTCATGATCATCATTACCAGAAGTAGTTTATCATTTAACCACACAATTGTCAAGGTAAAAACTACTATTGACAATAATTCAACAGCAAAATCCGGTCCCTCAAAACAATCCTTAAAATCAAAACGCCCAAATTAGGCATTTCAAAAGGTTGACTTTTGAAATGCCTAATTTGGGCGTTTTGATTTTCTCTCAGTCTCTCCGCTCAGTCAACTCCTCCTAAAGGGTGGCAATTTTAATGTTAGTCAATATTCCAATAAAACCAACTACAATATTTTCAACCCTGTAGCCTACTTCTTATCACAACAGAGGTACAATCAATAACGACGAGACATTATATCTCTTTCGGAAATCCTGGAATATCTTCAGCAAAACATAATTAGGAAGACCAAAGCACAGAGCTTTTTTAATAGTTGGGAAAATAATAACACTGTAAAAACCTTTGTAACTTCCAAGATCTTTTAAAGATTCTCATTAAGTTGAACTTGTAAACCACAAATAATACAAAAAGGCTATATTCAGGAAAATTGCCATGACATACAAAACAATAGAAGAGGCAAAGTTGACTCCAATGATTTTCAAATATGTTCAAAGCGTAGGTAAAGCAAGAATATAGATGCATGGTAATCTCAAACCATCCATAAAAAAAGGAATAGATAAATGACAATAAACCGTTGAAACTCACCTCCTTCGAAACAATCCTTAAAATCAAAACGCCCAAATTAACTATTTCAAAAGTCAACCGCTCAATCAACTTCTCCTAAAGGCTGGCAATTTTAACGTTAGCCAATATTCCAATAATACCAATTACAATCTTTTCAATCCCGTAGCCTGCTTCGAATCACAATAGACGTACAATCAACAACGAATTAGATATTCAACTTGATCGATCGGTCGAAATCAAACAATCAACCTAATCTGTTTATTGACTATGGAAAATCGCAAACTACCTTCATAAAAATGTATGGACTTGTGTGACAGGGTTGCCAGTATTGTTTTGAAGGATGCTGGTGATTTATGGGCTATTGGAAAAGAATCAATCTAAGTAATAACTGATGAAATTAAAATTAATTTGAGTAACAGTAGCAGTAGCTCTAATGATGAGGTCTCTGATGTTACAAAAGATGGATAGGATAATTATAAATACAACTGAAAGCCTTTAAAAACTAATCATTTAGAGCACGTAATGATGATGAAAGTATGTAAAAATGAGAGTAGGTAATGGAGGTAAAATGTAAAAAGGATTTTCTTTCATATCAATATGCTGAAGTCATGGAATGTTCGGAAAGAGATAAACTGACGGGGCTCAATTCTATGAATTTATAAAGTTAGCATAAGCTCATAATGCTCTCATTCAATGAAAAAAACTCTCAGTTCACATGGTCTCCAAAAATAAGCTGCCTTACTATAAATCTTAAGAAAACGACATTAAACTTATCTCGTCACATCTACCTCCAAAACAACTTAAAAAAAGAATACAGGCAACCCTGCAACGCTCAATTTCACAAACCTAACAAATAAAACCGCGGTAATTTCTCACAAAGTGCGCATCGCCCTAATGATAGTTTATAGCGTAACTGTACGCGTGCGGACCGGCGCAAGAGCACCCACCAATTATAATCAGGAGCGATTCGTTGGTTATTATTTTCATGCCCGATTTGAACGTGTCCGTTTTAATACGTCACGATTGTGATGAGGTTTTTTGGGTTGGTTTTTAACTTTTAGTTGAAAAAAAAAACTGGGTTTCTAAACGACGACGCAAAAAGGGGCCTTGATTGAAGATGATACGGGTTTGCGAATGCGAAATAGATTGCCATGGCTGGTGTTGAAAGTAAAAGTGATAATTAGCAGCTTAAGGATAATTTCATTTATACTTATTTTGTTTGGTCATAAAGATTAAATATGTTATGAAAACGACCCAGCTAGTTTAAATTGCAGTCTTGAAATAAGTACTTGACTTTTTTTCAAAGCATGTTCATCAGAATAGAGTTGAATAGGTACTATTTTTATATACACCATAATCACCATCAGCTTCTCCTTTTACAAATTCTTCTTTCGAAATTAGGCAATCGGAAAGCCGGTAGCGCCAGATAATACTCAGATAATATAAACACTAGTGGAGGGTCTATTTAATAACCTGCTACTGCGGGAGACACGAAACAAAATTAATAAAGTTACAAATCCTCACACTAATTACTTATAATTCCTCTCCCACAACAAGAAACATACCCGTTACCGATGTCTAAACGAAGCCGCAGATCAAGCGGTATTTTTCATTATACTTCACAATCAGACTGGACCGGTTACTGTCCATCTAACAGCGTAGGACGTCTCCTTATCTCTACACCGACTTGAAAACTAGAATGGTCGTTGCGCAAAGTAAATTTAGATTTCAAAAAGCGACTGGCAATACGATAATTTAAAGGACGTGCTTTTAAATTTATTTCTGTGGCGAAGGGAAATAAGCCTTTTGAGTCGTAAAAGTCGTGAAAAACGGATGGCTGTCTTTCTTAGCAGGCGTTACGTTTGCAATTTGTCACTGCTTTTATTGCGTTGAGTAATTAATGGGGATTTATTTTATGTTAGCAGTTTGTCTGTGTGGTCTAACATTAGAGGTAATCTCTTGTTAATTGCAGCGAATTCATTCACTATAAAGCGATTGACTTCAAAATATCCATTCATAAAAAAAAAAAGTTTTTCTGAAGGTATTCTCCTATAAATCCTTCCATACCGTATGTTACATTTAATTCTATGACATCAATCAATCTTTACTGATTCCAAGATTAGGTACAATTTAGACCAATTTCATTAAACAGATCCAAGGAATCCAGTTAAAAGCTTACCTTCAGTCTTTGACAGTACCTACACAGGCCTGACTCAATTTATCTGTAGGTAATTCTGCCTTTAATAACCGTTGCGCCATTGACGCAACCAAGCTTTACTCAATCGAAGGCTTGTCCTCAGTCAGTTGAAGAAATCAGGTTTCTAAAGTGATCGTCCGTTTTCTAACGTCCATACTTAATTGTTTCAGGTACGTGGTTTATATCGCATCAAGAGGTAACTAGTTGGAGTTGTTTTAATATTAATTGAAACTGCCCTGCATGCCGTAGTATGACCACCGTAGAAACGGAATAAACGAAAGACAAAATGACACGATTGTAGATACATTTCTACGGCGAGATGTCAAAGAAATGTCACTTTTTGTAGAAAGAACTATATTATGCTTCGTAGTATAGAGATAAAAGTGGTCATGCTACGTGTGCTGAAGTAAAAAAAAATATGCCTACAATTAATAAGAATAGAACTCTACTTGATTAGCAACATTACAAGATAAAATTCTGAAAACGGTGAAAAAGGTAAGTAAACTTATAATTAATGGTATATAAAACTACCTAACACAAATTACAACAGACAATCAAATAATACTGCCAATCAACCAACCACGCATTTTGGAATTACTGAGAAAACACACAGCAAAATAATGGATAAAACTGACTTTTTGATGATCCGTCGATGTATTTAATTGGAAGAAAGTCCTATTCCTACTATATAAATTGGTTGTGTAGATTTGTAAGGGATTCTAACGCGTTGGTAGGAAGGCTAGGTACCAAGTGATAGGCGATAATAACCTGTCATTACACAGAGCGGTTTATCAACCTACCACCCACACAGTTGTGTTCAACATGGTTTCTTCAAGTAAGTAGAGCTTTGACACTTAATATAACTTTACAGCACACTACACGAATCGAAAGTAGGTAACAATATAGTTGAACTTCATTCAAGCTTTATTAAATCCATACTATTAATATTATAAATTCGAAACTAACTCTGCCTGTATGTTACCTTTTCATGCTTAAACCACTGAACGGATTTCGATAAAATTTGGCAAGGAGATAGACGGCATCCTGGGGCAGCACATAGGCTACTTTTTGTCCTTGTAGCCCGTTCCCGTGAGATAAATTTCGTCATGGACGCGGGCGAAGCCGTGGGCAGAAGCTAGTGCTAAATAAATAATAAAATAGATGAAGAGAAAGAAAAATAGGTTTATTTGTGTTTGCACACAGAAACACGTGCATACACAAAGATAATTAACTATAATAATATAAATGTTCATCAATTTAAACCTTAATACATTTTCTGACATTGTAAGAAAGAAAAATATGGAAGAAAAATTGTTTTTTTCTGCGCATTTAAAACGCACAATATAAAAGGTGACAGCGACCGAGACTCATTTTTAGGGCTCCGTACTTTAGTAAAAAATTCTATTACTAACCTTCCGCTGTCCGTTCGTCCGTCCATGCGTCTGTCTCTTAGCGGGCTGTATCTTGTGAACCGTATTAGGTAGACAGTTGAAATTTTGCACAGTATGTATTTCTATTGCCGCTATAATAACAATTATAAAAATAAAATAAAGTTAAAAGTTCAAGAAACAAGAAAAGTGTTTAATAAAAATATGTGTTAAATATTGTACGGTGGTATGGAACCCTTTGTTTGCGATTTCGACTCGCACTTGGCCAGTTTTTTCCTTTCTTTCGTGAGCCCTCTGATTACCAGCACAGCCAAACGCAATAAATAATAGTATAGTAGAGTCCTCCAGACTATATTTCGGCCATGGCGGCAAACCTTAACGGAAACTAGCCTTCGGCGCGGGAGATATTATAGTGCAGAAGTGTGTACAGACACAGGTGCACTCTCTCTTCCCTCACATTCATAGTTCGATGGGACGGCAATCCGACACGACCGGAGAGAGATCAGGCGCAGGACCAACGGCATAACAATAAATAATACTAAATAGTCAGAAGCCTAACTTAGCTTGACTCTGACTGGTTTCTGTGTAGAGTCAATTTAATTCTATTCAATAATGAGGGTTATGTTTGAGTCCGAAACTAATATATACAATCTTCAAAAAACACGTTAATACCCACGAATGATATCCACACATTTCTAATACACGCTTTATAGTAACAAAAACTTCCTGTATGTAGTGAAATTAGTTTCTGTTTCCACAATTCCACTATTAAAACAGATTACAAAATTAAGTATCCGACTAAAATACAGCTTTCAATTAATTAAATCAATTACCATAATTTGATATAAACAAAGATCAGAATGAAATATCTTAGGAGCTTGAGCAACTTCTGCTATTCATTAAAGAGAATACGCGACGAATACTGTTACTTTCTATATAAACCTGCAGTGTTTAGCGGTTACTTACCGGTTTTACAGCAACAAGTACGGATAGTCCCAACACTATTTAACGTTTTCCCACTCCATATAAAACTTACGCATCATCACCTTCTTAGCCTTTTCTCAAGTACCTAAGTAAGCTGGGTTACTTCCAGTCCGACCAGATAAAGTATCTGCATTTTACACGGAACGACTGCTTTTTGACCCCTGCAACTAGAGATACCGGTATTAAAATGTACCTACAAGGAAAAAGTTAACACGAAAAATGTTGTTTATGTAAATAAAACTTTTTTCATGTGAACGTTATTTTAATTATTTGAACCAAAAACAAAGCCACATCTCCTTAATATCAACTAATTATTCCGTTGAAATAATTATACCGAAGCCTCCAATGGAAAAAACAGCGAGTTGCGTTCGCGCAATGTTCGTGGTCGTCCCGCAGTTGTTCGATTCGGATTAGCGAATGAGTTTACCGGCTATTAGTGTGTGATTTATGATGTGACTCGCAACGAACGGGCCCGATGGACCGGGACGGCGCTGCGTGAGATCTAGGGGTAATGCCGTAGATATCGATAGTTGATCGGTTATCGATAACGCGGTAGCGGATTAGATGTCGATAAATGGGAGATTAGATTTTGATATGTTTGTGGTTGTCTTTTCTGGTTTGGTTTGCTGTTGGTACTTAAAGAGTAGGTAGGTTTTAGTATTTTATCATAGCACAACATGCAAGTTTTCCTTATAAGAATAATTATAATAATCTTTTACAATTGATAGTATAATTGAAATAGGTAACAAATAAGTCTACTTCATCGTGAGAAAATAATGTTTTATGTTTTTATTTACGACCATTTTCTTAAGATATATCAATGACTTAATTTGCTTAATGTCCGCTAAACTTTATAAGTAAAATATTAGACTACCACAAACTTGCACAGTAACACAAAATATTTATTTATTTAAAAAAATACAACTAAAACTTAAAAACTATCGACACTCGTCCATCCCTAGCGGCCCGCCGACCGGTACAGGTGCGTTAGGTTCTCACCGCTGCGCGTACGCAACACACACGACGATTTGTCCGCAGATAACCATCTCGGGATCGCCACTTTATTTGTCGCTCGCCGCGAACTGACCAGAAATTAAAACGAGGCCGTATTTCAATTCTACGTTTTCGTTTTTTAAACTATGGCGAAGCGAAAACGTGTTACCATTTTTTTGTTTTTGAAAGTAAATTAAACGAGAGATGCACAGTTTTTGTTGTAATTTTTTGTTTTATCGAAATTAGGATTAGAAATGCAAAAACGTTTAGAGTAATATAACATGTTTGACTAATGAAAAGATAAGATAGAAAGTTTCTAATATACGATGGATTAACCACTTTTACTCGGATAAAATCTTTGACATTACAGCTTCATTAACAATCGTCTATCTCGACAATAAAAATCTTTGTATCATTAAAAAGATAAACATTTCAATAAAACGTATATCGAATTTATAACTAAAACGACGTACTTATTAATCGAGATCCAGTCTTCTGTCTCTATCATGTCTCTAATGACGGTCCTGTCAAACGTCTAGAAAGCACTATTAGCCGGAATGATTCAATTAAAATGAGTTATTGACCATCGATATTTATCGTACCTCTTGTTCAACGTAGGTACGTAACTAGTGGAATTAGTTACGATGTCTTTCCCTTCCCTATCACGACGTCGATATATTTTTTTTATGTTTTTATTTGCATATTAATTTACGAACTAATTAATTGTCGTATGCGTCTGTGGTGCGGGCCCTTTGAGGATTTTAGTGTGGCTATTAAAATATGTAGGTGGTTGGAAAAGCGTTGTGAATACGGCAAATATAATTTGGGTATGTTTCGTCAAAGTGTCAAGTGAGAGCGGTGATCATAATCTTTATGTCATCATCGACTTCCGTTTAGTTTCATCTCGAAATAAAACAGTTTTGTTATTGCTGTTTATGTAATTAAGCCTCGATTTATGGAAAATTTAATTTTAATTTTATATTGAATCTAAATATTTCACTAATCAGAAATCTTCAATCTAACATTGATCTGTGAATGGCATTTTTGGATTATAAAATTCGAATTAATAAGTTTTCTCACGATTCTAAGGCATATTTCTGCGTAGTAAAATGTAATGGCTTCATCATATTATCATAATTAAGTTTTATCATAATTTCTCGGATTTCGTGTGTCTGTTTTCATGTGTAGGAAAATCTCAAGAACTACTGGATTGAATTCTATTACGTTGTCCCCATCATTGAGAATAGTTTCTGCGTAGTATTCTAGCACTATTGCTAATTAATGCATGTTAAATCTGATGGCCTATACCTAGAAACAATGAGCAACTCTACCAGCTTCATGCCTATTTATTATCGAAATATTTAAAACACCGGGTGATTTAGCCATTAACATTGTATCGATCTCATCTCTACTAAGACATGCTTATCATTTCATCAAAATACTGCAGCGCTACTTAAAACTAATTATGTTACCATTCTCAAAGTTACAGGTTAATAAGCGATTACAATAGTCGATTTATCTTGAGACGTATCTCGTGATGCTATCTCAGTAGGACTACAAAGCAAACATGGTGCGGATGACCAGACCTGTATATGTGACATTTATTCATAGCCCTGACTATGAATTATTATAATAAAAATTTTGAATGTATTATTTTTCATGGGGAGAAAAATCTAAGTATAGAATAATACGGAGAGTTGGAATGTTAATTAGAAAGAATCTTTAAGACAAATATATACCTTCTATACATTTTTTATTTAATTATGTAGCACTAAGCCGATTATAATTAATACCATAGTAAAATACGTAGCTGTGTACCGTAAAACAATTATTTACTTCTTCTAATAGTTTATTATAAAAATCGGTAATAGTAGTTTTTATATATTTTTATTTCAAACTATCTCCTACTCCACAAAATAAAAATTCACAAAACATATCATTATTCCATTAATCAAACTACAGCCGCTACTAAACAAAATTAATCATCAATTTATATTCATAAATAGAAAAAAAAATCTGATCGAATCGAAACGAAAAGAATAAACATCGACTGAGAAAAGAAAGTCAGAAAGGAAATAAAAAATATTTATTAGGACTTGCACAGGAAATACAGAATTTAAAAAAACAGAACAAACATTTACGAAGCAAAAAATCCTTACAAGGGCAAAAACGTCACCAATCTCAGCTTAAAGAAAAACAATGTTGTAAACTTTAAATTAATATTAGAAGCTGCACTATAGACTTGGCAGTGTAAAAAATTATGTAGAAAGTAGAATGACAACGCACACAAGTGTGCCCGGTTCGTTGATTAGGTGGCTGTGTGAACGAGACACCGGTAAAGAGGGAGCTAGATGAGACTTGCAGTTTTAGTTGAGTTGAGCGTGGTTTGAGGAAGAAAGTGGTTGATTTTTATTTGTTATGGACTGCGAGATTGAGAAATGTGTGGAAAGGATGAGGAAGATATCGCGTATGTTATTTCCCTGCACGGTTTGCGAAGAGAGTGGATTAATAAAGGACAACTGATTTTAAAATTTTATAAATATCATTGGTATTGTTACGTTTATTTCCAATAATTCTTGTTTTCAAAGTGATCTGCAACTTATTTCGTAGCAGAATCGTCATGAGTTTATAATTTAACCATCCCTAATTAGATTTGTTTTCCCTGACTTGCACGAAAAGTACGTTATGCTGGATGACAAATAGTTGTAACTGTATCACACTTAGTTAACCCATATCCATCTTCTTCTTCTTTTTTATTTTTTACTTGTTTATTGTTGTTTTTAATGTTAATTTTGTTAGTTTAAAATGCTCCTTTCTTATTTATTTTTATTTTTAATGTTTGTATTTCCTTTGCGAGTCCCAAATAAAATATTTTTATTTATTTCTTTTGTTTCTAAGCCACGCTCAAGAAGACTGATCTCCAAATACTATATCGTTATGCTACCACATCCAGTCTCACGTTAATAAGTTGCACACATGTAGTTGCCTCCTTTCACAGTTACCTGTAAACAGATATACGGAAGATTAAGGAAGTAACTGTTTAACCATAGTTAACATTGTATCTCGTAGTATATTGTCGTTATTATGGCATGGAGGCGATTGCCTACTGAGAACAGCTTCTAATAATATGCCGGAGATTGGGTCATTGTGAGTTTTACCTTTTACTAGCTGTGCCCCGCGGTTTCACCCGCCGCCGCTTAATTTAAAATAAATCAGCACCCTAATTGCGTAACACACTGTCAATCACAATCTGAATAATTTTGAAGCCTATTGCTAATCCTTTGCTTCATATGTTTGAAAAATTTGTCTGCTCAAGAACGTAAATAACGCAATGAATGTTGTTGAACTGTCAAAATGAAAGCCATTGCTACTATTAGTGTGTTACGTAATTGCCCCGCTGCTTTCAATAATATCTGCCTGAGATTGGATCATTGTGTCTTTTACTTTTTATAAGGTAAACTCTGTCCAGTTGCTAATCTGTCCAGCTGCGAAACTGTCCAGCTGAGAATCTGTCCAGTTGCGAATCCGTCCAGTTGCTCCGGAGGGAACAAAAGGTTGTGTGAGTCATGTTGTAGGAAAAGATATGGTCATTTTGTCATGACAGGAGCTGTAAGTCTGATTTGAGCTATAAACGACGAGATTTCCTAGTGTTTATGTCTTGCAATTTGTTGGTGGAAAAGGTCTTATTTTTACAAGCTTCTATTTAACTTGCAATGTTTGTATGTATGTTCGGGACAAATCTTGCAAGCTGAATTAAAACCACTTCCTCTTATCCTACGGAGTTGAAATTTCACATGTTGATTCTGTATCGAAGACATTGATTTTTTATGACGCATGACCTGATTCTACACCCAGGATTGGCTCCAGACGAAGGAACTTCTTAACGGTCAACGGTACAGACCCGAAATTTAATATACGCATTTAATTATGGTAGTTCTTTCTAAAGTCCACCATGACTTGGCTGTTGCACCCAGATTGGCTCCAGTTGAGGGAAATCCTCAACGGTCAACAGCAGAGCCATAAAATTTTATATACGCATAAAATTATAATAGCTCGTTCTAAAGTTTACCATGATCTGGCTGATGCAGCTAGGATTTGCTCCATACGAGAGATCTCCTCAGTGGTCAACAGTACAGGCACGAAGTTTTGCATGAGTACTCACTTAAACGGGCTAATCATAATTGAATGAGTACTTATTGATCTTCGATATTACTTTTTGATCCAATTACTTGGTACTGATTCACTGTATGCCTTTGTTCATACCTACGCACGGATATCGAGGGATATGGCTTGGAGGCGTGGCGCATGTCGCCTCCGTTGGGTTGAACTGACCTTAAATACGCGTGACTGCAGTGAGCACCGTTTAGTCATATGTTTGCCTCGGAACGTGTAGTGTGATTTCGTATTTTTACGAAATGCCGAATTGTTCCGTCCTTGTGTGAAAATATAGCACAATTACAACAAACCTTAGTACAAGTGGTTTGTCTTACCACCGGTAACTAAAAAATCACTGCATTAATTATAATATTTAAGTATTTTACAAATTATCTAGTTGTGAAATATTTTTGACATGCGACAGCCTTTGCCTAATCACTGACGCATGTCAAAACGATGCATTAGTGGTGCGCAGCACTGAGATATGGATATCGATAATTGTTAGTTGCTCTAATAAGAAATTGTATTAAGAATCTTAAACGAGAATTAATACATTTTATATCAGTTTCCCAATAGATCCAGAAATTGAACATAAATAGGTAGATGCAAAATGCAGAGAAAATAATTGGTTGGTAATTTCAAGTGACTTCAAAGTCCATAAAGACGTTGCTAGTCCCAAAAGCTCTTAGACACTTTGTCGATACAAATATTTTCTCATCGACTGATTTTCACCAGTTTGAGCAAGACCCCGATGGATAATAATATTATCCAAGTGACAAAATGTGTGATGGAATAACATATTGATATTTGCTTACATTTTTTGGCTAAGAATGTAACAACTAAATTATGAAAGCGACAGATATAATGTTCAATAAGTACCTATTTTAATTGTTCTTTTATGTGCGATAGTTGAACAGTTTTAATTTTAAGTAAGGGCAGCCCCGGATCTAGGGGGGAAAGGCAAATTTAAGCGTGGCAAACAAGTGCACCACTCAGCGCACCGCAACTCTGCGATAAGTGAGATGCGCAGCACTTATTATCTTTCTCTGCGAGTGGCACACTGATAAAATCACTACGTGATTAGCGTAGGCATAGATCGTCAAATGGTGCGAGCGGGTTGCGGGCGGAGCAGTTGAATTCTACCAGAAACTCTCTGTTTTTAAAACACATGCTCCATTTTTATTTGGCGATACAAAAAGGTTAGCTTTCCATCTCTTGCAACAGATCTATGCCGTGGCGAACCTGAGGAGGATGAGCGCTTCTGTCACCTCTGTGGCCAAAAATTTAAGGAACAAATCCTTTATTTTAGAAATTTTACATCGCCTAGCGAGGGCGCCGGGCGTCCCGCCCATTTCGCCGCCTTTATGCGGAAAGGCGACACGATTTCCTTTAAGTTTTTACCACAGAGCGCTGGCGCAGCCGTTGGATTGGAGCATTATCGATCGATAAAATTTACCTAATATGTTTCTGGCAAAATATTCGAGCTCGCTTTGCTCGTTCTTATAGCCTAGCGACTCTTAATTCTTAAAACTTTTCGGACTTACAAAATCTAACTTATTTGAGGCAGTGCTAAAATTTTCGCGCTCGCTCCGCTCGCTGGTGCATTCTAGATTGCCTTAATTGGTGTTAAGCTTTTCTGCATAAGTCGGGTGTGATCTTAGCAATCAAAAATCATGACAATCAGATTAATTATGAAAATGCCATCGATTTTTTTGCAAAACAAAAGGCTCAAAGAGTAAAAATTTTATTCTAATCTTCTGCTAATAATAAAGCTAAAGAGTTTTTTTTGTTTGAACGCGCTAATCTCTGGAACAAGCAGTCGGATTTGAAAAAATCTTATTGCATTTGATAGCCCAATTCTTGAAGAAGGTAGAAACCTTACCCTAGAAACCGAGCAGTGAGAAAAAAGGTCAGAAAGAACGCTAAGCGAAAAGGAAGTAATATCATGGGCGAGTGATGCGCAACGACGCGGTGGGTCGGGGGCCGAAGTTTCACGCGGACGAAGTCGCGTACAGAAGCTAGTATGCTATAATCTCACGATTTATTTCAAATATGTCCTGTCCTATCCTAAATAATTGTTCGACATGTCCATGTATATTTAAATAAATAAGGATTCATGTAAAACGTTAAAGGATTGGCGGGGCGGGGAGCAGCAGATTGCAGTTTTTGCCCCGCCTCGAAAAAAATCTAAATCCGGGGCTGAGTAAGGGAGAAACTGAAGGAACTGAATTACTTAAATGTTATTCGCAAACGAAAATATTATATTTTTACTTGATTTGTTGTTATTGGTCTTTTAATATTCCACATGGAAAAGCAGAAAAAAAGAACGGTACCAAATACGTCCAAAAAACACCTCTTTTTGCAGTCGGTATTCATAGATATTTTTATCGATCACATATTTATACCAACCTCTCTTCCCTAGTTGATGCTAGAGTTACATGTGTGCATTCAGTGACTGTATCTATACTTTCTAGTGCCCGCCCCTTTTGAGCATATGTGCAATAAAATAGCACAAAAGTGTTACGCATATTTTTTTGTTTGTGTGCGAAGAATGCATCATGTGTGCCGTATCTATTTCTTTTGTTTATGTGAGAGTTTCAGGAGTGGGGAAAAGGTGGCGACACATAAACTTGAGCAAATATAGAGTAAAGGCATATCTCTCGGATATCTATGTACCTACGTATGCAAACTAGCCCATGCCATACCTTGTGATGCTTCTAAATATACTCATGATCATCAACATTCTCGTGCCCTTCATGCCCTGCCCTTTTCTCAACTATGTTGGGATCAGCTTCCAATCTAACCGGATGCAGCTGAATACCAGTATTCTGTATGGAACGACTGCCTATCTGACCTCCACAAGCCAGTTATATGATACCCTTGGTAAGACTGGTTGTAAGACTTTCAGGCTTCTGACTACCCGTATAACGACTGTCAAAGATCGACGAATGGCAGCCGGGACCAACGGCTTAACTTGCTCTCCGAGGCACGTTGGGGTCTTGGTCTGTAAAGATGTTTACCCATCCACAGAGAGACTTCGGCAAGCGTTGCTTAACCTTGAAGATCGACCTGTGCGACTGTTATTATTTAGGCACCTCATCATTCTCCTGCTCTTATCCCAATTAATTTGGGGTCGGCGCAACATGACTTTTTTCTTCCATACCGTCAAACGGGGTGAATAGGAACGCAAGGGCGAATTGGAACGAAACTTTAAAAGGGATTTTAACATTGAAATAATAATATAGTTTGTTGCCAAAAAGGACTCTAATGTATTAACTGTATTATAATTAACGATTAAGTGGCTTGCTGGCAACAAATTATATTATTTCAACGTTAAAATCCCTTTTAAGGTTTCGTTCCGATTCAGCCCTTACTTTTTTTTTTTTAGTTGTGAAATCATCAAATGACCTCTCCGGCTCTGGGCGGAGCGGAAGGGCGTTTCAGACTCTTACTGATGAAAACCCACCTGCGTTCCTTCAATTGCCTGTGCGCCAGTGTAACTCTTTCGAACAATCCGCGACCCCGGCAGTCCGATTCACCCCTGCGGTCATATTCACCCCGTTTGACGATACTTCTTTCTCTATTAGTCGTCATCTCGTTAGTCACTTCCTTTCTATATGCTGAATGATTTCTATATGATGAATAATTAGCTGAACTTTAGCGATTGTAAATTGATAGACGTAGTACGTTTAATTTGAGAATCACTTCACAACTTTCACGAGAAGTAAGTACTCTTTTGTTAACCGTTTTTTTTTTGTTTCTCTTAAAAGTGTTGTACAAGCTCTTGAAACTTGTCAAAAACTAATTAATTAACATTGACTTTACACTTCGTATAATGAATAAATCACAATGAGTACCTTCGTTTCGTTGTGTAAATTTTAATTTTAAGCGTATTTCAAGGGGCATTCCTATAAATTGTTAGGGGTCATGCTTTCTAACTTCAAAGCTCTTTATAATAAAATAAAGTGTCATATTTAATACTAAATTTATAGGTGGCACACGCTTATAACACCGATTGGTCAGAGGTTAAACTGTTCGCCCTTTGCGTCGGTCGGTCGTTAGTAGCAAAAAATCGTTTAAATGACACAGCATAACATTGTTAAATTGTCTGTTTATTAATTTAAATTGTTGGTTTATACAAATAATATGTGGGAATTATTTGTTTTTATCAATTTTATTTTTTGTTTTTTAAAGTTCGCACCTTTTAATGGCTGCCCAGATATCAGTTACAAAAGTATTTTTTCACCAGTTATGTTTAAGTCCCATGTAATAGGGGGTAAATGTGGATGTACTATAGGTACACTTCTATCTAAGCCTTCGGGAATAACAGGCATGATGTTATGATGTAGGATCTTTTCAAAGGCAGACTATTTGAAGTTGCAGATCGCCATAAGCGGCAGTAATCACTTTCGTAGCTCGACTATTAGCTTTATTAGCATCCTATAATATCGCTGCCACACTATGCTCCTCGCGCTGCTCATCGCGCAGCTGCTCGCGCTGCCGCGATGTTACCCTCTCTGGCTCTGCTCTACTCACGCAATTAATCGCTTGCCTTTCCAACACAATGGACATCGAAACTGTGGCTGCGTGCGCGCTATCTATTTATAGTAAAGCAAAATTATTTAAATGTCCTAAAAAGACGTCGTCGTCGGCGTCATCCTTGCGATTATTTGGCCGGTCACTCGCACCCGTATTGCCAGTCCTATGACTAGCGCCAAAAAACCGACGGCGAGGAACATGGCGTGCGGCATGACGAGTAACGTGGCCACACTACGTCTCTTCCACCTTTCCTTGCCACTTCAAATGCCACTCGACGAGTGTGTGGCAGCGATATAACACAAACAGAAGGGAAAGCTATCACAAAATTACTTATCATACACCACTCAATAAAAAAACATAATAAAATATGTATAAGTCATATATTTCTCACCAACACCTGTACCAAATTCCATGATCATATAAAATATAAACGATTCACCTTCTACTAATAATAATAACTCAAAGAAACCGTTAGACGGTAGGTCGCCTTTTAAAGAATTTTAAATTATTTAAAATTATTTAAAACCTCTTTTCGGCCTTGACCTCACCTTCAGAATATATTTCTGATATCGAGAAAGTTGTAAATTGTCATCGATATTTTATATACCTATTAAGTTCGTTTTATGGTTTCTAGATTCCTATGTCAGCGAATTATTTATGGAAAATAAAATGTGTTATCTAAATTATTTAATTTTATGTTAAAGTTCTTCTGACCAGAATTTTGTGAAACGGTAGGTGAATATCAAGCATTAATTTGACAATTTAAAGACATGTTTTGATAAAATGTCGTGTTCCAACGCTTATTTAATTGCTTAAATAAAAGCTTCCAAAATAATAAAAATCTTAGCAATATTTATAATTAGCGGGAAACATATTTAACTGCATTGAAAATAATAAGTTAGTAGAAACAGCCTGTGATAGAACCATATTATTATAACTTGTTGGTTATTTTCTAGTACCTACATATAAATAAAAAATAAAAAAAACAAGGTAACACTTTTTGAATGTCAAAATTACATAAGACAGTCCCAGAAAACGCCTGCCCTTCACCACTTCCTAGTGCTTTAGCTGGGGAGAAAAAGTGGCGCAACAAACTCCCCAGCAACACAGCTATCTGTTAAGTTAGATATACAACATAATACCACAGCATGAGAAACTACTAATGTGGGGCAACGCTAAAAAACTTGACGTGTACACAAAGTTTGGCAACGATTTTATTAAGACATGTTGATACGTATAGGCTAGGCGTGATTGATTATATCAATCACCTATCACTATATCCTAGGTATCACACGATGATGACTGGCCGAAACGTGAAAGATCATCTATCATAATATCTAATTCAGTTAATCGATGCTGCAGATTTGATTTAACTTACACGTCTGAAATGTAATAATATTATCTAATCAATTAATTAAAATTTCACTTTTTTTTTCTTTTTTTTCCTGTCTAATGATGATTGACGAATGATAGGCTGAAAAGTTATATATGAAGCGTCATGTTTGGTTATATTTCTCATCACAATCTATAATTTCAGTTTTCTTGCAAATGTCATAAACTCATGACCTTTTCGAGAAAGCGATACGTACCTATATAGCTACTAGAATCTGACAACAATATAAACATTTGTACTGATAAGTACATTTAACATTTTGATGTTGTATTTAATATAACATACATAACATTACGCCTTCTTTCCCCGATGGATTAGACGAGGTGTACCTACCCATAGTAGGCACACCCACATTTCGCTAGTTATGTTTAAGTCCCATGTAATAGGGGGCGAGCATATTGCCATCGACCGGGCACTAATCCAGACTCCGGGCCGATACTGACAAATTGCCAACGGAAAAAAAACAAAAACAATTGCCCGACCTGGGAACCGAACCCAGGACCACATGCTCAGCGACCATTAAACAAACGAGGCAGTTCTATTTACACATTTTTAAAATAGGAAAATTCGATTTAAGACAACAAACATGACTGCGTAATTTTTAAATAAACTCGTAGATTCCTTTGCTCTTTCAAAACAAAAACATTTGCAATAAATAAACATAAACGCGTATTATTATGTACAAATCCAATTAATTATATATTGTTACTCTATAACCTTTTATATGCAAAATACCTACGTTCATTATATTGTGTGCATTTCAAGGTGCCCTGGTCAGCGATCCATTGTTTGTTGGTTATAACTATTAATCACGTTCGACGTACAATTATAACACGGAGCCAGCGTAATCAAAGATCTTTTATTATCGATGTGGTTGCAAAAACTTAGGATAATCATAGCTGTAGCTTGGCTAGGGTTAGTTTATTTTAACGACCGCAATAAAATTGGTATTCGAAACAATACAAAACATGTACAGTCACACAAAAGAGATAAGTAACCAGGGTCGTCGATATAGTTGAAGTTTAGTAAGAAACCGATGGATATTTTCAAATGAAATTTCATTTGATGAATTAACTGTTTGTTTTCTATTAATTAAGTTATTTTTTTTGCGAAAACATCTATCGGTTTCTTATTAAACTTCAACTAAGTATATCCGACGACCCTGGTAACTTATAAAATTTGGTGACCGTACATACATATATAACATCACTCCTGTGTTCCAGAAGGGTTAAGCAGAGGTGCACCTACAGCACACCCACATTTCGCCAGTTAAGTTTATGTCCCACGTAATAGGGGGAGCCTAATGCCATCAACCGGGCACAAATTCAAACTCCGGGCTGCTAAGTACTGAGAAATTCCAGATGAGAAACAATACAAGTTTTTACGACCCGGGAATTGAACCCAGGCCCTGCAGTCTCGACATGAATAGCGACAAAGATCTGTCGCTAAATTGTATCGATGTCAAATTTCTTTAATAGATTTTGAACCTTATGCTTTGGAAATAAAGTTGAAAATCTATTAAAGGAATTTGACATCGATACGACTTAGCGACAGATTTTTGTCGCTATCTAATGTCGAGACTGCAGGGCCTGGCCCTGCAGTCTCGACATAGATAGCGACAAAAATCTGTCGCTAAGTCGTATCGATGTCAAATTTCTTTAATAGATTTTCAACCTTATGCTTTGGAAATAAAGTTGAACATCTATTAAAGGAATTTGACATCGATACGACTTAGCGACAGATTTTTGTCGCTCTCTAATGTCGAGACTGCAGGGCCAGGCCCTGCAGTCTCGACATAGATAGCGACAAAAATCTGTCGCTAAGTCGTATCGATGTCAAATTTCTTTAATAGATTTTCAACCTTATGCTTTGGAAATAAAGTTGAACATCTATTAAAGGAATTTGACATCTAAACGACTTAGCGACAAAAATCTGTCGCTAAGTCGTATCGATCTCAAATTTCTTTAATAGATTTTCAACCTTATACTTTGGAAATAAAGTTGAAAATCTATTAAAGAAATTTGACATCGATTGGACTTAACGACCGATTTTTGTCGCTATGTATGTCGAGACTGCAGGCCCAGGGCCTCATGCTCAGTAGTAGCGTTTGCGATCTCTAAACTAACGAGGCGACGCCGACGAGGCGGTCAATACAATACAGTAGGTAGGTATATGACGTAGATAGGTACCTAGTGCTTCGGATGCTACCGTTAGAGAAATACATGTTTTCTTTTATAGGAACAGTCAATTGTTTCAGTATTATTTAAAATACGTACGTACACGTACAGTCACGAGCATAAATATGTATACACTTGGCTAAATTCAAAAGCGATTTTCTCCTTAACTTTTGAATGAAATTTTATGTTGGTACGAACATAGTTTTTTCGCACCCATAGGTTTATGTAATATGTGGCATTTCAATGTTGCATTCGTTATTTCACGAAACAATCACCACTGAAAGTTGCCAAGTGTTAACATATTAGTGCTCGTGACTGTACGTATCATATTATTCATACAGGGTCAAATTAAATTAGCTAGCGTAACTCCGCCGACGTGATGGGTATCGATACCTAAACACGATAAAACAAAACATAAATTATTCTGATGATATTTTCTTTGTTAGGAGGAGGTTAGGATCAACACATTTCCACTTTTTTCAATAAGGCAGAAATCGAAAAAATATTAATGAATAGTGAGCATATATTTTTGTATATTTTTTTAAAGAAAGCCATTTGCTTACGTTATAAATAGGCCCTTATAACAGTTTTTTTCTTCTTTTTCATCTGTTTATTTTGAGGTTTTGAACTTTGAAAAAGTTAACATTATACATCATTTTACTAAGGAGAATAAGCTGTTTCAAAGTAAACAGTTACTGCTAATCGTAGGATTTATCATTTTATGCAGAAAACTTGAAAAAAAGCAACAAAATTTCCAAAAGTGTATATGTTGTGGTTTTGATCTTAACTTCTTCAATTTATAAATAAATGTTTCAGTGACGTCATTCGACGGTACTTTGCAGACGCTACGTGGCGGCCACCGCAGTCTCAGAAAACGCTAGCTTTAAGGCTGAATTTTCCAACACCAGATACCTCCGAGGAATCCGAGGAATAACTTTGAATGTTTAACAGTTTTCCCACCAAAAACTAACATATTTCAATTTTATTTCACGGAAAAAACTAATCAGTAGGCCTAGACAAAAACTTTTCTGATAGCATTAACGCTAGACGCTAACGTCAAAATGTACGGCAATAACATTACCTGCAGAAAAGATACGTAATGTCACGTGGTAAGCAAATGTCAACTCCATACAATTAGAATTCCCGTTGGCGTTAACGCTTACAGAAAAGGGATTTTGTCTAGGCCCCCTGATGTTGAAAAAATCAGCCCCGTAGTGTTTATTTGAAACTCAAACTCAAAGCATTTATTTGAAATGAACCAATTACAGGCACTTTTGAATTATCACAGGATCAGTCGGTAAGAAAGATGAAGCTAGTTGCTCATTCCAAAGTGTAGTAGGTACATATGGAGAGGAACGGGCAAGAACCTCCACGGACACGGACGTTTTATAGTCAGGTAATACTTTAAGATCCTAGAATAAAGAAACCTTATAAAACACAGCCACGATTCTCACACACAAAACCCTGCTTTCTATCGTACCGACAACAAGAGAGGTCATAGTAACAAACGTTAAAACACGGTAACGTGCCTTTTTTGTGGCGGAACTAAAACGAGTGAGCATGACATGTGGAATTACCAAGCATTACATCGGATGCCGCGGTTACTGACAATCTGTCATCGATATAACTGCTGACCCCGCACGATTGTTTCATCCGTGATTGATGTACGGACCCACTGAGCACCTGTCAGAATGATTTGAGTGCAAGTTAGAAGCGGAAAGTGAAAGTCTAGAAATTAGATTGAGTTTTGTTTAATGACGGATAAATTGTAAGTGAACGTTCTTACGTTCAAAGAGTGAAGTATATCGATATAAACCGCAGTTATTGCATAGAAAGCAAGATTAAGATATTGATTTTTGCTCTCTACCCTAACCCGAAACAGCAACACTAGCTAGGCAGTAAGAAATAAAGTCAGTAACAATTATTTTATAAACCTTTTGTAAGTGCAACAACAAAATCTTCTTTATCGACTTTGGGACATAACTTGATTGGTTAACCTTTTCTCCAATCGCCTTTTCTCTTGACATAAACCAAAACCATAACCAGCGCGGCAACAGTGTGAAATCAAACATAGCTGAGCTAACAAATTGAAAATCATACGCGTATAAACTTTAATATTCAACTAAAGCACATACCGTATCTTGTCGGTTAACATAAAACTGTTGCAAAATGCTGGTAATTTGAAAATCCCTCGCGGAATAAAGTGTGATCTTCAAATGAAGCATGTTTTTAATTTAGTAGGTTTATAATCATTGTTCACATACGTGTTATGTAAAGAGAATGGATATGAGGAATATGTCGTTTTTGAAGATGCGTTTTTTGCGCGTAGAGAGAGTTAAGTGTCATGGAGGATTTTAAAGTGTTGATATGGTTTGAAGTTTAGTTTTAAATTATTTATTGAATCTTGTTATGGAGTACCCTCTACGTTGATTGTAGAGTTTTATTTTCAAGGCTCCTACAAGTCTTTTTAAATGTTATTCGTGTCAAAATTCGGCAAGCCAAATAGGCTGGCCGATTGACGTTAATATTATGAAAGAATTTAGTAAAGTAGCACATTACGATATTTTTTTTTAGGTAAAGCAAGTCATTGCAATGTAACTCTTATGTTATTGTTATAAAATACAAATTAGAATTATTGCCAAGAGTTGTTTTTTATCGTGATTGTGCTTCTTAAATTAAGACCTTTCGCTCGCCAGTACAATGGTTTTTCTAGTATTGCGAAAACAGTTGCTCAGGAACAGTGATATTAGCTGCCAGCACTTTTTTGAAAAAAGAACCCAATAGTATACATAAGTACAAAAATCTCAAAATTCTCTCTTCTTCCATAATAGAACCTCAATAAACACACACTTAGCAATAATACAATCAAAATATCGTTACTCTACAAAAAATGTCGACATCGTAAAAAGTTCATCGACCTTTCAATATTAAATGCACATTAATGATTCAGAAAAAAAAAGGTTTACAACGTATTGTACAAAGATTACAGGTAAAAAACTTAAGATTCCACCTTTGTTAGTGTGCTAATGACAATATTATTATAAGGTCGACGTGTTTGCTAGCAAATAATACGTTATTACTATTACCGATAACTTATCCGTGTTTTGTTAAACATTTGATGCGTTGATGTCTTAGAACTGAGTAATCATTCATAGATGGAGTAGCGTTCGCAAAAAAATAACAAAAAAATAAAATTAATAAGGTCACATCATGTTCAATTAGTTCTGTATGAGAAGAGGTCTTTGCCCTGCAGTGGCTAGTAGGCTGGTATAATTATGTCATCTTTATCATTTAAAAACATTCACCATGGAATCAGAATGAAAGGTCCATTGACTAAAATAACAATGCAAGATACGGCCTTATAAAAAACGACACTCTCACTATTGCAAAAGAAATTGTTTTCGTTATCCATAAAAGGTTCTAGCGTCCAGTAATCAGTATGTTAGACCATACTTATCAGCCCACGCAATCATTGTAGTGCTACTAAAAACTGCTCAGAAAACTTAAGCATGTTATTATTCTTCATTAGTAACACCTACAAAGGCCTTAATAGAATCATTAAGAATTAAGATATTTAAATTTTCGTATAATATTGCGTTAAAAGTGGATTTAATTAGGTAGACTCCATATTTTGTTTCAAATAACCAGAGGCAAATTTTAGTAACAGTGCCTTAAAAAAAGAAAACAACTGTTTCGTTTTTTCTACTTAATAAGATTCGAGTGGCGGAGTGGGAGGGCGTGTCAGACTTTTACCGACTAAAACTCACCCGTGTTCCTTCAATTGCCTGTGTGTCAGGGCCACGGTAACCCTTTCAGACAAACCCGCGACCCTGGCAGGAAGCCGCTGGGTCTCAAAGCATAATTTTTAGCACATGAGTTCCTTATAATACATATATAACGAAAGCAAGCATTAAGTATAGTGTCCTCCCATAACTATTAACACTGTAATTTTAAAACATTGTAAAAGCCAATTATTTTTAAAAGAGTTACCGTGGAGTTTCTTGCCGGCTCTTCTCCATAAGAAACGACCAATTGGAACCGTGCACCTAGCTTCTGACGTTTCATAAGTGCCAAGAAATGAAAGAGTGAAATTAAATATTTTGATTTAATGTGAAGGATTTGTGAAAATTCATCCCCTAAAGGGAATGGGGACGGGGTGAAATAAGGGTTGAAAGTTTGACATGTATGCCGATAGAAAAAACCCATCAAGCGATCGCACGGCTTGTTTATAAATAAAAAGGTAATTCACAGACTATAAAAAACAACAACAATTTATAATTTCACTTTTATCCTATACCAAGTCTCAAAACATTTCCAAACTTTTTCGCTGACGCTACAATCAAAACTAGCGTCGATACAATCAACAAATCAGAATACAATCTGACAATTAGATTATCAACCATAAACTGCTCAGTCATCACCAGTCCATTGTTGCTGCGCACGGTACAGCAATAAAAATTCCTTTTGTGAATCGGTAGCCTCACTGTTTTGTTGACCGTACAGTAGGCATTCAAAATACCATAGTCATTGGAATAAAGCGTGCTCCCTTTGTAGTTCGTGTATTAATATTGTAGGTTATGTACAATTACAAGAATTTTCCTTTTGAACATGTTCTATACTGTTTTGAAATGTCTTATTAAAAATGTGCGTAGGTATGTAATAACAACATGACTTTGCATTTATTGGCTATTGAATAATAACAATGAAATACTAACTGATCATCTATTCATTTGGCAAGCATTGTAATTGCTATCTGGGTAAATATCTCCCCCAAATTTGTTGTGACTGTCTACGCTTACGCTGGCTTTTACCTAGAGGCTCTATGTTCTGCAGTGGTTATCAATCAACTTGGAAATCTAGGATGTAGGAGACTCTTATGTTGAGCTAAAGCGACGACCTTTTCGGCTATATGGCCTAATACTAATATCGAAGTACACACGGCTACATATCAAGCTATACATTTCCAGTAATATCTAACCTCGCATTGTATAGGCTTTTCGTACAATGAGAAGTCAGCTTATACTGGAAATGTTTAGCTTGATATGAAGCCGTGCGTATCTATGTAATGGAGAACGGACGGATATGGCGGGTATTACACATTCAAGTCGATAAAATGTCATATACCTACCTACCTAACTATTCCTCATCAGTCTTCGCCATTTTCCCGGGGGAGCAGACAGAAACTACTGGTCATCAAAGCTTCTCCGACCCCCAAGATACAGACAAATGCTTAGTTGGGGGTCACCGTCTAATCTGTTACTGTACAATCTGTTTACTTATTAATAAATAAATTTTAAATCCTACTATCCTACTAATATTATCCTACTAATATTATAAATGTGAAAGTGTGGATGTTTGGATGTTTGTTACTCAATCACGCTAAAACGGCTGAACGGATTTGGATAAAATTTGGCACATGGGTAGACTATGACCTGGATTAGGACATAGGATACTTTTTATCCCGATATTCCGACGGGATCGAGATTTCTGCGGGTGAAACCGCGGGGCGCAGCTAGTAATATAATAAATGTGAAAGTTTGGGAGGATGGATGGGTGGATGGATGCATGGATGTTTGTTACTCTTTCACGTAAAAACTACTGAACGGATTTGGATGGAATTTGGAAAACAGATAGTTTATAACGTGAATTAACACGTAGGATACTTTTTATCCCGGTAGTACGTTCCCGTGGGATAATTACCGACATCCACGCTGGCGAAACCGCGGGAAAAAGCTAGTTAATAAATAAAATTGAAAATAAAATTTGAAGTTCTTTTGATACGTCGACGACGCTCCTAGGTTTTGATTCAATTGGTAATAATGTTCACTAACTATGAGTTAGTTAGCCAACATTGTGTTTTGCAGAGCTCCGACAGGATTCATGTCCAAAAACTGACTGTTAGGTATTTATAGTAAAATGTGCGATGTGCATGAGAGCACATAAATAAATCTGTAACCAATTTACTAAATAGTTGATCAAGTCTATTCAGATAGCTCAATATCACTATTTACCTAATTCATCTCTTTTGTTCTACCTATAGCTGAAAACTCAAACTCAAAGCATTTATTTAAAAATAAACCAATTACAGGCACTTTTGAATTGTCAAGGGGCCGGCTAGTCAGAAAGAAGTTAGTTGCCCATTCCAAAGCGTAGTAGGTACTCTATGGAGAAGAACGGGCAATAAACTCCACGGACGCTCTTTTAAATCAAAATATGGTTACAAAATATTGGTTACATCATTAATGTTGAAATTATGCATGTGAGAACGCTGCAGAACGTTAAAAGCGTCCTTAATAAAAAGATAAAAACAATTCATATATTAAATTAAAATAAGCCGTAGCAGCTAAGAGATGACCAGACCCTACTGACGGCGCACGTTCACGAACATGACGAATGAAGAAAACATGAAATAAAACAAGTTAATTTCCCAGCTTCTCAATTTCCCAGGACAACCCTTGCTTACTAAGATAGCCAAACAAGAAACGTGTTACCATGATAACTATTTGTTAGTTACCTGCATCTCGGAGTTAATTAAATTATGAGGTTTAGAAACTTATGTGCTACTTTTGATTGGATGCGAATAATTTATGAACGAGAGGAAATGGTTATTACGGTAATATTGATCTTTGTCAAATTCTTTTAAACCGACTTCAAAAAAAGGAGGAGGTTCTCAATTCGACTGTATTTAAAAAAAATGTTTGTTACCTCAGAACTTTTTTCTAAGTGAACCAATTTTGGTGATTATTTGAAAGCTGGTGCTTCTCATGTAGTCCCATATAAATTTGATCAAGATCTGACCTGTAGTTTTTGAGTTATCCTTAATTACGCCTACTTTTTTCACTTCTTATTCATATTGACTTAATTACTTGTACTTATTACAGAATTATTGATCTTAGTCAAATTATTTTTTGTTTTATTAGTTGACACTAAATCTAGTATTTTCAAGAACGTTCACAGTTTAAATCTGTTAAAAATAGAAAAGGTTTATTTTTTGTCACAGAAACACGGGCATACAAAAACTTATTTATCTTGAGTAATTAGAAAAATAAAACAAAATAAATCTACATATAATCACGAGCATAAAACAGAAATAGTCGGCAGCTGCACGTCATGACTGTGATAAGAAGGCTTCCACTCAGAATGATGCTATGCTATGGGAGACCCACAGCGCAGCCCTGTTTTTTAGTGGTCATCCGAAGAAGACGTACTGTAACCAAGTCGGGTTTAACTATTTGTACATAATATATATAATATGACGGAGAAGGTACGTTTCTCTTGTTATTATCAGCCATATTTTAACTACTGTGGGCTTACTATGGGTAATGTTGGTTATTGCGCTATTGCGCAATAACCAACATTATAATTATAAACATAAATAAAATAATATAACATAATTATAAACATAAATTATAATTTGATTTGAACTGCAAACGGTTTTTCTATTGAAAAACCGTTTGCAGTTCAAATCAAATTATAATTTACGAACAAATTAATCACACTACCGAATGACACACTGTAGGTACACGACACAACTATACGAAACGCGAAACAGTTTCTAAACGCGTACACTGCTTAACCGCCAACAACAAAAACTCTGCTTTAACTCCGGTCCAGCGTTAGCGTTATAGACTCTGTCGAGCGCCACCTGGTGGCGCTGGCGTCCCGATTAGTCAGTCAAACGATTGATTTAACGTATTTCCGACATATCTATATATATATATATATATGTGTGTGTAAATAGTATATCAAAATACCTCTAATTATCCTAAATTTTTGAGAAAGATTGAATTTATCACAAAGATGAGATTTCGACTAGATTTTGAATGTTTTTAATTACGAGAATTGCTCTTCAGTTTTATTGTGCCCCATTAGTGTTTGAGTATCGTCAATGGTCAATAATGCAGCCACAATTTGAAATAAGTTTGGAGCAACCACCAATCATCACAATTAAACCATTTTTTTACCTTTTGTATCTCATATCAACCACTTAGGGCCCATTGTTTGATCAGTAGTCAAACATACTAATATTTAAAATGCGTTAGTTAAACTAACAATTTGTTAAAAATGACATAAGTATGTTGTTTGACAAATGGTTAAGCTAACTAAAGTTAAAAAATTATCAATTTGCTATAAAAGTTAACCATGCGCAGACAGAGTAGTTAAACTTTGACAGCTATTGACTATTGTCAAGTGACTCATTGTTAAATTGACTATTGGTCATGTTTAACTATATATCAAACACCGGGCTCTTAGGCGTTAATTTAATTAACCTATTAGTAATATTCTACTACAGGACAGAAGTCTTTTTTAAAAGGCTCAATTGTTGTAGATACTATACATTACAATATTCGAAACATACGCTTACTAATAACATCCTCTACGCAACCAGACCCCATAAACCAGACCATAAATTGACCTTTCTAAAACCTGATAATGAAAGCACAGACGCTCATTACGGTAATTACCCGTTCACAGCGAAAATAATTTCGCATTCTAATCTTACACAACACTAATAGGTGTAAAAGCGTAACTTGCTCGGGAATCGAACCGGCGACCTCTTCGGGTCACGCGGTATAATTGATTTACGCCGAGGCGGACTATGCATTAACATAAAATAATGCTTGACCTCTGACATGCGTTTTAAAGTTTCTACACCATTATAGCAAGCGCCTTTGTTTTGTATTATATTTAAGATCAATGTATTATAGTTAGTACTTTCATTGGGATTATTGCAATCAGTGAATGTCCACTGCTGAAAACCTTGACCTCTAATTGGAACTGTCGTTTGACTATCTTGCCCAGTTGCCCCAAAAACAGGTTAGGTAAACGGATTATAATCATCACAAATGTCAATGCTGCACAAATGCCTTGCTAAGACCTGTCTAAAACCTTTAACCCAAGTGTAGAATGGATTTGGTCCAGTTTTACTAAACACCAGACATAGCGTGTCAAGATTAATTTATTTACCACCACCAGCCCAGTTGTTTGAAAAGTAATTTTTCGTGGCTGACTTAGTAACTGAATTCTCATTAAAAGTGACTATATTTTTTTATTTTAAAATGTTTCAACAAGATGACAGCAGGTGTCTCCTTCATCACTTTTCAGCCACATAATTGTAGACAAAAACCAAATGAATAACACTAGAATTTCTCTAATAAAAAAGATTTAAATCCGCATTGGAAGTGTTTGAAAGATTACTTCGTAACGACGTGTCAAATTACGCTGGACCAGTGGTCACTTGAACTTTTTTACCTATCAGACAATGGCGCATGACCTCAACTCGCTGAGTGCCTTTGAATTATTGTTGTTTATTTTTGTATGTCTATGTACATCACTAGAGTTTAGATGTATCGGTTTTCTTTTATCGATTTGATTTTTTATCGATTAATGCATGGTTATCTGTATTTTAGAGCGATTTTTTTTTTTTAAATTTTGACGCAGCGTAATTGATATTTTTGCCATCGTTTGGTAAAAATCAGGTTTATTGATAAATAAACCTGATGTCATTCGATTTCATATATCTACTTCTTAACCAGTTAAGTATTTTAACTAAGGAGAGTGTTGTTGTGGTCAGTTACCATAGTTTTTTACTCGATAGACAATCATTAGATCATGACCTCTTGCTGAGTTGCTTTATAGGTACCTACCTAATGCGGTTTTTTTTTCTGCCTATGTAATAAATCAGTGGTAGGTACTCGATAAAATATCGACTTAGAATTACAACGATTTATTGTAAAGGTTAGGTCCTGTCTTTCCTGAGACTTTTTATTGTTTTTCATCGTATTTGATAAATAATGTAAAACTTATATCGATTCATCTTCATTTCAAATTCAAGACGTTAAGTAGGCATAATTTATAGAATCAATAATCTCTTTTACTATCATACATTCATACATACATCTTACATTTACCATCATCGAACATCTCATATCGATTTTAATCTTTACGCTAACACAGTTATCGATACCTAAAGATATTATCGATGTTGAATAATACGAATCGATTAATTCTTTTTACGAGCTTCACTATGCATAAGGTTTTGGGTTGGATGATCTCATATGTTTTTTATAGATTTGCTTAGACAGTAGACAACAGTAAAATGCAATCATGGAATCGTAATTAATCATTAATTTTTTTCAACAAATCGTATTGTTAAAAGAATAAGAAAGCTAGACAGACGTGATAAGAGATATTTCTAACAATTTATGGCAGAATGAAATAAAACGTTTATATTCTTGGCAAAAAAGCATACAAATTAAATTAATGACTGATGATTTCGAACATCCAAAACTTGACCTTAATCCCGAAGAAACTTTAATTTCAACTCCTTATAATCGTTTACAAAAAATACACCTAGTAGGTAATTCAGCTCAACATTTTAAAAACGAATATTTACCTCAGTCAAAATATTACGGGAAACTTTGCACTGTATCCTCGGATACCTACAACAAAATCAATCAATACATCTTAAAGCACTTGTAATAGTGTGATAGGTGACGGTCCACCTGACGTAGATACAAGAACTACCGTTTTGAGGTTAATATACTTAAACCGTATGATAATGATTAATGAGTCTTAATTACCGTGTGATCATTATTTAATAGTAGCTTTGGCTTGGCTTTTCCTGTGAGCCAGATAAAGAGGCAAATCAATCTGCTGAACCATTTCCCAGTTGTTAGGGTCGGCTTCCAGTCTAACCGGATGCAGCTGAATACCAGTATTTTACATGGAGCGACTGCCTATCTGACCTACAGAACCCAGTTACTGGGTAACACAATACCTCTTTGGTAAGACCGGTTGTCAGACTATTGGGGCTTCTAAACTACATGAACATGAATCTTTTTCAATTCTGCGTTTTACGTCATAAATAAATAATTACTAGGAATAGTTGCAACTACTGTAATCTAAAACGACAAAACTTTCACTCTTCATTATAACGCTACAATCAATAGCTCAACAATGTCCTTGATCAACCACAAACCTCCAATCATCTTCCAAACCGCAAGCCATGTTGCTTAACCTCGTGACGTAACGTAACAATATAAGACGTCTCCAATAAGATATATTCCCCACACTTAATTCTATTGTTAAGTAATATGACTCTGGCCCCATCAGTAGTTTTGCTTTCTCGGTCAGAGGTCGAGGTTCAAATTCCAGTTGAGTTTATAGATGGTTTCCGTCATTGTCTAACGCAAGAGAAGATTCGACATGTCGGTTGTTGGGTGCGTACTATCGATGGCGAAAGGGTTATGGATAAATATTTGTTTGTATAAAAGTGATGACGGAAGCCTTATAAGGCAGTAACGTAAAAGAGCAAATTAAGTAGATAATAATGTAGATAATGTTGTTGATGGCATAGAAAAACATGCTACGCCGATCTTTTTAGGATAAGGACAAGATGGTGATGATGAGTTATCTGTGCATTGAAGTATCGACATAATTATCGATGATCTGAATTACATGAATCTATTAAAACAAACCCATTTCCTACTATAAGTTACAATTCGTACAGTGGCGGCACAATTCTTAGATTTCAGAATTTGCTAGGAGCTGACGGAAAATATTATGGTTTTCTTAAAGCTAAATACAGACTTATATCGATACCTATCACGTCTGCAGAGTTTTTCTAGCTAATTTAACTTGACCCTGTAGATTTAACAAAGTAAGTAGGTTATGTGTAGAGTAGACGGTTTCAACAAAATCCTTCAAGTAGTTGCATACAATACACAATTAAAATGAGTCATCATCGTGCTACCTATATCTTTACTTGTTTTCTCCTCACAAACCACACTTTCATCTTCTAACATATTATTGCCACTTAATAAAGGATATGTCACGAGTCTTAAGTTATTTAGACAGTTTTCATTTGAATGAATAATTTCAACGGGTTTTCCTTTTGTTCTTATTGCAACAACAATAATACGCGATCTCTTATCCACTTTCACGATTTCACTTAATATTAATCGAGCATATAACATTGAAATAGCATACCATAAAAGGGTTTGACTAACGAAAATAATAGTCAACAGCTTTGTCTAAGTCCAAGTAGGCCTTTTGTGACATACCTTTCGCATGTACAGGTTAATTGTGAAAGTTGCTTAAACAAAAGAAAACAGACTCTTGCACACAATACGCGACAACTGAGGTGGTCCACACAATTGTTGGACCACCGTAACGATAGTTCGGACACACACCAAGTTTTCTTGTTTGATTAGCGTCCGTAGTTGGTGTGTTTACCCTACGACGCATATTCATTTCGTATTTCAATTTTGAGTGTCATGGATAGTGTATTTGGCTACTTGTGCATTTTTTACGTTTGTTGTGTCAGACCAAGAGGAAATGACACACAAGACAGAATAATTGTCTCGCTTTTCAAACAAATCTCTTTTCTTCCGTCCAAAGCAAACTCATTCAATTTTATTACGTCTAGAGCTGGCTGTTTTGCTCGTAATACAATAAGAATTTTCGTAAAACAACAAAAAGTAAGAAACCTTTTGTATTGTTATCTCTCCAACCACTTAACATTAATTTGCATCTTCAAACCAACTTAATAGCTTACCTCAAATGCTCATCAGTCAACAGAACTATTGTTCTTAGCCAATTTCTAATTTCATTCAAACGACAGATGTTTCAAGCCAATATTTATTTAACGGTACTTTTTACTTCCAAACGGACCTAAAATTATGTTTGTCCGAAGCTCATTCGTGTCGTAATTCGGACCGATTGTCAAGAGCACTCAGGCGCATTTTCAAGTACGAACTTTACTTAACATGTACAGAATGTACACTATTTCTAATACCACCTACATACCACCAAATATGTATATGTGATTAGCTTGTGGGATGTGTGATGGTGTGAACGATTTTAATGATGGGATTTGTTTGCAGTGATCCTAAAACTTTGTTTAGTTGTTTCTTAGGCAATAAATACAGGATATTTTTCAACAGCATCTTTGCTAAAATTGTCAAAACCAAATTCTTTATTTACAGTCAATAATCATTTTTAAAAATCTCATCTATTGTTGACTTTGTACTTTTAGATTTTCTGACCATTCTATTACTCTATGCTCAACGACTTTTGGTGAGTTATTCTATACTTTCTTTCTCAAACATTGTTCACTGAACTACTCACTCATTTCGGGTTATACAACGCTTCCATTCTAATGAGCGCTGCTTCAAAATTGTCGTTGACATCAAGTCTCTAATTTATTACAAGTATCTCTTGAATCAGGTGTACAATGATTACAATACGAAATATTTCGCGGAGGTCAAGAGCTCGAACACTCTTGTTAATATTTCGAACGCTTCAAATGTTTGCTTTACTGTTTTTTCAAGTCTTTGTATTATGAGAGCGTGAAGTTTAAAATAAGCATCAACGTTTTTAGTTACAGTTACGTTAATTTTCCCTTCTAATTTGGTGATAATCGATTTAAAGACAGTTTTTTATGGATCGAGTTACCAGCTAGACGTAAATAAGTTTAAAACACTTAACATAATTACTGACATTGAAGCTATATTTTAAGACTCTGCAAATATGATAGAAGCTACATTTTTTCTGCACGAAAAAGACGATTTATTACAAAGTAACATCTCAATTTGAGCTAAAAAATAGGCGGTAAGGCTAATTTATTAGTTGTTGATGGAAATAATATTCATGCTTGGTACAATATCGATGAACGATTAATATTTATGCTCTGACATAGGAGAGTATAGAAACATCAGCTGTCAATCATGAATGAAGAATTAATGTGCGCTCGATTGCTTGCATGATGAGTTAGTACAGTGTTTTGACTTTAATTTTAAAATTGTAATATCCTTGTTTTACACCTGTCTGGAAATGAGGAGCTAAAATGGTCATGAGAGAAGTTTCCTGTAGTCTTTTCCCACGTTTTTCTGAACGTCCCTATTTGGCTTTGGGAAAAGCTCTTGGTGGACTCAGGCTAGTTTCAAATCCAACAGCTAATTGAATTCAGCAAAAGTTGTGACAATGTTAAATTGCCTTTAATCGCTCAAGTTCTTTTCTCGGCTGTAAGTTAATCATGGAACTGGAATCAAATTAAGGCTTCGTCCTTATTAAAAGGATTTAATCAAATCTTACACGTTAAATTACTCGCAATCTTTGCCTTATTATAAAATAGCTTTTGACCGCGGCTTCGCCTGCGTGGAGGTCGGAAATTATCCCACGGGAACCTACTACCGCGATAAAAATTATCCTATGTGTTAATCCAGGTTATAAACTATCCGTGTTCCATATACCATCCAAATCTGTTCAGTAGTTTTTGCGTGAAAGAGTAACAAACATCCATCTATTCATCCATCAATACTCACAAACTTTCACATTTATAATATTAATAGGGTTAGTAGGATAGTAGGATATAATTTTGAAGTGCCATATCTTCAAAGACTGTCCGTAACTGTCTTGCAAAGAAAATAAGACTCTCATTTTAATGCCTAGCAGATATTGTAGTCGATAGCCCGTTGAACCCCATCACCTATCCGTTGTCCTGATCTTTAACCCCCCACATATTGCTACATGCAGGTATGATTGGCGCCATTTTCAGTGTTACTCGCATCGCGAGCAGAAACGAACATATAGGATTCCTAGTAAATAATCTAAAATACCATAAGGCTTTCTCTCGGGCATCCATGATTGAATATTGTATCAATTATTATCAATCAATCTGCCCAGCCTTGTCTGAACTAAGTATGTTAGGGTCGGCTTTCAGTCTAACCGGATGCAGCTGAATACCAGTATTTTACATGGAACGACAGTCTGACTGACCTCTACAACTCAGTTACTGGGTAACACGATACCCCTTGGTAAAACTGGTTGCTAGACTTTTGGTCTTCTGACTACCCGTATTGACTGTCAAAGATCAAAGATAGAGAAATGACAAAGACTGTCAAAGATGACAGAATATTTTATCAATTATGTAGGACAAAAAGTTCACTTTATTTGTCAAGTCTCTGTTTGAATTTTCTAAAACTATCACACATTTTCGCTTATTGAGAATCTGGATCATATTTTATCTTCAAAGCTTTTATTTCTTAAAATTAAGTAATTTATCAGTCTACGATTTTAAGAGGTCATCTAATCAGAAAGACTGACTAAAAATATGCACAATGAATACATTATAAATGTTAGTGGAACCGTTATTATAAAAACTCCAAAGGAACTGTTACTTGTCGTGGACAGTGCAGACAGACCGCCGCCAAAAAACTGAAACTTGGGTCACACTGTCTGACGTAATACATTACGTACAACTAAAGCCAATGACATGTAACCTCGAAAAATGTTTAAATAATTTTACCGTGGCAATGTATCATACAACTAAGAAAATAGCCCTAACTATCGTTAGACCAGCAGATGACAATAAGGAGACCTTTCGAGGACATTCAATGATTTGTCTTAATGATAACAAAATATCTAAATGAAATTATTACATATGAAAAGGGACTTAAGATCTTTAATTTTTTCTATTTGCAATCAAAACAATAACACAGGATGTTGTTTTTTAATTGTACATTAATTCACGTTAGTTACTTTACATTAAATGTTTTGACAAGTATTGTTAAATTGGCTGATGCGTTAAATTATAATTAATTAACAGCTCATCATAACAACTTTTGAAACTTATTGTTACTTTATCGGGTATTAAGATGCTGCTTAGCAATATTAAAACTTTAGGAGCTGTAAACATAATTAATTATTTACTTAGCAGATCCGTAAAAAAATTGGAAAGTAGTTTTTATACCGTCCCCCGCAAAAACGAGCCAGAAACCAAAAACAGGGCACTACCTGGTACCTACCTTTTCTCGAAGCTGTTCGTCGTATTTTCAAACCCTCATATTAAAATATACTTCTGTAAGTTTGTAATTCATTGTTCTGCGAGCTTTCTTTGTCAGCAGCCCAAGTATTAGTATAGTAACATGTATAGTAACTTGAAATAAGCGAATGCAGCAGCGAATGGCGAAGCAACAGGCTAAGTCAATTGACAGGTTTGCCACTGCTCTTCTATAGTAGGTAAGTTTAAAGTTTATTTATTACTGGTATTTGCCCGCGGCGTCGCCCGCGTGGAGATCGGAAATTATCCCACGGTACCGGTCCTACCGGGATAAAAAGTGTCCTATGTATCAATCCAGCACCCTAATTGCGTTATACATTATCAGTCACAATCTGTTTCATATGTTTGAAAAATTTGTCTGCTCAACAACGTAAACAACGGAATGAATGTTGTTGAACTATCAAAATGAAACACATTCCTACTGTTTATGTGTTACGCAATTACCCCGCAGATTATAAACTATCTGTGTGCCTTTCATCCAAATCCGTTCAGCTGTTTTTGCGTGATTGAGTAACAAACATTCAAACATCTAAACATCCAAACATACAAACTTTTACAATTATAATATTATTATATAATATATATATACAGGTTGGCAGGGACATCGACGCACAAACTGAAAGCATGAGTTCAACACATGATTCTAGACCCCCTAACGTAGAAACTGTTCGTTTGTTATAAAAAAAAAGCTATTTCATAGTAAAGTGCAATACCTACGCGGTCAAAATGTATGGCAGATCAAATTTTTTTTAAATAACCGACGAACAATATTTCGACACAGTGGGGTTCAGAACCATGTACTGAATCCATGGTAACAGGTTATGCGTCGATGTCCCTGCCACCCTGTAGGTATTTAAATAAGTAGTATTGTTATTGACAAAATTGTCAAACTTGTATTGCTTGATACAATGCTTTTGGCTACTTTGTATGTGTGTATTTAATGTAATTTATTTGTAATGTGCGTTTTGTTTGTGCACAATAAACTATTTTTCTCTCTTTCTTTATTCGATTGTCAAAAACGTTTCATGCAACATTTTAACGACCTAATCCTATCAAACTTTTTGTATCATCATAATAAAGATTTGATGTAAAACCTTAGCATCCTGGATCAGAGGTTGATCATTGTTATTTGACATTGGCATCACGTATTACATAACACAAGTATAAGTACTGTAAACAGGTAAATATTAGGTGGCCATTATTATTGAAGATTTTTAATAGTCATGACTAGTGGTCACGAATGGATAATAATACTAATAATGGTAATGAAGTGTTAGTGCATTGTGTGCTGGGTTTAATTAGAATTGCTTGCACTTATCTTTTATGACTAATCATATTGATACTTTGCACGTACTAAAAGATTCTAGACAGCTAACGATTGTAGAATCACGACTTTGTTTATAAAGATGCAAAATTGAAGCGGCTATAGTCCATCGCTTAAAGCACGGCCTGGAAAGAAGGAACTAATGCCCGTTTTAACTAGGTGACACATACAATTTTAATGTAATGCCTAAATAAAAGTGCATTGTTGGATTTACAACGCTCGGCTTAGCGCCGAATGTTGATAATCCAACAAGGCATAATTTAGGTGTCAACTAGTGTTCGTGAAAACGGGTATAAGTGGTTTAGAATTCGATCCCCACCCATTTTTGGAAGCCACAGGCATTTTTTTATCTAAGTACGACTGAAAATTAATAATACCTTCATTTGTTGTTAGGACATTCATATTATCAAACCAATAATCGATTAATTTGAAGATTTCGAAAACCAATTTCACTTCAAACCCATTTGAAATGAAGTCATAAATATCAGCAGATTGATTCTTCAACATTTTGATATCAAATGACTTTTAAATATCAATCGTATTAAGTACATGCTATAATATATGGGTACATACAAAGTGGTCTTAGTAATGTTGCTATAACCATCGATACGTATAACTTCATATAATGCTAGACCAATAAATATAACTAATCATAACAATCAATTAGGCAGATTGCGATAGATTGGAGTGGTACACTTTCTGTTTGGGACTGTAGAGTTAGGAAAGACTAGATGAGATTCTTAAAAAAATTATGACCTCACTAAGTACCTACTTTAGTAGAAATCACTTCCATCATTTTATTTTAGAAATATCTGTGGACATGTTTTGTAGTAGTACCTACAGCTCCCTAAGTCATTTGTTTACAATGAGATCAAAATGTGCCTCAAAATGTTCATCATTTCAGCCGAAAGACGTCAACTGCTCGACATAGGCCTCCCCCAAGCATTGCTACGTTGACCGGTTCTGTGCTTCTCGCATCCAACGGATTCCTGCGGTCTTTACAAGGTCATTGGTCCACTTTGTTCGAGGCCTTCAAACGTTGTCTTTCGGTACGCGGTCGCCACTCCAGAACCATTCGGCCCCATCAGCCGGCAAACCAAGTATACTTATGCAAATCCAGGAACATGCAATCTATTTTATCTTTGAGAGTAAAAACAGTGGCAGTAAATGATAAGCTTGCAAATAGTCTTATCTTTTACTCTCAAACAGAACGTAAACGTAAATCATTATATCTAACTTAAATACGTATTGTCTTATTTGAACTAAACGTGTAATATTCTTTTGCACACATTATAAGAGCAATGGATTTTTTGGCTTGTACAATTACCTATTTTCACTTTAAATCATCATCGTCTTTGTCACTATTTTTTGGGTAGTCAGCTCCACAGCTGCCACCGTGTTGACAAGAGAAGAAGAATCTTACAAACTATTTGTTTCAATTTCTATCCTACTCTACACATTACGAACTCTGTGGATCAAACAAAAAACCAGTTATCTAATATGTTCGCAACTCTCGATTGTTTTGCGTTTGCGCAACGAGGAGCGTCCACTTTCTGACGCGGGATGTGGGCGCGTACGTGTGTATGTATAGTGTGTTAAAATGTACGGTTGATATGTGTGAGACTTTTAAAAATTACTGTAGCCTCTTTAAGGAATACGATGAGGCGAAAATGATGACATTGTCTTTTATTTTTATTTTACATATGAGTTTTAGGAGATTTTTTATATTTTTCGCGGGCTAGGATAAGCAGCAGTGGTGGCCCAGAGGTAACGTCCCCGACTTACGAGTTGTAGGTCGTGTAGGTTCGAACCCAGGCAGGCGCTTTAATTTGAGTAAATTATTTCGTCACCACTGCTCTCAAACGGTGAAGGAAAACATTGTAAGGAAACCAGCATGGCCTAGAACCAAATATTCCGAGACATGTGACATCTACCAACACGCATTGGGCCCGCGTAGTGGGTTACAGCCCACTCGCTCTCGAAGAGAGGAGGCCTGTGTCCCAGCAGTGAAATCAATATAGGCAGATTATGATGTCCATATGGTTTGATGTTAAAAATACATCAGTCTGGAATAACTGAGGATTAAAACCGGGAGTTAGTTGTGTTAGCGCGGGGAGCAATAAAAGAAGTATACTGCATAAAATAGGCGATGGTTTAATGCCGTCTGATCTTACAAAGATGAGCTTTCCCGGACAAACAGTTAATAATTAAATTAGAGTAAGAGGAGTATCGTCCGTCGCGGTGGAGTCCGTTGAAGCGACTGGTCATCGGGCTTTGCCGTGTCGCAGCCGCGCCGCGCCTCAGCGTACCGATGGCGCGTTGATCACGCCGCCTGCTCATGCAGACCGCGCGCAAGGTGTTGGAGTAGATTCCCAACAATTCGGTTCTAAATGCAGATAACCGGGTGGTATAATTCTGACCTGAGAGTATGGTTTTTAGTTTAAGGTTAACGCTAGACCTACTGGTTTTGACTATGTTCTGTTTTTTTTATATTATATTATTTAGACAAAAAAGTCGAGTTTCAAAAAACTGAAGTAGCGATTATTAGTTAATTTAATTGCATATTGGCGTATCTACTACACAATGTGACCAAAAGAAGGCTAGAAAAAGAAAGTGAATCGGTGAAGTCTAAACTAAACGGCCATTTAGATTTTTCCTGTGTGTGCTCAGTACCTAAAAAGTAAAAAACCCAGTCATACCTATAAAATTTATTAAACTAGTTTACTATTAAATTAATTAACAGAGTTAGAGATATGATTTATTCATTCGTGTTGAAGGTAGATTTGACTTGTCTTACACCTAATAAAATAATAATATTACAAATACCCAAACAACATTTACAGATAATCATTTCAGCAAGCGTAAACCAAAATCCGGCCAATGATTAGCAATTATCAATTTTAAAACATATTTTGTCACCCATGTGACAACTAATTTCCTCACTAACAATCTACCCAATAATAGATCTTTATCTCACCAATTAATTTTTCGAACAAGATAATTATATTGTCTCCCGGTTATAATTTTAAACACACTGTAGCTACGAGACCTAGTGTTAGTACGCAAGACAAGTTGCTCTACTTTGCGCTTGATATAATTTATTGTGAGAAATCAATAGTAGTAGCCCGTGGAACCGTAAAACCGATCATTGGGTAACACAATTATAATATAAATATTAGCCGTGCCCCCAGGCTTTGACCGGATTTCATCGCTATAACTTCACTTAACAGGTACTTACTAAATCAAAGCTATTCTAATAAAAATAAACCTTGCGTGGTTAGGAAATAAATTAGTCAATAGTAAGAAACTAGTTTTTTTACTGCTTGCAGTATTACTTGTTATTTTAATAACATATCATCGGATAACGGTTGTGACATTAATCCTCGAAAGGGTGTCGAAGTGTGCAATAGTATTGTCATCTAAAAGTTGTCCAACTTCTATATACAGGCTGTATCCTTGTGATGGCTCTGCAATTTCAATACTAAAACGTTACCCCTTTAGTAATAAACGTTACTTAAACTTAAGTTAGGATTACCAACTGTTGAACTTTACATTTTTGTCGTTTAAACGTCTCTTAACTTTAATAAAAAAACTTAGTCGACGTTTATGAATAAACCTCTATAATCAAAAAGCAAGGGATAAGTTAGTTCGATTTTAGACAATACGTAGATACTAGAATTTTTCATATTAATAAAAAAAAACTTCTGATTTTCTAGAGGATCAAACTCTGCGTTTTTTTTTTACAAGCAAATGGTACTGTCACAAATTAAAGTAATTGGCATTATGTTCCAATATTTACTTCTTTATCTTGGCTCGTGGCTTACTAATAACAGCCACACGGCTTGATCAATCAGGTTAAGCTATACTTGTCGCGGTCGGTCCGTGGATGGGCCATCTTTCCATACCGAAACCCCTCCGTACCTCGCACGCTAAGCCGTTGCTCCGTTGATCCCGGCTGTCATTCGAAGATCTTTGACAGTTGTTACGGGTAGTCAGAAGCCCGAAAGTCTGGCAACCAGTCTGACCAAGAGGTATCGTAATACCCAGTAACTGGGCTGTGAAAATCAGACAGGCAGTCACTCCATGTAAAATACTGGTATCTATTCAGCGGCATCCGGTAAGACTGGAAGCTGACCCCAATATAGTTAGGAAATGGCTAGGCACATTGACTTGCCTCTTTAACTGACTCACAGGAAAAGCCAAAACTACTGTTATAAACGATGATCACACGGTAATTAAGACTCATTCATCATTATCATACGGTTTAAAGTCTATTGACCTCAAAACGGTAGTTCTCGTATCTACGTCAGATGGCTTGACCTATCACACTATTACAAGTGCTTTAAAATATATTATTAGCTTTTGGATGTTCTCGCGATAATTTCCTCTACTTTCTAAGTCCGTCAACGAAGATACGGGCCCGTCCGTAAGGAGACCGATAATTAGAAGGGAATCCTAACCTCAATTAATTAACTTTTTCGGACGAGCAAAATCACATCGGGAATAAGGACAACTGACAAATGGTCTTGTCATTAATCTTTAGTTCGGGCCCCAAACTAATGTTATGTCCGTAAGTGATACAGAGTAGGAATCATCCGTAACTTCAGCCGAAACAACGGTCCTCGTGCTTAGGAAGTAGGCCCCCTGGTTATTAATTGTGTAAATTTTTATTTTATGTGTAATCTAAACGTAACTGTAACGGAACCTATGGAGGTAGTGGCCTTGATTGGACGTTCATTTTTGTATCGATAAATAAATGAATGCCGATTTAATTATATATGTTTATTTTGAAAAAGAGCACATTAGTTTAAACTTGTATTTATGGCATTTTAGTAGAGCTACAGAGATACAACATAACATAAGGTACATAGGTTCGTTTTTGGGAGGAAAGACACTTCTTAATACACTAATTAGTTGTTGTACGATGAAGTCTCTTTGTTCCCAAAACTGAACCTGTTTACCGGTCACGAGATCTAACTATAAATCTAAGTGTAAAAGCCTTACAGTCTAAATTCTCCATCTAAATATTACTAATCAAGAACTCAACAAAATAATAACGAGCACTTAAGCACTCTAAAGGCTAGCGCACATGGGCCGCACCGCATCGCAACGCATTGCCAAAATTGCGTTGCGTTGCGGAAAGGGCCGGGCCGCTCATACATATGGGCACAGCCTCATTGACCGGACTGGACACAGTTCAAATCGTAATTCGAAATTTGAGTCTGTCTGAAACAACTATTGAGTTGCGGTGCGGCCCATCGCGGCTATAATGTGTACTTAGCTTTAAACTTTATTTACTTAGCGCAATAATTAGTTAATACATAGGTAATATAACATTCAGACAGGTTGTAATATAGTTTCATAACAGACAAAATATTTTATGATCCAAACATTTGATTTACTGAGAACGGTAGTTGTCTAATTAAAAGTTAATATTGAAATCTTACGAAACTTTGTGGGAATGAATTGAGTGCTTAGTAACGAAATAAAGAGAGAATTAATTTATGTCTAAAAACCACGAGGAATGATGTAATCCATGTGTGTTTGATTACCCAGTGAGTGACTAATAAGTATAACGGCATAGCAAGTGGCGCCGTCTAGTTTTGTTACGAAGTTACTGGAATCACCAAAGAGGTCGGATAAGAGTGCCACTGGCTGGTGACAGTCACTCTAGCAATGTGTCACATCGATGGTTGCGTGTCGGCTGTCTTCTGATAGCAGAACATGATGTCAAGGAGCCGCTGTCGTACCACATCCACGACGAACTGCTATATTCTGTCATAATCCTGATGATATTGAAGCTGCTGCTGCTGCTGCTAAACTACCACTAACTAATTCGATGACCACTTCTGGTAAAGGCTATCCTGTGCCGTTCAAATCATATCAACTCAGCCTATCGCAGTCCACTGCTGGACATAGGCTTCTCCCATGCTGCGCCACAACACCCCGGTCCTCCGGCTTCCGCATCCAGTCTGTCCCAGCCACTTTTTTGAGGTCGTCAGCGCATCTAGCTGGTGGGCGTCCCACACTACGTTTGCCGATACGCAGTCGCCACTCCAGGACTCGTCTGCTCTACCGGCCATCGGCCCTTCCACAATCATGGCCAGCCCACTGCCACTTCAGCTTGCTTACTCTGTAAGCTATGTCGGTAACCCCGGTTCTTTTCCGGATAACTTCGTTTCTGATTTTATCCTTCAATGAAATCCCGAGCATAGAGCATAGCTCCATAGCGCGGTGAGCGACCTTAAATTTATGGACCAGCCCGACTGTTAGTATCCACGTTTCGGCACCGTATGTGACCACGGGCAGGACGCACTAGTTGAAGACCTTAGTCTTCAAACATTGCGGGATTGGCGACGAGAAGACTTGACGAAGTATTCCAAACGCTGCCCAACCCAACTGGATCCTTCTGTCGGTTTCTTTCTTAAAGTTATATCTACCGAGCTGGATGACTTGCCCTAGGTAGACATACTCCTTCATAACTTCGAGATGCGACCCTTCGATGTGGATTGGACTCGGCAAGACGTGTGAATTGTACATGATTTTCGTCTTGTCCAAATTCATGCCGAGGCCAACGCGCCGAGAGGCTCCATTTAGGCTATGCAGCATCTGGTCTAACTGTACCGTATATTAACTTTCGACTAGAAGCCGAGAAGCTGCTTAAACTAAGTTCGTATGTTTTGCAAACCAATTTTAAATCCATTTCAAAACAAGAAGCGGCAATAGTCCAAATGGTTAAAACGTGGACTTACAAGCGTGACTGCTGAGCGTGGGGTCCTGGATTCGATAGCCAGGTCGGGTAAAGTGTTATTGGGTTTATCCATTAGGAATTTCTTAGTAACAGCCCGGAGTTTTGAAGATGGCGGTGTGATACCCCCGTGCTTCGGAAAGCACGTTAAGCCGTTGGTCCTGCGCCTGATCCCTCTCCGGTCGTGTCGTATTGCCATCCCATCGGACTATGAAAGTGAGGGAAGAGAGAGTGCACCTGTGCTGCGCACACACTTGTGCACTATAATATCTCCCGCGCCAAAGGCTAGTTTCCGGTGAGATTGGCCGCCATGGCCGAAATACGGTCTGGAAGACTATACATATTTATATTCGACCCACTTTTAACACAAACATAAGCAAGCATACTTGGAGAAACCAATAGCAATGAGCAAGCAACAAGTCTGGTAAAATCAAAGAAAAACAATCAGAAATATTTAATTCAAAAGTTATTTATTCAAACAAGGCTGAGAATCATCACTTTTTGAACGTCAACATTCCATAAACCAGCACCCTAATTACGTAACACACTATCTATCGCAATCTGAATAATTTTGAAGCCTATTGTTAATCCATTGCTTCTTAAGTTCGAAAAATTCGTGTGCTCAGCAACGTAAATAACGCAATGAATGTTGTTGAACTGTCAAAATGAAACCCATTCCTACTGCTAGTGTGTTACGTAATTACCCCGCAGTCCACCAAAACGCCCACCTTTCACCACTTCCTAGTGCTTTAGCTGGGAAGAAGTGGCGCAACAAACTCCCCAGCAGCACAGCTGTCTGTAAAGTAAGAATTTGAAAACATTACACCTGACCAATCGATGATTAAAGGGTGCTCTTTAAACTAAACGAAATTGTATCATACGTTATTTCTCGTGGCTAAGTAATAACAGCCGCACGGGTCGACCGATCAGGTTAAGCTACACTTGCCGCGGTCGGTCCGTGGATGGGTGAACATCTTTACATACCGAGACCCCTCCGTGCCTCGGAAAGCACATTAAGCTGTTGGTCCCGGCTGCCATTCGTGGATCTTTGGCAGTCGTTAAGAGTCGTCAGAAGCCTGAAATTCTGACAACCAGCCTTACCAAGGGGACCCAGTAACTGGGTCGTGGAGGTCAGATAGGCAGTCCACTTAAAATTATGGTATTCAGCTGCTTCCGGTTAGACTGGTAGCCGACCCCAAAAGTAGTTTGGATAAGACTAGACTGATGATGACCTTATTTGAATTTGAATTAAACGATCATGGCGATGGCGCCACCATCCCATGAACTCCTTTTGTTCAAGAATACCCGTCAAACAAGCATATACATCATTATCCACGATAACAATCCGATTTTTAATTTATTCACAGCTTATAAAACAATCGATCAGTTCGCCGCCTCTCTCGATCATGATCGATTACTTGTCGCCTCACCGATACGGCGGGGAATCGATAAATTAATCGGTATTCGGTATGAACCGAGTACAATCGCTCGTTGTGTTGTAATTGTTGTTTGTTCATTTGTCCCGACGATTTTTCGATGAATTCATCATGTTAGTCAATAGCTTTGACATTTGAGAGGAATAGTGGCTCTTTTGTTAACCGGGATAGTGTTAGGAATGATTGTAAAAGTGAGTGTTGTTTGATAAATGACGAAGTTAATGTTTTTTACAGATAATATGTTTTCTTCATCTTGGTGTTTCCCAGTGAGGAAACTGACTTTAATTTGTTCAAGATTGTCTTAATTTCTGATGGAGCATCGACAAGCTACCTTTACATACACCTAAACACCTTTTTTGATGCTGTGTTGTTATGGCCCAGTCGTTACTTCCTCGCCTCTCATGCACGAGGTTGTGGGTTCAAATCCAGGCAAGTAGGTACTAACGTGACTTTTCTTAATTCATATGTACTTTCTGAGTTAATCTTGGACATTATATCGGTGAAGGAAAACATTATGAGGAAACCTGCACCCTAATTACGTAACACATTAGTCTACCACAATCTGAATCATTTTGAAGCCTATTGCTAATCCATTGCTTCATATGTTCGAAAAATTTGTCTGCTGAACAACGTAAATAACGCAATGAATGTTGTTGAACTGTCAAAATGAAACCCATTCCTATTGTTAGTGTGTTACGTAATTACCCCGCTGGACTTATAGTTGATAAAAGTCTGAAATCGGTATTCCGTCTGGAGCAAGCGTTGGAATCAATGCTATTACCTTCTCTACTTATACGAGAGGCCTTTACCCAGCAGCGGTACCATAATAGGCTGGTATTATTATATTATAAACAAAACGTGAAGCTCCGAGACAAGTCATATACATTTTTAAATTTATCCTATAAAATTTCTTTTAACGATAAAAAAAAATAAAAAAAGGCAATAATACAGATTTTTTGTCAGACAATTCTACAAGCAACATATTAATGTACTTAATAGTGTTTTAATTTTTTAGTCCAATTGGAGTTTTTAACAATTATCTATTTACAAAAAATATAATATATTAATTAATAGATTTTTTGTAAATAGATAATTGCTTCATATTTTGCAATAAATTACCAGCGTTGTGTCATCGCGCTTCTCTTTCTTTTGTATGTAGTCTGACAGTGACCGCGCTTTAGCTGTTGTCAGCCTCTTAAAGTAAAGGCTCCTTCAAACAGGTACGAAACGCGACGTGAATCGCACGCGACACAAAGGGGCCGCCTTCACGAGCGAGAGAATCGCGACGGATCCGCGCTTCTACGTGGGGTAATCTCCACGAACGAGCGATTATTCCGCCAGCGTATCGTCGCGACTCGTAACGGAATCGCCGCGTGTTCGCGACGAGGCGTTATGCAATAGTTTTGTTGAAGAGTTTAGATGTCAGTTCAGCCTATGTTAAGAACCAGCACGCTCGCCGCGCTCTCGCTGCGAGACCATCACGTTCCGTGGAGAGAGCGCGGCGGGTGCGCCGCCGTCGCCAATAGCGACGAGCGCGCGGCGACACGATGACGATTATCTCGCACTCAGCCACTCGTCGCATCGCCGCGATTCTCTCGCTCGTGGAGACGGCCCCTAAGAGAGTGTATAGAAATACGTGGCACGACGATAATATCGCCGCGATTTTCTCGCTCGTGGAGGCGGCCCCAAAGGCACCGCTCGTTGCGCGACAGGCGGTGCCTCTGTGTGGTGTCGCATGTCGCACCTGTTTGAAGGAGCCTTAAGTTTAAAACAACACGTTCGAATTGCATAAAATAACCTGAAATCAAATTCGATAATAAACTAGTCTAGATCCAAGTAATCTTATGTTATTTTCCGTATCTTGAACGATTATAAGCATGACATATCTGAGAGCTTAAGAAAATGTAATTATGCAAAGGAGGCTGGTTGTGTTACGTTTGTGGAACGGACGTGGATATCTTTAGGACTGGTTTGTTACTGCTTTTGTAATAGGTACAAAGTTTTAATTAACATTGTTTTGTAAAGGTTATTCTTAACTGTTGGGGAAAAAAATTGGTGACAAACAAACAAACTGTAAATGTTCATGTTTTCATCATTAGTGATTCAGGCTTTGCGTTACTCAATCAGTCATGAATCTGTTATTTTTATGTTTAAACGAAACAATGCTATTGTTTCTGTACGTACTTTGTGACCTATACCTACTCGGGATAGGAATAGGCCAGGTAGGGATAGGCTATCCCTACCCAAAACTACTCCCTAAAAGTATATCAAGTCACATTATATCCTGATCAAGAGACTCATCAATCATTCTAGCATAAAAAAGTTACCTTTTATAAGTACGCATTCCCTAAGTTGCACTGCAGCACGCAGTTTTCAGTCTCCAGAATCCAATCCGCCCTTACTGCCATCTTTAGGTCGATTATGAAAACGCTGCTGAATAGGTACTAGCCCCTCTCAATCCTTTAAAGGCTCCTACAAACAGGCGCGACACTCACCGCTCGTCGCGCGACAGGCGGCGTCTTTGTGTCGCGCTGTCGTGTCGCCCCTGTCTGTGGGAGCCTTAAGGCTACTACAAACAGGCGCGACACGCAACGCGAATCGCGCGCGACACGAAAGCACCGCTCGTCGCGCGACAGACGGTGCCTTTGAGTTGCATCACGTGACGCGCCTGTTTGAAGGAGCCTTTACCTAGTTAAATATGTTATCAAGGCATTAACATAATAATCGGCAAACGAAATGATAACAACATCATTATTCAAACAACTCATTTCTATTATTGTCGCCGTATCAAAGTTATCAGGTACTTAAAATTAAGTTCCCACTAAATGAGCTTAAAGATTTTAATCTAGTTTCAAAATAACACTGTTCATTCGCAGTGTTACTCAGTGAATTATCTTAGTAATAAATAACCAGCAAACATTACCGTACTTACAAAACTTTTGGCCAAGCACCTGTACACGACCTACATAGTAACATAAGTTAAACAACAATATAAAATAACGTTACAGCTACGCTTTTAACAGATGTTGTACGTAAATCAATTTTTCGCAACAATAGCCTACGATTTTCTACGAAAAGACGTAAGTGTAAACCTTAAAACAAGCGAATAGTGACCTTTAAAGTTGCAACATAAGACATCAAATCGATTGATGTAAGATTAGCCGATAGAATTTTATTGATTTAAACAATGTATCGTAACTACCAGCTGTTCGTCATTTAAAACATAACCCTATTCCTAACCTCACAGGGTCTCAACTCTGATGTAATACAGAGTGCAGATAGAACGTTCTTCTTGGGACACAAGGTAACAATGTGCACTTGCGTCCACTCGCGAAGCTTGAATGCTTGCGCCAGATTTGAAGCGAAGTGCTGGACTAAAACTAATGACATGACTTTGTTTGATGATTTATTTTATATTTTAAATTTATTTCAGAAATATAGAATTAGAAGGCTTTATTTATATTGTTGGAAATATTTCTAGGATAGGCATACTTTTAAATAAAACTATGTAATTACAAAAGTAATGCAGCAATATTTTTGTCCATGCAGCTCTATCCATCTGCTGTTCTTCTAGCTGAGCATCACAAAACATTACAATAGTCGTCGATTTAGCGCTAGGATAGCAAATAAAAAAAACACACAGAATGAAAAATTATCATTTCATTCATTCATTCGTTCTCATTCATTCATTCGTTCTCATTCATTCATTCATTATTTCGTGTAATTTCTTTTTCTTTTTTTCATCATATTAAGAAAACACTATTTTTAACGACACAGAAAATACAAACATTAAAACAACGACAAGATCAATAACAAAACTATACCAATTACACTTATTACTTAACACAACACATAACATTACTTACCTAGTTCACCAATCAATATTTAACGACCAGACGACCAGTTAATTTACACATATATGTACAAATACTAGCTTCCCCGCTACACCGTTCGCGTGGAATTCGTAAGTCACCACAATATACAATGCGCTGAATTAATGCACATTATGAAAGCAATGTGTAGAATCGTTTTCTGTCATTTTTAATATAGATAATTTTTTATACAAAAAATAGTTAAATCTACGTAAATTACAGTCACACTTCCGCTGTACAGTTAAAACAACCCAAAATGGACGAAGCACCTCTACGCTAGACGCTTTTACATGTGCGTTGATTTGTAATGTGACCACAATTTTTCCCACAATCAGTATAACTAATTTATTAAATAAACAATGTTTTATACATAATAGTAAAAATTCAGTGTGTGTATTATTGTGATTATAACAATATTCTAATTGGGTGTTTGGTGGTATGCGTTAATTCCGGGACATTTTGTATATTAAAATAACAGCCACATGTCCCGCTCGTGCTATTACTTCATTTTCAATTAGCGTTTTTTCTAAATTTTTTCTTTTTGTTCGTCTCCTGAGGGTCGTAGCGTGATGTTAAATAGCCTTTAACCTTCTTCAAGATTTGGGCTATCAAATGCAAAATGAAATAAATGTTACTAGATGAGAACAACTGCCGACAAACTGTTATGCAGTTTGGCAGACTAGAAATAGTGTTACAGATGTTGTCGATACAGATTTTGAAAGAATAAAAAGAAAATCGAATCCGACTGTTAGTTCCGGGGATTAGCGTGTTCAAACAAAAAAGAACCCAAACAAACTCTTCAGCTTTATTATATATAATAATTATAGACTAAACAATACTTAATTAAACACAGAACAGATATTAAATAGACCAGTTAATTCACACATTATTATATCACTTATGAAATCAACCTCAATTGATACCGTACTCATATATGTACAGAATAAAACAATTAAATAAAGATTATGCAAATCATCGCAGACAGTCTATATTATAGGTTGAATGCCTATGAAGCCTTGACATGATATTAAATGTATTATGTAATTTATTTTGTACCTTCTCGTATGTAACTAGTATTGCCCGCAACTTTGTTCGTCGTGCAAGCTTTAAGAAGAACTAGGTATGTGTACACGAGAAATTTTTAGATGACTACGGACGATGTTTACCAATGAAATTGAATCCGATCAGCTAATCTAAACCACGTTTAAGAGCTGTCAGTGTCATCTTGTTGCTGAATATTGACGCTGACAGCTCTTGAACGCGGTTTAAATGTGCTGATCGCGAATTTATGATGTCGAAACATCTGCGAATGTATGATGACAAAACATCTGCGATTCTTCTGGATTTGAAAATGTTCATAGATGGGTTACCCTTTAAAGTGTGAATGAATTAGTGAACAATTTCCATTCGAGCAATCAATTTCCATTCCTGCTGTAAGTGCCTAGATAAAAATAGAAAAGCATGTGGTTAAGTCAGTAGGAACCTAAGAATCTCACAGACCCCAAGGCGGAGCATATTCATGACGATTTCCACACGTAGAAAACAAAGTCGAAGTGTTCTGAAAATCCTTTCTTATAACTCTGTTTTTACTTTCTCGGTACAGAGCACCATTTCCAAGTTTCTTTCTTCAGTGGTTTAGGTTATGTTGCCTGTCTGTCAGTCATATGTTTTTTTTTAGTATATAGCTAAGTATCGTGCCTTGCCTTTGTTTTTTAAAGTAAAATAAGTTGATGTAGCGTTCATCTGTTTTTTTGATTGATGGATCGATTCGAGTCTGATTTTAGAAGTCTTTTGTATGTATGAAGGGTATTTATTTTTGCACTGATTCGAAGCGACGGGCAGTAAAACAGATATGTATCAGCTAACGGCTTTGTCTGCAAAATGTGATAATCATTATGAAGAAACTCGTCTTTTATTTTAGCCTGGCTTAGATATATATACATTTTATTTAGACATTGTTACAGAATATTTTGCCTATAAGTTAAGGATATTTTTTGTTACAGGGTTACTAGATATTTAATACGGTAAGTAATTGAGACCTAAAATTAAATCAAGTATGCTCAGTATGTGCCCATTTTGACCAGACACGGCAAAACTCAAAAAAATTATGTTGTAATATATATGAGGAGAGTATTCTATTTTCTATCAAAACAACAAAAAAAATGTTGTCATTATTAAAAAATATATCATATTAATAACGTCTCCACGGTTGTCGCTCTTCCGTCGGCCTGATAAAAAGGTTGACAAAGGATATTGTATGGAGAGAGCCTCTCTATTGTTGTTTGTTTTTAGCAAACCACAACGCAATACGGTGACAAGTTGTTGACTTGGGAGGCTGTGACGGTATGGAAGGTGCTCTACTTTAATTTTATTAAGACAGCTAGCCGATCCGACAGACATTGTCCTACATGCAATTTAAAAACAGCAGAAAGTGTTTTTTTGCGTACCTAGAAAAAAACACTTTCAGCTGTTTTTAAATTTTCAGGGCGACTTTTGCATTTTTTTTGCCCTTAAAACCTAATACGGACTGTTAAAAACATTTTACAATAAAAAATTGCTAAATCGGTCCAGATGTTCTCAAGTGATGCGCTTACCAACGAACAGCATTTCATTTTTATTTATATAGATAGATAGACAAGAAAAAATATTAAGGTACAACGCTATTACGATAATATTAAGGGTTTACATTAAGAAAGTATTGTTCTCTCAAAGGATAATTAAATAGGAGCGTATCATCACCTATACAAATACATTATACGTCTCTCAACTTTAAATACCCATTTAAATTCTATACCTACGTAACAATAATTTTCGATTTCATAATCTCAACTGTGCCTGTAACCGAACGATTCGTCTCAAAATAAACAGAATTACTAAACCGACTTCATAACTTACATCTGTAGGTTTTATCAATACAAAATTAACACCATCGCTGCTGCTAATTTAACGCTCAACCTAGATATTGCCATAAGATTTTCAACCTTAAGGCTTGGAAATAAGAACTGTCGTATATTTAACCAACGATTAAAGTGTAAACTGAATTAAATGCAAGTTAAACGGCTGATTAGATGCAGATCGACTTCCAGATCAAGCAAATCATGTTAGAATAAACATGGATAGGGTTCGACAGGCTTATGTACGGCTCTTCGGCGCAGCATTGTGCCAGCAACTGGTTGTTGATTGCGTTGCAAGTCCCACATTGACTTATAAATCGTTGCTTTGTACTGTTGATGTGTTTTATTTCCGTTGGTATTGTAGTGAGAGATTTATTTGTGGTTGTAGGAAGTCTTGGGCTAGTTCAGTATCTGGAGTCTGTTGAAATGGGAAGTTTCGTAGTTGGAGTTATGCCCATTTTAGTTATTTTATTTAAGGCGCTACCCCGAGCAAAACCTTGCAATAGTGCGTTATTCAGAGGCTATTAACTCAATAATTATCAGTAATCAACTACATCTAAAAGCACATTATTAATTTTCGATATCGTACCATCACATTGCACGTTCTTATTTGCTTTTATGTATTATAAGTACATTTAAGATCTCCTTGTAAAAAAGTGACTAAAATTCTTGATTGCATGCATCTTTTGCTAAAGATGGATTACACTAATGGATAAGTCATATAAAGATCTCTATATTTCACGTTTTATTTTATTTTAAAAGATCGCTTGTATTTTTTTATTCAAATAATTCAATTTTTTTGTGAATTTTATGATAAATGGGCGCGCACAGGGAGCGGGACAGAGCGAGACTCAGCGACGAGACAGAGAAGGACCGAACGCTCAAGGTCGTTTGGTCTGGGAAGCGCCTTAATGTAAATTTTAAACCGCGTTCAAATAATGATAATGTGGAATATTGACACTGACAGCTCTTGAACGCAATTTAGATGTGCAGTTCGTATTCAATTTCATTGGTGAAATCAACCCGAAATCTACTTAGTTGCGCTATCTTTCAATTATTTATAAAACCATATACGTTTGGAAGCAGACATCATAGAAAATCTTCACCTGCCTAGCTTTTTTCCAACTATGTTGTGTTCGGCTTCCAGTCTTACCAGATGCAGCTTAATACCACTGCCTATATAGCCTCCACAACCTAGGCACTGGGTAACACGATACCCCTTGGATTATTTTAGTTGTTATTTTCTATTGTATTAACAATAGAAAATAACAACTAAAATAATGATTCGTCTAAAATTGCCATTAATCAACTATTTAAGTGACAGTGGATAAGTGAGGACATTGGCACAACCTGGTCTGTCAGGCCAGCTACCAATCTCACTTCAAGTAGAAAGCTTATCGATTTGAGTAATTGCATCGTTTTAAATATTTTAATGTTAATCAATGTTCGCACTACGATGACACATAAATATTTAAAGAAAAAACGCACATCAAAGTAGAAAGGTGAAACTACCTTCTGAAGTTTTTTTTTGTATTATTCTCTATCAAAGCTCTACCAATTTTATTAAATTGGTTGAGCTTTGATACTAAAAAAGCTAGAATTAACAATCATGACTTATTAGTAATGATTGTTAATTGTAGCTTTTTTAATTAGTTTAAGCAAATTTAGATTCTCAAGCTCTTATGATCCAAGATTAATGAAAGTAGTTTCGAGTAGCTTTTTGTTGGTATTTAAAAATGAACTGTTAGAAATAAATTATTTATTACTCAACACTTTATAAACTAAGGTTTTTGCATGCACATTCCTATTTCATAATGGTCTTGTAACTAACAGATGAGTATTGGTGTAGAATCCTGTTGATTCCGTATTTAAGTTGAATATATCTACTACGCCAAGCGCTATCGTGCAGCAGACCTGGGGGCCTAGACAAAATCCCTTTTCTGTAAGCGTTAACGCCAACGGAAAAATCAATTGTATGGAGTTGACATTTGCTTACCACGTGACATTACATATCTTTTCTGCAGGTAATGTCATTGCCATACAGTTTGACGTTAGCGTCTGGCGTTAGCGCTATCAGAAAAGTTTTTGTCTAGGCCTACTGCTTCACTTTGTACCTTTTCCCGGCATTCCTCGTGACTGACATATGACATTAGTGACAGCAGTTCTTCTTGTGTGAATAAGACAGTGTTTACATATCTATTAAATAGATACAATACACTTGGTATAAAGCCAAAATTAAATTTCTTTAAAATAAAGACACGGCAACAGAAAAAATTGTCTAGTAGAGGAACATAGTCCAGTAATCAATCGTAGAGATAAAATTCTAATCGGAAAAAATTATAAGCGCAAAAATTTAAATTAAATTATAATTATATGCTTTGTCACAGGCCAAGCACGTGCCAAGGATTTAGAAAGCACAAGCCATTCATGACACGTGTAGTATTTTTAGACACCTAGCTTTGCAACCTAAATTAGAATTAAAATAAAGGCTCCTTCAAATTGACGCGACACGCGACGCGACACACAGGTGTGTCGCGTGCGATTCGCGTTGCGTGTCGCGCTTGACTGAAGGAGCCTTAAAACTTCACAAAAGATCTTAATAATTAGTAAGAAAATGAAAAACCTACTGTCGCGTTGGTCTAGTGGTTGCAAGCGTTACCGCTGAGCATAAGGTCCTGGGTTAGATTCCCGGCTCTGTCAAAGTGTTATTGGGTATTTCCATCTAAAATTTAAAATTAAAATTATTATTATTTAAAATTTCTCAGTTGCAGCCCGGAGTCTGGATTTGTGCCCGGTTGATGGCAATAGGCTGGCCCCTATTACATGGGACTTGAACATAACTGGCGAAATGTGGGTGTACTGTAGCTACACCTCTGCCTAACCCTTCAGGGAATACAGGCGAGATTTTATGTTATGTTTCTATGTTTAAAATGGAAAAACCAATCTGTCAATCAAAGTAGAGTAACTTTCTCGCATATCGGGCTGCGAGAACAATAGAACCTATAGTGGGCAACGACTTAAGATTGCATTTGAAATATTCACAAACTCATTCCGCGCCCGTCTGTCTACCTATAACCGTGTTACCACCACACTATCATCATCACAACACAGCGGAAAATAACCCCTATGTTCATAAAGAGAAGGTCTTAATAGAACGTAAAGTTAAAGTTGTTTGAGCCGAGAAAACTTTTCAAATGTTTGCTACTTTTAAATGTATTTATGCATAGCTTATGTGACCTCAGATAGCATGGAGCAGTGACCCTTGAGAAATTGATTTTGGGCCGTTGCGGTAGAGATAAGTTTTAATTTGTCATACATTTAAAAAGTTTGTGTTGAGCTATTAATATTGTTGATAGTTTTGAGTTTATGGCATCTTTTTTGTTTCACATTTTTGGTGATTGGAAAGGTGTTAGTCATCACTATATTTGGCTGTATCTATTAAATCGTTTGACAGCTTAAAAAGCAAAACTAGAAAAGATATTTACATTTAGACTAAATCCAAATTTATTTTCCATATCTGTAGACTTTAATGTTATGCAAGAGAAACAGAAGACAGGAAATTAGATTTTTGATGATAGATGCATAGAAAGAAATACGGTACTTTCAAGGAGTCCTTGGCAGATAAGGGTTGAAGGAGAACATGGCCAAGTCAACAGCATTGTCAGTTAGATTGCACTGTATTGCACAGGCCTTTAAAAGTGTAGTAAGCACTGTATGTAGGCCACGATGAGAGGCTTTTTCTGTGGGTCTTACTACCCCTAAATATACTGATGAAATGCAAAGGGCAGTTTATTAGGCAAAAAATAAAGTATAGTATTAACAAAACTACCTATTAATGACCTAAGCATATTCCAGAAGACGGTAAAAATGCCGTTTGTCGTCATAAAACTGTGGGGGCCTCACAGCGTCACCACAGAATTTAATATGGCCATCATTTAGCATTATAGTAGCCACTAGCCACTCTCCTACTGACGTTTTAGTAGCCACTCATAATTTTATGACAAAATCATAAGCATCTAATTATTCCATGCGTTTATGATATCAATAAATTAATTTAAATTAATAATGATAATATTAAAGAAAGTAAGGTTATATAAACGGTGCAGGAGAGGTTAATTGTAACCGCTTGATAAACTTGTAGGTAATTTATAACAGTGTTGGGGGCGACGCTTGTAGTATTTACCTGGTTTATGTTGTAATTTTAAGTTTTATGTTTTATTAATATATTTTACTAGCGACCCGCCGCGGCTTCGCCTGGGTAGCAAAGCGTAATATAATATAGCCTATGTCACCCGGAGATAGTGTAGCTTCCCAAGAGTGAAAGAATTTTTGTGATCGGTTCAGTAGTTTCGGAACCTGTTCAATACATCCAAACAATCATATATTTTCTCTTTATAATATTATATTTGAAACGTTTGTATTTTTAACATAGTGCCATCTATTGAATACTTACTCAATCCAGTCAACAGATATCGCCATCTGTTAGAATCGTTTGGAGCTAACAGGTAATTGTGACTGTCAAATAATAGACAAAGAATTTGCAATAAAATAATAATGCGACTATAAATTGTGATGTAAGCTATCCTATCTTTCAAGTTGGATCAAATTGCACACGGTGTGCAAATCAAATTTAAAATCAGTTCAGTAGTTTAGGAGTCCATCGCGGACAAACAACGTGACACGTAATTTTTATATATATAAAGATTTACTCGCTTATCGTAAAATTTGAATAATAAACTTCAAAACGAGTTTATGTCGACATAATTTATAAACACAATACCGAAATTTTAAAATAGAATCATATTTATATATATATTATAAAACTTTTTCTCTAACAAAACAATGTTATAAAGCAATTTTTTATTAATACGATTTGATACAGGGCATGGTATAACAATATACTTCGCCAGGTATAGCATTCCGAGACACAGTGGTCACGTGGGTGACACAAGCCTACGTCATCACCGCTGTGTTACCAGTAGTGTAAGAATGACTCCCCAACAGCCTTTATTACCTGTGCGAATCTGATAAAACAATGAGGTATTAACTAACAATTACGTTGGTATATGTTTAAATTGAATTGTTTCGTTTCATTAGAAAAACGAAATGACAATTTAAATGTTTTATATATATTTTTTTTATAGAATGGTGACTGAAAATGTTTCCATAATTCGTGTTTTGTTGCAATAAAGTGACAACTGGATAGTGACGTAAGCATGTGTCACTCCCAGAATGCCAGACCTTGTTTTATTAGACCATGATACAGGGCAAATCCAAGGAGTTTCCATCACTATTTTTTCTAATAGAACACATAATTGCGCGCCATTTTTATAGTATTGCAAAAAAGTTTTCCGATTCCAATTTTTACTTGTCTGTGGCAGGCAGCGCCCGCTTTAGCGCATGTGCGGTGACGTGCTGGGTTTTGGCGCCATTCATACATTTTGTTGTACTGAATTCCGTGCGTGAGAAACTTTGATCTTTTACTTTGTAGGTTCAATCCCAATGTATGAGAGTAGATAAAGTAGTATATGAAACTGTACATAACTAGGTATTAAAACACTCGTGTTATACTATTAAAACCTCGCGTATGGCTCGGTTTTTAGGGTTCCGTAATCAACAAGGAACCCTTAAGTATAGTTTCGCCATGTCCGTCCGTCCGTCTGTCCGCAGCTTAGCTCAAAGACTCTTAGTACTAGAAAGCTGTAATTTGGCATGGATATACATATTAGTCACGCCAACAATGAGGAAAAATAAAACCGTGAAAAAATAATTTTAGTTTACCTCTACTTACACGTAAATTGGGGATGTGTTTTTTTCTGGTCTACCCCATAGTATAGGGTGTCGTTGGATAGGTATTTCGAAAATATTGCGGGTTTGTGAATACAATTTTTCGATAAAAAAATCCGTTTGTGAAATATTAAGCTTTAAAGTGCTATTTTTGTTAGAGTCAAGTGTCCCCACCCCCCTGCAAGCTAAATGGTTGTTTTTGGGTATGTTTAAAAATTCACGGTAGATACTAGTATATAATAACGAAGTTATACGGAAAACTATCAGAGCTAAGAAGGCTTTACGAATTTACGAGTAATAGTCGACCAAGTTACATTGGCAGTTGGGGTGTATAAGAGATCATGCTTTTTAACAAAACGTTAAGTTTGTTCTTGGAATAAATTCATCCCAACGACGGAACCCTTCCTTGTGCGTGGTCCGACATGCACTTGGCTGATTTTAAACACAAAGTCGTATTTTAATAGGTCAGTCAGATAGGAATCGCCGACCTCATCTAGTTTTAAAATATGATTGACGTGTAAAAGTGTTTGTACAAACCTACTTACAGAAATAAAATCATTTATCATTTAATACCCCTCATTATGCAACAGTTTCATAAACTACAATTTAACAAGTGTATTTCGTGTGTTCATATTTTTATTTATGTTGACTGCCATATTTGCGTTCTTTTTATTTACTTTTAATCAATGTCAGTTTGTTCAAGGAATGTTCAGCAATTACTATGCTGTATAAATTAGCTATAAATTAAACCGTCGTTCGGAATTTTAGAAGGCTTCCAAATCTTGGATAGTCTGATCACATTACAGTGAAAAACTGTCACCACTCTTATTAGTCCATTATTAATTTGCATTTTCTCCTGGGCATATTAATTGCCGAGGTTAATTATATCTTTGTACGCAATATATCTATTTTACTGTGTGTACATAAATAATAAAATAAATTAATATAGACCGCTAGCTAACTCCTCTAAAAGATAAAAAAGCACTCGAAATTTCGAACCACTTACTCTTAAAATAAATGAGTCTAACAAAACTCTTGGAAACATAATTTAAACAATAAAAAATTTTAAGACCTACAATAAATTTGATCATTGACAATAATACTTTATACTTACCTTTACACCCAATTTACATAGGATTAAATGTTAGTGATAGAGTGTTACTTTAATCAGTAGAAATGAAAGTTATTTCTTATATTTATTGTAACGAGGAAAGAATACGGAAACAATAATGGTCTTGCTCGGTGGGGTTAAAGATCAGAATATGGGATTAAAAGTTCATCGAATTGTGTAAAGAATGGACAAACTTTTGAAGTGTAAAGCCGTGAATTTATTGGAAACTATAATAAAGCTTCTGCCCGCGACTTCATCCGCGTGAAATTTCTTGTTTTAACATAAAAATAATTAATTGCTATGACACTCGGTAATACTGTAGCTTCCCATTAGTGAAAGAATTTTCGGAATCGGATCAGTAGTTCTATAGATAAACATTCATACAACACCCCCCCTACATATAAACTCTCAAATTTTACCTCTTTATAATGTTAGTATTAGTATAGACAAAGTTGAAAAACAGTACCTCAACATTGTTACCCACAACATCGACTATTGCTGGCAACAATCCTGGGCAAATCATGTTTACCATGAATACGGAACATTGGCATTTTGCCAGCAACACTGTTATTTGTCATATTGCCAGCAAACATGTTTCCTGTAACACAAAACATGTTGCTGAAACCTTAGTATCTCTTTTTCTTAGACTTCCAAACGTTATACTTACAAAACGAGTTCGAAAAGATATAAGTACAAATCAATGCGTTTGCTTACTTACCTACACAAAATTTCTCCAATTAATGTACCTATACAAAAGTATTATACCATAATTGTAAGCATAATGAAGTGTGCTTAGTAATCACGATTGTTTTTAAGATTGAAATGAAGGGTTTGCTATTACACAAATAAACCCTAAAAAGTTTTGGTTGTGTGGCTAAAACCAAATATATCTGTGACGGAGAAGGTACGTCTCTCTCGTTATTATCAGCCATATTTAAACTACTGTGGGCGTACTATGGGTAATGTAGGTGATTGCGCAATAGAAAATCCGTTTGCAGTTCAAATCAAATTATAAATTACGAACAAATTAATCACACTAGCGAATTACACACTGTAGGTACACAACACAACTATACGGAACGCGTGACAGTTCCTAGGGTCCTTTTTTCTATGGAATTTTTGTATGAATTATTGAAATTTTGGACAAGACGTCTGTCGGGAAAGCTGGTATGTAAATAATAATGTTGCGCAACTTTGTTTCCCAATGAATACGGGAATTTAGAAATATTTCAATAGAATGGTTTTTTTTATAAAATCCTGTTTGAGCTTGTTTTTAAACAGCATTTATGCTGCATTTTTTATCCTAAGATCTAGATTTTCGTAACGTTAATTTTGTATTGACAAGGCCAAAGGAATGCGATAGCAGTTCCAATTCGAAGATGAATGGGTACTATTAAGTGGTGATGTTGGAATATATTTTATTTATTTAAAAAATACCTATTTCCTTCGGTTGGTTACCAATTAATGTTGATTTACAATCATATATTGCTGTCACTTTGTGGAATTAACGGTTTTATGCAAACATTTGCAATGTTTTTTGACTCACTAATCGCATGACTCACAAATATAAATAGAGAGACAAAAAAATGATTTTGGAAATATCAAGTTTATTATTTAACTAGCTTCTGCGCGACTTCGTCCTGGTGAAATTTCATGTTTTAATATAAAATATATCCTATGACACTCGGAAATACTGTAGCTTCCCATTAGTGAAAGAATTTTCGGAATCGGATCAGTAGTTCCGAAGATTACCCTTACATACATACAAACACACAAATTTATAATGTTAGTATTAGTAAAGACAAAGTAGAAAAAGAGTACCTCAACATTGTTACCCACAACATTGACTATTGCTGGCAACAATCCTGGGCAAATCATGTTTACCATGAATACAGAACATTTGCATCTTGCCAGCAACACTGTAACTTGTCATATTGCCAGCAAACATGTTTTCTGTAACACAAAATATGTTGCTGAAACCTTAGTATCTCTTTTTCTTAAAGACTTCCAAATGTTATACTTACAAAACTAGTTAAAAAAGATAAACAAAAAAAGATATACAAACTCACGAATTTTATCTCTTTATAATATTATTAAGTATAGATAGGTACTACGTACTTATGTCATTATATAGGTCATGCATATTGCTATGTGAATTTACATTCACACCATGGATAAGTTTTGAATCATAATTTTAATTTGAATGTTTATAAATTCAGATACCTATGACTTTTCATAATAACTATAGGTACTCCATTTGAAATAAGGTTAGAAATTTAAATAAACATTTTTTACAGTACGTTCAGCCGATTTTGACTTCCATTGCGTTGGTGGGATGCCAAATGGCAGCTGCAGTAAACAGTTGGTATTGTAACCACGTTTTCGATTTTAATGCCATCCTTATTTCCCCGGAATAGAAGTGAAAATCGTTTGAACGGACTGTAAAAAACGTTTACTTAAATTTCTAATCTTATTTCAAATGGAGTATAAGTATGTGTACCTAGATAAGACAATAGCAATTTTTATCATAATTCAAAAAGTTTTTATAAATTATAGTTTTTAAAAGTGCTTGCACGTGAAATTCTATACTTAAATCTTTTTTGGTTGATTAAAAGCAACTCTATTGGAATCTGCAACCAAAACTGCATCCAATCTAAGTACTCAAGATAAGGACAACTATTCAGGACAGTACACATGTTACCCTGCAACATGCAATGAAAATCTGATTTTTCTATTGATGGGGACTTTCAAAAATCTATTTCCCGTCTCGTCTGGACATAGTTCCGGCGGCACACCCTGTTATTATCCTGAAGCCATTATGTTGCTAAATGAAAGGGTCGAAACCGGAATTGTTTTTGACGTATTTTAGTATTTTGACTGCCGAGTTTGGAATAGGGTTGTTTTGGCATGTAGTTAATTTGTGAGTTAGCAGGAAGGTGTTATCAAAATTATTGTTACATTGAGAACTGGAAGAATCTTCTTCAGAAATACTCATCACCTTTGTACGTATTTTTCTGTTCCTTTCTTCTGATCTGTTTTTATGTGTACTTTATTGTTTAGATTTCTGTTTTTCAACTTTTTTATTTAATATATATTAATAAATTTAATAAATAAATATATATAATATATTGTGTGATAGGTGGGACAGCCCCATGCTGGCTTACTGGATGCGACTGCACACGTAGCGGCTGCGTACGTATGATTATAATAATAATATATATTATTCATTTATTTATTTACATCCTTATTAAATACATTTTTAAATATTTTTATAAAAACATAAAAAAAAAACATTTAAAAATATAAAAAATAGTGGTCCGCCGGTATCGGGAGCAGGGTCCAAGCTACCGGTGGTTAGGACTCCAGAGACAGGAACCTCCTCACAATGTGAGCCGTATCGAGGAGTACTGCCTTCTGGATCAGGCCCTTGATCCAACCGCCTAACGAGAGCCTCGAGAGATGCTGGTCGAGGCTTTCGGCCATCAGGCCATTGGCCGATACGACAATCGGCACAATGATAGCCGAGCTCACATTCCACATGTCAACAACCTCGTGGGCTAAGTCGAGATATTTAATTTGTTTCTCTTTCTCAGCTTTCACGAGGTTCGCGTCATGCGGAATGGTAATATCGATAATCATTGTGCGACGCGCTAATCGATCTATCACCACTATATCAGGCTTATTGGCGACAATAGTCCTGTCAGTAATGATAGACCGATCCCAGTACAACGTGATATGGTCATTTTCAAGAACTGGGTCGGGCACATACTTGTAGTACGGTACCTCAGAATCCACCAGTTTATATTTCAAAGCAAGTTGCTGGTGAATAATCCTGGCTACTTGGTTATGCCTGTGCAAGTACTCGCCGTTAGCTAGACGAGAACAACCAGAGATAATATGTCTGATGGACTCACCCGGACGATGGCATGCCCGACACACGTCAACCGTCCCATCTTTCATAATATGTCTCCGGTAGTTATTCGTCAAGATAACTTCGTCCATAATTGCACAGACGAAACCTTCTGTTTCCCCGAAAAGGTCACCAAAACGTAGCCAGGATACGGACGCTAAGAAATCTACACCGGGCTCATGAAGAGCCCGGTAGAAGCGTCCGTGAAGCTCCTTGCTTTGCCATACTTCCTTGCGGTCATCTGTATTAAATACCACAGGTTTGCGCCAGTTCTCTTTAGCCATGGAGAGCGGGGTGAGTCCCTTGTCCACTGCTACCACATCACGGTGCATACCCACTTCGGCTTTTAAAAAATATTCCCTGAGACTGCACACTTCGCGGTTGTGGAGGGTCTTTGCATTTAAAAAGCCTCGACCCCCGCACTTCCGCGGTATGTACAGTCTCATCACCGATGATCGTGGGTGATGCATCCGGTTTGCGGTCAGCAGTGTACGGACCCTCCTATCTAGGGCGTCGAGTTCAGTCTGAGTCCATTTGAGTATGCCGAAAGAGTACATCAAAACCGGCATGACCCAACCGTTGAAGGCCCGCACCTTGTTTCCGCCTGAAAGAAGACTAATTAATACTTTCTTCAAGCGACCAAAGAAGCGCTCCTTCAACGATTGCTTCATGTCAGTAACGTTGATGCCTAACGCTTCCGACATACCTAAATACTTATAGCTTTCAGATAAGGAGAGGGATCTAAAGTGTATGGAATCCGAAAGTTGAATTCCCTCGGATTCCACAATCTCACCTCGCTTTACATGCATGACTGCACATTTGTCCACACCAAATTCCATCCTGATGGTGCTACTGAAAGTTTCAGTTACCTTCAGTAGCTTCATCAGTTGCAATTTGTTGGGTGCAAAGAGTTTCAAGTCATCCATGTAGAGGAGATGAGATATGACTTGACCACCTCTCCTCAACCGATAGCCTAGTCCTGAATCCTCAAGTAGTGAGCTTAAAGGATTCAGGGCTAAGCAGAACCAAAGTGGACTCAAACTGTCGCCCTGAAATATTCCCCGTTTAATCCATACAGGCTCATCGCTCCCCTGGATCTGTCGACATCCTGGATAGCGAAGAACCGTTCTCCATTGCCCCATACATGACCTAAGGAAGGTGCGTAGAGTTGCATCTATCTTGTACAACTCCAGCACCCTCATGAGCCATGTATGTGGCACCGAGTAATAGGCCTTCTTATAATCTATCCAGCATGTCGACAGATCCTTGCGGGATCGACGAACCTGTTGGCTTATGGCCATATCGATGAGGAGTAGCTCCTTAGTACCGCGGCACCCGTTCCGACATCCATTTTGAGAGGTTGACATAATCGAGTTACTTTCAATGTGCGTATTAATTTTCGCTCTCAAAATGGATGTAAGAAGTTTATAGACCGTCGACAAACACGTGATCGGTCTATAATTCTTGGGATCCGTAGGACTACCTGACTTGTGGAGCAGGTGGGTAACGCCAGTTGTTAGAAACTGCGGAAGCGACCCAGACTCTAAAGATGACTGGAACTGAGATGCCAGGCGGGCGTGTGAACTAATTAGCCATTTCAACCAAAAGTTGTTCAATCCGTCCGGTCCCGGTGATTTCCAATTCGGTAACGGACGGACTGCTCTGGCGACGTCTAATGGCGTAATTAGAACTGCTTCCATTTCTGGTACAGTTTCACACGCTCGCCCGACATCCAGTATCCAGCCAGCCTCAGAGTGACAGACGGGCACTGACCAGATGTTGCGCCAGAATGTACTCGTGGTGGCATCATCCGGGCGGCACTCGTCTGCCACATTTTGTTCAGATCGCTCCCAAGTTCTATACACCCATCTCTCATCGCTCTGGAACATGCGATTTTGTGTGTACCGATCAACCCGCCGCTTATACCGCCAAATACGACTCGCCCATGCACAAACTTTCTGGTTCAGGAAGTCGATGCGCTCTGTGACACGGGACATGTATTCTCGAGGGCTGATTCCAGTCCCCGAGAATGCCCGCCTTACAAAGCGCATCACTCGTGGTCGTGTATTGCCTTCTCTGAAGCAGTATAGTTTGCCGATGAGTACCCTGGCCTCATCGATACGACATTCGATCCTGCACTGCCAGGCTGGTACGGCTGGTTTTGGTCGAGTAGCCCCGTCACAGTTTGGAAACCTGACGTTAGCTAAACGACATGCCGCAACAGCCGCGCAATACAGGATCGAATGTGTATCAACGAGATCCTTGCTGCTCTCACACATTCCTAAGCTGCGAGTCCAGGGCACACACCAGCGCCCTATTTTTTTTTTTCATAGGTAGGCGTGGTAATCGGGGTCTAAGTTCGGTCGGAGTGGATCTGTACTCACGAAATGCATCCTCCAGTGCGCTCCTCAATCGGGCGTTGCACTGGCTACTTACTGACGCAACCATATCATCTTCTAATTCTACACCATGATTAGACCGCGACGGTATTTCATCAATGGTTGATGCGTGTATCGCGGTTTGTGCTGAACTTGAGACGATATAGTTGCTCAGCTCTGAGCGCAGCCTATCAAGTGCGGCATCGTCCAACCTATGGTTGCGTTGGATGACCCTCACCTGATCCGACAGTCGTTGGGCCGAGACGTTGACGGTTGGTTCTAGTTCCCGAAACAGAGACAGCATCCTACCACGGTACGCAGTGAGGTTAGTTCCTCCCTCTGTAGACCTGTAATATGCGCGCATGACGTTCTCGTTCATAGACTGAGTCCATTTCATGCGCTGCACACAACCACCGGCAGCGGGGACCCGGCTCGGGGCCGGACGGCCCCTAAGTCCCAAGCTTCTCGGTGGCCGGCCTCTCCCCTGCCGACGTACAGGTGTTGGCGACGTTGGTGGAGAAAAATACTCGTCGCTGGAGCTTGACGCAACTACCGCGGCCGTTGTCATCACAGCACTCACGGTGGGGCTGGATACCGGCGGCGGCGAGGCGGAGCTGAGCGAAGAGTCCGGAGGTGGTGGGCGTGCTCGTCTCGTAGCAGATCTCGTCAACATATTTTAATTATTCATTGGTTTTTTTGGTGTTGTTTGTTTTATCGGAGGTAGATAGATGTCACCTCCGATTCGGCAGTTTTTGATGGAAACGTTTAAAATTCTCGTTCATTTTACTTTCTTAAAAATATTTTGTATTTATTTGGATTTTGGGATTGTAAGTTTTCACATAAAATATATAAACTGTGTCCAAAATTTGTAAAACTTTGTGAAAATTATGAATAAAAATTTTGTGACTTGTTGACGTCAGTGTTGCCTGCTATATATATTATTATTATTATATTTTTTATTACACAAATAAAATTATTGTAATACTCTGCCCGCGGCTTCGCCCGCGTGGATGTCGGAAATTATTCCAGGAGAACATGCTACTGGGATAAAAAGTATAGCCTATGTCCTTGCCAAGGATGCCACCTATCTCCTTGCCAAATTTTATCGAAATCCGTTTAGTGATTTAGGCGTCAAAAGGTAACAAACAGAGAGAGTTACTTTCGAATTTATAATATTAGTATGGATACCCACAACAAAATGTAAATTCAATACAAAACAGGTAATAAGGCTCAATATGCGAACAAGGTATCATTAAAAGACTTTTATATTCTAATAAAAAGCTTAAGCAATCTTATTTTATCCTGACACACCACGAAGTAACATGTGCCCACAATTTCCCGACCCACATTCAAACAGACTTGATAACATCGTTAAAACAAAAAGAAACGTTAAGTAATCTAACCAAAACTATTCTGTACTTTTAAATATTCATTTTAATCGAGCTACAAGCAATTATAGGTTTCGAAGCGCCGCAAACCCGCTTAGGAGATGCCACCCGTTGATACGACAGCTTATGTGAGAAAGACAACAAATTATACATCATTATGTCCTATGACGAACGGTTTTAACGCCCAATGTAAAACTACCTTCAATAATTTTGTTGTTACCCAAAAAGATTCTCCAATTTTTTTCTCTAAAGGTCATTTTATATTGGTCAAAATGTTGTAACAAACAAATGAATACTAAACACAGTCTATAGGGGGGCTTTAATTAAATAATTTCTTTACTTTACATAAGCAATCAGATGGCATGTGTTGTTTACCATACAAATTGTTCTAACTAATGTTTATAGTTTTGAGCTATGGTGGCCCTTGTAATATGAAATCCGATAGGGATAAACGAGTTATAAATATTTTTACGTTATAAATTGAATTTTGAATGGGATACTTAATGAAACTGTTATGTTAATTACAAGTTGGGTTTAATTTAGACTTTTTCGATGTTAGTTCTATGTATATTGATGAGCTTTAACTTTAATGCGAGACTTTTGTAATTAAGATAAAATAATGTGATAAAAATCTCTATTTTCTATATAGCCCCGGTGTCGCGGATTGTTCGAAAGAGTTACCGTGGCCCTGACGCACAGGCAACTGAAGGAACACGGGTGGGTTTTAGTCAGTAACAGTCTGACACGCCCTCCCGCTCCGTCCAGAGCGGGAGAGGTCATCCGCTGATTTTCCAAAAAAAAAGGGTTTCCTGCGATGGATGCCACATAGCGTTCGCAATTTACGATGATGACGTCACTGATACGTTATTTATGAAAATAAGTTCGTGTTTCCCTAAAAAAACATTGTTGAAATCGCCCGTAAAGTCAAACCCCGCTTCTATAAATTTCATAAGAGCCATCACTGTAGATTCTAATAAACTTTTTTGTCAAGGAAGTTTAAAATAAAGACTAAAGGCGATTACATTAGGCAGAGCTGTAGGTACCTATGGTAAACCCACATAAAGAAAACTAGGTTCTTGAAAATATTAGTAGGTGGGTAGTAGGTTCACACGGCCATATATCAAGCTATATATTTCCAGTTTTAGCTAACCCGCATTGTATAGGCTTTTCATACAATGACAAGTCAGCTTATACTGGAAATGTATAGCTTGATTTTGTCGTCGTACGTACCTAATTATGCACGTAGTGTGAGATACCCCAAAACTATATAATAATAATAATAAAAGAATAAAATTAAATTTATTCAAGTATAAAATATAATTATTATTTACATTAATTACAATCGAGGAAAATTTTAATTCTAACTGTAATGTAGACCTGCCTGATATAGGTTTATAAAACCGTGGATGGACTACCGTAAACAGGTGGCGTGGACAGTCTGCATGCGGAAGGCGGAGGACAGAGTGTTGTGGCGCAGCAAGGGAGAGGCCTGTCTTCAGCAGTGGACTACGATAGGCTGAGTACTTGGCGTGTTGAGGTATCTAATGATGAACAGTATTACAAATATAAGTATACTTATATCTCACCAGCTGTCAATCCATCGATGGTATTCGGTTTCCTTACTGGAAAAAAATAAAAATATTAAAGACTAGCTGCGCCGGGCGGTTTCACCCGCATAAGTCTTGATCCCGTGGGAATATCACGAAAAGTATTCTATATCCTAATCCAGCCGACCTATTCTGTAAACATCTGTCCGTGAAAACTTAGGTGAAGTGAACTGTCTGTAGTGTCAATTCCTAGCATTATGTCGAATGACAGCTCACTTCACCTATGTTTTCACGGTGAATATTTTACAGAATTGACCAGCAGGTCATGATCTACTCATGTGTCAAATTTCATCCAAATCCGTTTAGCCGTTTTAGCGTGAAAGCGTAACAAACAAATATGTAAAAAATCAATTTTTTTAGCTTTATAATATTAGTTTAGAAAACGTGCACATTTCTGATTCCAATTCAAACAATAATAACAGTACATTTTCTTGACAAAATGAACACCTTGAAAATGATCATTAAAAATCATTACACATATAAAATTTTACAACACCTTTTAACCTAAATACTTGGTGCACCGTCAAAAGGTACCGTGAGCACTTTTTTGGTACCTTTCCGTTATAAATGAAGTAATTTGCTATGTTGTATCGTGAAATATCGTTCCTTATAAGAGACAATGGTGCTATAAGTCAGTGACAGAATGGATGACGAATTAATGGTTCAATTTTAAAGAAAGCAAGGGGTAATAAAATGTTCTGTATCGGTTTTTGATAGGATGTTACTGGGCAGTCTGCAATTTGGTACATTGTCGGTTGTTTAAGGAATTGTGAATGAATATTTTCGTGATGGTTTCAAGATGCCGCGAATGGTTCAGGCACAACACAGTTTGAATGTTTAGTCCTTTTGAAAATAATGGATATTTATTTTAAAACAATCATTCTAACTGTAGGTGCAGTAGGTAAATCAAACTCCTTCGATATGGACTGGTCCTTAGTAGCCCTAGATAGAGAGAGGTGGAAGGAGAGTAGCAAGACCTTATCCTGAACTAACTGGGATTCTCTTAGGGTGCACTTGCATAATGAGTATATTCGTCGGTTGGAGCCTCACTTCAGTAGAAGTGGCTAATGGGCTTCTGCAAGTTGGCTTCGGCCTGTCGTACTTACGCCTTCCAAAGAACCGGGATCCCAGGGTCCTGAAATATGTCCAAGACATTTATAAAATAATAGTAATAACTGTAGGTATCTTTTAATTTGCGATAAGTTGCAATTGTTGCAAGACGAAGAAAAGTATCCCTTCTGCAATATTAGAATCTTACTAGTTACATTAATGTATTGTACTTAATACAAACCTTAATTCGTTCAAAGTCAAAAAGTCAAAGTCAAATCATTCATTTCAAATAGGCACATAAAAGGCACTTTTGAACGTCAAAATTTACAAAAAAATAGAATTGATTCTAGTTGCCCCTTCCAAAAGGTAGTTTCGTATGGAGAAGAATGGGCAAGAAACTCCACCGTTACTCTTTTAAAATGATTTACAATATTATGTAGGTTCACATTAATTATGTAATTATATGTGAAGACGATGCACCTAGAATAAAATTACTATACCACAATAGGTAAAAAGAATTAAATATAATGCAAAGATAGATAGGTACATGGTGCTCACATATTTACAAATATTGAAAAGTAGATGATGTTTCCAAAATTTTAACAAGTATTAATTTAGTGTGTGAGTTAAAGTAGTTAAGTACATAATGTAACCATCAAAGTCACAAAAATTATAAATTATACAATAAAATTAGCAACCAGTTTGATTTTGTCTACAGTATAGATTGTCCTATGGAGCAGGACCAGCATGTTTCGTTCACTTACTTAGCCATTTTACGAGCTATGCAGGTGCACTGGCTAAAAACATGTCTAAGAAATGTAGGTATAGAAGTATGAGGAACAGGGTGTAAAGTTAGACATCCTCCATATAAAATGGAGGATCCTCCGACCATACGGGTGTTTTGTCTGGTGAGCAACTCCAGGACGATTGATATCGGGACGTTGTATAAATGCTAGTCGCGCGGTAAACTTTGCTTGCACGATGCAGGATTTTGCGTGACGTTTGTGTGATGTGTAGTTCGCATGTGGCGATGTAGATGCCGCCACATAGGTATACTATAGTTTACACATGTAGGTCCTGTACCTAGAATTTATAATAATCACTACATAATTATGTAGGTAGTGTGTAAGTGTGGGTACCTACAACAAAGCTTTTCAATTATAACGACCATGATTAATCCTCAAACTATTATAATTTCTGTACAAATCCGTAATACTTGATTTCAATCGGAATTATTTCCATTGAAATAGCCAATAGTCTACAAAACAGGCATATTGTTTCATGTAATACAATGGCCGTCGGTCTATAATTGTGAAGGTGCACACAGCCCAATTGTGGCTTAATGACTGAAGCTATAAGCGTTAATCGTTGAATTTAAGGCGGTTCCAGGCTATAGGCGGAAGCGGGAGTGATTTGGGAGGGAGTTGCTGTCACTTTCGTGTGTGAGAGTTGATCGACTTAGATATTTTCAAATAGCGACTACCTACCATAGGATCAATTCTCGTATTTTTAAGAACATTATCTCAATGTCAATCTGTCAAAAACCCTTTAATATACTTACAGTCCACAATTCCACACACAGTTCCACAATTATTTAATCTCTGATTTTGTATCACTGTCAAAATCACCGTGATTTTTATAATCATTGCAATAAGGTTGCTGTTGGGTTGCTACCATTGACAAGTCTGTCAAAATCACAATGATCTTTATTCTCGTTACAATAAGATTGCTATTGGGTTGCTGGTAAAATAACTTGAATAGACTGTACCATGCCTTACCTAAATTTTTGACAAGTTTTTGACTTTGATTGTCGCTCAGATGAGACTGTGACTCGAATTTGAACATTTATTAAGTACGAGATTATTGACCTTCTGATGTTTCTCAAATGTTATAGAACACTCAGACTAACTTAGTTTTTTTTAGCTCTTAATTATTGAATTTAACCACCTTTAGTTAGCAAAGAAGTGGTTTCAGCATCAGATTAAGAAGAAGGCTTCATATTGTATCAAAACTCTTTAGGCAACCTTCTGTCATTTCAGTAAAGAGTCCTGAAAAACACAAATAGCTTTTCACCTCTACCTTGCACCACAAACTTAATCGTTAAAATAAATCTTGATACGATAATGCCGGACTAACGAGTGAGGATACAATGCCGCGACAATCGGCGGCGGTGCCTTTCATCTCGACACTTTGTCTCCTGTAGTCCGCCTGCAGAGCATTGGCGCGGGACGCCGATAATTGGACCCGAGATATTCGTAATTATTTAAATGTTTTCGTTGTGTTGCTGGAGGGCCTTTTTTGGGTCTGATAACGTTTGAGTGAATGACGGAATTCGTAAACATGGAGGGTGATTAATTCTGCAAAAAATAAATGATGTTCCTTTGTGGTATTAGGTAGAAAGAGGTTTAGCATGCTCCAGTGTTTTGTATTAGTTATCATTGAAAAATTTTAATGGATATACGATTTTTTTTACAAAACCCGTTTTAATTTCTCGTAAAAAATAGAAACTAAAACAGATCAGCTGCTTATCGCTAGCTTTTGTAATACAATAAAATACTTCATACAGTTATATACCTTAGCGTACGTAATGAAAATTTCCTGCGATTCTGCACAAATAAATGAAATCTCGCATCAAATTCAACACCCAAAATATTCCACTACCTACCAAATCTAGACCACAGCATTTCAGAAACAAAACCAGTATCTTCCAACCAATTATGAATTTAAAAAAAAAACTAATCACTGGCCAATCTACACCTGCATGACTACACGACTATTGGTTTATCAGATGCCGCTGTAATCTGCGAATTTCGAAAGACAGGCGGCACTTTTGTTCTTGCATTTTTTCAAAAACACTTTTTAAAATTATCGTCTTAAGAATCGATTGCGGCAACTGCGGCTCGAACAGAATTCACACGGTACATCTCAAAGGAGAGTGATTGCTTGCGATTTAAATGTAGCTTTTTATTGATTTGTTGATAGATATTACCTGTAAATGTGTTTGTTTTGTTGTTTGTGTGACTAAAGGCTCCTTCAAACAGGCCCGACATGCGACGAGAACCGCGCGCGACACGCGGTGCCTTTGTGTCGCGTGCGATTCGCGTCGCATCTCACGCATATTTAAAGGAGCCTTTAATGGAAGAATTCTCTTAGCAGTGTGGTTATTAGGGCAACAATACGTTACGTAGTTACAGCTACAGGAGCTCAAGAACACGAGCTTTGAAAATAAAAACTGACTAAACTAAATGGCAATTTATTTCACACTTTCATACCAGTCGATATCACCGAATCATCATCATCATTTCAGCCCGGAATCACCCACTGCTGGGTATAGGCCTCCCCTTTTTCTGCTATACTCCCCAGTTCCGTGCGTCCCTCATCCAGGTGTGTTCCACGACTTTGACAACACCATAACCCATTTCGCTTTTGGAAGGGTTCTGGTGTCTTTGGCCTAACGTTGGTCACCATTCAGTCACAGCTTTACTCCATCGGCCATCTTCTCGTCTAATTAGATGTCCTGCCCAACCCCACTTGCGGCGCATCGCTCAATCCCAGGGCCGGCAGTCTCGACATTAGATAGCGACAAAAATCTGTCGCTAAGTCGTATTGATGTCAAATTCCTTTAATAGATTTTCAACTTTATTTCCAAACCATAAGGTTGAAAATCTATTAAAGAAATTTGACATCTATTGGACTTAACGACCGATTTTTGTCGGTATCTATGTCGAGACTGCCGGCCCAGACGTCGTAGACTTTCGACCGACGACGGAGTTCGGTGTTACGCATTCGGTCTAGTAGGGTTATGCGAAGCATGGCTCGCTCCATGGCCCTTCGTGCTACTCGTATGCGGTGGACAGTCTCCTTTGTGAGCGTCCATGTCTCGGCACTGTAGGTCATTGTTGGCAGGACACATTGGTTGAAAAAGGCGAGTTTTTAGGCACTGGTGGATCTTTTTGACCGAATGATAATAAAAAATAAATATAATACGTAATGATAGAAAGATACAAAATCAATGCTTTTGAAAGCAAAGCTTCGAAGATTGATCCACATTCTCGGCTCGAATACTTTAAATTAGGTATTTGCCGTGCATGTTTTTCGTAAAGGAAAGATGATTGTTTACTTGACTAACATTGTGAAAGATCTTCAGCATTCTATTCCGAAGTAAACAACGCAGGAATGTATGACGGCATGCGTGTGATCACAATTTTCACGGTATCATCAGCAAACTTCAGTGATTGACCAGTTTAAATATTGGATCTACCAATTATATTTGTTTTGATTGTTTTAGAAAGAATGATTTCATTGAAATTTGTGTGGCTAATGTATTTCACGGGTATATGTTTTTATACTTAGATACGGTGGAAGTAGGTAGGTACCTACTGACGCTAATTGACGCTATGTATTAAGAAATATTGTTGTATTGTTGGTTATTAAATCCATGGAGTTTCTTGCCCGTTTCTTCTCCATAGGAACCTACATCACTTTGAAATAGACAACTAACTTCATTTTTCTGACTGAACGACTTTCTGAATATGCAAAAGTACCTGTAATTGGTTTTAATAGAAATTAATGCTTTGAGTTTGAGGTTAACATTAGTGCTTGTTATTTTTATGGGCTATGTGTAATGTGACCCTTCTAGATCAGAAGGGTTTTAAAAATCTTAGCTGGCATGTTTCTGCCAACCTTGGCAATCAAGGCTGGACCAGATACTTGTCATTAGTACGTATTTCTTAACTAACTGTATGTTTTCAATTTCAGATACAATCGCGAAGTGAAATTCATTTCAAGATCTTCGGGATGAGTTAGAAAAAGGTAAGATTTGCCTTACGTATCTATTTAATTAATTAATGTGTCAACATGTGTTGACACCTTTGCGCCATCCCATCTTTCTAGTACGGTGAGCTGTACTGGGACGGCTGCTGCAGGTGCGTAAAACCTCAAACGGCGAAAATATTCCAATCTTATTGGGAGTTATACATATATCGCCTCTTTACAAGAACAACGTGATATTTTTTAAACGACAACTTTACAGAAGAGCAATTTTAAATATTTAAGCGCTGATAAATTCTAAAATATTGATAATTTTGCCGTCGAAAACAGTTATATTGTTGCGGTAATTAATGTGCTTTCTGAAAATAAGCAAAAAATAATTCAGTACAATATGAAATAAAAAAAACGTTTTTATGAGATGTCACGTTGCTCTTGTAAAGAAGCGATATGTTCGAGCCGTTTGGAGTTGAAACACTAGGGCCGTGGGGTCCGAGTGCCCACTTGGTTTTTCGAGACATCGCCAACCTGTTGGTTGACTCTTCACGTGACCAGAGAGCTGGCCTATTTTTTGACCGAAGAATCAGCATCGCCATACGACGTGGCAATGCTGCCAGCCTTTTGGGTACGTTTCCTGTCGATAGTGATGCGGGCGAATTTTTTGACGCCCTATAATTATTTTCCTTTTTTTTATTTTATTAACATGTATATACTTTATTTGAAGTCTGTTACCTCATATATGTTTAGTATTTTTATTTTAAAAACAACTACTAAGAATATAATAATCCTACTAATTAATCATTATGATAATGTATCTAAATTGATGTAAGACGATGACATGACAAGACACATAATGAAGTTTACATATCTATGAGAAGTTACTGGTACAAGTCTGTCAAAAAGAAGGATGGTGATCAGTATGAAAATATTTGGTAATTTAATAATCATACTGTTAGTTAGAGCAATTTAGAAATCATAAAACCATACATTTCGTCTAACATGCGTCTAGGCTAATTCACCTTTCTCAATGAACGGCGCCTGCCAATTTGGACGGAAACACGAAAATCGAGAATTTAATTCGAATACATTCCCATTGTAGGTGGTAGGTTCATAATTACCTTGATTGCCTTCAATAAATTAATGAATTGTTGTTCCAGACGAATAAAACACGCCAACTAAATATAACTCTAACAATTACTGCGTTAATTGAGTATAAAAACATAAAACCTGTTGAATAAATTAAAGAAATAGTTCTCTATGTAAAAGCCTAACCGTAACCGACAGCGCAACGCGACTAGTAAATGATAAATGATAAATGATTTTATTTCTGTAAGTAGGTTTGTACAAACACTTTTACGTCAATCGCATTTTTTAAACTAGATGAGGTCGTCGTTTCCTATCTGACTACTCTGAGCAGAAAGGCCGAAACAAACTCAGAGGTCACAGTCTTTTTTAAAGTCCAGATATAATCTTGGTCAGATCATATGAAGACCATGTATCTGAAATGGTCTTTAGAGGAAAGAACCACACAGATTGAGTGGACCTATCCAGTTAGTGCAAGCATTTGTCAGTAATCGTGCAGCTGGACTTAGGAAGTCAGGACTTAAGAAGCTCAACGATTCGACGAACAATACCAAAGAAAGGACATTTGGGTAGGCCGCATAAATTACTCAAACTGCCAGATCATGTTTAAAATTAACTGAGAAAAAAAAAAGCGATGACCCACATAGTCCTCACATTCACAATAATTAAAATAACATAATACGAGTACTTTGCAAGTAAATACTCATGTCAATGTATATATAAAATTCATCAATGTCAATGTCTATATAAAAATTCGGTCATAATGTTTAAAGACCATGTAGACTGGTTTCTGAAATGGTCTTTTGAGGAAAGAACTACATAGATTAAATGGACCTGTCCAGTCAGTGCACGCATTTGTTAGTAACCGTGCAGCTGAACTCAGAACTTAAGGAGCTCAACGATTCGACGAACAATAACAAAGAAAGGACATTTGGGTAGGCCGCATAAACTTCTTAAACTGCCAGACCAAGAATAAAACTGAAACAATGACCCACATAGTCCACATATTCACAATAATGAAAATAATATAACACTTTTTATATTAAATATTCATGTCTAAAGTACTTAGCAAAAAAAAACAACATTCACTGTGTAAATTTATTGGAGCAGCTCAATCCCAAGCCTTTTTGTCCTCAATATAGTTTCACAGTATAATAGGCTTTCTGGCATAGTTTCCGCTTTATAAAAGATTTGAATTTATTAAAGCTTAGATCTTGAACAAAGTTCATATTTGCACTGCATTGGACATTCTCACTTTACATTCCTTGATAGTTAGGTAACTGTCTCACTGCCTGCGAATAACGAGAAGCGAGTAAAGCCAGCAACTAAAAGCGACGCGTGCATGAGTCTCTCAGCTAGTGTTCTGCCCGCGAAGCGAAGGTCGCTTAGCAAATACTCTCTTTGATAGCTCTTGTTGCTGCGACAAACGAGTACCAGCTATCAACTATTTATATAATGTATCCCTTTTACTTACACGGGACTTAATCTTTTGTACGTTTCTTGAGCGAGATTTTTTTTTACAACTTGTCGTTTCCTCGTCGTTTGGACAGGTGCGTTATTATCTTTTACAAAATATTTGAATACACATCAAAATTCATGCTTGATCGTTGATCTAACAAAAAAGTTGATTTCCATCCATCAGATGGCTTGTTTTTTTATAGTCCTACCTATTTTATTTTACTTCTACAATACCACACACAAAAAATCTCGCATAACAACTTACAATAAGAAACAAGAGTTCAAGTTATGGTAGTTTTCGACCTTATGGGATCAAAAACTTAGTGGTGTTTACGTCTTAATCAGATATTATTATAGTGACGCGATCTCAGACGTCGATAATTGATTTTAAATAGGTATATCGTAAAATAATAATAATAATAATGTTTATTTACTCAAAAACAAACCAAGCAAATAAATGTATTGTTATGTAGCTATGCTATTTTGATAGTTGTAAAATAAAATGTATTTGCTGTGTTTGCTCTACATACTAAAATAAATATTTTTGTATAATATTTACTTTATTTACTTTGAGTATCGAAATAGTGGTTATTCATGTAAGATACATTATTTGTCGATGCTAAATAGCAGGTTACTATAATACAGGATTATTTAAAAAAAATCTCTCATAAAAAAATATAAACATCCGAATTGATAACCTCCTCCTTTTTGAAGTCGGTTAAAATATAAAAACTAGATCGATGAAACTTGTGGTTTTGATTTTGGTTGTAAAACGCAAATCATTGACAAGAAGAAGCAGTACAATTTCGAATAAGCTTTCATATGAAAGACACGATTTTTATTTGTAAGCAAATCAAGCATTTAGTAAGGTCAATCGTGAAGGTTACTTACCATAGAAGCCACAATTTGGCCGTCGATTACACCGTTGTTAAATGTAGGTAAAACATTTAAATTCATGAAGTAAATTATTTTCTATAGTTACATACACTGTTATTTCTGGACGACTGCCTTACTTAGATTATAATAGACCTCCTTACCTTTCAATTTTTTTTTATTGGTCGTAATATTCATCGTGCAAATAGAGCGAACTTAGAAGGAAAAAGTAATTTAAAACTCATAAATAACGTTATGTTGTTTTTGGTTGATTGCTGTATTGGGCAATCAATATATGTACAATCTATATTTTATATACAGGATGGCAGGGACATCGACTCACCACCAGCTATCATGGATTCAGTACACGATTCTGAATCCCCTACGTTGAAGATTTTCGTCAGTTTTTTTTTTTTAACTACAATCTGTCTTTTATTTATTTATTTATTTAAACTATCATTACAGGTGTTAACCTAATGCGATAGCCAAGTCACACACACAAAATTTGAAATTAAAGCACAAAATACATCACTAGATCATAAAGATCATTGTTTGTAACATAGTGTAAACAATAGTACTTTTGCGAATTCACTCCAGTGACATGTAAATATATCAATTTCGGCCTAAATATAATTGATGGTGCGAATTGCTCGAGTCAGAGGGGTTTTGGCCAGCAAGTTAGTCCTGGCTGATGGTACGACCAGCAGTGGCGGGGGCCGTCGCCTCCACACATAACGGTCGGGTACGTACAGGTGCAACCGCTGCAGCACTCTCGGGTTGTGCTCTATGCCTCGGAGCAGTTTCACCATGTACGACACCAGTGCAAATTCCCGTCGCACCCCGAGTTGATTGTACCCCACCATACCCAGTACGAATAGAATGGGGTACATCAAAGGATAAAATGGGTATACCCCATAAAGTTTCTTGTACAGGTGGCGCGTTAACTTGTTCTGGACCCGCTCCAACATCACTGCGTACTTAGCCTCATGTGAAGCCCATATGATCGCACTATTTATATACATGGCAGGGACATCGACTCACAACCAACTAACATGGATTCAGTACACGATTCTGAATCCCCTACGTTAAAAAAATTTGGCAGATATTTAAAAAAAAATATTCTGCCATATATTTTGACTGCGTAGATATTGCACTTTACTACGAAACAGCAGTTTTTTATTTTGATAACTGACGAAAAATATCTTCCCTAGGCGGTCTAGAGTCATGTGCTGTATTCATGGTCTCAGTTTGCACGTCGTTGTCCCTACCACCCTATTTAACAATCAGTTTCTTCGTGATCTGCTGCAAAGAAGACAGAGGTAAAAAATATGCCTAATGTAGCTAAATACCAGTATTTTACAAGGAGCGATTGCCTTAAGATAGGCTTCCACAACTCAGTTACTGGGTAACACGATACCCCTTGGTAAGACTGGTTGTCAGACTTTTGGGCTTCTGACTACCCGTAACGACAGTCAAAGATCTATGAATGACAGCCAGGACTAGCGGCTTAACTTGCTTTTCGAGGCACCGACGGTTCTCGATATGAAATAGATGGTCACCCATCCACGACCCGACCGCGGCCAGCGCAGCAGTAAGCTTCAGTCGACCCGCATGGCTGTTATCATTTAGCCACGAGCTCATCTACAATCAATACATCTGCAATCGAACATTTAACAATCAGCTTCTTCGTGATCTGCAGCGAACAAAAAAGAGGTAAATAGTTTATTTTTTAAGTAATCTTATTTTGAAAAATTCACCTATCCTAACATAACGTCGAAAACTTGTCGTGGTAAAAACTAAGAATTCAAGCTAGTCATCAAGATAATAATGTTTAACGTAACATCAAATCGCGGCTATTTAAAATTTTATTCTAATAGACTTATTTAAGTTCCTCACTGAAATACTGAGGAGCCTACAGGGTTATTTAAATAACCCTGTATATTTTTAACCACCGTTAAACCGTTCTCGTACTTACCTGTAAGGAAAGTAGCGTCCAAAAGGGATCACGGGCCAGTACCTACCTGACACTACTTATGCATAAGTATGGCCTTTGACCCCATATACTTTATGTACCTCTACCGGCTCTATGAACTTAGTGTTCATACTGCTAAGTTACCAACGAAAGCACTTATTTATCGTATTTATTTGACCCTTTAAAAGTTATAAACAAAGACAATATTATCTCGAACTATAAACGTGTTAACCAAGTGGATAAGCATAAACATTCAACGGGTTAAAAAAATAGCGGGTTAGTAAAACATTACAACGCATTCTGTTTGGCTGTCATTCTGTCATACCTGCCTTATGTTCTCATTAAATAACTCATTCTAATTTGCCTTTATTTGACAGCCCAAAAAAAATAAAAATATGATAGATTACTTGCCTAACCTATTCGTATTTTCCTGACCAACTAATGTAAATTGAAAGAAAACTGCTGTAATTCAGGAATAACAAATACAAACTCAAAGAACTACTTTATCTAGTAAAAGTCCTGATTAGTAATCGTATACAAACGCCGTTCACTTTTGAATTTTTTCCCGAAACCAAAGGATCTAAATGAATAGTGAGGGGAAAGGAGAAATAAAAAAGGGTATCGGTATCGGTACCCGATCTTTGGCCATTTGCTAATTACTATACCGCACGCGCCTTTGTGGGTTTCCTATCTAATGGCAGACTTACAAAAAAGTGTTGGTTTCGTCCAATGAGAAAAAGCTGAAGTATCTAGAAAAAGTTGTGTGGAAAAACGTACGTATGATTTGAGCTTACAGGTTTTAACTATCTAAAAAAAATGGATTGTTACTCAAATTATTAATCTAGTGTTATTTTTAAGACCGGTCTAGATTAGATTAAGAATAATGAAATAAAAGTTGCGCCATAAAGTACATAAAATAATAATTATAATATGTCATCATATAGCGATGCCAAAAGCTTTCTTGAGGAAAATCAGACAAGTTTAAGTTTTTATTCACTAACTCCAACTGATATAATATGTATATACCACCACTGTTGGAATACAAAATAACAAACCGATTTAAAAAAGAAAAACGAAGAACAAAAGAAAACAGCAGTATCATTTACGAAAAACGAAATTAAATTAAATTAATTAAATTTACGAAATTACATAAGACAGTCCCCCAAAACGCCCGCTCTTCACCACTTCCTAGTGCTTTAGCTGGGGAGAAGAAGTGGTGCAACAAACTCCCCAGCAGCACAGCTGTCTGAGCAGTTAGAAAAAAAAAACAACTTGATTCTATACAATAGTAGGTATGCAAAATAATTAACTTTAATTATTATTATTTCTAGAATGCACGCATCCAACACCCAATTTCAACGAGTTCAATGACATTATAGGCAGACCAAATGTCGCCGTATTCGTGAGAAAATTACAAATATGTCAAAAATACAAGTTGTATTAACATAATCGTGTTTCACCTTCATAAATTTACGAGTAGTGTCCAAACGGCCTTTTACATCGGCTTTCCGAATCGTAGGGTTAAGTAGCTACTTGTAGTTTTATTTTATTTTATTTATAAGCACTTTTTTGTTTATGAGGTAAAAAAAAGTTAGATAGATGTGATTTGCGGGATTTGTTAAGGCTCGTTCACACTAGCGCGACGCGAGGCCCGACACAAAGGCACCGTGTGTCGCGCGACGAGCGGTGCCTTTGTGTAGCGCTGTCGCGTCGCGTTTGTCTGTGGGAGCCTTTACGTAATGGTTTTAAAAGCTTTTGAGCGATTTTTGTACTAATTTCCCCATATTTTTTTTCTTAATTAGGCATCTTGTAAAATAATAGCAATTACTATACTCTGATTTTTTATTTGCTAGACCAAAATGACAGCTGCGATCGGAGAACTTTAAGCGATACGTTTTGAGTTCAAGAGGTTTAGTGAAGAACGTACGAATGTATGTAGTAGTCAACAGGAACTAGCACGAACTATAGCTCATGCTATTTTTATGAGAAGCTGACTGATGTAAAAGGTCGATCTTAGTTGTCATTTTGGTCTAGCAAATAAAAAATCAGAGCTTAGTTTATATATTCCGTTTTTTTACCAACAAATTTTTTATTTAAATCCGGGAACTTCCCTTTTCTGAATAAAAAATACTGGTATCGATTTTGATGCACCGAAGATCGGCCCAAACGTTTGAACAAACATTAGTTCAATTAACTATTTTGAATAAAAGAAATCTGGGAAGCGTAGTGTTATTAAATTATTATAATTCGCTTAATAAATGATTGTAGGCCATAATGATATGTAATGATATGTTTTAGCTCTTCTTACAGAAGATTAAGAAAAGTAGGTTGAAATATGTATTATTTACTCATATACCTTAGTCAGAATATCGGCCATTCATTTATTTCACATCGACCAAATAATAAAAAAATATTAAGATTTATTTAGGAAGAAAACTTTTAAAGAAAAAGTTTTCTTCCTAAATAAATCTTAATATTTAATATACCGCTTTCTTACGAAACCAAACCTTAAGTCAATAAATAAAGATTTATTGACTTAAGGTTTGGTTTCGTAAGAAAGCGGTGATTGGTCACACAATAACGACTGTCCCAATATAGATCGTTTTTTGACACCTAAATATTAAATACTGGAGAAATTGACAGATTTTCATGACGGTCGTTATAATATGACGGATCCGCTTTCCTAGGAAACCTTAGCTTTATTATTCCTGTAATTAAGTCCATTTGTTAAAATTATATCAAAAAATAGCTGTAGAACATAAACATTGTAAACTACTAGCGACATCTATGTCCATCTTTGCATTCCGTATCTGCCTATAAACTAATACAGTCTTTAGTCTGTGCACAAGCACACAACCTCTTTTAATTACTATTTTACAATTAGATTTATAATGAGTGAGTTTATGGACCGACTTTTTTAAATACAACATTTTTTTTTCTGTTTCCATAACCACGAATAAAAATATAAAAAGAAGTGTTGACACAATCTTTGACAAAATCGAAATACCACGTTTTTGGTACAATATTATTATAATAAACCTATACGTATGTTAATAGATAATTTAGATAATTCTAACGGAGAATTGTTAATAAATATCTAAGATAGCATTCATCACAATGGAATGAGATGTATTTTGTTTATTCTAAATTATATATAGGTATGTATATACTTAATTGGCGTTTGGATGATACGGTATAATATTTATGCGCCATAATGTATGTTTTAGACGAGTTTCGTATTTTTTATGAAAATTATTGTGAATGGAATCCTTATTTACATAATAATAATAATATTACTTTTATTCAATATTTTTGATAATGTTTTTGTTTTAGATATAAAAGGTGAAGTAGGCTGATACCACAAAATCATTATTTTTTTATTAATCATTGATGACTCAGAATTTATTGGAGATATTTCAGTAGGTAAAAGCACTCATGAGTATAAACAACATTTACTAACGAACGAAGTCTGAAATATCGAAAAAGTAAACGCTTCATAAAAATCTTGTCTACATAGAACATAATTTATAACTATCATAAATAATAATAATTAGCAAATATAATAGACCCATTTCAAAAAGTATTAGATTACAATACTAAACATATTTTTATGACACCTGCCTACGTTTTTATATTTTTGTATGTGACATATTTTACTGCTTTATAATGTTGTAAATTACACTATTATTATAACCTTGACGTCAAACGCGAGAAAATAGAAGTACTTAAAATAAAAATAATAAAGAACACTGAATTATTTTTTAAGTAAATATTTTAATCTTAATAGTTTACTGTTTATCACCCTTCACTTCGAATGAGAAAGTAAATAGTGGAAGAATGATGATACTATTCAGTTATCTATAGATTTTTCCTGATTTTCTGGTAAGACACACTCATTATTTTATTCTGTATACATAATAGCAACTGTATTTTTTAAAATTAAAAACTAAAGCCAACTACGACCAAAACGCCAACTAAAAAGATATTTTTAACAAGACTTCGATGTCGATTTCTTTCGGTTTTCGTACCGCCGCGCCGGAGTCACACGTCGTTACTATGTCATGTATAACAATTGAGGCTTAAATGTACAGGCTACGTTAAATTCGCTTAAAAAAAAGAAGCGAATGAAAAAAAGAAGAGAATGTGTCTTCCATTCAAAATAATAGAAAAAACAATCTCAGAATTCGCAAATAATTACAAAAATAAAACAGCAACTTTTCAGTTGTACTAACAAAGCAACATATTGCAGAAACGACTCAATAGAGAATATCGGTTACATAAACTAGTGAGCACCCCCGACGTCGCCGATAAAATCGGCGATCAGTGCATACTGTATGCGCTGAATTATGCCAACTGCCGGCGTCTTTGATGTCCACAGAGTAGGTAGCGAAGGAGACAAACTAAAAAATAAAATGTGTTATAATTCTTCTATTTGGAAATGGAATCATTGATATGACTGCCCTGGCTGGAGACCTTATTTATAAGGCATCCATAGAATACCCCGGTTAAGCAGCCGACAACCTCCGGTGTTGAACTGCGAGATGCCATACACAAAAAACAAAATTACCTATCAATCATTTAATCAATTTTTTTTACGGAGTTGACTAAACTCTTTATAATGCTGATATCATGACAGCTGTTCTTCATCCATGATATTGTAAGTACAATGTGACAAACGGAAAAGTAGAAAATACATCTTATTTTTTTTTGTATCTATTAGTACAGACACGAGCAAAAATATATTTCATTTACCCAACATTCAAAAGCGATTTTCTCGTGAAATAACAATTTAAAGTTTGAGAAAAGACATATTTCCTAATAGTTCGGTTACGAGTATACTATTTTCGTAACACCATACAATTTATATTAATACTTTTTGAATCTTGAAATCGTAAATGTAAGTTATTTATGCTCGTGACTGTACCTAACTACGTATGAAGACGAGTAGCGTCAGCACGTAACACACACGCACACACACCCTCACACACACACACACACTTCCGACTTAGCCATTGTCTCGGGCGGTACCGAGGGCTCCTGCGCTTACACGCACATTCACAGCGTGTTTGTACTAGTACACTTGGTAACCACAAGTAAAGCGCGCGTCGCTTAGTGAGATAAAAATACAGTAGGTAATACTCGTTGATATAAAACATTAAGCTTCGCTAAAAGAAAAAAAAGAAAACTTTGATAGACAATTATAAGACAAGGCACATTCATGTGGGATTTATTGTAGGGAACAATAAATGCGTAAAAACGTGTAATTTATTCAAATTTATTGAAATTCCATTCAAGAATTACTTGGTTGAAATGATCGAAACAATAAACTCTTTATATTTTTAATAGGCATCGCTGGTAGGTTGATAATGGTATAACTAAAATTAAAAATGTTTTATTCTCCAAAAAATATCGTCAGGCAGATAATTCAATGTTTTCATTGAAATATAGGCCTAACCTTATTTGGAGACCAAAACATTTTTAATTCAGGATTTTTACCCAGGTTTGAAATTACATAAAAAATCTTTTTGTCTCCTGCATCTCTGTAATTTTTGTCTTTGCAACACTTTTCATTTTTGTCTTTGCAATAATCACGCAGAATTTTCAAGCATCCCTTGTATGACTTAACAATGTAACACTGAATGCACCTAATCTGTACAAGAATACTCTTTTTTATTTTAACACTACACTATTAAAGTCCATATAAAACGTCTACTCTGTCTCCTTTAGCTACTCTGCGCCCAAACACGGCTCCCATACAGTCAGTAGGCTTTCTTTGTGAATTATTGCGGGTTCCGTAAAGGAGCGGACTACCCGCGTCAATACCTTAATGGTGAGCCGTGTTTCCACCTGCAGAACTCTAAAAAATAGTAAAAAATAGCCCACGGGAAAGGGAATAGAAACCGATTGGATTGAAATATCTGGTTGTATTTTTTGTGTATTTATTGCTGTGCATTTTGTATTTGTGTTGCTGAGATTAAAATAGTTTTTTTTTGGTTTGTTTTTTTTGTATATGTTGGGATTTCGGATATTGTATCAGTAAAAATATGTCGGACCTACATAAATGTTTTTAGTTTGTAGCTAAACTTAGTTGTTGTTGGCTAAGAAACCAAAACAAGTTGATTAAAACGGTTCTGTTTTAATCAACTTGTTTTGGTTTCTTAGCCATATATATAAGGTTTAAAAAAAAAAAACAGAAACTAAAACCCAACTAGGACCAAAATGACAACTAAAAAAGTATAAACAAGACATCGATTGCAGTTTTTTGTGCTTTTCTTATCGCCGAAGTTACACGTCATTACTAAGCCTTGTAGCTTAGGCTCTCCCCATTGGCTTTGCCGTAGTCGAATAAAAATTGCGATTCGTTACACTAAAATAATAAAATGGTGTCCTAGCATCAATAAACATGTCTTTACCTAGCCTTAACAAAAGTTATTTATTAGGATTGCATTCTAACTTAGGTACCTATTGATATTTTTAAACCGTTCACGAAAGGCAATTATATTGAAACCAAATTAAAATTTTACACCCCAAAAGATAAACGGTCCCAAAAACCAATATCAATTTACAAAATAGACTAGAAAGGGTGAAACGAAACATATCTTCGGTTCTCCTTGAAATTTTTATTCGTATTTATACATATCGACCAGTTATGTTCGAACCCTGGCCCTCCATGTAATACCCCCTTTACATCCCACATTATTAAGTGGAAGAAAGGGGAGAGGGGTCCAAATAAACTGGTGGTCGTCCATCACTACTCTTGGAAGGGGTTGGCTGGATTTACAACCCTTTTGCAGCAGATTAATGTGACGATCGCAGGGTTAACTTAACCCTCAAATGCAGAAAAGATCGCGGTTCTTTATTTTATAAATGGCAGACGAAAATAGACTGCGTTTTTTGTGCCCTCGAACGTCAATATTGTTTGGGAGACGTGTTTGTTTGGATGCAGGAGGAAAAACAAATAAAATTGGTTTGTTTGTAATTTTTTCAGGTTAACGTATCATTGCTTTTATTTTCACTTTACCGTGCATACACAAAACGGCTCTTCAACCACACTGTCGTGCAAAAAACACCTAACACTCATTCCAACTAAAATCGTTTAATTGTTCTCATTAAAATGTACTTTAGTGCAAAAAAATGTTTCTCTAAATACACTGGCGTGCACTAAGGCTCGATATCTCGACTCATTACGTCCATACCGTGCAGGCCAGAGCATGTACGCCGTATCGATGTCAGTTAATTTTCCACCAAGTGTAATTACCGTGTTTCGCTTTGTTTTTGCTACTAACTTTATTTGCATAGTGGAGTAAGGGGATCGCGTCTTGTTTCATCAGGCAGAGAAATATGTGGAGTCGAGTTTATTATTCGTCTTGATTTATTTTTGACACAGTCATATTATAAAATTTCAGTTCTCTTTAGTTCTAAGAATACAGAGTCACAAATTCACAATCATTATCTAGTAGAATTTTGTGAATTTTCGACTTACTTCTAACAGCAGATGAAACCAAATGACTATTTTCCGCAGGTTAATATATTTTTCGGTAAGAAGCTTAAATTTAAATAAAGGTTAGTATGAAAATTTATAATTTAATCTAGTTATAAATATTATGTACCTAGTTACGAGCTAGATGTTTTATTACACTAAAACTTAAGTCTATTAGTAATTTAAAATACTGGGTATTTAATATGTTACAACCTTATGGAAAAGGAAACTCCTATTAAAATTCCTATTACTTGAGAATAATGCGTGATGCAAGATACGAAATCACCTGTTTCTTATTAACTATTATTGTATATTATAAACAATGTTAATGACTTCATAGTAATAAGTTTAAATGAATGGTAAAATATACAGTGAGTCATAAATCTATGCTCCTAGCTATTTTATGACTTCTTATATTCACAATTAGTATTGTTTTCCATTCATGGTTGTATTACTATTCTTTACTATTTATAAGTTTATTATAGAAAAATAGTTCATATTTATTTATGAGAACGAACAATGTGAGCTAGATACTATGTTAAATAACTCCCATTAAAATAACCGTAGTTCATTAATAATAGGAACTGATCTGTAGAAGCGGAGGCTCACCTTTTTACAATTTTTTATTTTATAGTAATAATGGTTCATCAACATCATCCTCATGCCCTTATGAAAATCGTGATTTATGCTCGCAAACGTATGAATACTTTTGCTACACTCACAGATAAAATATTTCACCAAATCACTGCAAAAAAAATAATATCACAACCCTCTCCACAGCTTCCGCAGTCCTGATCTAAAACTCCAGAATAAGCTAATAGAGACATTGTTCGGGCGCTCGTTAGCCGCATCAAGATGCGCCGCGCCACGGGGGTCTAGCCTGCGCGCGCGCACCTATAGCTACCCTATATGTTCTACTGAATACTGCCTCTACTATTAGGGTGCTTGCATAAAGGTACAGGTTTTCCGGTCCCAATTTGTCGGTAAAAGTCGGTACTGATAGGTACAGATCAAATCACAAGTACCTGGTATGAAAAAGTGTATTCAGTACCGACTTTCTACCTGTATGTGCGAGCGCATACAGAAAGTTCGGGACTATATTTTACCCGCACCGATCGGTACCGATTCGTTCCGAAAATTCCGTACTGGGAACCTGGGATCTTTATGCAAGCACCCTTAGCGTCTAAGGATATCTAAATTCACGAGATGAAGCTTTAAGTTTAGAAGAAAAAGACATTGATTTGTCAACGAGCTTCATTAAGCTGACATTTGCATTTGTGCACACCAATTAAGTGGTTGAAGCTAGGTTCTACAATGTCTGTTGATGTGTTTTGGGTCGGGAAATATATAGAGACAAGTCGTTCGTGCCCGGCGTCGCCCGGGGTGAATTTCATACAAAAATAGCATCCAAATTTCCGACTTTTCCGGTGGATTTTCCAAAAAAATCTTCCCTACAAACCTTGGCCTCAGAATTACAAACACAATTTAAAAAGGGTTAGCCAAATAGGTGCAGCTGCTTTGAAGCGATGCGCGGACAAACATTTTTGGCCATTAATTTTTATGTACGAGTATATAGAAGATACAAAGTGAAAATAAAATGAGGATTTCTCGGTAACTCATTTCGTTTAGTCTAATGAAGATATAAAGTAGGTGTCGTAAACCTCGCAACTCTGTCTGTCCGTCTGTTACCTTAGACGCCTAAATACCTGAACGTATTTCGATGGAATGTAGTGCCAAGGTAGACCAAAGCTACGTTAGAAAAAAAATTATCCCGGTAGTACGATCCTGTGGGATTATTTCCGACCTCCATACAAGCGAAGCCGCAGGTAAAAGCTGGTATTGATATATACAAATCAACCAAGGTCAAATTGTGGTCAAACGCGACCATATTAAAAAGAAGCTGGAGTTTTTCTTCCATCTCTATCGATATGAATGTATCCATTGGGATGACCAACAATTCTCCATAATACACTCTCTAATTTACAACCTTCACCATGTTATTTCCAAAATTACCATTTCCATTTTGTTACTTACAGTACAACTATTTTCTTAATGTCCCTCGGCAAACTTTGTGTTTCGTCAGTCGTCGTATTTCTATCAGTAAATTACATGAAGTTAAAAGAGTAATAACAACTTTATATACTTCTAAGTCGATTGACAGCGTCCAGTCTGCACCAAGTGCAAAGGCAACTGACAGAAATCAGACGACTGGCGAAACACGAAGCTTGCCGAGGGACATTAAGAAAATAGTTATACTGCACTCGTCTTAACCTGTCAAATGGATCATCTCAAACCACCTCATCATAAAGAAACACTCTCCCTTTGTTTAAAATCATAATAAAGTAACAAACATTTATTTGCTAAAGCAACTTGACACCTAACGTATCCAATTCAGCTGGCTGAAGCTTTCAGTGCTATTTCAGGATCGTATTAAAATCATTTTCGTCTCTCATTTGACATAATATGACAATAAACATATTTCGCTTTATTTTGTCTTGTCTGGTGTTTAAGACATGTGAGTGACGTGAAATATATTTATTGTTTTAACTATTTTTGGGGCGACGTTTTAGTCAACGGGTTAAGATTTTTGTTGTTGTTTTTTGTTGCGTGTTGGGAAAGCGTTTTTAGTGAGAGGTGTATCTTTTGTGGAGTGATATGATATTATAAACTGATGAAGTATGTTATTTTTGTCGTTGATAACTATTTTAATTATTTCAATGTCTTTTGTTTTTCGAAATCATCTATAATTTTGTAGCATGCGCAGTTTGCCCTTTTTATTCTAATTTTGCAATATCTATATCGATCAATCAGCCAATTACTTTCCTCTTTCAAACAGTAGTGTCAGTAGTACAAAAGTAAATTAAAAATTAGCACACACGGCTACATATCAAGCTATATTTTCCAGTATAAGCTGACATCTCATTGTATGGTAAACCTATACAATGCGAGATCAGCTTATAGTGGAAATATATAGCTTGATATGTAGCCGTGTGTACATATAAATACCCCATACAGTCTAGATTAATTTTTAATAAGGAAGGTTTCAATCAAACACAATAATAATGTAACCTAACTTTGCTTCACACAGCCAACTTCAAATTCAAACAAAAATCAACATAAAATAATAAACCAAAGCAAATATGAACATAAAGCCTTACATACACTAACGTAAATTCTAAGGGAAGTAACACTTGAGATGCAATGTCGGCCGTCTTAAACCCCGGTGTACACGACCGGCGCTTATCTGCGATGTAGGTCAGTCTGCAGATATTAAAGTATTGGAAGCTCTTGCACTATATGAGTATTAAAAGTTTGGTTAGAATACTGAGAAAATGGTTGATACCTATCTTTACTTTGAGGTAGAAGGCAGACGCCTTTATATGGTGGCATTTCCGTTTTACATTTTCTATCTTAACTGAGGTAGAATAAGTGAAAACTTACGGGGGGTTATCAATACAGGTATTTTCTAGGTATTTTCTAAGTATGTAAATATAATTATATACATTGGTAATCAACTCAAGATTCTTAAATTGAAAATCTTACTTTAATCAAGACTAACTAACCTTCACCATTAATTGCTCTACTAATGCAATGTTTTAGACTAATGAGGCGATGCATTAATTTAAAGCTAGCTTACTGATTGATTGCTTTGATTTAATTCGCCACATAAATAAGGAAAAGCAATATACACAAATTGTTAGCCCCAATTCCGTCCTCGAATAAAGTACCTATTTAATTATATTTTCCGGAAAAAATATCCAAAATCCTTAATAAAGGCTTCCGCTGACGCGCGACATGACAGCGCGACGCGACTCTTGTAGAACACTTTCCATGAAGTTTTCATAGAAACAATTGTTCTACAAGCTTCGCGTCGCGCTGTCGAATCGCGTCTGTTTGCGGGAACCTTAAATTACCAAATACTTAGCTTGGCAAGGCATTAGCAAGGCTAGTGTAACTATGCTTATTAAATAAGCTTTATTTTAGTTTTTGTAGTGCTGTGTTACATTTTTTTATTGTCTATTTCTAATTACACTTTTTTGTTGTCTTAACTTTTTTTCTATCTCATTATGATAAAGACGAGATAAGACAATTTTACGCATTATTTTTATATTGGTACCGTTATTAGTAGATGTTTCTTAACCCGTTATTTATGAATTATGGGAAGTGAAGTGTTTCCTTTTTTATTTATTAAATATAAAATAAAATAAATACATCATTTTGAAAGATTCAATAAGAAAATAGTGTGATCAAAATAAAATTACTAGTGGTCCCAGATTTATATAAAAACTAGCGACCCGTTCTTGCTTCGCACGGGAGCAATAGCGATATGTTAATATCGAAATTTCTGTGCCTTATGTAAGTTAAATATTATTATTATTAAATATTATTATTATTATTTTTCGGTTCTTTATGTTTCTTCTCATTTAAGAGAGGTTAAGAAACCTTACATACGGGTCGGGACCAAGTATGTAAGGCAAAATTTTGATAGAAAAGGTGGATGACAATGTTGAAGAAGTCAGAAACTTTCGGGTGATGCGACAGGTGTTAAGAATGGTAGCTTTTTGGAGCATGTAAGGTGTGTGAGCTGGCATCTGTAGGGTGTTAAGGCTCTGTGTGAGAGATTTTGGTACTATACCTATTATTATTATATTATACATATAAACCTTCAGGAATAAATTCTCTAAATGATGGTGAAAACTGCATTAAAATCCGTTACACTCGAGTTTAGAAGAAAAACGCGGTCACACAGACAGACACGAAAAGTGACTTTAATTTATAATATAAAATAAATAAAAACCCGTCACAAAACTAACACAAAACCGATCACCATTAACAACAAAACCCTCCACCGCTCGCCCACTTCACAACAAATTAACAAAATATAGCTATCCAATCAGCGAGTTCAATTCAAGTTAATAAGTTTTGTCTGTGAGTTAATCTTCCGGTCAGTAGCAGTGTGTCCTACGGATTATATTGGCAATCTAATCAAACTTGCTAGACTGTCCCAGGGTTTATGAGCCTGTGGATTAGGGGTGTTATTATTGTGTTGTGTTGTAGTTATTAGTTGTTACGGGATATGGAAGAGGAAGTTGTTATTAATTGGTGTTTTTTGGAAAAAAGAATGATTAAGATTGAAGTAGCATTTTTTTGTTTCAAATTTAGAACATACTTTTTTAGATATTGGCGAATTGTTGTTAAGAATTCTTAATATTTATGGTAGATTAAGGCATGATGGGGTTGACGTATCCACGTGGATAAAAATCCCGATTAAAACAATAAAGTTTATTTTTACTTTTTGGTATTTACGTGAATAATTAAATCAAATAATTGTCATATCGTCGTTTTAAAGGGAAAACCGACTAACTATCGATTTTTGCAAAACTGAGATAGAAATACCACTTTTCTTACAAAAACGAGAAGTATCTAATGGTAAAACCCACTTTGCAAACGCATAGTTAAAAAGATAGTGATTGGGAATAACCACTACTAAAATAGGGTTTTTCATAGAATTGAGACTGAAAAGCAAATATTACAACATATATTCTCGTTTTAAATTTTATATCTTCAAATAAGAGGTATTATCTTAATATATCGTTTTCCGTGCTGAACGTTTCGTTGGTACCCATTTTGTTGATCTACACACAAAATATAAACACGTATTGCTATCAGCAGTTAATTGTTTTTGACTTTAGTGACAATTTGTAAGCAGAACTCAAATATAGAATTAATCATACTCAACCGAAACAGTACTTTTTACTCGACGATAATTTAGATAATGCTATAAAATATAAAATAATGGCAATTTATATTAACTAGTATTAGCAGTTTTTATCGTTAGAATCGACTATTTTTACGTTCGAAATAATCTACAGGGAAAACCAACTACCTCGACTTATTGAGTTTTTGCACTGATTCATTCGAAGCGTACAGAGTTGTAGTACAACTGCGCTTGCAAGCACGGGCTCTGTGTTATTAATTAGATTTTTTGTTATAGTAAAACACCATTAAGTAGCTACTTTTGAAGTATAATCATGAGTTCTTTAAAGCTACTTTCTGAACCGCCTGACAAAAGTCAAAAGTCAAATCATATTATTTAATTTCCTAAAATGGAAAGTCATTACGTTCGGAAAACTATTCGATTGGAGTACTTGGACTCTAACCTGTCCTTGGCAAAAATGTACCAGCTTTTCGTTGATGATCGTAAGAGAAGACAAACTAATCCAGTTTCAGAGCCCATTCATTTAATTTAAGAATTTAATTTAATTTAATTTCGGTTTTTTTCTTCCTAATAACGACTATTGCCTTATTTGTACTGACGCTGAAGGTAAGCCTAGCTTACAGAAGGAATATGAAGAGCACATCACCGAAAACGAAGCTTGCAATGAGGAAAAAAGAAAAGACAAGGAAAGACCAAAGCTATATTTGAGCTACAGTCCATTTTACAAATACCTAGTGTGAAGTGGGTCTTTTATACTATTCCAGAAAACGAACAGTTAGGGCACGCCACAATTGCGGCGGTAAGACCCCTCTTTGAGGAGTGGCTTGAGAGGCGCCACGGCGTCCTCACCTTCCGCCTGACGCAGGTCCTCACCGGACATGGCTGTTTCGGGAGGTTCCTGTTTCGAATAAGGCGGGAGGAAACGCCCGGGTGTTACCATTGTGTGGATCGACCGGAGGACACGGTGGAGCATACGGTGGAGGTCTGCCCGGCTTGGGCGGAGCACCGCCGTGTCCTCGTGGCGGCGATCGGCGGCGGCGACCTCTCGCGTCCGGCCCTGGTTCAGGCCATGGTACGGAGCGAGAGGGAATGGGAAGCCGTCACCTCCTTCTGCGAAGCAGTAATGCTCGCGAAGGAGGAGGCGGAGCGTGAAAGGGAGAGGCAATCTCTGCGCCCTCGCGCCCCTAGCCGCCGCAGGAGGAGGAGACACCCTGGGCGTCGGGAGTCGATTGCCGACTCCCGGCCACCGTAGGCGCGGGCTTGCGGACGGCGAGCAATGGGCAGCTCGCCGTCCGGTAAGGACCAGGCCCGGGTCGACGGCGCGTCGTGTTCCACGCGCGCCTCAAAGAGATGTCAGCGAAATTGACGGGGTCCGATAGGACCGATGCCTGCCGGGGCTGCGGATTGTTCGAAAGAGTTACCGTGGCCCTGGCGCACAGGCAACTGAAGGAACACGGGTGGGTTTTAGTCAGTAAGAGTCTGACACGCCCTTCCGCTCCGCCCAGAGCGGGAGGCGTCATTTGATGATTTCCCAACCAAAAAAAAAAAAAAAAAAAAAAAAAGAAAACGAACAGTTTATAATTGATATATTATACGAAAATGCTTTGCTTAATTAAGCCTATATTGTTTTACGTGGACCGAGCTAAACGGACAGAAGGATAGTTCGGAAATCGGTTTAATTTTGTTTATGTACTTGTCTGAGTATTTACTACCCAATGTTGAAGAGGAGGCTTTTTTTTTTGGACTCCTGCGGAGTGCAGTACCGGTATCAGTATGTCGCTGCGTTAATATTTTCGGCTGTCCAGAAGATTGATCACATCAAAGTCATCGAGCACAAGTTCCTAGAGAGTGGGCACTCATTCACGGTAGCATTGAGTCCGCCAAGAAACATACAGCAGTATATTCTACTAGAGTGGGTTAACATTTTTCGTCGGGCAAGATCTTCAAAGAAAACAAAGAACAAGATCCAAAATTCATACAATTTGAGAGAATTGAAATTTCGAGTCCAAAGACTTTAAATAATTAGCAGCGAGTGTGATGGGAATGAAAATATAAAAGATCTCGAATGCAGAAACAAAACGTGTGTTTTGGCTAAAAATAAAAAGGAAGAAATATGTAAAAGGCAAAATTAAATTATGTTATAACAGAAGCGTTTTTCTTTATTGAACTCGCACCTTCAAATTTTAATCAAGTCAGCTTTGATTTAGATCCACCAGTCATTACTACTCGACCCGAAAAAGGAAGAAGCGTGCCATTATTCAAAACGTCAGAACAATCGAATCTGAACTTCCTGCCGAGTTAACACAACTATACCGCAAGCGTCTGCTAATTACTATAGCAAAAAAAGCGGATTGATAAAACTATGTTCCAAAGGAGTACTCCCAGAGATATACTATGACTGGTATGAGAAAATGGAGGCCGAAGATGGTATCTTCGATCGTCGATTACCACATGCTACTGTGTCTGATGAAGATACCTCGGATAAAGATTATACAGGGTGTCCCGTAAATAATGGATCAAACGTAACGGGTAGTCAGCTCACCTGATTTCCAACAACTAATTTGAAAAGTTTTTTATTATTTTCAATTTTGGTCTTTTCACGGTGAAAAAAAATCTTTTCAATTTAAGTTTTTTTTTTCTAAGGCAAATTAAACTTTATTTATAAAAATGGTATCCTATTACATTATTAAGCTATTCAGAAATGTTTAACAAAAATCATACCTAAAAATGTTATCATTTGCAGCGATAGCATTAAAAAAACGGAATTCTGGTAAAAAAAATGGTGAAATTCGAGAAAAATTATGTCTTCAATAAAAAAAATATATTATTGCGGTTTTTTTTAAACTATTCAAATTAGTTGTTGGCAATCAAGTGAGCTAGCTTCCTGTTACGTTTGATCCATTATTTACGGGACACCCTGTATATACAGGGTGTTAAAGAAATTGCGTGCCATAGCTTAGGGGTAGGTTCAGTATTGCCCCAGTAGTAGTATTAAGCCAGAAAAAAATTTATTGAAAGATCAACTTAATTTAGTACCTACTAACTTAAAATAGTAATCGTTTAGCATTCAAATTATTTTATTAGTTTGAATGCTTTAATTACTTACTTTTACTACTATCGAACGCGTTGTCATTATGTCCTTCACTTCTCGCGTCCGAATACTAAGGGCCGGCGCATTATTTGCTACTGAAAACGGCTCGCGAAAAATGGCGCAAGATGTGCGCTCCTAACGCTACGACCGCGACGGTATGTTAATTACAATTCCAACTACATTAGGTTCATATTATGATATTTTTCGGTTATATTTTTTATGTTTTTTAAAGGATTTCTTTTTTACGGGTTCCTTTATCGATACTGAACTCACCCTGAAGTTATGGCACGCAATTTCTTTAACAGCCTGTATACAATGACATGAAAATTTACTTTGTGAAGTATAGTAGTATTATTTAATTATTGTGAATGTGAGGACTATGTGGGTCACTGTTTATTTTTTCACTTTCTCCGTTAGTTTTAATCATGGTCTGGCAGTTTGAGTAATTTATGCGGCCTACCCAAATGTGCCATGTTTGGTATTGTTCGTCTGAGTTGAGCTGCACGATTACTGACAAATGCTTGCACTGACTGGACAAGTCCACTCAATCTGTGTGGTTTATCCTCAAAATACCATTACAGACACAAATCTACATGGTCTTCACATGATCGGACCAAGATTATGTCAGGAATTTAATAGAGACTGTGACCTCTGAGTTTGTTTCGGCCTTTCTTCTCAGAGTAGTCAGATAGAAAACGCCGACCTCGTCTAGTATTTAAAATATGATTGACGTGTAAAAGTGTTTGTACAAACCTACTTTCAGAAATAAAAACATATATCATTTATTTTATCATTTAAGAGTAAGGACAAAATGTTAAAGGAGATGAATAATTATAAATTTCACGCATCTACATAAGAACGTCGATTAAGTTTGTTTTGTTGATTTATTTTATTTTATTTTTAGTCTATGTTTTTAGTCTGTTTAGTTAAGTAATTATACGTCTTCGCAAATGTTGCTGTACAATTTAAAGAACAAAACTTTTAAAATAATTAATTAAAAATAAAATGGTTTTATTTCGAAGTAGTTGGTTTAATAACTGAATTAATAAAGTATACACATTGCACTGACAGAAAACAAACTAATAGTCATATTAATTAGTAACGAATCAAAAAAAAAATTGCCTTTTTTTTGAGTAATTAGTAACATAAGTTAAACTATAACTTAATAATAATACATTGTTATTAATAGATGGTAAAACCAACTAAGAGTATTCTATTCTATTCTAACATTTCCGTTTTTCACAGTTAATTAGATTTACCCATTTAACCATTAAATAATTATTCTAAGCTAATATAAACAATAGATAATACTTTGATAGTAGCCATATTTAATTAAATATTCATTCATGTTTAAAGGTTATATAGGTAAAACCAACTGATATTATAATAGACTTATGGAATACAACATTTTGTCTTCTGAAAAGATAAATAATAGTACAAAATATAATTTTTGACGCAACTTACATTATAATTTCTTTCATCAGAGATTTTCTTTATCTAACTTTCAAAATGTAATATTAGCTCGTTTTCAAAATCAAAATGAGTCTGTTTTCCCATTAACACGACGATATCATAACTTTGCGCGAATCGATGAATGTGACCCAAATGTTTACAAATTTGTAAAACTAAAAATACAAACAAAAAAATCTGTCAGGAGAAACTTCATTGGGAAACATGTAAGTAAACAAAAAAGTACGAAACTGTGTCCAAACAAATCTAAATCTATAATTACAGTCAAAAAACATCTTGCACTTTGATGACGTCTCGCGGGATTTTACCCCTTCTGCAATCGTAAAAATAAAGTTCATAAAATACGAATTACCGTCAACCCTTAGTCTTCAGAGGCCATTAGAATTCATAAATAAGTCCAACAAAAATAAACGGGACAAAAAAACACCCCAACAATTAACAAATTGGTGGCAGTTTAGGGTTAATTTTAACCGCTTCCTACTGTTGTAATTTGAGTGGTCGTTCTTTTTTTAAATTTACTGCGGTAATTCGAATCTTGAAACAATAAATAGTGACAATTATATTCAAAATATAGGTGGGTTATATTTAGGACTCCTTAAGGCACCTGTCCCACCACCAGCGGCTAGCGAGATGCGAGTAGAGCTAGCAAATAAAAATGAGTTGGAACGCAACGAACGGTGAGACGAGCCATCACCGGTATGCATATACAGTAACAAGTGTGAGTCTCTCAGCGAGTGTTCTGCCCTCCAAGCGAGCTTCGCAGAGCAAGTAGATACTCTCTTTGATAGCTCTTGTTGCTGCGAGAAACGCTCGTGTTCTCATCGGCGCGGGGCGGTGGTGTGAAAAGGGCTTCGTCCATACTGATCCCTACTCCCAACTCGCCCGGTCCGTATAGGATAGCTACAAGGCGCGGGCGAGTTGGGATTACGGATCAGTATGGACGAAGGCGAGAAAAGTCAGCGATCAACAATTAGTATTGTATCTTTTACTTATACGGGACATACAATCTTTTGTACCTTTCTTGAGCGAGAAAGTCGTTGATAGGTAGTCGCTTCCTCGTCGGCGGTGGAACAGGTGTCTTATGCAGCAGAATGTTAAATAATATGTATTGGACAAAATGTCACCTACTGTATTTATTTTTGACATTGATGCCAAAAGGTTTTTTAAACAAAGCTGATAATAGATTTCAATTTATTATTTTCGTAAATCTTTATACTTCGTTAACTTAAGAACTACTTACTATAATTTGCGTCATATATCGAATCAACATTAGATAAAAACAAATAGACTTGACATTTGAAATACATATAAATAACTAGAAGAACATTAATTTGAATTGGGCAATGCATTAAATTTGTTATTAAAATTATTGACACGATACTGAAATACAACACCCATGTCATATCCTGTGTTGAGTAATTATAGTTTTTGTCGTTGACAAAGGTGATTATTTTGCAATGTTAACTAATGTTAATGTTAGTCACGATGACTTAGTTTTTCTTTTCTTTCTCTTCTTTCGTTTTATAACATAGTTTTTCCTATCGAGCATATGCAGACTGGATTGGGTCCAGTAACCCATTCTCCCATTCTTAATGACAAGAGTACCAAACGCAGTACTTGCTGAATTTAAACAACTACCTACTTTGCTCTCTACCTTCCTTCCGTGCGCAAAATATGTTTTTTTTTTTTTTGGGTGGGAAATCATCAAATGACCTCTCCCGCTCTGGGCGGAGCGGAAGGGCGTGTCAGACTCTTACTGATTAAAACCCACCCGTGTTCCTTCAGTTGCCTGTGCGCCAGGGCCACGGTAACTCTTTCGAACAATCCGCGACCCCGGCAGGCATCGGTCCTATCGGACCCCGTCAATGGTGCTGACATCTCTTTGAGGCGCGCGTGGAACACGACGCACCGTCGACCCGGGCCTGGTCCTTACCGGACGGCGAGCTGCCCATTGCTCGCCGTCCGCAAGCCCGCGCCTACGGTGGCCGGGAGTCGGCAATCGACTCCCGACGCCCAGGGTGTCTTCTTCTGCGGCGACTAGGGGCGCGAGGGCGCAGTGATTGCCTCTCCCTCTCACGCTCCGCCTCCTCCTTCGCGAGCATTACTGCTTCGCAGAAGGAGGTGACGGCTTCCCATTCCCTCTCGCTCCGTACCATGGCCTGAACCAGGGCCGGACGCGAGAGGTCGTCGCCGCCGATCGCCGCCACGAGGACACGGCGGTGCTCCGCCCAAGCCGGGCAGACCTCCACCGTATGCTCCACCGTGTCCTCCGGTCGATCCACACAATGGTAACACCCGGGCGTTTCCTCCCGCCTTATTCGAAACAGGAACCTCCCGAAACAGCCATGTCCGGTGAGGACCTGCGTCAGGCGGAAGGTGAGGACGCCGTGGCGCCTCTCAAGCCACTCCTCAAAGAGGGGTCTTACCGCCGCAATTGTGGCGTGCCCTGCGCTGGGTTGCGACAGTCGCACTCTCCATGCCGCCATGAGATCCCGCCGGAGCTCCGTCCGCTGTGCCGCGATTTCTCGCGGCAGCGGAGTTACGCCCCGGCGTTTCGCCTCCTCGCGCCACTCCCAAACGTGCGTGAGGACCTTTGCCTCCAGATCCCACGGCGGTAATCCGGCAAGGAGGCTCGCCGCCTCGCAGGAGACCGTGCGGTATCCCCGTACCATCCGGATAGCCATGACCCTTTGGGACACGTTCAACTGGCGTGCGCAAAATACCTGTCGCCGGCTGTCGCTGAAAACCAGCGCTGTAGTTCTGTTTCGCATAGGGTCACAGCACGCTGTAGCTCTGTCTCGCATAGGGTCACAGTACGCCGTGGCTCTGTCTTGCATCGGGTCACAGCACGCTGTGGCTCTGTCTCTGTCACATCATTATGCTGAGCGATAGCTATTCTGCGTGGATGTGACGCATATTTTCCACCAACTTGTTCTTTTTTTGGTGTTTTTTCTTTGCGTCATGTTTTACCGTAAATTAACGTATTTTCTTTCTTTCTTTTACGCGCTTAGACTTAGGAGTCGTGGACACCAGCCCGTTATACAATACTTAGACAATACAGGCGTAACCTGAATAATCCTGTAGCATTAATACTTTAACCAACTCATTCCCGAACTCGAAAACCCTTGCAACTTATTTTTTTACAAAGTAAGCATGTGTTTGTACTTCCATCTATTTTGGGCCATCCCCTGTCATTGTCCCTCAATTAACGCGCATATTCATTTTAACTGCCGGTCATATTTATATCTATGTACCAAACATTTTTATTCGATATTTTTTGCCGTAATTAGGCATTTAATTGAGTAATTTATTGATGTGTAGCAAGTTTTATAGCTTTTAGGACAGGAACGCACGCACGATAAAAAAAAAAATTGAAATTCTTGCTTGTTAATGGGAAAGTTTGTTTATGTGCTTGTAAGTTTGTTAACGTTTAACGTTTTAACGACTAAACTACTAGATGACAATATCGATGAGTTTTGTAGTAGCACTAGCTATATAGCACTAGTAATTTTATTTTAATCACACTATTTTCTGATTGAATTTATTCCTTTTTTTGATCATACATTATGTATTTTATTTTCTCTGTAACTCTTACACACGTTGTTTACATCTCTTTATCTACTTTCCTATCGCGGGTATAATAAAAATAATAATTTATTTCAAACTATTGTCCATAGAGTGTTAGTAATACACTGAAACTTAGAATTGTTAGTAATACACACATACAAAAACAAACTATAATAATTATCCTATATGTAGGCGAATCCAGTGCCTCCAGTTAGGACTCTCAACATGTTCAGCAATGACCGTCAGGTAGCCGTTAGGTCTGTCCGGACTGTCTGCTGGAAGAGATTTCTTTAGAAATAAGGATCACCCTTGTACCTATTTTTCTGTTCCTTTCTTCTTCTCTGTTTATATGTATATACATAAATGATTAAATAAATAAATAATGCATTCTATTGTTTTATTTTCATTTTATATTTAATAATTAAAAAATAAACCCGTTACTTCCCATCATAATAATTATCGGGTTAAAAAGCATCTACCTACTAATAACGGTACCACTATAAAAATAATGCGTAAAATTGTCTTATCTCGTCTTTACCATAATGTTATAGAAAAAAAGTTAAGAGAACAAAAAAGTGTAATTAGAAATAGACAATAAAAAAAATAACACAGAGCACTAAAAAAACTTAAAGCGTATTTAATAAGCATAGCTGTTAATATGAGCTAAAAAACATATCTGCATGTTTTCGCAAGGACTGGGTGACACTTGAGTTTTTATAATCGGCTCTGCACTACTAAAGTATTTTTTATTAATCAACCTACATCAGTTAGTATTCATAAAAAACACACATTACTACACATATTATTATTAGAACACGTTTTTTCGTCTCTGCAACTGAAGCGTATTTCCTTAGCAGTAACTATTCATAATTTACTTTTATATTATTATCTATGTTTCCTGCTTATACAGTGTGTAACGCTTGCTGCGACCTCCAACTCTTAAGTGTTGACAGTAATTGGGCATTATTTAATATTAACACTAAAAACATTTTAATAAAAATCTACTAGAAATTAACGGACCAATTTAACTGGTAAGATCAAAAGAATACGAAAGAATCTGTTGGTAATGACAAGGAGAAAAAAAATGCTTAATTTATTAAAGACGGAAACAAAAATATTAAATAAACAATAAATCGTATAACATACCGCCTTTTCATGATGTTTTTCGGCAATAACCAATAAAACTATCAAATTATTGCACGTCACGTCATCAAGTTTTGGTTATGTTGAAATAAACAAGAACTTTTTATTTATATGAATTATTTTATTATCTAGTACAATAAAATCTTTGTCCATTTGTGCTTGGATCGAATAATTTTGATGTTTGAATTACGTACCTGTCGTAATATAGTTTCTTTTTTTGTAATTAACTGCAATAAAAACGAATAACTAATTCACAATTAAAAAGAGAAGAAAAGAGTTGTAAAAACGGATTAAAATAACTTTAGCAAAAAGAGAACCCTTTTTAAAATTATCAACGTATAGTCTTAACCTCCCTGTGCATGAATAGCAGTCCACAATTATTATTATTAGGTGCCAAAACCAATGCCGTTACTAACTGTACCAAAATAATTTAAATTAATATTTCATTGTAGTCAACATCTTTGTTATAATATTTCTTCTTATCTCGCTATGCATTTAAATATTTCACTTAATAAGCCTTTCAGTGGCAATCAAGCATGCGATATGCATCTCAAAAATTGACAGGTACGATAACATCTTTAGCGTAGCCACAGTGAGCATCGACAAATGTTCATTAGTAGCACTTATCTGGGAAATAACTGTCTGTTTTTTTTTGTTCTTAAATACATATGTAATGTATGTTCACACAATAACTGGCGTGCTAAGAGTACAATCAATTGTAAAGTTTTTTGTATCTCATTTAGAACTCAGACGGAGATAAGATCTCGAAATGCAAAAAAATCTATCTTATACTGTTAATCAACCAAAAAAGTTTGAAGATAACAAAAACTTATGTGGTGTAGTGACTTTACAGGTCACATTATTATTGAAGCTATATCAAAGTTGCATTGGTATATAAAACTCCAATTTTTTTTGAAATTTTATTGATATCAGATAGGTTCTTATTTATTTAGTTGAATATTCCGGTCGTTCATAATTACTTCTTCCTCCTCTGCACTGGGAACAATGAAATCAATAAATAAACTGACTTTTTTTTCACCGTTAGTTGCGTTTCCACCCTAAAGCTCACACAACACAACGCATGCAAGTATCAAGGATGCACCGGCGCTATAAACAGAATTATGAGTTACGACCGCGGTCTGTTCCCGTACGACACTGTACAAAATTACACCCAGACTAAACTATTTATAATATAATAATAATTTTCTGGCCCAATTATTTTGCCGCTGACACGTTTTATTAGTTTATATACGATTGTTATGTTTACGCCGACCATAAATTATACTTTTATAATTTTCTCTCCGTGACAATATTATAAACAAAATTTTCTGTATATGATATGTCGTAAATTATATAATTTTGTCATTCGTAAAAGACAGAAACACGAGTGTTTACATAACATGACAGCTTAGTCAGTTTTTTGTTATGATTTAATGATTTTTTTGACGTTTTTGTCTGTAACTTTGGATCAGTTGTAATATTTTTCGGTGCATCTTAATCCAAGTTGTGCGTACAAGAGAAATTACGACTTCTGGGGTATTTTAATGCGTACTTTATGTTTTCGATGTGGGTAGATGGAAAAAATAGAGTATGGAAGCTCATGTCTGTATAATACAAAATGTCTCTCACAAGATACCTATTAATAAATTAAATTAAATGAATCATAATTTTATAATGCTGAGTTAAATTATAGTTTTGACAGATCAAATTCTCGGATCGACGTTTGCGACGTTTGCGTATTATCCCTAATCACTTCGAAATGCCTTGAAAGCACATTGCTAGTACTCATTTTATCAATAAAATAATCTGTCTCCAAAAGTTGCATAGCATAACACAAAAGTATGGAATTTTATTAAACTGTGTCTTCAATATTGTATCCTCATTACGCGTTCCGGTTTGTCTTTTCTCCATTTCTCACATGAGACAAGATGGCTGTTAACACAACAGGGTATAAGGCGCGGTTTACACGATGAGACAGAAGCCTTAACACGACCGTATTTTAATCAAACGCGGGGTGAACGTCGTGTGTAGTGTGTCGTTAAGAGTGATTGCTATAGGGGTGAGGTTACACTGGAGAATTTAGAGGTTACAAAAAAAAAATCATTGTAGTTAGTACAATCCTGTTGATCCCGCATTTAAGCTGATTATATCACTACACTGGCTCATCACCACACCAAGCCTCTCGTGCAGGAACGCTTCCCTTGTCACTGTTTCCCGCCATTAGTGGTGAACTGACAGTTGACATTCGTGACAGCTACCTCACTACCCATGTGCACGAAATAGTGTTTACATATCTATTAAACAGATACACTACAATAGTCTTGTGTTTTTTCTTCAGTATCTAAAAGTTATTTTTGTAATTAAACTGACTACGCACATGCTGTGCTATGCTGTGTTAAAAAAAGAGATAAGTACCTGAAAAATAATGAGTTAAATTTATAAAAAAATCATAGAATATGTATTTTCTCCATAGTTTTAACTAAAGCCGACTGTAGGCTACACGTCCATTTTCAATGACTTCGAGACGCTATGAAAAACTGAATTTAATTTTCAAATATTACTGTCATTATTATTTATTTGAACGACCATAAAATATGCAATACATTTTGGCAATGTTGTCCAAACCCCTCAACATCTTAATCCATTGTGCACTGATCCTAAGCCATACAAATATTAGTCGTCTTCCGCAATGGTAATACCGTTGTAAGCCGAGCATTATTACACCCCCTGCAACTACCCCCATATTATAAGTAGGTTCTTGTACTTGTGTCGTATTATCGAATGAATATTTTTGTTGCAAAACTTTTGTGAGCTTTTCTTTTTATGTTTTGAAGTGTATGTACAGCTTTATTCTTATCTACCAATTTGCTGAATAGTTTGGTTAGTAAAACTATTCACAAGCTAATTAACAGATGTCATTGTATTCCATAATATGCTCTTGTTAATGTCAACTAGAATTTTCCCTGGTTACAGTGGTTACTCTACGAGTTTTAAGTAGAGATGGGTAACTCAGGAGAGATAGATACAAAAGATATGAATCATTCAGTTTCCATCAATCACTCTTTAAATCCGTTCACATCCGAATGTATCACTGTATCAGTGTATCTTTACAACTCATTCAATCAGCGGCGTCTTTTAGTAAAATAACTACACGTAAATAGGTTGCCAGTCCTAAGCCTGGAAAAGTATGAAGGGAAATCGGTAGAATAATTCGTAATATTTAGTTTCTACAAATAAATAAAAACGATATCTACCCTATACATATAATGTTATATTCGTTAATCATTAATTTAATTATTTTAAACTAAAAATTCAAGTTAGTTTTTCGAATACCTATTTATTATGTATCAATCATACACAACAAATAGATACTTAGAAAGAAACAGCAGCTCAAAAATTCAGATAGATACCTAATACATAATGTTAAGACCAAGCAAAGTGCAAAAATATCTATCGCTCTTACTGATTTATTGACTACTGAAGCGAATCACGCTGAGTGAGTGAGCAGCACAGAGCAACGCGCTGCGTGTCGTGCGCGCGGGCGTGAGCTACTGATACTGATACATAAGGATATAAAGATACAAAAGAGTGATACATATCCCAGTGATCGAAAGATACATTTCAATCTTTTCTTTTTAGTGATACATTTTGCCCATGTCTAGTTTTAAGGGCCAAAGGACCGTCGTTATATTAATTATTTTCTTAGTACTTTGATTGCTCAAAAATGTTTCAACACCCGAACAAACTTATTTAGGTTTTTGTGATGTTTCTGTTTTGCTTTATCTTTTAATAAATAAATAAAAAACATTAATCGGCACAGTAGGCAAAGGCTCAATTATTTTACGAATACCATACCACAATAATCAAAAACCCCAAACACGAACTTTAAACCCACTCCCACCCCCAAAGAAAATGGGGAAGCCGTGATAATCCCTAATATTGAGCTCTCGATCATAACACGGACTTCAGCCACAAAGGTGATGTAATAACCGCCGCTAATCCTCTATTGTGGCGCCATCTCTTGACGGATTGCCGCCAACTGAATGGGGCGAACCCAAAGGGCGCTTTGTTCGCTCCGATATTAGAAAAGCCTATTGTGTAGCTGGGATAATTTGTTTTTCGAAAGGTTTTCGTTTCGTAATAAAGTTGGATAAACGTTTTGTTTTGGGCTGTACTGTTTGGATAACAGAAAATAGAAAATTCATTAAGAAATTCAGGCAAATACTTTACTCGTCATAACGAGGGTCCACTTCTTAAGGTAGGGTGTTGACTCGGTAAATGATATGGACGTAATAAAGTCAGATTTCCGTCCGTAAAGGTTACGTGGGTCAGAAGATCCCGGTAAAAATAGAAAGTGGTCATGTCACGGCATGGATGTAGAATGTAGGAAATAGGCTGAGCGCCAGACCGCGGCAAAAAAATGATAAAGCCATAAATCAAGTTAGCCTATCCGATAGGCCTTAGGAATGCGATAGGCCCTATCGCATTTTCCTGCTAAATATGGGACGTATTATACGGATACAACAAAATTTGAGTGTACACGACGACATATCAAGCTATTCATTTCCAATTTTAACTGATCTCGCATTGTATAGGCTTTTCGTACAATAAGAAATCAGCTTATACTGGAAATGTATAGTTTGATATGTAGTCGTGCATATCTACCTAAGTATTATTTCAAAAAAGTGTTCACATAGTTCTAGTCAATTACTTCTGAATATGAACGCATATTTGACGCCCGTTAACAACCGACCGACGCTCGTGTATAAAATGCCTAATTTGGCAATTTCAGTGCTCCAAACTTGATATCACTATAAAGTGTGTGTAAACACAACTTTAAATAATATAAAGCCGTTAAAAGCTCCTTCAAACAGGTGCGACACGCGACGCGACTCGCACGCGACACAAAGGCACCACTCGTCGCGCGACAGGCGGTGCCTTTGAGTCGCGCCTGTTTGAAGGAGCCTTAATACACTCATTCATCAACCCTATGAATGCGACGTTGTTTTACCCCACAGAATTAAATGTTTAACCCGAAAATTATTTAGTTGTGTTACACGTCTCCGATGATGGATCGCGCCAATAATTGCGTCATACTTGATGCGTTTGGGGGTGAAAGGGGGTGTAATTTGTCGGAAGTGGGGGGAGGGGTGCAAAGCGAGGACCCGTTATTGATGGGATCCCTAAATAGCGGGTTACGTGTGTATTGTTTTTTTTACGTTGCGAATTTTTGGTTAGGCTATGCTTATTTTATATCTAGGTGTTTATAAATAAATAATTCCTTGGACGAATATCCATTTGGTTCTGGTTTCTGTTTTGATGTTACCTCAGATTCATTAGGAATGTTTCTGAGCCTATTTAGAATAATGTGAAAAAGAGTAACCAGCCCTTTACAGAACTTTACTGAACAGACAGCTGTACTGCTGGGGACTTTCTTGCGACACTTCTTCTTTGCAGCTAAAGCACTAGGAAGCGGTGAAGGGTTCGCGTTTTGGGGGATTGTCTTATGTAGTTTTGACCTTCAAAAAGTGCTGATTCTCAGCCTCGTTTGAATAAATGACTTTTGATTTTAACTGTTGTGACTATCGTGCGCCTGCACAACTGCCGAGAATACTGATAACAGAAATAAGTTTCATTCGTAATTTAAAAAAAAACTTTCCTGAACCATAGAAAAAAAAAAAAAAACAAGAATGTATTCCGAATGCAGTACAAAAGGTGCAGTACAAAATCCAATCGTAATAAAATACAACAAATCATGAAAAAAATGCACAAAAATTCGCAGACTTCCAAATCAAAGGCGAATTTTTTCGCACTCACGGTACAGTCAGATCCATAAACTACATTTAATAAAACATAAAGGCGACGCGTCTTAATCGAAATTTGCGCGCGTAACATAAAATTGGCCATAATATATCGTAACTGAATATCCAATTTGTGGGAGTAAAATTAGCACTCTGTTATTATGAGGCGTCAAAAACCGTATATTTAATAAATTCAACGTTTTTGGTTTCATTAATCTGCATGTAATATTTTGCTCGTGCAGTTTGAGATTACAATAAAGAAAAAAAGCGGCCAAACGCGAGTCGGACTTGCACACCAAGGGATCCGTACCACCGTACAATATTTAACACTACTTACATATTTTTTTTTAAATACTTTAGTTAATTTAAAAAACGTTTCTTGTATGGGAACATTTCAATGTATTACTTTATTTAATTTTTATTATTTGTTGTTATAGTGGCCATAGTAGCACATACTCTGTGAAAATTTCACGTATCTATCTATTGCGATTTAAAATATACAGCCCTATAACGGACGGACGGAGGGACAGCGGAGCCTTAGTAATTTGGCACCCTTTAGATAGGTACGGAACCCTAAAAAAGTTTAGGATTAGGTTTTTTTTGTGAAAAAAAAAACAAATATGTTTTTTTACAATGTTATAGACACACAATTATTCCTAAGTAGCTCACATTTAACAGGATATTGTTCTCGTGAATCATTTAAAACGATTTTATTAGTGTTAAAGTTTGCAGACAAATTACCGATTAAATACTATTTAGTGAACTAAACAAATATTTAAAATAGTTTAATAATTTATTATTATTATTGTATAACTATAATAGAAACTGTTTAAAGATAAATTACAATAATAAATGTGACGATATTCAAAACATTTGTGTGTTAAGATGAATGTGATTCTTGTGGAATGGATTCCAAAGATTTTATTCGAAAAATATGCTAAACAGTTATTTATATTCAGAGTGCAACGTAAACGTTTGTTTCAAAAAAAAATACTGGTTAAATTTTATAGAAAAACTTACTAGCAAATAATAGCTTAGTAATTTTTCTAATCAGTTCTTTTTTTTTTCATATATATTCAAAACAGTCCCTTGTTTTCGTAACAACTTTGAAACAACAACAACTTTCAAATAATCATAACAACCTATTATAACTAACCTTTTATGGCAAAATACTGTTATCATACTGAAAAGGCACGAGTGCTCAAGACGGTTGACGATTTCAGACTTACATATTTATACAGGGTGCAGGGACATCGACGCACAATCTGTTACCATGGATTCAGTACTAGATTCTGAATCCCCTGTGTAGAAATTAATAATAATAATAATAATAATAGTTTATTGTCACAAAGAAACACATTAGTATACACTGATTAAACTAGATGCTAAATACGCTGCAGAAGTCTGTATACAGATATTGTGAGCCCTGCCTCTTAAACTAGGATAACCTGTATCTTAAGAGACAGTGTTCAGCTGTGAGGTTACATAAAAATAGGGATTATACAACTGCGGACTGTGCCAACCTATTGTTCGTGTTAAACAGTCAGATTTACTTTTAGTTTTTTTTTTTTTTTTACAATTTTTATATTCTAAACAAGGAAAAATAGTAAAGAAATAATTCTACATCGGTTATTTAAAAAAAAATAGCTCTGCCACACATTTTGACCGCGTAGGTATTGTAGTTTTGTATGAAACAGTAGATTTTTTTTTTCATAACTGGCGGAAAATTTCTTCGCCAGTGGGTCTAGAATCATGTGCTAAATTCATGATTTTAGTTTGCGTGTCGATTTCTCTGCCACATAGTATAACTATAAGTCCAGCGAGTTAATTGCGAAACTCACATAAAATGGCAATTGATCGGACTGCCTTTCATTTGGACACCCATTGTCAATTTTTCAAACCTATGAAGCTTTGAAAAATTCGTCAGCTTAGCAATGTAAATAACGCAATGAACGTGTCTGAACTGAAAGCCATTGCGATCGATTGATATTTTATGTTATTTCCGCAATTCCCCCGAAGGTTTCCTCGCGATGTTATTCCTTTACCGATTTGTTTCTTATTAGATCCGTATGTAGCCACTCAGGCTTACCTAGGTACCTACTCATATTAAATAAATAAATAACTAAACAAATACAATATATATTAATTCAACTTTTAAAGGCAGCTAAAACTTCGCCTTAACACAAATCAGTGTGTCACATTAGACAAGAATTATGAAGCTAAAGACTTGTTACAAAAAAATCCTAGAACATTTGTTTGACGTCAACGGACCGCTAAAATGTATGGCTGTATGCCATTTATTAATTGCTCCTACACAACGATTGATTGCCCGCTTCACTTCTCTATTAATTTTTTTTTCTCTATGACGTCAAATTTTCCTGTGTGCGCCTGCCCTATATTCTAATTCTACAATTATTCGTATTATTGCGCGGTTTGTTAATATTCTCATAGAAAAAAAAGTTAGTTTAGCGAGTAATTTAAATTATAGGTAAATAAATATTTTTTTTATAACGGTTAACGATTGACATTGATGTATACCTAGTATTTTTTCAATTCTGTTTTTCATTAACTTTTCTGACCGTAATTTAAAAGTTCAAAGGGTTTTAATAAATACAAGTTATTTATTTTATGCGAGACAAGTAATTATTATAATAACTGTATGATCAATATGTTTTGTTGGCTTTACACCAGCAAAGTGTCATTAGAAAAAATAGCAAAAAGAGTTCGTAATGTTAAGGTGATGCCGGCTTGCTACAGTTACAAAAATAATATTAAAGTTATTTCGAATGAAATCGCACTTAAGTTTTATAATATTTTCGTAAGATACGGTAATGATTAAAGAAAGTTCAGATTGATAATAAGGTAATATTATGTTTTTATATACACAACTTGTAACACTAAATAAGCTAAACTCGCGATAGTATAGGTACAGAATAAAGTACCTAAATAAACTTAATAATTATGTAAGTTACCAATTACGTCACCATTTCCCACCTCAGTAACGACAAAAAATAACATTATTTTAGCTAAAAAAAAACAGCAAAACAAAAACTATTAATCATTTTAAAATCCGAACATTATGACAATCCAATCAGTTGGTGCAAAGATAAATAAAACATCTCACAAATGAATTCCAACCGTAATTTTATATCATCTAAATTCCAATATTGCTTGAGATGGCGTTGTAATTTTTCTCGACTAGTGATGTCCTAGTGTAAACATACGCGGCACGTATTTCGAGACGTGTCAAAGTGTACTTTATGTGACATCCGCCTTGACGCAGTAATCTCCAAGATTAACGTACTAAAACGATAGACGGTTCTCGTAAGCGGCGAATAAGTCATTGTCCGAATAGGAAAACAATGTGCTCAGCATCAGATATTTCATGGAATGATAAAGTAGATAGATATTTCACGTTTTTGTTTCAATAGAACGGAATTCCGTGGATATTAGTAAGATCAGTGCATGCTCAAATCTCAAATCTGCACGTCCGATTTGACGGAAAATACAGAGAACCTATCAAAACAAATGATTTTTTTTCTTTTGTAATCACTTTAACGTGACCTTGACGTTAACAAAGAAGTGCACGATTCGATTATGATGAAGTGCCTATATTTAGAAAAATAGTGGACCAAAATAAAATAAGAGATCCAGCTTTAATTAATAATTACTTATAAATATTAATACTGCTTGAGATTAAGCTTACCGCGAGACAAAATGAGTCAAAAAGATATAGAAGTTCATGAACATCATTCTTTTTGTAAAACGAGCCTTTTCATCTTTGTAAAATATTTCCCAAAAATGATCTGCCAAAAATATTGTGATTACAAGATAAAATATTGGAGCAAGTAAAACTTTCAACTTAAAAACGGGAAACCCACGGTTAAGCTCGCACACAAGACAAAAGCAGTAAATAATAAAATTAAAAGTCACTTTATTCCACGGAGGCGTACAAATTATTCTAAAGTAATAATCCCATATTTCATATTAACATTAACACCAGCCGTAAATAACGAATAAAAGAAAAGAAAAAGAAAGGTCTGTTTATTTTTATTATTCATAACGAAAAGGAACAATGTGCCAAGAAAAATGAAGAAAAAAATTCACGTTACGGCAATTTGTCACTCAGTTGAAACAATACTGAAAATTCCATTGTCTTCGTTAAGCCTGTCTTGGATTATCAACTGTCAACGCGTGCAGGCCTATTGTAGAGACGACAACAATGTTTCCAACACGATTTTAAAAACAGAACATCTTATATCCCAACAAGAAAAATATCCAATTTGAATCATATTTGACGCGTCTTAAAGATCATAATCTATGTCCAGAACACGTGAGTTATTCTAAAACAAAATACGCGAAGCCATTAAAAAGACTAACAAAAATAACACAAGATTTTTTAAAGTGAAGATTGAATTGTATTCTACTTTTAAAACAATGGCTCGGATATTCGTGGATACGTTAACAAAAGTGACAGGTGCTGATTTGTTAGTGATTCCTCGAATACCAGAATAGAGCGGCACGTCAAAACAACGGGGTTAAATAGACGAAATGGCTTTTGTTATTCTCTTTTGCTAGTCGCTAATAATCTTACAAATAGTTGCATGTCTGTTATTTGAAATCCTTCTATTAATTTATGCAACATTTCTTTTTTAAGTAGGATAAGACTTTTGTTATTAATTATGATTTTTCTTTTTAAAATACTAATCTTTATCGAATGTCGCAACAATATTTTCTGTCTCAGCAGATCCTAGACCTAATTTTATAAACACGTTCGATGTTTTTATCGCCTTGAGTTGCACCATTAATTGCCACTAACAATGCGTTAATAATAAACTACACATTAACAAAAATACGAGGGGAACTCAACACTAAATCAAATACCGCATTCTCGGAGAAAAACTTTTTCTTTATTATTACTAAACACAGCCATAATTTCAGAGTTATTTACGATTTACATCACTAACAAAAGTGAATTTATTATATCATGTGGTCACGTTTCACTTGCTTTTGGGACAATAAAAATAAAATATTTAGGAAGAAAAAAAACTAGATGACATGTAGGCATAGTTTATAATCGTAAAAACCGTCGGCGCCATAAAGTGTTCAGTTATTGTTAAAATAAACAATGGAGAAGCGACAATAAAGAGCTGTAGAATAGCCCACAGAACGACACTGTGACTGACGTGTGAAAATGTAGATAATGATATTAAGTGTAGATGGTCGCGCAGGCAGAAAACGTGTGATGATTATTAAACATACCTACCTAGATACATAATGAACATAAGGTTATTGATCGGTAGAAAAACAACCGCTCAGGAAAATTATTGGAAAACTACCGAAAATCCGTGATTTTAAATTACTTTAACATTGTATCGTTTGTTAATTGGCACAGCCTGCCTTTAGTTAATACATGGTTTTGGCTAAGGTGAAATTATATTATTTTCTTGGCTGTTTTGTTTTTCTTTTCTTTTCTTTGGCTTGCAACTCTGTATATGTTGATTATACACTTTCTGTTTCTTTCACACTTTCTGTGTTTTTCTTATAATACGGTTTCGACCTTGTCTATCAAAATCTAAGCCGTAGGTAAGTCGGAAACGACGATATTATTATCTTATGTAAGTACTTTTGTTTTTTTTTAAATTAAATTACTGCGCAATATTCTATACACGTTTTTGTGTTTCCTTGTTTTACAATAAAATAAGTACATTTCGATAAAAAGTAAAAACAATGTCGCATCTATATCCCAACACTATTGTAATCTTTGCACAAACGAAGGAGGCGGTCTTGCAACGAAAATAGCCGTTCAAAAATATTGAAGAGCGTTGAAAAATACACGTCAAACATGTATGAGAATAATAAGACGCGTCGACAAACACTCGACATTTAGGCCAGTATGCTACCGTCCAATTTGTTGCTTCATTTCTTATGATTCTAGTATTTTGTGAATGCAGGCGATGTCGCGTAAACCGTGCTGTATGCCGCAAGTATTGTCAGCAGTGTGGCTATTACCAAGAGTTATTAGTTCCAAAGTTTCTTTGATATTTTAATGCATGGCCGCATAACTAACAAAGTATAAAGAGAGGGTTATAATTTCAGAACAGACTGGTAAAAAATCTTTGCAAAATTAAACAGTGCCATTTTCCCGCGTCTTGCAACTATACGAACTTTGCATGAAGAATTCACAAATTAACGTGAATTTAAGATGGATAGCCGTCACTGCGTCATTTTACACACAAGAACTAATTCATTTCCCTCTAGCAACTTTAACAACATCCATTGCAAAACAGCTGGTAAAACAGAATTTATTTACCCATGCTAAAATCTCATTTTCACACCAAGCTTGTGAAAATTGAAATCTATCTACTTATTTTATCCCCAGAAAAAAAACTCACACCAAAACAAAAGTACACTTTTCAAAAAATCACTTTTTAATGTTCTTATCAAAAAAGCTCATATCCACACTAAAATTATGACCACCTATTTATTAAACTAACCCAATGTCTCGGTCACCAACTTCCCGCTTCAAAAACTAACATTTCACAGCTCATATGCTGTTATAATTAATGCACAATTATAACATATTAATATTTACCGTGTCACCACTCCCGGTCGAGCGTGGTGAGCATCGCCCACTCGCAACTATTTGTGGCCCGACTGTGGCTACGATTGTCTCTGACGCAACACTGCAACCGCTAATTGCAATAGAAATTCTGATAGTTTATTGTGTTCGGTTATGAGACTAATTTGAACTAAAATGATCTGTGAGGGTCGTATTCTAGACCGATGGTCAAATATGAATCTTGATTTTAAACTGGATTTGAGTGGAGTGTGGAATCTTTCAGTTTAGAGTCGAGTTTTATGTTTGCACATGGTGTCATGGTCGCCGGGTGACTGCTACCATGGTAACAGTCGGATAAGAGTTGCCGAGAAAGAGATGAATGGCGTACGATTAGAGAGGCAGTGGGCTGTGTAGGCTGATGACGATAATGATAACATGGTTTCAGAATTTGAGCCTGATTGTTCATTAGCATGGCTTTCTAAAGACACAAACTGGTTCACATTAATGTCTAGTAAAAAAGGAATATAAATTGAAGTCTGGTCCTAATACCATACCAATGATACCTGCTCAACACAATCACAGTACTATGGACGCTGGAAAGCAATATAATATATGTAATACCACTTGTCACATACAGAGAAGGCACGAGTAATGATCACCACGCTTGCTCAATACGGGTTCGTGATTTCAGACTTATATTAAGGCCAGTTTAACTTTCATACAAACAGAAAAACATGAATGATGAGGGACTCGTGGCAAAATAACAGCTGCACAGTTCGATCGATCAAGGTTAAGCTACGCTTACAGCGGTCGGTCCGTGGATGGGTGGCCATCCCTTTGGAAACCCGTCCGTATCTCGGAAAGAATGTTAAGCCGTTGGTCCCGGTTGTCATTCTTTGTAGATCAATGACAGTCGTAATAAATAATCAGAAACCTGAGAGTCTGACAACCAGTCTCACTAAGGGATGCCGTATTACCCATTCACTGGGTTCTGGAGGTCAGATAGGCAGTCGCTCCATGTAAAATACTTGTATTCAGCTGCATTCGGTTAGACTGGAAGCCGAACCGATACCAATGTAATTGGGAAAAGGCAAGATGATGAGAAAAACATAAATCATATAGCTCCTTTCTATTTGAAAAAACTTGTAGGTAGATATTCAACATAAAACATGCTCCAAGAGATGCACTAACACAAAAAAATAATAAGAAAAACGCACGTTATTCCCAACATTATGAGCTCCCAAAATACACATTATCATAAGCCGCGCGTGCGTCGCTTCCGCGGTACATTGTGGGATTCACACGTTGATATATTGGAGGCACGATGCGCGCCATTGAAATAAAGATATTAGATAGTGTCGTTTTAAATAGTTCCGCTGTTTTCTTGATAAAAATATGTTTTTTTGTTTGGTTTTAGTTTTTGATGGCTGTCATATCAGTTTTGTCCTTTTAGTATATTTTAGTTTCGAGTACAGTCGTCACCATCTCGTAATGATTCCGTCATCACTTCAGCTTTATTAAATCTAAACGTTAATCTTCGTCACTTTACTACTCCTAAATTCAAAACGAAACCTATCAAAATTATCAAGAAAAAGTCGTCATTCATAAAAAAAATAAAAAAAAACTACAAAAAAATCAAATCAATCAATACAACGCAACGATAACACCTAATTAAAACACAATGTTCCTAAAATGGATTTTATACTTTTTTACATTCTTATTTCATGTTTTTTTCCCATAAACCGTCACTAATAGCGATGCGCGGGCGCATCCATCAATCAGCGCAGAGCTGCAACAATCTTGTTTATAGGAATGTTAACCGTGTTTATTCCTATGACTGCTCAACTAGATACAGGGAGGGAGACATGTGTTTTTTATGGATGAACATTCTTCTTAATTTTTGGAATGATTTAGAATCTGACTTACTTAATGAAAATGATAAAACGCCACCAGCTGTTATACCACAATATTTACTTATAGAAATTATCAACAAAATAACCACTTCTGCCTTCAACATCTTCACTAATTTGTTCATAAGCTCAAACAGGATCTTTGATAAAAAGAAACTTTACTATCTGCTGGTATTTCTGTTCTTCTTTTTCTACCTTCATCAACTTCCATAGCCTTTTATTAAACTCTCTCATCGCACATTGAGTTAAAATTTATTAAATTATATTTCAGAAATATATTTATATTTCTGAGCTACATTTATGATTTAAAGCATTGACCATCAAAACATCAAGAAAATCTTTGGCTCTTTCTTTCTTTGGCTATTTCTTCATTATCTTCAATTGCCTTTGCATTGCTGTGTGCCTACATCCCAAACTTTACCATACACTGGTATCTTTTCACCACACTCACCATTATCATCAGGAGGTAGGTACTGTATACTGATCATGGCTATAAAACTCCACTTAGTATATGTATCTCTCTAGTAGCTCCTGTGCTCCTACATCGCCTTTGAAAAAAACTTCAATATCGACAGGTATTTCAGTACCAAATATACAATCAACAGTACTGATCACCCTGTACGTCGGATGCGGAACGGTATCTTGATAAATATAAGGCGTTCCGTGACAAATGGTAACAGAGTGTTTTTATATATTTTTAGACAACGTTTTTGGTCCGTTCTCTTACTAATTGGATACACAATACTTCAACTGTGGTAATGTGTTGTTGTGTTACCTTCGAACTGTCAGTTGTTTGAAGGACAGAAGATGCTGTGCTAATGCTAAAATAATAAGCATCTTTTCAGTAGTTTCCAAGACTGGTCTTCCATTTATGTTTGTGTGTACCAAACAGCTGGCTTATAAGTGGATCGTTTTTTTTTTTATATTCTTGTTTATAAACAGCTGAACTGTTCTGTTAATAAATTGCAATCAAGTTACTTGACCTGATTCATTTTTTAGATTTTCTTTTGTTTTACTTGCAAAGAGATGATTAGAATTACTGAAATGTTTGACGTTATTAACCACCTTCATAGTTTAATTTTTACTCCACAAATTATTACAATAATTGTCGTATAAACGACAATCAAAATGTTTTCACGAAACATTAATGAATGAAGCAGAACCACGAGATACAATTTTGATATTACTTCACCAATATATCAAGCAGAAACTGGGTGAATGTCCAACTTTCGACAAAATTATCGTTTGCATTAGTCGTTATGAAGCTATTATAAATATCACATGAATAAACCCATATATTTAAAATCTAATATTGCAAGCAATAACAGTTTAAACGGAAATAACTTGTATTTATTGGATTTATCACTTCACATACCAATAACGTAGTGTGAATGACATTATGTATTCCCATCTGTGTTCTTATGACAAATGGTGAAATTTTTCGTAATGTTTATGTATTAGATGTTAAAGTTTTCATAACTACCGTTTGTTGGGGAACTGTGTCTTCATCGAAATAGCGGATTATTTCTTCAAAGTTCATACTGAGTAAAATGTAATTTACATAAATATCCGTTATTTTGAGCGGGATTGCAAGCAAAATTTAAAGCTATAATCTCATCAGAACTGTCATTGTTTTCTTTTTGTTTCTTCTTACCACGGCCAGAGATCGCACAAAACAGAGAATTGGAAAGAAAAAGGGAAGGTCTTTGTCCAGCAGTGGGACACAAGGAACGCTTACAGACAAAAAGAAAAAAAAAATTAAACTTTGTTTCTGCCAGACGCAATGTTTACAATTCATTTTTTTTTTTACCTTATCTAAATCTTTCTAAAAAAGAAAATGCATGCTTAGCAGGTTTTATGAAATCATACTGCATGTCCAATTCTTAATCACTTTTACAACATTAAGACTATCGTGTAACATCGAACTAGAGTTGTAACACCGGAAAATATGGATCTAAATTAAACATATGTTTTGATACGAATTTTTCAAATCATTAACACAACGTATCTATTTGTTATGTGACAAAATATATAATTTTTCATGCACACGACGTCAAATTATAAACATTTCCTGTTTTATAATAAATTTCTAGTTGACTCTAGTGGACGGAAGCCTATCAATAATATAATAACAATTTGCCTTATTCTGTCACGGAAAACGCCCAACTTTTCTTCTTGGGCGGCTAAGGATTTATGACACACGAAAATCAACCTTATGTTAACGGAAAAGAGATTATCGAATGACAGATTTAGACGCATTCGTTTTGGAGTTTTTATTATTTATGAAGGAAATTAATTGCATCAGAATATCTTGTGAAAATATTAATTTTACGTCTGCTTTTACTTTTTAATGCGTTTACATAATTATATTAATCTAATCTTTTATTTAAGTGTCAATGAAATGAATTTCATATTTTCCGAAAGTTTCCAGTTCAATGGAATCTAGGTATTTAAGTAACTACAGACAGATACGTCTTTTCAGCTGTATTATCAGCCTTATATTTGAGGTGTTTTGTAGCTAATCCTAGGCTCGATAAACCTGTACCAACAATTTGTTAAAGAAAATTGGGGCGTCCGCAAAAGTACCAGCCAAACAGTTGGTTAAGAAAGTTTCACGCAATCTAAACCGCGCTCAAAGTGCATTAAATCTAAACTTAAAAGCAATCTAACGATAGATCAAGGGAACATCCGATATTAATTGTCCAAAAACTTGTTATTTATGTTACCATCTTGGTTTCGTGTATCTGCTCTCTCAAAATAGACAATCGGCCCACCCATACTGGCATACATTGTCACAGTTGTAAAATTAAGTGGTTTCTTTAGTATTTTTATTGCTATAGCTACCTGATATATCTACGTTTATTGGTATTCTTCAATTTATTTAATTACTACGAGAAAACATTAACGTGAATGAAGATTTTGTAATTACTTAGAACTGTTAGGTATTATACTTGTGGGTAGTGATGGTACATTCCCGAGAATATTCTCCTACCGAGGAGTTTGCTGTTTAGTTCTCGATGGTATTCTTCGGAAGAGAATTTACGAGAATTAAGAAATTGGATGTCTCTATATATTGTATCGAACAATTTTTATAATAATAGTGTTGAATGTATTTTAACGTTTTACGAAGTTAACATCAAAATAATCTACTCCACAACTTAAATTCTCAGTAAATTCTCCTAATCGAGAACATTCTCGATAATATTTCTAAGTAAATTCTCATTTTTTATTTTAAGTTTTCTTTAATTTCGCAAGGTGAGATTGATGTTAATTATTTCAATTTTAAATTTTCCATTTTCCGAAAATATTCTCCGTCGAAAATGATATTGCAGAATATTCTCGATCGACGAACATTCTCCTGGAGAGAATATTCTCTCGACCCATCACTAGTTGTGGCATTACCCGAGCGCACGCCTTCTGTCATTACAGTTTAAACTTTATGTCAATGAGATAGAACTGACATTCCGCGCGTTCGTCATTCACAACGGCTATACCCAGTAATGTAATTTTACCGATTAAAGCACCCGATTTTCTTAATGGTAATCGTAAAATATTGTTCCGTTTTTCTTATCGACAAATTAAGCTTTTCCCACGCATTATTAGTAGTGGCTTTCGTGTTTATTCCAAGTTGGTATAATAATTATGGTTACGAGAAATCGATAGAAATTGTAAACTATAACTTGTAATGTTAAAAGGAGATAAACGGTTTTAGCTTTTACGATATTGGTTAAGTTAACTGTTTTAGTACAGAGTGAAGTAGTAGTAAAATCTATATTAATCTATATTGTTTTTGGCTTGTAATTTGTGTCTGTAGAGACAGATAAGAATTATGTTCAGTAGATATGCTTTTAAGGCTCACAGACAGGCGCAACGCGACAGCCCGACGCGGCTCTAGTTGAATAATTTCTATGTAAACTTCATGGAAATTGTTCTACCAGAGTCGCGTCACACCGTCACGTGGCGCCAGTGTGGAGCCTTTAATCAATTTCTTTCGTGGGAAAATTCTGATGGATCCTTCGTTTGAAGAACGGAGGGCTGTGATGGAGTCCTACAGACAAAACCCCACGATTGCCTTCGGCTACCATGATTATAGGAAACGACCAATTGGAACCGTGCACCTAGCTTCTGACGTTTCATTAGTGCCCATGTTGGTTTATGTGAAATAAAATATTTTGATTTTGATATTTTTTGATAGGTACATCCATATTTACACATACTCCATGTCCCATAAACCATGCTTTTAATCTACAGAGTACTTACCTAAACGTTGATTTTATTGTTAAAACAAAGCACGATTTACAGAATCAACATTTGACAAGGTACTAAAAATACCTAACAAAAAAATACATGAAAATCCTAATTATAAAAACTGCATCTGTATACGAACCCTAATTGCCTTTACCTTTGTTCCTTCAAAGCCATTTTAAACCATTACTAACTATTCACAGTCGGTTAACAGAATGCAATAAGCCGTTTAATTAGGCTCAATGATTTGCAAAATCATAGCCAGACGAGAAGGCCTTCTAAAAACATAGTTAATAGGTTAAGTTTGAAAGTTACTTGGATAATACGTCGCTTGGAGGTGTAAAAACTAGCTATGTTTGTATTATTTGTTTTTTTTTTGTTATAAGCAAATATCTTTTTGGGTTGAATTTAAAGGGTTATTGAATTGAGTAGAAATTGAACATGCAATTGTGTAAAGTTTTGATGTTAACACCTTCAAAACTCGTACACACTGACGCGATGCGACAGCGTGACACAAAGGCATCGCGTGTCGCGCAACGAGCGGTGCCTTTGTGTCGTGCTGTCGCGTCGCGCCTGTTTGTGGGAGCCTTCATGAAAAAACAACTGTTTTAGCTACCTATCTATTACACAAATAAAATTGAAGTGTCTTTTTGTAATGTCAAAATAACGGCTTTTTACTAAATGCATATGAAAGTATAAACGGTACTTACAACATTTTTTTTTTTAATATTTGATCCGGTTAATCTCTGAAACGGCTGAACCGATTTTGACGGGACTTTAACTGGCAGATAGCTGATATTTTAAGGACTAACGTAGGCTACTTTTTGTCCCGGTAGCCTGCTCCCGTGGGATAACTTTCGATATCCATGCGAGCGAAGCCGCGGGCAGAAGTTAGCTTACAATATGAATGAACTAAACTTAGTTATATACAAGAAAAAAAGTTTATTTTGGACATTAGTTACCGGTCTACTGCCTATTGTCAAGTTTCTGGAAGAACGCTTTCTTTTAAGCTGATCCAAGTTACCTACCGTATCTACTTTTATGTCAAGTAATTTTAACATTAAAGTGATTTAGGAAAACAAACTATGACACAATTTAAGATTTGCTTGTCAGCTCCGAATTTTCGAAGCTCGTAGTTCCACGTTAAAACAGTAAATAGTAAAGAAATATATCTCAAAAGCAATTGTGCCGAATGAGTGACTTGCCAAAAACTTGAACAGAATTAGTTTTAAGGTTACTTTCGATACTTAACCCTTTCCGTTCCGACGCAAACAAACCGTGACTTTGACAAAGCTGTTTCTTGACATTTTTACTTTTTTATTCGTATGGTAATTTTTTTATTTCTTTGCACTTAACAACTGTCAAATCGAACACGTTGTTTTAGCAAGAATGACCTAATCAAAAAGTGACATGCACCGAGCAATATCAACGTGTATCGCCTCAAATGTTACCAGAAATATCAGGTATGACAAAAAACAAGGAAATAATGAGTGACAAAATAGATAAAACAATGTATCTAGTAATAATGAAAGGTGTACTTAACCTTTCGTTGAAGAGTGTAACCTTTCACGACGCGATAGTCTATGTCGATAAAATTATCAAAAACTAAATGACTTGAAGGCACCGTATAAAATGAAAGTACAGTAATTACTAAGTCGAATTACCACGAACACATGTAAGAAACAAAAATTACAAAATAAAAACAACAGCACCTGTTTGCATTATGTTGCTGCAACTAAATAACCCTTAAAATGCACTGTATAACGAGGCGCCGCGGCGAGCCACGCGTAAATCAGGTCCGGAACAAGTGCCAAATAATTTCGCGAAATTTTATTATAACAATAAAGTGTTGCGGACGTTTTTAAGCCACAAATTTGCCCGCTCAAAACAAATCCTTGTGAACTTTTGCTTTTGAATTTTTTCCCAGTGAAATAAGGAAATTTACTAGCGTTCGCGTTTCATTATGTCGCTCCTTGTTAGCGGTTATTTTAAGTCGAGTGGTTTATTGGATCAATTGTTGTGTTTTTTCTTTATAACCCGCGAAAATATTTAAGTTCAGAGACATTCCATTTACATTTGTTAACGAAAAAATGGTCGCCTATAGATATTTGTTAAAATGTGTGACTGTTTATTACTCTATGATCTTTACAAGATTTGTCAACATACAAAACGATAAATGAAAAAAATTATATATTTCAATAAATTAATATTCCATATGCAGTCAAATAAATTAATAACAGCTTATAAATAATTTATGCGCTGCCATGTAATAATTACTCATAGCATACTGAATTTACAATTTCTTTATTAATATCGCGTGTCAATTCATAAATAAAATTTTCTCTGAGCATATTTTTTCTATAAAGTCAATAAACTTGAGAAAAACCGCACAAATAAACAAGAGTGTGTAAATAAAGTTCAGTGCTCAATTAAAGACAACGAGGCATTCTGTGTTGCCGCGTGATTTACGTCCTCGGTCGAGGCACAGCGTCTGTTTAGGGTTAATTAGAGGCGCGCTTAGTACCGCGAAATTTATGCAGTCGTCGCAAGGACAATTGATTGCGACTGTGACGTTGTGAGGCCAAATATTTGTGAATCTTTGTGGTTCCGTGTGGGAATTAAAATAGTTGTGGTGGATAATGAGATGGGGATAAAAATAAGATGCTTTTGTTTTTTTTTTACAGTTATGTGAATTGTCACATCTGGTCTTAAATGATTCCATGACGTATACTTATGATAAACTGGAATTATGAATGCATTGCATGACTAAATAAAAATGTCATAATTCTATAAATTGTTTTTCAAAATATTATTGGTTAAGTACCTAATTATTACTATTAATACCACTGAAAAGATATACGTATATTAAAAAAATGTGTTTTTATTAAGGCAAATTCAGATAGCAGAAAATTAATTTCTACCTATAATCATAAAATGATCCCTACCCAACCCATTCATAGAAACAAAATGTCCGTATTTCTACAAAAGCGAGCATAAATCCAGTGTTAGATGTGCGGTCTTCTTGTCACCGGTACTGGAATGACCCTAAGATCGGTACTAAAACGGCTGTTAACAAAACGTCCAGGATTAATTTATTGTAATTGTAACACCGGGTCACAACGATCGTCGTGACCACGGAACGGGTTAACAATCAAAGCTTATGTCAATATTTTAGTGTAAAATATGTAAATGTGTTATAGTATTGGTTATTGTAGCAATATTATAAGTATCGGCTTACAATTCGATATTTGATATCTGTTGACATTGATCGGTATTTTTAATTAAATATTTGTAAAGAATACTGAAAAGATTTGAATAATTTACTTTTCAAAATTTTCTAGAGTTAAAATTAGGCTTTTGCCGTTATATACAGTCAAAGAGCTAGCTAATAATATTATCGTAATAATACCAGCCTATTATTGTCCCACTGCAGGACAAAGGCCTCTTCTTAGCTAGGTTCAAAGCTAATAGTACGGATATTATTATTTTGCTTGTACATATCACAAAACTTGGCGTCCTCGATCATGACTATCCATCCGTGTGTGCTCATTCGCATTTTCGGAAAATGCGAAGCGTATTTTGTTACACTTTCGAGTACCACTTAACTCACATGCAAGCCCAGTGTAAAGCTAGTTAGCAAATCTATAAACAAATATGATAATAAGTGGCCAATTCTCTTGCTTAAAAATGCTCATAATATACTTTCGATTTAATAAAGACTTACCTACATATCAGTAGGTACATTTATTCATTTTGCGAGCCTTATACTTTTCGAAGTCGATTACAAAATATCAGGTTTCGAATCAGTTCTAGTACTTATGACTATGTGCCCTCGCATTTGTTCTCACTTCTGAAATTGCACGCAAAATTCGCACGGGTTGATCGAAGGCTTAAGTTAAGCTTGCCGCGTCGATTCGTGGATGGGTATCCATTTCATAGCGAGACCCCTCCGTGCCTCGGAAAGCACTATAAGTCGTTGATCCCTGGCCCTGCAGTCTCGACATAGATAGCGACAAAAATCGGTCGTTAAGTGGTATCGATGTCAAATTTCTTTAATAGATTTTCAACCTTAAGCTTTGGAAATAAAGTTGAAAATCTATTAAAGGAATTTGACATCGATACGACTTAGCGACAGATTTTTGTCGCTATCTAATGTCGAGACTGCCGAACCTGCTGTCATTCGTAGATCTTAGACAGTGGTAACGGGTAGTGAGAAGCCCAAAAGTCTGACAGTGGGTACCTATCGTGTTACCCAGTAACTGGGTTGTGGAGTTCAGATCGCTCCATGTTAAATACTGGTATTCAGCTGCATCCGGTTAGACTAGAAGTCGACAACAATGTAGTTGGGAGAAGGCTAGGCAGATTGATCTCGCTTCTGAAATGCACAATAACGTTAACACAATCTCAAATAAATTTTATCGTCATATTTATTCTCCTTGACACGCAATTAGCACGTATATTTATGACTTATGATATTATCTGCTGTCAATGATTAAGTTCTCGGATTTACTGCTTAGCTCCTGACCTAGCAGTCACCTATCTTGCGTGGTGACTTTCACGAGATGGGCTTCTGGCAACGAGAAAGATTTGTATTGTTTAGATTGTTGATGGAGTTTGTAAATAAAGCTCATACTGTAGGTACAAATTAAAACTAATTATTCTTAACCGTTTTTAGAATCAAATGGGATACTTAACTCAAAATGTGTGAAAAAAACTTGGTATACAGAATGAATATTATTTTATTTGATATGCCAATCATAAACTAGAACACTTGGGCTCTTCTCCAATGGTAGGATAGTAAAAGGAGTAGGACTCCAAATCTGAAAATATTTCATGATGAGTGACAGACTGAACATGCATTTTTGTCAGCGACGTAAACTCTATCAATAATAATCATCAATAGTACATATATTTAAAGGAAAGTAAGATCACATTATCGAAATAGTTATTGGTCGTAATATAATAATAGGATGAGTCCTAATCTGAAAATACACGCATACCGATGTCGATTCAACACTATTAATTTGAGCATTATTAACGACACAGTTTTACAAAAATATTTCGAATACCACAAATAAACTACACTTTATTAGTTTCTATTAATCACCAAAGAATTAAAAGTAGCGGACATAATTCATTTTTACAGTAATACACTAAAAATCAACAACAGAAATAATACATTTCATGATTTATATAGAGTTAAAATGACCTCGAGGACGAAAAATATATATCAATACAATATTGAATATATCATATAAGAAAGAACAGACATTAACAAAAAGTCACGTAGAAAACAAATAATTTAAACAAACCGATTATATTTAAATCCATTATGACACTAGCATGACAAAGTATCCTCGTGCAATGTGTATTTCTGAACCTATTACAATATCTATATTCATATTTAATTTTTAATATTTATTACGTTGCTTAAATATTTGCTGTATAATGTATTTTTGATCTCTTGTTTTTATATTAGCGCACAGCATTAAGCATAATAATAAAAAATCTAGGTAAAAACTGTATTTAGGTATGTTCGAGTCTGAGCTTAAAATTCATCTAAAAACTGCAGGATGTAAAACATTAGGATTAAATACCAAGAATTCTTATTATTAAAAAAAGGTGTATTTATCTCAGCATTTTAGCAAGACTTATAAACGTTTATGTATGCATTGGCACACGGTTTCTGAATTGTGAATTTGAAGTCGAACTTGTCAAACTCAAACTTGTCAAAAAGTAGAGTTTGACAAAGTCTCAACTTCAAATTGTCAATTCATAAACAGGATGTTCTAAATTATTATTTACTTCCATACTCGCCCATCTTGCCTTAATCTTAGAATCTATCCATGCATTAACAAACAAACAGCTTAGTAACAAACAGCAGGCTGGCAACTGATACAGCTCATACAGCTTATATCAAGCTGTAAAGGGAAGGAGGTAGGCACAAAGGGCGACTGCTGTTTACACTCAAATCGATTGACGTGTTAAAGAAAGTGGGCCGCTAAACTAGCGGTCTGAATAAAATAATAAATAATTAGTTTTTCTCTACTTATTTTCTGAGTTCATCTTGGACATTACAGACATCGGTGAAAGAAAACATTGTGAGGAAACCTGGACTTAAAGTTAACATAAGTCTGATTTCGACCAACCCGTCTTGAGCAAGCGTAAAGATCAATGCTCGTGCCTTCTGTGTATGAGAAGAGCCCTTTGCCCTGCAGTGGGACAGTAATAGGCTGGTTTTATTATTATATACTTATCTATTAATAAATCTACTTTTCTTTCTTAGATTGAAATCAAAAAAATAATTGAACATGTTTCATCATAATAAAGAAAGAAAGAAAGAAAAAGTATTTTTTTTTATTTTTTTTTATTGGAACTCGCACAGGATTATCACAAACTAAACTAAACACACTAATAAAAACAAAAAAATAAAAAGATACAAGAAAGAGAAGATTTTTTTTTTGCATCAAGGCTCCCACAGACAGGCGCGACACAACAGCGCTACACAAAGGCGCCGCTCGTCGCGCGACACGCGGTGCCTTTCAAGTCGGGCGTTGCGTCGCGCCAGTGTGTACGAGCCTTCACCCTGCAGTTATATCTATGTACCATTTTCCCCCTTCTGATCGACTCTTGTAATTGCCACGTTTGGTCAGGGAAGCTGAAAGGAATCGTGTAGCTTAGAGGTTAGGTACCCAATGAAGATGTAGGTACCTATAGGATCTATTTCAATGTTAACTTTTTTAATAGGTTAAGCAGTTCTAATGACTTGCAAAGTTGCGAGTGTCCTTAGGAACTTGCAGTAATCAGAAAATAGTTTTATCATATCTATGTAATAGTTCTAAAGGTATCGTGTTACCCAGTAACTGGGTTGTGTAGGTCAGATAGGCAGTTGCTCCATGTAAATTACAAGTATTCAGCTACGTACGGTTAGACCGGAAGCCGACCTTAACATATTTGGGAAGAGGCTATAAGGTAGATTGATTACAGATAGAGTTGTTGTATTTGTAGGTGTTATCCTTTCTCTGTGACACTGTGCTATTATCAACATCTCGCTTTTGACTTTACGCTGATTCAAAGGCTCCACACGTACCTCCACATCCCCACACCCGCACAAGGGTGTTTCCGCAACCTAATGTGAGAAGCCATTAATCATTCACTTTTATACCACTGACTTCAGTTTTGTTGAGATCTTGACAGTCGCCGAGCTTCGTCAGATTATAACGATACAATCTAGCGTTACTTTGTATTGATTTGTAATTAGTTGGGTGTGTTTATGCCTCTATTTGAAAGGGTATGTAGGTGTTGTTGCGACATGACAGTTTGCATAGAATGATGTGGCTAGTATTGGAGATATCTAGGTGGGTCCGTAACTAGATTACACTTACAAGGCTGAAACACCGCTTAAGTTATTTATTTACTCAATAACTTCCAAATAAATAAACTTTTAGCCTGAAGATATATTTTTGCAAATAAAAATAGAATAGGGCTTATAACTTTATATTTAAAGAATTTTTAGGTAATTTGTCATTTCTGTTATCCTGAATACGTTTCGTTCTTCTACGAGGTTAATAATTAGGTCCATAATGATGTTATAAGTATGATGAGTTCTTTATCAACCACAAATGTACATAATTACCATTTCGTCCTTTGTAAAGAAGTTATTAAAATTAAAAAAATCTTTTTATTCCAGAAAATTAATGTCACCACAGTCCTGTTAAGAGTATCCCTTCAAAGCATTCTCATGAAGATGAAGGTCAAAAAACAGGTAATTAACGCAAGAACAATGACTCATTAAGAAAACTAGGAAAGTTAAAAGAAGTGGAATGAGGTTCTGAATACATATTATCTACATTATTTAAAAACCAAGCATTGTAGGAGACCAATACTCAAAAATTAAAACAACTGTCGCAAAAAAGTCCTCATTAATTTGTCGTTTTGTAAGACGCATTGTACGTATACAGGGTGCTCCATTGAGAGGTGCATCATAATTACGGCACGACAAAGTGTGGTTGACATCAACTCAAATGTTTAAGGGCCTGTAAAGTCTATACAACCTCCACAATACCTTTGAAGCGACTTTGTCTCACTTCGTAATTATCACACCCCCTGTATATCTCGACATACTTTATTGTGCGGTTCTTGTAATTGTAGATACGACTTTCTTTGATGTAATAAGGTCGATTTTTTGTTGAATTGTGAGTAAATGTAGGTTGGTTGGTTATAGGTATTAAGAACACTTGCTATGTAGAGGTGGTGTTTTTGAGTAAAAATCTATTATGAGGGGAGGTGTCTACTGTCTCCATTAAGAATCAATATAAATAAAATAATTCTTATTTACCTGCTGTGTGTAAAAAGTAGTAATTATTTATTATAAGACATTGTATTTTTTTTATTTTTTGTGTCACTCATACATTGTGCCTGTTTAAAAAGTACACCTTCGCACGTATTATATATATATATATATATATATATATATATACATATTCATACTAATATTATAAAGAAGTAAAATTTGTTTTTTGCATATTGGGGGTAATCTCTGGAACAAACAGTCCGATTTCAAAAAATCTGTTTGCATTTGATAGCCCAATTCTTGAGGAAGGCTGTAGGCTATTTAACATCATGCTAGGATCCTAAGGACCCGATCAAAAACAAAAAAAAGTCAGAAAGAACGCTAAGAGAAGATGAAGTAATAACGCAGGCAGGCGATGCGATGGGTCGGGGGAACCAGAAATTTCACGTGGACGAAGTAGCGGACAGAAGCTAGTTATAAATAATTACAACTTAATCATTTTTAAGCAAAAGAAAAATCCATTCCAGTTTCACAAAACAACAAACTACCCTCTTTCAAAAGACGACATAAAACACCCATTCTTTCCTTCAATCCCATTCTCCTCAAATTACATCGTTACTCCACCAATATCTCAACTCAATAATTTACACAACTGACCTATCCAATATCGTATAACACAATATCAAAAAAGAGGGTAGATTCAACTAAAAATTTTACGTGGTAATGAGAGTGGGCCAGCACATTCATATTTAATTGGCGCGCGAGCCCGACTAGTTTATGGCACTCTATGGCCGAGGGGTGATTTTACATTTTTTTTTTCAAATGCTCGATAGGCCCAAGTGGTATTGTGGAGAGGACAGTGCGTTGTGACGTTCGAAAGTTGAAGATACGACTCTTTGGTACGTTAATTATGGATGAAAATTGTCCGTGTGTACATATTGTGTTTGTTTGTACATTTGTATGTTTTGTAGTGTTTAGTTTATTTTTTGTTATTAATTTTTCTGGTATTCAATAAAACTATATATAAAAAATATGTGCAGCCATTTTGCAATAAGTACCTAACGGTGTCATTCGAGCTCATCCAGTACAGACTGGTCAGACAGCTCTACTAGTATAACTTTGTTGACTTATCATTTCATTCCCGTATTGATCGTCCTAAAAGAACAATGTTGTTTTTAGAAAGAAAAAAAATGGTATAGTTATAGCTGCATATTGGCCTATAAACAATACCTTATTTGCTTGCGATAACGCCAACATATTAACACCACAGTTTAAAGCTATAAACTACGCCATTTTAGGCATAACTTAGTAATTTCACCATAACGGTCACATAGTAGGTAGGTACTTAAGGAAGATGTTCAATTGTCCATTTTATTGGATAGTTTAGCGTCTTATCTATGATCATCATCTCTCTAGCCTTTTCCTTATTATACAGTCGGCTTCCAGTCTAACCGAATGCAGCTGCATACCAGTATTTTACATGGAGCGACTGTCTATCTGACCTTCACAACCCAGTTACTGGGTAATACGATACCCCTTGGTAAGACTGGTTGTCAGACTTTCGGGTTTCTGACTACCCGTAACGACTGTCAAAGATCTACGAATGACAGCCGGGACTAACGGTTTACCGTGATTTCCGAAGCACAGAGAGATTTTAATATGTAAATGGATAGTCAACCATCCACGGGCCGACCTCGGCAAGCGTAGCGTATCCTACAATCGACCAGCACCCTAATTACGTAACACACTATCTATCACAATCTGAATCATTTTGAAGCCTATTGCTAATCCATTGCTTCATATGTTCGTAAAATTGATCTGCTCAACAACGTAAATAACGCAATGAATGTTGTTGAACTGACAAAATGAAACCCATTCCTACTGATAGTGTGTTACGTAATTACCCCGCTGGCCCTGGGGCTGCAGTCTCGACATAGATACCGACAAAAATCGGTCGTTAAGTCCAATCGTTGTCGAATTTCTTTAATAGATTTTCAACCTTATGCTTTCGAAATAAAGTTGAAAATATATTAAAGGAATTTGACATCGATACGACTTAGCGACAGATTTTTGTCGCTATCTAATGTCGAGACTGCCGGCCCTGCAGTCTCGACATTAGATAGCGACAAAAATCAGTCGTTAAGTCCAATCGTTGTCAAACTTTAATAGATTTTCAACCTTATTCTTTGGAAATAAAGTTGAAAATCTATTAAAGGAATTTGACATAGATACGACTTAGCGACAGATTTTTGTCGCTATCTAATGTCGAGACTGCAGGGCCAGGCCCTGCAGTCTCGACATGAATGACATGAATGTCAAGACTGCCGGCCCTGTGCGGCTATTATTATTTAGCGACGAGCTCCTCCATCGTTGTTCGGTGTCTTATCCATGACAGTCTGTCCATATAGACTAACAGCGTCGCGGTAGCCCTATGGAAAAAAATACGCGAAATAATATCGAAAAGCTATAAAACGGAGAGCAGTACCGCTATAAAACACAAACAAATAAGAGATAATCGAGCGAGTGCTGTAACTTATTGTATACTCTTTATGTGCATCATAATATTTTACTACGACTTCTTCGGTAAAAGCTTTTGCAGGAGCCTTGGTGTTGCTGCTTCTTTTTTAGTTATTGCTCACTTTTCGCATCGGATATTTTATATAGATATGTCAATGAGCAGGAAACTGAATTGGAGGCCTACTGGGTATTGGTTTTTTATGGGATTAGAAATTTTATCTGGTTCTGGTGGCGTTTAGTAGCAGGCTGAGTTGAGCAATGATGTTTTCAAGGTGGCCGGTGGTAAATAGATGAAAGTAGTTGCTGAGTGTTGATCGATGGTTCGCAATGAACCACTATAGTATGACGATGGTAACAGCTTTTATCATCTATCAATATTTTTTACTGTGCCTTTCACGTAGTGGTGAAACTGAAAGCAATTAAATAGCAGTATTATGTCCCTCAACAATCTAGGATGGCCTGTGATGCTTTGATATTCATTATGCAGTTAATTTATTCAATATAATAATCTAGCGATATAATGTCTAAGATTTATCATAAAAATAAGTTCCCCAACCTAAGCTTCTGCAGCTGTTTTCAATTATTTTGACTCACAAAAATGTCACTACTTCCACTAATTCCTCCATAAATCCCAAATTAGATGCACCACGTCTATTATAGTGAAGACACTTACGTGTCTTTCAAAATTCAATTTATATTATCAATCTGTCAACGAAATGGTTCCAACTTTATCTGTCCCCCATAAGAACAGGTTTTGAAACTACAAAACGTTACCGACTCATCTACAAAATCCCCATAAATAACATATAATCCTAAACACCATTGAAGCTAGCGATCGACACTGTAAAATACTGTTTCTGGTATTATAACACTCTGTATAAAACGATAATTCCTATAAACACAACTCACATTACTTATTCTCTTTGACATTGTCAAATGATCGCTTGAATAAAACCAGCGTTGGTTATGAAACTAATCGATGCGGTAGTAACACGCATGGGTAACATCAGTTTTAGATGTACAATGGCGGACAAAAGTACGAACACACTAATCCTTGTATTGTTAACAGGAATCCAATTTAAAATTCCATAGAGGAGTCAGACAAAGCCTGATTGATTGCGACTTAAAATGTATTTGGTAGTAGCACGCAATGTTATAAAAACAACTTTATAAGCGTTTGATGTGAAAACATATTTGTAGTAGCACTTTGGCTGTGACTTTGGCTCGTTATAAATCAAGTTTACAATAAAAACAATATTGCAACGTTTTTATTCCTAAAACGTAAACAGAAACGACGACATTTTATAAAATTAAATCTTTTAGTCATACAAGTTTTGACATCTCATATTTATTTGGCAGTGGGCAGAAGAATGTGGACAGTATCTACTGTATTCGTTTATAAATTCTCATTCACATCTCACAGTTAAATCCTAACAGAACCATCCAACTAAAAACTACAAACAAGTCTAACTAGAAACTACGTGTAATCCTATAGGACAATCACAAATAGAAAGATCAACCCTTGCATTAAACGCAATGGATTGACCTTTCCGAGCCAATTACATACAGTGCTCGTCAACCAACTGAATGGACCGGCTTTGTATTTCAGTTTCATATTCAAAGCTGTCTTATTGCTAAAAGCCGCCTTCCGGTGGACAATTGCCAAGAATCGAGTTAAGGACATTTACTCTCCTCTTTTCTCTTTCAAATTATCTATATCTGCATCTCTGTCTTTCGAACAGAATTCCCTGAATGAAAGGTCCTTTTCATCGTTTTGCAATACCGTTGTATCTTCGGCCAACTAGTGAGTGAATATAATTTCGTCAGTCCCCAAGTATGTGGTAATGAGGGCTCTTAATTTCAGCGGAAGTTACTTAGTAGAGGCCAGTCAACGTTTGGCCCATTTTCTTTGCTATTAATCAGGGCTGAACTATTTACATAAATATCTAGTAGCCAGGTGTGACAGTACAGCTGCTGCGGTGATTCTTCATGATCTTTTTGTGTCATTTACGCTATGTTTTCTTCTATTACGTGATATATATTCTCCAGTAGTTCCATCAACTGTAATGTCCTAAGCAAAAATAGGTCTCTGAAAATTAGCATCATGTAATTCTGGCGTGTCATTTGACAGACGAAAGATGTCTTCTTCGTCTTCGATCATAGCATTTAGTCCTGTTATTTTAATAAACAATTTCACTTGTAATAAACTTGAGATTTTATGCCTGATCGCTTCCAATGCCCGATGGTTAGCTACGCGGAAGATCTGATAGAACAATATCTGTTATTGTCACTTCTCAGTTACGAGGTTCCATTTGCATTTCTATTCTAAAGTGCGGATATTACTAACTGATATTTGTTATATTAAAATGGAATGGATTGTACAAGAAATGGATCTAAGTAAGTGTGCCTACCTAAGTGTTATTGGATAAGTTTGATAGTAGGTAGGTATTGGAAAATATAAATTGTTTTAAAGGATAACTAAGAGAGCTCTAAAGCTTTGGTTTCCTATAAAAGCGGTGGCCGCCATATAACGGCATAACGGAAAATCATCACAGCGGGGTTTGACTTTACGGTGTCAATAAACTGTCTCTAGGAAAACACACCAATATACTTTCATAAATAACGTTTCAGTGACGTCATTCGCCGGTAAATTGCAGACGCTATGTGGCGGCCGCCGCTTTTCTAGGAAACTGTAGCTTAACTAATCTATATCTAAAGGATTTATGGATCAATGAAGTTTAATTGTTCAAAATCGTGGAGGATTAGGTAGTCAAGTATTTTTTTTAATAGGATAATACGTAGCAATGCCTTTTTTTTGGAATGGAAATCATGGGGAGGGCGTGTCAGACTTTTACTGACTAAAATCAACCCCTGTTCCTTCAGTTGCCTGTGTGCCAGGGTCACGGTAATCCTTTCGGATGAACCCGCGACCCTGGCAGGCTTCGGCCTTAGCGGACCCCGTCAGTGTGTGCTGACATCTCTTTGAGGCGCGTGTGGAACACAACGCGCCGTCGACCCGGGCCTGGTCCTTCCTGGACAGCGAGCTACCCGTTGCTCGCCGTTCACAAGCCTGCGCCTACGGTGGCCGGGAATTGGCTAATGACCCCACGTAGCAAGGCCTACTAATGCGTCAGTAGTCAGGTCTGCCCAGTCGGAAAAAGGGATTTATATTTTTTAAATCTAAATTAGTATAAAAAACAATACTTAGTAGGTACTTGTTCCACAAATGACAACATTTGTTCTACAACACATTTAAATCAATCCTGAAAGTAAAAGACAATGTTCATTGTTTGTTTGGCGCATTGTTGAAACACGAACAATAAGACTTCGGTAGGAAATGCCCTCAGATAATCATCGCACTTCATCTTCCGAAAAAGTAGACTGAAGAAGTGATGGAGAATCCTGCTACAATTTAACAATTAATTTATTCTGTCTTCAATCGCAAAATTTTGCTATGACAATTATGCATTTTACTATTTGGAATAGTATTATTATTAGTGATACCAATAGGTACGGGTGAAAATGGGAGCCGGGCTGCATCAATTTATTTATTTTCTGGGAAATGAACTCTCTTTGGTCTATGTAACTACTTACCTACCTAAATGACATAGCTACATCGCTAAGATCGCTTTAAGCGATAAGACCGCCCCTTGTGTCACCCTGTGTAAAATGTCTACATTTATATGTGTAATTTTTATGGTGTACATAAAGATAAAGAGATAAAGATAAAGATAAAATTTATTTATTGTTTACAAGGACCAGATTATAGTACAGATACATTGGGACATGAGAATAATACACAGTCTGGTAAGCGGGTGAAGCGCTGTACTCCTATATAGGCTACTGAGTAGCCTGTGTTTAGGAGAGACAGGACTGATCCCGTTTAAACAATATACATATAGGGGTCTCATGACGTAGTACATTTTATAATTAGGTATAATTAATTATCCCGGTAACAATAACATGCATGCAAAAATAAAGGTAAATGAAAGCCATTGTAAATAGGTAGATTTAGTGTGTAGGTATGTGAGTGTGTATGTGAGTGCGTGCGTGAGTGTGTGTGTGTGTGTGTGTGTGTGTGTGTGTGTGTGTGTGTGTGTGTGTGAGGGTGTTTTATTAGTGAGGGTGGTTACCTCAGGAAGTCTTCGGTTTCTTCATAATTTAGAGTAGATAGGAACAAGCGGACGGTCTTCTTGCATTTAAATATAGTAGATCCGTAAATTGTTTGTTTTTCATTGATTTTATTATAAAGTGACGGACCAAGGTAGGGGAAGAATTTTTTTATAAACTTTTTTCGGACCGGCGGAGTATGGCAGATATTATTTTTGCGGCGTCTATTTATTTTTATATAGGGTGTTTTTGAGTGTTGCAACAAAATTGTGTGTAGGATAAACTGCTGTCTTACATTAAGTAGGTTGCAGGTTTTGTACAATTCGGTAGTAGGGAAACGTATAGGCCTAAAGGTTGCAACTTTAAGTATAGATCTGTGGGCGATCTCTAGAGGTTTTAGTGTGGTTTTTGCGGCTCCACCCCAGCAAGAGATACAATAATTGAGGACTGATTGGCATAGGGCAAAATATACGTTACGAATGATTGCAGGGTTGGCTACGTGCCGCAAGGTCTTAAATATATAAATCAGTTTGCGTATCCGGCTGGTAAGAGTCGAAATATGTGTTTTAAAATTTAGGTTTCTGTCTAAAATAATGCCAAGATATTTAATTTTTTCCACTGAAGTCAGGTCAGGACATTGACATTGACTTCGAATAGGACAAAAGTGTGCTTTTAAATTAATAGAGCTACTAGATTGAGCGGTGTTAGTGATAGAAAAGATCATAAAGTTAGTTTTAGTAGCGTTAAGAGTCAGTGTGTGTGACAGGAGCCATTTCGTAATGGTATTAAAGCCGTCTTGTGCAGCAGTCTGCAATTCCGTCGATGTGTTTGCAGAAAAAGTGATGGTGGTGTCATCTGCATAGGAAACTATTTTAGCATTAGGAACGTCTAGGTTGCAGAGGCTGTTGATGTACACAAGGAAGAGTGTAGGCCCTAAAATACTGCCCTGTGGTACCCCGTACTCAATAGGCAGCTCTGCACTTTTATGATTGTCTATTACAACTGATTGAGACCGGTCCGACAGGTAGCTCCTAAAAAAGTCAAGTGGGGGACCTCTCACACCGATGCCCTCAAGTTTGATTAAAAGGGTAGAAACAGGGACAGTATCGAAGGCTTTTGCCAAATCTAAAAAGATGGTTAGGACTTTTTTATTATTATTTAAGTTTTCTGTAACATTATTAATAAGACTGTGAACTGCGTCCGAGGTGGATTTATTTTTACGGAAACCAAATTGATTAGGGGAAAGAAGTTTAAAACGTTCAAGGTAATTGGTAAGTTGCTTGTTAACAATGCGTTCCAGCACTTTTGATAGGGCACTAAGGACGGCGATAGGTCTATAGTTGTTTGGTAAGTTCCTGTCACCACCTTTAAAGATAGGGTGGATGATAGCTCTTTTCAAAGCAGTGGGAAATATAGCAGTTTGAAAGCATATATTGAAGATGTGGGAGAGAACGGGCGCAAGAATCTTAACATATCGTTTCAAAAAATACGGGGAGACAGCATCCCATCCAGAGGCAGCGTCAGTTCTCAACATGTTTACAGTGGCAGAAATTTCCTCTACATCAGTGGGTAGCATAACAAACGAGTTGGTGGAGTATACGGGGTTAGGTGGAGACAGAGAAGAACGAGCAGCATTGAGGTTATCCGCTAGTTTTTTTCCAATGTTAGCGAAGAATTCGTTGACCTCATCACAAGACTGGGAGGGTGACGATGTATAAGTCAGCAAAGGATTTGAGTTAGTTCTTGTAGAGTGTGTGTTAGTGATAGTTTTGATAGTGTCCCAAAGTTTTTTAGGGTTCTGACTAGCCTTATTTAATTCGTTTGAGTCGAATTGCCTTTTGACTTTTTTCAACAGAGAAGTACAAAAATTTCTGTATCTTTTATATGTTATAAGGAGAGTAAAGTTGCCTGGTGCCAGTTTGACTTTCTTATGTAAAGAATCACGATTCCGGATACTTCTTAACAACCCGGGAGTAATCCAGGGTTTCAGGATTCTTTTCCGGGCTGGAATTTTAACAATTTTAGAGCATTCGATTATTGCAGGTTTTATAATTGATATAATATTATCTATGGCAATGTTAGAATCCGAAATAAGGTAAAGGGGATTAAAGTCAAGATTTTCCATATAAGTGTCAAGTGCGTCGTAGTCTATTTTAGAATAAGTTTTTTGAGCTGAATGCTTAACTTTATTTTTATTTAGTGCGAAAAGAGAAGAGCAGTGATCGGTCACTGTCGTGTTATAAACTAGAGTCAGAGTTTTTGTCTTGGTTCGTATCATAAGATGGTCCAAGCAGTTGTTTCCTCTCGTAGGTAAAGTGTGGGCGGGTAAAAAGCCATGATATGCTAGGGTGCTAAGGTACTCATGTGACCTCGTGTCAAGGGTATCAGGTGTAATGTCTACATTAATGTCTCCCGTAATAATTACCGAGTTATAGTTAGTGAGGGCTGGGAGTATGGTATTTAGAGCTGTAAGAAATGTGTGAATATTATCATTTGACGGCGAGCGGTAAATACAGAGAATAGCTATGTCAGTTTTAAGCTTTATAAGTAGACCTGAGGCTGCTCCAAGAAGGTCAGGTTCTTCACATGAGGCTAACAAAGGTGATTTCACGTAGACAACAACTCCATCACTGTGATTTAGATGATTAGTTGTACTGTACGTAGTGTAGTTAGGTAGGGCGGGTATTCGACAGTTGCTGATGCATGACAACCAACATTCAGTAAGAACCAGAAAATCGCAGTTGATGTCTATACGGTGGACAAGAGTTTCTAGGTTTAGGAAGTTACAATTAATGGATCTAATATTTTGTGTTATAATTGTGTACCACGCACTTGGATTACCCGTGAATGCCTTGGTTTGCTCGGGGGAACACACACGAACATCTGATACAGAAAAATCGTCAACGACTCTAATATATTCTATAATATCATTAGACATTGTATAAAGAAATTAAGTAAAAGGGTACAAAAAGGGCCGATCAGAATATCATGTCGTATCGTGTTTTGGGAGCAAAAGAATATTGTATGATAATGAAAGGTGTGTGTGTGTCGAGAGTGTGTGTTGAACACTAGGTTGAAAATGGATAATTGTAATGAGTGTGCAGTGTGTATATATATTGTGTGTGAAGGGTGAATACTTTCATCAAAATAGTTAATAGTTAAATTATAAGAACTAGAAAAAACAATGCAACAACAAAAGGCGAATAACAGCAAACTCTGACTAAGCATAACTAGTCATATAACTTTGGGTGTAGATAAGCCATTTAGCTGCTGTTCGCTTCTTACAACAATAGATGGGCTGTCAGTGCTCTTCTTCATCAGGATGCGACCATCTGTGGTCCAGCAAAATGCGTATTCGTTGGCTTTCGCGTAGGTACGGGCCAGATAGAAAAGGCGTTTTGAGTACGCTGTTAATTGTTCTGCAACGTAGATTGGTGTTGTTGGTTTTTCGTAACCCAAGTGAGAAGAGTTTATTTTATTGTTAGGATTACGCTTGTTATAGTCCTTAACTGCTGTTAAAAACTCGCTCTTGATGAGGGTGTTAGTAAATTCAACCGTGAGCGTCGAAGTCGTGCTTTCCTTTTTTGATGGTTGCCGCATGCATAATAAAGAGTATTCTATTCTATTCTATTCTACAGACACATTTTGTGGATGTAGCTTTCTCAAAGAATAAAACGACGAATTTCACTAGTTTTAACTACAGCGAGCCACCAAATTCTGAGATTTGTTGACTTTTGAAATCCTAAGAAGTCATTAGAATCCATTCGGTACGGTCGTCATATTCGATATGGTCAGAAAAAATATTATATTATTAAGATAGGTATACATATTTGATGTTTCGGGACCGTCTATCAGATTCATAAATCTACAGTCAGTGGCGGGCACCGACACACGCGCAGTATATTTCTGGATCTCCATCAATGAAAGTGCGATTCATTCAGATATCCACGTTACTTTGGTCCAGTCATCCTGCCGCTCTCATCTTCCTCACCGCCGCCGCCGTGATAATAAACGTGTTTACAAGTAGGTACTACATCGGTTTATTGTTAAACGTTCTTTAAATCATAAAAAAATATTTGACTCTGGTAGCGACTGAATATAGGAATCCAGAAATAATGTGTGACTAATGTGATGCACTTTAGACATAATGCAAATAAATATGATAAAGTCCATCTTGTCAAAATGGTTGGCAGTAGAGTTTTAGGCCAATCGTACACCGTGGAAAGTTTGAGGTTGGACTTATAAAATGTTATGTATACTCGTATAGTAACGCTATCTAATAGATGATCTAGTACCCAGGCTATAGGTAAATACTGCTGACCAAGGACCCTTCAAGGACAATGTGATAACCCGTCCATGGTGTGATAGGCAATGCTTGGTTTTTGCGTTCTTTCTTTGTAGGATATGACCTTTGTGTTAAGCTGGCACAGGCAACTACAGATCGGCATTATAAAAACCAGAACAATGAACGGGCTAGATGGGCAATAGCCCAAGTCCATCAATATCCTCATATTCAAGTCAACAAATATTTATTTAAACAACCACTTACATCAACGCACATTGTTAAAACTGCGCTCAAAAAGGTGTCGGCACTTCCAAATGTAATACTAAAAATGATTCATAGGTACTCCTCACCATTTATATTAAGCAATTCTTCCTCCACCAAACTATAGAAGTTAACAAGTTAACGTCAGTAACATAAGGCTAAAGCCCGCGTAATTATTTTTATTTTTTATTTTTTCTCTTTGCAGGTCCGTATCAGGTTGTTCAAAAGATGATTCGCAACCGTAACAAATATGTATCAGAATTATATTCATTTAAATCAGCAATACAACTCTTTAAGTTCATATTACGCTATTGAATTACTATTTCACGAAATCAAGACATTTGACGTCAATTCAAGGGAGAGCAGTGGTGGCCCAGTGGTAACGGCCGCGACTTATGAGTTGTAGGTCGTAGGTTTGAACCCAGACAAGCGCTATACATTGTGTCAATTATTTCATTACCACTGCTCTCAAAAAATGGTGAAGGTAAACATCGTGAGGAAGCCGGCATGTCCTAGAACCAAAATCCGAAGACATGTGACATCTACCAACCCACACTGGGCCAGCGGTGGCGTGGTGAATTACGGCCCATTCCCTCTTACCAAGAAGAGGCCTGTGTCCCAGCAGCGGGAGCATTACATATAGGCTACTAAGAAATCAATTCTCAAAATTGAATTTCGCAGTCTACCCTACCGCATCCACCTTAAATAATTTTATTGTTAAGTCGGTCTGTATGCAAACAGACAAACGATAAACAATACCGATTAGCAAAGAGATTCTCCTTACAAGGTTTTACGTTTGTTTTACTTTATGAACCCATTAACTGTCATATAGTGGAGAGAACTATTGTAGTAAATGTAACATGTAATGTTAGGGCCTGTTATGGTGTTATGGCAAAGTTTTAAGTACTTGAGTGCTTGGAATGAGTGTTGAGTTGTGTTGAGATTGTTGGTGGAAGAGATATTTGTGAGTGCTTGAATATATCTATAGATTACGTTACCTTTTTTTTTTTTGGTGAGAAATCATCAAATGACCTCTCCCGCTCTGGGCGGAGCGGAAGGGCGTGTCAGACGCTTACTGACTAAAACCCACCCGTGTTTCTTCAGTTACCTGTGCGCCAGGGCCACGGTAACTGTTTCGAACAATCCGCAGCCCCGGCAGGATCCGCAGCCCCGGCAGGAGATTACATTACCTGGATGTTGGTTTATGATCATGATGTAGCCTCATATCTTCTATAGCGTGAATCTCTCAAAATTTGCAAATTTTTGAATCTAATTGAATTAATCAGTTATAGGACACTGAACGAGACACAATAGAAGTTTTATTTTTATTACGTCAGTGGGGGGTTACGCAGTGTTAAAAGTAGCTTCTGACCTGAATCCGTTTTGTAATGTTAGTACCTAAGGTACGGCCATTTTTCTTCATCTTTTGGATCCTAAAATGACTATCAATAATAATGCTCGTTTGATGGCACTTTCTTAAATTAAAATCTTATACATTTCCCATCAGATATTACAAATTCTTAGTAAGTTCCAATACACGTTTAGTTTTTTGATCAGTTTCCAAAGGAGAACCAGCCTTATCTTGATACCTTTCTCTATAAAAAAACAACGCTGTAACACCTACATTCAACAAAGTCACACCCAATAGAACAAGTAAATAACCTATTATCTAATTATATCGTTTTCACTAATCGACACAGAAACAGCCCATTCACGGCACGCCAATCTAATAAATATCTATGGACAGAGACAATTATATTATCCCCAAGTAAACGCGAACAGCGGCGTGTGCGCACGATAACCATAAAACCCAGTAAAGCCGATCTCGACCGAAGTTGACACGACAATTGCTGAGTGTTACAACTATTAAATCTTAGTAGACCGCCCCATGGAGAGGTTTAGGACTCTTTGGTTTTAAGGCTCGAAATGTTTTGCAAATTTTTCGGTAGATATGGCTAGATAAATATTGGTGCAGTTTTTTATAGGAACATAGGCATAAAAATATATTTTCCTGAATTGAAATAGGCACGTTTTCAACAAAAAGGAAACCTAACTTTAGTAACTTATATGAATGTTATTGTATCCAATATAAATAAAGCCATAGTTTGACAAACAATAGTTAGGCTCTGCACCAATTCACAAGAGGATTAAGAATTTAGCAATTTTTTTCTACAAAAAAATACCAATGCTTTTTTCTCAAACATTTCTCACATCCACAGACACTTCGTATAATACTCTAAACATTCTAAAACTCGCTCATAAAATACACTTCGAATAATTTTTCGCATGCACGTAGAACATTATTCGAAGCATGTTCGTACTAGCATACAATGCGAAGCGTGGGCGGAACAACTCAATCGCTTGTCGAACCTTGTTGTGTACCGTGTTATCGTAAACTAGATTGTATTCCCAAATATGTTCACAGCATTATACCTATTGAACACGACGATAAAGTTTAAGCGAGTAAAGTTAAAATATTCGCGTGAGAAATTGTTTAAACAGATAGTGTTGTTATTACTTTCTCTAAGTTATCTTAGGGAATATCTCGGCTATTGTAGTCATCTGCCAGATATTTGTGACATGTATAATTACGCAACACACTATCTATCACAATCTGAATCATTTTGAAGCCTATTGCTAATACATTGGTTCATATGCTCGAAAAAAAAATCTGCTCAACAACTTAAATAACGCAATGAATGTAGTTGAACTGTCAAAATGAAACCCATTCCTACTGTTAGTGTGTTACGTAATTACCCCGCTGGTTTACCTGTTTTGGCGGGACCTGAGACCTGTGTGCGTAGGTGAGATACTAGGTTCATTAAAAATGTTAAACTCGGAAAATAAAGCTCTTCAAAAAGGTCAGGTGTGTAGTACGTACTTGCAACCGGCATGCGTGGTTGACCAGATGTATGAACGTAAACGAGGCAAAAGGAGTATGTCAGGATCGTAGCAGGTGGCGTTCTGTAGTTTCTGCCTACCCCCATGGGAAGAATGCGTGAGTCTATGTATGTATGTGTATGAAAATAAAGCTAAAACTGTCAAAATGTGTACTTAGTGAGTCTGAGGATTGCACAGTTTCCGAATTTTAGAATCGCGCTGTGAGACTTTGTTGGTAGGTTAGTTGAATTTGGAACCAAGTTTTCATATTTGCATATTATCATCCTGTTTAGCTCTTTCTTGGCAGTCGACAGTCCTGAGGGCTTATAGGCAATCGCTTTCAAAGGGATTCGTTCTACAACGACTTTCAACAAGATTGACATTTTTGGTAGCTCATATATTTTTAAGTCAGTCAGTCCCATATATTTTTAACTTTTCCATCATCATTATTACTGATAGAATGTCACTTTGTCTTGGCTCTCTGATGAGATTGCAATTTCAATCCATTTAATTTGAAACTTACACCAACTTTTAGAACACACAACAACAACAACAACAAAAAAACACAACAACACACAAACATCAACAACAAACAACAAAACACAACAAAACAACTGAAACATCAACTAATCAAACATTAGGATTTGCCAAACTGTTGCAGTATTTAAAAGTAGAGTGAAAGAACACTATCTTAAAAAAAAAATGAGAAATGACTACATTTATATCTATAATTTTTATGGTGTACATAATAAAGAGGATTCTATTCTATTCTATCTTTCCACTCTGTCATAATTGCATATTATGTATTTAATTTATTATTTAAATGACATTATATTTTTATATAGTTGTTTTAGAAGTAAGTATGTATGTAAGTATATTCTCATATTGCATGTTTATATTTAAATTGAAAAAATTGTTTTCGATTTTATATATTTTGTTTTCCTTTCTACTCTTACACACGTTGTCTAAATCACTTTTAATATACTCTTCTATCGCAGGTATGCTGGAAGAGATTTCTTCAGAAATAAGCTTCACTTTTGTACGTATTTTTCAGTTCCTTTCTTCCTATGTCTTTATATGTGTGTACATAAATTGTTAATTAAATGAATAAATAAAATCACCTAACTCCAAAGCCCACCACAGTAACACTAAACACTATCTAATCATACAATTGCCTTGTTACAGGTAAGAGCGTCGCGTGACAACTCAACATTACGTGTGGCAGCCCTGAGTGCCATTAAACTGACCTAACATATTGTTAGGGGAGCAACAAGTGGAAGTCATCGCTTGTTGCTAGGGCTGCCACTGATTGGTACGGTAAAGTATTGCATGACATTTTGTGTTATTTTATTTTTTGCAGAACATTAAAACAGGCAGGTTGGAAAAATGCAAAGCAGAACAATAAATGGCATGGCAGCAATAAAAATAAGTCTTGCAGTAAAACGCCATCACAATATTAGTCGATGCTGCTTTCAAACCTACGTCACCAGTGTAGGTACACGAGGAAGTACGTGAACGATTATAAGCTACAGGATACATAGATATATCTAAATGAACGTGGCGAAATTTAAAACTTGCATGAAATCTACTAAGTGACTTGCAGCAGTACCGCCATCTACGTTGATTTAGATTTAGATCCATACCAGACTGTTAGTAGTACAGTCTCATATTTATAACCACAGCAGGTCAGAATGGACAAAACGGTACTACCCGAAAAGCTCACTTTTATACAACGCTTTAAAATATTTCAATCCCCCTTAAGAACTCTCAACCCTATAAACAATGCACCCCTAAATAATAGGGGTTGAAACTCGCAAACATTTGTCTTGTTGATCGGCGGCGGATACGTCGCGTTCAACAGGTTAACTGAGGGGATTATGGTAATACCATGGTGTTTCCACTTTACATCGATGTATTGTTTCTGCACTCGAAGTTTTCTAAAATAAAAAACTGAATCACCTTTTCAGATCAAACAAAGCAAAAACAAGAAATGGTGCTTTAGAAAAAACATTCTAAAATTTTCGGGTTATTTTTTACCAATCACTGAAAATATCAAAATTTTACACAAATACAAGTAAAAAAATTAAAAAAAAAGAGTAAATCACACTCTGAAATCAAACCTAAAACATTAACAATATTTAACTCTTCCAAAACTCCACCACGTAAACAAATAACGGATTTCACTGCACCAAAAACAAATGAAGATTAAACGAGCTGTTAAAAGAAGCGACGTAACCTGCGCGTACGCAGGATGCTGTGATTGTGCGCGCGAGTTGCGACGCAGCGGAAGCGCGGACGGTTCGCGCCAAAACATCCGCCATTAGTGCTGAAAAAATATTGCATGCGGCGTATGAGATATGACGCTGGGACTGCCCGCTGATTGATATTAAAATGAAATGTCCATTTAGCCGGTTTGAATAAGTACCGACGAGTTTGTTTGTAATGTTTTATCGTTATTTTATGGGGACTGTCTTTTTGTATTTTTTATTAGGTACTATGGCTAGTAAGTTCGTTTATGTTGTTATCGTACCTACTTAGTACCTATATGCTGAAAAAAACATACTTATCGGACAATAAGCTGCAGTACATACCTACATACACATAACTAGATATTTGACTAAACTATGTAGATAAATCACTTAAACAAAATAATTGCTCTATGTGGTTATTTAGCTAAAACAGAATAAGGTAACAATTTTAGAAACAACCACAAAATTTTCAACGCATCCAAAATCAATAACCCTGAAATAGTAACAGAAACAATTAAATCAAATCACAACACAGACACTGCAGTGTCAATACACTTGGTCTTCACAAAACAAGAGACGATCTGAACGAACGCACCGACCATTCTTAAGCGCGCACCGGCCCAGAAATAGAGCACAATAATTCATAAATGTTATGCGCAAGCGGCGATAATACTGTAGCATTGATCGGTCATATTGGTATGACAACGTATGAGAATCTTATTGGGTGTGTAGGGCTGGTGAATTTTAGGTGCACAGGAAAATAACCTGTATCGATACTGATGTTATGTTGTTGGGTCTTTTTTGTATTTTGCATGAGATTGTTTTATTTAATGCTGACGTCACAAAAGCTTGAGTGGTTATTATACATTGGTATCCATTATCGATTACAAAGATACTGTAAAAAGTCTCTGCTTATTGTATAATTCGAAATCTGCAATGGAATCCCCAATATCAAACTTATCAATTGCAGAGAAGTTCATGAGCTGGGAGAGTTAAGGTAAAGGTTACAGACATTGCATCGCACATGATTCAATATGGCGTGACACTTTACATAAAAACTTCACTCTTTACGCGACTGCCCTAGAAGGAGGGGAAAAAGGGGAGGGGATGGGATATTCTTTTATAAATATGGTCCTGTTACTTATAAGAGTATATAGAAATCTTGGAAGCACAGCCCTTACAAAAGGAAAACTGATCTAATGCAATAAATTAATATAGTGAACAAGCCAATCCACAGCAGCGTGAGTATGATATTCAAACAAAGCAGTGCGCGGCGGTGCGCGGTGCAATAATAAGCGGAAACGATGCGCAGGAGTCGCGGGCGCACGCTCCACTAACTAAACTATATATGGACTGTGACAACGATGAATGTATTGTAAGTGAAATATTTATACTAATCCTTAACAGCTGATAAAGTGCTGGTGGTCTTCTAATAGAAATATAATAATCAGACGATAATTATGATATAGGTGAGGTGCTTCAGGGCTTAGCTTTCGACAATTCCTATCAAATTTTATGGGGCATAGCACAAGGAAAATACCTATAGAAGAAAAAATTGTTGGCAAAATGTAGGAAATTCCTGGATTGGAGGAAACCGTCGAGTTTCTGCTCATGGTCCTCAAAATGGCTTTGCTTTTCGACTATTGCGTATACACTGGTCTTACAATAACCGCTAGAACACAGATTATAGTTGGCACTCCCATATTCACCTCGCTGGGCACTCAAATTGGTGATTGCAGTATGTTGTTACCAGCTGACAAGAAGACGCTATCACCTACCACAGGAAACAGGCTGGCATATTTCTTGGGAACATAATTATTTTCACTGTAGTACCATACAACCTTTATAGGAAAATCATTGTCCAGATGAATTTCATTGTCTACCCAAGCGACAATGTACAATGAGACACAATAGCTTATTGTAGTCTTATGAGACTAAAGCAAGTTTATAGTCTTACTAAGAAATCTAAAAAGACTGCAAATGAAGACATAAAACATGGTAGTAAGACAGTAACAGGAGGAGAGTTCAAACAGTGGGAGCCCAGTAAAAGCGCTGCGACAAGTCGTCAAACAGCCTAGCATTGTTGTCACTCGTCTGGTTCTGAGAATGATGGTCAGTAATAAACGCGGATGTCGATGCAGTGTCGTACGCCTTACAATACTTGTTATGACTATTTTAGGTAGACGGCTTTTGTTTTTTAGTACTTACTTGATCTGTGCGGGAGTGTCCATTCTCGCAGGAGTCGTGCTGAGGATCAAAGCAAAATATTATCTTAGAGCAACCTTACTTTAGTTTCATTTGAAAAGCACGATAAAAACGTGACAATTGTATTGTGACAAAAACACACTTGAATATTATATATTCTGAAATCTATTATATTATGCTCATTGGAATCTTTTGAGTGTTGATCCCCGGATCTTCTTCACATCTGTTAAATTAATGTCACAAACATTCACATTTCTAACAAGTTTTCTATGAGACAGTAATTCTTCTTAGATTGTTACATTGTTAACTGTATATTAAAGGAATAATCAACATCATAATTCCCATCAGACTCTCATCAATACCCCTAACAGAAACAATGTCGTTTCACTCTCCACCTCTTTCTACCACAACCAAAAAGTCCTCACTTATGACTTACTCGACTGAATGTTTACCAACCATTTCACTGAAGCACATAAACCCCTACTGGTCTGTCATCTGGTATCAACCGAAAAACAACAATGTAAGAGTTAATGAATAAAACAAGTGTCCTACCTTGAACTAAGCTCTCTTCAGTCTTCGGCTTACTTAGATTGGTGAAGCAATTGGAGATGCGCGATGGCTACACTATGGAATGGGCTTGGAGCTACCCAATAACTGGAATTGGGTCTTCTGAACTTTTAGGGGTCCTAAAATGGGCTAACCCTACAATTTGACCTACGAAATACTTCAGTAGTGTTTTGTAATTAGAAAACCAAATCATTCGCTGAAAATGGAAATTTTCGTGATCATAATATATGACAGCACGTGTTCAGATGACAGCACGTACTTTCAGGTACCTCCCTTTATAAGCTTCCAATCGTATTTGACAGTATTGGCAGATGAATTTTCTTGCCTGGCGATATAACAATATAGGCCGGGAAGGGCAGTATTTGGATATGACGTGCGGTCATGTAAAAAAAAACTGTTCCAGCTTTCGGGGACTCTGCAAAAAACCCTAAAAATGCCACACAATGCTCATCTGACAGTTGTGACTCACGTATCAACTACACTAATATTACTCGCCCCGCTTCCCCTACAATGTAAGACCAAACCGTAGTTTTATTTGAACACAAATTTAGCACAGACAATTGACTCGACGACCGTAAGTCACACATGAAACGGATGCCGCTGTCAAAGCACCTCTTATTGTTGGCATCATTTGTATTTATTGAAATAACATCGAGGTTATTATTGGAGTGCTTCAGAATTCTAGGGCAGGTATTAATTATCGCATTCGCGTGGTTGGTATTCGTATTGTCTCTCTTGGGCGTAATGGAGTTTCTATTTATTGTGAGAGCTCGCGGACGCATTACAAAACAATGAGTGATATGACGCTGGCTGAATAGAGTATACTCGTACATCGTCCGTTTATAATTAGTCTTAACCTGAATCTGGTTATGAAATTCGCCTGATTATTACCACGGTACCAAAAAAAAAGGAAATTTTTCTTGATTCTAATCAAACTATGGAGGAGTAACTTCTATTTTAGCTCATTGGTTTAGCATACACCACATCTAAGAAATCACAAAATTCAAAATAAAAAAGACTGCATAATCAAATACTTTTGGTCTATAAATCACACACGTATTTTTTTTCGCTAGCCTGTCTAATAATCATATTCACGGCGCACTAAACTCCCCGGGGTGGGCACCAGAGCAAATTATAATAATAATTTATGACCAATTAGGCGACGAAGACGCACTTAAAGTGCGGTGTCAAATGTTAATGCCACATGTATTTTGGCCACCGTATATTTATTATTATTATTGTACTAAAGATTTATTAAAGCAACATATTTTTTCCATATTACACATTTATGTTTAATCATAAACTTCGAATTTTATTTTAAACGCCATTATTAATTTAATAATTATGCTTTTTGTAATAAACAATGCGATATGCTGTGACTATTACAATAATAAAATTATGGGTCGTGTCGTTTATTTTGTATAGTTAAACTGGAATCGTAAAACCAGTTATTCTTGTGTTTCGATTGTTTACATTATGGACTATATAATAACTGTAGCTTACAGCACACTGATCAAGTGATTACCTTTCAATGTAATTACTTCATCAGGTACCTACTATATAATTTTAGTGATTAAAAACTTCATAAGTAGATCTGCACCTAAGACGCCTATTGCAAAAAAATAATTTAAGCATGCACACCCAAAATCCTACTAAAATACAGTCCTCTCATATCAGACAACATCTTTGAAACTGAGGATCTTAGTCTTTAAGCACGATATCCGTAGTTTCGGCATTTACATTACGGGCATTTCCTACTCCGTATCACCTACGGACATACGATTAGTTTGGGGCCCGACCTGAGAATGAATGACACCACGATGTGACAGTTGTTCCTACTCCCGATGTGCTATTACCTGTCCGAAAAACTTAATTAATCGGGTGTAGGGTTCACTCCGAAGTTTCAACCTACTTTCGGACGGGCCCGTATCTTTGTTGACAGACGTAGAGAGTGGGCCCCAGAAACCGGTGGCTGTCAACAACCTACCTTAACTAAAACTTACTCTTTTAAAACTGGTAAATTGAACTTAGGTACTCTTTTAAATATTACGAATATTTTGGACTGCTAATTAGTGGTCGCAAGCACTACTACTGAGCATGAGGCGCTGGGCCGGCAGTCTCGACATAGATAGCGATAAAAATCGGTCGCTAAGTCGTATCGTTGTCAAATTCCTTTAATAGATTTTCAACTTTATTTCGAAAGCAAAAGGTTGAAAATCTATTAAAGGAATTTGACATCGATACGACTTAGCGACATATGACCAAGATGACGAGACTGCAGGCCCTGGTTTCAATTCCTGGGTCGGGCAGTGTTATTGGATTTTTCCACCAGAAATTTTCCCAGTAGCAGCCCTGAGTCTGAATTTTGTTCCCGGTTGATGACAATAGGCTCGCTCCCTATTACATGGGTCTGAAAAATAACTGGCGAAATGTGGGTGTACAATAGGGTACACCTCTGCCTAACCCCTCGGGGATTACAGGCGTGATGTTATGTTAAGTGTTGTTGTTTGGACTAGTCTGAACAACGTAGTAATGCACTGTACTGCACATACCAGACGTAGACACAATTCCAGTCCCAATTTAAATAATTAAATCATACAACCTATTTGCAACCCAATTATAATACCAGCCAATGTTTATTATACAATAGAAACAAAATAATGGCGAAACTAACAATAAACATTAGCGCTCCCGTTATTATTATTGTTCGTAATAATATATTCCTGAAGCTTCGCGTGACATTTGCGATGGACCGGAACACTTTTGTTTCATTCATAAGTGACCACGTTTTGTCTTCAAACGTGGCGTCTAGTATATGCAAGGAATTCAGATGAATGAATTAAAATTACGGTAAAAGAAATAGTTGAAATTTTGCCATGGTCCTATCTCATAGGCACAGGACCGTGGGGGGCGAAGAGAGGCCTTTGTCCAACAGTGGGTTAAATTGGAATGTAAATGATGATGACGAAGCTTTTATCGATTTTATTATTTCAATCTGAAATTCAGCGTTAATTAATTAGAACTGTGTTAGACAACTGAAAATGCTGCTGAAGCCAAGTTCGATCAGCAGTGGTTTGACGTTTTGGAAACCTGTTACAAGAGAAAGGAATACTTACAAGATTTCTCCAGTAGGATTCCGTAGACGTGATTAGCCCAAGTAAAGCACAAAATTCTCAAATTTTGTTGACACAAAACTTAGCCACTTCCTCGGCGTCATCGGTGGCAGCGCAGAGGTCACTTTGACTACAAGTTTAGGACACAGAGGGCAAGATAGAAGGTGGAGCATAGTTTGCAATACAGCTCCACATCCACACCCAACTGCCGTTCCATCGAGGTAGACCCATTTTACCAGGTTGGAGTTACATCTTCCCACTTGTGTCCAGAGACGGTTCAGGGACTTCCAAGTGGACCACGAAATGTGAAAATACACCCTGCAGGCAGATGCTCCTTTGGTGGTAGATAGTAAGTGGAAAGGGGAATAGTGTCTTGCCACAGTTAAAATTTGAGAAAAGTCGTGCCAGCGACACGAAGAAGAAGGACAAAATTCATTGAAAAGGGAGGTAATCAGAACCAATGAAATTCCGGGCCTTAAAACATTATCAAAACTATAAACTTTTATACATATTCCGTTAGTTGCACATAATAAAAATACGGAACGTGTGATTACTAAATAAATTGATAGCAGAAAAACACGAGCGTTTTTTTTCTCTCCATTTATTATTTTTTTCTTCTCGAAATTCCCCATATACTACAACCATCATCCTATAAATACCAATAGATTAGGCGCACATTAAACGCGGCTGCCAATGATATTATGATGTACAGTCGAATCGCGTCACTTCGGCCGCCTTCCCATTTATCATGGCTCCTTTATTTTCTTTGGCGACCTCTTTGATTTCTCTTGGCGCTGACGAACGGCTCGAAGGTGGTAATTTGCAGGGCAGATTTGCAAGTGTAATGAGCTTCGTTGTGGTGAAGAGTCGGCCATTGATTTTGAGGATATGCAGATGGTGATTTTTTCCAATCAGTCGTAGAGTTCTTAGGTTTTAGGTTCTCGGTGAAATCTGAAAATAGCTTTATAAGAATTAATAATGAAGTAGCTCATAGTTTATGGGCAGTACCTATTATGGTCATCGCTCACAACTTTTTCTTAGACTTTAAGAAAGCCTATGCTCAGTCGAGGATTATTACAAGTTGCTACAATGAAATCAATATGATTCAATACATTTTCTGTAATATTTTTAAATACGAACTTTGATGTTCAATAAGAGGTAGGTAGGTAACATACTTTTCTACTTTCAGGAAGACGATTTCATAATTTTTCACGATAATCTTGCACTACGAATTTAATAGTAGGAACTCAAATTCTCAAAATCTTATCACAATTTCGAAGAAAACAAGCTACTCGAAACTGAGCTAGCTGTACATAAGTAGGTATAATTAGAGAGTTAATTATCTCACTATGTAGCTATGCATGTAAACATTCCTTTATGAATCGACACAAAGTGTCTCTTAATTTCGCCTCCCCCACAGTCGGGCTTTACAAAGTTGTATCTGTGAAGTAGCGTCAGCAAAAAAAAAGTTTTATTTTTTGTGAATTTTTCGTTTGTGTAAGAACTGCAGTAATTTAGTTGTTCGGCATAAAATAGAATATCAAATGAATTTGTAGACTAAGGTTAGCAAGAGGTCAAATGGCCGAAACGTGTTTTTATTCCTATTGCTATTATAATTTTCTCCGTAGCTTCTGTGTTATGTTAGCCTACAAATTGCATTCAGTAAAACACAAAAAAGGCCTTCTCACTTACGCCGTAATAAGTAAACACGGTACGTAGACACTATAAAAGTACGCATTAATAAAACATTCACTGCAAATTATCACCACCTCCCCAGCGTGAAAACGAATGTAAATAACTCTTTATATTCAATAAAAACCGGCCATTTCTTGCATTAAGCAATTTTGTTTTACCATAAAATAATTAACGCCCCATACGATTAAGGCATTTAGCACAATTATTAATCACTTTTCTCAATTAAATCAATTTATTTTACATAATTTCCAAATAGTTGTAATATTGACATAAGTGGGGAAAAAACACGTTTCGACGTGTTCAATTTAATAAACATACATAGGTTATTCAATTTATTTTTGTTGAGACTTTGTTTTCCTTAATTTACAACGGGAAAATTGGAATAACGGTGAAATATTTTACTTAATTGCTAATAGAAATGATAATAAAATCTTGTTAACTTAATTGGAATTGTAAAAGTGAAATAGAAGACACTCATTTCTTGATCGATCTTCGACTTTTGTTGAGAGTAGATCAAATTAATACTTATGTCAAGATTAATAACCTATTTTATTTAAACCGTATCTCATCTCAGGACATGAATACATCCAAATACGCAAATTCGATCAATCAACTTAGCCCTTTTCCAACTATGTTGGGGTCAGCTTCCAGTCTAACCGGATGCAGCTGAATACCAGTATTTTACATGGAGCGACTGCTTATCGGACCTTCACAACCCTGTTCCTAACTGGGTAACACGCCTTGGCAAGACCGGTTGTCAGACTTGGGCTTCTGACTACCCGTAACGACTGTCAAATGTCTACGAATGACAGCCGAGACCAACGGCTTAACGTGCTTTCCGAGGCAAAGTGGGGTCTCAGTATATAATGGCCACCGCCCGCGGCAAGCGTAGCTCCACCTTTGATCAACCAGTGCTGCTGTTATTATTAAGCCATGAGCCTTCCAATTTCAAAGGGTTCTACGTATTTCAAAAGTTCCTTTTCTGTATGAGAAGGGCCTCAAGCCCTACAGTGGGACTATATTTGGCCAGTATCATTTTTAGTAAAATATTTCTCAAACTGCATTTAACCACAATAAGGCCCGCTGGCACCACACACACTCAAAGCGGTTAGCACAAAACATATTTAAAACATGATTCTGTCTCCGTCATCTTCAAACAAATTGACGGAAACAGAGTGATGTTTTAAATACGTTCCTCAGTAAATACTCGTATAATTAGTGATTCGTGGTGCACGCAGACCTACATACATAATGTCAAACCATACATATATAATACATTTCATTCAGCTTCTCTTGCTGTCCCTACCCTAGGAGGGTGCCACACAAAGGCGCGGCTGCTCTTTTTCACTTCTTCCTTCCACTTTTTACTTTTTGGTCCCTCTTGCCTCCCCCATGTCCTCTGTCCAACCATGCGATGGAATTTTTGTCCTCTTTTTGCCCTTATTTACTTACTTTTGTTTCTATTTTTGTGTTATGTTAGCAGCAATTTTCCAGAGTAAGGCCTGCGTTTTAATTAGTATTTTAGAATCTGTTTTGGAGAAAATTGAAGAAAGAATTCAAAGATTTATTCATGTTTTCCTTCCTGTAGAAGATGAGGGCGTCGATGATCATGAATACTTATGAAAGTACGTCGTTGAAAAAAGTTTTTCAATTCTAAGATTCCACACGAAATGAGTTTGTAGATACTAATTATTAACCTGCCTAAGCTTTTCCTAACTATGTTGGGGTCTACTTTCAGTCTAACTGGATGCAGGTGAATATCAGTATTGTTGGTAGTAATAATTATGAGTGGTAAAATCATGACGATCCATTTAAACAATGATGCGTGAAACGTATTTGGTCTACATTTGTCGTTCATACATGCGTTGACAGGTGGCGCTACGAGTTCTGAAGTATTCATTTAATTTGTTTATACAACGTTTGTGGGAAATGGTTAATAAAGTGACATTTTATTCCAAATAAATCAATTCATTTTAACCGATGGAGTAATTAATATAGATAGGTTCCTATTTCGTCGCTATTGAAAATAAAATAAAATATGGTAGGAATGATACTCAGTACTTTCTATACTTTTCACTACACCAGCGGTGTGGCTTCAAAAAACACAGTATTTTCTCCATCAAAGACCCAATACTCATGTTGCTTTCTTTGCCACCCAATCTCAGTAATAATTCTCCCCAACCTTACCATCACACAGAAACCTTTGAAAAGGTTACCCGAACATTTCTCGAACAAAACCTTCAGCAGTTGACACAGCCACACAAAACATAGCTATCTATCTGTTACCACATAAAAGAGACGGAGAATAAAAGGCAAACAAAACATGTATGGAGGCAAGACTAAACATTTCCAAGACGTTGCTTGGGGGGTGGGCACCCTGGAGTGTGAGGAGGAGGCACATGTACCACGAAACGTAGCACAAAGTTATCTTAACAACAAAACAAATGACAATCAACCTTAGGGTGATGGAACAAGGTTGAATGGTACGGCAGTGTAAAGTTGGTGTTTCCCAACACAATGTCCATTTAAGGAAGAGCCATGAAAATGCATTACTTTACCCCGCTGTCCTCAGTTTTCTGTGCGGTATCAGGGGCAAAGGGAGGTGAAATGTAACTGGTTAATAAGGTTTTTAACCGTTGCCTGTGTGTGTGGAGTCGTTTATTTGAAATGAAGCTAAGCTGCAGAATACAGGAGGAATGTATTCTTCTTTGTATGCGGTATTTTAGCTGTTCTAGAAACTAGGGAATTCTGTTGAAGTTGCGTCTGAAATATTCATGTGATGTTTCTTAACGTTTTACTTAGTAGAACAAATTGTAAAGATTGTTCACATCACCACAGGAAAGATTAGATTACTATCTTTTGTAGGTAAAAGAAGTATGGGTAGAGTAAAAAAAAAAAATCATCCGTGTGGTCTCTAGAGAAGACATGACCACCCCTACATTTCCTGTAGAATGTAGAACTTGACTAGGAGTTACTTAGCATGAGATGGCAAAGGAGTATTAAAAAGATGGCAGCTACTATGAAAGCAAAAGATAAATAATTAAACTACCAATTATTTTAGCCAAGACAGACTACAATATTCATAAACTGCCACGGAATCAATGAAAAGGTCAAAACATATTTGAACTTATTTCGACTGGTTAAAATAATTAAAGATGACCTTGATCCTAAGTCAAACCTGACCTAAGTACAAAGTAGCCCAGTTTAAAAAAAAACTGCACAAAACATTAACCATTACAATAAAAATAATACTCCCTCCGTACCACGACATCAAAACCCATTCCAAACAAAACGATTCTATCGATCGCGTATCGTTCGCTCTCGTGGTACAGGGTGCGGCAGTCAGCGACACCTGTTCCGAACATCCGGTCACAGATACTATGCCTATTGCACTTCTTAATGAGTGCTCTCGTTGTACTACAAACGGCAATATGCACCAACTGGCGCGTTTAAGTTAGGCCTGTGAGGAAAATCGTTCTATCACGTAACGTTAACGCAGTCAACCGTGTTCGATATTGAAGTCCGTTTTGCGGATCTCTTTTATCGTTTGCGTTTTAGTTCGTTTTGGGATAAAATTTGTTGTGCTGCGTAACTTTAATGTTGTCTGCAACTTAGATGCGCGTTATCGTTTTGTATAAAACATAAATAAAGATTCTATCGCGACTTAACGATGAGTCTTTATTTAACTTAGCACAATAGTCACGTTTACGTTAACATCGTACAAAAAACTCAAAGATGACGTAACTTAAACGCGCTAAGTTAACTCCGGGTTATTGTCTTGTAAAGCAGTGGACATATTAGGCGTGTTTTCTATGTTTCTATAAATAGAGGTTCTATTTAAAACTAGTTAAAGGACAGGCGTTAAGTGCTGTGAATATGTTAGGTGGGTACTATTATTAGTACTTTTTATACTGTCGTGTTGATGTTATCAATGAACGTTTTTACTTTGTTTCTGTCTCTGCGAGGAATTTCTGTCTGGTTTTTCTTCAATGGCGTGGAAGCAATTATTATTGTCATTATTTTTCTTTATTTCTAGTTTGTGTTTTTTTAACGTGGTTTCTATGTGTTTGTAGTTGGTTGGCTGTTTAGTTGTAGGGTCTATCTCGGGGCCATTTGGTCCCGAGGTGACTCTGAAAAAGGATGCATGGAAGGATTTTCTTCCAGGCATCCTTCTCCAGAGTCACCTCGATCCAGTCCGTGTGGTATAGGTAGGCGTCTAGCTCGTCTCGCAAACTCTCTAGATCTTATGGATGCCTAGTCAGGAGATAATCTCTTTTAAAGTACTATCTCTCTTATCAATAGATATTCCATTTCTTTTTACAACTATTTCAATATCAAGTTACTCCAATGGAGTTCAGGAGACGTAGATGATTAATTAATTTAACACATACTACACACACCCAAACCAAGGTTTTTAAACAATAGTAGGTAAGTATTTACTAACCTAATGATTGAGAAAGGTACCTAAGCTATTTCAATGAAAAAATCTGAAATCAGCACTTTGAAAGTTCGTTATATCTAATTAGGTACTTAAATTAAATAATTACCTACAGACAAACTAGCATTATCAATTTTATATCCGTTTATTTCTTTGAACGTCCTGAAATATCTAAAATTAAACAACACGATTCTGAATTACAAAGTAACATACCTATACAGAAATAGAACACAGTAAATGCCAAATCAAAAAATTGAAACGCGGAACAATACTCGCACATCGCCAATCCGACAATAGAAGTGACGCGGCATTCCAATTCGGTGCGCTATTGTTGAATACGACGCCCTGATTGGCTGGCTGGCACAATGGGCCACGCCCACCACACAATGCCCTATTGTCGTGGTGGAACGCACCGCCCAACAGTTCTTATATTTTTAATAGAACATTAGATTTCATTTGGAGTTTTGGGTGTTATATTGCCGCTAAGGAAATCTATGTTTATTTGCTATTCCGATATGGATAGTCAATAAATTATGTCAGTTAGTCAAAATGCTCGATTAAGCAAATTATGCTAGTCATTTATGAGGAAATATTTGGAAGCTTTTCTGATAAACTCATCCAATTATTTGTAGTTAATCTACAAAAAACGTAAGCATTAAAACTCAAAGAGAGATATGAGCGTCGGAAAATACAATTTTAATAGTAAACATATAACAAAATCAAATCGGGAAAGAGACGATTTTTAAAAGCCAAAAACACATTAAGACAGAAAGTAAACTGGTAATAAATTAAAAAAAAGATCGCGCCCACTTAGGCGCCCCAAATGGAAATGGCAGCTACTTATTTTTTCCGTAAAAGCATCGTTTAAAACTTGGTCAGCTGGGTGTCAGTCATAAGGGGTTCGGTTCCGTAGCTGAAAACCGGTTTACTGTTCAGGAATATTACAAAGTCTTTTGTGTTCATCTTTTATTAAACCGGATACTATCCGGTGCAGACAACCAATGTTGCGATCTTAGGCACCTACTAATATTAACACAAAATATTATCCAGATCAGATATCTCACATTAAACTTATAGGTGGGAGCATGCATAATCAGCCTTTAACGTTCCCACTGCTGGGACACAGGTCTCCTCTCGTTGAAAGGGAGTGGGCGGAAATCCACCGCGCGCTCCAGTGTGGGTTGGTAGGAGACACATGTCTTCCGAATTTTTGGTTCTAGGATATGCCGATTTCCTCACAATATTCTCCTTCACCATTTTTGAGAGCATTAGTGATGAAATAATTTACACAAAGTAAAGCGCCTGTCTGGGTTCAAAACTACGACCTACAACTCGTAAATCGCGGCCTTTATCACTAGGCCACCCTTGCTCTCTGAACAAAGGCCTCCCCCAAATCCTTCCTGGCGTCCTTTTCTAGAGCCACCTCGGTCCAACCACGATACTTAAGACTTTTCACAACGAAATCTAAGTATTTCATTTTGAATCATCTCCAGTCCAAGTTCTCCTGACCCAATAGGTACTGGTATACACAGCCTTGATGAAACAAGAAACATCCCCTACGGAACCCCGGACTTAGGAAAAACGTTGACCGAAACAGCGGTAATGTTGCAGAGGGTCCACAAATAGAGATTAGTACGGCTAATGGTGCCATTTCGAAGTGTTAGTACCTACTTTTTACGTCAAATGATAGGTATGTAAAACGTTTGGGGATTGATGTAAGCTTTCAATAGATTTATTTTGTTGATATTGTTTTGGTTTGAAGTTTGTGTGATAATCTATTATTGTCACTCGTGATCGAGGATGTTTTAAGCTAATGTGTTGTGTTATTTTTAGGCTAAAAAGTTTGGGTAAGTGATTTAATTCTTGAACTTTTGGAAGTGAAAACTTCTTTTGCCCCGTTGTGATTTAAAACCGGATGAAAGGAAAAAGCGACATAAAAAATTGGACAAAGACATGCATCTATAGAATTGAACGTGCGAGAGAATGAGATAAAATATCATACAACATTTTTTAAGGTTCACTTTTTCCTAAGTGCTTTTAGGACGGAACGTCATTCAATTTGAGAATTTCGGTACTGTAGACGATATCATGAAATCGTCTGCGAAAAGAAAACATACATAAACTCAAGTCTTCTTCCCATGAGGTAGGCAGAAACTACAGAACGCCACCTGCTACGATCCTTACCACACTGCTTTTGCTTCGTTTATGTTCATATACCTAGGTCTTACACGCACGCCGCCGCTGAGTAAAAATCAGGTTCTGAATAAATTTAAGTAATGTCAGATGTCACTAATATGTTCATAAGTCCTAAGAGGTTCAACAGTCAAAACAGCAAACATTTTCCAATACACCATTGAGTGCCATCAGCAACTTTCAACCGCTGCAATGAAAACAATAAAATAAACATTTAGTTTCATTTAACCACAAATAGTATTAATTTTTCAATAAATTAACTAACCGTTTTGTAAGGTCAATACAGGGTCATGGGAACCAATGGTGTTGATCTCTCTAGCCAAAGTAATGAATGGACAGCAGAGGTCAACGGTACCTGGTTGGTTGTTGATGACAGATAAGATAATTAATAAAGTGAACACGCGGTACCTAATTAACCAGTTGCTTGCGGTCAAACAGATGCAGATGTTGGGCCAATATTGGTTTGTGATGTTGGCTCAAATGTGACTATGGATTTGGCTTTAAACGCGTGGAATGATAATAATGATTTTAATGACACGCCTGAAAATAAAGAGTCTAACTAAACAAATCATCAGGAAATCAAAGGATATGACGTGAATTTGCAATAGATACTGTAAGATCTAGATATAATTAGAATAGATAAGAAAAAATTCCCATCTGCGGGGTAATTACGCAACACACTAACATTAGGAATAGGTTTCATTTTGACAGTTCAACAACATTAATTGCGTTATATAAGTTATCGAGCAGACAAATGTTTCGAACATATGAAGCAATAGGCTTCAAAATTATTCAGATTGTGATAGATAGTGTGTTACGTAATTAGGATGCAGGTCTTTTGCAATTTCAAGAAACCTTCAAAATTCCATTTAACAATGACACCGTTTAATTCATGTTTGACAAGCCAGGTGGCGCCTTCAAACAAATTAATCACTTGTGTATTTTTCATCCTATATCTTAATGTCACATGTCATGTCTCTTAAATACCCACCACCATAACTATATAATGAACTATATAGAAGACTACTTCTAATTACTAAAATTTATAGCAACATAACATATTATCTAAGTATACATGTATACGAGTAGATAAACAATCTTTCAAGGAATTTAATAACGAGTTAATTACAAAGGCGGCAGTGAAACATCAAAGCCTTATGTTTCATAAAAGGTTCTTCATATATGTTTTCATTTAAGCATACCTACCTATCTGTCAATGCGTAAGTAGTAAGTAGCTATATTTAAGTCTGTGTTTCTTGTCACCTCTTTGAGAACATTGAGGGAGTTTGTCAGAAATCCTTTACATGATACTGAGGTACTTATTGAGTTGCCGAAGTTGCTTTCTTTTTAACTGAATCCTATTCCTAACTTATTCCTAACTAATATTATAAATGCGAAAGTAAGTTTGTTTGTTTGTTTGTTACCTTTTCACGCCTAAACCACTGAACCGATCATTCTGAAATTTTGCATATACGTTGTCAGGTCTACAGAAACGGACATAGGGTACCTTTCATCCCGAAACAATGTAGGTACTGTTCCCGAGGAAAACAACAATAACGTTCTTATGATAATAGATGGCGCCACGTGACTTTCGATCATGATTGAATTATAACCCGAATTGATAGTCAAACTCTAAATTAACGCGAGCGAAGCCGCCGGCAAAAGCTAGTTATTTTAATATCTAAGAGTTTCTGTTCACAAAATTCAGATCAATATTCAACAGACCAATCAATTTGGCTGCCTTTTTCCAAATAGTTTGAGGTCTGCTTCCACTCCACTGAGGTCTGATTCAGTTGAATATCAGTATTTAACATAGATCGACAGCCTATCTGACTGTTGTGATACATTTGTATCACAATAGTCAGATAGATTTGTAGATAGGTATGTTGATGATCAACTAGTTTCAGAACGACCTTCTAATGACTTCAAAACTAGACCTAAATCGCGACACATCTTGCATTACACCCCTAGATCAAAAGGGTGATAATAAATCCTGGCACAATTCATCTAATTCCTTACCTAATACTATCATAAAAGTAAACTGCATGGAAAACCCTTCAGTGAGGAATAAGTTTCCCATCAAACTAACTTTGTGTTATGGGGACGAAAACGGAAGGGTGAAAATGAACCCGTTATGTGGAAAATAAGGAGGGTTGGATATCAACTGATGTGTTGTATATCATTTGAAGGAAGGGTTGTACCTATTAAACTTTAATAAAGACAGACGAGATATCGCCAAGGAGCCTAGAAAAACAGTTCAAGAAATATTATTTCTAGATAAAGTTACGAATGAAAAGTATTCTGCTGTCCCAAGATAATTCATTCCCATTTATAAATAAGTTACCGTTTAAATTAATAAAATTAACTTATCTTTGAGACACTTAACACATAAGTCTGCTAATTATAGATACGGCAAAGACTTTACTTGGTACCTGTTTATAACTACTTATGACTAGTTAAATTACCTACATGACTTAACTTTCTAAGATAAGATACTGCCGTAGAACGTAATTATAATACATATTATACTCGTATATGAGTACTAAATTGTGTAGACCTGTTATTATGTATTTTAAGGTTTACCATAGAAAAGCTACAGTTTCTTAAGGCTATCGCACACAGCAATCAACACAGCTATCGTAAACAGGCGCGACGCGACAGCACGAAACAGTCTTAAGTCTACAGTCAGCAAGTGTACACACCTTCATATAAAAGATGTTCATATTTTGTACATAATTATATATGTCCGTAAACAGTACAAAATTGTTTTAATACGTATGTACCTACTCTATACTTAAAGTGCGATAGGCTTATGAAACTGTAGTTTATCTAAGGTAAACCCTAAATCCAGAAAAATAAAATTTACAATCATTAAATCTCCCACTAAAGCACAGACAATACCAGTTCTAAACCTTACCATCCCAGTAAACTTCCAACAGAATTACCGGACAAAAAAACGGACAATACCTTTAAATCAGCTACCAGTTTCAAGTCCTAATTAAACAAAAAAACAGTCACCATTGAGCGAAACAGAAGCGGAAATGCCACAATGAGACATGGACTCGCGCGGATTAGATTCAAAGCGAGGCAAAGATCTTTAAATAGATAGGCCGCGGACGCGCTAAGTGACGCCAATTAGCCAGTGCGCCCTCTCTTGACATCAGTTAAGGTGAAGCGGCTTCCAGTTTTAAAATTTTGGCGTTCGGGCAACTTCGAGAATTGCTCGGAAGAAGTTCGATTTTTAATTTTAAAATGTTTTATTTTTGTACAAAAATTTGGTACATACCGTGTTCTGTTTTGTAACAGTGATTTTTATTGAAAATTAAATATGAACTAAATATTTAAATTAAAACCTATAAAAATAATTAACAGCTTGATTTAAAAGAAGATTGCACTTCTCAATTTGTGACATTAAAATAATTTTAAATAAATTAAACTGCATTTAACTTTCATTAATATTTTTTTTAGATGGATTGTTTGATTCTTATCTTTATTGTAATTTAAATGATATGGTTTTACGATAATTTTATTTGCATTTGTCTATAAGTAGGTACCTGGATACCTAGAAATAATCTAAATATTTAAGTCTTTATTGCTTAGTGGAGACTATATTTATCTATAATTTACTTCCAATAAAATAATTAAGAGTAATAAATAAATCTTAAAAACCGGTCCAGAATCTAAAACCACAAAATAATCCCAATATTTATCGTAATACAAAATAATTAAAAGTTCTATGGGTAATCAAAACAGAGACTAGGTAAAGAAAACATTATCAACATTCAGAAATCTCTTTACGGGCAAATAATCTTTGAAACTGACGAACTTGTAAAGGAGTAGGGTCGGTTCAAACAGACCCACTCTCAGGGGGAGAAGAGGGATAAACAAAACACCAGAAGCCAATCAAGTAATTGCCTTGGCCCCGGTTTCGGTTGCTTCCTTAGTCGATAATCTTCATTAGTGGGACAAAGGGGAAATTGTACCTGGAACTTGGGTATTTTCTTTAATTTTGTGTTTATTTATTAATTTTGGAGTTTTGTTTAAATAACTTACGTACTTGTAATTTATTAAGTTTGTGGTTTTGTGATGTATAAATGTTTGTGATTTAGCGTGAGAATTTCACTAACCCAAGTAGGTAATGTTTATAATAACCCGATATGACAAAAGCGAATCATAGATGTGACTAATGGGGGACTGGCATTGTGTAAACTTAATAACAATACATCAAAAAATGAGGAAAAACAACCTTTCCTTTTTGTCGCCAAATAAGGTAAGTAAAAGGAAAAAAATAGCATTGTAAGCAACAATAATAATAATAACCTCACCGCCATATCTCTAAGTTGACGTCATGGTGGGGTTTGCGCGCTCCTGAACTCTGGGCCTATGCCGCTAGAGTTTACTTTGCCTAAATAGGTCTAGTGTGAAGAGCCAGACCAAGAGAGACACATAAACCCGCATAGCAGCATGTGGGGAGTTCGGCAGTTCTCAAGGACTCTATCTCCCGGGAGAAGTCTTGTTCCTCACCTCCAGCTTGCCTTTATTGACCGGCCAGAGTGATAATTGTCGGGGACTAGAGCTCCCACCACATTCTTGCCTTTATTGACCGGCTTGAGTGGACATTCGCAAGAGCAAACGTGCTCGGAGGAAGGAAGTATTCCAGTAAGTACTGTTTGGGATCTTGACCATCTTCCGGGCTCTGGGATTGTTCTGATAGCCGTGGAATAGGTACCTCTCCATTCCTTTTCCACCTCAGGACATATTGCCCTCTTGTCGCTACGTCACTATGTGCTAGCGACCGTTTCCTGGGGCCCATTATTGGGTGTGCAAGTCACCCCCTGCAATTTTTTATCCGTGTAGGTAATGTATATATAAAACATTGGTCAGGCAGGGGCCAAAGCCCTTCCATAGTACTTGGTAACCAGTATCTTAGCCACTCAAACCCATAGTTCATTAATTACTTTTGTTTCCATATCCTGCAATAGTCCGACACCAACCGGGGTTGTCCTTGTGTGTACTTGCATAGTGCGTACATGGATACTCGGCAGTTGGTGCCTCATTCCATTTAAAATTGTCTAAGGGGCCTCTGCGAGTTGGCTTCGGCCCCTCGTACGCCTACCAAAGGACAGGGACCGAGTCCCGAGATATGTTAAAGACACTTTAAATAATAATAATAATATATTTTTTGTTCCAAAAACAGTGTTACAGGTTATTTTTCCACAAGTAATTGACAAGTAAAAACTATATTATAATAGAATACAACAAAACTCAACGTTACATCCACTATCAACCTTTAAAAGGAAAAATCATTAAAAAAGCAGTCGAGAGGTGTCGTGGGACACTCGCGGGGTAGGTAATTGTGTATACTATCAGTAGCAATGGCTTTCATTTTGACAGTTTAACAACATTCATTGCGTTATTTACGTTGTTGAGCAGACACATTTCTCGAACATATTTGAAGCAATTGATTAGCAATTCTTGTTAATCCATTGCTTGGTATGTTCGAAAAATGTGTCTGCTCAACAACGTAAATAACTCAATGAATGTTGTTGAACTGTCAAAATGAAAGCCATTGCTACTTAATTTTAATTTACTAAATTTTAATAAAAAAAATAATTGCGTTCCAACCATTTTAAAGGATATTATATCCTTGTGACGATCAAAATGTTACACTTTTTTCGGTCTAGCTCTTATTCGCCAAGTGTGCAGACTTGCAGAGTACCTATAGATAACATGTGATAAGGAACTTCGTTCCAAAAACTTAATCCAAGCAATCTTACAGAACACAAAACACAAATACTCATTACAAACCATCAAATAAAAAGTAATTTACCTCCGTGCAGGGGCTAATAAAAGCTTGGAACACAGCCCCCCCAACCCTGGCAGATAATACCCCACACATGGGATGGGACGGGGGCACCCCCGAGACATACATTCTTACACGCGTGCGCGTCTATGTGGGTCACATTGTCCTCAAAGGAAGGTTTCTTGTCCTTTTAGTACAAAAGATGGATGTTATGTATGTTTTGGGTGGAAAAGGTCTCATACAGGTATATGTTTTATGAGGTAGTAATCAAATCTAATTAAATAATGTAGGTACCTATTCCTTTGAAAACATTCAAAGGAATACCTAGATTATTTAATTTGATTTGTATGTAGCATTGGAGTAGATACTTAGGTACATAATGTGTTTATTGATTAAAAATGGTAGTCTCTACGTGACCTCTCATTTCTTAGTTAAGTTGGTAGTCATAATATCTTGAAGCAAAGCCACACAAGTAATAATACCAGTTTTTTATTATTTTTATTCAGGGACAATATTATTTTTATTTTTTTATTATACACTTGTAAATAGTAGGTATATATATTTTAGTTTTAGCTTGTATATTGTAATCTACTGATATTCTATTGTTAATGTAATTATTATAATCGGACAATAAACAGCTACAATATGTCGCACCTTCGGTAGGACAAGGGCATAAATGTACTTTTAGTTATTTTACAGGAGAGTTATTTTAAGATCTCGTTGCGCCAATATGACAAAGGCACTGTTGCCCTCTGGCGGCATTAAGCTGATATTGATACGGCTCTTTGTTCTTCCACATAAAAGGGACTTTTTAAAGCACTTTGGCATACATATGTCATTTTTCGATTTTTGTCAGTTATGCCATATTGCAACCCACTACATTATCCGCATATTAACAAAATAAAATATAATAATGGGTGCCACTAGATAGGAAATAAATACACATACACATAAACACACGCCTTCTTCCCATGAGGGTAGGCAGAAACTACAGAACGCCACCTGCTACGATCCTTAAATAATCCTTTTGCGACGCATATTTTTTTTTACAAAATCGTAATAAAAAATACGTAAACGTCGTCGTCGTATCGTTTCGTTGAAATAAATAATTACATCACATTAATAATAATTAATTACATCACGCAAAATAGAAATTCTAATTGATTGCTTAGCAACAGAGTAATAATTAACACTAAAAACAAATAAATAATAAAATCTAGACTTAGCTTACATTCCTAATAACATTATTGGTTCATTACTTTCATTTATTATTGTCTGGCTGCACGGCAAAGGCCTCTTCTCGTATAGAAAAGGTACAAACATTGGTCACCACGGTTGCTCAAAACGGATTAGCGTTTCCAGACTTATATTCTTCTTCTTCTTCTTCTTCTTTTGGATTTGGTTTCCGCATTTAGTCCTTCAAGTTGACCATTTTGCGTGGGCCATGGCGGCCGTCGGTGGTTATTCCAACCAGCCCACCTCCCTCCAGAAGTTGATGATGTCTCCTGGTCTGTTGAGAGCATCTGTGTAGGATCTGGGTGCCCCGAGAGTTTGTGACCTAATCTGGGTGACGCCTGTGCATTCAAAGAGCACATGCGCAACGGTTTCCTCAGCCTCCATGCAAGCCCTGCACAGAGGACTGTCCGTTATGCCTATTGTGTGAAAGTCTTTGTTTAGCGAGCAGTGTCCCGTGATGGTCCCCATCACCAGGCGCAGGCCGTTCCTGTCCAGACGTAATAAGCGCCAGACTTATATTACCTACAAGTCCAGGTTTCCTCACGATGTTTTTCTTCACCGATGTCAGTAATGTCCAAGATAAACTTAGAAAGTAAATATGAATTGGAAAAAGTCACTTTGGTAACCACTTTCCGGGATTTGAACCCACAACCTCGTGCCTGAGAGGTGAGGCCTTAAGAGGGCGTATACGGTCTACTAGCGCCACACCTTTATAAAAATATTATCTCGTGACTGAGAAGCAATTTTGAATAACGGCTAAATAAGCACCCTCGGTAAGTGTGTCTAGAATTTTCTAATACCTTTTATAAACTTTCATATTGAGACACGAAGCAACAAAATACGATCTAGAGGAATGTGGCCGGTTTTTTTAGACCAAATTTTGTTGTTTATTGTATCTACTTATTATAAGTTTATTATCTGAATAAAAACTGAAAACAAACAGAAAATCGTTAAAATAGTCTGACGTAGAGATTGAATCCATGTCCTCAACTCGACAGTCACACTTGTAACCGCGAAACCAAAGAGAGAAATTTCGCATTGTTATTTATTTTAACGTGGGAAATAAGGTATTAAAAATAAATATGTTTATCTACTGGGTAGGTTGTATTCGAATAAAAGTGTCGTTAATTTTAAGTGCAAAAAGGAAATAAAAACAAGCACAGTGGCTTAAATAAGGTATAACGTAGCCAAAAAAAAAATCACAGGATAATTTAATTAATCTAATAAATATTCGAATTTTATATTTAAAAAAATCATGGGAATATGTCAATAATTAACACACTAATTAGCTATATACACATCGATTCATTCATTTCTATCATATTAATATTATTTACAAAAATAACTTGCTTTTTAACGACTTGCTTAGTTATGTTTTATCTTTTTAATCTTTATTTTATTTCATTTAAATCGTATAATAAAATTCTAAGTGTCGTAAAGTCACTGCTGTCTATGAAATAAAATTAAGAGTCAATCAACTATAAAAAGCGGCCAAGTGCGAGTCGGACTCGCACGCGAAGGATTCCGTTCCAGCATACAATATTTAACACTTCCTTTTCAATACTTTAGTTAAAAACACACGTTTCTTGTATAGGGACCCCTTTAACTTTCAACTTTGTTTTATTTATATTATTTCTTATTATAGCGGCCATAGTAGTACACAACTCTGTGAACATTTTAAGTGTCCTATTACGGTTCAAAATCTTCAGCCCTGTGGGTGACGGACGAACAGCTGAGCCTCAGTAGGGTCCCGTTGGCACTCTTTGGATACGGAACTCTAAAAGATGATAATTAAAGAGATAACGTTTCAAAAGTTGCACGTGGAAACGCCGCATTCGTGAGAAATAAATGCTGTCAAGTTTCTTACTGAATATACATGATTTTAAGTACATACTGAGAGTAACCGGCTTACTGACATGTATTTGTTGTACCTAATGGTACAAGATTCATGGTTGGCAAACATTACCATGAAATGACTACCTATAATAATGGTTTCTGTAATTATATCGTAGTAAAGTCATTGTGAACACGATTCTGACACAGTAGTAACTAAATCTCTTGATTTTCATTCGATTTTACTCATAAAATAAGCCAAATCAGCCAAGTAATTTAATGGTGGTTTCAAATTGTTTAGAAAACGGGAATTGGGCGAGATCTTCAGGGATTTCGTCGTACTACGTCCCAGTTACGGTTACTCTAAAATCGTGGCCCGTTATAAATAGAAGTTTCGACATTGACATTCAAAATAAATTTACATTTTTTCCTTTTTTTACGTTTTACGCGTATCATTATCTCATTGTAATTCAATACCAACTGAATGAAATCGTTGTTGGTTAATAGCTGTGTATGCAATATCAAAAGAGTCGGTGACATCAAGATATTCGGTTCATTTCGACGTCACATTACAGGTTTGGTGGGATATCGTCCCGCACAACAATAGAGCTCGCCAATAGCACAATCGGAGCAGCACACAATAGAACGTTTTCCTGTGGCCACGCCTCACGACACAATGGCACAATAACACGCCCAGTTAGATCCTCCAACATTCGTGAATAAAGAAAATTTTCTCCACAAATACAAACGTAACGGAGATTGTATTGACTTTTTAAACGCCCTCATAGAGTGCACACCCACCTGAGTTTCATTGTGGTGTGCGAAAATGGTTTCACAATGCCCGGCTATTCACCGCGGTACGCACACTGTGCGGGATCGCCACACTCAAAGACGTTCGCAGGGCGGAGCTTAGAGCGAGACGAAACCTCGCCTAGACGGCCGCGCGCGCTCGAGCGGGAGAGAGCGCGACCGTCCGACACGCACACATTGGCCGCTAGAAAAGGATGGGCTGAACGGCTTTGTATAGATTCCGCGGGATGAAAGCAGTTATTCCGCATAGACAATTGATTGTAAGCGTTGTCATGAATAGAACTGCACCGAATTTTCTTCCAGGCTGAAAGTTCCTAGTCTGCTAATGTGGATTTCGTGGTCAAAATATGATGTTCGATTCATTTTCTGAGAGAACAGGGCTCCGAAGGACGGCATTGTTCATAGGGCAGTGACATTAGGTCGGTGCGTCCTTGTCGCACGTGTGAGCGGGGCGGGGGGCGGGGGGCGGTATTGTAGCGCGCGCGTATTGTCGACCCGCTTCGATCTGCCAGCATTGTGTATCGGCGCCGCGCGTTCACAAGACGTGTATCACGTTCCCATTTCAAATTTTCGAACGCGTTCGATCGCGGAGCGGTCGCACGAACTCTTTACTCGAACGTTACTGCGAATATTTTGTGTTGGACTATTGTTTTTATTTTGTGTTATTTTTTTGCTTGTGTGTTATTTTTTAGTTTGTGACTATAACAGTTAGAACTAGATAATTATTACTGTGAAAATAATGCCAAAGAAACGGTGTGATCGGACAATTTAACGTGTTGTATTAGTTTTGTTACATTTTATTTTTTTATTTTATAAGTTTTCGTCGCACTTCTATTTTTTCTGATGTCTGGAAAAGCAAGAGGAACGATGGTATTGCACCTGAAGGTAGGTAAATGACTTTTAATTTTTTAAAATGTAAAGTATTGAAGTTTAGTTTCGATTAAAAAAAATCTTTCTAGGTTAGATATTTTAGATATTTTCGTGCTACTATAAATAGGATTATACACTTATGGATGGTTATTACTTCAATGTGGGTAAATTTAATGTAGTAGGTACTATCTACACCTGTCAAAATAAAAATTATTATGTAAGATTAGAATAAACAATCGATCTAATAAGACTTCACTTAAAGTAATTTAATTTAAACTCACAATTTATCAAAATTAAAAGTTACATAATATTTTACAATTTTCTTCACAAGTTACAACTTGCACAGTGGGCCAACGGTCAAAAATGGTGGACAAAAAAAACGTTAGCATTTTCTTTTATCTTATTAATCCGTTATAATATGAAAACTTGTGGCGACATGTTTTACAAATAAAATACCTATTGTAAAATACTATTGTGTACATTTGTGTAGAAACCTGTTTGTATTACTCGACATGACATTTGTAACAATTGACATACTCGTATGAGTTTATTTAGATACCTAAGTAGGTACAACAGATTATTCGCTCGCTTGAATTGTTATAACGTTTTTTTCTTTACAAAATAGGGCTATTGTCTTATTAGATACCCAAATCTTAAATGCATTATTTTTGAGGAAGTATATTTTAATATCGATGTAGTTTTGAGCTTTTTTTTTGCAATTATTTGATGTACATAAAAGAAAAAAAAAACCATTAATGAGGTGACTTTACCTCGTCTTCTCGCAGATAGGTTCTTCATGATTTACGTAATTATTTACTCATTACAGCAAAACTCGCAAATATTTACCTTATACCTAACTTCCATATACAAACCTTACTAACCTACCCATTTTACTGAGAAATTATGACACAATAAGACATTATGTACGGTGTTGTTTTGCCATACCTACATACCTAACATAATACACTAAATAATAATATTACAAAAAGATTACCACTTGGAATACCTTAATTAAATAAAAATAATCAATAGAGCTTCATTATCTCTTTAATTACATGTCTTCATAACTATTTTATTACGAAGATTTAAAAAAAACTTATTATTTAAGAACTCAATATTTAAGTACTTATTATTTAAGTACTTATTAATTCTGTAATTCACCAACACCTGTTGTTACTTTAATATTTCAGCTGACTTGACAGTCTTTTTAAGATAAATTTATTAGAGGTTTGATTGTTGGAAATAAAAATGCTGTTGAAATTTTTTAAATAACTATTTTATTAAATTAGTAACTGCAACACAATGTAGGGTACATCATTATAAAGAGTAAAAAATTAGGAACAAGAAAATAAACTAGTTTAGACCACAGACAAACAAAATGGCCAGCAAGATTCAAATAATTTATACATAATGATCAAGTAGGTTGATTATTCACTTCAGTCTCAATCTCATTAACAACTTATTTCAAGTGACACACCGTAATTGGTAGGTATCTCTTTACATAACAAGCGGTAACAAACGGTAAAACTTTTACAATGACCGCCACAGTGGTAAAATTTTACTGCAACAGCATTGTTGTCGAGGTAAATTGACTTCGAAATTACCGCGATTAAATTTAAAAATTAAGTAGGCGGTAAATTAACGGGAATTGATCTGTTGTTTGTGGAAATTGTTCGGCGTTCGGAACACTGTTTATTCCGTTCTTAAATTTAATTTAATGATCCCCAGTTTTTAGTAATAAAAACGTGTCAATTTGTTAACGACAGTGAGGTTTCGAGAAATACGATTGGTCGATTGAAATAAAGTACCTATGCATGCATTCGGGACTATTTAATTGGGACTTTTTGCCTTCATAATGAGGGAATGTGTAAGAAATTAATTTATTGATATTTGTATACACGCTGCTTAAGTACCTATATACTTAAGTTACAGTCAGTTAGTTTGGGTGAACTTTTTATTTAATGAATCGATTTCAGGAAATGATTTAATTAACCTTTGTATTCACTGTTTATATTGTAACGCTAAGCGCACTGATACGATATATTTTTATAAAACGTCGGAATTTCTTTATAAGGTATAAGTAAGTTTATTATTATTTAATATTAAACATAAATCTTCCGGAATAATTCTCTAAATGATGTTGAAAACCGCATCAAAATCCGTTGCGTAATTTAGAATAAAAACGCAATGACACAGCCAGACACGAAAAATTACTTTAATTTATAATAATTGTAGATATAGATCTAATATTCTCAACAGTGTGAAGGAGAGTAAATTTAAAAAATAAATAAGAATATAGTACATAATTGACAATAACCATTGAAAAAGAAATTCTCTTATTATTAATTAATTAATGTGTCTTGGTCGAGTTTAGTATTTTGAACTGCGATAATTTTTGAGATCATTCTTTAAGATAATTTCCTCTTGTATAGATGTCTGTTTTAATAAATAGAAAAATTAAAGGTTCAGGTGATTAAATTACAAGGTAACCATGAAACTAAACAGCTCATGACAAGAAAATAAGTTCGTTTTTCTTGCCGGCTCTTCTCCATAGGAAACGACCAATTGTAACAGTGCACCTAGCTTCTGACGTTTCATAAGTGCCGCCCATGTGTGTTTATGTGAAATTAAATATTTTGATTGATTTTATTGGTAAAAAAAAAACACAAGTAACCAATGTGGTTAAGTTTTGTTTAAAACTTGCGCGAAAAATTACCACAGTGCTTGAAAAAACGGCAAAATATTCCTAACATATTCGTAGCGTGTATTTTTGATGGTAATGAGTGCTAGGAATGTTCTATGCTATTTCTGTGTCCAGCATTAGTATAGGAAATTCGTTCAGTTGTCGGGCTGTCAAACGCAGGGCGTATCACCGCTCGCCACGACACTCATCAATTAGCGCCTCCGTTTTACAAGTCACATACACACAGACGAACATTCATAACACACGACGACATATCAAGCTATACATTTCCAGTTTTAGCTGACCTCGCATTGTATAGGGTTTTCGTACAATGAGAAGTCAGCTTACACTGGAAATTTATATCTTGATCTGTCGTCGTGCGTACACTTCGATACTAGTACAATCACGAGCATAAAACCTTACGCTTACGCAAAATTCTAAATTGATTTTCTCGCAAACTAACGATGGCAACGTTGACAAAAGACCTATTTCATGAAACTTTGGTTTCGAAAATGCTATTTTCGGAACACCATAAAACATCTATCATTACTTTAGGAGGAAATAGCTTTTAAAATCTTGCGTAAGTGTAAGGTATTTGCGCTCCTGACTGTATATTCTACATAAACATATTTTTTTGTTGATTTGTAACTTTTAAACTGTGTCCAGTTTAGAGAAAACACAGTGTAAATGACAGATCTTGTACCAGTTTTCTTTTTTATTGCCGTTTTTTCTGTTTCGGAAATGAGCAGTAGAATTTAATGGTAGTATTACACTTCAGTAGATGTAGGTAAAACATTAAAATATGATGGCTTCTATCAACACATAATTAATATGAATGTAGATAAAAGATGGAGAATTCAAATAAAGCGTGTTATCTATCTTCTCTAAGTTTCCGCTTTTAATATTAAAAAAATTCTCGGAATATTATTTAGGGTGTTAATGTAGTAACTGTTTTCACCAGTGTTTTTAAGAATTTTGACAACGAATTATGAAGAATTTGTCGTCTTGGCCTTAAGATCTTCTTCTTCTTCTTCTTTAGGGGTTTTGGTTTCCGCACTTAGTCCTTCAAGTGGACCATTGTGCGTGGGCCATGGTGGCCGTCGGTGGTTACTCCAACCAGCCCACCTCCCTCCAGAAGTTGATGATGTCTCCTGGTCTGTTGAGAACATCTGTGTAAGATCTGGGTGCCCCGAGGGTTTGTGACCTAATCTGGGTGACGCCTGTGCATTCGAAGAGCACATGCGCTACGGTTTCCTCAGCCTCCATGCAAGCCCTGCACAGAGGACTGTCCGTTATGCCTATTGTGTGAAAGTGTTTGTTTAGTGAGCAGTGTCCCGTGATGGTCCCCGTCAACAGGCGCAGGCCGTTCCTGTCCAGACGTAATAGGCGTCTGGTTAACTTGCCATCCAAGGATGGCATGGCGTTCTTGGACTGCCTGCAGCCTGTTGTCGAGGTCCACCAGGTCTCCGCTTGTGTGTGGGTGTACTCCTGTAACTATCTTCGTAGCTGGTTGAAGGGGATGGGCGCGATGGGTTCGGGTCCACAGACTGACGCGCTGGATGCTCTTCTGGCCAGCTCGTCAGCTGCGTCGTTACCCAGTGATCCACTGTGTCCTTTAATCCATTGCAGTGTAACTGTGTTGCGATAAGATACCGCTACACGTTCCAGAGCATTGTGACATTCAAGTGTTATGCTCGACGTAATATACTTTCTCCCCAGGGATTGGAGGACTGAGGCGCTGTCGGAGAGTATACGTATATGGGTGTCCGTGACTCTCCTGGCCTCTATGGCGTGCACCGCTTTTATGATGCCCACACACTCCGCCTGGTAGACGGTGTTGAACTTTCCTAGCGGGCTGGATATGTTTATGTTAAGGTCGTGCGAGAAAACTCCGACTCCGGTTCCGGAGTCGGTCTTAGATCCGTCGGTGTATACTCTCAGCTCTCTCGGGCCTGAGTGGTCACAACGTTCTTCTGTAAGTTGGCCTTAAGATTTTAATTACTTACTTACTTAAAAAGAAAACTTAAGATTTTAATTACTTTATTTATTTAGTATATTTATATAATTTATTTTATAACCTTGACGTATTATTTAAGTTTGAAATCGCAACCCGTCTTGAACAAGCGTGGTGATCAATGCTCGTGCCTTCCCTGTAGGAGAAGAGGCCTTTGCCCAGCTGTGGGACAATAATAGGCTGGTATTATGATTTAGTTTTTTAATAAAACTAGATCTCATTTATGAAATCATCAACGGCATGTCTAAGTACAATATAAGTATTTTAAATTTTAATATTTTTCCTTCCATAATAATTAATAATTAATAATAAATAAATAAAAGAAACTTTACAACCGCCAATGCACATCAGGAAGTCTGCGTATACCCACAAACCTAAAACATTACAATAATAAACGCGTAACAGTTCCAGTAACTAGGATAACTACATCAATTGTTTTTAATAAATATTATTTTTGTTATTAACCAACAGGAAACGGGCCACGTATTTATATTAAAACACCCCGCAATGAAAACAGTCGTAAATCCAATCGAATATAAACCTTTGCATGCACCGGATGCGAGGAATATAAAAAAAAAGTAACCATAGATCTATTTAACCATGTACACTAAATAGGCAACGTCTAAAAGTTCATAAAACCGAAGATGCGGTTGATTTTAATAACCGATTTATTAGTTTTTAATAAAATCTATAGGATGTGGTTTTTGTCCTCAGATGTTTAAAATCAAACACTGTGGTCACGATGCGACTTTTAATGTTTATGACTTTTCAAAGTTAACGGGTGATGCCTGTAATGTGTTTTTGAGTGGTTATTTCATTTAGATTTTTAATAAACAGCTTTTGGTTTTGACCGAAACGCTTTTTTATACAGATCTTGAGTTCATTACAAATGTTCTTTAAACCTAATTATTTTTGTTTGATGTGCTCAATACCTACTTACTTATATTTATTTCTAATTTATTTATTTATGTAGGTAGTTCTTACATAATGTTTGTGTCTGATTTTCAGGTACCTATACCTAATAATATTTTTTTCCTTGTTTTTCTCTTTAATTAAAATCATCAATACAACCCTCTAAGTTCATATAATCTTATTGAATGACAATTTCATGAAAATATCTATCAATAGGATTATATGAACTTAGAGGGTTTTTATTGATGATTTTAATGATTATAATTCTATAACTACATAGTTGTTACGGTCGCGAATCATATTTTGTTCAACATACAACCTGAAACTGATCTGCAAATTGCAAAAAACGTAAGAAATTTTGAATGTCGCGGGCAACCTGGCGCTTCCCCCTTAAACGTAAATAATCTATTTATAATTAAAAATAAAATGCTGTTCGTTGGAAAGCGCATCATTTGAAAACAGCTGAACCGATTTGGCAATTTTTTATTTTAAAATGTTCGTGATAGTCTGAATTAAACTATCACGAACATTAAATAAAACACAACATTACCTACAACACACACATTAATTAATATTTCAAAATTCTCCTACGATACTAATTTATTATAAATTATTTAATTTTTTCTTTAAAAATACTTTAACCCCCCAAAATATTTTTATTTAAAAATGAATTAGGTTTAAAGTAAGAAAAAAATTTAAAAACTACTCGGAAAATATTCAAATTCGGGAGAACTTAACCTTTTTTTTTCTATGGGTTTTTTGTATGAATTCAAGACCATTTTGAAATTTTGGTAGGAAATTTCTACGCTAGGGGTACTAGAATCATGTGCTGAGTTCATGGTTTCAGTTTGCACGTCGATGTCCTTGCCACCCTGTATACTAAGGGTGGATTACACCAATAAAGCTGATCGCCATCAGCACACCTAACTGCGTTCAAGAGCTGTCAATATCATTATTGTTGTGGAATATTGACACTGACAGCTCTTGAACGCAGTTTAGATGTGCTGATCACATTCAGTTTCACTGGTGAAATAGGTACTAAATATTATTGGGTTTTTTCATCAGAAATTTCTCAATAGCAGTCCGAAGTCTGGATTTGTGCCCGGTTGATGGCAATAGGCTCGCCCCCTATTACATGGGACTTAAACATAACTGGCGAAATTTGGGTGTAATATAAGTGCTCCTGCCTAACCCTTCGCGGAATACAGGCGTGATTTTATGTTATGATACTATCTACTTATTGCTTTGTATGAATATCTTCTCAATGGGTTAGTAGGTTTATAATTTCTAAGAAGCAATGTCGTAATCTCAGGCAATCATATTTAATTTGAACACATTTGTTACATTGCAACAAATTGGCTAATATTTGCTAATGACCATGTTATTAGATACATCTCGTGTTGATTCTGTACTTGATTATACAACCGGTACCTAATTGGCTAGATATTTATTACCATTGAAAAAAAAATTTGGAAATTATTAATTTCTGTGATAAAATTGATCCAGTTTTAATAAATTTGAAGAAGACTACGGGCGAATTTCACCAAACTTGTATACCTAGAATAACTCTTATCCTAAGAAAAAAATTTGAATTATTGACAGTTTCGTTTATACTAGAACCGTCAGACGTCAATTTTATCCCACGTATAAAAATTAACTGACTTTGGTAAAATCATGTCTTTTACGGGGCATCATCGGGGATCACTACGGGGCAATAGCGTTCCATCGACCTTCGACTCCTTACAATATTGTACAAACTTCTTCTTTCCGATTCGTAAGGAATACAAGACTTAATCTAAATTCATTCATTCAAAATCCAAGATACCGTACACTCTTTCGAAAAACTTTCCCAGCTGAAAAATCCGAAAAAGAAAAAGACACCATAACCCTATTATTAGTATTCTTATCCGACACACCCATCCGATTTACAAGACAAATACTTGGGACTACCCTACCAAATCACATAGGTAGGTCACGTCTCACGTCACCATTGTGACATTGCGTTGACTCAAACTGGCAGCATTACCACCACCCTACCTTTGCCCTCGATTTTTTTTTATTAATTCCCTCCACGTCTCCGCTTTGTTCGTCCCATTGTGAATACCATGTGTAATAGAAATACGTAGTATGCTTATTGAATGGAATTTTCGTATTTTGTCCTCAGCTTTGTCGATTTGGATCACTGTGCGGTGTGAATAATACATTTAGGTATAACGTCTGAATCCTTATTGTGATGCCTTTAAGGTACTTACCTGATGAAGAGAAGGTTATTGTATTTTAAAGGACTAAGGAAGGATATTCCATAACTTTAAGAGTTGTTATGAGTGGACCTAACTGAGTCAGAAATGTCACTGACTCATGATATCATGATGAAACTGAAAGATGGCGTAGCATAAAGTTCTTATTAACCGCGTTTATACGCAACAGCATTTATTTACCGGTATTTTTATGTTTACATAGATCTCCTCCCGTATTCCGTATGTTAATATAAACGAAGTTAAACAAAGAACTTTACAATAAGTTAAGCAAAGTGTTACAAAAACCTATATCTCTTAGGACACTTAGGAAATCCATCCGTTGCTAAATTCTAATTGCTACCTGAGTGACGGTATAGGTATGCAAATATTCGCAATACATTTCCTATAACCTTAAAAGCTCCCGAAGACAGGCGTGACGCGACGGCGCGACGCGATTCTGGTAGAACAATTTCCATGAAATTGCTTTACTAGAGTCACGTTACACTGTCGCGTCGCGCCTGTCTGTGGGACCCTTAACACGTAACTTTGAACAACAAACATTACACGCATACTTCACTAAATGTATTAACACCTCTTTAAAATTTATTTGAACAGAATTTTATGCTAAATAAACTTCATTGACGGCCGGGCGACCCCACAATGGATAGCGCCCTTTGGACTTAACCCTCAAATAATTCCACGATTCCCGTAGACAACGCCTTCCGTTTCTTTCATTGAGTCTTAGAAAAGGACAAAGAGGAATTGGTTTTTAAGTTGTAAACGATGTGCGTGTTTTTAAAAGAGTCCTTTCGCAGCCTAATGTCAGACTGATTATTCCAGTTTAAGACCACGAGACTGTCAAATAGCAACATTGACGTGAACCGTGAACTTTAGGTCCCATAAGAGAGGATCTACAGTAAAGATATTTAGCTTAAAGAAGGATTCAGCAACAGACAAACTGATTTTTCGAATGAAAACGGTCCATTGACACTTCAGACGTTACTGTTAGAAGTGGAACCAAATCACGACAGAGCTGAATCAGTTGTGTCACAACACAAAACAATTAAAACAGTTTGCACAATGGACTGGAAAACTTCAAACAGAAATACCTGCGTTATGGATTTTCCAACCACGCTGTTTCCATCGAGAGGGTCCCTACTGATTAAACCGGTAAACCTCTTTTTTCTAGTCTTTACAATAGCCAATCACAACAAATTTCTTATTTCATCAATATGCTAAGAAGACGAGTGGCCAGTAGGTATTTTGTTCCTATGCCGTAAGCTCTCAGTAGATTCATATGTCGCAAAAACCCGCTTCAGTCTCCAACTTGTACCATTCCCAGCCAAACGAAAGAATCCCCAGTAGGTGTGCATTTTAGGTGTCCCTATTATTTGTAGTACGGAACCCTTCTGTTTGCTAGCACGTGTTTTATTGTGTAGTTATTGCACAATTATTGGAGGGCGACTACAGAATGGTGAGGAAGTGCCATTGTTGGTGGGGAAAGAATTGACGGTGCCAAGTGGAATATGCTTTTTGTGGCAGGCAAATCGGTAATCGTGGTTCGAATTTCCATATTGTGCTTGTCTGGATGGATGGCTTGTTGCTATGTCGTTAATAGAATCGTTTTGTTTATTAATGGTTGTATAATTTATTACCAAATTATATATATCCGTTCCTGGGATATTTAGACTACGCTGAATTTTCTCATTATTTATATATGAAATTATAGCTATATAGGTAAAGAAAACGAGTGACAAAACCGAAGAATCTATTAATTCAAGAAAAGTGAAGTCTGTGTGGATAGCCAGTAATATTTTGGAAAGTTCAATGATCCTAAAACTAATTACGATTTCCATGTATATTCATCCATCGCATCTGCCTGTCAGCGTTTCGCACGCGTAGAAATAATATCCGAAGACTGTTCAAATAACAAGGATGGGGTGACTGCCAAATGAGTAAAAGTTTCAATACAAGACATATTATAAGATTTGATAATACTTTCTAATAGAGACATAGAGATAAGAGAGAGACTAGAGAAATAACGATATCATTACATCTGATAGTACACAAAGATTCTGCCATCATACTAATCAATACAGTCGGTAGGGTTATTCTCCAAACGTCACTTCGAAACTCGAACGGTGTAATTTAGCAACGGTTGACTTTAAAAACAATTGAAGATCGTAGTCATTAGAGTGAGCTTCAAAATGGACTTTCGAAAATAGTACTAGAATACGTAGGGCATATTCTGTCCAACTTACCAACATTACTTGGCAGTCTTATCAAAACGAACCATATAATTTCCATTGTTCATCCCCACATTGAGCTCACAATGCAAGTCTTCTACGTGCCGTCTCTTCTCCTGCGTGGATATAGAAAATAAAGAGTTTCCTGTACAATTGTCGAGGGACATTCGACCCTGTTCTAAAGAAATACCTTTATGGGACACGTGTGAAACAGGATCTTGTTCGAGTTTTGAGTCAAGTTTGATCTTATTATTGATGATAGTCTTAATATTTGTGGGATCGATGTCGGTAGAACTAAATATCTATTAGGCTGCAGATGTGATTTAGACATTTTTCTGTGAGTTATCTTGTTCTTTGTGTAAAAACACCACTCATTACTAACCTAACTTGCTTAAACTAGAAACTTGAAAGGAACTATAATGTTGAACACCTGCAAAACTTACAAGGAATTGTACAGGACTAAAACAGTATCAACAGATTAATTATAATCTTCTATTATTAATGTGTTACATATAACTAGATGATATAATTTCATCCAAACGCTTTCCAAGAAATTCCTCATAATATTTTAGTATTGTCATTTTCAAACTTCTCAGTAATACGCACGATAGTCCGAATGGCTCCAAAATTGAGTCAAACAAAGATTAATGTGATTTCCCCATAAATTATAGCTAAAGTGACGTCTGAAAGTAAACATGTTACTATAGAACCGACATCTGTTTGTTTGTACGAGAGAAAAATGCCTGTCGGAACAAAATCGATTGACATATTGCTCATGTATTGTATAGAGATTGATTTAGAATCGAATAATTATATCGTTGGCTCTAGAAAAAGCAGGAGGAAAATCCGGCTGCACGTGTTAGTTTAGTAGAAAGGTTAATTCAGTTTTGCTTATTATGATTAGGTATATTGTTGGACAGATGGAAAATTATGACTTTATTATTATAGAATTCAATGTAGGTAGGTTCTAATAAAAGAATTTCTCGAAGCCGCATGTAAGAATTTTGTTGGTAGTCAGAGTGCCTGGCAAGGAGATAGGAATCAAGGTTTTCACAGTTAAAGCAATAGACAGATAAGCAGCCTAGTAAGATTGTATAAAGTTGAATTATTAGATAGTATGATAGATGGAACACGATTGTTTAGGAGTGGCAGAAAACAAAACATATACAGATATTGGGTATTCAGGAGTAAACTAAATGATGATGAAGAAACTTTTATGTAGTTCAACCTTTAAAACGATCATAATCTCCCTTTGTTTAAAAGAAAACGATATTTACAGCTAAGATTTATGAAGCGATTAACGATGTCATGTTTTTATGAATAGGGGGTAGTAATTTATTACCCTATAATTTAATTTGCATACTTAGGTATATGCACTTAAGAATAGTGTTTAAGAGCCAATTATGTGACATAAATTATTATAATTTTATGAGCATGACTGGAGAATAATCGCCGCGTATCAAATCGCGATTGGTATTAAAACATACTTCAGTACCTAGATTAACAAAGATCATTAGTTAATTCTTGGATCCTGTATTTCTACTAGGTATCATCATTAGCAAACTATGATGGATATCATCACTGGTTTTGACACGGTTTTCGATCTACCACAATTGGTACTTCATCATCTTTGGCCACTGGAAACGTCAGATTGTTGCCTACCTATATTAATGTTATTCTAGGCTGTACCATCCCAATACTAGGCATAATATTTAGAATAATGACAAAATAAAGAAACCACACTTCTTCTATATATAGAAGAAGTGTGGTTTATTTATTTTGCGGTTTGTTTTTTTTATTTTATACTCGTACTTGAATACCGAAAAATCTGCTAGTTGAAAACATCTGCACAGTATACATGTCTTCCTCAGCGTCCCATATTTATATCATCCTCGGGGAACCTCAATATATACTTTAAAGAACCTTGATATCAATTCTCTACAAAATCTATAATAATAAAAACGCTATAATATTTTAACTGCTTCTTAGATTAAAGCCATACATTGTTTGATAATCCTGCATCCTGTAGATATTTAGTTTGCGTTCGATGCTAGCTCGTAAAACTCTTTATTATGCGTCTATGTACGTAATAGTTTCAATTTTATGGTCAAAAATGTTATCATAATAATCCAAGGCGTTTGTTATAGGACTTCCGTTCACAGACCTGCGTCTGACGGGATTTTTCTGTTGCATACTTTTGAAATAGGTACTGCAAATTCTCTTTTAGTATTTGTTATACCGTATTTCTCTTCATATTATATTTTATCTTTGTCTAGAAGCCAATTTACTAGTATTTTTTTAAACTTTATATTGCTTTTGCTTGGTATTTGGCATTGATAGTAAGTAGGATCTATAGTGTGCGAAGTAAAAATGTACATATTCACCGATCAATGATCAAATTGAGTTTTTATACTCCTATTTAATTTATTAAAATAGTCAAGAAACGGCAAGTGCATCACTAGGTATATTATACTGAACGCTCTCAATTACCTCCCTGGTAATTATTTATAAATTATCTTAACAATTAGTGCCCGTGAATGTTCTATGTTAAACATTAGCTTATGTTTAAGATAGAACATTCACGGGCCATTGTGCCTAAAATCGCTGCAATTCATTTTCTTGTTCGTTCTTCACATCATTTTCCTTTCCAACCGCTACGGCCAAGGGACACTCCAATTTTGACATTACTTAATCATCAGTTAACTTCACAAAAAGCCCTTTTTCTTAATTTCCGGAACATAACTCCCTCCACACGGTTCTTCCCTTTTATGGCATTAACGACAGATTTTATGGGCTCTACAGAAACTATCAAGTATCGGTTTACTTTACACTCACTTAAACTATTGTTTAAAATGTCTCTTTGGCTGACATATCAAGCTATACATTTCCTATTAAAGCTGACCTCGCATTGTATAGTCTTTCCATACAAGGAGAGGTCTGCTAATACTGGATGTGTATAGTTTTTTAAACCGTCGTGCGTACTTAATGATGCTGATCATTGACATCTGCTGATTTAAGATGGGGATGAAGTAAGGGCTGACACATGATGTTTGTATTAATGCCATTAAGCGAGACTGGTAAGGGAGTGAAAGATTTAATAGTGTGAGTGTTAAGTTATGTAGTACTTGTCATATCATCGCTATGGTTTGCAAGTTCTTCAATGCTTGGACCTTGAGTTCCATTTACTCCAATTCCAGTGTTACAATTTTCGGTAACGTCAAAAATTTGGTGCATACACAGACATCTGTACCTACTTGTATATTTTTGGGTAAGCATTTACTTATTGTTTTGATGTTATTAGAGATTTACCTTATGGCTATATTAACAGAATATCAGGGAAAATTCCAAAATAACATACATAAGGTTTGCTATACACCATCGTTCTACGTGTTATAGCGCAAAACGTAAACCTACAAAAGTTTCATAATAAAAATGGTGAGTCACCGATCAGGCACCAATAACTGCTACGAAAGCGTACTAGTCTACGATCCCAATGGAAAAAATTGATTCATATTATAATTAAACAAAATATGGAATGGTATCTATAAATAATTCGAGCAAGACAAGGCATGAGCAGGCATTCAGCCGTATTGTACTGGAGATAAACTGAACACATGTAGTGCATTAACACATCTGGACGCATCGCGTATTGGGAAAAAATAATATCGAATTTCTATTCGAATCCTGCGCTTGCCATTTTTTATGAGACCCATGTGGGTGCTTTGTTAATGTTATTTAAGATTTTATTGAGTTAATGTATTGATTTTTTTTTCAAGCGTTTCCATGGCACAACGATTTATTAAATGAGAACAATCATAAAAAAATTGTTTCACTTTTAATAACTTGCGTATGGAGTTCCACAATGGACTATACTAGGTACAATTCTGTGTTCCTAATAAATAAGAACAATTTGCCAGTTTTCTTAGAGGACCACTTCCTTCACTGAATATCGTCTCCCACTAATACAAAATGTAAAAAAGGGATAGACCCGTAATACCTAAATAAAACTGTTTCCGAAAATAATCGTACCTATTACGTCCGTATATTGACGAATGTTATAAACTTTGCAATAATAAAAGTTAATATTTTTGTTTCAGGTAAATAACATCTTTATAGTAATTCTTACTAAGTTAACCTGGTAATTATGTGTGGGTAAGTGTTTATTTCCTTCAATACAATAGGTACCCTAACATAATATTGTAGGTTCTGTTTGCTATACTGCAGTCTGTTGAGTTTTTCAACGCCAACTTGCGAATGAGCTATTGGTAAGTAATTTACAGAAACAATAAAAAATGGCTATTTTAGTTAAGCTACAGTTTCCCAGAAGAACGGCGCCCGCCACATAACGGCTGCAGTGACTAGTTAGCCAGTTCTGAACAACGACGGTGTTTAAACGATTTGCAAGCAGGCGCTAGTATTTTCGACAGACTCGTCAAATTAAAGCCCTTTTCTTCTCTCCTACTTTGCTGTGCCCGAGAAGGTCCACAATGATCATGTGTGTACACCTACCACGTAAGTTTAAGTTTAAAGCTGATTTGTCTTTTTTACTTTAAACTAAATAACATTTTTAATCTAACGACCAATCAAAAAATTAAACCCCTCAATATATCCCACGCTGCCCAAACACAACACCAGAATCAAACCTGATTAATTAGAATCCATATTAAATTACCGTTGGCGCCTGCCATCGGTACAAAGCCATTTTGTCTTCGGTCAAGTATTTCCAGACGTCTGCTTGATAGACAATAACATCTTTGTTACGCGCAGTGTTCACATAAAGAGCATTGTGGCCAAATCAATTAAACCATAATGTTTTCATTGTGTAATGTACCCTCAACATTGTCTTAATGTAGCTCACTCGTGTATCGTAAAATAATTTTTATTGGTCTATTTATGGCTGCATCTGAATTTATTGTCCAGATACGTTACGGTAGTTGTTACTACTGTGCAATGGTTATTTATATGTTTTGTTTTGTGTCGTTAAAATATTGGATGATGTAGCGTAGGGAGCGCTCGGGCTATTTCGGCTGCCATTTTAAATTTTCTTTCGGAGTTTAACTCTTTTGTATTCAGTGGAACAGTGTCTGATGAAGTTTAAGAAAAAAATATTTAAGAGCTAGGTACTAATACTAGATTTCAGTAAAACAGAAGATGAAACAGAAACCACAACACCTATTGGTAGACGTCTACGCAGTACAAAATTCAAAAAAGAATACCAATTGTCACTAATAGCAAAACAAACATCACCTGTTGACTGATGACCAGAGCTATCATATTGCACTAAAATGTGTAAAAGGTGAACATCAAAAAGAAAGGTGCATTGACACCAGTTGGAATTAGACTCAACCGAAATCTCGTAATGGACGCTTCAAGATCCAAAGCATGAGAAACTGAAGAGCCAGTCATTATTGTGAAGTAACTTAAAACCGCCACATGTGTCACATATCGTCCAGGATTGCGATGCCACATGTGAAATAAGTGAAAAAAAGACAAAAATCTGTTGTCACTACTCCCTAAGGTACGAACAATGCCACTCAGATCCTGTCCCTAAAATCATAATTAATTTAAACCCTAAAACTAATGAAATAGAATATAAAATCGAATCTCTGATGAGTGTCTTACGGTCGATTTCGTCTGAACATGGTTCGTTTTGTGGTGTTTTTTTGTGCAACCTTCCGTAACCTTTAGCCTGTGACACGGATTGTAGATTAGGCATATTGTTGACCTTTTTTGCTTCCATTTTAGTTGCACGTGTAGTTTTGTTTTTGTCGGAGTCCCTCTGAAGAGCTTTTTGTTTTTGTTGGGAGTTGTATACAAGATTTGCATGTGTGCAAAACCGTTCGAGTGACTTTTTGAATCGAACACGACATTTGAGTCGGTTCCCATCGAATTTTCAAGTGAGACCGCAAGCTGGGAGTTTTTAAGTGTCTTTTCTATCTTTTTATTGTCAAATAGAATTTATATTTGAAAACATTATCTACCTCTATAGCATTCTATTAAACGGTATAAAAATATTGAGGAAAACAAAAATCTGGACGGAAATGTCTTTCTTTTCTGTCAGGATTATTCGCAAGTTTATGTTTCTCAATGTGAGCTTGGAAAATAAACATAATTTAACCATACAGACATAATCACATTTTTCAGTATGATAGAACAATTCAGTATGATAATAAAATACTTCAGCGGTCACATTCGCTTAAATTTTATCGAATCTCGAACATTTTTTTCTCGAACGGAAGTTCTAATATTGTCGCGGTGCGTTCAGCCGTGGCCGTTGACAAAATTAATGTTTTATTATGAAACAATGAACAGAACAGTGTTTCTTATAAATAATGCGTGGCGATCCACATGAAAGATGCTCCCAGTCATACATACGACATTTGCCGACCAAAAATAAGAACACAAATGTTCCTATCACCTATAAATTATTTTCTTTTACATGTTTGATGATATTCAGGGATCCATAGGTTTTTATTATGATTTACAAATAGTTCAAAGCGATACAAGACTCCTTTTCAATAAATTCTACCGGCATGCGCCATGTCTTTTTTTCGGCGCCAAAATATTTGAAACTGGAAGACCTTGGAGAGCGGTATTTATATTTAAAGTTAATGGCACCTATAATTGCAAGAGTTTTTCTTTCCACGTGCTATTTATAAAAAGTTTGCTTGCGGGCAAGGAAGTGCTGAAAAAACTGTGCCAGCAATTTATTATTGTGCATACCTAATTGACGGCGATGAGTTAGCAATATGATCAATACTTAAAGATTTCAAGATTTACACGGGTACAATTGGTATATGAACATTTAATAACAGTCAATCTAAACACCTAAAGAAAAAAAAAGCTCATCTAAAGTTCTTAATACCTACTGAAATTAAACCAACACATTCAAAGTTCCCAATCCCAGGTCATAATCATATCCCACAAAACAAACAAAACATATTCCATGAATGATCTCATTAAAGAATTTCAATTAGGTGTAAAACGCCATAGCTTCTAGGAATCATTACCATACCGAGCCAAGCCAGATTCACGTATAAATCTACCAAGATATGTTACGAATAAAAATAATAGAATTGTCGTATCTAATAATATTACGGCCGTTTCCGTTCGCTCGTTTATTTCAGTTTGTGAACGCGAATATAACATATTATAAACGTTCATTCATGACTGTGTGGACGATTTCTGTGTTGCCAACGTTTATACTATCATGTCGAAGGGTAAAATACCTGTCTTATCTTCGGAATCTTTATTAAATGATACAATAACTATACGTGTAATAGATTTTACTAATGGAAATTTCATATCAATTACATTATCTTGATCATCTATGTGAACTACTTTCTTTTTCTTTGATTTAGTTCCTACAGGAAATTCAACTACAGAATATAATTGGATTCATACGTTTACGGCTGCTATTAGAAAATCCATAACGCTGGCGATCTCAATATGTGTGTTAACAGCATGTCCACGTTTATTGTTAATAGCAGATAATGTAAGGTTAGCGTTAATTACTTTAACTCTAACTACTAGTTTGTTGTTATTAACACTTTATGAAACTGTTTCGTAATAAACAAACTGGTTGTTTCATAGCTTTGCTCGGAGAAGTGTAAAATTATTATTTTTTATGTCGGAGAAATTCATTTCGTCATCTTAATGGTTGTTAATTATTGTGATTATAATTGTTGTATGATGGTGGGGTCGAAGTTCAGGAAACAGTGAGAAATTGAGATGAAGGTATCTTAATGCAAGATGTTTTGCTGAAATTTATAACTATTGACGAGCTTTTTTACCGTTCTAACTTTCGACTTCAGAAGTCTAGTAATAGAAGGTATAATTCAGCTACAGCTAGATTTTTATCGAGAAAATAATGTTTCAGGTTCTATTCACTAAGTAATAATCATTTCATTCTCAACTGCAAAACGACAAACAGCCACTACACATACAAAAACAAACAAAAATAACAAGAAATAAATGACATACATTTACAATAATAATTGTTGACATTAATATGCATTGCTACACATAATAAGACACATTTGCATCGTGAGACTCTAAGATCCAACAAATCTCTGGGATATAGAAAGAATGTGTTGGAATTGGAATCCAGAATCCATCTTGGATATTATCAAGGGCGTCTTAATCCGCACAAATGAGCCGTGCCGGTGGAACAAAACGATTTCTTATGACTAATGTTGAGTAGAGATGGGAGCATTCGATATTTGGACTCGATTGTAAACGAGTATTTTCGATGTGATTGTATGTCATCCGAAAAAGTGATCGAATCACAAAAATACTGTCACAACACAAGAAATACAGTGAAAGTCACACTAATTTAGTCGTTTAATTCGACTTTGCTGGATTGGGGACGGTGAATGAAAATTATAACAAAAAATTAGACAAAAATCCTATAGAAGAACACCTCAATAGAGCTTAAAAAATCATTAATAGATACTGAAGCTGAAAATATCGATAAAGCAAACACCCAAAAATAAATCGAGTCACATCTAGGGGCGTCACTACAAAGAGTGTAACAATAACATGCTAACATGATGAATGCTACCGGTGGCTACACAAAACAAAATAAAAAGAGATCAGATGTAGGCGATAATTCATAAAAAATAATAATAAAGGGGTAATATTGTTCTCGTCTGATTTATTTAGTGGCTGGTTGCAGTGACGTAGCACTTTGTTCTTAGTTAAATTTAAGATGCTTATATAATGTTTAGGTATTTATATAGGTGCTTTGTTGTTCAGATTTAGCTTTAGGTACATCGGCAGTTTTTTTGCAGACACGTGTAGAGGAAAATTTATATATAGGTAAAAATACACTAGAGAGACTTACTTATTCTAAATAACCTAATTTAATCCAAAACTCAAGTCCATGCAATGTTTTCTATCATTTAAAAGCTGATTAGTTCAGTTATCTAGGTAGTCTTGTTCCGTATCCTCTTAATTTTTCATAAAAATCAAAATATCATGTTGCAAAAACATCAGCCGCGTAATTTTTTGCAAAAATCAGCATAAATCTTCATCTGTCGAGCTTTTCCCCAACTATGTTGGGGTCTGCTTCCAGTCTAACCGGATGCAGATGAATACTATTATTTTACATGGAGCGACAGCCTATCTGACCTCCACAACCCAGTTTTACTGGGTAATACGATCCCTTGGTGAAACTGGTTGTCAAAACAGCATAAATATAATTCCAAAATCACTAAAAACAGTCAAAGTTATTACTACGCATATTAATGATCAGAAAAATAACAATATAAAATATAGCACGAATAAAATGTTAACAAAAATATTGTAGAAATAAACTTCGAACAAAAATACACTATAATCTGTTGGATTAGAAGAAATTAAACAGTGCATGGTAATAAAAAGTTCATCCTTCTAAGAATATAGAGCACTTTTGCCAGTGTTGAAGTAGTACGCACCACTTCTGTTTTATTGTTGGAGCCATATTTTATGACTGGATTGTGTACAGATTTAGATTGTTAAGAACACTACACACGGTCACTGGTAACGTCGCTGCGTGTCTGGTGGAAATTGAACCTGAGGGACAAAATTAATAGAAAACCCAATCGAATAATGATATGACTAGGACGTAGTGAAAATTGAGCTGATGACTGATGAAGATGTAAGAATGAAAAGACAGTCTCTGTCGACCCCAAATTTGAATGAAGACAGGAGGATAGTGAAATAAATGCTATCGACAAAGCCAAGACTCACACTAATTATACATTAAATATGTAAAGCAAATAAAGAACAATAAATATGATATAACAGCATTAACAGCTAAGATCTAATCTCACCCACAATTTTAATTTAATGGTGACATCTTTCAATAAGCTTAGCTTAAACTTACAGATTTTATTAATGATAACCATTATAGAATCTAAAACGAGGATAAAGAATTAAAATGACTAGTCAATTTAACTTAAACCCTTATTTACTGTAATTTAGTCAATGGAAATCACTGGTAGATAATATTTCATAAAGGATTACATAAAACTTCTGTTTCATTGGTTTCGAAATTATATGTTGAATTAATTTAACCTAATAACGATACATCAGATATATATAAGTAAATAAGGTCTTAAATGTTAAAAACAAAATTACAGCTAATAAAACTAATTTTATCAAATCCTAATTTTAAAATCTTCTTTCTATTTATAATCAAATGAAATGACAAACATCTGGTCTACAAAAATGTCATGTACCAAGGACATTTATATTTGTCCAGTCTCAAACAGCTGTTAGGTCGCGCGTGTATAGGCCCCCTTACGTTCGGAGATGGTCGTGCGCACTTCTTGCACGGTGTTCAATCATACGACTGCTCTGCTATCTTTGAGATTATAATGAAACTTTTATGACTTCAATTTTCGTTATGAACAAAACTTTGCTCGGACCAAAATCTCTTACACGTTTATATGGATTTTATATAGTTTGAGCTATAAAATTTTATCTATTGTATCGATGGTTTATTTCTTATATATGTATGCTAGCACGCTTTCGTGTTTTATTTGCGTATACAGCTGCAAGTTACGGAATTAAATTGAAGCTTTCCATAGTTGTTCTGTAGTGTTAGTATATCCGCCACCTTATTTTTATATAATTCGTGCAGGACTTTAAAAAGAAAAGGTAATTAAGAGTAAAATGGCAGAATTGAGAGATGTCAGTGATACAAAAAGGAAAATGGTAGTCTTTTATTTCGTCGTCAAATAAGATTAAGTTCAAATATAAAGCGTATCTTCGATCTGTGCGACAAACACTATTAAATACTTGGGCAAGTCATCAACAATAGTCTCAAATTGTTTGCCTGTAATATATAACGTAACTTAAAACAATTACATTCATATACCAATATACTCCTATTAATAGTACCTATTCGCGTATACACAAGGTTTCACCAAAATTAGAATAGATTACATAATGAAGTCAATACTCACGAATAAATCACGTCGTATAATTGGGATATCATAATCTATGCAAACTGTTTATCATTTTGACATATTTATTGATCAGTCGGTAAGCCCCGCAACCCACCGACTCTTGTTTGATCCCAACAATATTTTATTGTTACTAAACTATAATAATAAAAATCCAACTAAATGTAATGACGATGTAAATTCTGAAGATGAAGAAAAAACTTGTACAGACAAAATAAAAACCGGCACAACAATAAGTATTGTGCTACCGGTTGCAATCATTAGTATTGATGATGCAAACGTTACTCAAAACAGTGTTGGAAAAAAACTGAGAGCCAATCAAGAGAGTGCTCACAATGCTATGTCTAATACAGAATAAGATGTGTAGAATGAAGTATTACCGCGCAATAAAGACGGGGAAGCCAGACACAAAGGTAAGGAACGTAATGATTTGGAAGCGAGTGGATGTAGAAGCGTGAATGTGAGGAGTGAACCATGAAAATTACATGCGGGGCTCAATCGCAGCCGCTCTTTTGTGTTGCACAATGCTCACAATGGACGGTCAAGGACTTTATGAAGGACAAAGGGTTATAAGATGGGAAGGTAAAATTGGAATCGGTGTTACTTGTGAATTTTTGATGATATGATTACGTGCATTACAGGTTTAAAAACATTCAAAGGTAAGGGTAAAAAAAAAATGGTAAGAAAAAAAATTGTATTTTTTTTCTTAATCCTGTTTATGATTCTTTCAAATATTTTGAAACGAATAACAGTTTTGCCAAAACACTCTTGGAATAACCAACCAATGTTACCGAAAATACAGCAAATATAATGAAATCTCTCGTCAAAAGCAAAAATAAATCCATTAGAACGGTTACTACGGACGCGAGCATGGACATCTTGAATTATGCAAATTCCATACATGTAAAATCTGTTGTGACTCACACGGGGCATTGTACCGAGTTAGAAGCATCAAAGTGAGATCAACCTGAATAAAGGCATCCGCGCTGGACCGTCGAAGGGGTAGTACAATGTCGGCGGGCGAACAAAAACTGACATCACAATACGTTGGACCAACAACAGTGGCCGCTCATAAATCAACCTCAGACAAAAGTAACAATAGTATTGAGGGTACCTTATAAGAGATCTTAGCATTGTGCTTATTCTTTGATGTTCACTAATAAAACCTTTGATTAATATCGTATAGATGGAACCAGTCGGTATGCAAATAATGACGTTTTGAGGGACGGTAGTCGGATCACACGTGCTGGGGTGTGAACAAAAGCTAATGCTACATCTTCCTCACAATGCTTTTGTTGGTCCACTGCTGGGCAAGTTCAAGTTGACCGATTTGGTTTTATTTAATTCTTCTACGTGAGCTCTCTTGTTGGGACATTCCGTTTGTCCATTCCGTTGTGTTGCTGCTTGTCGGATTCAATTGAATGATTAATATTTGTAGATGTTCCTTTATGTATCTGGGTAGTTTGGCGGGTCTTTCCTAAGGTAAAATCAGGTTCAGCCACTCTGGTTTATAAACTAAGCCTGCCTTTGTTAGGTTCAAGGTTAGTTTGTCTCTGAATTCGCGGGTCTTACCAACCGCAATCAATGTTATATACTTAATTTGTTATTTTAGATAAAATGTTGACCTTGTATTTATTAAAAACTTATAATTAAAGAAACCTGCAGTATTCAATTGTTTTATTATCGTTTGCCGCAAGTCGAGCGAGACTAATCAGTTGCAATAGTAAATTACACTCGAGAGCAATGAATCCGGGTCACTTAAAGAATGTTAAAAATCTCGGAAACTAAAAATGATAGGTTAATGCAATAAATTGTATTTAATAGACAATGTAATACTCCTTAAATGAAAGTAAAAAAAATATGAGTCACCATACATTTTATTAACACAAAATTACATAAAGAAAAAAACTGCTGATCTCTCCTTAAAACAAAAATAGGAAACATGAAATTTTTGAACTTTATTACGATTTTCTTGAATTTTAATACTTCGTATTGCCTCCTCGTACTTCCATTACTGCGTTTACGCGGTTTGGCATGCTGTACACCAAGTTCCTTATACGATTTTGGGGAATATTCTCCCATTCCTCTGTGAGAGCAATTTTGAGCTCACGAAGCGTGATTGGGGGAGGGTTTCGTTGTTTTACGCATCTGCCTAGCTCGTCCCAAGCATGCTCGATCGGGTTGATATCCGGGCTGCGCGCTGGCCACTCCATACGAGTAATGTTCATCTCTTGAAGGTAGTCATTCACAATCCTACCTGTATGAGGTCGGGCATTGTCATGCATAAATATAGCATCCTCACCTAAATTGACCATAAATGGACCAACGTGATCATTGAGGATTTCTTCCACATATCTTACGCTAGTTAAAGAGCCGTTTTCTATGATCACCAGCTCTGTGCGACTTTCAGAAGAAATTCCGGCCCACACAAGTACAGACCCACCACCGTAGGCTACTTTTTCTTCGATGCATGCTTGCTTGAATCTTTCCCCTGGTCTTCGATACACTCTGTGTCTTCCATCGTGCTTGTAGAGCATAAATTTTGATTCGTCGGAGAACATAACTTTTGACCAATCTTCAATACTCCAATTTACGTGGCTCTGGGCATATCTTAATCTTGAAATACGATGCCCACGCTCCAGTTTAGGGCCGTTTGCAGGTCTAAGGGGTTTTAAGTTAGATTCAGCAAGCCGACGTCTTACTGTCCATGCACTTGGGTTACTTCCTCCGAGGCGTCGAAACTGATTTGTGAGTTCAGTTCCTGTGAGAAAGCGATTTCGAAGCATGGTGTTCACCAAGTATCGGTCTTCTCGTGCTGTGGTACACCTGGTTCTGCCCGTTCCTGGTCTGCGTAGGTTAGAACCAGTTTCTTCGTAACGTCGGAGAACTCTTTGTACTGTTGACAGCGACACACCGACAGTCCTGGCTGTATCGCGCTGACTCCGGCCGGTTTCCAGCATTGTAAGTATTCTGGTGCATTCTTCAGGCGTAAGCGACATAATTTCAGCTTGAATAATGAATATAGAGCACTATCAACATGGTTTATGTACCCACATAAATGACAGATTACAAACAAAAGCAAAACCAAATGCTGTAATTTCGTAGTTCCATCTTCGAAAGTGGCCCATTTTCAAATTTGATTTTTTTATGATATAACTTTACAATAACTAAGAAGTTTTAATACCTTCATTTAAGGAGTATTACATTGTCTATTAAATACAATTTATTGCATTAACCTAGCATTTTTAGCTTCCGAGATTTTTAGGATTCTTTAAGTGACCCGGATTCATTGCTCTCGAGTGTATTATGAAAGAATCTATAATAATTATATGAACTTTAGATGACTACAGATTGTCCAAAATATGGGTCAGTCGACCTGTGACCCAAAGATAATTAAGTATATTTTTTATAGTTTAAGTGTTTTATTGTTTCTCATTTCGTCTGGTTTATAAATTAAATTACGCTTGTCAATTTAGGTTAGTGGATATCAGTGCAAGCAATAATAATTGTTATTATTTGGTTGTTAAGGAAATCTTTCTTTGACATCTCTTAAATGGAAACTGATTTAAAGTTTTGGGTCATCTGGGGCATGAATATGTACATAATTATTTACTTTTATACCTTTCGTTTGCATAAGGAAGCATATATCCATTATGGCTGTTTAGAAATATATAAGTGATGATTCATAATTTGTAAGTTGTGACTCTAACAATATTAAAATTGCAACAACAATATGGTGAATTATCCTGTTTTTCAAAGCCAGTACCAACGTAATTACAAAACAAACAATAAGCCAGTGTTACCTTTCTAGGTTATCTAAGAGCGCGGTATTTTCCTATTTACTATAAAACAACTAAGTACGGTTATCTATCGGTACATTTTTATCAAATATTGTTCCGTTTTGTTTGTAAACTTAATATGTTTTTTAACTTATTTTTCGTTATCTTCTTATTGTTAGGTAAAGAATTTGCATTTTTTATATTGCTTTTTTGGTCTTGGTTTGTCGATATTATTACGTTCAGTTGTTATCAGGCGGAGGAAGGCGGAATGAGGAAATTTTGAGTATGAATGTGGATGGCTATAAGAGTAGGCAAAGACCAAAGAAACGATGAATAGACTGTGTAAAAGATGTTATGTGATGTTATGGCCAGAAAGTGGGTGACTACCGAGGTGACGAATAATAGAGTAGTTTGGAATGACCCCAAATAAATTGGGATAAGGGCAAAAGAATGATGAGTTATTATCAGCTTAATTTAGTGCTACAGAGATCGGATATTCGGATGCATATTTAACTAAACAAAATTTTTGCTATGTAAGATGGAAGCGGCTTCTTAAAATATTTTTATTTAAAAAAATTAAAACCGGGGTGCCAGAAACACCAGGAATGCATAACCGGTCGGGTGTATAGATAGTATGGACGCAACTTCTAAACAAAAATGTATTTAAAAAACCCCGGGTTTCTTGGATTACATAACTATTCAGATGCATATTTATTTAAAATTAACGTTTAACACTCGATTCAAATATGTGTATGTAGGGTGTAAGAGAAGGGGTTGTGTGTGTTAGTTAAAGTCAAGATTTTTTCGATACAAAATCGGATTCCATATTAGCCAACGTCTCCACTTTAGGGGGAATATGCATCCGAATATCCGATCTCTATTTATCAATCAATAACTATCATTATCATATTAATTTTAATACTGCATTATCATTCTGTTTATATTTTTTTTTACTTTATTGATTAATTCGTAATCCAATTTCAGCTCTTACTAGAATAGTATAACGGAAAATCCTTGAAAAGTACAATTGTTTGCATACAATTTTCACAGTTCGTAGTAACTGAAAGCAGTTCCAGAAATTCCATTTCTTGGGATGTTAACGTAACAGTAAGGAAAATTTATTCTGCCAAATTCACAGTAATTGGCTTTCTTACTGTGAAATTGGCAGAATAAATTTTCCACCTACGCGTATATGCATTGATAAGTTTTTATTCCTGTGGTTTTGTCTCGTATTGAAGACAATAAAGACTCGTCATGTCATCATCACCACTATCATCACCATCTTGCCCTTATCCGAATCTATTTGGGGTCGGCGCAACATCTCTCTTCTTCTTCTCTACTTCTCTAAGAGTCGAAACTGCCCCATTGGTTTCGTGGTTGCAAGCGCGATTGATGAGTGTGGGGGGTCCTTGGTTCGATTCCCAGGTCGGGCAAAGTGTTATTAGGTTTTTTCATTAGGAATTTCTTTGTAACAGCCCGGAGTTTGTAAGTTGATGGTGTGATACTCCCGTACCTCGGAAAGTACGTTAAGCCGTTGGTCCTGCGCCTGATCTTTAGAAAGAAAGAAAAAAGAAAGAAAAATAGTTTATTCTGCACAAACAAAACGCACCTAACAAATGAACGACATTAATTTAGAGACAAACAAAATAGCCAAAAGCCTCGTATTCATGTTACAAAAGTTTCATAATTTTGTCTATTGCTTTATGCCAGAGACCAAAGACCATACACATTGCTCTGTGTTGCGACACTGGCAAATGACAACAAACAAACGATCAAAACAAAAACAAAATGCCGATTGCAGTGTGGAAAAATGACCGGTCGTATCGGATTGCCGTCCCCTCGGACTATGAAAGTGAGGGAAGAGAGAGTGCATCTGTGTCTGCGCATATACTTGTGCACTTTAATATCTCCCGCGCCGAAGGCTTGTCTCCGTTGAGATTGGCCGCCATGGCCGAAATACGGTCTGGTCTATATATATATATCTAAGTCGTCATCTCGATAATCACGCCCTTGCTAGCCATATCTTCACCCAGTCCATCCATCGTTTCTTTGATCTTCCTCTTCGAGCCATCCACATTAATACTATTTAGCATATAAAGAAGATGCTACATAATTTGTAGGTGCAATAAATGGTTTTATAACTCTGTTATTAGTACTGACCCGTTGGTCTCGTTATTGAGTTGTTCCACTAGAAATTTCTTAGAAGCAGCCCGGTCGTGTCGGACTATGAGAGTAAAGGAACAGAGAGTGCGCTCACGCTTGTACACTATAATATCTGTTGCGATTCTTGGCTAATCTCCGTATAGATTGGCCACCGTGGCCGAAATTTGGTCGGGAGCAGGATTAGGACTACTGCCTACGAATACTTTTCGTTTATGTTTAATTATGTTTAAAACAGCAATGAAACTAGTAACAGAAGTTGATTCAGGCAACCAATGAAAAGTATCTACATCGAATTTTAAAATCAACAGATAGGTATTAATAAAATCCTTGAACTAACAGTTTTACGATTATATTTATTCGAATAGAAGAATATTATTTTTGAAAACTAATGTACGTCTGGTGATTTTTTTATTGAAAACTAAACAGATATGCAGACACAAAGTCAAATATAACAACATCCGTTTCCTATAAGCTTTTTTTGTTATTCTTAATAGCAGAATCTTGTCAGCAATATTTTTTACTAGTGGATAACTAACAAGATTTATTTTCAATTGAACAAAATGTTAAAATATTTCTCATCGATAGGTAATTTTATATCGATCTTCAGATTTAGCCATTGTTTTTGCTTTTGTCATCTTTACGTTATTGAAACCACAATCACCATCTCTAGTTTAATAGGTGGGTACAAAGAACATAGTTATTTCTTGACTCTATTTAATAAGAAAGAAGTAGATATTAATAATACCTAACCACTGCTGGTAAGACCAAGTAACCGCCCTCACTGGGCTCTCTGTTACGACTGCCCTGAGAGAAGATAAGAACCAAGCGAAGGGAAAGAACATTTCAGGAACCTTTCAGGACACTACCTTCAGTAATGAAGTACGCGTCCAAGAATAAGATACTAATCACACAATGTATAAAAGTCTGGTAAAAAAAAATAAGTTGTTAGCATTTTCCAATGTTTAACAGTAATTATATATTAAACGATAAACTGAATCGGTATGCGAAGACTACCAATATTCTCCAAGAAATATTAATCAATAATAAATCTACATACATACACAATGATCTCATTCTTGCAATTTTATTATGAAATAGCTGAGCTGAGCTAGTCATATTATATCCGAGAAGCGGGTAATAAGTTAATTGTCACCATACAAAAAGGACTAACTATATCAATGGATGCTCGTTATATTAGGCCACTGCATATGGCACCGATATTCATACAATGTTTGAGAAAATGTCAGTTGTTTTTGCCTAGGGTTGGCGATCAGATACTTAAATTACGAATGAGGCGCTTAGGAAAAGCTGTCGAATTTATTAGTGACTTCAAACGTCATCAAACTTTTAAATTATATCAGTCATCATCATAATTATACTAGTAAAATGGAGTCGTCTTACCTCATTCGAATCAGCTTTACCCAACATTTATTTAATTAAGTAAATGAATATTAATAAAGCTTCTTATCTACAGGACCCCTCATAGTAAATTCTTCGTTAAATTCCACAAACTCCGAATAAGGACCTGCATTGTTGCTTAATTAGGATTTTAGCCATTGTTCCAATTCCAGGAAAATAAATCCGCCAAGGTGCCACAATAATAATGAAGATTGTGTCGAATAATTTCCTGTTACTGACATCCCTGTCACTGTACTATAATTTTATTTATCACTCTCTTTGTTGTTTGTGGTTTGTGCCAACATCACATTCTATTTGTTCGTAAATATCTTCCGTGATATATCGACTTAATGAAATAAAAATTGCTGTTTTGCTCGTAATTCTATTGCTGTCAAATTCTCCAGTTAATATAGACACAGCCTGTATTTTAGGGGGCTCTTAATATTAGTGGAGGTGACAGCTAGCCGGTTGCATGGCTCATGTGTCATTGTAAAAGTCGCATGCGACGTTGTTTGGGTGATTTTAATTTGTCAAAGTAAAAAATTGTATCTGAAACATTGACCGATTGTCCAGGACGGTCTGCTAAGCTCATTATTTTATTAGACGCCGACTCATTATTTTATTTTAATATATTTTGTGGTAGAGTTCATTCAGTGTAAAAATATTATTCTTATTTTTTCTGAACTAACCAAAAACTCAAAGATAACATCTGGTTCACAATTAAAATGTAAAAAAAAAATAACAACAGAAAACTTTTAAGAGGAACGTCAACGATAAATCTCTCGTTAATAAGGCGTCACATAAACAATGTTCTTTTTGTCGCCATTTTCAATTTGGCACTGCGTGTGTGCAGGCCATGCGTCGTTGCCTCCTAACATTGACCAATTATTGCACACACCACTCAGGCCCCTTTGATGTCTAAAACATTAAATTTGTAAAAAACTGCGAAAGTCAATGATAATTATTTATTATTTTCTTCGAACCCATTTAGGAGTGAAGGATATTTATTAGTGTGGAACAACTTGACAAGTGACCAGCGATGACACGGCGGCAGTGCCAAAAACAATAGTGCTCATAATAACAGATCGAACGATACTTTTGTGAAATAGTCACGCATTTTGGTTGTTACTGTCGAGACTATTAGTTTCTGAAAAATAATGAGTGATTCAGAAGTCTACTCGACAATCCAAGGTGCATAAAACATTGTCCTGTGCAATAAACTGACATTCTGTTCAGCATCATGCTGCATGACTTCAAACGAAGTGAAACAATTTTCAGGAGTATTATTCACTTCGCAAAGAATATAAATGACAATACATAATACGTTAATGTGCCATTAGCAAAGATTTAATGTTTATTATGCCAGTCTTGACCTTTTTTTAAAATTTGTCAGCATTACTTATGTGTCCGGTGTTATTACAAAAGTTACTTTGTATATCATATATAATTTTAAGAGTCTGTAACACTTGGTATGTGTCCAATAAATTCACATCATTTATCACCAGATCGTCAAAGTCATCATTAAACATGTTATCACTCCACACGTCAATATCATTACGAGTTGTCCATTCAATTACAATCAGAGAGCTTTCGTGTTTGATCCTATTCTTGTATTAGAACCATACTATAGAAATTCTTTGAGAAAAAATGTTGGAAATATTATTGGAGGTCACACAATAGACCCTCTCGTCTTTGATGTGACAAGAGAGTCTAATCAATGGTTATCGATAGAAACATTATTTTTGATGTCTAAAAGCCGATGGAAGTTGTAATGCTTCCCAGACATTGGATGTTGATAATGTCCAATATTTTCATTAAAATCTAAAAGAAGATATAAAAAATTGTTGTCTAATGTCGTTCTGCGCGGGAAACAAAATTTTTGTGTCAAGATTGTAAATGTCAACAATCAATGCTGGATTTTATTGCGGATATAGGACAAACATAATAACTGTTCTTTCTGTAATGTGCACTTTAACACATGGGAGAGACTTCAGGAATTTGAATGGTTATGTATCTTTCAGGCGACTGTTGCAATCGTTCTTACACGTTACGCTCATTAGCAAAAAACAGGTTTAAAGAAAAAAATATGTCATTGATATCCTAAAACTGACCACTGTAATAAGTTGGTTTATTCTTCTCATCATTTTTAAGTTTCGTGGTAATGTTTTGTAACATCAATAATTGTTGCTTAATCTCATTTTTAGAAATACAATTCCATCTTACTCATCTCCACTTTGCTGAATAGCACGATTTATCAAAAAGCTAACGATTTGAATTAAACCAAACAAGTAATAATGACATAATCTCAACTAGGCAAACTTTATCACATTCCAATCCCGTCTTAAAAAAACAAACAAGAACAACGACAGCCTTTCTTCCTAACAACATAACAAGCCAAAGTGAACACGTCACGGAAATCGATTCTAATTCGAACGTCTGTATCGAATCGTATACCCATGTATCGACGCACCGCGGAGCCCTCTTGTTTGTCGGATCGATTATTCCACTTCATCTCACACTTATTGGGTTCAAACAAGTCTATTGCGAAGGTATTGGTCACACGATTATCAAGATAATTATGTAATTATTCGATTTGATTATAGTTGGGTGATTTCTATCCGGTTGTTGGAACTTCAATAATTGATAAAGTTTCTTCTAAAGGTAATTGGGTAACAAAATCTTCAGAATCTTTATCAGTTGCATTATTGTGTGTATTTTTTTTTGTTAACCTTCTCTGTCCCACTGCTGAGCAAAGGCCTCCCCCAAATTCTTCCAGGTGCCCGTTTCCTGAGCCACCTCGAACCACCGCTTGCGTTATTTTTATTGATTTTCCATATTTTATTCTTTGTTTCTCTCTCTATCTCTCTCTCTCTGTGAGATCTGATTAAATATTTTCAAACGTATCGCCATCCTTATCACTCATTATATCTTTAGTATTGCATTAATTCTTAAGAAATGCAGCATTATTAGTTAGTTAACTTCGTTCGTAACTATTCTTCAGAAGCAGGCGCTAAGTCTCCATATACTGCCCTAACTATTGAATATAACCTTACAATTTCTAGCTTGACTTCTCTGGAAATTCCTCAGTTCATGTAGTTTCGCTTAGTTTCAACATATTGTATGGCTCTATTCATTTCAATAATGTATTGTTATTGTTCTGAGGTTCAGCGAAAGCGTATTGTTCCAAACAATTGTGAATGTTAGAGACAGTTTGCCGCTGACGTGTTCAGGGACTAATTCATTTGTATGCGAGGTTCATTACGGCAAGCTGCTCAAAGCATTGTGGTGAAATAGTACTAGTATATTAATGTTATTGTTTTGATAATTCTAATTTAGCGTAGAATTCCTGAAAAACCCATTCCATCATATTGTCAGCGATATTAATACCTTCGTATTCTAATACAGGATGGTAGGAACATCGACGCGCAACCTTTTACCATGAATACAGTACATGGTTCTGAATCCCCCTGCGTTGAAATATTTCAATTAATATATATTATATATATTATATATTATAATTAAAAAAAATTGCTGTTCCATCCACTTCGACCGCGTCAGTATTGCACTTTTATATGAAAAGGTCGATCTTTTTTTAAAAAACCGACTAAAAATTTCTGCGCTAGGTAGGGCTTCTAGAATCATGTGCTGAATTCATGGTTACAGTTGGCGCGTCCATGTAGGTACTTGCCACCCTGCATAGCATCTACGGCGATACATAAATGTACGTCCTGCATCTTGGGTAGTAAGCCCCCCACCGCTACCACCTTGATGACTGTCCAATTTTTTTTTCAATATTTACCCTTTGTATTACACAATGTATAAATAATGTATTTATTTTAAAAAAATCATTGAATCCTAAAAATTCGTAAAAATTGTGCACAATTAGGTTGGAGTTATGGAACTATGAAGAAATGTCTTAACGCTGTGTGAGCGTGCGTGTTCTATCGCTGCCCGTTCGATGTCCACCGCGCACAGGACGGACGGAAAGCAGCACGTGCAGTAATTTTTTGCCCCGTTGGTGTAATTGCTGTATGACGTTCCAGTAGGAGGATAAATAAATAAATAAATAACTGTTTTTACTACGGCATTTGCTATAATAGTCTCATGAAGTTCGACATACGAGAAAAGATTAACTTCACTTCATTCCCATCTCGTCTAAACGTTCAACGTCAAATCAAAGTGCATTCCAACGTTCCATTACAAAACATTTACACACAAGATCTTCAAAACGGCCGCTCATTTCACACTTACACTAACATTACAAGCACATAAAAACCCCATCACAATATGCTTTAACCGCAAACAAGCATTTTTCAAGCAATCACTAACCGCAACCAAACGTAACGTTTAGCGTTAACGTTACAAAATAAAGACGAAATATTAAACAAATTCGTTTACTTTGCATTAACGGATTGACAAATAACCGCAAATTGCGATTGTGACTTGAAAGGGGTTAATAATGGTTTCAGTCGTAAGTCGTAACTCGTAGGTTTCTGAAGTAATTCGGTTAGAGGCGTCTGCAGATTGAGCCATTGTGTCGGCAGATTGATTCCATGTCATTTGGACGCGTACGGTGTAGTTTGCGTTTGTATGAAACAAGCAGTTAGTTTGGTCTATTGTTTGGTTGTTAATTACTTATTGAGTGCACTGGTATTGAAGAGAAACTATAATTGGTTTGGGAATTAATATTATCTTACTGGAAACAATATTAACTATTTTGACTATTATTTCGTCTCAGTAAAATCAGTTTTTATAAAACTCTTAAATTACCAAAAAAAATCGTATTAAAAAAACAGAATGCCCTTTTTCGACCAAAAATAAAAATACATTTATGTACTCATATTTTGTCAAGAGCGACACATCTACCCCCATCTTGTCCTTCATAGATTAACCTCAAGCATTTCATCCCCCCGGTTGTCCTCAAATGATAATATTTTATAGGACAAACGCCGTGCGGCCGGCCCCTGCAAAAATAATATGTGTCTGCGGCCTAAATTATTCACAAAGGTGTAGTGGCTTCCCCGAACCAACCGGATGAATAATATATAAATCATTCGATATTATTTGATGCAAACTTTCCACGTTTCCCTATGTGTTTTCGTGATAAACAGAATTTTGTATTTTTGGTAGGACCTTTTTTAAATCTTCCGTAATTTTAATATTTACAAATTTTACTAACAGTGTAATCAAATAATATTTAATATTGTATCACCTATTTGGTTAGAAAATCAGGAATTATGAATATCTATATCTTTGTGGGAGAAATTGTGTAATAGTAGGGATTTCAAATATTAACTACTTCGAATGAACAGTTTTAAGTTTTAACAATACATTTCTCAAATTTCCAGTAGGTAATAATAACGCTATTCTTTGTTTACCAAATAAGACAAGATAAGAAAACTATTACCCGGTGTCCGCATTGAGAATTTGAAGTTGAGAACTTGTCAAACTTTACTTTGGCATTACTTAATGTGAAAGCTCACACACATAATCAACATATATTATAATGTTTTCACGGCTGAGACACAGTCCTTCTCTCTTTTTGAGAGAGAGAGGGCCGTAATCCACCACACGGGCTCAATGCGGGTTGGTAGATGTCACATGTCTTAGATTTTTGGGTTCCAGGACATGCAACGAAATTCAAATTTCCTTGCATAAACGTAAGAGATTTTGAATTCCGCAAGCTACATTGATGGAATCACCTTAAGTAATGCTTAAGAGAGTTTGACATGTCCTCAGTTTCAGATTCACAATTCAGAAACCGGGTTAAACCTAAGAATACAAATGAGTGTTTAGGTTAAAAAAGCCTTAAATATACTGACGTCAGTTTTTTGGACTGACGGTGTACATTAATTAGTATTTAATTAATGTAGTTATAAGTAATTCATTTATAAATCAGAAGGTATTTAAATGATTCATTTCAATATGATTTACCTCTTAGCTCAGCTAAAACTTATCAGGTAATATTTTGTGACTAATTTCAAACCTTAGTTTCCCTAAATCTTGTCGAATTACTGAAAATCTTTGCTGGTGTAAACTTAGTATGTTGTAGGTATTGACTGTGCTTAGAGATCTTAAGAGACAGGCTTCGCAAAGCACGTTATAGTTGACCGAGCGTGTCTCGGTTTCACCTTGGGCAAAAATGTTTTCGTATGTCCGGATGTCCTGCGGTTATCCTCTACAGGTCGCATTTCGCAATCGATTCTCGTGAAACTTTCTGAACAGATTCGATAATTATATGAAATTGTTTCGTCGATTCAGGTTTTTTAAATTTTTCAGAATGGCGAAGATATGGGAGTTAAAAACGTAAAAAAAATATATTGCAGTCATTTCGTTCTCTTTGCGCGCGCTTTTTGTTTTAAGGATTTTGTTTTAAGGTGCGCGGTGAACATTTATTCAGTTTTAAGCAATGTAAAGACAGACTCGCGAGGTCTACAGCTGACAGAGCCACTAGTCATATTAATAGTCTATGTTTGTCAGTGCATCCTTAGTGATTTTGTTACCATGAGTTCCGAAATCAAATTTCTTCTTTCTTTTTAGCGTATCTACTCATCACTTAACAAATACAGATCATTCAGATTAAGTACCACTAAGGCAAGATGTCAATTTGTGATGACATAATAACTGACCCCAGGGGTTAAATCGTTCGTCTGCGCTACCCCTTAGCCAACGTCTGGCGGTTTCTAGGGAAGGGGTGGAGTGGCCGTAAGTGTTAAATATTTTAGTAGTAATGATCTAGTAGTTTAGTAAGAACTGCTAATCTTTTATATGTTAATTATTGAGCAAGTAACGATGTGTGAATTTTCTTAATCACAGCAGATTTTTTTTTTCATTATGTCTTAAACATTGGTAAGAAGTTTTTTTTAATAATATCTATTATTAAAGACACAAAGTAAAAAATCTATGCAAAATAATCAGTATCAAGTTAGAAATACGTGAGTGTCATAATATCTTAAAAGCCATCTGATCAAATTCCTTTGAGTTGAGTTGTTTTGAGATGTGTAAAACTATCGCACTTAAGCAAATGCCACTATTCTGAAACATCAATAGTGCCCCATCCCGTCTCTACGACCGGGTCGCATTGCCCCTGAGATTCGACAATAATTCTCGATAGCTCCTCTATTCTACCGCTCCCAATGAATACTGAATTGAGACCAACTCCGTACATCTTAGACACAACCTATTTCAATTTAGATTATTGCTCCGCTGTTCACGATGCAATATCTTAATAGAACCCCACACAAACTTCAATCAGCATTTATTGAAACGCTGACACACGAAAAAATAACCTTTATTTACTGAATGTTAAACGTAATCAAAGCTCGGAGATGAATAATGAAATCCTACTGTGTATTTTATTCATTGACCTTCCAAAATTAACAGAGATAATGCGTACAAAGGCTCAGATTGAAAGGTGCCCCTTTCACAGATTCACCATCTACACTACGCCTCTTTAATCTACAATCGAAACAAAACTCGTTCTAACGCGATTGTCTGTCCGTTCATTTACTTAGTAAATTATTCTTTGTCGAACGGAAGAGAAGGCTTTGAATCCATTAATTCCCTGATGGGGTCACAAAGAGGTGGTACGAATTAAAATAATGTATTCTACGACTTCAATAGGGCTCCCTCCGTCCGGTGCGCGGCTGTTATTACAAGAATAATGTATTTAAATCAGAGTCTGCTTTCAGATGAAGATGTCCCGTTTTGTGAGTCCACCGAATAAGTGATCACGTACGTTGCCATTTGGATACGTTTTATGTGCAAATTATAGCCTACCATTTTTGAGCTTGCTCTCGGATTTCAACGCAGACGCCCCGCGAACAATCTGGGTTCGTTAGAAAAGTTTTAATACTGCTATTATTGTATGTTCATGTTTGCGGACAAAAATGTCTGATTCACAATGTGTAGGAAGGTATATATACAAAAGAACAAACAGATGTGGATTCATATAGGTTCTTATTAATTGCAATTCCATTCACGGAGATAACCGTACGTACATAAACAGCAAATTAATCCTGCCGTCAAAAGGGTTGTGAAACTACCCTCTGTTAACAGATAATTTAGAATATGATCACCCCATTGCCGAATATTTCCGAACAAACATTTCGATGTATTTATTCTGGTGTTTATTTTGTAGCGTAATATGTCGTGTTCCACTTTGATGTCGTGAAATCGCTTCTGTTCTTTGTCAGCGAACCAAGGATTTATATCTATTACGTTAGTCATTTAATTCTCAGTTTTACTGCCATCTATTTTCGATTTAGAATCCTTTGTAACATGATAGGGGGTTACAGCTTTATCGTATTAGCTCCTGTATGGAATTATTGCATATGGTTGGTTGGAGTTTGTTTGGCAGAATGAAAGGTTCATTATACATAGGGATACTTTGTGCGGGACTCGGGTTATATTTGCGATGTGAACCATTGTTTATGATTTGGACAATTGTTTGCGTTGCACTGTCAAAGGATGTGCATTTGTTTATTTTATCCAAAGGGGAGGGAGATGAGACGAATAGTATAAACAAAGTGATGTTTAAGTAGCTGAATGACAATCGGTGACTTGCGGGTCATTACTTTTTTGGTCAGGCAATGGTTTTTTTTAAGTAGAAAATAGTCGAAGCTTATGTTATTTTTACGAATCAAACCACGTTTGAATAGGTTCATTGAATACCCATCATGATAATAACACCAGGCTGCTGCAGGTGCTTTTTTTCGTTGCGCACTGCGTGCCAGTGCCTAATTTCGTCCAGCACCCTAATTACGTAACACACTATCAATCACAATCTGAATCATTTTGAAGGAATCCTAATCCATTGCTTCATAAGTTCGAAAAATTGGTCTGCTCAGCAACGTAAATAACGCAATGAATGTTGTTGAACTGTCAGAATGAAAGCCATTCCTACTATTGGTGTGTTACGCAATTACCCCGCAGATTTCTTCAAGATCATTTACTTTATTATCTTCGGTGGTATCTCCGATTAGCTAGTTGAACGAGTCACATCTGAGCTGTCTCGTTTGAATTTAGAGCCGTAAAGCCATACATTAAAACCAAACAACTTATTATGATATTTTCCATTTATTCTTTATATGCAAAGTACGCCTCTACCGAGCCTCTTATTTCCACAACTCCAGTCACATCGCTGAACAATCAAACTTATTCATCTGTACAAAGGATCGGGGAACCTGAAGTAGTTCTCGGAAACCAAATTCCTCTGTACTGAGCGTTCCTTTGCGAAACTCTAAAGCACATCTTGACTCGTAAGCACCACTCATTTATGTTCAACTATTTTTCTACTTCGCGATTTTGTATCCACTGTTTCCTTTTACTGTGGGTTTCGTGCTCAAGTTGATGGAAAATAGTTTTATTTTCCATCGATTTGGAGGTTTTTTTTTTTGACATATTAAAGTCTGTTTTTTTTCATCGGGAAAAGAGATGAATTTTAAAGATGGTGCTTCAAACTTGAGCTTTGGTGCAGCTGGCTTACGGCAAAGTATCATTAAAATAATTTGTTGATTAGCGTTGTATTCTGTAGTAAACTGATTAAAATAACTAAATATGAATCTGTATAGCCAATACATATATCAAAATTAAGATTGTATGTTCCATCGTGTCTAAATTCTGAGTTAAGCTGCACGATTACTGATAAATGCGTGCACTGACTGGACAGGTCCACTCAATATATGTGGTTATTTCCTCAAAAGACCATTTCAGACACCAATCTACATGGTCTTCATATGATCTGACCAAGATTATATCTGGACTTTAAAAGAGACTGTGACCTCTGAGCTTGTTTCAGCCTTTCTTCTCGTCAGATAGGAAACGCCGACCTCGTCTAGTTTTAAAATTATGATTGATGTGTAAAAGTGTTTGTTGAAACCTACTTACAGAAATAAAATCATTTATCATTTACATCCTTAATCTTCGCAGCATCTTCGAGTTCTTTTCTAAGTACTACCTACTATAATTCCGACGCCTCCACCAAATAATATCTAACAGGCCTCTGCGAGTTGACTTCGGCCCCCCGTACGCGTTCATCTAAAGGTCCGAGACCCCAGGGTTCCGGGATATATCAAATACATTTTAAATAATAATACCACAATGGATAACTATACCTATGTTCCAACAAATTTTACATAAACAACAAACCTCATTACAACAGAATAATGACAGTATTGCTCCCATTTCTTTTTACATTTAAAACTATGCTCTAAAAATGACGTAAAATCATGAAGACAACCAACATTATGAAAAAATGCAAAAAGAAATAAGTGAGCGAGTTGAATAGCGTTTAGCTGTACTACATTCTCATTTCGTTCGTTTCGCTAGCAATTCATTTCGCAGTGACCTAAGGAACACAATGACACTCATCAGACGGGCTTGTTTAGGGAAAATCGCCGGGTCGTGTCGTGGCGTCTGTATACGCCTTAATTGTTGATATTATATCTTATATTGATGCTGTACGAGGACTGGTTTAGTGAGGTGCAGGTCGATATTTTGTGGCATAGTTCGGTTTTAGGGAGATACATCTTTATTGTTTCTTTTTTTTCTCTTTAATCACCACAAACTTTTACAATAATCGCCCGTGTTGTCATGGAAAAATTTGGCAGTCAGCTAGGATGCGGCGCTTACTGCCGAGGTTGTCACGCGTGGAGGCTACTTTTATGCATTCAATTTGACGTGACAAATTATGAACTAAAAGTGAGTCTCCCAAAACAAAGACGCCAGCGATGTAATTGCGTAACACACTAACAGTAGGAATGGGTTTCATTTTGACAGTTCAACAACATTCATTGCGTTATTTACGTTGTTGAGTAAACAAATCTTTCGAACTATGAAGCAATGGATTAGCAATATCCTTCAAAATGATTCAGATTGTGATTGATAGTGTGTTACGCAATAAGGGTGCTGGTCTTCATAGCGTAGTGTTGTCTGTAAGCAGATTCTGAAAGTATAACAATTATGCATATTACGACAAGTAAAATAGGCAGGAATAGTGAGCAGGTAAATATTTCAATACAATTTCCCTCCCCCCAAGGCTTTTTTTTACACGAAATCAATTGCCATGAAAAATGCCTAAGCTGTGATTAAAGGCAGAAAGTAGCAACCTGTGCCGAACAATGGCGCCCGGTGATTGGGCATTGTGTCGTATTAACTGCATTGTTTGTCACAGAGTAATCATAAAGCGTCTCAGTGCCCTCCGAGGGTCGGAAGTTAGTGTGGAGACTGATTCTGCTTTGACGTCAAAGAGTAAATAACTGATTTAAAATTTCAAGCAAACAATTAGGTAATATATCTCTTGCTGAACATAAACTTTATCTAAAATCCGCCATAGAAGAATATCTTTAAAAACTGTAGGTGCCGTATAATTAGGCCACAAAGCTATCTTTTTCATGCTTGAATCGCTAACCGAAGACAGTGAAAATTCTCCCTACACATTTAATTACATTTGTAAAACGAAAGTTTTTGATATAAAACACTACCTACTTATTTAGATACCAGAAAGACAGAAGCCCATAATTTTTCACGGATACTGTATTGCAACACCGTAATAATTATGTATATTAACGACTCAATAGTCTAAACAAAACACATAAACGATCACATTTAAATATAAATGAGTGGACTCCATACTAGCGAGCCGGTTCGCCCACTCGACTCGCGTTGTCGCGCACCCGATGGGTAATTTCCCCCATTGTCAGGCACAAGAAAATGTTCACAAGTCACAACAATGTGTATTCCACTAGAAGCGACATCACCTACTGACCCAAAAATATATCGGGTAAATTAAAAACGTAATAAAAAAAACAAAGTACAATAAAATATTTTTTGCAAGACCCACAAAAATTCCAAAGAATTTCAGTATATTATAGATTTATGTTTCATACAATACACCTGTTCACGTTGGCAACAAAGAAAGTATTAAATAATAGAAGTAGGTAGGTATGTATGTGTGAAGAAAAGTACTAATAAAACTGATTTGTTGCATTTTCTTTACAAAAATATAATATTCTATTAGCAAGGGAAAGTAAATTAACAAAGTAGGCATATTATTTAAATTTCCCTCACAGTAATAGTTTTATGGAAACAATTTAGTAAAGTAATATTTCGATTTCGAAAATAAATTAGTTTATTGGAGATCAAAAGGTTCTGTAAGTGGTGTGGTAAAAAATATAGACATAGTTTTGGTTTCTAGATATTAGACATGACAAATTATATAAGCATTTCAGAATGGAATGGATGTTTTGACTTCGTCCACATGTTTTATCCACTATTTACACTTATATTTTTTTTAATTATATTATTTATGCGTGCTTTCTGGAACCTTTTCAAACACATTATAAACTAAGAATTAACGACTTTTGGCTTAGCTGATGCTTTTTCTTTTTTATCTGCGGTTAGAGAAACTAAACAATATTCAATTGTTATTGATTGTCCGGGAAAGCTATAAAAAATAAAAAGTTTTTGTGAGTTTATTGGTTTCCAGTTGGCAGTTCAGGTCATGGTTATTTTAGAATGGGATAAAATAAATGTTGTCCTATTTTAGAACATGACACTCAAACCAAAACAATATTCTCAGTTTCACTAAGAAAAACATTTAGTAACTTTAAAAGTTAAAGTTCGACATATGAAGCCACATCTAGTAGCCCTAACATTCGTCGGCTGTTACACTTGTAACTACATTTTGTTCGGGTTTCTGTACGAGGGAGGTTTCTTGTAATTTGCCGTCGATAATTCCACCTCCCTTCGCTTCACTCAATAGAAGCCAATTGTGCGATGCAGCGCTTGTTTTGACATGTCATTTCGTGTTTTTCTTTGAAATAACTTTTTCTGGCAAATTATTGGCATTCATCGGGCTGCTATTCAGAAAATAAAATTATGTTTGATTTTTCTAAGATGACTGTCATTAGGAAAATGTTTGTCGGGTTACACGTGGATACACGTGATACACGTGGGTCGAAAAGGTAACTTTAACTTATTAGGTATGTTATAGGTACCTTCATAAAACCAACCCACTTAACGCATTATTCCACAGGTCCAATACATTCGACGGACATAAAAATAATGTAAAACTCTAGAGTAACAAATTCTCGAATCAAATTAAAACAAAATTGGAATATTAACGAACAAACAAGAAAACAGGCAGATCAAATCTAATTTGAACGAGGAACGCTACAAACATTTTATTCCCAATTATTGTGAATAAACTTATTATAGAATAGGAATAATTATGTTACGAGAAGATTTCTTCCGAAGATTTTTTCTTCTTTTTGCACCAAAGGGAAAGAAAATGTTTCTCGTTCCTCATTCAATTACTGACGCTTCACAATATTTTTCTATTTAATTTTTATTTTCATTGTACTCGCCCGACTCTTCAAGATTTTTATTCGCTTATTTGATTTCAACTGTTTTTATTATGACGTTCTTTTCGAAGTGTTTTCATTGTCTGCGTTGATGCAATTCTTCCGCAAACGATGGAAAGTTTCATGGAACTTTTTCAGCTTACAATTTGTACATTTAAAACCGAGATTCCTTTATCAAAAACTGCCAGAATATTATGAAGATCCGATTAATAATGAATCACACCACATAGTAGCAAGAGAACTGCGGTGGCCCAGCGGTAACGGCCCCGACTTACGAATTGTAGGTCGTGGGTTTGAACCCAAGCAGGCGCTTTACTTTGTGTAAATAATTTCATCACCACTGCTCCCCAAACTGTGTAGGAAACATCGTGAGGAAACCGGCATTGCATGGAATGACACTGGCATATCCAAGAATTAAAAAAATCGAAGACATGTGACATCTACCAATCCGCACCGGGCCCGCGTGGTATATTACAGCCAACGTCCCCTCCAAGAGAGGAGGCCTGTGTCCCAGCAGTGGGAACGTTATAGGCTGATTATGCATGATTATGCATAACACATAAGTTGCACATATACAAAACATCGTCGCTTCCTTCCAAGTCACATTTAAACTTTCCATACAAGCAGAAGCAATCCAATAAATCAATCAACAAATTTACAAGATTTAACAGCGAATTCCAACAACTTAGTTACACCAGATGACACTCTAATAGGTACCTGCCTACATACATAGACCGGGTAGGAAACCTTAGCCTAGCCGTTTATCTAAGACGGGAACCGGCAATTTCCTACGTCAGATAGATTGGGAGCTAGGCACTCGTTACCTTTACTTAAAGGCCCGTCCGTTCGTCCGTCGTACGCTGATTAATTTCTAAACGGATGCACATGTTAATATCTCGTATAAATTAGAAGTCGGTTGCGAGTGTGATATGCTGGTGCGACTTGTTTTGCTATAGCATGTGCCTATTTTGGTGAAAAATGTTGTAGAATGGTGGAAGGACAGTTTTGGTGAATGATGATAGGATGTAATTGAGGATACGATGTAGGTATGGTAACGGAATCCTTATCGTGACTTCTGAACGGAAGGACCTCCATTCCTTGCTGTGTCACATAAGTATGTTAGTACGAAAGTTTCCATTACAGCATACGATGCCACCACCACTATAACAAGTCCACAATGGCATATTTTCATGTTTAAGGGTCGATAACAAAATTAATGAGAAGATCTAGGAATCTGTTAATTTCATAATAATTCTTACTAGTGTCACAAACATTTACTAAATTAACTAATTAGGGCATGCCTAATAACTTTTTAATTACCTAATAGTTAACCTGGCAATCTATCACCTGCACATTTGCTTAAAAAATCCGTAACTAAAAACTTTCTACAAAAGGTAACCCTTTTATCACTGCCAGCAAACCATTTAACAAGGGGAGGCGTTTACAAAAACAATTTGCTAGCAGTTCTCTGACGTCATTGTGAAATCACCCCACTGCAAATTGAATGAGTTACACCATTGCAGCTTCGAGTTATTGTTTTTGATTGTACTTCATTTTATCAATAACTATTGTAATTTCTGATAAGATTACTCTTCAGGAAATGTAACTAAAACATTTCAATAGTTATATGAATAATAATAAGTTCTTACTCACTTAAAATAAAATAAATTTAAATAATAGGTCTTTACCTATGAAATTGCCGTTTTGTATGAAAAAATTTAAACTAATTTTTTTCATGAATTTTTTATTTGTATTAATCGAAGTAATCACCCATGCAATCAATGCATCTTTGCCATCGCAGTGGCAGTTTATTGATGCCCTTCTTAAAGAAATCAGCTGGACGGGAGGCAACAAATTCTTCAAAGGCATTTTGTACTGCCTCTCGGGTATTAAATTTTTTTCCCGCCAAGAAGTTATCCAAATTCTGGAAAAAGTAGTAGTCTGTAGGCGCAAGGTCTGGTGAGTAGGGCGGATGACGGAGAGCTTCCAACCCCAGTTCTTGCAACTTGGAGACCGTCTGCTGTGCAGTATGAGGTCGCGCGTTGTCGTGCAGGAGCAGCGGAGACGAGCGATTGACCAATGCTGGTTGGAGATGCGCCAGCTTCTCCATCATTGTGTTCAGTTCTTCACAGTACACATCTGCAGTAATGCTCACCCCGTTTGGTAAGAAGCTGTGATGAATCACACCGGCGCTAGACCACCAAACAGTGACCATCACTTTTCTAGGGGTAAGTTTTCGTTTAGGGCATTGTTTAGGTGCTGAACCAGGATCCAACCAACTTGCTGAGCGCTTACGGTTATCAAACAGAATCCATTTTTCATCGCAGGTAACAATGCGGTTCAAAATTCCTTCATTTGTGTGTCTGTTGAGCAGTGCAAGGCACGTCTCGACGCGTACTTCGCGCTGGCGATCATTGAGTTCGTGGGGCACCCATTTGTCAAGCTTTTTTACCTTGCCAATTTGACGCAAATGGACCAATATTGTTTTGACGCTAACGTCGAAAGCTGCTGCTAATTCAGCCTTAGATTGTGTATCATCAGCTTCCACAATCGCCTTAAATTCGTCATTGTCGACCAAAGTCTTCGGACGACCGCGAGGTTCATTTTTCAGGTCGAAATTTCCAGAACGGAAGCGAGCAAACCAATAACAGGTGGTGCGTTGGTTTGTAGAGTTAGCTCCGTAAACGTCGTTGATGTTGCGTGCCGCTTGTGCCGCGTTGCTGCCACGACGGTACTCATATTCCATAATTACTCGAATTTTTAACGTATCCATGATGACGAAAAAGATTGAAATGCGATGAAAATGTAACACTAATCAATAAAGAAATGACTACTTTTAGAAAAAAAAATCCATGTTTTTAAAATAAAATTAATTTGAAATTAGAATTCATAGCCAAACAAAAATTATTTTGATTTGAAATGGCCAGTACTGCAGAACGGCAATTTCATAGGTAAAGACCTAATATTAAACATGAATGTAAATTCGTCCGAAAACATATTTCAGTCAACATTACATTAAAGCATGATCAATGCTATGAGCATTGGCATTATTTAAAAAATAATGTGCATTTAATTTGACACGAATTTCCTGCTACCTATAATATAGATATTTGTAAATGTCAATCACCAGAAATTATGACTAACATAATCATAAACGCGAAAATGAAAAAAAGAGAAATAAACATTTCCGAACGTAATATAGACCTGTCAAATTTCCCGCCAATTCACTATATTGTTCGCGCCACCACGTGACGTCATTGTGACAGTAATGAAAAGGAAATTAGTTGTTACAATTGACATATTTATTAAATTCTTTTGTCATGAATCTTATATTCATGCGAACAAGAGTGGTATTGCATTGTCTGAGGGCAACATAAATTTACAAGGACTGGAACTATTCAATAATAGTACAGTGTGTAGTCGAAAATTTGATTGTAATGATCGATTGTCAAGTGTTGATTGATATTGCTGCCTGTACTGTTGACAAATTGTAACGGTAACTTCTTATTTTTCTTCAACGCAATAAAGATAAAAGACACGAAAACTAAATAAATATGTAAATTATTTTTGTTTCTCGCCTAACAAAAATACGCATATTTCAAGATTTCTAACCCGTCCTTTTAAAAAGGCTAGAGAAAAACACAGTTTATAAGTCAGTTAGTAAACAGAGTTTATAGTACAAAACTAATTAGGTTTTCTACCAGCCTGCATGATGTGAGGGTCCCTCTTGCAGGCAACTTTACTGTATCTACCTAAGTTCGTTGTTGCATATTATCACAACAGCCGCGCCGAAGCGCAGCCGTATCAAATTGAATTACTGCTGCTGAGCTAAGTAAGATCAAGCGGTGGTCATATTAATAAAAAAATAAAAATTCAGGCGCTACCAAGAGCCTTTCTAAAATTCAACTTAAGATAGTTAATTGATTGTGTCTCATTAGTCAAGGCTTCATATATACCTAATGCAGCATTGAGCTAAAGGTAGTGTACTCTTTTTCACCATTTTTTTGTTTAGACATAAATTAGACAGCAGTGGAAAATTGACTTGTAGGTTTTCCTATGATGACTCTTGTATCTTACAACAGTCACTAACAACTTGTAAGTGACTATTATAATAATACTGAAATAATGGTCCACTGTATAAGAAAAGTTACCTTAGGTACTTATCTAAAAACTCTGCTTCAAAGCTCCCACAGACAGGCGCGATGCGACAGCGCTACACAAAGGTGCCGCTCGTCGCGCGACAGGCGGTGCCTTTGTGTCGGGCGTCGCCTCGCGCCAGTGTGTACGAGCCTTTAGTGGGTAACTATTTCCGACCTCATCTAGCCTATACAAATCTATAATCTAAAAAAAAAAAAAAAAAATGTATATTTGTAATGTCAAAATAACAGCTTTTTACTACATGCATATGTACCTACAGTATATACAGTACTTATAACATGTTTTTTTAAATTTTTGTGTGTCTTTCTGTCTGTCTGTTTATTCCAGCTAATCTCCGAAATGGCTCGACTGATTTTGACAGGACTGTCACTGGCAGATAGCTGATGTTATAACGAGTAACTTAGGCTACTTTTATTTTATAAAAAAAGAAAGAAAATCAAAAGATATTAATGGCAGCAGCTAGTTTTAAAATATTATTATTTCATTGGAAGTGTTAAAGTGTGTTTTACGAGAACACAATTAAAATATAATTTATCATTATCAACATTTATAATTTTTCGAACTTTTCATATTGCTATTGTTTCTTCCATTTGTTTCCTAGTTTCATGTTCCACCATCACCCCCTTTTGTCTCAAGGGTACTAACACAATTTGTTGTGCCAGTGGCAGTGTGCTAACAGGCCTTTTAACTTGAATATCGATTTGACACCTTTTTCTGTACAAATCGATAATGTCGGCATCGTACGTTGCACGTTGGTTGGTTTTGGTTGCGGAATTTTGGTATTTTACAAATTTGTTAATTTTCGTTTCTTAATATCGTCTGTTATAAAATAACACTGCTTATTGGTTAGAAATAAAAGTAATTTCAAATATTCCTTTTACTATACCCTCCTCCTTCCTTTTTAATTTTTTTATACTTCAGTTTTCAATGTCAGTCAAAATCATCAAGTTAACCCCGAATGTAAAAAAACTGTAAATCATATTTCAATTACAAAATTTCTTCAATCAAAACTATTATAATTATATAGTTTAACTAAAATAAACGCTTCGTGGACTTAGACCTTTAAATTTGAATGTTTATTCTTCATTTACTTGTCAGATCTGTCCTAACTTTGCAGACTTTGGGTAAACTTGGGAACACAAACAATGTTCTGTATGTAAATAATTGTTAATGGATTTAGTCTAGTTTCTTAGTATTTAGTGTAAAAGGACTTTAGGTCATAGCTGCTGTAATTGTTACTACTGAAATCATAATTTGAATTAGGTATATTAAGGCTCATTTTATGGTTTCGGGAATGTGCTCAAAATTTTGCGATTGATATTCAAGATGGCAGTAATACTATATTACGAAGCTAATTATGGGTTATGAGAAGATGGTAATGAATTAATATTATCCTACAACCGTGCCTGCATTAACAAAGAGATTACGATCATGCCAAAGTAGTCTAAACAACTCTATTCCTAACGATGGATATCCTCTAAATCTGTTTACCTCATTTGTCACTGAAGTTCAAAGGATGAAACATTCCGGCAAAAGGATGACACCGCGTAAACGTTTCAAAATAATCACATCAATACTTACAGCAGATACGTAGACAAACATCAAAGCAGAGCCGCCAGACACTATGCGCAAAGGAACTGTTTGTTAACACAATCAATGAAGACGTTTCTAACTCAAATCAGCATCAAAGTACACATGTTAGTCTATAATCGTACACACACGCGCAATATTTAGAGTACCACACACGATATCGGCCAATCCAGTGTAACCTAATACCCACACATACACAATACAAGACCCTCTTCGCCCTTCTAATTCCTTCGCAAAACAGGTGTTACCAACGCAATTGAAGTCGTATTTAAGGATCTATCTCGAATGGTTGGTATTACATGAACCGGCGGACACTTTAAGTCCAAAGCAGGCAGTAACTGCAATTAGTACAATTAGTAGAGCCGAATTAGATGCTTTAACGAAGCGAGTTTCGTAACTAGTCGGGGAGTTTGGGTGACAAATACTACGTTTGACGTCTGACCCGAGATCTCGATCAAACAGTGATACTGCTTGTAAACCGTGTTTGTATTTTGCATTTAACAAGTATTTCTACGAGCACAGTCATGCTAACGAATAGAGCTAGGTAATTAGGACATCTCTAGACTTGACGTCACTGACTGGCTATTAACCAGTCCTGAGTCTTGACAGCACTTAGTATGTCTTGCAGACTTAATAAATGTCACATGTTTCCCGTTAGTCTTTGATTGCTCTTCAGCATAACTCAGTTACTTATCATAGATTTCTTTTCCAGAAACATGTCATCTAAACGAAAGTCACCACCGTCGAAATTGCAAGAAGGTGCCGCCGACACAGAGAAGCAGGAAGCTGGCCCAGCCAACCTGGACTTCCCTAACCACCAGGAGTCAGACGACAACGAACAGCATAGCTACTACAAGTTTTCGCCCAGTTGTTCTACAAGGAGTTCTATAAGCGAGGAGGATACGAATTACGAAGACGAACGACCGTCAAAGAAGCAACGATTCGAGCAAACATTAGACATGACAAATAATCTTCTAGTCCCATCATCTTTCTTAAGTCTTCATCAAGTGAACGACCTGCAGGCTCGAAGGAGAGGTTCGTCAGAATGCAGTAGTCCTGGGGCTGAGGCGAAGGTTTTGGGACTGTGTAACAATAACAATTCACTGCTGAACCACAACAGCGCTCTGTCGTTGAGTAATCCTCATAAGCGTTCTATGGATGACGTCTTGAAGAGGTTAACGTCGAAAATGAACAATAGTACGATTAAGGAAGAGAAGAGGCCAACCCCGTCGACCACGCCTGTCAATAAGAACAAGTAAGTCATACCTTGTTTTATTTAGAGTTCATAACAGTTCGTCACTTGGTAACCGTATTTTAGAAGAGACTTCATAGATTGAATATCAAATTATGTATAACACCATCATTACATAACATAAGCCTAGATTACAGAACATAGGCCTCCCCAAAACTTCGGCACACCGAGGTAATTTTCATTCAAATTAAATTATTTTCCACAAATCGATAAGCACGTAATAATTACAATGTAATGTATCATTTCCTCCGAAACATATAATTTTACTTGCAAAATTGTTAGATTTCTCTCCCGCTTCAATATAATGTCATTAGACAATAATAAATTAACCGCGCCGTTGCTAATCAATTACATTTACAGACACATACGTAACAATTGCTTGTCCTCTGTCTATCATTGTTCACTACCTCATTAACAAGTCAGAGAGTATATTACTATGAGCTAATTGATCTTGTCACCTTCTCCTATTGCCAATAATATCTTTTCCTACATCAACATTTATCATTGTTTTGTTCCAGTCTGTTTACAAAGAGATACGGAAATCATTATTAGCGATAATTTATTATTCATCTCGTTAGTGATAATGTGTTTATGTGAAATTAGGGTTCGTTTCCTAGGTCCGGTATGCTTTCCATTGCGTCATTGATTATTTCTTTATTAACTATAATAAAATAATACATTTGTATAAACATTAATGTTGAATTTTTATTAACTTATTGTTTACTGCATATAAATCAAGCATAAGTTTATGTTCTATTACTGAAAGGTGTTTCATTTTGGTGATCGTGGTAATCAACATCTTCAACTGCAGTTACAACAGCACCTTGTCTAAATCGTGGGAATATCGCTACGACTCTTTTGTGTCAGTAGTATATGTATGGATTTATCTCATGCAAAACTTCGTTTATCGTAAACAATAACTTATAGGCCAGTCACCGTAGACACAAAAATCGCGTGAGGTCGCAAAAAATTCTACTGTACCTACTGATTTCGGGACGGCCTGGCTGGCCAATGTTTGAAGTGCTGTATCTTGGATTCTATTATACCTACAGAGTTTAGTTATAGCACAGTTAGCAGAGTTATAGCACATTTTGTATACTTTCAAAATGTATAAATAACTTTTCCGTAGGGTGCACTTTTTAGAAGTTATAAGCCACAAACTGAAAGATGTCCGAAAATCTCGAAGTTTTTTTATCACCACGCTGTTAGCATTGGTCTTTCGAAGCTGTAAACTTGGTTTTACACTATTGGTACCTATCCTAAGAACATAACAAAAAATCAAGATAAAAAGAAAGAAAAGAACGAAAGAAAATACGTGTTCATGCGATAAACATGACGCAGAGAATACATTAACACCAAAAATGAACAAGTTGGGGGAAAATATGCGTCACATCCACGCAAAACGGCAATCTCACAGCATAATGCTACGACCCTATGCGCAACAAGGCCCCAGCGCTGGTATTCAACGACAGCCGGCGTTGACGCGATGACGTCAACCAGTGCAGCATACGATAAGATAAAAAAAATGAAATAAAATAAATACACAATTTTTTGCGACCTGCCATGTTTTAAATAACTGGCCTACTTAGTCAACATTTCCAATAAACATATTGCCTGTTTCTCTATCCCTTTTGTTTCGTCCACAAAGCTGTGACGCAACACACTACCCGTTTTCATTACTCCAACAAGCACTACCGCCGGCTACTAAAATAAAACGGAGACACTTACACCATTTCAAGTTAGTCGTTTACCAGAATTTAATTAGCCATATTACTGCACATTAAAAACAATGTTAGGACCACCGCAAGTTTACTATAAAAGCGTTAAACGCATGTTTTACTAGGCTTTTATAGATATTCGAACGTTAAAGTATGTCCACTGAGTTCGGGTGACGGAAATCGTAAAGGACGTTAGTATGTTGCGCCCAGCGGGTTTGCTTAGAGTTTTTCTTTTTATTTCACTTTGTAGATATTGAGGAACTGCTAAAGGGCTACTGTACATAAAAGGTGACTTGCTATAAAAAAGCAAAATTTTTGGAGGTAAAACTGAAAGTGAATAGGGTCTGGTTAGGGTCAAAAAGCCAGCTCCGACACACCTTGGAAAACATGAAGTAATGATGATACTTTTAAGTAATTTAATTCCATTTATACGAGTAGTACCCCAAAAAGAAAAAAAAAATATTTTGTGAACTCTACTTTCAGATACAATTCAAGACAACCTATTTGATAATTCACCTGAATGTAATATTGTTAACAAGGCTTCAAAAACCAATATTCTTGTGAACAACAGGTAACCTTTTAGTACTATCATGACATAGTTCAATAGCCGCCATAAAAAGGTCATCTAAAACATGTTATTTATAAAACTACAGCACGTTTGCTCACGAGTTTCATAGCTAATACTACTATAATTTTACGCCAGTTTAAGTGGTCGCTGAATTATTTACAGCCTATAACTTTAATGGAGAACAGCATATAAGTAGTAATTAAACCAATATACTTGAATTTAAATATCCTTGTTAAAACTAAGGCTGAAGATGGTACAGGACTTAAAAAAATTGATACGGTTGACGATAAGTATGAATATAAATTATTCGGTTTACAACTTGATTGAAGTAAGAAAATCACTATAGTAATTTTCGAATAAATTAACGTTATTAAGTGTGAACAAGATTAAGTCAAATAGGACAAGTTTTTGTTTCAATAAAGTCTTGCCAGGGGCTACTGACAAGAAAAACTCTATTACGATAAGAGTACATTTTTCAAAGTTAATCTTTATTTGGCTACAGACGTTAATATGAAGGCAGGGTCGGATTTAGCAGTAGATGTTAATAATAATAATGATATCATCATCTGCCTAGCCTGTTCCCAAATATGTTAGGGTCGGCTTCCAGTCTAACCGGATGCAGCTGAGTAGCAGTATTTTACATGGAGCGCCTGCCTATCTGACCTCCACAACCCAGTTACTGGGTAATACTGAGCCCGAAAGTCTGACAACCAGTCTAACCAAGGGGTTCCCGTTGGTAAGACTGGTTGTCAGACTTTCGGGCTTCTGACGACCATTAACAACTGTCAAAGATCCACGACTGACAGCTGGGACCAACGGTTTAACGTGCTTTCCGGTGGGGTCTTGGTATATAAAGATGATCACCCATCCACGGCCCAACCGCGGCAAGCGTAGCTTTACCTGATCGATAAACCCGCGTCACTGTTATTACTTAAAGATTTAATTATTTCAACCTGCGACTGCATGTGCTATATTTCTATAGAAGTCGTCATTTAGTGCTCAACGAATGTGTAATGCGACAATTCCACCGTTTATTGTTGGCAAGATGCTAATACGTTAAGACAACGGTAAAGCGTGAGATTATCACCGGACTAATTATGCTCATTTGCAGTTAAACGATCGTCAAGCGTTTTGTGTTAGTCTCTTCTTAGTAACTATTGTTCGCTTTGAGAATTTGCGTGGCTTCGTTGAGTTCAGGAATTTTTGCATTATTCTGATCATTCGTAGTCAAACACAAATCTTCTACTTTTAAATTAAGATTAAGTTTATAGTGATTTAAAACAAGATCATCTTTAGCACAATCATTATTCTAATATTTTATTATGAGCTTGACTCTTTAGTCTGCATAAAATATATGCTATGATACTGTGTTTAACATTATGGGTTGAGTAACAGCGCATAGAAAAGCGTATGGCTTATTTAACCAGCCAGCCTATACCACCAGCGAAGCAAAATCCTGATGATCGTTATGCTAAACATACTTAAGGATTTTACGTAATAGCTCAATAAGGTCAGAATTACGACACATCATTTTTGTTTTAGACTCAACAGAATAAGTTGTTATTGTTAAAATATTCTAGTCATTAAAATAATGTTCTTACAAAACCTCTTGGCATGCCTACACACTTTTCCATTATAAAGCCATATCTGCCTAATCGAATGGCTTAAAACAACTTTATCAAATACCCTATTATTGTATCTGTCATCATCAATATTAATAATGGTTTTATCAAATTCAATATTGCCATCTAAACTATCCATGTTGCAGAAAACAGCGCCATTTTATCCGCCATGTTGTATACCAACTTTATTGCCTAACACAGACAGACTACTCGTCGACTCACTTAAATATGATTTTATTATCAAAGCTTTATAAACCGAAGTATAATTGAGATAAAATGTCTGGATAACGATCGGAAACTAGTTTTTTATTGGCCTTTCTATCTGCTATTATTACTCTGTGCAATTAGTTGTATGATAAACCTGCCCGGAATTCAACATGGTATCAAAGTCCATAGATTAATCAACAGTCCAGAGACATTAGCGGTGCCAATATAAATAGAACTATTATAGACGGTAATTGCAGAACTAATAGGGTTCTAGGTAGGTTCTACAGTGAAATCTGATACAGACTAGATTTACCTGCGTCTTTTTTTGCAATATTGGGCAATTAAATGTAAATCGTCCATGTGTATCTTGAAGACCTTAGCAACAAAGTTCAATGGACATGCATTCTATTAGGTGAACGTAATTTAGACTGATGCTTAATATCATTGACATCTTTGAATTCTCAAGAAAACTGCTATGTCTATAGAATTCCAGATTCTGCTTCCCACCTGGTATAACTTAAGTGTACTATGTGAAACTTGCGACGCGCCCTTGCTGCGAGTAGAATCAAGACATTGCATAAGGATAGGCTAGGTAGGTATCCATATTTCTCATAATAGTGGTCCATATAATCATCTGTGTTAGTTACAATATCCATGCTGCGATGAACCATTGGATTAGTTATTAGGAAAATAATGACCTCACAAATGGACATGGTGATGGAAAGAAGAGGCCCAGTTCATGGGTAGATAAAACGATGCCAGATACATGCACAAATTACTTACAGATTTAAACAGTTATAGATTATGTTCAATAATAGAAGATAATTATAACAAAGGTTAAGGCGGTGTCAAGCGTGATCTATGTCAATATTTACGTGCCAACCTTATCAGTGGTGTTATCAGTAATTAATAGCTTTTGTTGATAACTATGATTGTAGTCGCGGATATGTTGTTGTACGTTGCCAAGAGAAGAAACATTGTCGTCTGTTTTCAATTGAGATATAAACATTTGTGATAAAGGACAGGAAAATAATGAATGAAATATTTCTTTGATTAATTGTCATCATACAACAGTAAAGTTGGTAAGATAACATTATGTCAACTACAAAATTAAACTTCTTTGCGCATGCAAAGTACAGATAAAAGTCGCTTCGAGTGTTACTGAAGGTGGTCCTCGTAAAGTAGTTATAAGCTAGGTTAGTTCCAATAATACTAACCTTACACAGATAATGGATAGACATGTTATAATCTTATTTTAATCGGCAAAGGTGAGTCAGATATAAGTCTACTTGAGATAGCTAATTTCAAACAAGCTAAAACAAAACAAGAAATCATTCAATCACCATACATCATTCCAACAACAATAATTATTATTTCACCGTCAGTTATAGAACACGTTAAACAATTGTAATCCTAGCACATAAATAAGTCATACCAGAGACAATAAGGGCCACTTTTGGCGTATTATTAAGACCGGCGCGGGCTATTGTCTGCACTAATTAAACGCACCGTAATAGCCGCCGACGAGATTAAGACGTGAGCCCGTAATGTGCTACAATCCATCTCCGTTATGCTGGCTTTGGGATTGGAGTGTGGGATAAGGTTTGAGAGATCAGCGGGTTTGCGAATGTGGGTAATAAAGAAGATACTCACAAAGTGGCTGGTAGAAACTGGACGAGAAAAGCCTAGGATTGTTTTCAGTGGTAAATCATTACGGCGACCTACGAATTGATGAGGTTTAATTACATATAATTACTGTTAGCTATCATAATTTTGATGAACATCTTACTATTGAGATCCATCAACATAATGTCGTCCAAGTAAATAAAATAGAAAATAATGAGATTGTCTTCAATGCAACAATTTTAGATATTTATTATGCGAACAAAATTATCCATGGTTATCAATGTTTCCCAGCGTTTGTCGCTATGATATCATTCTTACTATCATCTATCGCTATTTCAATCAACATTGCCATCTGCTAAAAGCTTTTCACTTGTGCCACATCAGTCAACAAAACGTTAACAATAGACAAAGTCATAATTTGTACAGTGATATATAACCAGAAAGCACAATATAATGTTACAGATTACAGAAGACGTAACATTAGTTAATATGAATATCTTATTTATAAACCCGATGATGGAGGCCTGGGGGCGTTCCAACCGTTTTTGTTCTTATACCATGAGAAATGTTTTAACACACGAATAATGATGGGAATGACAAAATAAGTTATGTGTTTTATGGTGTTTTAATTTTATTTCAAAGTTGTTGTTTTGAAGGTAATTTAGAATACCTTAATAACCGAAAGTCATAAGATTAACGTACCGACGCGTACGCTTGTTGAAGCTGATATTTTGTTTAATGACTTTATAATTGAACTAGTACGGTATAGGCTTGTTGATAAATTGATCATGTTCGTCTTTTAAGAAGCTGGAAAAATAAAGAATTAAGCAAAAACCCGGACCCGGTCTAAATTCCACCCAATATAAAATTTTACTCAACTGCTCCATATACTACGAACTGCACATCAGATCACTCAAACGAATCAATACTTGAACAAAACAGATTTTCAAGGTAAACTACAGCTAGCATGTCTCTGTCACGAGAGCAAAGACAATCAACAAGGCTAGGACAATACTCCTTTGTGTTCCACAATAACTCTTTATAGTATTCACAAAGTCGCCTTCTGCAAAGATTTGCCCCACACATAGGAACACAGAACTCACGTTGTTCACTGAATTGTTCGTTTGTTATATGAACACTACAATTGTGCAAATTGAAATTGTTTTCATTGTTGGAATGTTAGTAATCTTAATGTTTTGTGTGACAATTTGTTAGGAATGTCATGTCTATTTTTGAAATAGCATGCGCAAGGCGTGTGATTGCTAAATCGGCATTTAGAGTAACTAGGTTTTCCTCTTCTTCAGTTAAATGTGGTTCTGTTTTATTATTAGCTCCAATTCCTGCACCCTAATTACGTAACACACTATCTATCACAATCTGAATCATTTTGAAGCCTATTGCTAATCCATTGCTTCATATATTCGAAAAATGTGTCTGTTCAACAACGTAAATAACGCAATGAATGTTGTTGCACTGTCAAAATGAAACCCATTCCTACTGTTAGTGTGTTACGTAATTACCCCGCTGGTCTATACTCTACGGTAGTCTATTAAGTGAAATAATTTCACTTAATAGACTACCAAGTTATTTCAAGTTTATTCTTGGAATGTTACCCGACCACTATTTTTTATGTGTCTTGATAGGCAGTTCACTATGTCAGTGATTGTGTTTTCTGTCCCAAAAATGACAAAACATTTACAATAATTATAGATTACATCATACTACTACTTCTTTTATCATTGTGTGTTTTCTTTTCTTTATAACGTTTACATTGTTAAATTTCAAAAGAGTAAAAGCCTAAGAACTTAACATTCGTTTTCAAGGTCATTCCTACAAATTTAATCCCAGGACAAAACAAAAAATGCTACACAAAATCTCTGCCACATTTTTTCCTATCACAATGCTGGCGAAAGCTTCTACAGATACGTAAGGAGGAGTAAGAAGTGGCATTTCTGTATTATTTGATAATCATTTCATCATCAGTTTATCAACTGATGACCGTTGAACTATAATCTCAAGCTAAAAAGGACTGCAATTTTTTAATAACTTCACACCGGGCACACGCCCCAATTACGAATGGAGACAATAACAATATAACAGATAGCGATTCACAAAATATAGGAACAATAATTTCGGTTGTGGCAGAGGTTATCTTGCCGGCTGGCCCGCTAATAAATAACACAACAATTAGTGCACTGTTCGAGAGATATTATTAATTATAACAATAACATAGTTACTGGAGAAAAATGGGGATTTCGTACGCGCAAATCTTATTAATTACAACTTCAAGTTGTAAGAAAGCGGCCGCTTTGTTTAGCGCTTTCCCGGGCTTGAGGGCTGAATTTGTTACGTTGTGGCAAGATTCATGACTTTTGTCGGTAAAACCTTTTTACCTCTGCAGCACTACGCAATCCGACGTTTCTGCGTAACGACATTAGTATTATCCTAATTACCACACTATATTTCTGTTCTTAACTATAATTTCAAGCAACTCATTCATTATGTATCCTTTAGTGTTATGTTCCCTTTAATTTCAAGTACACGGTTTTACGAGACGGAGAAATAGTATGAGTTTTGTAACTGATAATTACCACTACACTTTAATTTACTATTAACGTAGGCGCTGACTGGTTGGAAGACATTAATGTACTCACAATACGAATAAAACGCAGGAAATTCTGTTACCGCGTCCCAATAATCGGCCTTCCAATTATGTCCAGCTATGCCACCACATACCTGTTCGGAAAACCAATTTGATTGTGTAACAACAAATTATGCCTATTGCACGCCATTGCAAAACACACAACTTTGTCGCTGTTTCCCGCCTTCACGATTTCAAATTGGAATGCAACGTTAAGCGCAACGCGGTGATTGGTTCATACAATATTCAGGGCGGCCAATCGCAGCGCGGCTGTGTCGCCAGTGCATCAAAAATTCCATCTGAATATACCAGTGTGGCAAGCACTAAAAATGATAATGCCCTAACATGGCCATACAATTTGAAATGAAGAATTCATGCATCGTTCTCGTTTACATTTGGGATGTGTTTTTATTGACGCTGAATCGGACAGGTTCGGTCCATTTTATTTATTGAGCGGTGGTTTATGCAGTGATTTCGGCGAAACTATTTCGCATAAATAAAACTGGTTTGTATGAGGGGATAGAAAAATAGCCGAGAGGTATTATCGTAAATTGGTGAAAGCAATGATCGAAACAGGAACGGTCTGAATCAAATAGGAATTTATAAAAAGATGTAAGTGGTGGGAAACAGAAGTTTAAAGTTGATAAGCAATAGAGTTAACTTGTTTTCTTTGGAGTACAAACTGATTAATGTAATGACTAACGACACATTACATTATCATATTATATAACGATTGGAAAACTTTCAGGAGTTATTTTCGGTAAGATCAATAAATGCGTATATTGCAGGTATCAATCATACTTATATATAGAGACATCATACCATACTTATGCATTAAAAAAATTAGTCATCGAAATTGTTTGTAATCTAAAACTGCTCTGAACGATAGCTAAAACCATAGAATCTGACAATGATGATAACTCAAACCATTTATTTCAATTAAACCATTTACTTTTGAATTGTCAAAGAGTCGGTCAGTCAGTCAGAAAGTTGAAGCTAGTTGCCCATTCCAAAACGTAGATCTCTATGGAGAAGAACGGGTACGAAACTCCAAGGACACTCTTTTAAATCAATATATTATTAGAAAATCCTGGATACATTATTCTTGTTGCTTCTATAGTGAGAACAATGTAAAAAAATTAAATGAATAACAATTCAAAATATAAGATTAAAAATAAGCCGTGGCAGCTAAGAGCTAACCAGTCTCAACCAACGGCGCTCGTTCACGAACATGACGCGTGGATCAGTACCACCCAGCTCAACCATTTTGTAGGGAACCAAATGATCCAACACACCATCAGTGAGACATTTAAGTGAGCATGACATAATCTCAACTAGTTCATTCAAGTCAACATACATTATAATAACACAGTAAACGGATCCATGGTACTGATATCAACAAAAAAAAAATTCAAATGCTTCTAAATTATACAAAACTATAGTTTGCAATGTATTTGAGAGATGAATAAAATTTTACTACCAAAAAGAAAGATCATATAATCATTTATATCTTTTGAAGTATTCAACAATTAAAACTTCATTAAATAAAAAATTGAAAATAACATTGAATTAGTAATGTCAGAAAAAAAAGGGAAGCATCTCTTCCAAACATTAAAAGCCCAGGCTAGCAGCAGCAGGCTGGCAGCTAGTGGGCCCAGGTATCAAAGGATATACCACGACACTCAATTGATTTATATCATTTAACTCTAATGGTAGCTTCACTCTCAGTACAGTATCACTTAGTCGAAGATACAGGACTATTAGCAGCCACATTGTACATCACAAATGTCATTACATCTTAGGAGTATAAATAAAAAACTCTATCATTTAATATTAGCCTCCGCAATTATCTAACTACCGTAATTAGTACCAGGATCAATAAACTAAACGGTACGCATTCCGGTTTTGTAGAAATTATCGGAGAACAACATTATTTCAATTTACAATCGAGACGTAATTTGATGATTGCTATTGCTATCATACATAATTTGGTTTTCTATCTCTAAAGCAACTGCTTGATTTCTATTAGGAGCTTGATGATTTGTTCCTAATTACAATTCAAATTGTCCCCTGATTTGGGACACAGATTGCCAAATCTGAAATTGTGCTTTTCATTATTCGATGTCTTTCAAATTGTGTCCTGGCTCTTCTTATGCGTATTCTTTTCGTTTTCAATAATCTCAGCCCGTATTTACTTCTGAAAACTATATATTTCAATTCATTTTATACCTGGCATTATTCTTAGTGACCTACATTTTCATACATAGTCTGTCCATCCTGCCGAAATGATCCTTACAGGAAATGATAAAATTTCCGAGTCCAAACACTTCCCGGTCATACATATCCACTTCCATACATATCTAAGACTAACTTTGACATCTAAACAAGGTCTAACTCTAAAAGTGTCCGTTTTCGCCAGTTTTTTACGAATCAAAGTGCGCAGAGTTCGAATCCGGTTGTTGTTGACCTTAACCTGATTTAAAATGCTATCAGTCCCCCTAGTCGGTACCGTGCCGCGTCGAGGAGGCCCGAGCATTGCCGAGCGGTGCCGAGCAATGACGAACTCAATAAAAACGGGCTTCATGACGGAGTATGTCGGTAGCAAGTTGTTAAATTCGTAATGAGTGTATTGTTGGGGGAAAGATTAGGATGGATGCGTTTGGTTTAAATAGAAGAAACATGCTGTTATGGGCAATACAAACATCAATTCGGAAACCATGTAGACTAGTAAGAATATTTTAAGATTCGACTATATTTCACAAGACAACCCGAAAACCGCCCAATCTTCACTAGTTCCTAAGCAAGAGAGATATTAGATTGTGAAGAAAACATAAAGAAAGTTGTCTTACCTATCATAATAAGTAGGTACCAGCCTGTAATTGTCAAATTGCAAGCCAAAAGCCAATATTAATCATCGAGCTTTCCCACTGCCACTAGAGTGCGCGCAAAATAAGTCTGCGACGGGAAATAATCGTTTGCCGCCATCTGGACGTTTATATCAGGTGTCAAGAAAGTTTGCTGTGTTCCGTGTTTTCCAAAGTAAATAATCGCCATCATTATGCCGATAGTCTTGATGGTCAAACACGCGCGCAGACTTATCTTGCGCGCACTCGATAACTCGAACATCTTCCATGTTCTCATAGAGAAACTTTAACTAAACTGCCATAAAATGCCAAACAATGCATAACTGGCTAAATGCCATATCCACACTACTCCGCCATGTCTGTTGCGAGGGGCAAACAAGACGGATAACCCTGCAGTCACCGTGCGTTGTCTCGCGTTAAGGGATTTTTTATTGTTGCCCACAAACTGTTCGCCGTCAACCCTAGCGTTGCATAGTTTATGTGCTGCGTGTTGACTGACGGTGAAAAACAAATGAATCGCGCTTTATTGTGGGAGATGAGACTGGGAGAGTAGTCGCTTTGTCTAGGAATTGGTGATCATGTCTACTTGAGAGATTTTTGACGTGAAAACGTCTTTTCACTCGGTGTACTGGTGGTAATATTTTTGACCGACAAAAACATTTAAGATTTCAAGCTTCAATAACTACGAGACTTTTAATGCTAAAGTAATGATTGAGCATTCTAAACATAGGTTATATTTATAACAATTTAAAGCAGGATTTAATATCCCTATCACGTAAAATCGCGAGTGCATGCGCATACGCGCGACCCTCGATTTTTCACTATGTGTCAAAATTCATATTCGTATAGCACAAAAACTTGTTAATTAGAATGATGTTTCTGTCGGCATTGTCAAGATTTTAAAAAGCACTACTAGGACTTAAAGAGAAACCAGTCGAAGAAAGCTTGCATCCAGTCGAAGAAAGCTTGCATCATGAGGAATGCAATAAGCCTAAAAAATCCAGTACCGAGCAATTATCTCTCACTAGGATAGGTTAGGTTACAGCTGTGACCAAAAGTTTTCACAAAAGTAAACGGCGTGGACTCGGACTGCGTCTACTTAATTTTTTTTTCATAGTTAACCAATATTTTCTCACCACCTAAACACATTAACATGCACATACTGTTTCTACACAACGTTTTTCATCTCACTAGTACATAACTTTATCTTTGACAATTCTCTAAATAACAATTGTTTAAAATTCAACTTGTATGCTTACAGAAATTGCTCCACCTTAATGTAACGCGAAGACACTGCCGCCCAAAATACAGGATTTTCCTAGCTTAAGGGGTAAAAAAAAAAAACCACCCGTGTTCCTTCAGTTGCCTGTGCGCCAGGGCCACGGTTAGTTTTGGGGGCCAGGGTACCTACTTTTATAGGAATTTTGACCTCTGCTTACCTTTTGAACCCAATCTTTATAATTCTACTTAAGTTTTTTTACCATTCTGTATACTTAATGTCAAACTTTATGTTTTTGTGAATAAAAAGTAAAAATAAAATATTACTATATTTCTACGACATTCTTTGACCGTTCAAGCTCTTAAGCACCATTTACACGACGCTTTTTCTTGCCTATAGCATAAAATAAAATTGAAACAACATATGACTTGCATTGTCTAAACACGGATTAGACGGTGCGATTTTTATTGTTGCTTCATCTTATGGTATCCGACCGAAAATAAAATCACACCGTGTAAATCAGGCTTTAAAGTGTGTAAAACGCAACCACTGGATTATTGACACGTATGTGTGTTATTATCTTTAGGGCTGATTTTACCAAAGTCAGATATCTTTTATCCGTGGGATAAAATTAACGTCTGAAGTTCTAGTATGGAAAAACAGTCAAAAATTCAAAAAAAGTCTCACGATAAGACTAAAGAATTCTAGGTATAAAAGTTTGGTGAAATTCGCCCATAATAAAATAGTAACTAATAAATTCTATACCATTCAATATTATTTTGTTATTATGTGCGAACTATTACCTCGATTGAATACAAAGTTCACAATTAATTTTACAATGAACGAGTCTATTCATATTCAAAAAACAGATCATTACTGGCCGCATTTATTACTTTTAAAAGATCTAACAATGATATAAACCGCATTCTGTATTCTCATTCAAATCCGACTTGAAAACAGAATTATAAAAAAACAGGCCGATTCCGAAATTAATTAGAACGACCCCAAATAATAACTTTTTTTTACTAAATACCCTCATATCGATAGCTAATTAATGTACCATTATCGCACAGATACGGTTTCAAGTCCATAGGTAATGCCCCTCAAAGGAAACGTCTGCAAATAATACGGAAAGCAATTATTATCTCATTTGCTTCCTTTCTCTCGCAGCTTTGATGCTGAGAATTTTGATCGAAATCCAAGTAGGGATGAAATCAAAGAAAAATTTGAAAATAATGGTTTTTTTTTTTAATTATATCAGTTTATAAGAAAAACGACGTAAGTGGAAACTTTTACAAAAACATAACTGTGCATTTCAAATCAAGATAAGACAGCTAAATGATAGTGACAAAACATTCGATTTCGTTAAATATTTAATTTTAAACATCTTATTTTCAACAAAACTAAGCAATACAAAAGATAAACGCTACCGTTTTTACCCAAAACTGCAGCTGTTTCCCCAATTTTAAATACGACATAAAACCTGCCACTTACGACATTATTCTTGTACACAGCAACAATATTTTTACAATCACGCCATCGACAGGTGGGAGTGACAAGCCGTAATATCGGATCGGCTTTTTAACGACTTTCTTTTAAAAGTCCAACTTCGATTATATAGAGTGCTCCGATTTCCTTTGCTGTAATTGGCGAAGTTTTTTAAAGGTCAAAAGTGATCGACGCGTCATCTTCTATTTTAATGAGACTCTGAAATATTCGTAGGGAAAATAGGAAATATACGGTATCATAATGTTAAAAAGAATTATAATTATGGAAACGCTAAACAACGTTTTGAAATTGGTTCAAACATTGTTTAGCCTTTCCTTATTTATAATTATTTCAGTCAACAGCTAAACTCAGAATTTTATCCTAAAAAAGTGCATAACTGGCCATAAACAAACGACAATAGATTCAGTAACCACAAAATGCTAGCATACCCAAAAAGTTATACGTAAATATAAAAGAAGCCCACTGTATAATGTCAAAATTCATCGCGTCCCCTTGCATCCATTTTAATGACGTCACCCCTGTTCCCGACGCAACCCTTGAGATTTTCAAGACACCTCTTTACCTTTTGTTTTCGTACAAACAAAGCTATTAACAGACCACGATGTTGTCTCTTAAACCTTGTTCTACGATAGAATGAGTGTGTATACTTGGTCTATAAGTAGTGTCTACCTTACACTTTATGAGTAGCTTTAAAAAAAAGAAAAATATCGGTTTGTTTGGTACAAGAAACAGGTGCATAAAAGAAAGATAATTTAAGTAAACCCTACCTATCAAAACAATGAATGATATTTTCTATTATTATATCAATTTGCTGTGGATATCTAATGCAAAGATGGAATTAGTGTTGCCTGTAAAAAAGTATTATCCAACATAATTGACATACCTAATTGACGTAAATTAAAATGTGTATTATTTTTTTTAAATAACTGCCATCAAATAAAAACTACCGTGTCACACTAAAAAGTAAAAAAATATTGCTTCCAAAAACAAACATCAATAAACAGTAAATTAACGCAGGCAGTGCGCCATGAATCGGAATAATCGAATCGATTCTATCGAAACGAAACATCGAGTGGTAGTGAATTGGTCTATTAGTTCACCCTAGTTTAGTTACAAGTCCCCTCTCTAATGTAGTTACTGCTAAGTGTATTGTTTTTGGCTTTTAGTATACGTCGATCTACTTTTTTTGTAAATTACCTGGGTGCAACTTTTTTGGCATTACTGGTTTTAAATATAACTTAAAATTAAAAATAAAATTTAAAATATAACTATACAGAATCACCGTCATCTGTTATGATATAGCTGCTACTGATATTTTGAAAGATTTATTTGAGCTAACATAATCATAATAATCTTAAAATTTTAGAACTGCTGGGATACAGGCCTCCTCTCTATGAGAAAGAGTTTTGTGAGTTAATTCGTAAAAAGTTTGCATAGCGACTGATTTCTAGCAAACCTTCCTAGCTTGGAGATCTCAAGAGAAAAACTTCTGAAATCTACAATATCCACAATCTAAGTCGCATTTTTAAATTTGGTGCCTACCTAAATATTTTACCTAGTTAAGTCATGAATTTTGCGACCAGCCCGAAACTGCTCCACTTTCCTCAAATATAATTAGTTCCTAAAAAATAAATGCTCAAATCAATTAATACCCAATTTCTTACCAACATGGTGAGTTTCCCACAAACGTATCTAGTTTGATTCCTATGGGGTTAGAAGTAGAGAAACAAACACAATAAATCATAAGTTTCGTTCCACTGAACAGGAAAATAAAACACATTTCTGTGAATTGAGTGACACGAATTGAATCGTGTGATCGATACTGTTCTTACGATACGAGTTTTTGTTGCTTTTCATAATAGTCCGGTTTTCAGATAGGAAAGTGTTATTGTTGTATTAAAATATATCAAGTGCTGCCACCTAGTATCTGTTTGTGTATTAAATGAATAACATGTCATTGACAATAACGTTTATGATCAGTAGGTTTCGTTCTGTTCCGTTGTCTATGGAATAAATCTTCTCATTGTGTTCGTTGCGAAAGCTAGCACGTTGTTTTATTTAAAATTAAAATAGAAAGGCATTTGATAAAGTGAACGCTTTTGCGCTGTAACAGAGTTTGGATGATCATAATGCTATATTGATTTTAATGACCACCGGATATAAACATGTAAAGGATTGATAACTGCAGTGCCTGCAGTGAGATAATAATATCACACCAAATTTTGTCCATTGTTCCAAGTTTTCACATCATTTGAGACTTATTTTTCGTCGTAATAAGTTTATAACACATAATTATATTTTAAGTTTTTTTTTTTTCATCAATGAACTCTGGATTGGTCCAATGAAAAAGTAGGGCACAGCTCTATTAATATTTTAGCAATTTAATTTTCAATTGATTGAAAACTTTGTAAAGCCTAATTCATCTTAAAACGAATACCAATCATTTTATTAAAAAAAAACATTCCACAATTTTCACTGTGTACCCAAAAATTACGCTCAAACATAATTCTCAAGAATTATAAAATTGGTTCATAGTTAAAAAATGAGATATTTAATTAGGTACCGTTAATTTATTATTTCCACGAACTGGTTTCACAATGAGCCCTTTCTTTGAGAAAGTGGTCCAATCTTTTGTATCGTGAAAATAAAAAGGTTGTGAAATATTCTGACAAGCGAGAAACAATCGTATACCTTCAAGTTTTTGCAATTAAGAGGCTCACTGATCATTTCTCAAAATTGCTGAATCAGTTCAAATTAAAACCAAGCTTCTTTGTAATATTTGCATGATCATGAATCAATTTGAATTGATTATCCTTATGAAGATAAGTAAACAGTAACTAATTTCCTTTGAAGTTCTGTAGTCATTCTTTTAAAAGTAAATCAAAATTTTTTCACCAACATTCCACATACCAATAATAAGAATCTTCATCACAAATGTAACCGAAATCCTGCTTCTATTAAAGAAAACTTCAAAGTTCTACATTATAGTATAATAATGATAACAAAATGTAATCCAATAGAATTCATAGCGGAAGACTAAGAGGTTACATCATAACCTCTTGAAAGAGAGGAGGTTGGTACAGACCACAGCATTAATAATTCAGAGAAGTCCTCTGATGCATTTGTTTGCGGTCCCGAAGTAACGTGCCTCTACTACGGAACTCAGATTGAAGTGGCGAAGGAGACTTAAAAGTTAGAAACGTATTGGCATTTGAGAGAAAAGCATTGAAGAGGAATTACTTAGTTGGAAGATTTTAAGACTAAAATCGTTAAGGTCGTAATTAGCGTGATATAATTGAAAATCAATGTCTATCTATATCATCACAGATGATAGACATCGTCCAATAACAGACTGTATCTACATATGTAATTAGTCATGGCATGACAGTTGCCATACTGATATCCGTTAAAAAACTTGGATACATTTTAACAGATCCAAAACATGTTTTCAACACTTATCGAGTTCTAAAAGTAGCAACGCTCGAACGTGCCATCATCCAATCTTTGTTTTTGATATCTTACAGCACTACCGTCCTAACGCCACCATGAATTATTCACGCGAATTCGTCTGCGATACAAAGTTACATAATGATATACATTTTGTATTCCAAACCGTCATATTAACACGGAATGTTAGTTTACGAAATTGCATTAAACTTTATGTGCAAGGATCATCAAACGCTTGTTTATATGTGAGTTTTTGCTTGCCATTCTAATTTGAGAATTGTATGTAATTTGGGACTGCTGTTTTCATGGTGAATGCGTATTGAATAGGCATGAAAATTAGCATTGGCTGTACCAAGTGACTAGTTCCTGACTTTTTTAAATATATTAAGCAAACAGAAAGTAACTGTGTCCACTATTTTAAGTTTTATTATTAGCCCTCATATGACAACATTTGAGTTGCAAGATAAAGTCAGACGGGATAACAATGTTATTGGTAAATATATATAGAACTGACACATGGCGCACATGATTTAGAAAATATTTCAAATACGAACTTACTCCTTCTTATAATAAAACGCTAAACCCTACTTCCTTGTCTACAGCGAGCGACGAGCAGTACTAGACGCAGCAGCCTTGCAAGCACTAGCTGGTGAGAGTGTGCTGGAGAAGGAACGGCAGCTGTCGGAGATGATCCTGCAGTTACAGATGGTGAGGGAGCAGCTATTGGCGCAGCAAGAACACGCCAAGGTAAGAATAGTGAAGAAGTATTTGATGATTTAAAAAGAGATGTGCCACGTTTTGACACTATTTGAAAACGGGAAAATAGTGAAAACTTGGGTAGATTTTCTTTTACCGATTGAATAGAGGCTAAAAATATGACTGAGAATTAACAAGCTGACTCTTAGTCGAAGAATTTGCTACATTTCAACATATTCATAATTTTAGGTGACCCAATAATTTCTGATATTAATAACAATAAGACATATCACATCAGTTTCAGCTTACGAATTAAAAATTGATATGAATACAGTTGACGCGTTTGATCTACTAGAAAAATGGCTGATACCAATTTTTGTCACGTCTTCAATACTATCTAATTTCATATTTTGTATTAAAAATAAAGTACATAGATGACCTCGTTTGCAGCTGCCAACTTGTTGTAATGAAGTTTGCGGATTAACATCGCGCGAGATAAATAGGTTCAGGATTATTCCGTCTTCTTCTGTTTCTGCGGCAAAGGGATTTTTAATTCGAATTTCGAACATCTTGGCCAATGTTACTTGCACAGATCCCGCATGACACTATATTTTGTGGGTGGATATTACGTCTATGCATTTTTTGTTCTTTTGATTTATTTACGAGTGGCCTGACTTACTTCTTACGTAAAAAAAAATCCGAACTTTAATTACTTGCGATTTAAATTAAACTTTTTTGTGCATTAAACTAGTACTAATTTATCAAATGTCAGAAAAGTATGCAATCAATATATAATTTGTTGGCTATTAAACGTAATACTCAACATCTACTTAATCATTAATTGGGATTTCTGCAAGTAGCACGCAATAGTAATTTAGCGGCATTTTTTCACAGATGTCTTTCCCTGTACATAAATCATAAATGGTCAAGTTATTTTAAACAGAGACAAAAACGTAATAACCAATAGGTGGTTGAAGCCCGAACTAAGTGCCAGGTTTTTCTAAAAACCGAACGCAAAGCGAAACCAATTACATTAGTCACTAATTAGAATAGCAAGAATACTAAAATAGAGGTCCACGATTGTGTTTGACCTCTCCACCCCACTTAGGAACGAGTGGTAATACTTTGTTTTCAAAGGCTTTTATCTAGCTCTAGACATCTGTTTTGCATGCTAGGTCACGAATTGAAAAGGGCTAAGGAATGAAGGTTTATTCCTGTTTTGGAACTTTACGTTCAGTTCGTAAACTCGTGGTTATTGTTCCATTTCATGCACATTTATGGAGTTGACAGCTCCACAGTCCACGGTGTCGTTTAAATGGTCGTTTTACTCACAAGCGTCCAACTGTACATCAAAACATAAATTTTCTACAATGCTAGTGATAATTGTTATGGTATATTGCGGAATTTCTTTCCTATGAAGGCGTTTTGTCTTCTTGAGTTGTTAAACTTAATGCATGGATGATGCATCGTGCTTCGTTAACTACGGTCCTTTGTACTTAATTATGTGAAAGGCAAAGCTATGGACATGTCAGTGTCTAGGTTTTAACTGCAACGGTTACTGCTAAAGACGTGAAATTTGGATTATGGGAAGAATTTTGGCGACTTTCAATGCAGAATCTCTATTTTAGCAAGTTTTCAAAACACTGCATTGTTCTTTATGAACGAATTTCATTGGTTTCTTACTAAATCATGCATTAATAAATTTAATTATGCTGTAATAATGTAATTCTTATTATACCTAGTTAGAAAAAACAAAATAGTAGGTTTATAATCAAAACTTCACAACCGATTTTGGTCTTAAAAGGGCCGATGTAGAGACAAGCTTCTTTTTCATTGTAATTCCTCCCTCAACTCCAACTTTTTGTTTACCCTTTTTACAAATTAGGTTTGTTCCGGGCCCGTGGTTCTTTTAAAATACTTTGTTTTTTAGATGAGGCTGTCAAGTAGCATTGTCCTTTTTGTTTAATGTTTATTTAGCTCAATCTTTGAAATAATAAATTAGCTGTTATTACGGAAATGGATGTGTGAATATTTTCACGATATGTTAGTACAGAAACATTAATGTTTTTCTGATAAATAATTCAATAATACCAATGTTAATACAGATTCGTCCAAATATAATTATGATTATTCGTTCCCCAATCTATTCACGAATCAAAATAAACGTTTTGTTCCACATTAATTTCAGTATTTATCAAACGAAACATCACAAAGACTACAACAATAGATAGATTACATCGAATGCTACATAACCCCTAATTACTAGGCTCGCATTCATTTTCAATTAGCAATGTATACAATGGCGTGTATCCTTTCATTTCGAATCAATTTTCATGTTGAATGCATATTGTGCTGGGCCGGCGCCCGTGCAGCCGGCAACAAAGACACTCTCATACTAATGAATCAGCGATAAAAACTCGAACAACACTCGATCACATGCCCTCTGTGCAGGGTTGCCAGAAAAAAAAATGTTTTCTTCTGAAGCTATGTTTAAATTCCATCAGTTCAGTGAAGATTCTATTTGTAATTTCAAATCTGTAACTCAATTTCATGTGAAAGAATGATTTGAAAATAAATATTTAACTCATCTGTCATACAGGCAGATTGGTAAAAGACACGGTCGTATTTAATCTAGACAACAGAAAGAACTTTGTGTCTAGTTCCAGACCAGAAAAGTTTATACATCATTCTGAAAGATAGCATTCGGGGGAGTGCTAAGTCCTAAAAAACTGCGTAATTCACCTAACAGAGGCAGCAGCCCTACAATTGTTGACGGTATAGATTGAAGAGGCCCGTCTATAGCGGTGCAAATGGGAGCGGCTAATGGTGGGCCGCGTTCGTATTCGCGCGTTTTTTTCAGAACGTCCCTTTGTTGACTGTGCTGGGTGCATTCGGAATAGCGTTCGATATGGCGCGTTCGATTCATGGACTTTTTTATGTTTTGTCTTTAGAGCGCCAGACTGTTTTGTTTGGTCCGTTGGTGTTTCATTTTGATGGATGGCCTGGCCGAAATTACTAATCATTTGCTGAAAATAAGGAAACATAATGCTAGTCATAAAAGTATGACTACAAAATGAAGCTATTTGTTTAATGGAAAACTTAGAGCAATTAAAGTACAAAGATGGTCAAAGAAACATAAAAAAATACGCGGCAAGACGCACTATTTCAATTCAAATTAAATTCGCAGACATAATCATGTAAATATTGAATAAAGTAATTATAGGCAAGTCATACATCACTGCAGTCTTTGATTTTTCCTTAATTTATTCAATTAAAACGATGTCATTATTTTTACCTAAATAGGACTGCATACCTACTGATTGGTATGGGCGAGTTGTGAGTGTACAATTGTTTTGAGAAATAAATGCGTGGCGTGAATAATTACTTCACCAGGTTTTCCTTAGCCCTAAACCCGTACACAAATCTACACTATCTACTAAGCCTCCCTCTGCCAACCAGGTAAAAAAATTACATGCATCAAAAAAAAAACCGTCCGCGAGAGCACTCACTCGAATTAAAATATCACCAAAATAAATGGAAAGCATCGTTATATGCACGCAGACACCCTATATTGTGCCCTCCCCGTAGGGCCAGACAAACGGAAATATGAAAATGAAACGTATAAACGGAAAAACGCATCAAACGCCAGTGCGCGACGGCTACCGGACAAAAAATGAACACAAACGACCGCTTAATTCGCAAAAAGCCCGTTTGATGTCGCTAATTGACAATCAGTCGGAGGACGCGTCTCATTGGTCCGCTTCCTCGTACTGTTTTTAAAAATTAAAAACAAATAAATTTGTAGGGTGGCCATCTTTGTGTGTCCGTTATTTGTGTTGCGAGTGATGGAGGGATGAGGGATGATAAAAGTCTGTGCCTACTTATGTATACTATGTAGGAAATAATAAAACAACTCGTGCTGTATTCGGCATGTACTAGTGTAGTGTAGTACTTGTTTTGATAACTACGCGATATGCAATAAAGTAAACCATTAGCAAATTCTATTGTTCTACCTCTATTCATGATAGCTAAAGCGAAATAATAATTCAACTAACGGTAAGATAAAAAAAAAAATAACAAAAACAAATTGACATAAGTATGACAATGGAAACGATGATAGCTACAAAAATTAAAAACTGTGTCGCAGCTATCAACGCCCGTCTAAACATAAGAAACACATTGTTCCAGACTTAACTATGTCATGAGAACAGTTAAGCTAAAATAAGGATTGTAAACATGCAAAAATAAAATAAAATAAAAACACATTAAAACTATATGTTGAGGTGTGGTGCAGTGTGGCGTGGGAGTGTAAGTGAGGGTGTGTGTGTGTGTGTCAGTGAGGGTGGGTGTATGTTTCAAGATTCCAAATTTTTTTCAGTTGCATCATAATAACAGAGATTTCAACCAGTGCGTCAACTTTACTCTCAAGACATTACGAGGTAAACGGTAAATGTCGATGCTTGGTGAACTATACCTCTACACTGCGGGTAAAGTGGGTAAAATAGGCATATAATACATCTCCTAAAATAGTAGGTAGGTAGGTATCTTAACCACATGACAAAAGGCGATGATCTCATCACCCGGTGCTAGTTATTACTGAAAATACTATTACCTACCACAACAACTAAAATACTGCCTATATTAAATCAAAATATAAAAGCTTAATTTTTATTTAATAATTTCAAAGAATCAACTGTCGCATCAAAACTAAAACAGAAACATTTTTAAAAGGTGTCATTTCCCATTAACCGCCTACTGCGACCGGTAAAGCGAGTCAACAAGTTGCTCTTTAAAATATTTCAAATTAAAAAATATATATATCCCTCCACATTCGAGGGGTTAAACCGTGTCAGACCAATTAGTTTCTGAAAGAAAACTACAGGAGTGACGGACAGACATGTGTTGACAACGTTTTTGATTAAAAAACTTTAAAAAGATAATATTAAAAGTTGGTGGTAACTCGCTCTTTAACGTGGTTAGTGGTGCGTTTTTAGCCGACAGCCGAAGCGAAATGGTTTATTTCATCTCGGTTTTAGTATCAACAGTAGATATACTGCAGTTAGTTTTTTAGAATGTCGATACGTTTTCTATGTGCCGAGTTTCTATACCTACTAGCCAATTTGTTTTAAAATAATAAAACAATTATGCAGCCTGTACAGATAAAATTAATTCTATTTTCAAAATTCCGTCATTCTTTTTATTGAAATTTTATTCTTTTTGTTTTAAGAGCACTATTTCAACAGCCAGCTTTAAAGTTTCGAAACAGAACATCACGCACACGATGTACAGTTTATCGATTAGTTTACTGACAGAACGATTAGTCATCGAGAAACGATTTATGATTGGCATCCGCCATCACCCCTATTTGTTCCTCTGAACCACACCATACATCACGTATTACACTATTTAAGTATTTTAACCACTTACATGTTTCACGCAAATTAGAAACACGACTTAAGTTATCTTAAGTAGAATTTTAATAGCTTAGAGGTTGCCTAACGCTGGTACTAAAATTACTAAATGTACTGTATGGTTTAATCGATTTATTGCAGCAATTTAATAGTTTGTCAACAACATAAACCTGTGCCTTTTTTACGATCTTCGCTTGTGGTGTTTTTGCTTTGTCGTTATCTAGAATTCTTCATGGGCATAGTTTATATCTTATAATCATAAACCTGTTAAATATTACCATAAGGCTGCATAGTGCTTGTCATATCTTTGATAATCAAAGCGAATCTAGGGTAGACCACAAACTCAATTCTTTAAGAATAAAGAAAGCCATAACAAAAACTGATTGTGCATCATAGACTTATACCTATTCGTTGCAAGATCTATCTCCCTATACAACCACATCTCTATCAATAGGGTTGGGGACAGTGCACTTTTAAAATCAAAGAATGTATTACGGAATTTGAAACGGCATCCGACCGAATCCAGTTTTAAGGAAAATTTTAATAACTGATATTAAAATGGCCACGTTTTTAGATTACGGTTTTACATATAATAGCATAGCAATGGTATAGATGCGTATTCTGGCATTTTAAATACGTGTTTATTACTCTTTATATTATAAATACTAGCTTCTGCCCACGGCTTCGCCCACGTGTATGTCGGAAAGTATCCCACGGGAACGTGCTACCGGTACAAAAAGTTGCCTATGTTACTTCCTTATAACATCAGCTATCTGCCAGTGAAAGTCCCGTCAAAATTTGTCCAGCCGTTTCGGAGATTAACCGGAACAACAGACAAATTTTTTAAAACTTGTTTTTTTATAGCTACCGTATATACTTTCATATGCATTTAGTAAAAAGCTATTATTTTGACATTAGAAATAGACACTTCGAGTTTATTTATTTGTATAAGTTACAAATAGACACTTCAATTTAATTTATTTCTATCGATAAATATTTTATTATAGTGTGTTGAGTATATCTATGGATTACTATCTTTGAAAGAACTGGTAACATGATCTTTACTTTACCATTTGCTTTTAAAAACCTGTGTTAACGAAAAGTCATACTAAAAAGGACGGATGCATGAAGTTTCAGGATATATAATTTATCCTGTGTATGATGTATTTATGTACACCTATTCTATTTTTAGGTATTTGTAGGTACATAATTTATTGTTACCCGCCCACAATCACGAGCTGGAAACCTTCAGCATTAACCGTGAAATCATAACCAAATAGACATGCGCACAAAATGTTATAACACATCACTAAACCGGTGTAAACGGACGAATAGAAGAAAATCCTCGCCACAAAGGCGTGCCCATTTCCACCAAGCATTGTGAGAGAAGGCAACAGCAGTATACACCTGTCCTGCTCACACAAAGTCGCCGCCGCGATGCGCAAAAGAGATAGCCAACACAATAGACAATTGTTATCCCCACTTCTGCGCGGCTCTATTGGATTTTCACGCGATTGTAACCTATAGCTCTTGCAATTACGGGTGTTATTCCTTTGGCGTGTTGTAGCCAATAATTTGATTGGCTAGTCGTCACTGAGAAAACAATGGGTGAACGAAGGTATAAATAGAAGTTTATGGTTTGCACAAGACGTTTACTGGCGTCGTTTCAGCGCAGACATTTACGATGTTTGGTTTTTCATAAGCCGTTTTATACCGAGCAACGTTAGCGGTTGTAAAAATCAGGGAAAATCCATTAAAACATTGTTTGTTGTACATAGTGTTGGTTTTGCTATAATTTACCTACTCGTTACCGATTTTGGGCGTTGCAAATTTTAAGAATAAGAGAATCCTAGGTACTTGTAATTTACTTTATTAAACAAACAGGGTCAATGCAAATCGAATCCAGCACACGCACGGTATGCTTTTAATCCACTATTCAGAATAATATGTATATTAAGTAATCGACTATCGATGAATCGATCTTCAGACTTATTCGTATACATCACTATAGACAAAACAAGCGTTAAAATTACCCCATACATTACAAAACTCCAACTAATTACCTTACTGACCCGCAAACTAACGGAAAACGCATATTAGAATATCGGCAAGTAACTGTTCGTAATACCAAGAACACATTTTATCGGTAGCTTCATTTAAATCCAACACATTTCCTATCCTAGACAATATTCGAGGCAGCGATACCTCCCGCTTAACATTTGCATACATATTAAAAGCAATAACACAATTTACAATGTTATTTAGGTACAGCTAGATAGGATAATCTTCTTACATTCACAGTAGCACGACTTCACCTTTGTAGCTAAATGGTAGCCAGCCTGTAATGGCAGTATTAATCTGCCGGTGCCCATCAAGTATGCCGTACATTTCCTTTACATACATTTTAATAACTTTGTAGGTTCATTGCTGTTGATAAGAAAGCAATTTTGTACATTTTCAGTGCTTGTTGCTATCTGCCAACGGAAGTTATGAAAAACCCTTTCCAGTTATGAAAGATAGAGAAATTACATACTTAGTTGTACTTATGACAGAAGTGCCACTTTGCATCAATCGCCTTTCAATTTAATTGTGTTCTATTTTTAAATTTATAATCAAACCTCTTTAAAAGTCTACTGCCGTATTAAAAAATATAACATACCTTGTAACATCTATAATAAGCATTATACCGTGTATATATCTACACATGTTTTTGCAAATAAATGAATCTGAATCTGACAAGCAAGATTTATTTAACAGGTTTTTGTCAATGATTTTAGTTACAAACAATTATTATCTTCACACATTTCAACGTAAACAATTTAAATATTAACCAACCATGCTGCTACAAGCCAGCACCTTAACATCGAGCAAAAGTATTACGAGAATCAGCCTTGCTGTGAAAAAAAAAGGCAAATTGTCTATCCAGGTTTGACGAAGTTGTAGGAAAAAGCAGGTTGGAAAGGGACTTGTTTCGTAATTAAGTAGTGAACGCTTAGTTGCCCGAAGAAGCTGAAAAGTTTCGTGAGGAAAAACCCTGAATGGCATTCAAGCAAATAAGTGCCATTGAGAATTCTTTCGCTTTTTTTTATTGTTTGCGGGATGGCTTCTATATTTTAAAATGGTGTTATTTTCGTAGTTTGTATAAATTTAAGCTGTATAGGTACATTGTAGTATGAGAAAAAAGGTTATCTAATAAAATTCCTCTGTAAAAATACTGCCTCATTGGCTATATTTAAAATATTTATGATATCTATTATACCTCACCTACATGGCCTACACCTACACGGTAATTCCGTAAGATTTCAGTAATTACTAGGAAAATTATGAGAAAAAGGATATGAGGTAAATAGCATAAACTTCACAAATAAATCCTAACCAAAAACCGTAAATAAATGTAGGTATGTACTACAATCATAAGCCATACAATATCCACCAAAATAGGACCTCCCACGTTCACAAACAAAACCGTACTGAAAAGTAAATTAACCTTTCTGCAGTAGGAAACTCATTTACCGATACAAAACAAGACCGTAGCCAATAGAGCTGCCCCAATCGGAAAATACCGAAATGAAAAGACGTCTGAAACAGGAACGGAATCAACTGAAACATGCTTCTTTGTAAGTATTCAGTACACAAATGCTTTTCTTGGTTGGCATTCATGCTTTTCTATGGGGGCAATAAAGGTTCCCACGGACACAATGAGCCGGGAAGGCAAGGAGAATGATGAAAAGTTGGGAATCTGGGCCGCGTTCCTGGGGCGACGTAGGGATGCGAACATCCTTGTTTGCTTTATCGATAAATGTGCTGAAAAGAAAATTGTGTGCATGGAAAGAAAAGATGCTTGGAGTTTTAAAGTGGATTTTTAGAATTGAGTTCAGTGTCTGTCTCCTTTTGTCTGCTCTTATTGGTAGAGACGTTTTCACCAGACGAAGAGCATATTTACCTTTAAACTGTCGTAAATAAATCCTAATGCTAGGGCATAACATTACATCACTGCCCGAAGGTTTTATAGGCAGAGGTGTACCTGTACACCCACATATCGCTAGTTATATTTAGGTCTCATGTGTGTGTGTGTATGTTCTAAGACATATGAAGAAATGATTATGAAATTTAAGAAACAAGCTTGAAGAAAATTTTCTAGCTTTTGTTACTGTCAATATCCCTACACCAGTCACCTTTCTAAACCCCAATAATCGTTTAACAACATCGATTTACTTTTCCATCACTAAATCGTAGTTATTCGCGTCACTTTCCAATTATTTTTGCGGTCTTTCTTCGCCACAGACTACAGTCCGCATTGAATAGGAACAGAATGGAGTCGGGCTTTTAGGAATTAACAGCTTTGTTCTGGCGAAGCGGAGCTGCTGCTTTCGTGGCCACATTGATTAGAGGGGGCGAGGGCGAATTATGAAAATGAAAGACAGTTTGATAAAATATTTCCAGGAGTGTAAAAAAGTATTTACAGAGGAGCCTTAATAAATTACTTATTGTCAATCAGCTCTTTGCGTGCCTGTGCTGCTTATGAGAAGGAATGCCTGTATTCATTAAGCTAGGAAACAGAATTGCTGACAACATAGAAATTAGCCCTACTTTCGGTATTTTTCACGAAATCAGCCGCGGCTTTTCTCAAGTAGTATTTTAAGAAATCTGTAGTGTTTTGTTTTTCCTTTATTTTGAAATGACTTGAAGCCGTCCTAAAATCGGTGCCATTTCACTGCTTATAAAAATGCCCGTACTATCTAGAAATTTTCTGAAAAGCGGTATAGGTGCTGTTACATAATCGCTACCGCTCGTCTTCGCGGCCACGTGCGCCGCCTTAGTTTTCTTTTTCCACCAACTTGCGGTTAATTTATTTAATAAGTTGTTTCTGAATAGAGCACCGAGCAACGAGCGCCCGGATGAATCGGACTTTCCATTTTTCTTTCTTATTTATTTTTCGCTTTCAGCACAAAAAAAAATCTTCAGTATTTTGTTTTTGAAAGGAAACAGAAGCTTTACATTTTTATTATTTTTTTCTCTCTTTTGTGACAGTTGGCTGTATCGTGCTAATTAGTAGAGTTTCTATGAATATTATGAAACAGATTTTTTTCTTATTATGTTGACAATGAAAAAAAGTTTCTCAGAATCGTTTCAATAGAAAGATTATTTATAATAATGGTGCGGTTTTCATTCATTTGGTATGTCAAATATCAAATATTAACAAAATGAATAATTTTCCTTTCATAATCATCTTACTTATTTCTTGTAACATGAATATAACGGGCACTTAAACAAAAAAAATAAAAAAATCATCACATCATATTACATTTACCCACGCCAAAAATTTAAAAACAAAAACCAGGTAAGTTGTTAATAATTGGTTGAAAGTTGAAAAGGCCGGCTTGTAATTCTTGTAACATTTATACTGATGGCAACACTCGCGATTTATTACAGGTTGTCACACTGTGCATGAAAGGAACACCGCACAATAGCCACCTACAAAAGTGACGCCAGATTTTAACAGTGTGATTAATAGTAGTCATAAAGTGTTGTTTATATCTCTCTCAATTGTACACTTGATGAATTTTTAATTGCTTTGTTTTACTTTTATTGTTTCCACTTATCCCGGTATTATTTTAATAGTAGTAAGATGGTTTTACTCTGGAATTAGCGTCGGTTATGGTCTTGAAATGCGAATTTAAGTGCTTTTTAGGTCATTTGCTTAGAAATTGCAATGTAGAAACATGTGAAATGTTTATAAAAATAATACAGATTATTTTTTTCTAAATTCCACGTTCTTTGTACTAAATATAAATGCCCTTTTAACGATTTCCCTACAACAAAAGACCGTACAGAAAAGAAAACAAAATACTGTAGGTGCGTTCGAAATTGGAATTCATCAAAATAATGCGCGGAACGTGATCTCGTGCGAAGTGCGCGGATGAGCGTATATTTCGTGATGCGTTACTTATAGGGCTGCTAAACTCTGAAAAAATACATAAAATCTGTATTTTGTAGAAGAAAGGTTGAGGCTGACCAGTATTTTGATAGGATCACCAATGATTTAAAATAATATTTTGGGTATATTTTAGAAAGGTCTATTTTTGAGTTAGTACACTTTGACATACGTTCTTTATTTATCTTTCCGATGAATTCGTAGTCTTAGGAAGACTCTGAAGTATTGAGAAGAACAATAATCTAATCTGCCAACCCTAGTCTGCTAACTTAAGGTGCGCGGGAGTCGCGCGTTTCGACCCGGTTCCTTTTTTTAAAAGTCGTTTTTATTAATTGCCCTCCATTGTTGGTGGTCGGTGTGTGTATGGGATTGCGCAACGTTCCATCGTGTTTCGGATTATCCTTTATCTTCACAGAAATAGATATTTTTTATGTACTCTATTTGAAGTACCATAATTATTGTTTCAGTGAGCTGACATAATAAATTGCTTTTTTAATGTGAGGAAAAGATAAGGAAACATAAATTTCACATACTTGTGGTGTTGAATGTAAGAATTTAATGTGCAATAAATTAGGGTATCAATCTTCGGAGTGGTCGACCTGCGAAGTCGTTAACCTATCGTCAACGCTAAATGCGTTGACATAAAGCTTAGAAAATCATGGCCAAAATATTATAATTTTGCAGTAACGTCACGTCGTTCACAGTTTTTACGAGAGAGAGAATGCGGCCATAATCTGCCGCGCATTGTTTACAGAAGGAATGTTAATAAATCTCTTTTATTGCACATCTCGAATTCCGAACAGATATATTAACGATGGTTACTTAATCTTGAAGATTAAAAATCTTGGAGAAAGCAAAAACGTGTTACAGTATTTTTTTTATGACACGAAGTAAAGGTCACGGTGATATCACCCCTTCTTGCCAAGTGGGAGAGAAATTTAGATTGCTAGCGCAAAAATAGATAAGTAGGTACTCCTGAATAAAAAGAATAGACGTATAATACGTGTCTCAATCGTTTGTATAGCGATGACAATAAATATGTCACAATGTCGTAAGTAGTAAGTAAATATACTTTGCCATTTCCTGTCCTATATTATGGAACAACACTACATATAAATTAGAAGGTATAATAATAGTAAATAATTTAAGAGTTCTGTTACATTTTATTACAAATACACCGGAAAATAAAGATATCACAAGTTCACAATGATAGGTTACAAGAAAAATGTCTGACATGACAAGCAAAAATTCTGACAAATATGCTTGTTCGAATCAAATCAAATCAAATCATTTATTTTTTGCCAACACGGGTCTGTATAGATGTTATACATGTTTTTATAATGTTCTCCATGCTCTGCCGTCACTTGGGCATGCAAAATTTTACACATAAATTAACAATTTACTATCAAAATACCATGCTGAATAACAATAAATATTACAAAATTATTAATTGGAAAATCATTTTAACCATTTTAAAAGTCCTAGATAAATAATAATTGTGAGTTACACATGTCATTTCTATTATTGAATATCTGATTAATATTATTGGCCATAAGGATTCCCTTTTATACAATCCTTCACACTGTAATACACTTTATCAGTTAGAAATTCCTTTAGCTTCCGCTTAAATATGTGCAAGTTGTCAATGTCTGTAATATCAACACAAGCTTTGTAAACTTATTAAAATAGTAAATAGGTAGATTTGCGTAGTATTTAATAAGACTCAAACCTAGTTCATTGGATGACTTATGACTATTTTAATAATACGCAGTGTAATAGTATAGTATAGGTACCTCAAAATATGTTTTTATGCAACGTCTTAACTCCCGTCAAAATAATACGACATTTGTCTGTCCGCGCTTCATTTACTTCTATATTCCACACTCGAATAGATTTTAATTCAGCCCAGCTAGACGGATTTACGAGCTCTCCCCTCTATTGTGACTAAACATTATATTATTATCCAGTTTTCCATTTGTTTTCTTTAAAATATAGCGTTTTAAAAATACGTAGACATAAGTTGTGAGTCAACATACGAGGTAAATTGCTTAGATTCATATTGGCACATTCCTCTCTTTATGTTTTATAAATTTCTCTTTCACTGAGTCTTTGACTTTTAGGTGATTTTTACCGTTAGTTTTGCAGGTTAAATAATCTTATAATAAAGATATATTTATGATTTTATTAAACTATATTTTATCTTAGAAAAAAAGCTGTCAGATTGTGGGAATAGATTTTAATGTTGGCAAAAGGACTATATAATTTTGAAGGGAGTTAAAATACACTAATTTGTATATTTTTTGTGTAAGATGGATAAAAAAAAGATTAATAAATATCACAAAAAAAAACTTAATTTGCTCTCATTTCGAAAACAGTTGCCGTCAACATCCACCTGAAAAAAAAATACGATTAACCTTAAACAGAAAGCAAAAAAGTGTAGAAAACAGTTGCCGTCAACATCCACCTGAAAAAAAAATACGATTAACCTTAAACAGAAAGCAAAAAAGTGTAGGTAACTGGTTGGCAAAACTTTTTTACCGTTTTGCTTGCGTAGCAAGAACACTTCTATCTCTACTCTACGAAGAGAAGACAAGTCACTTTCTTAACAAAGAGTCATTCTATTCTTGAATTTTGACATCGCGCCGTAGAAACCTTTCTACAATCTGTCATTTTGTCTTCCGTTTTTATAGTGGCCATGCTACGCATGCAGTAATCAACACGTAAGTTTTTCATCATAATGTATAACCACAAATTTTCAAAGCGCGAGACAAGTTCATTAAACGTTTAGTTTGTGTAAAGTAAGAACAGGGCATTAAAGAAATGTATTCAGTTACCTACTTGGATTACTGTTATCTTAATCTTAACATCCCACGGTTACTATTTTGTACAAACGTTTTTATTGGCTGGCCTTTAAATGTATTTTTTTTTTTACTTTGATTACATCGGTAATGTTGATTGAAATCTGGTTTTACATTAGGATTTCTTAATTTTGGTTACTTTTGACTTTATTGCCTGCCTTGTGATGAACTGATTTTCTGTTTAAGCGTCGAGATTTTTTATTAGGATTAAATCAACGGGACTTAAATCTCTTGAATGATTAAAATTCGTAAGAAAAAATCGTAGACTGAATTATGACAAGTAGTTCTTTAACAAGAGTTATGTTCTACAATTAGTAACAGTAGATAAAAACTAAAATTGCTTACTTTTGGCTCACAAATGGCACAACAGTAGCGAAATACATTTTGTAGACAACTCACTGAAAATAATTTATTGATCGCAAATAAATCATGGACTTTGGCATAAATTCTGCGTTCATTTTTTCCTAATGAATATCAGTGACAGATCGAACCGTCAGCATTGTCAGGGTTGAACTAAATTAAATATCCTGTCATAATTTCGTTTCGTTTGACGATGTGACAGATCAAAGGCGAGATCCTATTATTATGAATATTGTTAGTCTACACACGCCTACCACATTTTAACCTAGAAACAAGGAGGTTCATTAATATAGAGCGGTATGTAGGGGAAACATCCGCTTGTTTGCTCGGATTTGTTCTAGTTTGCTAGTGTGTGCTTTAATTACAAAATTCCGGAGCACTATCGTGTTTTTATAAAATATTATTTTGCAATGCAATGCTTCAAAATCGAATATCATTGCGTTGTTATACAACCACTAACTTATAAAAATTAAATTTGCTAGTGAAACTCCGCAGACGTGATGGGTATCGATATCTAAACATGATGAAATAAAAATTATTAACAGGAATTAACTGGATGATTTTTTTTGTAGGGTCACCGACCTGTGTTGTTGATTCATTTGAAAATCAGTTTAAAAATAAGTTTTTTTTTGGGGAATCTTTACAAACGTGATTTGTATTGATAATTAAACACGATAAAACATATTTTCTGAACTCATACTTCAAGTAACAACACTAACAGCGTTCGTTGACCCCTAAAAAAAACATCAAATCTTATTTATTTTTTCGTGTTTACGTAACGATACTCATCACGTCTGCAGAGTTTCGCTAGCTTATTTAATTTGACCCTGTGTACCTATTAACATCGTGGTAAAACAAAAAAAACGTTCTTATCGAGATATGTGACTTTTCGGACAAATTGCAGAGTACAGTAAATTTAGAATTTATTTAAATTTATTTTGTAGAAACAGATGTACCTACCTAGACCTACAAAAGTAATGACAAAATTTGAAGACAATCTAAAAAATTGCGCCTGCCGCACCGTACCTACTCGTGGTAGAAGTGAAACTGCTTACAAAATAAAGAATAAGAGAGAATTAGTGCGAGAGACACAGAGAGAGAGTTTCTTTCTTTCTTTCTTTCTTTCTTTCTTCTCTCTCATGTAACGAAATGTGCCTAAATGTGACACGCCCTTGAAAGTTCACTCTCAGTTCACGTCTAATTCATTATCGAATCGCTGCCTCACACTTCAAATAAAAATAAAAACAAAAAAAAAAATCTCCTCATTTTTATCATCTTTACTTTTCGAACATGGTCGCCCTACGCGCGTAATTTCACGCGAGCATGTCAAGTGTCGTGAGTTGAGTGTCACACAATCGATTTCCGCTGTCGACAGTTCGACACACTCGGAGTGTCATAAGAGGTCAGTAGTCTAATGTCAGTGTAAACATTCCTGCAGAGGTTACAATCTAAACTAGGCAGCGTGAGGTGCGTCTTTGATGTGCGCCGGCCGCGGTATTAGGGCTGTCCGTAAATTTTTATGAATCTGTAATAATGTCCCTTGTAATATATTTTTTTAATCGTTTTATTATTAATATTGTGTGGTCTCTATAGGAGCTAATGTTACAAAATGCGATTTATTAATTATTTATTTACCAATGACTGCCGATACCGCCCTATTTTATTTTAATTGAATAGTAGACTAATGTAGTAAAACAATGTTTGTGGAAGACTTTGTTTGGTGACGGTCGTTGGGCAGTAGAAATTATATAGGTATAATTATATTAATGTCACTAAATGGACATGCGGCAAAATTATGTCAGAAACATAATGAAAACGAACCAAATTCCTAGTAAGCTATCGTTTGTATACTTTGCAATCAAATATTATAATGATCTGATTTTTAGAGACGATTATGAATATTTTTAAATCAAAGTCTGGTTTCTGATTCATGCGATTCAAGATGTTAAAATTTCACGAATAATAAATTGGTGCGATAACCCTAAACGGCACAGAGTAGTCCATAGAACAGAGTTTACATTGGCATCATTCAAATGTATGAAGTTGCTATTTACGTTTGACCAGAGCACTCATTACGGATTGTTATTGGAATAATAAAGAGAGAGGCATCGCATCCGTAGCTATGAGATCGTAACGTATTTCCGAGTAACGCTCGATCCATTGCGAAATGCTATCGCTTTATTCTCATCAACGATTCCGCGAACTGACACTTCTGTTGTTGTTTATTAATCTGTGTTTATCTGAGCTAGTTTAATTCTTTGATATAATGTTTGGAATTGAAAAGTGTTATTTTTTTAATTTAAATATTTGACGCGGTGTCTCGATTGATACGACTTTCATGGAGGGTCTATGAAGTTTAATCTACGATGCGTGCTCGAAGATGTGCGTGCAATCACGGTGATTTTAATGACGTGACAATATTGATAATTTTACTAACTAGACAGTTGGACGGTAATTTACTGTTGGCTTTTATTGCCAGACATAATTTACCCATGAGAATGCCTGAGCCGCCTACGTGAAATCCTTTAAAATGCACGAAAATATGCGGCAATATTTTTTATGGCTCATTATCTTGTGCTTCTAGTTTAAGCTATTTTTTATCGTGACTAGTGACACGCCCAAACATCGTTCGAGAGCAGTTTTGACAGGAGCAGAGCCAGACAGACGCGTTGAAATTTTCTATTATAAAAATTAGTTCAAAATATTATAACAAACTAATTTCAGCACAATATCTGGATGTACGCATGTCACACTAAATCCACGAATACCAGAATCTTTCACAATCAGTCACACCTTTTTGTTGTAAAAAAAAAATAGAATACGTGAACATAGATTTCGATGTCACCCTAAATAGGTTTGCGCACAAATCTTTCGTCGTGGTGTCGTATAGCGGGTTGTCATCGCCATTTCAGTTGTCAGCAGGGCCACGATAAACTGAGGAAATTAACCAAGGGCCAACATTAATGTGTCCCGAACGTCCAGTAAATTATTGACATTAATCAACATCGGTAACGGAATGGAACACATGAATAAATGTAAATTCTCACATTTTAATAAGGGAAATAGGCGATAAATTAACGTTTATTTTGGTTCTTCACGTAAAATTGGTGCGTTTTATTAGTGATTTGAAGGTAACGCCCGAAATGTTTGTTACCAAAATAATTCTGTGTCTGTTATGGCTTTTTTAAATGATTTGTAAGTAAAAGTCGAATGCGGAGTAGGTCAGCTAATTTTGTAACTCGTCATTTAGGAATTAATACTGATTATTAATTATTGCAATACTGACTAACTAACGTGGTCGCTCACAATGGACCTCATTAGAAGGCTGAAAGTCACCCAAAGGGCAATCGCTTTACTTGGAGTTTCCCTTCGTGATCGAATCAGAAATGAAGAGATCCGTAGGAGAACCAAGGTCACTGACATAGCCCGAAGAATTGCCAAACTTAAGTGGCAGTGGGCAGGGCAAATTGCTCGCAGAACAGATGGTCGATGGGGCCAAAAGGTTCTGGAGTGGCGACCGCGTACCGAAAGACATAGCGTTGGAAGGCCTCCCACAAGGTGGACCGATGACCTGCTGAAAGCCGCAAGAATCCGCTGAATGCGAGAAGCACAGAACCGATCGAAATGGCCGTGCTTGGGGGAGGCATGTCCAGCAGTGGACGTCTTTCGGCTGCAATGATGATAAATGATGACGAACTAGGAACAACCCAATTCCTTTGAATTAATCTTGTAATAAACTACCATCATTTACAGTTTCCAGCCATCAGTGACGCACCGTAAACCCCGCCCATCGTAATCAAACAAACTTTTAAAAACCATTTCATAAAAATATTAAATTAATGACATCATCATTAAAACCGTTTCATATGTTTAAAGACAAAATGCACGTAATGGAAACTGCACTAACTACAAAATCTTTATGAAACTCTCCACCTTTTGCATTTACATTAGGAAATGGGAGTTAAAGGCTAGTGCGACGACAAAGTGCCTTAAATTTTTTAATTGCGGGCCGCCTTATGTTATTATATGTCTTTGTGCATTCAGGGCGCATGTGTGGAGGCTTTGCGGGGTAATGCGCGAACACTGAGACGGGTGGTGTAAGGTGTGAACGAAGAGCGGTGTGGACTGAGGAAGAATGGACTGTTGTTGAAGAGCTTTTCATTTTCTTTTAATATTCTCTTTTTATAATGATGAACTCAGAATTGAAGCTCAGAATGCATATCTTAAGCATGCTTGTTTGCTGAAACGCGTGCCGATTGCTTCTACGCTACGATGCGAAAAAGGTGCGCCTCCCTGGTGCGCCGCCGCCTGAGCCCAAACATTATACTGCGGTGTATCGCGAGCAGACTGGACTGCTTCTATGAGAATCGCTGCTGCAAGCTTTCTACTTCGGTATTGAGCTTGTAGCAAGGGTTCCCATTAACATAAATATGGCAGTGTTAGGTTAAGGGCCTCGTTCACCAACTCCAAGTAGAGCGTTGATTAGTTGCTTCCTAGTTAACGTTAATCGGCAAGTAAAAGTTATGAGTATCTTTTGTCAATTTCACAAACGAAAGTAAAGCTTCGAGTGACAAGTTACTGGTTAAGTGAATGACGTAACAAATCGTACGTTATATTCGTTCAATAATACGTCAATGTTACTCGTCAAACGTCATTGGCAGTTGTCAATTGACATTTGTGGTGTTTATTTGCCTGATGTGGAAAGCTTGTGATTTTAAGTTGTTACTTTAATTACCTATATTTTTAAATTAGCATAGATAAAGTTAAAAGAGATAAAAGTTTAAACTTTTCTATAAATGAGATACATTTTGGTATCCCTTGTAGAGAAAAACCAAACTATGCTTGAAAATAAAATAAGCGATGCTTCGACGTGGAAGAAGAAAGAAGTCGCTTGGGAAAGCATACAAAATGAATTCAATGCTCGATCTGGAGGCACATTCAGATCGACCAAAACTTTGAAGGTCAAGTATGAGAGCCTGAAACGTTCGGTCAGAAAAAAGTCGGCTGCGATACACTCGGAACTTTACCGTACCGGAGGTGGTAAGGACACAGCACCTCCGCTAGATTATGTGGAAGAGCAAATAAAAGCCATGATTACTTTAAGCACCGATAGGTTGGAACTTATTTACGATTTCGAAGTTAAGCACTTGGTTTACTGCATACTTCAATAGACGAAATCTAGCAAAAACATTAGTTTCATTTAGGTCCTTAAGATAATCAACACGAAATTTAAATACACGAATCCTAGGTACTCTTTGCGGTATAGAATATTCTAATTCATCTAATTGATGATCAATCAACTCAAATAAATCCATATTTATTAATACATTTTAAAATAATCGTCGGTGTTATCTGATAAGTACCTACCCGTTGTCATTTTTGACAACGGACAACTATTAACTGTAAAGTAAACACGTTAATTGCCAGATGTCGTGGCAAGTAAGTTACGGGTCAGTTAAATCTTATGGTTAGTGCTACTCGAACGTCGTGAAATTCGCACATGAAGTTACGGGTGACTTTAACTGGCGGTTAGCCTTCTTGAAACTTTACTTGAGGATAGCGAAAGAGGCCCTAAGTGTGTAGGTTAAGTTTACTAACATAGGTGTTAAGATATTTGAGTCCATTGCCACTCGTTGACTAAATATATATATATATATATATAAATATATTTTCGCTATCATAGCTTAAAAATAAATGAAGCTTTGGTATTACTTTACTTTAGGATTTTATTTAGATTATTAATTATAGAAACTCTGTTAGGCAAATATTTCGTCCGGTTAAATAAACAGGTAACTGAATAACTTACCTACACATCCAATAATAAGAAGAAAAAAAAGTGAAATAGAAATTCACGTGAACATTCCGCTGTCACTTATAAGAACGCTTCCGTTCATGCTGTGCACCAGGGAGTTAGAATTTAATAGAGTCCCACCTTGTCGACACCCGTGTGTGGACCTAACAAGACTCTTTTGAGCTGCACAATATTATGAATATTATGCTCATTAGTGGGCCGTTATTTCACCAGGTCGAATCTGGAGAACAGACCTTTACTGATTTTATAAAGGAAAATAACGATTACCTACCTACTTACGGTAGAACTATTTTCTTAATGTCCCTCGAAAATTTCCGAATACAAACGAATACTAATTTCCATGTCCATCAATTATTAGATTTATCGTGTATAATAATTTGAATTCAGAACTAAGTACTTTATTGTGTTGTTAAGTCAAAACAAAACAACAATAAAGTACTTAGTTCTGAATTCAAATAATTATACACGATAAATCTAATATTGATGGACATGGATATTAGCATTTATTTGTATTCGGAAATTCGTTGATACCCGAGGGACATTAAGAAAATAGTTGTACCTACTGTACATAGTTTTATGTAAACCACAATAGGTTGTAAAAGGGTTTTGTTAATTATTGTAGAAATATCTTTCTCTCTTTTGTTTTTCTGTGTATTTTCTACTGGGTGGATAATTAAAATATATCGTACAGTTGCGCTATTTAGTTCTGACTTATATCATAAAGTAGCTTCTGCCCGCGGCTTCGCAATTATCCCACGGGAACGTGCTACCGGGACAAAAACTAGCCTATGTCCTTTCCCAGAATGCCATCTATATGTTTGCCAAATTTGATCGAAATTCGTTCAATGGTTTAGGCGTGAAAAGGTGACATGCAGACAGAGTTACTTTCGAATTTATAATATTAGTAGGGATGTTCATTCATGTTATTAATCTTTGTTTTCATTTGTTTACAGGTAAGTTATTCAAACACACTCGAAGACTGCTTTTTGGTAAGAAAAGTTTACGGGATACAACTTACGATACATTTTTATTTACTATCGACGTTTTGTTTTATCACCGCAATTGGATAACATGTTATTATATCAGTACTGTACAAATGGGGTGAATAGGGATGCAGGGGTGGATCGGACCAAAACTTTAAAAGGGATTTTAACATTGAAATAATATGGTTTGTTGCCAACAAGGGCATTTAACCGTTAATTATAATACAGTAAACACATTAGAGTCCTTTTTGGCAACAAAGTATATTATTTCAATGTTAAAATCCCGTTTAAAGTTTCGTCTCGATTCACCCCTGCATCCCTATTCACCTCGTTTGACGGTACCTTTAGTTTTCCCACGTAATCGAAAAAATAATTGGCCCTAAACAACCTAACAAACTTTCAAAAATAATCTTGATCCAAACAAGAGGAAGCTTCCAACACAAAATTCTTCTAAACAATTCAACTCATCAACTGACTAAATAAGATCTGATAAAGTCATATAACACCGCTGTTTTAAAGTAATTAACAATGAAAGTTTCCCACAAATGTACCGAGAAACTCGAGATCACAACGTTTTACTTTTAATCTGTGCCTTTAATTGCCTACACGACCATTAGGCATGGCAACACTGCGTTAATTTGTACAGTCGTCAAAACACCACAACTTGTGTTGACCTAAGTTAACTGTTTAGAGTACTTTGCTTCTTTTGTATGGGATAAATAAATGTTCTAAATAATGTTGTAATGTATAATAAACATGAATTACAAAAAATACATGAGACTTGATGTTAGAACATTGTTAAATTTTTTAGAGTGCAACATTTTTTTGTGTTAATATGGTGGTAACAACCTCTATATTGCTACTGGGTAAAAAGGTTTTAGTTAGTAATTAGTAAAACTAAGCACAATGCTGGTTGACCTTTTGCTAACGTGAATGTATTCCACGAAAGGCTTACTCTTTTATTATCCGCTAACTTTTAACACGGGCATAAAATTGACATTTGACAGTTCTTCCATAAGGACTTGTGTCAACATAAGTCGCTTGATGAAAGTTAGCTTGCAGTGAAATAATCTGCCTTAAATCTCATACTTTATTGTGTTATCTACTTAATGCGGTAAGCGTAATTTGAAGATCATTGTCACTTTTTTGACCTTTTACATTATGGACGTATAAAAATATTCTTGAGCAAGTAAAAACCATTGGTTACTAAACTTAAACCTAGCTCATACATAAATATGACTATTAAACACATTCTATTTTATAGCTTTTTGTCAATATTTATAGCTTTTATTTAAATAAGACGCTGATAACCAGTAACTTGGAACATATACGAATCTTAATACACACTTGAATATGTGTTTATTTGACGGTGAGCAATAAAACGGCTCTCAAAATATTCAAAAATGGAACGTATTTTAAAAATTCGTGAATTAATAGGTACAACACAATATTGTTTTATAGCAACGGTTTTTAATTTCACGGCTTCAGTTTCAACAAACACATTATCATATATATGTCAAAAGCGTACCTTCCGAAATAGATTTGGAAATTTATCTTGCAATAAAGTCGGACCTACTGGTGTGACAAAGCAGTCGTAAAAGATTAGCTTCGATAGTACTCCCCCGCGATTACTGTTTTAAATTAAACTTTGTCTGTGATGTCACAAGGTCGGATTTAATTTGTAATATGTTTGAAGTGTTGAATAAAAATTCGAATAAAAATATAAATAATGGTGATAGCTAGTTCACACCATGGTGATGTCCAGTCCCACGCTTCGACAGATTGGACAAAACCATCAGTGTTCTCAGCCCACTTGACAAACGATGTAACGAGATAAGGCTACGTGCATATCGTCAGTGGCGCCTGCAGCGTAAAGCATCAACCAAAATTATTCTTTATTACGTGTTGATTATCACACACGTTTTAATTGTCACTTGTCATTTTCACCTGTAGGTATATGTATGATAATAAAGGTTTTTTGACACTGAAAGTCACCATATAAATTCAGTGCATTAGCTTTTTCCTGTTTCTGTCAATTCAACAGTGGTGCCCTCATGCACACCCTTTTGTAATATATTTGCAAGCACTTCATTAAGAAAATACCAATATAAAATAGAAAAGTTAGTCGTCGTCAACTTAGTCTTGAACCAAAGATCAAGCGTAGCATAGTAGGTTAGGTGGTTCTAGTTTCCGGTTTCCTACTACTGTCAATCCTACTGAAATAATGCTTCAATCACCTGCGTCACCCTCTGTAAAATTATACATTTATGATTTTAATGGTGTAGGTACGGTCACCAAATGTGATAACCAGGGTCGTCGGATAGTTGAAGTTTAGTAAGAAATCGATGGATATTTTCAAATAAAATTTATTTAATTAATAGAAAACAAACAGTTAATTTATCAAATTAAATTTCTTTGATAACATCCATCGGTTTCTTACTAAACTTCAACTATATCGACGACCCTGGTTGCTTATCTCTTTTGGTGCCTTAAAGTTCTCAAACACGAAAGCACCATATTTTCTCAACTTCAGCAGAAGCTGCCGTATGAGCTTCATCTTCTCAGCAAAAATAATAACCAGCCACAATTCTATCATTAACCACAGTGAAAACACTATTAATCAGATTTCTGAACCTCAGAAGATCCGTAACGGGGCGACACAAATAACATAATATTAATATGATTTATTCACAATTCTTGCCGCGTTAATGATCGCAGCTAACTTGTTTCCAAAACAAAATGGATGGTGTCTTTAAGTAGTTGTTACTCGGTTAATAGGCGAAGGGAAAAGATTTCCGTGTTAAAAGTAGCGGTGGATAGCGGCTTAGTGATAAATTGGACTATTAGCATGAATACGGTGGGATCGGAACTAGAAAGGTCGACGAAACCACTGGAAATTGTGATTTGTTTAATTAATTACATCGTCGGCTGATTTAGAATGAAGTCTCCCAAAGATCATCTATTGAGAATACGGTAGTGTTTTTCTTTAGTACCGTATAGCTTCTGGTAGAAATATACTTTAATAGAAATAGTACAGGAAAAACTGCACTTCCCAGAAATCTTGGCTATGGTAACTTCGAAGAAATATTCCTCACAAATCATTTTTATGCACAGATTACACAATACATTGGATTCCCGCCGAACAGTCTAGTAATGGGGTTGAATCCAGTACAAATTTTATTATGCCTCGTAGTTTACTAACCACCGGTTTGCCGTATCATATCCCGAAGGACTAAGGTGAACTTTGAACCCTGAGACAAATCTTCATACAAATCTTCTCAAGGAATTCCACGGATTTTAATAAATATAATCGAAAAAATATTGTTTTCTATTTGAAATAAATCTTGTTGTAAAAAACAGAGCTGAAACAACGGAAACATTAAACAAGCGCGTATAGAATATTTAACCTCGTAGCTAAGAGTATTCAGAAAGTGCCTTCCTGCTTACATAACTATTCAAAGGCCGTCTTTTCAGTTGTCCGTCTTTCTGTCAGCAACAATGATGATGACAAAACAAGCGATATATTCCCATATGGGCGCACAATGAGGTTTTGTGCTTGCGCTTGCGCATCTCTACACAATAGGCTGCTCTTAAGTATTGTTTTCATGTTTTTTAGTATTCTAGTGTGTTACTGATCTTGCATTGTTGAATTAATTAACTTGAAGCAATTGAAAGTTGCCAGTAAATCAATCGCGTTTCAAATACAGGTTCGTTCTAAGTTATGAAATATTTTTCACAATTGAGAGCAACCTTATAATATTTAATAAATTCACACCAATAAAACTCCGTATCTAATCTGATCGGACACGTTTTTTTATGTTTTGAATTAGTATAAAATTGCTATAAAATAAGTATTTCCTGTCGTTCTCTCCTTCAATAAAAACCGCGTTTATGCAAAGTTGCCAAAACGTCATAATAATAATGTGACGGAGATACCGCGACTCATTTTTATTATGTAAGCACAGTATTTCATGCCGTGAGAATTTCGCAAATATTTGCAAAGCTTTTCTTTGTTCTTTTTAAACACATTTAATGATTCCGCCGACGCATCGCACGACAATACACCGCGACGGTCGACAAAGGAGTGAGCCGAGCGGGGCATAGACAACGAGCGAGGGTTTTGTCTCGGCCCATAGACAAAAGCTCTTTCATTGGTGGAACAATGACGGGTCGTCTTTGCCTCATTTATCATACAGGCAGGTTACTTTCATCCAATAATTACAATGTACTGAGGATTCAGACGTTCAGAGAGGCTTTAAAGGTTTGCATTGTGGGAATTAATTATAAACAACTACTTAGTATATTTCATGGCTTTGTTACATGAGTAGGTTATAAGCACTTTATTATTATTTTGAAATTGATTGGTAGTATTGTTTGGAGTTGGCCTATGTTTTGTTATACATTGTTTTACAGAACAATTGACACCATTTAGGTCTCCTACTGAATACTGAAAGAAGACGGTATAATTATGTCGTCAAAAGATAATTAAACCTCACCATATTAGTTCTAATGTGTCTAAACTTCTAAGAATATAATTTTTGATTTATATTGTTCAAAAGTAATTATTAAACTCTGCGTTTAGCCGGAACGAGCCTTTTTGTTACGAAAGCTCATATAAATGGAAAAAAAATCATTAACATTTGAATATCAAATTACATAAAACCTCATTAGACAAAGCCAAAAATTATAATTCCCGATACCATCTTGACCAACGCATTCTATAAATTCGAAGTAAGAACATTTTTTAAAAAACGAACAATGCCGACCAATCAGAACTAGTTTTTTTATAATTTTATTTCGGGTTCTTTGAGTAGTGGTTTATTCTCATAATTTAACGAATTATTACCTAGCATTTAGTAGTTAATGTAACATTAGTAAGATAACAATTCTGAGAATCACGCCACTTGTTTTTGGACAGAGGAAACTTGATGTTAATTAAGAGTAGATACATCATTGTCGTTAACATAAAATACTTACATATACGTTTTGGTATTAACATTTTCTTATCAGAGATGTTGGAATGTTCGTCGGTTGAAGTAATAGTTAAGGATTTCGTTTTGTTATCCAGATAAGTCGAGTTATTTGATCTGTGTTGTTTTTATTGCTTTATTCTAAGCTTACATCGTGTTTGCTACTCGGAGAAAACATCTATTTGTTCCTCATAAAGGAAATATATGGGGAATAGAGTAAGACGCTGGAGCTATGATTACAATCAAGAGAAAGACATTATAACGGAAGCACAACTAAGTAAATGCTTTATTGCTGTCAAATAAATTACTTTTATACAATGGTGGATAATGGATACTGCATTTTTAGTCGTATAAGGAACTGTTGTTCTCAAGTTTCATAAACTAAGTACCATTTATTATCTAGGTACTTATTATGCAATTTTACCCCACGTTTGACACGCTTAGTGGTGAAGTTACAAAATATCCTTTTCACTGCCCCTCTACACCTTCTAAGGAACGCATCTCCCAAAAAAGAAAGAGCACCTAAATAGACAGATTTGAACATTCTCCTTTAAATTTCTGTTTTCAGTGGTTTAAGCCGTGTGTTTTCCGTCAGTCACTCAATAAGTCATTCGTGTAACTGACACAGTCTTACTTAGTTATAAAAAGATAACTAAGACCATTTCTCAGTTAATGATATTGATCTAAAAACAAAGTACGCAGGCGTATTATCTAGTGCCTGGTTCTTATCTTCTCGTGTCGTGAAAATAGCGAGGGAGTCGATAACAGTTCGCGATAGCAGCTGACAATGAAGTAACGCCCTGTCAATACATACAATTGCCGCCCACTTCTGAAACCTATTTCTAATATCGATGTCGCAATATTTTGTTTCGTTCAGAAGTACTGGGAAACCATCAGGATCGTAGATTAAAATTAATTTGATTTATGTTATTTCCATAAATCGGACTAGAGGTAGGTATTATGTCCTAAGAGGATGATTTAAAAAGAAATTCAGGAGTTTTGATAAACTGTCCTTTAAAAGTCGAGTGAGAGTGTGGGCCACCAAGTACGTGATGCAATAATTACAACAAATTTTTCATTATCAAAAAAGATAACTAACAAAAAAAAGGTACTTTTTTTGAAACGTCAAAAATTGTATTCATTCTCACAGATTAAAAACAAAAGCGGCTGGCAATGTGCACGCGCTGTTGAGCCACGGGCGCGGGCGGCGACCGAGGATGCAAAGTCAAAGGCACGATGGTTTGCAGCCAGTCGGAAGCTTTTGCACCACTCTAGCTGCTAGAGGGACGCTCTATTGCCGTTGTTCCGAGTGCACTTGTGCGCTAATTGTTTGCAGAAAGGGTTCCTCGAGTATTGTTCCGATGAGTTTTTACCGTCAGCATGATAATTGTGAATTTTATTTATTTACTAATAAAAAGCTTTCTACATTCGAGTCTAGAAGGCTTGCCTTATGTCTGATTAATGATTAATGCGAAACTCATTTCAATCAATTAGCAGTAAGCCTTAGTTTCCGTTCAGACTCAAAGAGACAGCCGCTTTAGAAAAAAAAAGAAAAAGCACCTATAGGAAACCTATTTATTAATATGACAGATCTTAAACTTTCAATAAATCTACATTTATTCACGACTGTCATCCATTTGGCAATTTTTTTTTTCTCGAGATATGGCACAGACTTACACTATCTGACTGTACATACGGTACTTGCGCATTTCGCCGCGGCAATTTTTCTCTAATTAAAATTATACCGATTGTCGTTTCTATCCACCGCGTTCGTTTGTTGTGGTCCGTGACGCGTGCCATTTGAAGCACTCTTGTGCTTTTTAGTGCCCGCGTTTACCCCTCATGCTCGTATCCGAACGAACTTTGTGCCACGAAAATAATGGTTTTTAAAGTCATGTTTTTATTTCCGCATTATGCTAGCAAGGGTTAGTATTTTGGGAGAGAAAAAGGTTCTGAGCTTTTTTTGCTGTTTAGCATTTTGTTGATTACAGCCGGATTGCTTTGTAATGATGTAATAGGGTTGGATGGCTATTTCATTATTTTTGAAAAGCCTTATAGTGTGTAGCATTCTGCTGTTATTATAGGATACTTATATTACTTTTGATTCTTAGAAATATAATATGAAAATCCCAATTGAAATACCAACGCTATTTTCCGCTCTCATATTTCATTAATCCTGAAACATTCTCCTTACTTTTCAAATTAACGCATCATAAACGTTTTCCTACAGAAAATTACCGAACAAAAAATCGCGTTCAGCGTTCGCTTTCATCGCTTATCTCGCAAAAGTTACTTCCAACACATTAGCTAGCGAAAAATTTACGCATATTGTGCGTGTGGCGATACCACGCGTATGCGGCAAAAAATCGCGCGATAAACGCCGACAAATCGTGTCGGGATGACGCGGCAGGCGCTAATGACGTCACTGCTATCTTTCGTCACGATGACGGTGGGGACAGATGATTTTAAAAAAAGGAGGAGGGGTGTAAAGCGGCCTTTGTGGACGACGTGATTGGGTGTTTTGTCGGATTTTTCTCACGTTGGGGATGTTCGTAATTGGAATTGATGATTGTCCGTGATTTCGAGATGTTTTAAGGGGGAAACTATTTTTGTTTGCGGTTCAAACGCGGAGTATTTTGAGTGTGATTAGTGTTGATAGTTCGCTTATTTTTAGATACAAGCGCTTTTAGATTGAACACGTGTAGTCTTAAATTACCTGTCTATGTTTTTCGTAATGCTAGCTGTTATTTGTTAGTTTTAATTTCCCGGAGGAGCTGTTTCTATTTGCTCTGTTTGGTGAGAGCAAGTATATGGAATCAAAACAGTTCTATTTACTGTTATGCTGATAACAAATTGGTAATTCTGTTGTTTCTCTGCTGTAAAACCTATTAAGTAATGGAAATTGGTGTAGATGCGTTTTCCAGGGAATTATTTTTAGAGTTAAGAAGATATTCTTATCCTAGAAACTTATTGATTTCCAGACAACAAGCCAAATGGTAGAGCGTATAACTTTTCCAGAAGTGTCCCAAAACTATTCCACACCGTTTCGGAAAAAAAAATTAAACAAATACAACAACACATGAAAACCAGTCACATATTATTCCAACAGCCATATTAATCCGTACGCAATAAACACTTAAATCTCTCTTAACCGTAATAACAACAATAACAACAAATAAGCTGCTTACAATATCATACGACCACATTTTCATAATCGTATCTTCCGTCCTTATCTTTTCGAAATGGATCGACGAAACAAAACAACCCCTATTAACAAGGGGGTTAACGAAATCGTAGGCATCATCAAGCGTATTACCCGATCCCATTAAATAGGCACCCCTAAATAGGGCCAAAAGCTAACAGAAGGAGCGGAGCATCTTTGTTTAACCAGATAAAATCTCTTTGACAATTTGTGCTTATTCAAATAAGGAGTCCCCTGATACATAATGGTTTAATATTCCGTCTTACGCTTGTATACGTAGCGATTTTAATTAGGTGGGTGTGTGTGAGTTCGTTCTTTGATTATAAATCAATCAAAGAAATTATTTCATTGCACATTGGCAGTGGGTAGGCATCTACCTAACTGACATCAGGAATTTCTAAATCATACCTACATTACATGTGAGTAAAAACGTAAACAGTCACAAAAATATAAATTAAAGTGGAAAAGTAAACAAAAGCCATTATAAAAAACCACGAATCAAAAATATTATTCGAAAAAAAGTAAAAGCCAATCAGTTCCAAAACAAATTCTTTTTTATACACACTTCACAAAAAAATACAAATGTTTTCCATTTATTTGTGGCGCTGAAACAAACGCTCAATAATCATTCCCGGGGAAAGGCAAATAGAACTTAACCTTTCCTTTTCCAGGGGTTTTGATGAAAAATACCGTCAGACGACGTTGAAAATTAACAAAACAGATTACATTCGACAGTTTCAAAGAGCCCGGGGCGTGTTGTTTGCTGCCAATTCTTTCCATTTACAGAACCGCGGGACTGGAAAGCGTACCCTATAAAACACCTCGTCGGATTTGGCGCGAAGATTAACGTCACAAATAAAATAAAAACCATAGATTCTCTCTGTTTTTTTTTTGCGGCACATGTGTTATGTCAATGAGACTGCCATGCACTCTATTAGTATCTTTTGGTCACATACTGTTATTAATTTTGAAAATTTTTAATAAGTCCTAATTAATAAATGAGATATTATAATTTTATTACTAATATTTAATTATTGACGTGGATTTTTGCCATAATATTCAGAAAACCATTAAGACATCCGGTGAATGCGAATTAAACTTAATTCTCATGTCTAATAATGCAATAATAAATAATAATATTTGTCAATAATGTCTCAATAATACTAGGTATTTCTAACACGACTCCTAAATTAAGTCATTCATAAAATTTGCCGTCGTAGGTAGGTAAAATTAACATTCGAAATTCAAACACGAAGTCTTTAGCTTACTTATCGAAGTCATTTCAAAGCGTTTGTCAAATTACGTATCACCCTCCCCCGCGTCCCGCCCACCCCTTACTCGCGAATTCAAATTCTACCTTTAAAATAACTGATTGTCTGTTTACATTTCTCTGTATTGAATAAGATGCGTATTTAAGTTAGGCTGTGGATTTTCATTTGCTTACTCCTCTGTGGCCCTAGCAATGAAAACAGGCGGGGGAGGGGAGGGATCAAAATAAAATGGTGACTTTATTAGCGTTCGGTACATAATCGTTCCGAAATCAAAGGCGTTCAAATTTCGAATTCTGAAGATTGTGTACTCGTAAGAGCTTTAGCAAATTACGCAATGTTTGTTTTCTGTTATTAATGATATCCATTCAGTAGGTACATAATTTACTTATACAATACCTAAGAAGTTGATTACTTTGTAAGTAGCTGAATTTGAAAAGTCCTAAAAACCTATGACGAATTGTTTCTAAGAAAAGCTAAATTATTTTTTTAATAAAATTCGTATACCAGAACAATAAAAAATACCGTCATACCATGTTCTGCACATAAAGTGAAGGAACTTAACGCTAGATCTATTTTATAGCTACATTAATATACAGACTGGTACCTATTATTTTTTGCTAAAAAAGAAACAAGCGTAAAGCTATAAATAAAACTAAGGCAAGTTGTCTGATTCTATTTACATAATCATAATAGGGAGATATTAAAGACAAATTAAAGTAAATCACAAGGCAGATAAGTCGTAAAAAAATTTAAGTAGGTAGGTACGTGTAATATACTAGTGACCCGCCCCTGCTTCGCACGTTTTTTTACGACTCAACAAAACATCAATATTAATGTACCTATTATACAAATAAACCTTGTCGAATATATTATCTAAACTATTGTGAAAACCGCATCAAAATGCGTTGCGGGGTTTAGAACAATAACGCGGTCATACAGACAGACACGAAAAGCGAGTTTAATTTGTAATATATGTATAGATACCATTTTTTTTATTAAACAAAAAGTCTTAAGTCTATTATCTTACAGAAAATGATTCTAAGCATAATTCCTTTTGAGTTCCGCTTGAAAAAACCCTGTCGTAAAGATAATTGATTTTTATTCTAAAAAGAATTTAATGCACTTAACATTTTCTTAAGAGACCCCGAGCTATTCATGAAGGATTTATTTGTATGAGGAAAATCATTTTATGATTAAAAGGCCCCTATTCAGCAATCGCTGACCACTTGCATAAATTATTATGTACAGTCAGGGCCGTAAGTAACTTTATTTTATAAAGATTCTGTGTGAATCAGAAAAAAATATATGTAAGTAGTAGGTATCTACTAATAAAATCTATTATATGTAGAGAACATATAACTTACGAAAATGCCCAAGCTTTGTTACACAGTAAGGCTCACATGCACTACAAATCAGTAAATGTATTTAACGCTAAACGTATTTAAAACGTTCATTCTGTCTCTGTAATCTTCAAACGATTGACAGCAAAAGAACGATGTTTTAAATACGTTTAGCGTTAAGTAAATGCAGTGATTTTTTCGTGCAAGTGGGCTTCAAAATGTAAAGTGAAACTAAAAACTAAAAATCACATCCTTGGTTTTTCCTCAAAATAAAACACACAAAAGTGATTAATCCCAAAGAAATCTCAAAAAACATAGTTAACAACATTCTTCCTTCCTTTAACACGAAAAAAATAAAACTAACCTCGTGTCATTTGCATACCGCCACCGACTGTGACTGTACATGAAAGTCTATCAAAGAGATAGCCCCTTTTGTACCAAGAAACGGATCGGGGAAATTAATTTAGACTTTTTTTACAAGAGCCCCCATTATGACTGCTATTATGAAGATCGCTCATTCCGTATTGACGTTGTTTCTTTGATCTACCAAGTTTTGAGATAATGACATTATATTTCTTTGAAATTCTATACGAGCGAGATGATATATTATATTTTATATTCTATTTCCTATTTTAATTAGGTTTTTGTTAGTATTCGTATTAATCGGCACATCGTTGGTTGGTAGGATATTGTGTAAGATATTGTTAATGTTGCATGGGAATTTTGATATCATAAATCACTAGAAAACGCTGTACATTATGCCATAAATGCGAGGAGGATCACAAATGTAAGGATACATAATTATCATGGTACAACAAAAGCCTCTAGAAAATGAATTTGATGTTACACACTCATTGCTTTAGGTCTACACTTATTTGGTATTAATCAAACGTCCCGTTTACACTGACTGTACACCCATTTGTCACTAAAATTGTGAATGAAACCCGGCTCGATGGCCAAACACAGTTGGACGAGCCTTTACAATATGAATGTGATACATCCCCAATCCACAATGACTAAAATATCTATTCAAAGCACCACAAAACTCTACATAATAAATTATGTACTGTTATTTGATCTAAGTGACAAGAAAGACCAGTTTAATATAGAATATTCATGTTCGTACGTAATCTCAATATATAACACGACGTCAACACCTCTTCTGCGAACACACTATCACAATGAATGAGATTCATAGTATTAATGAGTGCAAATTCAGTTTTAGAAGAACCATCAATGAAATCTCTCAGCCAGACTAAACTCAACCCTATCTCTCTAACAATTAAGATTGTTATCTTCCCAACAATTCACACCGGTTACATCAAAGACGTAGCACTCAGGATGTGAGATTGAAATTCCTGATCTGACTAGTAATAAACTTACTTCAGCTTAAAAGAGATTTCAAAAGAACGCATAAAGAAAGCGGAGATGTTGTTATTAAAATCGTTGCGAACGGAAGAAAGGGGGCTTAAAATGACACCGGCCATTTTGTGCGATATCGCACATTATTAAGATGGCCGACAAATTTGAAACTTTATTGCGATTTAATTCGGAACCATCGGCACGGTTACTTAATGAATATTTTTTCACGTTATAAGGTAATTGTTTCTGACGCACTAAAGTAATCAAATTCAGAATACAGGAATCCCTTTATTAACTGGACATTATTTTATTACAATTGGCTTCAGCAATTTGTGCATAATTGGACTTGCCACTTAAGTACAAATTATGGCATTATGAATTATTTTATGCCACATTTTGTCCGATATGGTATGCCGCTAAGATCTCAAACGCATCTCTTGAAAGGTTATACAGTAAAACCAAATATTTTATGGTTGCTATGGTGTAGTTTATATACCGTACTATACAATAGTAGCCAACTTGCTCGTAGCCTAGAAAATAATATATGGCCCCAACCCGTTTCTTTCCTCAATGAATTTTACAACTGGTAAGAGAAAATAAGCAGATCATACATTCCATGTTATTCTTCCATTCAGTTGAAACAGGCTGAAACACAGGTGTTCGGTTTGTTTTGACAAACGTTCGATCTGCTACAGTTCCAACAATGTTTCATTAAACTCCGCACTCTTTCAGGTATGAAATCATTCCACAGATACATCATTGTGTTTTATCGCTCCTCGCACTGTTGGATAGACAAAAGCCCAGTGTTTAGATAGAAAGAAGTATTTAGATCCGTCTGATAGTTAACACTGAACAGCGATCGGTGTTTGTTATTTAATTAAGTGTTCGTTCTTCGGTACATTTATTGTAAGCCCGTCAGTAGATCACAAAGACCACTATGTTTATTCTAAAGGCAAGTGGCGGCTTACTGTGTACGTTTCCCAAATTTTATTCGAGAACTATTCTTAAACTTTTAGTTGCGTGGCCGCAGCACCTACGGTGGGATTGTATAAAAATAAATATTTACATTTCACCGCATATTGTTGACGGGAAAAGGTTAATATCTTTATAAATAGAGGCACGTGCCGATCGATAGTGAAGATTGAATTATAATAATTTTGTTTATAGACATATTACTTTTGGCTCGGAACTGGCACTGCAGTTCGTTTTCTGTTTTTGTTTTATAAGAACTGCAGCCGTTCTTGATCTAAAGGGATAAGCTTGATTGATGTAGCTATCGGAACCTGTTATTTTTGAAAGAACAGTTTTTTTTAATTTGGTATTTCCATTGTTGAATTAATGCCTTACAAAAATGGGATACCACAAGATTTTCTTAAATTACCTATCTTTGTTTGTAACCAATTTTTTCCGCACCCATCCATCTTTTATCCATCAAATTAGCAACTACTGTTCATCTCATCTAAACTACAAAGTAAGCTATTGATAGTCTAAGAGGCCGCGTAGCAATCATCGAAGCCATTATAATCGTTTTAATAAACAATAAATAAAAGACTGACGCACGCTTAGCCGCCGAATGACGGCCGCCAGACGGACGGGTTTGACGAATCATTGTGTTCATGTCAGTCAACGGCCCGCGGATAAAACGCCCGACGTTTAATAAACGCATTTGCTTTTGTATTGTTTTGTTTATATGTAGATTGTTTACTTACTTAGTTTCCACATACATTCTGCCCAACCTATCAGTCTTCCCTTAGTCTATTAGTCTTGGGATACTCAGGGCAGAGATTTTTCAGGTACACTTTGGTCAATCGGCCCATACAACCTTGCTGACTGGCTGAAATGTTTACCCACCAAAGCATTAGCTGTTTCCTCATTACTCATGTCGATATGAAACGAGACTTAAGGCTCCTTCAAACAGGCACGACACGCGACGCGAATCGCACGCGACACGTGTCGCGCCTGTTTGTAAGATTGATTATTTGCGTTTAAGTATGATTATGATTAGCAATTGTGTAACCAAAGTTCAGTTGTCCAATCAGTGTAAACTACTCTAAATCTTTTCAGCATTTTCCTGTAATTGGGCTAACCTCAACGAAGAATCTGTCAGGGAACTTTAATTTCATAAAAACGTGTGTACCCACACTTTGTAAAAGATGAATTCTTAGAAATAGTTCCGCCTCGTTCTTTCAAACAAGTATTATAATTATGTTGGTAATAATATTTTTTTCTGAAATGTTCATGATTAATTGTATGTATACAGAGATGAAGTATTTTTTGACGTACTCAACTTCTTAGAATTTTGTATGTAGGACGGACGACTATGTTATTTTTATGAGTTAGTTACTAGTTGTTGATGATAAATAATTACAATACTATATCTTAGATGCTGATTAAAGAAGTAGAGATCACGAAAATAATTAATCTCGTAGCTAAATATCGTATTCGCTCGTATTTTTATGGTGTACATAATAAAGAGTATTCTATTCTATTCTAAATGATAACAGCCGCGCGAGTTGATCTAAGGCTAAGCTATGCTTGCCGCGGTCGATTCGTGGATGGGTGACCATCCATTTCATATCGAGACCCCTCCGTGCCTCGGAAAGCACATTAAGCCGGCGGTCCCGGCTATCCTTCGTAGATCTTTGACGGTCGTTACGGATAGTCAAAACCCCAAAAGACTGACAACCAGTCTTACTAAGAGGTATTGTGTTACCCAGTAACTGGGTTGTGGAGGTCAGATAGGCAGTCGCTCCATGTAGAATACTAGTATTCAGCTGCATCCGGTTAGACCCAAAGATACTTGGGAAAAGGCTAGGGAAATGGAGTTCACGAAATAATAAATGTGTCATTAAATTTTCGTACCTTAGACGAAGATTATCTACTGTTTTGCAAATTATTTGCTTTGATGAGAATTTAGTTTACAAATAGAGGAATAAACGTCTTCATAATTGGCAACTGTGTTGCGGCGGCTATAAACTTCATAGCAGACAGGAATGTAGATTTCGCAACCAAATTTGTGCCCACCTGCACTGCTAGTCCACTGAAGAGTAAAGTTCCCATGACCTAATCCTGACACGCATCTCTATACCTTAGAATAGACAAAACATACCCAACCTATCAAACATAGTGAAAACTAAGTATGTTCACTTTTCGAAATATTCTTCAATTTCTGCAGCAATCCTACTGACGTAGCTTTGCACACACTTTCAGCCAACAGCCAACCAACATTTGACCCAACACTCCCAATATTTGACGCCACAAAGCCATACTTCTTGAGAGAAGCTCGGTTGCATCCTCGTTATTGCATTTCGCCCGGCTTGTTACCCGGTCTTGCCTTTTTACCCGGATAACTCGCCTTTATACCCGGATAACTCGCTTGTTACCCCCATCCGGATGGTTAGCTAGAGTCTCCTCCAATTATTTCCAGCTCAAACTGGTTGGAACCGGAATGTAACTTTTAATTTTTGGACGCTTCTTGTTTGGCAAGTCTGGAGAGGGCTAGCTCTTTGAGTTTGTGGCTACTAAAGTTTGACTAGATTTATTTATGATAGATGCTTTTAGAAACCATAAACAATATTTTTCCATGATGTAATATGAATGGAACTTTATAAAAATATACGTACCTAAGTCGGTTAGCAAGTCGGTAGTCAGCAACTGAGCGTCGTTTGGCCATGGAATTTTGTAAGTTGTAATTTTTTTTAATCGATCTTGCCATTATTTTGAATACTCTCGGGGTTTAGTTTTGCTTGCAGAAATACTTGCTTATTCGTCCAAATACAGTTAGAAATGGAAAATAGGTAATATAGAAACAGATCAATGCAATAAATTAGCGAAATAACAATAAAAAAGCCCTAGAACAATATAACCACACACTCTACCAACATAATAATATAAAAATAAACTATAATTTCTTATTTTTCCTTACCGCACTATTTCCCTCGAGATTAGAGGCGGTCCATTAGCGACAAAGGACAGGTGTTGAGTGTGTTCTAAGCTTTATTAATCTTTTCTCTCGATCGCGGTAAGGTTTCGCACTTTTGTGGCATCAGCCATTGATGTGCACAAAGCTTTTGAGTAGGTGTAGTGTGGTATATGCTTTAGTTGTTAAGCCGTTAAAGATTGTGTAGACAATGATTTTCAATTTGCACTGTCGTGTGGTTTGGTGTAATGTCGGTTCGTGTGAAGGTCTTCTTACTTCTTGATGAAATATTAACGTTGTTTTTAATAGTGTAAGTAATAGTTGTGTTGCTCTAACTTTAATTTTAGTTGTAAATGGTTAAACAGCAATCAACAAGAAAATATACGATAAGTACCTACTACAAAAATCTTTAGTAGTTTTGGTATGAAATGGTTTTTACTTTTTTTGTTGCTAAAATAAAATCCATTGTAAACTCAACTTCCTAAATAAGTTCCAATTACTCTTCACCCATTCTTAAAGCATACTCTCTATCCCGATACACTTGCATAAGTATGGATAGTCGAAACAAAACACGCGTAATTGAAAAGGCTCTTAATTAATATACATTCTACGGGGCTGGTTTGTTCTCAATGCACGATGCTCATTTGTTTTCCTTCTCAACATAAAATGTGGTAAAATATAGAATTGAATGAGAACAGAATAATGACGCCACTTCACAACTCTATCGCCTACAAAAGGTCATCTTGGGCATACGAAAGTATAATGTGGAGTTTCATGCGGAATTCGCGTTTATTTTAATTCTTTTATAGACTTGGTAAGGTATTTAATGAACGTAGGTAAGTTACGTAATTGTTTTGATTTAAGGATTTATTCAAAGAACTACGTTTAAGGGAGTTTCACATTATTGCAGTTCCTGAAATGGCGAATTTGGCACGGGTTGCATCGTCGTGTCCTAAGATGGTGTATTTTTCTCAGAGCTTACAACAGCTCTGAGAAAAATAGTTGGTGGTTTAGGGTAGGTCAAAGATTTTTTACAGAATTAAGTTCCTGAACTTTCATGAGGACATGGAAATACAAAACATTCAGGAACGAACTTGATCGTCAACCCATATTAGTCCAATTTACTATTTTTCAGTAGTAGTAATCCAATTTTTATTTGAGTGGTATAATTTTAAAGAAAGATGAATATTTAGACTTTTCTATCAAGCATAAAGGAGACTGGCTAAAAGTGGTCTATGGTCCAATAGCGATACAGTTTCGATATTTGTTTATGAATACTTCATCTTTAACCATGTACAAAGAGGCATCAAAATCTGACCAGGCAAATTACATTGCACGCATTTGGCAGGCATCCCTACATGAATATCAAAACAGTAACGCTATTGGTCCATAGACCAGTACAAATACAAATTCGCCCAGTCTCCTCTCCCAAAACAAAACCCTACCAAACTAGGTAATATCCACAACATCCTAACGCCATTATTTCCGCCGGCTAACGGAAAACAAAAATAAACATAAGAGTAGGCAAGGAATAAAAGAAAAGCTCAAGTGGGACGAGCATCCGGGGCTAGCAAGAGGCATGAGGCAAGACAGGGGGGAGAGGCAAACGGGGGGGTTAAAAAAAGGGGGTGTTATAGATGTTTGTCTGTAAAGGTCTCGTGGGACTCTCATCGGTTGGCTGGACGCCCGACCCGCTTTTGTTTATACGTATTTGAACTTACATCGTGTTACTTGAAGTGGTAATTTTTTGAGTATGTTAAGTTTTTTAGGGTATGTTTTGAAGTTTTTTGGTTCCTACTGTTGTTATTTTTAGGTGGGGTGGAAGATTATAAAATACTTAATTGGAGGATGTAAGGGGATGGTATAGAAATTAAATCATAAGTAGAATGATGATCTAACTATATATGTACGTAGACAATCTGTTCCTATCTAACATTGTGTTCTCAAACTGTATTTCACAGACATGCAGTTGAAAAACGACAGATTTTTTATTAAATTTGCTCGATTATTGTTTAATAAGACTTAAAAACAATTATAACAAGTGCGTAGCAATCTAAAGTTCTCCGGTTCTCCCACACTATATTTTTTCTTTCCCAGAAAACAATCAGGTAACTTTACAAAAAGCTCCGAAAAACGTTTTCTCTTACATAATCGATAACAAAAACATGTTTCAAATTATGAAGTCGTTACTTTCCGTGCGTTGTCGTCCGGATGTCTAAAAATTGTTCTTCTATTAAAAAAAACATTCAAGTCAAAAGGAGCGCCGACTTGTGATGTGGCCGTAATAGCTTAATTTCTTGATTTACTGCCCCTGCTTGTTTGATACGTCCCATGTCGAAGGGAAGCTGTAAAATAATGGAAGGTGCTGTTATAAACTATGGAGTTAGAGGTGACTTCAAATGAAATTGTTATGTTAATATTATAATGGCTTTCTTTGTTATACCCGCTGAATGTTCAGGTAATTTTAGATTGTGAAAGAAGAATGAGCATTATGTCCCCTGAGTGAGGCGCGCAGCTGTAGAATCCTCATTTGCTTAAATAATATCATAAAAAAGTTCTAGACACATTGATGGGTTAACAATATTAAACTCAATCTTTGACACAGTCAGCAATCATTAGCTTTTAAGCATCAGCAATACAAAATACGTTAACATCCCAACTACAAGCCACGGTCATCCTTCAAATCAAAATCACAAACAATACCAACACAACGAATTAACAGAGTTTCCTTTAGCAAAGCAACATGAAAACGCAATAGGTAGGCACCTAATTCCGGCCGCCACGTGCCCGACCGTCGTCCGATACCAATCACTGCGCTAATTTGAAGAAACCGCAGGGCTGCCACTCTTCGGAACCACTCTACAGGGCTGCCACTATTAGCGCCTACAACCGTCAAGTATTGTGTGATTTAATAACAATTCAACGCCAGAAGTGGGCGAACCCTTAATATTTTGACTTTCATGTTTATTGAGAATGAATACCTATTGTGGAGGGTTATTCTGATTTTTGCAATCAATGTTGACTTCTTTTATTTTATAGTAGTTTTGTTGTTATTCCTCGAGATTCCGAGAGAGTACAAAAACGGGCCCAAAATTAATTTTATGTCAATATGATAAGCTGTCATTATCGTAAAACCTTTTCCCAGAGGCAACAACCTCTCGTTAACGAATTTCTGCAAACTAACCACAATAAACATAATAAAATATTAACGCTATAAATATAAAACAGGGTCTGAACAAGACAAAGCACGCATCGATTCCATTATGCAAAATGCATAATCACCGCGGACATTAGATAAGATCAGTGCATTCGCGAAACTGCGACTCATGCGCATCGGGGATAAAACATGCGATAAGCGAACTCCTGCGGGGATTGCCGGGTGTACAGCCTGTATGCCCCCTGGCAGTTTAATTGGGGGACGTCATAATGTTTTACTTATTTGTGCTTCGTTAATGTCACATTTTAAAAATGTGTCTTTGTTTGATACCTGCGCTTTCCAAGTTATAGTTGCTATAAAATAAGAGGCGCCTGTTTTAGGTCTGAGCTAATTAGTATGTGTGGGCACGCCTGTTTTCTTCCGGGATTTATCTTTTGTATTGAAGGTGTTAAAACAGTTCTCGCATCTTTGTCATCAAGTGGTGAATTAACTTCGCGTCGTCTGCATCTAAATCGTCGGTTCAATTATCTCAACGGTATTGGAAAAAGTGCACATGGCTACAACAAGTGCGCAAAATAGTTTTATGCCTAGATCTAATATTCAAACAGTAGCTCGAATATAAATCTTAAGTTGAAAGTGAATTTGTAACTATCACACATTATGCTAACTAAATCGATATTAAAACACATTTAAACAAGAACACAGGAGAAGGTTGGAGTTTCATCTTTTTACGAGATATTTTTAGCAGTCGTCAGTTATGATCATGTTTAGCAAAAAGTTTTAAAAGTGAAAGCACTAATTGCACAATTTAATAGATACGCTTTTTTACATTGACTAAACGTAGGTACCTAACGGTTTCCTTTTTTCAGTTACCATAATAAAACCACTCACGAATAACGTGTCAAAATTACTTTCTCCCGTTTTTTATGCCATCGACAATGCAAAAAGAAAACATATGTCAGATGCAACTCTACACATTTTTTGTTCTTAGACATGCAGTAGTGATTCATTTTGATATGTCATAGCGTTGCACTGTCTGTAACGCCCTTATTCCCGCGCACCCTTCACATCATGTCAAGCCCTTTTTATATTGCATTATTCAAATTATCAACACTTTAGGGTCACGGCATAAATAAATTATTAGTTCGTTGTGGTTCTGTAAGTGGATAGACAGGCCGCTAATAGGATGGGTCACCATACAAACTATTGGTGGGTTTTCAAGAATAATCGAAATCGTCGTTAATTTTTGTCTCGTCTCCATAAAAGTTCATCAAATATTAAAATAAATCTGTCGATTAAAATCATATGGCGATCGATCATCCCAAATTAAGAAAACTTTGCTACCTAAACTACTGGAAGCAAATAAAATGTTGAACATCACTATATGTTTACCTGTGGCTACGTCGACAGCCACGCATCCGTAAATCATGAGATTCGACCTCCTTGATAAGGCTTACACAAAAATAGTCTCTTACTTTAACAGCTTTAATAGATAAATCTCAGTCGCCAGGAAAACTACCGAAAACCTAAATCTATTACTCGAATAATCTATCTAGAAATGAGAACACGTCGGCCTGTGACAGTAAATATTATGATTTCACCCAAAGATCTGCATCTCTTACGTCAATGTGACGTCTGTTTCATTATACAGCTTTCCGTGTATTCTCACCTAATCTTTTCATATAACATCATCAGCTCTTAATCCAACTACCTAAGGGTCAGTATCGTTAGTCGCGTATTTAAAAAGTGGGATTACTATTTTGATATTGGCGCCCACATTATAAATTATGTCATGGTATGTCCGGTGTTCATCTGTGATCTCTTTGTCCACTATATATTCTTCAATTATATGTTTTTTGATGTACGCTTTCAAGCTAATCCGCGGTTTCGTATAAATCATTAAGGTTTTGTGCGTCTGTTTAATTGACAATAGCTTTATGGGGATTTGTAGCTTTAACAGGGTATTCAATAAATCTTGCAAGTTATGTATTATTAAATGTGTTGACATCTGATAGAACTTTTTGGTTTTGATGAATTTCAAATATGTTGGTATCATATTAAACACGCATCATTTGAACATCTAACAGTGATGCCATTCCTTAGATCTTATCTGGTTTTATGTCAGGGTCTCTTGTATACTTTGGTAGAAGAGCGATTAATAGAGAGATATCATTAATAATATTTATATGATTAACTGTCTACATCTCGCTAAGCGAAGAAATATAGGAAAAGGAAACCGTTATTAACATAAGCGACAAGGACACAATAACAGAATTATGTTTTCGCTTCCATTTATATCCATCGTCATCAGTATTGACAGAACATCGGGCGGTGCTCCTCGCCAAATCACACCCACCTATTTCCATTGGCACCAGTTCCATTGTTTCAATCAGTATAACGACGCCACTCCATCTTGGCTGTTTCGCTTCCATATCATATTTATGACGAGGCGACCCACCTGTGTTGTGCAACAATAAATTGTGACGCCACAGCTGGTCACCTCTATCAAAAATCGCATTTTTATATCTCTCTAACATTAATAATGCTATCAAAATACGGTCGAAATGCCAAAATGACGGTTCGCTGTAAAATATAAGCGCCAATTGCTAGGACATCTCCGCACAGCTATTAAATAAAAGTCTTTTTACATTAGATAAATCGCGTACGTTATTCGGGAACATCTGTCCCTTGCCGATTACGCCCATACATTATGCTCAGTTTGTTGTTTTTAATAAAAAGTTTAATCCGTTCGGTTATGACGGCAATTTGTCAAGCCGATGGAAAAACTTGCTCGATTACCGGTGGCGCTCGATGTATCGCGGTATCGCCGAAGGGACGCCTATTACACTCTGCCGCTCTTTTTATTCGCACGATTATGTCACGTTTATTTATGCATTCGCTTTTGTCTTCCATTAGCGCTTTTTCTTTTTTATCTCCGCCGACAGTGATTCACTTAAATGTATTCCCACTGTCAGGACCGCATTTATACGTTTGCAGGAAACTTTTAAAATTGCGAATCCTTTTCATATTTTGCGTCGTCATTCATCCGGAAACTTACATCGTCGAGTTGTTTTGATTTCATCACCTTATAATGTCTTACTCTGTGCAACCATTAACAATTCAATACTGTCGTAATGAAGAGCCGATAAAATGTATATTGTGTTATTCGTCACGACTCCCAGGCAATTAATTGGTGTACTTTTTTTTTGGAATTCGCTTTATGGTCGCCGTGATTTAGTGACCGTCCCGCCGGTTGATTTGTGCACACATTTTAGCTTATTCTTTGTGTTGGGAAGTGCTTAAGTGTGCAATATATTGTGTGGAACAAATATCGCGTCGAGAGACTCGTTAAGACTGATAGCAGAAAGTTGGCGCGTATGGAGTCCGAGCGCCGCCGCGCGGTGCCTTTTGTTGGTGCATATAAAGTTATTTTATTAATGACACGACAGTCAACATTTTACATGACCCAAATAAAATTGCGGTTCTTTTATTCTTGTTTCAATAACAACTATTACGTACAATTCGCTGTTCTTCACAACCATAAGCTGACATGCGAAAAATTTGAAATATACCTACCCAGAATAAAAAAACATTTTCATAATCCACGAACCACAGTTACGAAACTCAAACTCACACGTTGACTCCCATCGACCTAAAAAGGATCCATAACTAAATGCATCTCACCTCCTTGTTACAGAACATCGGCAACGTGACCGCTGAGCTCGAACTGCAGCGGTTACAACAGGAGCAGCTGCGTCGCCAGGAGATGGTACGGCGTGGGCACGGCATGTACCCGGGCCCTCCGCTGGGACTACTGCCCTTGCTGGAGCAGATGCGGCCCCCGCAGCAGCAACAAAACGTAAGTAACTATAGTATATAGGAAAGCCTAGTGAATGTGGGAGGTAGATAGACGACGCCTTGGTGAGAATCCGTTGGATTCCGAAAGACAAGACCAGTTGTTGTACCCATGCTTGTAGGAGTGCCCAGCAGTGGACGCTTATTAGCCGAATGATAATAATGATGATGGTGAACGTAGATTTAAAAAGAAAGTTTTAAGTGAATAATGACAATGTCAGACTCTGGATGCTAAAAGGCTTTCTTAACACACCTGAGATAAATGTGATACCTTCAGTGAATGCCGGGTCTACTACAATCCTAGATGTTAAAAGTCAAGAAAAAAGAGGAAGATTTGATACAAAAAAGATGACCAATTAAGCCACAAGACCACCAACGAACTACATGCATAGTCGCCAAAATATCTGACACATCAACTTTAAAACTCGACAAATTATAAATGTAATACGTAGTCACTACGAGGATGAAAATGTATGGAACAAATTGATTTGGCAAGCGACCATCACGATATATAGCTTAAAGCTCTATATTGACTAATTTCCTGTGTTCAATAATAGTAATAATTGATATTGTGTTTACCTTTTAGCTAGGGCTGTCTAATGAAAATTCTTCGATCATTGCTGTTTGCATACCAATTTCTTGACAAACGAGTGAATATGTGGTAAATGTGACTGCAGACAAAATGAAGTGTGACGAATTATTATTATCATCTTAACTGGACTTTGCTACCTTGCTTTCCTTTTTTGTGTTATCTTATAGATAACTTTGGGTCTATTTTTCTTCGGGACCCTGGTTCGCAAAGCTACTCTTTCGTGACTTTAGATGTTCTGTTTCGCTACAAAGTGGTTCAATAGCAACAAATTAAAAAAATCGGGCATGAACCTGATGAAAATGAATTCAGCTCTAAACCATTTCAGGCTTATACATTCATAAGCCAATATTTCAACGCCCCTCACGCTTCAGCGCTTTGAAATCTATCATTATCCTAACATGCCCATACCACTACAAAATTACTGAATATTTTATATTTGCCAAACGATTTTGTTTCGGTACCTCAATCAAACAACACCTCGAATGGTGCAATTGATATTACCACTAAATATATTATCAGAAGACGTGATATTAAATCGAAAGTTGTTCTCAAACTAATTACCTACAACAACCGGTGTTTGTTATGTAAAATTATAATTAGATGCGTCAAATCCTGTGTTGCTGAGAACATCCAGTTTTTTATTATAAACGTCATCGACGACCTGTTTGACGCAAGTTGCTTTTACTGTTATATCATTGATGCTAATGATTGTTTCTTCAGTTAAATTTTATGTGTGACGCGTTAATCTAGATCCACTTTAATGATTCTATATTGATTATTAAGATTTATTTTAATAATCAGTTAGTTGTGTTAAGTATTAGTGCGCACTGAGTATATATTATGTTCTTCAAATAAACTTTCCTATCTTCTCTTACTTACCTAATTTTCCATGACGATATGGGATTACTTAGATATATTACAGTCGTCTATTCATAGATACATTTCCATCCAAATAATTTTTGATACTTCTTTACAACCTATGAGTAAAATCTAAAAAGTGCGAAAGGCATAGCAAACCACTATCTTATAGTTACATTAGGTAACCCAGATGTTCTAACTCTATCTATGCAAACTGAAATGAATCACATGTTTCCATTTTAAATTTCTAGGCAATGCAAACAAACCAATGGTCAGCGACGGCTCAGCTCGCTCAACTCACTGCGAGCGCTCGCTCGCCACCCCCCCAGGACCCCGACACTCCGCTCAACCTGAGCAAGCAGCGCTCACCGTCGCCCGCGCCACAGATGATGATGCCGCGTTTCGTGCCCTACCCTCCTATAGAAGAGAGCCAGTATAATATGCCGAAGGAGGAAGACTATAATGCTCCGTGCAACAGTGAGTATCGTGACCTTTTATTGCCATTATATTTATCTGTACCCAAGATGGGAAACTTAGCCTAGCTTTCCACAGATATTTGCGAAGAAACGGTGAGGTGAGTGAAGAAAAAAGCAACAAAGCGTTGCTCAATTTTGGATATGAAGCAATTTTATTGGCAGGCTTTTTCTTTGCTCAGACCTTCGCTTGATCGTACACATCTGGTAGGAAGTCACTCTTAAAGGTGGCTCACGCACATTCTTAACAGAGATCCTCGTAGAAAATCATTGCTACAATATCAGCCATCCAACAACTACCTAGGTACTTATTTTATCTCCAGAAAGCGGTTGTTTATCAGCCTTAGATCTCATTAAAACCTGCTCAATGTGTTCTGTGGCTACTAAATGATTTGATTGGACAGAATTTTTGGCGCAATGACGCGCGGGTGACGTACTAATGACGTCATCATTATTAACTGATTCACTTGTTACCTAAACACGAATTCCGGGTGAACTGTGGAACTATGTCACTGGAGTACTAATAGCTTTCGTGCGTAGATGATGTGTAAAAAAATGTTACGACTTTCAACCCAGAGAGAGGAAATGTTAATTAAGTACCTACCTCGCATACTAAGTATAGAATCAAGTTCCTCTAACTTAACAGACAGATTTGTTGCTGGGGAGTTTGTTGCACCACTTCTTCATCCCAGCTAAAACACGAGGAAGTGTTGAAGGGCGGGCGTTTTGGGGGACTGCCTGATGTCATTTTTGGCGTTCAAATAGTGCTGATTCGCATAAAAAACAAAAAATTTTGATTTTTGCAACTGGTCACAATTTGTTTTTTTATGTTCTATCAGTCTTAACAATGACTCTCCGAACAATAACAGCCAATAGCTTCGTCAGTTAACTAGAATTATTTATTAATTGACAATAATCTTTCTGTAGGTAACACGAAAATGCGTAAGCGCCACTCGCACGTTAAAAACCTAGATCGCGGTCATAATGTTAGTTTTTTGAACAAAACCAGCTGTATGTACCTACATTAAAAACACGCAGCTGGTTTTATCCAGTTGAAATAAATTCCGCAAGTTCTGTACCTCTGACCCCATAATTCATTCAATAAAACTGCTCGAATATCTTAAACATCAAAAGAGAGATGATAAATAATAGGCTTTTGATTTACATAACTAGTTCTTAATTACCCAGGCATTAGTAAAAATATACTTAATTATATAGATGGCAAAACAGCGAGATTTCTTTATTAATTATGTTAGTTTATAGTAGTTATAAAACCAAGGTTATGTTTAACGACTTTATTACCCCGAGACCAATTGTAATTAACGGTGTCCCCCTTGAAGTTGTTCAGGAATATGTTTAACTTTAGGACAGAATATGCAGTTGGGTAGGAACAATTTTGAGAGGGGAGCCGATAGGAGTATTCAGCTGGGATGGGCAGCATTTGGTAAACTTCGTCAGGTGTTCTCGTCGTCCATATCGCAGTGCCTAAAGACGAAAATCTTCAATGCGTGCGTCCTACCAGTTATGACTTACGGAGCCGAAACGTGGACACTCACGGTGAGACTGGTCCATAAGTTAAAAGTCTCTCAGCGAGCTATGCTTGGAGTCTGTCTGAAGAATAAAATGCGAAACGAAGTGATTCGCCAGGGAACCAAGGTAACTGACATATCCCAAAGACTAACTACTAACTACTACTAACTAGAATCAATTCTATTTTTTTGTAAATTTTGACGTTCAAAAGTGCCTTTTATGTGCCTATTTGAAATAAATGATTTGACTTTGACTTTAAGCAAGCTGAAGTGGCAATGGACTGGTCACATCTCTCGCAGAACCTAAATCGTTGGGGAAAACGAATTCTTGAGTGGAGACCGCGTTTAGGCAAACGTACTGTGGGACGCTCGCCGGCCAGGTGCAGTAACGAAGATAGGCTGATGATGATGATGACATTAGTTTAATATTGATGTATTATAAACAGAAACCTTCCGGAAGAAATTCCCTAAATGATGGTGAAAACCGCTTCAAAATCCGTTGCGTAGTTTAGAAGAACAACGCGGCCACACAGACAAACATGAAAAGCGACTTTTATTTATAATACCTACATAGGTATAGATATAGAAAAGAGCAGCTAAAATATTGCATCAATCAATAATTAATCAATTAATTAATAGATCACAATATGGTTCCCGTTACAATTTACGATAGCAATAAATCTTGGGTGTTCTGATTATTTTAATAACAATCGATCAAGCTGCTTAAAAGCACCTGTGATCGATCACCTATATGATGTTGTATTCTGATCGATTAACTGTTTCAGTCGATTTTTTTGACGAAATATTGTATCTTTTTTGTACAATAGAAAAACACTTTTCTTGGAACATGAAATGAGCATTGTTAAAACTCTCTTTCTCTGTTTTATGTACATAGGTACTTTTGTATAGAAACCCTGTATTAGAATTTTATGCTGAAGAAGATGTTATCCTTTTATAATCACAATCAATGGAGCTACGAACGACACACGGGACAATCGGCTTAACGTGCTTTCCGAGTCACTGAGCGGTCTCGCTCGACATGTAATGGATGGTCACCCATCAACGAACCGACCGCGGCAAGCGTAGCTTAACCTTCAACCGATCGGTGTGACTGTTATCACAACCGCCCTGTTAACCCCTCATTTTATCATCACAACTGGATAATTACTCTTACTAAAATTGTTTCGGATTTACATGATATTGTGTAGTATCAAGTAAATCCGAATCAATTTTAATATCAAAATCTGCGTGTACTTACGAAATGTCAGGAACCAAAATAAACAAGGATTAGTCTTAGATAAATAGTCGGCAAATGTTAAAATGAAGAAATGTCCCGTGTCGCCGCCAAACATTTTGATGTTTCGCATTTAATTGCTAAATATAATTAATACGTCTTACACCGTAAAACAGTTAGGTATACTTCGATAAATATCGGCTGAAATGTAGGCCATACGATTCATCGCGTTTCCCTACTCGAATTTATTGCTAGCAGTGTTTGTACCTGCCCAGGTGATTATTGAAGCCTTTAGCCTTTATGTCTTTGATGCCTACCTATTAAATGCTTGCCTTATATGACCTGTAAACATTTAGGTTCCATATTTTGTCAATAGCACCTAGCAACATCTGTAATCTTCAAATATTTTTACACTTTGTTAGCTAAAGTTTAGTTGAAGCCTACACGTCTTCAAAGACTTGTTCTTTTTCGTAAATTTCTTATCAGTATAAGTTCTGCAGATATTAAGAAACAATTAGCTTTGAAGAACACCTATTAAAGGTATAGAGATGAATACAAATACTGTTGCGGCAGGTAAGTGTTGTAAATAGGTACCTACCTAGGTGCCTACTTAGGTAAAAGTGATCATAATTATCACTAACACAAAAATGCTTTTACTCGGTCGCAGAATACCTAGAACAAAATATTTAGTATGATAAATATGATAGCTAGATAAATAATTGCATCGTTTATTATAGTCAAAAAACGCACAAATACATAGGTACTCTAATTATTATTATTATTATGTTAAAATTATTATTATTATTATGTTGCCGTGCCCTAACCGGGTTTCATACTGGAACTTACTTATATTGTAACAACTAAATGTACCCATGAATGCAATAAAGAATTTGAATTTGAATCATTCTTATCACCACCCGGTAATGTAACCGCCCTATCCTTATAGGCAGGTTAGTATACAAATAATAGTGAATTCATGTTGAATTTGTAAGTTTTTATGGAGAGTCAAATGTAATTACGGATAGAGTAACTGTTTAATAATAATTAGATAGGAAAAGTTATTAATAAAATGATTTTATTTACTCATGAGAGTCAAAATAATGACGCATGGCGGTTACTTTGTAGTTTTTTTTTTTTAAATCTATGATACTGTAATTTATTATTTAACTTAATATATTTTATAACTATAAGATTTTGCGGAACATATGTTTTGTTATTTTGGGAGGGCTTGACCAAAGCTACATATGTGGGTCGATTTCTGGGACACCCTGTATATAGTCTCAGACACCTTAGTGTCACCCTGGAAAGTCACAGGATCGCATAAAACGATATTAACTTGTACAGTAAAATGTAGTTCATCACCGACATTATCCGACGCATCTCGTGTAGGATGCAAGTCTGACAAAATTGAGAGATACCTACGTAAATTACTTTAGAAATATTAATTACCACTGGTAATCTTGAAACTCATCTGTAAATCTTACTGGCCCAAGTTTTATGTTACAAAGTTTATAAAGTTTCGTTTTTATTGCGTCTCCCGGCGATTTGATGACATTCCACGTCGAGGATAATGGTCGAAGGCATTCCAATTATTTCAAAATTTAAGAGAATCTTTTAATGTGCATTTATTCAAGGTGTTCACTGAGAAACAATAGAATTCCTACCAAAAGTAGATACCACAGATTTTAATTATATGCGTTGTTTTTGGTTTACATAGAGCCACGGAACTGCAGGACATGAATTACAAATATTAGATAAACTTTAATAATTCATATATATAAATAATTGTGTAAGATGGTGTACCCACAATAAAACAAATATCTACTTTAAATAGTTGGCGCGAACCCAAACCGAATTGGTTACAAAATCGCAAGTGTCGTTTCGTTTCCTTTAAAACAAGAGAATCGCGTGAAACGTGAAATAGATGGCGCTGGAGACACAAACTTCCGCTCACTGCAACGTCCCGCCTCGGTGGACACTCGCGCACACTAGCCAAACACGAAAATTTATCTGTATTTCGTTAGCTTGCAGATTCAACTACAAACGGCAACCTCCTGGATTTTATCTATGAATCTTAATAGTGTGCTATAATGAAAGAATTTATAACGCACGCTCTCTGCAGATCTTGATCTCCAAGGCCTAGTTCATTATAATGCAAATACTAAGCTGATGGAGGCAGTTAAAATTTTCCGGCTTTTCTTAATGTTTATTCAGGAATATAAATAATTTTCACAACTTTCATGTTACAATAAATATGACAGCTGTAACATAATATTTTAAGTCATAACGTCATGTAAATTCCTAGATAAAATACATAATGACTTGCACTATAAAATGAAATGGCCTGTAACTGTATCTGAATCACCGACTGTGCCGTACTTGACCTGTCACGAACGGCTAATTATTGCCGTCATTCCAGGCGAACGTCATTAATACTAGTTGTTAGCGTGACAGCCGCGTAACGGGGACTAAAATAAAATGGGATTGACGTCATAAGGCGACACGCGATTTAAAATTGTGATGACCAAAAAATAAGGGAGTAAGAGTTTAGTGCGCGAGAGTGTCCTCATCGGCGTCCATATTAGAAGTGTATCGCGCGCGTATCAGGCGCGGTAGGATGTTATAAATTATCTAACAGCGCTTCAAATTAATTCGAGGAATGTCCCGCGCTTTGAGTGCGCCATGTTTCCGCGGTAGCTTATTAATCGAGTCGACACTTGGTAGCGAATCCGTCAGCTCAAATGTTAGCCGGACATTTTCCAGTGTGACCTACATAGCTGGACGTGTGGGGGTGGGGGGGAAGCGGTCGCAATAATCGTTTCGGAATTTGATTAGTGCGAAATTTAATGTGCGCGACATTCGTGACGTAATTCACTCTATATTGCTGTCTGATGAAGTCTGATAGTTTTAGAATTGTAGCGAAGTGCAGTTATCTGCTAGAATTAACAAAACTGTCCGTAACTGTACCTTCTTTGACAGTTGAACGCTGTACTTCAATCAATTAGGTAAATAAAAGTTTTGATGCCTTACGCCTTTTCGAGATGGAAATACAATATTTAACAAAAAAATATTACACCAACTTAACTACCTTAAAACGTTTATGGTAGCCTACCAAACTTTAAATAAAGCATTTCCATCAACAAAATTAAGCACCAATGAATTATAGTTTAACACAAGAACCGTGAAAATTCGAACGCCAGAATAAGAAATACGACTTCTTAAATCTACATTCTAAAATTCTTAAGAAAAAATCATATTCAGCTTACGCTGCACTACAATGCTTGGTTATTCAGAAGTCACTCTTGGGTTGATAAGTAAGTAGTTAATATAAAGATTATTGACCCACAATTAGCTACTAGTAACAAACTTATGAAAGTATAATTTTAATGAGAGTGCATTCAATGTTCTATGATGCTCCCATAAATATGGTAGTAGGTATGTAGGTTCTGGAGGCAAAGGTCCTCGCGCACGTCTGGGAGTGGCGCGAGGAGGCGAAACGCCGGGGCGTAACTCCGCTGCCGCGAGAAATTGCGGCACAGCGGATAGAGCTCCGGCGGGATCTCATGGCGGCATGGAGAGTGCGACTGTCGCAACCCAGCGCAGGGCACGCCACAATTGCGGCGGTAAGACCCCTCTTTGAGGAGTGGCTTGAGAGGCGCCACGGCGTCCTCACCTTCCGCCTGACGCAGGTCCTCACCGGACATGGATGTTTCGGGAGGTTCCTGTTTCGAATAAGGCGGGAGGAAACGCCCGGGTGTTACCATTGTGTGGATCGACCGGAGGACACGGTGGAGCATACGGTGGAGGTCTGCCCGGCTTGGGCGGAGCACCGCCGTGTCCTCGTGGCGGCGATCGGCGGCGGCGACCTCTCGCGTCCGGCCCTGGTTCAGGCCATGGTACGGAGCGAGAGGGAATGGGAAGCCGTCACCTCCTTCTGCGAAGCAGTAATGCTCGCGAAGGAGGAGGCGGAGCGCGAGAGGGAGAGGCAATCTCTACGCCCTCGCGCCCCTAGCCGCCGCAGGAGGAGGAGACACCCTGGGCGTCGGGAGTCGATTGCCGACTCCCGGCCACCGTAGGCGCGGGCTTGCGGACGGCGAGCAATGGGCAGCTCGCCGTCCGGTAAGGACCAGGCCCGGGTCGACGGCGCGTCGTGTTCCACGCGCGCCTCAAAGAGATGTCAGCACCATTGACGGGGTCCGATAGGACCGATGCCTGCCGGGGTCGCGGATTGTTCGAAAGAGTTACCGTGGCCCTGGCGCACAGGCAACTGAAGGAACACGGGTGGGTTTTAGTCAGTAAGAGCCTGACACGCCCTTCCGCTCCGCCCAGAGCGGGAGACGTCATTTGATGATTTCCCACCCACAAAAAAAAAAAAAAAAAAAAAAAAAAAAAAAAAAAAAAAGGTATGTAGGTTAATACACATACCTAACTGCTAAACAGTTTTTTTAATAATTACACTGATTAATTCGAAGTATTAAGCAAACCTGGATGTCTTGAAAGACGCCCAAGAGAATGAACACTTGAAAGCCTCCTGTCACTATGCTAATCAAACAAAACACTGCAACTGCGAACGGTAATTATTTTACCCGACTTGGTGATAGCAATAGGAATATCAACATTCAATTAAGACCTAATAAACATTCTATGACGAAGCCAACAACAACTTATCATCGCGAAAGTTGCAAGAATTTAGGTACCCAAGATTTTAGGTCATTCTTGTACTAGTACGCCGTAAATATCCAATCAATTGCTATATTTTATAATTTATTCAACTAGAAAGCTGTCACTTTAAGGGCAAATGGATACTGGTTTAACGTAGCCTATGTATATCTTGTCGTCAATAATCTATTCTAATGAATTAATCAGAAATACAAACACACGATTCTGCTATAGATGGCTACCCACCTATTAATTATAATCTCTCGTCTCTGGTTAATGACAAGTATGGCAATGAACGTCGTTTTAAAGACTACCTACTTTTTCACAAGTTTAGTTTACGACAGGTTCGTAGGCGTCCGATTCTATTAAGTTACAGGTTAGTAGATAAATGATAAATGATTTTATTTCTATAAGTAGGTTTCTACAAACACTTTTACACGCCAAACATATTTTAAAAACTTGATGAGGTCGGCGTTTCCTATCGGACTACTTTGAGAAGAAAGGCCGAAACAAACGCAGAGGTCACAGTCTCTTTTGAAGTCCAGTCATAATCTTGGTCAGATCATGTGAAGACCATGTACATTGGTGTCTCAAATGTTCTTTTGAGGAAAAACCACACAGATTAAGTGGACCTGTCCAGTCAGTGCAAGAATTTGTCAGTAATCGTGCAGCTCAACTCAGAACTTAAGGAGCTCAACAATTCGACGAACAATACCAAAGAAAGGACATTTGGGTAGGCCACATAAGTTACTCAAACTGCCAGACCATGATTAAAACTAACTGAGAAGAAAAAAAACAAAAAAAGCAACAGTGACCGACATAGTCTTCACATTCACAATATTAAAATAATAATAATAATTTACAAAGTAAATATAGGTAGAAATTATAGGTAGGAACTCAGAACCTATATATTAAAATACCAAAGCATTCCTTAAAAAAAATGGCAGTACGATTATGGGCGAATTTCACCAATGAGAGTTCAAAAGTTGTCACCGTCAGTGTCAACATTGTTCTAGAATATTGACACTGCCAGTTCAACCTACATGTGCTGATCAGCTTCATTGGTGAAATTTGCCCTTAGTTATCCATAGTTTTGGCTCAACCGCAATAGAACAATAGCTAGTAGGTAAGTATAAGTAGAGCAAGAAAACTCTAAAAATAATATTCTACTAGCAAAGACTACTGTAGCTTTGAACATAACGTAGTCAGCCGTAGACCACTCCAACAGTTACCGTGGCCCTGGCGCACAGGCAACTGAAGGAACACGGGTGGGTTTTAGTCAGTAAGAGTCTGACACGCCCTTCCGCTCCGCCCAGAGCGGGATAAATCATTTGATGATTTCCCACCCAAATCTCCAACAGATTTACTGTTTAGCCTGCAACGTAAATATACCTAATGACGGTGAAGTATCAATATCTAATGACTAAAATTTAAGCTATTTTCACTTTGTTGCAGGTAAAATATGAAAGAACTCGCAATTTGCAAACACATGAGGTCTGAAATCATTATCACCATCACAAGCGTTTCCTACAAGTATTTTTAAATATAATTAACTTTTTGATTCAAAAGTTAAAAACTATAGAAATGAAATGTTTTTTTCCCCTGCTGTATAATCATGTTATTTTTGTTATTAGATATTCGTACTACACCGTAGATATACAATAAGTATCCCAGGACCTACTTACCGTATGCACAAAAAGTACCTTAACTTTGTATTCTTTAGATACAACAACCAATATAAAAACAAAATGTCAAATATAATTTTAACACTCTCGATATAAATGGAAACGTTTGAAATAGTCACACAATCTCAGTTTAACGATTGTTTTACGGCCGACATCCATCGTTCGCGATAATTTATAGCTGAGCTAGGCGCGGCTTCCGATTGTGTTCCCAAGCAACTGTGTGACAGACTGTTTTCATATCTTATTTATATTTCTGTTATATTTCCATAATTTTATAAGGCGTTGGAATTTCTTTACACTGTTTTATAGCATGTAGGGTGGGGTATCACTCAAGCAGATTATATTTCATTGACAGATTAGATGCATTGATATCGCCTGGGTCGTAAATTGAGTTGTTTTTAAAGCTGTTAAAGAACAGGCAACCTCTTCTAGTTACTTAGTAGAGATTGGGTGTTTTCATCAAGAAAATGTTCAACGTCTTTGTCCTGAACCACGGACCACCTATGCAATCTCTAATACGCGGGGTATACCGTACCTACAATTCTTTAAACGGCAGTTAGAAACTTTTTGTCTACCCCCATAAACTGTCATTGCTACATCACACATATTCCTCGTTGTAACTTTACTTCATTAAAACTCGAAGAGTATATATTAATAACCAATCTAAACATTCCAGCATCATCATGGAGCCAATCACCATCCGAAGATGCAGAGAAAGCGAAGCTGGTCCGCCAACCACGTCGCGACGAGACCGGCAAGCCGCACATCAAACGACCAATGAACGCGTTCATGGTGTGGGCCAAGGATGAGCGCAGGAAGATACTGAAAGCGTGTCCAGACATGCACAACTCTAATATATCCAAGATCCTCGGAGCCAGGTGGAAGGCGATGTCCAATGCTGAGAAGCAACCCTACTATGAGGAGCAGTCGAGACTGTCCAAACAGCATATGGAGAAGCACCCTGATTATAGGTAAATTACTTACTTCTGTATCATATTCCTCCTGCTAATATTCCCTACACGTACCTATCTACTAATATCGTTAGGTACCTGCCTACTTTGCCTGACTGCAGCTGCAATCGCCATCGATTACAGCAATTTCACTCGATAATATCTCATAAATCACAAAAATGCGAGAACACTCTTCCCCAGCCAGGGTTTATACTTTTATATTTCTGTAAAATTATTATTTTGTATTGTATCCAAACTAAAACCAACATATTTTCCGTGACACTTCCAGGTACCGACCAAGACCAAAAAGGACATGCATAGTCGACGGCAAGAAGATGCGGATATCCGAGTACAAAAACCTGATGCGTACGCGCCGGCAGGAGATGCGGCAGCTGTGGTGTCGCGACGGCGGCAGTGAGCTGGGTTTCCTGCCACCCGCGCTCGCCTCCCCGGGACCTTCCAACTCCTCGCCGCCCCCCAACGGAGGCAACTACATGAACCCTGGGTTCTCCCCGCCGCTGTCACCCCGTGAGGACGATTGAGGTACGGCGCGCGGCTGGCCCTACCCGCACGCCGCGCCCCTCTCCTTGCCCCCCTCTCACCACCCCTGGTAATAACGCGGACAGTTCTAGAACACTAGAACACTCTGGATTACATTCATAAAGACTTGGAGCAGGAATCTCTAGTGTTGCCCTCAACCCCGCCCCCTCGTGTCGTGACTGTACAATGCGGGAGGCACACGTATAGACGGTAGCTATATTATTTTGTGAGTTTTTGCCGATGTCTCAAATTGGATCTCTCGTTTACAAAATACTGATTATTAATAATGAGATTATTCCATTAGTGAATTAAGAAACTTCTAACTTTGAACACTTTCGCCCGTATATTTGATGTGTGCTTACGCAGTGACTTTCCCAGTGAAAAATTTGTTCAGAGCAAAGTAATGAAAACCTTAAATGACAAGAGATCTTATTACCTAATTTATACGGTTAAAATGTGTAAGGCTTTTTAAAGACCCATACGTTTTCTATACTGTACTAAGAAATTAGAAAATATAACCTAGCAAAAATGTCTTAAATTACTCTTTAATTCATAAGTATTATGCGGGTGTATAGTTCTTCTGTTATGTAAATAGCGCCCTTTTTAGGTTCAACCTATAATCTAACAATGTTTCGACTAGAATTGTAGATTTTTGGCACAAATAGATAATCCCTTTTATAAAAGAAATTGTGCCAAATGTTGTATTAAACCAACACATAGATAATTAGAGAAAGAAAATGTAAATATCTACGCATCTACGTAAATAAGTGACTCATTTTGAATCAATATCATAAAGTAGATTCTAGCCTAATATCACCGGGTTCAAGTGGATTCTTTGTAAATAAGTAAGTAAAATTCCCTTTGTAGATATATTACATTAAATTCTATTCGAATGTTCGGCTAAAGGTTTTAGTGTAAGATTCAGAGATTAGTTCTTAGTGTTAGTCGTAATGAGTACTTTGGATCTTGACTATCGCGTGGCCATGTATAGACTTAGTGCGAGGTTCTATTTGTATTGTAGCTGCTTTAGACAATTAAGCAATTTAAATGTATCAAACCAAAAATTTGAAGCGGATTGCTTGAAAATTTAAGTGTTTTGAACACGGGAACTGTTTTTATTTAAATTCAGTGAGATCTATATGCATAATGGTTATGATTAAATACTCATAGACTTAACTAGTTGAGATTGGTGATAGACCCTTTTATAATAAGCAGTTTTAACACGAAAATACCTAATGTTAAAGGAATTATCAACATAGCCAATGACATATAAATTGTATTTATAAATAAATCATTAACAAAAATAAGGAAAATTATACACCAGTTTGTAAAATGTTAACAAAGCAATATTGTTTTTATTACTGTCAAAATTTTGGTGCCGATACAGATCAAATCTTTTGTTCCTGACAGTATTTTTTTATAAAAATAATTGGTCAATTGTGAAATTGTCAATTTGTTAATAAAGACATTTCCTTTTTATTGATTTGTTGAACCCCACCGACATAATGTGGGATATTTTAGGGCTTACATCACCTTACTAAACTAATATTTCAAGTACTTAATTGGATATGAAATAAGGCAGAATACGTGCTTTAGGGCTATGTTTCACCGGGATAACATGGCGGCGCAACTAGTCGCCGCCACCAACAAAATATAAGGTTGGTTGCACAACCGATTGGACGCCTGGTGAGAAACCCACCATAAAGTTGTGTATATTTTGCTGGCAGCTCGACCATGGTTGCGCCACCGTGGTGTCCTAGTGAGGTATGGGTCTTAAAGTGGAGTTGACACCAGCCCATATTACCTATTACCTAATATAATATTAATTATAGTAACTTGGTCTAGTTATGAACATGATTATTATAATGTATCTGCAACTTTATGAATTTTCCTTGGCTAAAAACATAATTTATTTTTTTACATTGAGGGTAGGTCCACCTAAGGAAATTATCACTGTACACCCTCTTATTGAACATTACTTTTTGAATAGAACTTATGGGACATTTTATTAGTCAAATCTTAAATGTTAATAAGTACTTTCTCAAATAAAGTGATGTAACGCCCTTAAACTATTATTAATATAAACAAATATTCGCTTTATCGAATCGTGCAATTTATATAAGTAGATAATAGTAACTAAGCTGTAGTAACGCATAATATTATCTACATTTTTATATAGCTCTTAGTAAACAAACTTGTATAGATACAATATTTCGAGAAAAACTTAAAAAAAATTGTTCAATGACGTTAATTGCCATTTTTGAATTTTGTTATTTATTTTTCTAATTATATAAAACTTGTTTTTGTTTTTTCCCTCTTTTTTCTTTAATAAAAGCTGTATGCCAGTAATTGACGTGAAGTAGCGTTAGTATGAGTAAATAAAACTTACTGTGTATGTGAAACTTAATGTTTAAAAGTAGTGTGTATTCATAGTAAATGTATAAGGGTTTAGAACAGTGCCGTTAAATTATTTATTTTTTATGTTGAACTCATGTAAATACGCGTATATTTTGATGTAAACGTTAGTAATTGTGGTTATTTAATGAACGATACTTAATTTTGGTGTCTCCATTGTATGAGTTAGGATCTCGAACGAGTTTTTACTTTTATTTATTGAAACAGATATCTCAAAACTGTTAGGTAGTACCCACACATCTTGCCATATGGAGTACCTACCTACTTTAATTCTAAACATCACAATGTTGATTCACAACTGATATTTTACGTACTTAAAAACAAATGTTGTTATTTTTAATAGTTTTTTTGAACTATTTTCAGAATGATTTGTTGAGATTTCCATTTTAGCATGCTGTTTTACTTAGCATTCGATAATGTTTCAAATGTGTAAGTAGATAGAGTTTAGGTTTTATTACCTAGTGTAAACCAGGACACATTGTTTAAAATTGTGCCAAAACCCAAAAGTATATTAAAAAATAAATGGTAAAAAATATTGATTTGTTTTATTTTCTACGCCCTAAATGCAGCTAACTCCGAAAGTATTCAGATACATAACATTAGGTAACTACGATCAAGGAGCGAAAAAAGGCGTCGCTTGTCGCCTTTTTGAACTGTCATTTCGTTCAAAATGTTGACAATATGTGGTCTGAAAATAATAAGGTGCAAGTATTAATAAAATTAACCTTTTATAAAGTGCATAAAATGACCATTTCTTGGTTGTACCTACGCACGCGCGTAATTTTAAATATAGTTATAACAATTAATTTGACTGAATAAGTAATTTTATTAAGAATAAATACATAGTTACATTATTGTTCATACATTCATAGATTTCAAAATACATCGAGTATCTGAATAAAATAATATTACATGATATAGATACACTTCCTCGCATATACAAAAATATTCTTTATAATTATGTACAGAATGTATTCATAACATAGGTACGTTATTTAAAGGACTTTACATTTGCTAAATGCTGCGTATAAGTAGTATCTAGATTGAGTCCAAGAGAACACAGATATTAACATAAACTTGCGCTGTTTTCCAATGGGGATAGGCCGAAACTTCAGAACGCCAACAAGATTTTTTTAATGGTAAGCTGCGTATTTACCTTTCCGTGTTCAACTCGAGAGACCAGTTGCGTGAAATCGCCACGCTTTTGAAACACAGTATATGCCAAAACCGTGCACAGTTTGCGTCAGCTAAACACAGATTTTTGTGTGACCTTTGTCTAATTTTGTTGTTGGATTTATATTGCATGAATATGAATAAAATTGGTTGAACTCTGTTGTTGAATGAACGGATTGTTCCGCAAATATCTCAAAAACAAGGTCAAAAATAATAACATTTATAACCCCTGAAATGTACAGGTTGATCAAATGAAGGACATCCATTAATCTTTACACAAACCGTAAAATGTACACGATTTTTAACCGACTCCAAAAAAAGGAGGGCGTTCTCAATTCGCCATTTTTTTTTGTTTGTATGTGTCTTAAATCAGAACTTTTTTCTAGGTGAACCGATTTGGATGATTCTGTTTTTATTTGAAAGCAGATGCTTCTCATGTGGTCGCATATAAATTTGATCAAGTTCTGACCAGGAGTTTTTGAATTATCCTTAATACTGCGTATTTTTCCACTTAGTTTACATTGATGATGTTTTAATAATTTCCTATCACCGTTATTTACATATCAAGTAATGGTATAACAAATTTGTGTCGGGTAGGTACCACAACTAAAAAGTGAAAAAGAAAGAAAAAAAAAACAACCGACTTCCAAAAAAAAAACAAAAAATGAAGTGAAAAATAACTTTAATTTCGGAATTCGGTGGCAAAGAACAAAAATACAAAACCAAAGACACCGACTTCCGAAATTAAAGTTATTTTTCACTTTTTTAGGCTTTTTTTTGGAAGTCAGTTGATTTTTTTGTAAAAAAAAATTGTAGAAGCAAAACAAAGTTACTAAATAGTGTTTAATTTACGCAAACTGAACAGGGTTCTGGTCGGCATGTACCGTGCTACGAAAGCAACGATGATTTCACGCAACCGGTGGCTCGAATTGAACAAGAAAAACAAAATACGCTATTAGTAGCGTATTTTCGTGTCATTGTGAACACAATGACAAGATTTCACTGTTAACTTCACTCCCTCAAAAGATAGGCGATACCTTAAGATGCCAAACCACAAACCTTGATTAGGTTCAACATTTTTGTAAAGGTAGTCTGATTGTTAAACAGAAAGGAATTTGAATGAAGAGCTCTTTCACTATTCTAAGTATTAAAAAATAAAGCACTTCATTTAACCTAATGTAAAGGCCAGTCAGACGATCTAATACAATTTTTATTAAGTACATAGTTACAATAGGATACAATTTATTTTTGGTATTACTATAATTTATGGGTACCTTATTAATAGATGTGAGATTATTAAAATATAATAAATATTTCGAGTAATTTACGTCTGCTACTGAGAATTTCTTAATAGTAATCCCAACATAACTTTGCCCGATCTGGGAATCGAACCCAAGCTCAAATGCTGAGCATGAGGTGCTTTTTTTCTTTTTTTGGGTGGGAAATCATCAAATGACCTCTCCCGCTCTGGGCGGAGCGGAAGGCCGTGTCAGACTCTTACTGACTAAAACCCACCCGTGTTCCTTCAGTTGCCTGTGCGCCAGGGCCACGGTAACTCTTTCGAATAATCCGCGACCCCGGCATGAGGTCCTGGGTTCGAGTCCCAAGTCGCAAGCGCTACTGCGTTGGCGACCAATAGACTAGCGAGACAGTCGTTACGTGGAATAATGAGACAGTGCCGTGCGACTAGTCGTTGTCGTGGTCACGTAGTGCACCAGGTTCCTTATATACCGTGGGTTATTTTTGGCCAGTGCCGGCATTAGGGTAGGGCGCGGCAGGGCGACCGCTCAGGGTGCCAATGGTGAAGGGGCTGTGACTAAGCCCCTTCACTTTTGGCGCCTGCAAAGTACTTTGGTTTTAGTTTATTTGGAGTTAGAAAACAAAAAAAATGTTGAGATCTCTTCGCTTGCTCTTGCATCCGACATACTCAAAATTCTCAAACTTTTCTGCATAAGCCGAAAGTAACTCCTAATTCTTTATGAATGGACATAAGAAAACCTAGGGGGAGTGCTGAAATTTTTCGCCCCTTTCTACTGTCCAAGAGGGGAGAGGGGCGCCGCCGAAATTTCGCTCAGAGCACCTGTAGTGTTAAAACCGGCAATGTTTCGTCATTACTTTCGAAGTAGCTCCAGTAGTAGCAAAAACCTTCATGTTTTTGAACAGTCTAAGGCAGTTGTCCCATCGCCCGCGAGCAACAAGCAGCGAGTACGTGACGGCGACGAGCGATGAAACGCTGGTGTGCGTATGTCACAAGCATACGCACACCAGCGTTAGACCAGCGTTGCACCAGAGTGGACCAAGCGGGAGTCTCTCAGCGAGTGTTCTGCCCGCCAAGCGAGCGTCGCTGAATGAATACTCTCTGTGATAGCTCTTGTCGTCGCGACAAACGACTACTCGCCAGTGGTACACTAGTGGACCAGTCAGCGATCAACTATTAATGTATGTATCTCTTTTACTTACGCGGCACCTACAATTTTGGCCAAACCCGCACTACGAATTTTAATCATTACGGATAATGATCGCAAATCTGTGAACAATAGGTACCAATAAACTAGAGTCCGCGCACTGCGGTCAAAAATCGCTTGAGAATTCGCTTGAATACTTATTTTTGTTCGCGATTTTATTTCGCAATTTAAGAATCACAACGATTAAAATCGTAGTACGCGCTTAGCCTTTTATACGTTTCTTGAGCGAGATGCGAGAGCGAGTTGATAGCCAGTCGCTTCCTCGTAGGCGGTGTGACAGGTACCTTATATACCGTGTGTGATTGTAGTCGTGACTTTCGAAAAAAGTAGCTCCAGTAATAGTAGAAGTAGTTTTATAATTATTATAAAAAATAATGCTATCAATCTATATCTTTATTAATAATAATAAAGCTGAAGAGTTTGTTTGTTTGAACGCGCCTATCTCTGGAACTACCAAACATTACTTGAAAAATTATATTTTCATTTGATAGCCCAATTCTCGAGGCAGGCTATTTACGCCCGCGCAGGACCCTTACGAGCCGAGCAAAAACAAAAAAAGTCACAAATAACGCCAAGTGAAAACGAAGTAATAACGCGGTTAGGCGATGCGATGCGACGGGGTCGGTCGGGGGAGTAAGAAATTTCACGCGGACGAATTCGCGGGCAGAAGCTAGTATTTATAATAAAAATAAAATGCTGTTCGATGGTAAGCTCATCACTTGAGAACCGCTGGACTGATTTGGCAACTTTTTTATTGTAAAATGTTCGTAATAGTCCGAATCAGGTTTAAATGGAAAGAAAAATTGTAAAATTTCCCGGAAAATCTTTAAATTCGAGAAATAATTGAACATCCTTTCTTTGTATGAAATTGTTGAAAACGTCTGTTGCGTCAGCTAGTGTTAAATATAAATAATCTGACCATCCCAGAAATCGTGAAAATCAGCTGTATCTACATGTTGTCGAGTTACGCGAACGTAAGTGTATGGAGCAGCTGATTATTTCTTCATGTTTAACAGAAATAATCTATTACACCAATACATACACATAGCACAGCTCTGGCCGCATAGCTAGTCTAACATATTATATTTTTCATTAAAAATATAAAGTTTTTTGCTACTAGTTACTGGATTTTTATAATAATACATAATAGTATTTGCATTAATAGTAGGTACATTACGATACGTGTGACTTAAGTAGTCCATTATTGAAATAATAGACTTAAGTCACGAGTATAGTTTACTATTTTATAGCTGGTGTGATATAAACCCGCCATCTTTTTAATTAATGGGAAAAACAATTAATAGTTTTTTTTTTTAAAGAATGAATGAATGAATGGTGCAATGTGTTGTATGATGATGATGTATACAATCTTTTTTAATAGGCAACATATTCAATGTTACGGTTTTGCCCATTTCTCTAATTGCTTCTGGGACAATTTCATCACTCTGATCTTCACTTAATTCACTTCCTGAGTGGTTTAATTAAAATAACAGAGTTAACACTGAAAAAGTATGGCTATCCACGAACAAAAAACTAGTTTAAGGTAATATTACTGAAAACCAAATCTAGAAGTGGTAGGTTACCGTTTCTGAAATTGCGTTGTCACTTTTTCAACAGCATGACACTGTTTTTAGGTGAAATGCTAACCTAACCCTCTTTTGACATTATGTCAAAGAACATTCAAAAGGTATCTTACCTTGTTTATTCTGCATCCTTTAAGTAAGCTGATTAATTTAAGCGCGGTGTAAAAATGGACTACTTATTTAAGTCACAGAAAATCGTGACTTAAAGTGCGGGTTTAGGTCACACAGTGCTATAAAACATTATATTAGGAACAAGCAATAAATATAAATAATTCAGTACTTTTTCAAACATGACCTTGATTAAATATACTTTTCTAGCAGAACAATTTGCGATGTCGAACGACAGTGCGAACGGTAGTGCGCGTAACATTTTTTTTACAAAAAATGTATGTAAGTACTTATAATAATTACCAATAAAACAATTATACAGGAAAATACTTAATACAACAATTTATTATGTGTTTTTTAAATGTGGTAATATAAAGTAATGGTGAAAAGCTGTATAATAAAGAATCCATATCGCTTTTTAAACAGCAATTGGCAGCAGTCGTTCGAGATCGCAATACGGTACTCCATCATTTCATAATAATATAATATCATAAGCTGCAAACAAAACGTACTCCAAAAAGGCAAAAAGAAATAACACTGGCTTTATATGTTATACTAAAAAGATCATAACAAGCCTTAAAACAAATCAAAATAAAAAATAAATTAATTGTGCTCATTGGCTAAGCCTGTACCCTATATTATAAACTTCATTTAACAGGCGAACACGAAGGACATAGTTTCACTTTGTTCAAATCTAAACACGCGCCGTGAAAAGTATGCCCACACTTAAAAACCCAGAGTCCGCCATCTTTGATTAGAACGGTATTTTGTAGTGGCAACCCACATAATACACAATCTGTTACGTTATTATTGATAAAGGATAAATTGTCTAATATATTGTTGATAGATACATCTTTTATGTACTCTGCAGTAGATTCGTTGTCTCCGGTAGATTTGGTCGCAGTAAGTGGTCTCAGGCCCCAATGTTTGGACTTCGCTGCCGCAACTATTGGTAGCGCAGTGTTTTTGGGTTTACCATTTAAGGTGCTGCGCAGAAGTCTGCACATCTGAAAATGAGGGGAATTGCATTACTTAGAGTATTTTCTCAGTAAGATAGAATTTTACATGGTCCAGGGAAAACGGCTTCAAAGGTGGCTGGGACTGACCGAATGCGGAGAACCAGGTTTTGCAGCACAACTATAGACTAAGTTAATTGATTGAATCGTAATCTCATAAAATAATATTAGCGCCATATTTTGTAGAGAGGAAGCATGAAAAGGTAAGTAAAAGAAAAAAAGGAATAAAGTTTATTTGGACAGAGATCAAGTAAGTCGACTCTATCTATCGGCACCAGAACCATCTATTTTAATAGAAAAATTCTGGAAGCCAAAAAAATGCCAGTAATGATGCAATATTCTAAGGGTGCGTTATGCACAAAAACTAGTCAAAAAGATAATGTCCTTACCTCTATCCTGGAGTCTTCAAAGTTATAACAACTATACAAGGTGTCCGTCAACTGTGCAGTAATAGTGACGTCATATTTCTCATACATAGTCAATATCAGACATGTGTGGTAGAACTTCACAGTTATTGCTCCTTCGTCTATGAGGCTTGCGTATTTCTCCATCACTTTTATAGCATTTTTACCACCGATAGACTTGATCATAAGTGCCCCCACATCGTCCCAACTCAAAGTATCCCTCACAGAGATGTGATCGAATTTCTTTGAACAATTTAAACACATGTTCGCATGTAGTGTAGCATACAACTGCACGGTGCGCTCCCAAATATCCAGAGTAAACTGGGGTAGAAAAGAATGTAGTAAAGCTTCATCCAACATTTGCAGTAATATCCTCAATATATTCAACAAGTCTTCGTTTCTCCTCAAATATAGAATCTTCCTCCACAAGTAAGGCATTCGTTTACAAATATCGTAACATTGGTTCCTCGTTTGACTTGACCATTGTTTCTCTATAAATTCGTCTATAAGCTCAGAAAATATTGGTGCTTGATGTGTTCTAGAGTATGGAAGAGGGAATCCACATTCGCAACCAATGTTTGACAATTTCTGACTTTTCATATTCACAGATATACATGAGTCTACAAAGTATTTGTACAATGTTTCGTCTTTTATAATAGAATCGAGTAATTCCTCTTTTTTCTGTGATTCATTAAGGTAACTGAGAAAAATATTATTAGGTACAAATTTAGATTCATCGAAAGCTCCTATATTCATACAATAACTTTCTAATTGTAACATAAGAGTGTAGATCTGACTAATATCACAGGCATAATTTTCGATAGTAGCAACTAAATTCGATCGTTCTGTTTCCTTACCAACTATGCTTAATTTATAATATTGATACAAACTTTGGTTCACTTTATCTCTTTCTAAACTATTATTGTCTACTTCTATGGCCTTTTGACTAGATTCTTTGTAAATGATTTCGTTATCAAATACAAGTGGTGTTTGTTCGAGTGTTTCATCTGCTGCATTTTGTTTTATGAGATCTTGTGTCTCTTTTCTTTCTATAATTGGTGTGTCTTTTACTTCCTGGTGCTTATCAACGCTAAGGTGTTTCATTTTCCCTTCAAAGTCCTCCCACTTTTCCTTTAACTTCTTTTTGCTATTATTTAATTTATCAGACACACTCACACTCAGATCTTTTAACGTCTGCATTGCTTCTGGTGGTAGAGAGCTGAATTTGAAGTCGTCGTTCAGTTTTGTATCGCTCTCTAGTAACGATGACTGCGCGTGATATGTGTTGTCAACTATGTATATTCCTGATTTCATTTGAGTAGCATCATTAGCCTTTAAACCGTCGAACTTATCCAGAACATGTTTAATGCCGTTCAGTAACTCTTCATTGTCTAATTTATCTTTCAAGCTCACTAAAATATGCAATTTCGGTGACAAATTATTCGCCAGCAAATAATCACTAAACAAGGCACACAGTTCTGCACACAGCACATATTTCTCTTCAACATAACACTTGATTAAGAACTTGTCTACTTTCATGTACTTCAAGTTTATTAGAGAGCCGTTTGACAGCCATACATACAGCATGTCATGATACACTTTACAATCGACAATATCTTTATAATTGTCAAACCAAATTGTATGATCAACATCGTAAATATTTAAGAAATACACAGCATTCTTTCTAAACGTAAATATGGCACCGTTTGTTGCAACAATTTTGGGGAAATTCACCGATTGTCCTTCACCGTCGGTGACGACTTCATCTATGGAGAGTTTCTCATTCTGGTAAGATTCATTTGAGATAAGTGTCATTGCTTTCTTTGCAAGTACTTGTTTGAACTGATGAGTCCGTATAACAGTTCCATCTATTGTGGCTTCCCATACTCTAGAAGATGGTCTTGCACAGAATATCAATGTATTCTCCAGGTCTTTGCCTACAGCGAAACCGGAGTCATCACTGACTATGTTATATTTTCTGAATTCTGTAAAGTCCTGTGTTGGGTTGGTGGCATGTTGCTCGGTGTTAGTTTCTTTGTTAACGAAGCAGGCACCATACTCTCCGTCACGGAGTTTCTGGCCTATCTGTCGGTACTGTTCTCGAGATGTATCACAGACATAACACCTTGTAAGGGTGGACACAAGGAGCATGCATGACTTCATATCCAGTTGACAAATTCGAGAATCCAAACTCATTATTGTTAATGATGAGCTCTGGAACATTGTTTTGGCCTGAAAATATTGATAACTTCTGTATTATCAAGAATAGGCAGGAGGAGGCTATCTCCGTCAGTTGCAGTGTATGACCAATAGCTCTAGCAGATATTATAATCTACCCATAATGTTCCAGGTCTGGGTGCATATAATGTTCCAGGTCTGAGTACTGGTATTGGCTGTGAGGTTTTTTGGTTTCTGCGACTAGTAAGTTGATACTGCTTTGCATAGTTTAAATCAGAAGCAACAATATTGTAAGCAGTAATACCTCAATATAGCAGGTCGCCAATTGTAATTGAACAGAGAAATCTCAAGCGCAAAAAAAAAATTGAAATTGCTAGCGTTAAACAATTTAACAGTTAAACCGCTAGTTCTCATAATGTTCAATAAGTTAAACTCATTTATATGTTTTAGATAGGTTTATTTTAAGTTCATTTAAATCATTTGTAGATCTTTGACAGTTGTTACGGGTAGTCAGAAGCCAAAAAGTCTGACAACCAGTCTTACCAAGGGGTATCGTGTTACCCAATAACTGGGTTGTGGAGGCAATTGCTCCATGTAAAATACTGGGACTCAGTTGGAAGCTGACCCATAGTTGGGAAAAGGCTAGGCAGATTGATTGATTGATTGATTGATTTTAACAAACATAACATCACGCATATATTCCCAGAAGGGTTATGCAGAGATGGACCTGTAGTACACCCTCAGATTTTACGTTTATTAAAATTTAGCCAATTAACTATAGATGATATTGTATAAGTAGTTTATTTTATATGCATATAGACATAAAAATAGTAGTGTACCTACACTCACACTACAATTTTTTTCGACACAATAATTCCGTGAAATTGTCCTTGGGAGCATTTCAATACACAAAAACGGAACAAATATTCACCAAAGTTTATTATCTGCACATAAACTGGAATATTATCTTATTGTTTTCATGTTTGAACAGTGCGGCATCATTGTTATGTAAATAAATTTATAAGTACTCCAAACCTATTGTTTTAATATAAACGCGACATCCTGCATGTCATTGTAGTCATTAGGTTTATCCCAAACCTAATCTGTTGTGTCCTAGTTCTGAATTTTTTTATTATAATATTCATGGCCAACATTTTAACTACTTATTTATAGTTTATCGATAATAATTGTATTCCCCTGTATACGCCACTCACCAGCAGTATAGACATGAAAGGGGCGTAGAAAACAAAACACTAAAAACTACTTACAATAAAGTTCTGTGGCTGTAACACAGATATTTTCCCCACATCGTCTCCCATGAACAGCATATGATTGGTGCTCCAGATCATGGCGGTAATCTCGTTCCCTTGGTGTTCTTTAGATATGACAGTAGAGTGACTACTACTAAGGGATTGGTTACATCCTGCAACTGTGGCCAAACCTCTACCATTGGCAAAACCAATGTGTTTCTCATCTGTGGATATAGCCACGCGCGTGATTGCACCATCCTGGAAATTTAAGCACTGTATTAAAGGACATTTACATAAACGGAACGGAATAACTAATAGTACACAGTAGCAGCCTCGAGTCTGGATTTGTGCGCGCTTGATGGCAATAGGCTCGCCCCCTTTTACATGGGACTTGAATATAATTGGCGAAATGTGGGTGTACTGTTCACCTCTGGCCAACCAGTTTTCCCAGGAAAAACGGGCGTGACGTTATGTGTTGTAACATTATACATAATATCATGCCTATATTCCCCGAATTAGGCAGAGGTGTACAGTCAAGGAATAAATAAATATGTTAAGAACCTTAAGGGGGGTGCGCTCAGGTAGCCCGTGAAATTCAAAAATAGTTACTTTTTTTCTAATTTGCAGGTCAGTGTTAGGTTGTATGTTGATTTAAATATGATTCGCGACCGTAACAAATATGGATTTACAAAATTTTTGAATCAGCAAAATAACTCCTTAAGTTAGAATTGGCCTCAAATGTCATGATTTCATGAAAGTCACTCAATAGGGTAATATGAACTTAGAGAGATGTATTGATGATTTTTATAATTCTAATTCTACAAATAAATATTGGATACGGCCGCGAACCATATTTTAATCAACATACAACCGGCACTGACTGCAAATTGCAAAAAACGTAAATAAATTTGAATTTCGTGGGCTACCTTAGCGCATCCCCCTTAAGGTAAATTTTTACTTGCCCCTCATTATTTTTCCGACTATGTTACCAAGATTTTAAATAAAACTGACAGTTCGAAAAGGTAACATGAGCCCTGTATGTCGGAAAGGAATTTGTTTGAAAATTGCTTAAAATTTTTGCTCCTTGACCATACCTGTAGTAGGTCCACCCGGAGCCAGACCAGCCAGCATAAACTTATACAAGTCAAATAATAATTATAGTAACATAAGTTCACATACCTTGTTGGGTATAAGTTGTACAAATTCACATGGGGTTCGGTTGAACACATAAATTCCTCCACTGGTAGCACCAAATGCTATCAACGATTTTGATATGTCGAAACAGGTGTACTGTAATTATACAAGAAATCATTGTCATCATCATCTGCCTTGTTCCAATACATTTAATATCTGTAATTTATATGCTGTACATAATGAATAGTATTCTATCTATGTCCTCTCTGTCTCACTACCCGCTTGATCAGGGAGTGAGACAGAGAGCCACCATTTCTCCAAACCTAATCACAGCAGTCCTAGAAGAAATCGTGAAAAGTTGAGATTAGGACTATTGCGGTATAACATCCATGGTGCCTACCTGTCCCACTTAAGATTTGCAGATGACTTAGTGCTTTTCGCTGAAAATTTTGATGCTTTCCAGAAAATGCTTCAAAACCTCTAAGATGCTTATTTTAAGGACCTAGGTAGAATATGGCTAAGGCGAAGATTATAACACACATCTTCAGCAATAGGAATTCTTCTGTTAAAGTGGAAAATTAAATGTTTGAAATGGTTGACAGGTATGTCTTATCTTGGCCATATTCTTACTTTTGGCAAAGAGCATCAACAAACAGACATCAAAAAGAATACAGGTTGGGGTGGGCATTTAGAAAACTGGACGTCATTCTCAGATCAGACAAAATTCCACAATGTCTGAATCTATCTATATACTTAACCTCGGTTCTGCCCACCATGACGTAGTGCTAAGACAAGGACACTTACGCAGAAGGCTGTGTTGCACAGAGAGCCATGGAGCATTCCATGCTTGGCTTACGACTTATAGACCAACTTTCAAACATATGATATTTGAAGGCATACAATGGTCTTCGCCATCGGAAAACGTATTATGGAACTCAAATGTAATTGGGCAGCACACCTGACAAAGCGCAGTAATGACACGCGGAGAAAGGCTGTGAGTGTGGCGTTAAATGACTGGAAAAGAGAGGCCTATGCCCAGAAGAGGGCGAAGTTGAACTGTGGATAATGATGGTGATCTATTATGTTGAGGTTGGCTTCCAGTCTAACTAGCACCCTAATTGTGTAACACACTATCAATCACAATCTCAATCATTTTGAAGCCTATTGCCAATCCATTGCTTTATATGTTCGAAAAATTTGTCTGCTCAACAACGTAAATAACACAATGAATGTTGTTGAACTGTCAAAAGGAAAGCCATTCCTACTGTTAGTGTGTTATGCAATAACCCCGCATGTGCAACTGAATACTAGCATTTTACATGGAATGACTGCCTATCTGAGCAACTCACATAATATTATTAACAACATTTTTTTTTTGTGGTTTATATTGCCCTACCGAAACCCCATAGATCCTTCCACATACTATTTTCTTGTGCCAACTTCAACAAGCCCTTGTGTTGAAAAACTTTGCATACAGTTACTCAACTCTAAACCAACAAATTCTACCTCTTATAGTTAAACAGATCAATCTACTGTGCCCAACTCATTTAACATGATAGATTTGTTCACCATTGACTCGAAAAGAGGAAGAACAGTTCAACCAGTGTAGGAGCTTCAAAATACAGATTACTCAGTGATCTAACTAGGGAAGCAGCGCTTCACTCAACAATTTGTTTGTACACCATGTAATGAAAAAACCATTAGGTGCCTAAATAAATTATTATTATTATAACTAAGTGGGGAAATATTATTTGATAAATCGGTTCATTGCAATTTTGTTTGGCATGCTTTGATTTTATGTGAAAATCTATTTTCTTGGTCAATTGCATATTTAAAAATGATAGTATCGGGTTTTAAAACCGTGGATTACGACTATTTTCCACCCACTAGCATGATTTTCTAGTTATAATACATATTAATAGAGCCACTTTCAAATGTTTGTTAAAATCTAATGGCCCTAAGACAACCCACTGACCTAACATTCATGTGTTTTCAATGATAAACCTAAAAAATATACGATTTAATACAAAAATACAATAATTCACCAAGTTTAATGATTTCATAAGAATAACTTAATTAAAAACAGTATCTATTTATAAATAACATCTGATACGACATTTAGCACTTGATTGAGGTTTTAAGAGTTATATATTACAACCTGGCATATTAAATATATATTCTACAGACTATTCTATATAATTAACCAATTTATTTTGAACAAAGGCCAAAGATGGTAGGGAATATTTGGACTAACCTTTATGCGTTGAACATTTTGTATTGGATAATTTATACTTTCTGTAATATCTGAAAGCTCTTGTAGTAGGTATGGTGGCAAATTTAAACGAGACATGTTTAAAAGATCATCTTTAAATTTCGGAGATTAAATAATATTTTGTTTTAATCGCCTTTCTTCCGTTTGAAGCAAAATACGCAGACACCAACAGCGATACAAATAACTGTCAAAGTCAATATGTCAAAAATGTTTTTTTTTAAATGTTTTGTGTTAGAGATGCGAATATTGGTTGAAATTGTTTATTGGTTATTAGTTAATTGATAAAAAAGAATATCGATAAATGCATTGGTTAAAAATATTAGTTAATATTTTTATTCAAGTAGGTATCTGCAATATTGGTTAAAATTGTTTATTGGTTATTAGTTAATTGATAAAAAAGAATATCGATAAATGTATTGGTTAAAAACATTAGTTAATATTTTTATTCAACTAGGTATCTGCAACATAGTTAATGGTTGAATATTCTACTTATGTATGTTGAAATTGTTAAGTTAATCTCAACGAACTATGTAAATGTGTTTTATCGTAAGAGAGATAGAGCATACAATTGAATGCACGTAACGGAATTAATATTTTTAATGATCACTGACGATGCAATAAGACACCACTTTGCCGCTCCGTATTCCGCCCCGAGCGAGCGGAAGAAAGCGCGCCGATAGAGCGAGCGAGATAAAGTGCGTTGTTATTGTTACTTGTGCCACGCATTGATTACGCTCTCGACACTCGTCCTGAACGGTCGTGCTCACGCTCCCCCGTTCATGACTCAGTGGCGCTAGCCTAATTCTTCCTCGTTACGTTTACGTAACGCCCTCGCAGCCGCCCCGGCTGTATTCGATCATCGATCGATTAATTAATTAATTTTAATTAATCAATCGTTTTTGATCAATTATAAAAATTGCCTTTTTCAAGGCAGGTTCTACTGTTTCTTTAACGTGCGCGTTTGTGTGAGTAGCTTCACTAGGCCCCTTCCGGGCAAAACCACAGTTTCGTGGTCCTCGGTGGATACCTTACGGTGCCAACGAAACCGAGTGGGGTGTTGACCCAATCACACCCGCCGAACCCCCTCAGGGCTAGGCAGTCAGTTGGACGGGTCCCAGAGCTAACCGGCCTTGGGGGATCTCCTAGTCGGCTCTGGTGACAGTTTTCCCTTCACAGCTACTCACCTAGTGTCTCTAGGGTGTGTCTACACCCTTCGCGCTAGACTGTCAGGGCCCCGTTCGCACATTAAGATTGGCGACGGGTATACAAGCTTAGGGCTCACCCATAGGCACTCAACCTCCCTGTCTATACCCGACAGGGAGGGTGTGACACATCCCCGGGCATTTCCACCCGGGGAGCTAGGCATAGGGAAGATAGGAGGGAACCTTCTGTTCCGCCATCCCCCAAAAACCAACCCTCCCGCACCCCCAACCATGGGGGATGCTGTCCTTGCAACGTTTGTTAGGGAGGTCCTCTTAAAGGACCCCGAATTTCTCGCCAAATATGGCGCCCGTTTCGCTGCTATGCAGCCCCCCACCCCCTGTCCCTCCGACACTCCAGCCATCGCTAGCTTTAGCGATGCTCTAGAACCCCCCTCCCCTCCGTGCTCTATGCCCGTCATAGACTCGGAGGATTCGTCAGGTCCCATGGACACTGAAGTAGCCTCCATCAAACGCCCGGTCACTCCGTATCCTTATGGTACGGAGCCCCAATTCTCCTCAGCCTCCTCCTCCGAGGATGACGGTTTCCAGACCGTCACCTCCGCCGCCAAGAGGAAGAAGAACGTAGTCTCTTCTTCCCAGGCAGGGAAAACCCCAAAGATAGGCTCCCCCGCCGCCCCCGTGACACCGACCCCCGTTGTCCCCGCCCCGACCGCGCGCCCCGCTCCCTCCGCCGCCGCGTCAACCCCCCCCACCCTGTCCAAGGCTTCCGATAGCCAAACTAAACAGGCCCCCTCCCCGCCCCCTGTGTTCATTCAGGACAAGGGGAAGTGGACCGTCGTGTCCAAATGGTGCGTCGATCTCCGGATCGGCTTCACCAGTGCCCGTGCCACAGAGCAGGACATCAAAGTCCAAGTCCCTAACTCTTCCGATTATAGGGCTCTCACGAAACTCCTCCGAGATAGGGGAGTTTCGTTTCATACTTACTCCCTTCCGGAGGACCGACAGACCCGCGTGGTCATAAATCGCATCCCAAAAGAGATCGCGACCTCTGACATAAAAGACGACCTTCTGTCGCAAAACGTCCCCGTCGCGGAAGTGCACCGCATGCACCGCGCCCGAAGCGGAGAGGCATACAATATGATCCTTGTTGTATGCCCCGCCGTCGAGGGACACCACCCGATTTTCACTATAAAGTCGATTTGTAGCCTTACTGGATTCGATATCCAGAAGCCGCGTAAAACTGGCATCGTCGGTCAATGCCACCGGTGCCAACTCTATGGCCATTCCCAGCGGAATTGCCATGCGACACCCAGGTGCGTCAAGTGCCTGGGCGAGCACGGCACTTCCGACTGCTCCCGCCCCAAAGACAGAACTTTGTGCACGGAGCCACCCACCTGCGTGCTCTGCGGGAACTCCGGGCACCCAGCCAACTACCGTGGCTGTCCTAAAGCCCCCAAATCGACCGCCCCTAAGCTGACGAAGCGTACCGACGCCCGTCAGCAAAGGGAAGCCCCCCCCTCTCAACTTCCCGAGCGACTGAGTCCCCAAAGACCCAGTCCTTGGCATCTCCTGCACCACCAACAGGCCTTCCCGGCCTTGGGGCGCTATCAACAACCTCCCCCTCCTCCCATCCCTCCGCTGATGGACCCCCGCATCCGTGCTCACGCACCCGCGCCCGCGCCCGCGCCCGCGCCCGTGCCCGCGCCCCCTCGCGCTAACCCACCCCCGGCTCCTAAAGCCGCTCCCCCCGCGCCGGTCGCACCCCGCCCGCCCGCACCCACTCCTCCAGTGGTCGGGCCTAACCCTCTCGACGCGTTCAATGTGATCTCGAGCACATTCCTCGTCTTCCTCACCCCTCGCGCCCGAAAGATGGCTAGCGAAATCGTCACAGCAAGAAATTCCTGTGACCTTTTCGCTATCCAGCAAATATACAATGCGTATCCGGAGATAACGCAAACCCTAATGACCTTCTCCAACCAACCTAAAACCAATTAATGGATAAAGGAATCATTGCGCGTATTAAACCCCGATCCCTCAGACTGGGGTATTTCAATGCCAATGGCATCATAGGTCAGCGTGACGAAATCGCGACCTTCCTCCGCGATCACAATATAGACGTCCTCCTCGTACAGGAGACGTTCCTTAAACCCCATCACCGTAGGCCGTCCATCGCAAACTATCGCGTAGTCCGCAACGACAGGATTCGGTGTCACCGGGGCGGTACCCTGATCTACTACAGGGCTTCGCTCTATTGCATCCCAATAGACCCCCCTCCCCTCTCACGATTAGAAGTGTCTATATGTCGACTAGGCATGACGGGTCACCAGCCGATCACTCTGGTGTCGGCTTACCTCCCCCCCACCAATACCTCAGAGAACTTTCAATTACTGACTGACGACCTGACCCTCCTGCTCGGCTTGAGTGACTCCGTTATCATAGCGGGCGATCTCAATGCCAAGCACACCGCATGGAATAGTGCCATTATCTCTACCCGAGGGAGACACTTGTTCGACCTCAGTCCTCTTCTTAACTTCGACGTCATCGCCCCGATGACCCCCACCCACTTCCCCGCTAACGTTGACCACGCCCCTGACGTGCTCGATGTAGCACTCCTAAAGAATATCAACCTACGGTTGGCCTCTATAGAAGTGCTACAAGAGCTAGACTCTGACCACCGACCAGTCGTAATGAGACTAGCCCCTCGCATAGGTCTCCCCGACCCCGACCAACCCCCCCTCACGAGAGTGGTAACGGACTGGAGGTTAGTAAGCGAACGCCTGAAAGCCAACACGTCCCCCCACTTAGACTCTATCCCCGACCTCTTCGACTCAGTCGCAGACACGACGGCCGCGATCGGCTCGTTCACAGAACACGTACAATTCGTCCTGAACGATTGTTCAAGGGAAGTTCCAGCGATAGATGACTATCGCTGGATATTGCCGGACGATGTACGTGAGCTGTTGACCGAGAAGAACGCGGCCGTCCGTGCGTACAGCAACTTTCCCTGCTCCGCGAACCGAACCCACATGCGCTACTTGCAGCGAACTGTAAGGAACCGCGTGGCGGAAGTACGTAACGCGGGCTGGGACAAGATGCTGAGCGAACTAGAGCCCACCCACCTGGCATTCTGGGAGCTTCAGAGGAAACTCAAATCCCGAGAAGTAGCCCCCATGCCCCCCCTGACCCGCCCTGACGGCACCGTCGCCTTCGACGATGCCGACAAGGCCGAATGCCTCGCCGATAGTCTAGAGGCCCAATGCTCGCCCAGCACTCAACCAGTAGACCAGGCCCACCTCTCTGAGGTGGAAGCCGAAGTCGAAAGGAGAGCTTCCCTCCCCCCCGTAGAAGACCCCGAGTTTCCTCTGCCTCCCGTCACTTCCGACGAAGTGCACGATCTCATAAAGGGTCTCAAGCCCCGCAAAGCCCCCGGTTCGGACGGTATCACCAATAGGGTGATACAGCTCCTCCCCGCTCATCTGATCATGCTCATGACCACCATCTTCAATGGTGCCATGAGCAATAACATCTTCCCCCAATCGTGGAAACAGGCCACTGTCATTGGTATTCCCAAGCCAGGCAAGCCCAAATCCGCTCCCTCCAGCTACCGCCCCATCAGTCTGCTCAACGTCCTCGGCAAAATCTATGAGAGGCTTATTTATAAGCGTCTCAGAGACTACGCCGAGACGAAGGGCCTCATTCCCAACGAGCAGTTCGGTTTTCGAACCCAACACTCGTGCGTGCAACAGGTCCACCGGATCATCGAACACATAAGCGTCGGTTTCCAACGCGGTTCTTTGACCGGTGCCGTGTTTTTCGATATAGCGAAAGCGTTCGACAAAGTCTGGCACGACGGCTTATTATATAAGCTGTACAAACTTAAAGTGCCAGATCGTCTCGTGCTCATCTTACGAGACTTTTTGTCGAATCGCACGTTTCGCTATCGCATCGAAGGAGCGCTATCCTCCCCCCGCCCAATCCGCGCCGGAGTCCCTCAGGGCTCCGTGCTCGCCCCCCTCATTTTCACGCTATTCACCAGCGATATCCCCAAAAGTAGAAAGGCTCAGTTGGCTCTGTTCGCAGACGATACGGCCATTTACTACACCGGCTTCGGCCGCGACTCGATCTCTCGCATTCTCCAAACCTCAGTCAACCAGCTCGGTGACTGGTTTAGGAAGTGGAGAATCGAAGTCAATCCCGATAAGAGTCAAGCGGTGTTCTTTTCGAAACCGCGACTCAGACCCCTCCTTCCCCGTCCGCTGACCATGTACGGCAAGCCTATCCCTTGGGAGAAGCGAGCCAAATACTTGGGCGTCGTCCTAGACCAGCACCTCTCCTTCTCGGAGCACATAAAGCAGGCGCGCTCGCGCGCCGCTTTCGCTCTCGGTAGGCTCCACTCCGTCCTGAATGCACGCAGCAAATTGTCACTTAGGTGCAAATTGCGCATTTACACAGCGTGCATTCGCCCCATCATGACCTATGCGAGCGTAGTATTCGCACAAGCGAAGCCCCATCACATCCATAGGATGCAGACCCTCCAAAACCGGTTCCTCCGCAGGGCGACCGGTGCCCCTTGGTTCGTTCGGAACGAAAGTCTCCATCTCGATCTTAAAATCCCGACCATCAGTCAGTTCATGAAACGCCTATCCAAGCGTTTCTTCGACTCCGCCGCCACTCACCGCAACCCTCTGGTTGTCGCGGCCGCCAGTTATGTCCCCTCCCGAATCAGTCATACCCGCCGTCCCCGGCATGTCCTAGTCGACCCCGATGACCCCATAACCCTCCTCCAGGAGAGCAGTAGGGCCACAAGTACAGTGCACAAACACAGACCGCCATCGTTCCGACCTCGCCGACGAGGTCCCACGCGACGACCCCCCCGCATCCGTTCCCCCCGTCCCCAGTCCGATGAGGCCTCAGCCCGCGCCGTAGCTGAGCCTGTAGCTTTAAACTCCCCGTTTAATAATCATGATACTATAAACCCTTTGATCCAGCCCGTCCCCAATATCGCGCTGCCCTCTCCCGATGACGCCCTAAGCCGAGGTCCGTACCCCACAGGGGGTGCCCTTAGCGTGCGGTCATCTATCATTTAAGTTTTAGTTTTAAATTTTTCCGCTCCTGGCTGGAGGCCTTTTAGAGTAAAATCCGAAAGGCAACCACAGGACAGACCGGTTAAGCAGCCACGACCCCCAGTGGTCAAAACTGCGAGTTGCCCTTCCAAAAAAAAAAAAAAAAAAATACTTGTGCCAATTTTCCGCCAGAGAAGTTGATATGATATTTTTATTCGATAATGTTAATGTTGTTTATCGCATATCATAGTTCATTTTCAATATTAGTTAGTTTTTATGGTTGATGGTTATATTCAACATCTCTATTTTGGGTTACAATTTTTTTTTGTTCCCTTTGGAACAGGCTAGGGTCAGGGACCATGCTGCCTAGTCATCAGTTCGTATTGTTTTGTAAATTCAGTTATTCATCAGTATTTTTTTTGATAACTAAGGTAAATCCGTTTAAAGTCATTAGTTTGATGTATATCCATTAGTAAGTATATCCAAGTAAAGTCTTCAGTTTCTTATTTTTCTTAATAATGTGAGTTTCAATATTTTTTTGTGTTAATCGTGGAAATGGATCGTCATTAAACAAATCTGAATACTTGAAGGCTCTGGATTTAATTTTACCATCCTCCATTTTTTGGGGACAAGTGTTTGAAATAGCGACATGACTGCCACCACAGCTGGCGCATTTAGCGTTTTTAGGGTCTTCTTTGCATATTTTAAAACTATGGTTATATGAACATATAGAACATACTAAATCATTTTTACAATTTTTTGCAATATGCCCAAACTTCATGCATTGAAGGCACTGTTTTACAAGAGAAACGTATACGCTTACCTCATGCTTCCAAGAGTCAAGATCAACATACTGAGGCAATTCTGTTGACGCAAAAGTCACCGCGACAGTTTGAGTGGGCTGATACGTGACCGCACCACCCTCACTCCGACTCTGGACTCGGCGCATGAAGCGCCTCACCTGTATTACGTTTCTGGAACTTGCAATTAGCGCAAAAAAATATTTTATTAGATAAATCTGTAGGGATTGAGGTAAGGACCCCAGTCACCTCGGTGTCGACAGCAGGTACTGTAGCTTTAAAGCCCATTTCTTCTTGTAGTTTTTTATTTTGCAAGAAAACGTTGGCATTATTTGAAAGATCGAAAGTGATACCAATTATTTTATATCTATTTATTGACCTCATATGTTGTATCCCAGTTACACAATATTTCCGTATGGCATGGGATATGGCCAGCCTATCCTTGTCTGTGAATGTTTTGTTCTCATTCTGATGAGATAAGAACACGATGTATTCGGATTTTTTACTGTTGTCAGGGTACTTCCTTGAATACTCTATTTTTTTTTTTTGGGGTGGTAAATCGTCAAATGACCTCTCCGGCTCTGGGCGGAGCGGAAGGGCGTGTCAGACTCTTACTGACTAAAACCCACCCGTGTTCCTTCATTTGCCTGTGCGACAGGGCCGCGGTAACTCTTTTGAACAATCCGCGATCCCGGAAGGCATCGGCCCTATCGGACCCCGTCAATGGTGCTGACATCTCTGAGGCGCGCGTGGGACACAACGCGCCGTCGACCCGGGCCTGGTCCTTACCGGACGGCGAGCTGCCCATTGCTCGCCGTCCGCAAGCCTGCGCCTACGGTGACCGGGAGTCGGCAATCGACTCCCGACGCACAGGGTGTCTCCTCCTGCAGCAACTAGGGGCGCGAGGGCGAAGCGATTGCCTCTCCCTCACGCGCTCCGCCTCCTCCTTCGCGAGCATTACTGCTTCGCAGAAGGAGGTGACGGCTTCCCATTCCCTCTCGCTCCGTACCATGGCCTGAACCAGGGCCGGACGCGAGAGGTCGCCGCCGCCAATCGCCGCCACAAGGACACGGCGGTGCTCCGCCCAAGCCGGGCAGACCTCCACCGTATGCTCCACCGTGTCCTCCAGTCGATCCACGCAATGATAACACCCGGGCGTTTCCTCCCACCTTATCCGAAACAGGAACCTCCCGAAACAGCCATGTCCGGTGAGGACCTGCGTCAGGCGGAAGGTGAGGACGCCGTAGCGCCTCTCAAGCCATTCCTCGAAGAGGGGACTTACCGCCGCAATTGTGACGTGTCCTGCGCTGGGTTGCGACAGTCGCACTCTCCATGCCGCCATGAGATCCCGCCGGAGCACTGTCTGCTGTGCCGCGATTTCTCACGGCAGCGGAGTTACGCCCCGGCGTTTCGCCTCCTCGCGCCACTCCCAAATGTGCGCGAGTCCTTGAATACCCTGGAACTTTAAATATCTTATACTTCCTGCTGCAGTCTTCATCAGAGTCAGAAGTATCCTTATCTAATGCTCGTTCGTCAAGGGGCTCCGCCTTTTTCCGCTTCTTGCTTCCCCCGCCCCCTTATCTTCAAATAACTATGTACAACTATTAACACTAACTATAAAACCGTTATATTTCTAATTCTTCCGAAAATTTGCAAAGAATTATACAATATTAACAATTTAATTTAAACGATATCAATTTTGGCGCCTTGTCCGATTCAAGGCTCCCGCGCTTTTGTTTCGCAGCGTAACAAGTATTTTTTAAACGTTTTGTGTTGCAACTTATAAAAAACATTGACAAATGGGAATGTTTGTTTTTATTATACACGACTTGTAAACAAAAGATTTCTTTGAACCGATAGTAAACAAATTACTGTTTCCTTTTATGGTCAGACCAGGCCTAACTATGCAACATGTTTTAGATCAATAGAAACTTTTTACTTTTTTATTATAAAAAATAAACTCGTTTTATTACCGTTTATTATTATTACACATTTTTTTTTTTCGAAAGTGTTTACTGTATGTTTTTATTTTTGCCTAAAATGAAGTTCCACTCATTAATTAAACAAAGAAATCATAATATTAACCAGGGTTCTTTCAAAGTTTTGAAATATAAATAATTTAAAGTATTAATTGACAGGATGCACGACCGCAGCTCAGATTACAAACTGATTTTCAACCACAGATAACTTATTTCATAATTCCCGATACACACGCACGGATTGTGGTAAAAATATGCAACATTTATCAACCTTTCAAAAGAAGCTGGAACGCAAGAGGTAGGTCCACGCAGAAAACTCAAAAAAATAAAAAACTAGGAGGCGGGAACGCGCGGGCCGTTGTCATTTTGAAGTGGTGACTTTCGTGCGTTCGGACATTCTAGGGCTTTCTGAAGTGGTGAGTTAGTAGTTGCGGACAGTTTCAGAACAGATTTTTATGGCTTGGTATGACTTTAGCTATGGTAAACTTTGGTACTTAGGTATTTTCTGACTATACACGACGCAGGCGATGCACCGTACCAACGGCGCAGCGAGCTGGCTGACCTCCACTTTTATCATTTCGTTCTAGGTGCGAACTTACGGTAGGTACTATCAGACATGGTTATAATTATTTCCTGTAACTAGGTACGGGTCCCTTTTGTATCTAACGTGACATTATTAGGTATTATTTATTTATTGGGATATTACTGGAACATGACAAAAACAAAACTTACCGAGAAACCGGGTTAGCTCCGTGTGCACCAAGACAACATTGACTCCAATTTTTGTTGAGAGTAGGTACATGCGTCTAGCTTCCGCCAGATTGTCACCAGCAATTGAGTAAAAACGCACCATAGCCAACCACTCCACACTCGAATAGTTAGAACTCATTTTCAAAAAAAAACACGCTGTTTGTGCCTGTGACGTAAATACATCGGATGCATACGCGTCGCTCGTTCGAGAGATTTCGGTCGACTGGCTAGGCTACAGTGGCTACCGCCCGGGTGGTTCGAGCGGCCCGCGACATTCAACAAAAGAAATGGGCGGAGCGATACTTCGCAGGATTGCATGTCACTGCCTAATGATTTATTTGCGTTTCGGCCCCCATTGGTCGGACATCCTTGTTGTCCACTTGGATTCCTCATAACTCTTGAACGCCATATCGCTACCGGGGTGAGTAGGTACTTTCATGTTACGGTTAATGTTTGAACACGTTTGAGCAACATAAGACAAATTTGAGAACGCCTAGTTTAATTAGTTTTAATTACATATTAGATGCTATAGAATGGTAGTAGACCATAGTCTGAACAACGTTTGTTCTAGCAAAACTGTGATTCAAATGTCACCGTGTCTATTGAAATAAAAGAAAAAATAAAGTCTTAAGAAATAAGGTACTAAAATGTTACAATATGTATATGTTTTCTTTAATATACTCTCCTTTCGCAGGTATGCTGGAAGAGATTTCTTTAGAAATAAGCATCACCTTTGTACGTATTTTTCTGTTCCTTTCTTCTTGTCTGTTTATATATGTGTGTACATAAATGGTTAAATAAATAAATAAATATGTCGAATCTCTATGTATTTTACTGAGATTACATAAATAAGAAAATAAAAAAGGTGCAATCAAAAAACCACAAGGATCACTATTGACGCCTAATTGAACGAAAGAAAAATAGGTTTATTTGTCACAGAAACACGTGCATACAAAAAACGTAATTATTAGCTCTAATAATAAAGAAAAAAATACTAACAAAATAAAAACAAATTGGACTATTTACTTCCAGTATGTCTGTAACTTGAACATTACTATCGACTTATAGGTGTATAATAGGTCTTTACCTATGAAATTGCCGTTTTGTATGAAAAAAATTAAACGAATTTTTTTCATGAATTTTTTATTTGTATTAATCGAAGTAATCACCCATGCAATCAATGCATCTTTGCCATCGCAGTGGCAGTTTATTGATGCCCTTCTTAAAGAAATCAGCTGGACGGGAGGCAACAAATTCTTCAAAGGCATTTTGTACTGCCTCTCGGGTATTAAATTTTTTTCCCGCCAAGAAGTTATCCAAATTCTGGAAAAAGTAGTAGTCTGTAGGCGCAAGGTCTGGTGAGTAGGGCGGATGACGGAGAGCTTCCAACCCCAGTTCTTGCAACTTGGAGACCGTCTGCTGTGCAGTATGAGTTCGCGCGTTGTCGTGCAGGAGCAGCGGAGACGAGCGATTGACCAATGCTGGTTGGAGATGCGCCAGCTTCTCCATCATTGTGTTCAGTTCTTCACAGTACACATCTGCAGTAATGCTCACCCCGTTTGGTAAGAAGCTGTGATGAATCACACCGGCGCTAGACCACCAAACAGTGACCATCACTTTTCTAGGGGTAAGTTTTCGTTTAGGGCATTGTTTAGGTGCTGAACCAGGATCCAACCAACTTGCTGAGCGCTTACGGTTATCAAACAGAATCCATTTTTCATCGCAGGTAACAATGCGGTTCAAAATTCCTTCATTTGTGTGTCTGTTGAGCAGTGCAAGGCACGTCTCGACGCGTACTTCGCGCTGGCGATCATTGAGTTCGTGGGGCACCCATTTGTCAAGCTTTTTTACCTTGCCAATTTGACGCAAATGGACCAATATTGTTTTGACGCTAACGTCGAAAGCTGCTGCTAATTCAGCCGTAGATTGTGTATCATCAGCTTCCACAATCGCCTTTAATTCGTCATTGTCGACCAAAGTCTTCGGACGACCGCGAGGTTCATTTTTCAGGTCGAAATTTCCAGAACGGAAGCGAGCAAACCAATAACAGGTGGTGCGTTGGTTTGTAGAGTTAGCTCCGTAAACGTCGTTGATGTTGCGTGCCGCTTGTGCCGCGTTGCTGCCACGACGGTACTCATATTCCATAATTACTCGAATTTTTAACGTATCCATGATGACGAAAAAGATTGAAATGCGATGAAAATGTAACACTAATCAATAAAGAAATGACTACTTTTAGAAAAAAAAATCCATGTTTTTAAAATAAAATTAATTTGAAATTAGAATTCATAGCCAAACAAAAATTATTTTGATTTGAAATGGCCAGTACTGCAGAACGGCAATTTCATAGGTAAAGACCTAATATACAGATACACCCCTACCCCACCTTTTCAAAGAATACAGGCGTAATTTTATGAAGAAATCTCCATTTCCGCATTTTTTCGCGCAACTGTTCTCTCGCGCAAGTGGATTCGCGCAAGTGTGTTTCATGGAAATGTATTTCGTGCATTTGTCCCAGATCCTAGTTTTTAAATAAACGGTATTTATTTTTCTATCCTTTCTGGTTCCTTGTTTCAAAAAAGCTAATATGTGTATTTCCGAATTAATTTAGAATTTATCCGAACCAGATTATTGGGTTTGGGTATTTTAATTATCTGTGGGAGTCGTCGTGGATGGCGAGCAGTGCTGGGTCGTTCCAGGTTTTTCGTAGAGGTGGTCTGTAACAGGTAAAATTAGAAACCTATTTCACCTGTTCTAATTCCAGGGAAATAACAGTTCCAAAATCCTGTTCCAAAATAACAGCCTGTTCCAATAACACACAACATTGCAAAGACTCTCTTTCATTGCAACAGATTTATAATAGGTATAGTAATTAGTTTCATTCAGTACATGTTTCTGAAATAAAAACTACCCTTCATGCTTTTACAGGCTTAAGACTGACAGCTTGATTACATGCTTATATTAAAATTACCATGGTCTAATATTGGGAACAAATATCCCCAATATTTACCCACTTTTTCATTTTTCCCCGAACGATCTCTAAATAGCACTTTCTCCCAAAGTTTGAGAAATAATACTCAACCGGGATACACTTACAGCGAGGAACCATAAATTATGTGACTTTTGTTGCACGTTTGGATACATACCTAATCGATAAATATTACAATTCAATTTTTTTTCCAGGTCTAGAACAGATGCTATCTCTTTCTAATACAATAAACCAGAAGAGAAAAGAACTTGTTCCAAACTTTTCCAGGTGTTTCGTTTAATCTCTCTTTCTAACAATGTAAACCTCCATAGGCTAGATAGAGAAGAGCTTGTTAGGTTACACAGATACACACACCAGTAGTTACGGCAACGTTTCTGTTGTAGGTTGTTGTGGAACTTGTGGAACAGGCTAAACAGGCGGGAACTGTTTTTTCGGCTTTGAGAGATCTGTTCCGAAAAAAGAAAAAAAAAAGAAAAGAGATCTGTTCCATGTTGCTACTTTTAGAAACCTGTTTTTTTTTTACTGTTTCGATAAATGCGCCTCACTCCTAGTTTTTCGTGAAACGTAACGAAACCGTTTTTCAAAAACGAGAATCCGGAATTCCGAATTTCAGAATTCCGGTCTATGTACTTAAGAGTTCAACATGTTTTCGTTTACAAAATAATAAAAGAACCTCCCTTCATACTAGAAAAAATACCAGTTTTTCTCGGTTAGTTCGTTTTTGTTCAACCTCTACAACTAAAATTGAATTATGTGTTAATATAATAAGATTTATTTTAGCTTACTTACTCGTAACGTCAAACCAAAAATAGTTACTTGTAACTGTTTACTTTTGATACGGTCCATAAAGCAATATTCATAGAGTATTAACTTAGATCTGTCAATATAAAAACGCATAGTACCAAATAAACCAACTTGATGTTGCGATTGCGACCAATCAGAGAATGAAATGAAGAGCTGTATTCATTCCGTTCGTTTTTAAACATAATCTTGGATCGTCGAGAAACTATTCGTTCGTTTTTCATTGCCAAACTGTTTTTTAAAAGCGTTTCCGAATAAAACGCCTAGCACTAATGGCGAGACAATAGAAAGTGTTACACAAAAAATAGATTATAGATTAATTAAGATTTTTATTGAATAAACAAGATTCAATACCATAATAAGTGTTTACCATACAATGTGGGTATGTCCTTTAAAAAAAATGTACTTGTAAATATTGGTGGTGAAAATAACATAATCTCATGTTTTTTAAAGAAATTTTGAATAATCAATAATTACCTAACTTTAATACTTTTATGATACACGGTGACATTTGAATCACAGTTTTGCTAGAACATACGTTGTTCAGACCGTGGTTTACTACCATTCTACAGCGTCAAATATGTTATTAAAACAAACTAAACTAGGCGTTCTCAAATTAGTCTTGTTGCTCAAACGTGTTTAAACATTAACCGTAACATCAAAGCGCTCATCGCGGTAGTGAAACGGCATTCAAAAGAAGGAGGAGTCCACGTGGACTACAAGGATGTCCGGCCAATGCGGGCCGAATTGCAAATAAATCATTAGCCAATGACATGCAATCGCGCGAAGTACCGCTCCGCCCATTTCTTTTGTTGAATGCCGCAGGCCGCTCGAGCCGCTCGGGCAGTAGCCAGTCTACGGAAATCTCTCGAGCGAGTGACGCGTCTGCATTCGATGTATTTACGTCACAGGCACGCATCGCGCGTTTTTTTTGAAAATGGGTTCTAAATATTCCAATGTGGAATGGTTGGATCTGGTGCGTTTTTACGCAATTGCTGGTGACAATCTAGCGGAAGCTAGGCGCATGTACTCTCAACCAAAATTGGAGTCAATGTTGTTTTGGTGCACACTGAGCTAACCCGGTTTTGTGATAAGTTTTGTTTTTGTCTTGTTCCTGTAGTATCCTAGTAAATAAATAATACCTAATAATGTCACGTTAGATACAATAGGTACCCATACCTAACATAATACAGGAAATAATTAAAACTATGCCTGATAGTAGCTACCGTAAGTTCGCACCTAGAACGAAATGAAAAAATTAGAGGTCAGGCACCTCGCGGCGCCATCGGTATAGTGCGTCGCGTCCTGCAAATGTGCATAGCTAGAAAATACCTGTCAAAGTTTACCATAGCTAAAGCCATACCAAGCCATAAAAATCTGTTTTAAAGTAGCCATTATCACTGTTATAATACCTACCGAAGTTAACTTTTAACTTTGGTATTTTCTAGTAACGACATACAAAAATAACTTCTTACTATTTCGTTTATGGAGACCGGGTACATTTCCCTGTAGACAAATTTAATGCTGTCCCGTGCGCGAGCCACGCGACGCGCCGCAACTACCTACTTTGAGACGCGAGCGCTGGAGTGTCTGTGTTGTAGGGAGTAACGATAATTCCGTCTTTTTTAACTTTTAACTTTTTGTGTTCTTTCGAACACCAAATACGTTTTTTTTTATTGGGTGCTATATAATGGTAGTAGACCATGGTCTGAACCATGTTTGTTCTAGCAAAACTGTGATTCAAATGTCACCGTGTATAGTCGGGTCAACACGTTCGTGAAAGCTGAAAATTTTTACTCATCTGGTCCTTTTATCTCGAATCAGGTTGCCCTGAAAAACCTTCCAGATCATCATCAGTGTTTTCGTCTCCCACAAGATTAACATAAAAGTCATGGGAGCATTTAAGAATGAGGTGCGGAAGGATCTTTAGGTCCTTTAACTTAGCGTCTGGAACAGGCGTCCCGTTTGGTCAAAGAGGTTCCATTATCTCCCTATCAAAACAAAAAGTTGGCCTACCGCGAACATTATTTTTAATAAATATTTAAAAATGTTCGCGATCTTCGGTCAAGTTAACTCTCATAAAAATTATAAACATTTCCTCATTATTCATTATTATTTATTTTGTGTTCAGTAAGATACTTTATCAACATCTACAGTTTTCTTCGGGGGAATCGCCAGGGTTGCCCCCGAAATTAAAATTTTCTAGCGTTTTAAACAATTTGCAGGTCAGTGTCAGGTTGTATGTTGAATAAAATATGATTCGCGACCGTAACAAGTACATAGTTATGTATTTACATAATTCCATTACTGTTTCTGGAAATAGCCATTCAATGGCTATATGAACTTACAGGGTTGTATTGATGATTTTAATGATTATACCTAATTCAGTAAATACATACTTAATCCTTAAACGTTAACGGACTGATGTCTTTGGGGTCTCTAGTTGTCTTAACTAGAAATTCCAAAGATGTTGCCTCATTAACGGGCGCGCCTCAAGGTTCAATTCTTGGCCCTTTCCTATTTCTAATTTATATTAATAACCTTCCTGACATGATGGATAATGATAGATATTTGTTGGTATTAAGTTTTTGAGTTGTTGAGGTGCATAGTGTTCTCATAAGCTAGGCACCATTTTTTTTATGAAATAATTAGGGTACCTACAATTTTTTTAAATTCCTGTTAAAATTAAACAAACATGTGTAAATTGATGTTTTTTATTGAATACTTAAATAGGTACCATTCATGGTACTTGAAGGTGTACAAAGTATGACGCGATGAAGTTACTTGGCTATTTCAAAATCTTAGCTAATTTGTATTGTAGGTAATGATGTTTTGTGATATCTTCCTGAATTTATGTGTAATTCTGGTGGGGTGTAATTATATATTACTTCTAAATATATAGTAGGTACCTGGTTTGCTAGAAACTGTCTAGGTACTTTCTTTTATTTTATCAAGCACCGCATCCATGGAATCTAAAAAAGAAATTTGATATTATTATTTGCAGCATAAACAATAAAAAGCTTTTTGGCTCTACAGATGATTAAATATATTAATTTACTGAGATTATGTTAGATACAATAGTTCTGTACCTAAAACATTCTAAAACTGTAACCCAGTAGAGAAAAAAATATTATCGAAATCGGACTACTCTGTAAAAAGATATGCGTGGCCATAAATTAAAAAAAATATATATATATATATAAGCGTCGACTTGAGAACCTCCTCCTTTTTTTCGTCGGTTAAAAAAAAACGTTCTCCAGTTCTGTTCTTAATTGAACATGAACAGATAAGGAAAACGGTTTCTTTTTATGATTAATGTGTATACAACCAAAAAGAATAACTTGCCTCCAATGTCGGTATCGTGAATATCAAACGACTCAAAGAAGTCTGGCAGTGAGCAACAGTAAGTATACTTGTCGCTGCTAACAAACCAATCATCATATTTGTCACAAATGTCTTGTGTCGTGCATTTGATGTCCTTTTCTATTGGTTCAGGATCGTTAACATGCACTATGGCCACAGCTTCATCGTCGTTGAGTCTTACCACCTGCAATTAAATTCGTTTGATCATGAAAGCCGGTCTCAACGTGTGAGAAATTTATGACAGAACCATATACCACAACAAACCACCACCATAATTAACCACCAATCACCATAACCAACCATAATTAATAAACATTATCATTTCGCCTGTAATCCCTGAAGAGTTAGGCAGAGGTGTACCTATACTACACCCACATTTCGCCAGTACATGTAATAACGAGCCTATTGTCATCAACCGGGCACAAATCCAGACTCGGGGCTGCTACTGAGAAATTCCTGATGGAAAAACCTAATAACAGTTTTGCCCGATTTGGGAAACGAACCCAGAACCTCATGCTCAGCATTAGCGCTTGCGACCACTAGACCAAGAAGGCAGTCAGCATACAATAAGTAAATAAATAAGAAAGTATAAAATAATTTTGCGAGGTTTAATCATGATTCTGTCGAGAGCAAGCGAATAGTTTGAGCGGCGACATAATTATAATGCTACGATTCCGGTCCTCTTGATCACACTTGGTTGACATAGGGCCATGTACGGTCACCAAAAGTGATAAGTAACCAGGGCCGTTAGATATGGTTGAAGTTTTGTAAAAAACTGATGGATATTTTCGAATAAAATTTAACTTAATTAATAGAAAACAAACAGTTCATAATATCAAATTAGATTTCATTCGAAAACATCCATCGGTTTCTTATTCAATTTCAACTATATCCGACGACGCTGGTTACTTATCTCTTTTGGTTACTGTACACACGGCTACATACCAAGCTATACATTTTGAGTATAAGCTGACCTCTCATTGTACGGAAATCCACAATGCGAGATCAGCTTAAATTGGAAAGGTAAAGCTTGATATGTATCCGTCTGTACAAGACAGACAATACAAAAAATACTTGTAAAATTGTAGGCAGTAGGGTTGTTGTGTAATAAGAATCAGGTATACATACCTTCCATAAATATCGTGGTATAATGGCTCCATTTTTCTCTTGCAACGTGTGCGTGCCAGACCAGGTAACGATGTCAGTGTAGAGAGGTAGCTCGGTTCGCACCATTTCATTAATATTTTCCCATGACGGCTGAAATCATACAATTTATTCTAAATCAAAACTGCCAATAAATTAAAATTGGCTAGACTGAGGTATAAAATAAAAACAATATGAGTTAACTACATGATATTTGCAAGTATTTTGTGGAACAGAAACATATTATAATGATATTTTCTCTTTAAAAAAAACCTTTTTTACAAAAAAAACAACCGACTTCTATAATAACAAAGTTATGTTTTCACGTCTTTTAGTGTTATTTTTGGAATTCGGTCGTTTTTTTATAAAAAAGTTTTTATTTTTCACTTTTTATTTGTGATACCTACCCCACACACATTCGTATACAACTACTTGATATGTAAATAACTATGACAGGAAATGATCAAAACATCAGCAATATAAACGAAGTGGAAAAAATACGCAGTATTAAGGATAACTCAAAACGTACTGGTCAGAACTTGATAAAATTAAATTAGACCACATGTGAAGCACCAGCTCTCAAATAAAAAAAGAATTATCCAAATCGGTTACCCAGAAAAAGTTCTGAGCTAACACACGTAAAAAAAAAACCGTCGAATTGAGAACCTCCTCCTTTTTTTGAAGTCGGTTAAAAAACATAATTAAGTCAACTATAATATCTTCGTTAGATCCATAACGAAACCGTGGACATGTAGGCTTTTATTAATTATTTCAAAGTCATGCAATACCGCTTACCTTTGAAGTATTGCAAGGGCGCCAGACCGGGATTACATTCAGAGGATCGATGTACGAGCTCTTCTTAGCAGGACCATCATTAAAGTCTATTGCATTCACCAGCTGGGATTTACTGTAACAACACGACGACATCGTGTCCTTACAAGTAAATCCTCTCTCAGTTTTTTTATTGTCTATTCCTGGGTATGTGTTCCAGTTGTAGCCGGCGCTCAGACCGTTGTTGTTTGTTACAGTCATTATAATGCGTGTGTATAACGGCATATTTTTGTCAGTGTCGAAACAGACTTCGTAAGCCTCTAAGAAGCCAGGGACGTTGTAGCCCACTCTCATTAATTCGGAGGTTTCCGTTAAGCATTTCACTTTCTTTCTGATAACGGAGGGTTGAATGCTGTTAGTGCACTGTAGGTCCGAAAGCTTGTAAAAGTTGTCTTCTACTACGAAAGAGTCTTCTTTATAACAAAATGCCTCTAATGTGCTCTTTTTAGGGAACTTTTTGAAAGTATTTGACGTGTCTTTTTGGCTCGGACAAGACAGTGTGATTTTGCCTTCTTGTTTCACTAGTGTAAAATGTTTCGTGTTTTTCAATTTGTGCCAAAATCCTTCGTCATCTAGTACAAGCGGCATGTGTTGCATGTGCGCATTTCCCAAGTTCCGAGATATCAAACATACTGTAACAAAAAATATGTATTAAGATGGATAGAATTATATGTAGGTAGATAGGGCACTTTATATTCTTGATTTTATTGATTTAATGTAGATATTTATAAGCCGCAGTGTGAGCACTGGCACACGGCGCGGCCGCACTGCCTGTAAACGGTGCGCCGTCGGGTGTATCAATATCTTCGAGCGATACACGGAGCAGTGCCGTATGTCAATCGTAGATAGATTACCTTCAGAGGGGTACAACACTTTGACTAGGTCGTCCATGAACCGCCGCCCGCTGCAGCCGGCTCCGCACAGATTCATTGTAATAAGGTATAGGTTGGGAAAACTCAAAAATCAATTCTGCACGGAGACGTAACCTATATTCGCTAGTAGACACAAATAATTGATACTTGCCTGAAGACTTGACGTCAAATTCCCGCTGTACTGATCCGTGCACGTTGGTTACGTTGCAGGTATAGTGACCTAGGCCTGCCGAGTTTAGGTCGGTTAACACTTTGCCATTAAGCCTCCATTCAACCTGAAAGTTACAGAGCTTATAGTTTGTTACTATACATTGAGTGTTCCCACAGTATTTTCACGTGATCTCAACTCAAACTCAAACTCAAACTCAAAGCATTTATTTCAAATAAACCAATTACAGGCACTTTTGAATTGTCAAGGGGTCGGTCAGTCAGAAAGATGAAGCTAGTTGCCCATTCCAAAGCTTAGTAGGTACCTATGGAGAAGAACGGGCAAGAAACTCCATGGACACTCTTTTAAATCAAAATATGGTTACAAATTATTGGTTACATCATTCATGTTGAAATTATGCATGTGAGAACGATGCAGAACGTTAAAAGCGTCCGTAATAAAGAGACGACAACAATTCCAATATTAAATTAAAATAAGCCGTGGCAGCCAAGAGATGACCAGTCCCCACTGACGGCGCCCGTTCACGAACATGACGTATGGATCAGCACCATTTAGCTCAACCATTTTGAAGGGAACTTAATGATCCAACACACACGCCACCACCAGCGAGACATTTGAGTGAGCATGACATACTCTCAGCCGTCAGGGCACATTCAAGTCAATGAAAGACAAACCTAGAAAATGGTAGCTTTATAGTAGGTACATAGTACTCACACATGTGCTATGCAATTATACAACACTACAAGATTGAATTTATACAATGTAAAGACAGTTTTTACAATCTTCAGTAGTTCCAAATGCTAATCAATTAGTTAATGCGCCCTTGTGGAGCAGGACCAGCGTTGAGCCAAGCATTTTTATCAGCGATGTAATCCCCCAACTTATAATATGCTTGACTGCATAGTGTGCGTTTCATACAGGATTTAAATTTCGTTTCATTCAATTGAAGTATATGAGGAGGTATTTTGTTGTAACATTTTAAACAGTACCCCATGAAAGAAGAGTCTACTTTAGCCAGCCTGAAACCTGGTTGAACTAATTGGTCCCTATTTCTAGTGATATAATTGTGTCTTTCACCTCTTTTACTAAAACTATGTAGATTTTTCCTTACGTACATGATGTTTTCATAAATATATTGACAAGGTACCGTCATGATGTTAATATCTTTAAACCGTTCCCTTAGAGAGTCGCGCCTGCGGAGGCCATATATGGCTCTGATGGCTCTTTTCTGCAGAATAAAAATAGACTCAACGTCTGCAGCCCGTCCCCATAGTAAAATACCGTACGACATAATACTATGAAAGTAACTAAAATAGACTAGCCTCGCGGTACCTACATCAGTAAATTGACGGATTTTTCTCACAGCGTATGCCGCTGAACTGAGCCGTCCTGCAAGGGATGTTAAATGAGGACCCCATTGAAGCCTTGAGTCGAGCGTGATCCCCAGGAAAACAGTTTTATCGACGAATTCTAGTTTCTCTTGATTTATTCCTATCTCAACATTATTTTAATAGCTTAGCATTTTGGGAGTAGGTACCTTTTAGTCTAATAATTGTCAGTATGAAAAACTCAAGGTTGAAACATATAATTATTTGTGCATACCGAACGACTCCTAACTTTTCGATGTATAGCATTTTAATAACCATGTGCAATGCAAACTTACGACGGGCTCCGGTTTCGCGGTGTCTTGAATGACACAGTTTTCTGTAATATGTGATATAACTCCTTGCCAGTTGCTAAAAGAATCAGCGTCGTATTTGAACTCCGGCGCTCTACCGACGTCCACCACGTATGTGTGTGTATATGTGTTTCCATGCTTGTCGCTCACACGACACGTATAGTTGCCGTCGTGGTTGGTGAATGAAGCATTTGCGATTTGTATGTATGGTTCTTTGATGCCTGTGTCCTCCGTCTGTGGAAGCAAAACCATATTTGAAAAAATCACATCTTAAGTATGTGTCAAGTCACAAAAATCAAGCGAAGCAGATGAGGGTCATCTGCTTCGCAGGATTTTTGTGATTTGACAAAATACGGAGATCTTTTTACTGTATGCAAGCCCCGCATCAAAAGCTGTTGCGAAGTTTAGAAGAACAACGCGGTCACACATATAGACACGAAAAGTGACTTAAAATTTTAATATGAAGTATTTATAGAGTGACTGGTAATTAGTGACTCATAACTGTGCTCATCATAACAAACAACTTTCCCAAAGAAACGATCTTATTAAATTTACCAAGCGCTTCACCCCAATCACCCCAATTGAATATTGAGTACGTTACAAGAATAATACACCATCAGCTGTGATTTAATTTAGTTACTAATCCCTTTTTACAAACAAAATTATTCCAGTTTTACTATGCATTATTATGTTTTCATTTATGTATTATGGCAGTGATCGGAAAAAGGTGAGCTAAAATACCTAAAGTTCGAAAAAGAACAGACAAAGTGGAATCGCCTTACGAAAAATATTTTTCGGGACTAATGTTCGGGGTTTCAGAACATTACTTAAGTGCAACTAAAATAAATAAAGTGAAACAATTAACGACTAACAGCTGATAGCACGCGCGCGGTGCCTACGGTTGTTAAATGAATTAAACAAGAATAATACATGGTAAAAGTGGAATAATTTTGTTTGTAAAAAGGGATTACTAACTAAATTAAATTACAGCTGATGGTGTATTGTTCTTGTAACGTACTCAATATTCTATTGGGGTGATTGGGGTCAAGCGCTTGGTAAATTTAAAAAGATCGTTTCTTTGGGAAAGTTGTTTGTTATGATGAGCACAGTTATGTGTTAAAGTGTCGGTCACTAATTACCAGTCACTCTATAAATACATATTAAAATTTTAAGTCACTTTTCGTGTCCATCTGAGTGACCGCGTTGTTCTTCTAAACTACGGAACGTATTTTGACGCGGTTTTCAACATCATAAATTCGAAAAATTATTCCGGAAGGTTTATGTGTTTATTACATTAATATTTAACTTAGATATAAGTAATAAAGAAATCTTCAAGTGGTAGCGAAGCGTCTAGGCTTCGCTAGTTAATTTATAATATGTATAGATGTTCATCTCAAACACCGGCAGCGGGGACCCGACTCGGAGCCGGTTTGCCACTAAACCTTTTGCCATTCAGTAGCCCTCCTCTCCCCTGCTGACTTACAATTATTGGCGACGGCGTCGAGGAATAATCTTTGCTCGGCGAGGTTGTAGTCTCTGATGATTCGAGTTCCGGCGGGGATGAGGTGGTGCTCAGCGACATTGGTGTGCGTACTTTTGTCTGTAGAATTATTAATTTCGCATATTATTATTTTTCCTTATTACTTTAAAATATCTTTGACATATCCCGGTACCCAGAGGTCCTGGACCTTTGAAAAGCGTACGACGGGCCTTGGTATTGTTATTAAATAAAATTATTTGCCTAACCATTTATCATTGACTCATCTATTTAACCGACTTTTAGTCAAAACAGACTACAATTATAAGCAAAGTATCAGATCTAAGAGTATACTAATGGTTACTATTTAATTTTCAAAAAATTGTCATCCCTATCAAGGAATGATGACATTTTTGTAATTTATCTAAAAAAATGAGTTGTGTGTTCCACCAATATTATAAAAATTGTAAAAGATAAAAAAATTGCCAAGTTATATTTAAACGATTTAAAACAACTGCTAGACAAAGACGGTACTATCACAAGTGACGTCACGACTATGTAACTATATACTAGCGCCATACAATGTCGTCACCGCGCGACAAGGATGGGAATTAAAACGTTGCCCTGCAGTGGGACAACACAGGCTTATAATATTCATAATAAGAATAATTTCTAATATAAGTCATCATCCCTATGGTAGATACTGTTTCCAAAACTACTTTCAATAATAATAAATTATGTTGGAATGTGAATATACTTACAATAAACCATTTAACTGATTGGGATGCAGAACTATACGCGTCACATGTTAGTTTTTTCGTTTCCCCCTGTAATAAGTACACGAAATGTTCCGTGCCGAATGTCGTGGGGAGCTCTGCAGAAGAATAATACATAATTTAAAAAATATTCCAAGAAAACCGGCAGTCGTGATAAAATATTAATTGCTGAAAACACTAAGTGGGTACCCCTAATGGCAAATTTTGGATTCTCTGCTCTCATTAAACCTAGCAGTTGAGAAAACGGGAAACCAAAATTATAGGTTAATATACTATCCGTGCTGCAATTTTTAATGGGACTTCCTCGTCAAAGTAACAGCCTTTACAAACCATTCCACCATTGCCATACAGAGGCCATTTGTTTGTATTAAATACAAAATAACATAACTGCCTCGTTAGTGCTGAGGTTTCGATTACCAGGTGGGGCAAATGTTATTGGATTTTTCCATAAGGAACTTCTCAGTAGCACCCCGGAGTCTGGATTTGTGCCCGGATAATGGCTATAGGCTCACCCCCTATTACATGGGACTTAAGATTAATGGACGAAATGTTGGTGTTACTATAGGTACACCTCTGCCTAACCCTTCGAGGATTACAGGCGTGATGTTATGATGTAACAATAATATAACCTACTTTCTACTGTTGCTTGGAACGTGGTGCTGTATGTACTAATGTAGTTCTTAGCTTCACACGTGTACATTGAAGAGTCTGTTTCTTTCGGTTTCATAATGACTAGAGCTCCATCCTCAATTGTGTACTTTGAATCTGAAATTAGCGACATAATAATCACCAGTAGACAACGGTTATTTTTAGTATAGAGTAAAGTCAAAGCACACCCCTAAAATAATGTTATTTTAACAAAGAAGAAGTCGATGTAAAAAGCTAAAAGGAAATAATAAAAAGCTGTCAAAGCTAGACCGACATCGGTTTAGTTATAGGTCTGTTCAAGCTACTTTCAGGTTTCCGCTATAGGTAGGTGGTACATAAGTAGGTGCTGCACTACCTTTCATGATATCACATACATACTCGTAGTGTAAAATGTTCTGATCATCATGATCTTCCTGCCCTTCTCCCACGTTACTTGGGCTCGCGGCGGCGCAAAGCGTTTCCTTCTTCCATTCTCTCCTGTCAACCGTCACGCTGTCATTCATTCCCTTATCTTTCATAATTAACATTCCTCACTATCCATGTTTTTTTTTGGCTCTCCTCTCCCTCTCCATGCATCAACATTTATATTCAATGTATATTTATAATTTTCGTACCGGGTGTAATAGTGGCGCCTTTTAATTTCCATGTAACAACTGGTTTTGGAATACCGACGACATCACAAGGGATCCTTAAAGCTAGATCTCCTTCGATACCTTCTATTGTTGAAGAATTTTTCGTGATCTCTGGTGCAACTGTTAAAATAATATTAGTTCAGTATTGTACTACAAGAATAAAAAATTGGACCTTTGAAAGTCAAAGAGGTAGTGACAATTTTTTTTGAAGATAATTGGAACTTGTAGAATAAACGATCAAAAGGGATTTAAAGAAATAGTACAGAGAAATATAACAGAATAAAAGATTAAATAAAGACTATTCTATTCTATTCTATTTTAAAGGTGGATCTCAGTGGAAACGTGGTAGGCGATGCCCACGATGGCCCCACAGAACAAAGAACGAACCACTAATACAAACGGAGACTAATCTTAAATAGTATTTTCCTATACAGAAAGGTCTCGCCCAATAATGTCAGGTATGTACACAGTAGGCTGTTCGTCGGTGGTAACACGTTGACCTTGAGCTGCCCTAGTGCAGTACGGAGTTTCAATAGAAAAGAAGCCAGGTTATACCGGTTTTGTTACCACTAACATGTGGCCTACTCAGTACTTGTGTAGTACTCAGAAACGATGGGCGCACGTGTACGACCAGATATTGATATACTTACAGAAGTACAGATGTAGTTGCAGATTTTTGCATGAATAAGCCTAATGATACTTACATTCAACGATAAGCGTTGTGACGTGTTCATCACTTCCGAGGTTGTTCTGTGCCACACACTTGTAGCGTCCCGCGTGTGTCTTCTTAGCGCTTGATATGCGCAGTGTGTCCTCAGACCCGGCGATAGGTACATACTTTGAATCCGATTTATCCATAAATTGCCAGGTAATTTTTGGTTTTGGTTTACCTTTGACGACCCTGAAAGATTATGTAATCATTGAATAATTTAACATGCAATACATTGATTTCTTTCGATGTGCGGAATAAAGCTAATCGTCTTTTCTTGTTAAAACCGAACAACATTACAAAATTTCTATCCACCATCTCAAGAACTCATCTAAAAATATATTTTAATTAACTGCTCAAATACCTACTTTCACTGGAAAATCTGACTTTGCGATAAGTAAGAGACTACAGAGTAGTCGTCGATGTTCCAGGTGGCCTAGCCAAATAACATTCTGTAAGCGATAAAAATGATGGAAAGTCAAAACTGTTTTGGATTGACATAAGCAAAGAAAACTTCACTCCAACTGAAAGCCGTTGTAGAAATACGAAACGGTTTGAAAGTGATGGCCACTTGTCTAAGCCCTCAGATCATCCTACTCCAACTTTATCTTACATTTCCCTTGATAAATTGTAAAGAACAAACACTTACATGCACTCTATACTTGCAGCGGTATCCATTCTTACGGTCTTAGAAGGAACTCCTGATAATTTTGGAACCTCTGAAAATTAATGTCATTTCAGGTAAACCGTCAGCTAAGAAGTCTCCGAGGCTTTTAGGTTCGAACTGCTTAGACTCATTTATTTATATTTATTAGAAATATTATTATATTGTTTTAGGTACTCACGATTGATGTTCGTTCTGAACATCGCACTGACTGTGCCAATCTCGTTCTTTGCCTCGCACGTGTACGAGTTAGTGTCGCTCACCTTCAGATCTCTTATTATGAGCGTTCCGTCCTCCATGGAATACTTCGCGCCTGAAACATAAGAGAGCATCTAAACAAGAAAACAATTTTATTCTATTACTAATTTTTGCTCGCGGTTACGCCCGCGTGGAGGTCGGAAATTGTCCCACGGGAACGTCATCATCAGCCTTCAGCAAGCCACTGCTGGACATAGGCCTCTCCAATTGCACGCCATTGAGCTGGATTCTCGGCAACTCTCATCCAGCTGCTACCAGCCACTCTGCGAAGATCGTTGCTCCACCTAGCCTAAGGGTGTCTTCCCCTACGTTTGCCGATTCGCGGTCTTCACTCAAAAACACTTCTACCCTAACAGTCATTGTTTCTACGGCTAATATTGCCGGCCCATTACCACTTCAGCTTGCTTATTCTGTGAGGTATGTCGACAACTTTGGTTCTGTGCCGGATCACCACATTCCAGATTCTATCCCTCAGAGACACTCTAAGCATAGCTCGTACCATAGCTGGCTGAGCGAACTTCAATTTATGAACCAGCCGCAACGTGAGTGTCCACGTTTCAGCTGCGTAGGTTATAACAGGTTAAGACGCTCTGATTGAAGACTTTAGTCTTTAGACTCTGCGGAATACGCGACGAGTAGACTCGACGAAGCTTCCCAAACGCTACCCAGCCTATCTGAATTCTTCTGTTAGCTTCCTTCTCAAAGTTGTTCTTACCAAACTGCAGTTTGCCCGAGGAAAATGTATTCTCGAACAACCTCGAGAGCACCGTCATTAACAGCAATCGGTCTTAGAGTGACGTATTCGTTGAACATAACCTAGGTTTTGTTCAAGTTCATCCGGAGACCAATGCATACAGAAGAATCAACTAGGCCGTCCAGTATCTGTGGCAAGTCATGCTGCAATTCAGACTGTATGACGATGTCATCTGCAAATCTGAAGTGTGAGATGTACTCGCCATTGATGTTAATTATGCGGCGTCCTTCCCAGTTCAGCATCTTAAACAAATCCAATGCGATAGAGAAAAATTTTGGGGAAATTACGTCACCTTGTCTCACCCCTCGACGCAAGGGCATTTGTTCAGTTCGCTGGTTCTGAGTTTGGACGGTCATGCTGTATCCTCCTCAAAATCCGGTCTGTTCTGGTGAATGAAACTCGTCGAGTCCTCGCAGTAGACGATTCGTGACGACTCTTGAAAACAACTTTTATACGTGGCTTAGGAGCGAAATGGGACTGCAACCCTTTAAAGGGGTCTTAATATCCTTAGCTCCCGAAGCTCTTTCAGTACAGGACTTCCTCCCGCTTTCAGGAGCTTTGTAGTAATCCCGTATTCACCTGGGGATTTTCCATTTTTAAGCTGTTTAAGAACGGCCTCGATACTTTCTTGGCTGACTTTTGGTAAGTCTTCCGTGAAATGGCGGGTTAAGGTACGTATAATTGGCCGTAGAAGTTTGTGACTTACAAAAGGATCTCTGACTTCAAAACGACGATTTTTCACTAGATTTGGTCAACTTCGTCAAGTGACTCCTCCCATGACGATCGAACACATTTGACCCCCGATTTTGCTCAATCGATTCTTCTATAGAGCGTGTGTTGGAGCGTCGGAGTTTGCATCGTACCAGTGTTTAAATATTTTTATTGAGAGCACGTTGTTCTGCCGAAGTGATAGGTGGGTTTTTACGTCGTTCCGTCATAAGCTCCAGAGTCTCTTTTGAAAGTTTGGACTTCCTGCCCGTCCGCCGCATTTTGCAAAATCGTGTACCTTCTTTGGTCGAGCGCCTGGTCGACATCATTTGTGGTTTCCACGGCAGTGTATCGGGTCTCCAGGTCTGACTGGAACGCTTCAGATCCTAGCATAATTTGGAGCATATTTGGCCTAGACTCAAATTTAACGAGTTCGCTCAAGCTTGAAGATGTATTATGTTTTTCATCCGTTATGATGAGGTCTATCTAATTTTTTCCGAGTGTGCCGAGGTCGGTGCATAAACCTGAACAACCTTGAGGCAATACCTCTCGGTTAGGTTCCCTACAAGGTACGCTACCCTTTTCGAAACACTGGAGACTTCCAAAGTGTTGTCAGAAAGAGATCTGTTTACCAGAAACCCGACTCCGCCTTGGGATAGCTGGTCTCCCTCTCGAAACTACAAAAGGTGGCCCGATTCAAGGGTTATTGTGTCCTCCCCCTCTCTTCGGACTTCACTCGACACCACTGCCACCTTATTTTTCCGAGCTATGCACTAGGTGTTCGTCGAGCCGTAACTTGCATTAGTTATACGTTGCCAAGGAAAGTCGAATTTGGCGGCCATTCAACACCCGGGGATTCTTCGCATCCGCTACCTTGCCGGGGGCTCCACGGGTGCACCACGAGCAGGTCAGGTTGACTTGGGGCGCTGTGATGGTAAGTGTGTCTCCTTACACCCTCCTTATGCGGGAACGTTAAACAGGGATATTAAATGTCCTAATCCAGGACATGATGTGACATGCCAAATTTATTCGAAACTCGTTCTGCCGTTAAGGCGTGAAAAGGTAACAGACAGTAGTTTAACTTTCGCATTTATAATATAACTAGTGACCTGCCCCTATTCCGCACAGTTTTTATGTCTTGACAAGACATTTAGATTGAAATCCTCTGATTTAGCTCAATTTTTTTTGTGTATGTCCTCACAACCCACGTCACTCAATATTTCGTTGCATCCATAATCCACCACGTTTGATGGCATTATGCATCAGAATCAATTTTATTTCTTACACAACTTCTTGTGCCCGGTGCTTTCATCCCATATTGAACCCTTTTATGGAATGCTTTTCCAAAATCCTCCCGTAGTTCTAGTACTCACTTTCGTACTCACTTGTATAAGGAACTCTTGCGCAAAACTTCATGCTTCTAGACCGTGGCATAGGCGGTATGTTGTCTGTCAGTGCATTTAAGATTTTTTTAAGCAGATTACAGCAGCAGAGTGTATTTTGAAGCAGCTTTACACAACTATGAGTATACCCTTGCATAATCAGCCTGTAATGTTCCCACTGCTGGGACACAGGCCTCCTCTTTAAGTGAGATGGAGTGGCCATAATCCACCACGCGGGCCCAGTACGGGTTGGTGGGTGTCACATGTCTTCGAATTTTTGGTTCTAGGACATGCCGGTTTCCTCATGATGTTTTCATTTACCGTTTTGAGAGCAGTGATGATGAAATAATGTTACACAAAGTAAAGTGCCTGCTTGGGTTTCAACCTCCGACCTACAACCCGTAAGTCGCGGCCATTACCACTGGGCCACCACTTCTCACCGCTGAGTACTATTGTTGTGGAAGTTATTTATTTCACTCAAAAATGCAATGTAAGTATCTTACTTGGATTGATGACAAGGCCGTTCAACTTCCAAGTGATGCTTGGCTTGGGTAGACCGCCTGCGACGCAAGGAATCCTCAACAAAGCGTCTCCCTCGGTGCTTTCATAAACGGCAGAAACACTTGAAAGTATTTTTGGCATATCTGTAAAAATATTTATTAAAATGTAATTAATTGTTTTAAAATACATTATATGTTTTTATTTACCTCTACTAATGTGGTGATAACGAAGAATCACACTTGTTTACAACATCTCCCTACCTTGAACCACAAGTGTTGTGATGTGTTCATTACTTCCGATTTCATTCTTTGCTACACACTTGTAGCGCCCCGCGTATTTGTTCTCCACCCTTGGAAAATTTAGCCGGGAGCCGGGAATTGCTAAAAACTTTGAGCCGGAGTTGTCCATAAATTGCCATGTTATAGTTGGCTTTGGTTCACCCTCGACCCTGAAAGATTAAAACGATTGAAGAATGCATAATTATGATTTCGTATTTTCCCGTGAAAGCTTCAAGACCCGCCCTCCCCCCTAGTTGCAAAATTAATGACGATAACGATCTTTATTATTTACTGAAATAGGTATTTGCGAAAAGTTTCAAGTTTCATAACCGAAACAAATTCCCCCAACATTCAAGGGGGTACCGCAAAAGTAGATTTTCGGAAAATGCTTAGTTGTGTAGTTGCTTAATTGCTACCCGGGTTTGTTTTGAACTTTATAGTTCAAAATAAAACAGTAGTACAATACATAACAGTAGTTGCCTACCTACTGTTCTCAATTCAAATTCGGACGTTTACACATAACGCTAAACACATAATATGTGTATAAGATAGATATATATTCATAGCTGAAGCGCTTTAATCACAGGTTCTAGTAAAACCTATGGCATTAAGTCCGCGTCTGTGCATTTGTGTGCTTAAAGTATTAAATAAATAAATCACAAAAAACTCACTTTCCCAACAAGTTTCACGAGTAGGCGAATATAGGTAGTAGTAATCCACACGTTGTTTAGGATTTATCTTTCACCATTGACAGTATTACAACACTTACGTGCACTCGATACTAGCCGGCATTCCTAGTCTCACTTTCTTCTCAGCTTCTCCTGATACTTGTGGTGCCTCTGTAAATAATAACATACCAAATGTCTTATATCGCAAGTTTGTGTTACATTACGATCAAAAGTAATGACCTTTCTCCGAGGCAACATTTTTAAAGGAAAACTTGATTCGTTTTGGTGAACAAAGTTCACTTGGACCTATAAATTATGGTTAAGTCTATAAAGTAATATCTTGCAAGCAGCCGCCAGAATCAAAATACTTCTCTCAATATTTGTTCTTTGATGGTTGCTTTAAGGGATTTGCAATGAATTGTGCTTGTTCACATTAAATGCGAGTCTTCGAATATCCCATATCCGTAGCGGGAAAATCGGGCGATCTTGCAAGTCATTGCAAATTTGTAAAGCGTGAAATTTTAAGTGGCAGATACATCGTTTTGTCTTGAAACATAGCCACAGTTATACAATCCAATTGCGATTTTCCATTTGGTCTAAGGTACAATTTTCAAAGTTGCAACTGCATAAAATGCAATTTTCATAATTGAAAGCAACTTCTGTCCAGCAACCTAATTACGTAACACACGATCTATCACAATCTATAATTTTGAAGCTTATTGCTAAACCATTGCTTCATATGTTCAAAAAATGTTTCTGCTCAACGACGTAAATAACGCAATGAATATTGTTGAACTGTCAAAATGAAACCCATTCCTACTGTTAGTGTGTTACGTAATTACCCCGCAGGTCATTCGCATAATCTATGCACATGAGGGACATAACAGACTCATAATTATGCACATGATAACCAAAGTACTTACGACGAATGTATGTTTCGAACGTCGCACTGACTGCGCCGACCTCGTTCTTCGCCTCGCACGTGTACGAGTTAGTGTCGCTCACCTTCGGATGTCGTATTATGAGGGTTCCGTCCTCTATGGAATACTTCGCGTCTGAAACGTAAGAGAACGACGTGACTGAAATTACCTGTGTATGTACTAGAACGAAGGATATGAACACGGAAGTTTTGTGTGTCAGTTCCTTTATAAAACTTGGTACCACATGTGGTGGTTGATTATTTACACTGAAAATATAATTGCATAGTAATTTAAACACACAGTTTTTGCATCTTACTTGGAGTAATGTAACGACCGCTTAGCTTCCAAACGATGACAGGTTTTGGGACACCAGCTGCTACGCAAGAAATCCTCAGAAGGGCGTCCCCCTCAGTAGCTTGATATACCATAGAGCTTTTTGTAGTAATTTTTGGAAGATCTGTAAATATAAAAAGAATATAAATTCTATGTAGGCAAGAATAATAGCCTTATACCTTGTGTTTATGGAAATACGACGATGAATTTACCTTGAACAAATAATGTCGTGACGTGCTCATCTTTGCCAGCTCCGTTCTCCGCCACACACTTATACTGTCCCTCGTGTTTGTCCTCCACGTTTGTTATACGTAGCACACTATCAGAACCAGCTAAAGGTGTAAACGTTGAACCTGATTTACCCCCAAAGAGCCATGTTATTTTTGGAGCTGGTAGACCTCTGACAACTCTGCAAGAATTAAATAAAAACGATTATTTGTAGCCATGATCTGAAAAACTAGGTATCTAATTACATCTAAGTATATCAAAGTTTATAATAGTGTGTTACTTGCTACTCACAAGTACACCCACGAAATAAATATGCAGAGTACAACCGACATTCAAAATTAAACAGTAGTGCAGTACATAGCGGTAGGTGCCTACTGTTCTAAATTCAAGTAGAAACATGAATTTTGAACCCAACAGGTTACCCAACCAGCAAAGTAATCTTATAACAAAATATTATAAGTCTGTTAACTCTTATAAGACTTTTTGTCATATGAAGATGACAAAAGGTATCCAACCCTCAACGTATCTAAAACGAACTTCATCTGCTTTACTCCTAATCAGAGGCGCCGATTTTGGGATCGTGATCCATGAGTGTGCAAACTCCAACTATCCTTGCAACAGTCAAAGCATACAGCTAGTTAGATTCACAAAATATTTTGGTATAACAGTTGACCAAAGATTGTCCTGGCACACCCATATCGAAAATACCATGGCTAGGGTCAGAAAACTTATATGGATTTTTAAAACGTTGCGGTATGTGATGCCACCGTTGCAAATTAATAAAATCTATACTGCTCTGGCACAGTCGGTCATCACATACTGTATACCGATCTGGGGAGGGGCCACCAAGACCAAATTTCTAGATCTAGAAAGGGCTCAAAGGTCTCATCAAAGTTAAACCCTTTCGATAAAGTCAAAGTCAAAGTCAAATCATTTATTTCAAATAGGCACATAAAAGGCACTTTTGAACGTCAAAAATTTACAAAAAAATAGAATTGAGTCTAGTTGCCCCTTCCAAAAGGTAGTTTCGTTTATTCTACAGACAACCTTTACAAGATTAGTAATCTGCTCACTGTTAGGAAACTACACATATTTAACATAATCATAGATCTGCACAAGATCCTCTCATTTGATCCATCAAATCTCAATAAAAGACGGAAAGATATTGTGGCCCATTCCCCTCGGGTCCGTACCCTTTTCGCTAGGCGTCAGTATAATATACAACCAATTTATATTTATAATAAATTGAACCTCAAATTGAATATTTACCCCATGTTGCGGAACGAATGTAAAAATACTCTAATATAATGATTAAAATCACTAACGTACGATAAAATTGAACTTATATTAACCAGAATATGCTAATGAAGAACCTGTACCCAATCAATCATACATCAGTTAATCAATCACACAAATCAAACACACACACACCTACTCACATTCACACACCCGGCACATCCACCCCCCCCACACACACACACACAAACGCTACACATACTTGAACATGCTCAAACAGTTTTGTAACATCCTAGAACCTAAACTTTTTCTTTTCGTTTTTGCTTTTTAATTTTATCATGTCTCAACATTGTTGATAGTAACCCATGGGAAGTTGCGAGGTAACCCCATCACTAATATCGTTATAACTTACCGGGGCTGCCTCAATTTTGTGCTGTAGAATAATTGTATGAGCCACAATAAAACTTTTATTATTTACATATTATTAAAGAATTAAAAACATTCTACCCAAAGACGCTCGAACTTTGTTAAAAACAAATAAAAGTCTTGTAAACTTGCATAAACAGTTGAAGGACGCAAAAATAATAAAAGCTTAGTTTTTGTCAACTTGCCCACATCGAGCGAGATTTAACGGTTGAGGTTGATAAACGATTCATGAGGAACCCTAATTTGTTTTAATATGGAGGAGAAGTCATATTTACCAAAACTGTAATAAGTACTAATTTGTTTATAGTGATGATTCTATAAATACTCAATGCGGAGCATTTTTAAAACATGGCGAATATTCACAAGAATATTTGAAATTAAATTTTAAAAACAACTACACAATGTTCAATTTTGCTCTAGGTGTTAAGAAAAAAACAGTGTACGGTACATATTCACAGTAAATTTGACTTTCCCACCAGTTTCCATACTATATTCATAAAGTAACTAGCTATATTAAAAACTAATGAATACCAATTTATATTAGTAAGGAATAAGTAATGAGAAAACAAATTTCTCAAACACAAAACACGTGGACGTTACAGTTTGTAAAACGTACTTATAACAAATAACCAAGTATTACAAGCGCATTATAAAAATGATAGCTTTTATAAGATACTTGAGTCTGAGCGTAATAGAAGCACTAGTGCCTGTAACTGCATAGGCTAAGATTGTTATAGAAACTATTGTAATTCGGCAAGTATATTATATGAGTTAATGACTTTATCCAAGTTCATTGTAAGATCGTTACAGAAATATATGCTCCTATACTGGCGCCCAAATCCTTGTTTGTAGCATATTTTAAGTATCTTATAAATGCATGAAAAAATAGTCTTGAGAGCGTTCTAAGTACTAACTTTGCTAGTTGGGTACCTTAAACATACTATACGCTAAACACATTAATATGTGTGTTGAAGAAAGAAATAAATTGATAACAGAAGAGCTTTAATCACATGTTCTGGAAAAATCTATGGCATTAAGTCCGCCTCTGGGCATTTGTGTGCTTAAGGTATTAAATAAATAAATTAATAAAGACTGATTTTCACAACAAGATTCTCGAGTAGTCGATTATAGTAGTTTAATACACACGTTGTTTAGGATTTATCTTTCACCATTGACAGTATAAAACACTTACGTGCACTCGATACTAGCCGGCATTCCTAGTCTCACTTTCTTCGCAGTAACTCCTGATACTTGTGGTGCCTCTGCAAATAATTACACACCAAATGTCATAAATTGGAAGTTTGTGTTACATCACGATTAAAAGTAATGACCTTTTTCCGAGGCGATATATTTAAAGGAAAATTTGATTCGTTTTTGTGAACAAAGCTCACGTGGACCTTTAGATTATGGTTAACTCTAAAAAGTAATACCTATCTTGCGAGCAGCCGCCAGAATCAAAACACTTTTCTCAATACTTCTTTGATGGTAGGTCTAAGGGCCGCCAATGCCTCGTGCTTGTTCACTTTAAATGCGTGTCTTCGAAAAATCCCATGTCCGTAGCGGGAAAATAGTGCGATCTTGCAAGTCATTGCAAATTTCTAAAGCGTGAAATTTTAAGTGGCAGATACATATCGGGTGTAAAAAGACACTTTCCGAAGCCGAAAGCCCCATATTCTACCCATTATTTGTTTGTTGTTCTCAGAGTAAGTAAGTTGCGACTGGATAAAATGCAATTTTCATACTTAATTGAAAGCAACTTCTGTCTAGGTCATTCGCATAATCTATGCACATGAGGGACATATCAGACTCATAATACATAATGCACATGATAGCCAAAGTACTTACGACGAATGTATGTTTCGAACGTCGCACTGACTGCGCCGACCTCGTTCTTCGCCTCGCACGTGTACGAGTTAGTGTCGCTCACCTTCGGATGTCGTATTATGAGCGTTCCGTCCTCTATGGAATACTTCGCGTCTGAAACGTAAGAGAACGACGCGACTGAAATTACCTATGTATATACTAGAACGAAGAGTATGCACAAGAAAATTTTGTGCGACAGTTCCTTTATAAAACTCGGTACCAAATGTGGTGGATTATTTTCACTGAAAATATAATGGGATAGTAATTTAAACACACGGTATATAGCATCTTACTTGGAGTAGGTAATGTAACCACCGTTTAACTTCCAAACGATGAAAGGTTTTGGGTCACCAGCTGCTACGCAAGGAATCCTCAGAAGGGCGTCCCCCTCAGTAGCTTGATATACCATAGAGCTTTTTGTAGAAATCTTTTCTTTGACCCTCCTCTCCCTCTCCATTCATCAACATTTATATTCATAAATTACGTACCGGGTGTAATAGTGGCGCCTTTTAATTTCCATGTAATAACTGATTTTGGAATACCGATGACATCACAAGGGATCCTTAAAGCTAGATCTCCTTCGATTCCTTCTACTGCTGAAGATTTTTTAATGATTTCTGGTGCAACTGTAAAAATATGGTTAATTCAATATTATACTTAAAATGCACCTTTGTAAGTCAAAGAGGTAGTGACAAAATTTTTGAAGATAGTTGGAACTTAAATGATTAATGGTAAATTATTTTGTTTCTGTGAGTAGGTTTGTATAAACACTTTTAAGTCAATCATATTTTAAAAACTAGATGAGTTCGGCGTTTCCTATCTGACTACTCTGAGAACTTTTTGTAAGAATAAACGATCAAATGGGCTCTATAGGTGGATCTCAGTGGAAACGTGGTAGGCGACGCCCACGATTGGTACACAGAACAAAGAACGAACCATTAATACAAAAGGAGACTAATCTTAAATAGTCTTTTCCTAAATAGAAAAGTCTCGTCCAAAAATGTCAGGTATGTACACAGTAGGCTGCTCGTCAGTGGTAATACGTTGACCTTGAGCTGCCCTAGTGCAAAACGGAGTTTCAATAGAATAAGAGGCCAGCTTATACCGGTTTTGTTACCACTAACATGCGGCCTACTCAATACTTGTGTAGTACTCGGAAACGATGATCGCACGTGTACGACCAGATATTGATATACTTACAGAGGGTCTATTTTAGCTACTCCATAGCATTATGTCATATAGCATTTTACAAAAGAGAGCTGTCAGGGCCATTTACAATCTATGTCGTCGCGAATCTTTTACGGAACTATTTAAAAAGATTCATATTATGACGGTACCTTGCCGATTCATTCATGAAAATATTATGTATGTAAGAAAAAATCTACATCTTTTTAATAAAATAAGTGATAGACATAATTTTAATACTAGAAATAAAGATAAAATAGATCAACCATTTTTTAGATTGTCTATCTAAAGTACATACATCTTTTATGGGGTACTGTGTTAAATGTTACAACAAAATACCTTGTGATATATTGCAATTAAATGAAAGAAAATTTAAAACTCATATAAAAAGTACACTTTATAAACAAGCATATTACAAATTAGAGGATTATATCCTAGATAAGAATGCTTGGAAACATGCTGGTCCTGCTCCATAGGACAATCTCGAGTCTAGACAAAATCAAACTGGTTGCTAATTTAATTGTATAATTTGTAATTTTTATGACGTTGATTTTTACATTATGTACTTAACTACTTTAACTCCCACACCAAATTATTACTTGTTAAAATTTTGGAAAAATCATCTACTTTTCAATATTTGTAAATATGTGAGCACCATGTATCTATCACATATCTAATTTACCTGTCTTTGCATTATATTTAATTCTGTTTACCTATTGTGGTATAGTAATTTTATTCTAGGTGCATCGTCTTCACATGTAATTATATAATTAATGTGAACCTACATAATATTGTAAAACATTTTAAAAGAGTAACGGTGGAGTTTCTTGCCCATTCTTCTCCATACGAAACTACCTTTGGGAAGGGGCAACTAGAATCAATTCAATTTTTTTTTAAATTTTGACGTTCAAAATGCCTTTTATGTGCCTATTTGAAATAAATGATTTGACTTTAACTTTGACTTTGACTTTGAGGTACAGATGTAGTTGCAGATAGTTGCATGAATAAGCCTAATGTTACTTACATTCAACAATAAGCGTTGTGACGTGTTCATCACTTCCGAGGTTGTTCTGTGCCACACACTTGTAGCGTCCTGCGTGTGTCTTCTTCGCGCTTGATATGCGCAGTGTGTCCTCAGACCCGGCGATAGGTACATACTTTGAATCCGATTTATCCATAAATTGCCAGGTAATTTTTGGTTTTGGTTCACCTTTGACGACCCTGAAAGATTATGTAATAATTGAATAATTTAACATACAATACATTGATTTCATTCAATGTACGGAATAAAGCTAATCGTCTTTTCTTGTTAAAACCGAACAACATTACTAAATTTCTATCCAAATTCGATTCATAATAATATACATATTTAAGTACCCTGAAGTCCCATCTCAAGAACTCATCCAGAAAAATATTTTAATTAACTGCTCAAATACCTACTTTTACTGGAAAATCTGACTTTGCGATAAGTAAGAGACTACAGAGTAGTCGTGGACGTTTCAGGTGGCCTAGCCAACGTGACATTCTGTCAGCGATAATAATGATGGAAAGTCAAAAATGTATTGGATTGACATAAGCAAAGAAAAGCTCACTCCAGCTGAAAGTCGTTGTAGAAATACGAAACGGTTTGAAAGTGATTGCCACTTGTCTAAGCCCTCAGACTCTAACTTTATATTACACTTCCTTTCATAAATTGTTAAGAACAAATACTTACATGCACTCTATACTTGCAGGGGTATCCATTCTTACGGTCTTAGAAGCAACTCCTGATAATTTTGGAAGCTCTGAAAGTTAACGACATTTCAAGTGAACCATCAGCTAAGATGTCTCCGAGGTTTTTAGTTTCGAACTGCTTAGACTCATTTATTTATAGTTATTAGAAAAATTATATTGTTGTAGGTACTCACGATTGATGTTCGTTCTGAACATCGCACTGACTGCTCCGACCTCGTTCTTCGCTTCGCACGTGTACGAGTTAGTGTCGCTCACCTTCAGATCTCTTATTATGAGCGTTCCGTCCTCCATGGAATACTTCGCGCCTGAAACATAAGAGAGCATCTAAACAAGAAAACAATTTTATTCTATTACTAACTTTTGCTCGCGGTCTCGCCCGTGTGGAGGTCGGAAATTATCCCACGCGAACGTCATCATCAGCCTTCAGCAATTCACAGCTGAACATAGGCCTCTCCAATTGCACGCCATGCAGCTGGATTCTCGGCAACTCTCATCCAGCTACCCTGCGAAGATCGTTGCTCCACCTAGCCTCAGGGCGTCCTACCTTACGTTTTCCGATTCGCGGTCTTCACTCAAAAACACTTCTACCCTAACAGTCATTGTTTCTACGGCTAATATTGCCGGCCCATTACCACTTCAGCTTGCTTATTCTGTGAGGTATGTCGACAACTTTGGTTCTGTGCCGGATCACCACATTCCGAATTCTTGAAATGAAATTTATTTGCAAGAATTGTAGTACATACAGATGGTCGGGTTTTTTTTAAACAGTTTCTAAAACAATTCGCTAGAACTAGCATGCAAAATTATTGTTACATTAATTAAATAAATGAAGCTAATAAAATTGGTACTTAAATCATAGTTATTCAATTTAAAATGTCAAGTATTTGTCAAATTATGTGAGTAAGATGTCAATTTCAGTGTAAATCTTTGAAGTCTAAATACTCACTGACAGAATGGAATGATTTTTCTTTAAGCCATTTGAATAACGCCGCGTTAAATCGATTGATTGTTAGTTCCCTATTCGATTTCGGTAGTTTATTAAATATTCTTATAACCATTGGAAAGTAACTTCTGTGATATAAATGGCTTTTCATTGGAGGAATAATTAATCCATCCGGATATCTTGTCTTAAACGTAACGGTGTCTCCCAGACGTTGAAATAAGTCGGAGTGCATTTTAACTAATTTACAGCATTCAAATATGTACATACCGGGAACAGTTAATATTTTTAAATCTTTAAAAAGAGGTTTACATGAAGTCAATGATGGCACATCACAAAGAGCACGGATACACTGTTTTTGGGCTATAAATACCCTACTTATAAGAACAGAATTCCCCCATAGTACAATGCCGTATCTAATGTTAGAAGCTACGTAACCATGATACGCTAAGAGGGTTGTTTTGAGGATGGCTATTTTACAAAGTCTCCACAAGGCAAAAGCGAAACGATTAATCTTATTTGTGACCTTTAAGCAGTGAGGTTTCCATGTGCAGCCACTGTCTACTGTTATACAAATAAAAATGGCTTCGTGAGCTTCATTAATTCTTTGATCGGAATAAGTGATCATAAGGTCAGAATTTGATTTTCTATTGTGGAATTGAATGATGGAGGTTTTATCAATGTTCATTTTTAAATTATTATTACTAAGCCATGTTATAACATCATTAACCGTTTCATTAATTTCAGTATTATAATTAAACATTTTATTCTCCGTGATAACCACCGCAATATCATCCGCAAACAGTGAGTAGAAATGACTAGTTACATTTGGTAGGTCGTTAATATATAACAGAAAAAAATCATTCTATCCCTCAAAGAGACTAAGCATAGCTCGTTCCAAAGCTAGCTGAGCGACCTTGAATTTATGAACCAGCCGCACTGTGAATGTCCCCGTTTCAGCTCCGTAGGTTATAACAGGTAAGGCGTTCTGATTGAAGACTTTAGTCTTTAGACTCTGTGGAATACGCGACGAGTAGATTCGACGAAGCTTCCAAACGCTACCCAGCCCAGTTGAATTCTTCTGTTAGCTTCCTTCTCAAAGTTGTTCTTACCAAACTGCAGTTTGCCCGAGGTAAATGTGTTCTCGAAAAACCTCGAGAGCACCGCCATTAACAGCAATCGGTCTTGCAGTGACGTATTCGTTGAACATACCCTAGGTTTTGTCCAAGTTCATCCGGAGACCAATGCGTACAGAAGAATCAACTAGGCCGTCCAGTATCTGTTGCAAGTCATGCTGGAATTCAGACAGTATGACGATGACATCTGCAAATCTGAAGTGTGAGATGTACTATCCATTGATGTTAATTATGCCGCGTCCTTCCCAGTTCAGCGTCTTAAACACATCCAATGCGAGAGAGAACAATTTTGGGGAAATTCCGTCGCCTTGTCTCACCCCTCGACGCATGGGGATATGTTCAGTTCGCTGGTCCTGATTTTGGACGGTCATTGTAGCGTTTTCATAAAGACATCTCAGCACTTGTATGTATCGGCAGTTCACTTGGCAACGCTGCAGAGACTCCAGAACAGACCAGGTCTCGATAGAGTCAACAGCCTTCTCATGGTCCACAAAAGCAAGACACAGGGGCCGATTATACTGTTCGGACTTCTGTATAATTTGCCAAAGTCTGTGGTAGCCTATGGTGCTGTACCCTCCGCGAAATCCGGCCTGCTCTGGTGGCTGAAACTCGTCGAATCTTCGCACTAGACAATTCGTGACGACTCTTGAAAACAACTTATATACGTGGCTTACGAGCGAAATGGGACTGCAATTCTTTAAAAGGGTCTTATCACCCTTTTTAAAGAAGAGAACGACCCAGAGAACAGGACCGAGTTGAAGAGCTCCCGAAGCTCTTTCAGTACAGCACTTCCTCCCGCTTTCAGGAGCTCTGTAGTAATCCCGTCCCCACCAGAGGATTTTCCATTTTTAAACTGTTAAGAGTGGCCTAGATGTCTTCTTGGCTGCCTTCTGGTAAGTCTTCCGTGAAATGGCAGGTTAAGGAGCGTACAAGTGGCCGTAGAAGTTTTCGACTTACGAAAGGATCTCTGACTTCGAAATGACAATATCCCCACTAGATTTGGCCAACTTCCTCAGGTGACTCCTTCCATGACGAACGAACACTTTTGACAATCGCTTCCTCTATAGAGCGTATGTAGGAGCGTCAGAGGTCGCATCGCACCAATGTTCTAATATTTTTGTTGAGAGCCCGTTTTTCTGCCGAAGTGATAGGTGGGTTTTCACGTCGTTCCGTCATAAGCTCCAGTGTCTTTCGAAAGTTGGACTTCCTGCCCGTCCGCCGCATTTTGCAAAATCGTGTACCCTCTTTGGTCGAGCGCCTGCTCAACATCATTTGTGCTTTCCACGGCAGTGTATCGGTTCTCTAGGTCTGACTGGAACGCTTCAGATCCTAGTATAGTTTAAAGCATATTTGGACGGAGCCTAGACTCAAATTAAACGAGTTCGCTCAAGCTAGAAGATGTATATATGTTTTTTCTCCGTTATGATGAGGTTTATCTCATTTTTCATCATAGTGTCGGGACTTCGCCACGTCCACTTCCTTTGGGGCTCATACTTAAAAAAAGAATTCATCAAGAAAAGCCCTTCCTTTTCAAGGAAGTTAACAAGCATCCGGATCCGGATCCCCACCAGGATCCTACTACCGATTCTTTGCAATCCTGTACTCCTATTTAACGTTAAAATCGCCCATGAGAACGTTGTAGTGGGCTTTAGCGTTCGAATGCAAGGCCTTGCAGAACATTTTCTCTACTTCGTCATCTGAGTGTGCCGAGGTCTGTGCGTAAACCTGAACAACCTTAAGGCTTTACCTCTTACGCTCTTAAGGCTTGTTCTTACCTCTTGGTTTTGCTTCCCTACGAGGTACGTTACCCTTTTCGAGACACTGGAGACTTCCACAATGTTGTCAGAAAGAGATCTGTTTACCAGAAACCCGACTCCGCCTTGGGATAGCTGGTCTCCCTCTCGAAGCTACAAAAGGTGGCCCGATTCAAGGGTTATTGTGTCCTCCCCCTCTCTTCAGACTTCACTCAACACAAGAATGTGCGACCTTATTTTTCCGAGCTCTGCACTAGGTATTCGTCGAGCCGTAACTTGCATTCGTTATACGTTGCCAAGGTCAGTCGAATTTAGTGGCCATTCATAATCCGGAAATTCTTAGCGCCCCCTACCTGGCCGTTACCGTGACCGCCGCCAACAAAATCAGGAATAGCAAGTTAGCCGGGACCTGGCCATCACCATGGTTGATTTTGGCTTGCCTTTGGAGGTTTTGTCCATAATCGCCACGCTGGGCATGCGATTGGCGATCGCAGATCGCGGCTTCTCGCACTAGTGACACTGCTGCTCGTCACTAGTTTGCGCCATTTAACTGCGAAGTTTTGTTTAGAAATGGTTATACCGCCATTTGACGGTTGTCAGAGCTTCGTTTTTTATTCAGCAGGGTGCACCACGAGCAGGTCAGGTTGACTTGGGGCACTGAGATGGTAAGTGTGTCTCCTTACGCCCTCCCTATACGGGAACGTAAAACAGGGATGTTAAATGTCCTAACCCAGGACATGATGTGACATGCCAAATTTATTCGAAAGTCGTTCTGCCGTTAAGGCGTGAATAGGTAACAGACAGCAGTGTTACTTTCGCATTTATAATATAACTAGTGACCTGCCGCTGCTCCGCACGGTTTTTATGTCTTGACAAGACATCTAGATTTAAATCATCTGATTTAGCTCAATTTTTGTTTGCCTTGTGTGACTGACGTGGCTTGTGAGCCACGTCACTCAATATTACGTTACATCCATCATCCACCACCTTTGATGGCATTAAGCATCTGAATCATTTTTATTTCTTACACAAGCCGTGTGCCCGGTGCGTTCATATCATATTGTGCGGTATTTAACCCTTTTATGGAATGCATTTCGAAAATGCTCGCTTAGTTCTAGTACTGACTTATATAAGGAACTCTTGCGCAAAACTTCATGCTTCTAGACTGTAGCTTAGGCGGTATGTAGTCTGTCAGAGAATTTAAGATTTTCTTAAGCAGATTACAGCAGCAGAGTGTATTTTGAAGCAGCTTTACACAACTATGAGTATACCCTTGCATAATCATTCTGTAATGTTCCGACTGCTGGGACACAGGCCTCCTCTTTCAGTGAGAGGGAGTGGGCCATAATCCACCACGCGGGCCCAGTACGGGTTGGTGGATGTCACATGTCTTCGAATTGTGGATTCTAGGATATGCCGGTTTCCTCATGATGTTTTCCTTCACCGTTTTGAGAGCAGTGGTGATGAAATAATATAACACAAAGTAAAGTGCCTGCTTGGGTTTGAACTCCCGATCTACAACTCGTAAGTCGCGGCCATTACCCCTAGGGCAACACTGCTCAACGCTGAGTACTATTGTTGTGGAAGTTATTTATTTCACTCAAAAATGCAATGTAAGTATCTTACTTGGATTGATGACAAGGCCGTTCAACTTCCAAGTGATGCTTGGCTTGGGTAGACCGCCTGCGACGCAAGGAATCCTCAACAAAGCGTCTCCCTCGGTGCTTTCATAAACGGCAGAAACACTTGAAAGTATTTTTGGCATATCTGTAAAAATATTTATTAAAATATAATTAATTGTTTTAAAATACATTATATGTTTTTATTTATCTCTACTAATATGGTGATAACGAAGAATCACACCTGTTTACAACATCTCCCTACCTTGAACCACAAGTGTTGTGATGTGTTCATTACTTCCGACTTCATTCTTTGCTACACACTTGTAGCGCCCCGCGTGTTTGTTCTCCACCCTTGGAAAATTTAGCCGGGAGCCGGGAATTGCTAAAATCTTTGAACCGGAGTGGTCCATAAATTGCCATGTTATAGTTGGCTTTGGTTCACCCTCGACCCTGAAAGATTAAAACGATTGAAGAATGCATAATTATGATTTCGTATTTTCCCGTGAAAGCTTCAAGACCCGCCCTCCCCCCTAGTTGCAAAATTAATGACGATAACGATCTTTATTATTTACCGAAATAGGTATTTGCGAAAAGTTTCAAGTTTCATAACCGAAACGAACTCTCCCAACATTCAAGGGGGTACCTTAAAGGTAGATTTTCGGAAAATGCTTAGTTGCGTAGTTGCTTAGTTGCTACCCGGGTTTGTTTTGAACTTTATAGTTCAAAATAAAACAGTAGTACAATACATAACAGTAGTTGCCTACCTACTGTTCTCAATTCAAATTCGGACGTTTACACATAACGCTAAACACATAATATGTGTATAAGATAGATATATATTCATAGCTGAAGCGCTTTAATCACAGGTTCTAGTAAAACCTATGGCATTAAGTCCACGTCTGTGCATTTGTGTGCTTAAAGTATTAAATAAATAAATCAATAAAAACTGACTTTCGCAACAAGTTTCACGAGTAGGCGAATATAGGTACTAGTAATCCACACGTTGTTTAGGATTTATCTTTCACCATTGACAGTATTAAAACACTTACGTGCACTCGATACTAGCCGGCATTCCTAGTCTCACTTTCTTCTCAGCAACTCCTGATACTTGTGGTGCCTCTGTAAATATTAACATACCAAATGTCTTATATCGCAAGTTTGTCTTACATTACGATCAAAAGTAATGACCTTTTTCCGAGGCAACATTTTTAAAGGAAAACTTGATTCGTTTTGGTGAACAAAGTTCACTTGGACCTATAAATTATGGTTAAGTCTATAAAGTAATATCTTGCAAGCAGCCGCCAGAATCAAAATACTTTTCTCAATATTTGTTCTTTGATGGTTGCTTTAAGGGATTTGCAATGAATTGTGCTTGTTCACATTAAATGCGAGTCTTCGAATATCCCATATCCGTAGCGGGAAAATCGGGCGATCTTGCAGGTCATTGCAAATTTGTAAAGCGTAAAATTTTAAGAGGCAGATACATCGTTTTGTCTCGAAGCATAGCCACAGTTATACAATCCAATTGCGATTTTCCATTTGGTCTAAGGTACAATTTTCAAAGTTGCAACTGGATAAAATGCAATTTTCATAATTGAAAGCAACTTCTGTCCAGGTCATTCGCATAATCTATGCACATGAGGGACATATCAGACTCATAATAATTATGACCATGATAACCAAAGTACTTACGACGAATGTATGTTTCGAACGTCGCACTGACTGCGCCGACCTCGTTCTTCGCCTCGCACGTGTACGAGTTAGTGTCGCTCACCTTCGGATTTCGTATTATGAGGGTTCCGTCCTCTATGGAATACTTCGCGTCTGAAACGTAAGAGAACGACGTGACTGAAATTACCTGTGTATGTACTAGAACGAAGGGTATGAACACGGAAGTTTTGTGTGTCAGTTCCTTTATAAAACTTGGTACCACATGTGGTGGTTGATTATTTACACTGAAAATATAATTGGATAGTAATTTAAACACACAGTTTTTGCATCTTACTTGGAGTTATGTAACGACCGCTTAGCTTCCAAACGATGACAGGTTTTGGGACACCAGCTGCTACGCAAGAAATCCTCAGAAGGGCGTCCCCCTCAGTAGCTTGATATACCATTGAGCTTTTTGTAGTAATTTTTGGAAGATCTGTAAATATAAAAATATTATAAGTTCTATGTAGGCAAGAATAATAGCCTTATACCTTATGATTACGGAAATACGACGATGAATTTACCTTGAACAAACAATGTCGTGACGTGCTCATCTTTGCCAGCTCCGTTCTCCGCCACACACTTATACTGTCCCTCGTGTTTGTCCTCCACGTTTGTTATACGTAGCACACTATCAGAACCAGCTAAAGGTGTAAACGTTGAACCTGATTTACCGCCAAATAGCCATGTTATTCTTGGTGCTGGTAGGCCACTGACAACTCTGCAAGAATTAAATAAAAACTATTATTTGTAGCCATGATCTGAAAAGACTACCTAATTCAATTTAAGTATTTCAAAATGTATAATGGTGTATTATTTGCTAGTCACAAGTACACCCACGAAGTAAATATACGGAGTACAACTGCACATATTATAATTGATTGCTACTTACTTGCATTCAAAGACAGCCGTTTTACCCTTGGTGACTTTTATATCAGTTCCTGCCTGTAACTTGGGAGCAACTAAAAGTAAAAAAAAACACATACATTTTTTTGTTGGACGATCCAGCTAATAAATAGTATATTACTACTGTACTCGTATCTGATGCGAGAAGGTACTGTTAGAAGTAATTGCTTGTTGTTATTGGCTGACATGTAAGAAAATCGGTACTTACTCAGTCCATCAATTTTAACTCGTGTAGAGAAGGATTTTTCCACACCCTTCTTGTTTTTTAAGGAAACTTTGCAAGTATATCTGCCGACTAAACCCAAATCCATTTTTATTATTTTTAGTTGAGTTCGACTTGCAGATACCATGTATTTGTCAGATGTTTCTAAGTCTCTAGTTTGTCCTGTCATCTCGTTGGCGTAGTACCAATCGATATCCATCGGAAGTCGCGATGTGACGTCGCAAGTAATGGTGCCTTCTGTACCGTACGTCAATTTTGTTATTCCTATCAACAATAAAAGTAAATATCAGTATAGAAAATACTCATAAAATATTTTGTAAAAAACGCACTTCCATAAAACACACAAGATCGTAGCTACTGGAATTTTGCAACTATTTTGGTGTTACAAGAAACCTGCTGATGGAGGAAAGAAATTAAATTGGCTTACCTGAAGGGGCAGATTTTACAGTGAAAGGTTCTTTTACAACAACATTGATAGTTGTCTCAGCCCTGCCTACATCATTTACGGCATAACACTTGTATCTGTCTCCTTTCGATGCGTACGATATGTCCATATAACTTATGTATTTATAAGGATATTCTCGGAGTGCCATCTGCAAGTTAATGGTATACGATTTAAATGGCAGTCTTAGGTACAAAATGCATCACAAAGGGTTCTACAGACAGGCGCGACGCGACAGCGTGACGCGCCTCTAATAGAACAATTTCTATGAAAACTTCTAAAAATTATTCTATAAGAACCGTCGCACCGTCGTGTCGCGTCTGTCTGCGGGAGCTTTGACGGTTTCCACCCAAGATTTTAGAACCGTGATAATATTTTGATATACAATGTGGAGACAACAATATGAAAATAAACGAAAACACTGGCAATACTGGTACAAAGGAAACTATCAGATAAATCTAAACATCAAAATAAAAAAAAAGATTTTTTCAAACCAACTAAATAGTAGTGACGGGCCGATTATGGGTTTTGCCAATCTTTGACTAGCTAGTGATCGATAAAATATTGGATATAGGTACTCGTATTTGGATGAACATTTGTATGCAGACTGAGAATGTCATTTAGGTAATTTTTAATAGTACGAAGTTTAAATTCTTTTCATATTGTCGTCTACACGTTGTATACATGCAATGCATAAACTAATGTGCGTTGCATAATATTTCATAATAAAATCCAATGTAATAATTATGTTACCTTAGAGGGAATGAACCTTCCATTGTTGTTAATCCACTCGATTTTAGGCTCTGGGAATGCTACCACTTTACAAGTTAACTTCACCGTGCTATTGTACTCTATTTCTATCGCCCTGCCTTCTGCTATTTTGACGATCGGCTTGGTATTAGTCGGCAAAACTACAAATGAATAAAAAACTTCTTTACTGGCATTGAAAAGAAATGTCTAGATACTATTCTGCGTTAAGATAAACACAGTTTACACTTTTACAGAAAAAATGTGAAACCCTGATTCCACAGCTAGGTTAGAGTACCTTTATTTCAGGAAGCGGTGAGGAATGTTATTTAAGTATATTTTTTTTTATCGGAGCCTGAAAACTTTCAGTGTTCAGGCAAGTATATCAGTTCAGTATCAAGTTCAGTCATTCATCTACAAAACCCGAGTCAGATGCTGATTGTGATGAAAAATAATACGGTAATACCGTATAAGTTTTTCATATTCGTTCGTACTTATTAGTGAAACGTCACCTAAAGATATAGTAACGGTATATTTAGATTTTTGAACAATCTTTTTGTAAATGTTTTTTGTTATTATTAGTGCTAAGATTAACACTGTGCGAACACAATTGATTGATATCATGTCTTGGTTTGTGTTTGAGTTTGAGTGTGCCGCAACGTGTGAATGCGATGCGATGCTCGTCTTCTGTAGGTCTCGTAGTTTGTGTGTTAAACTAAACATGACTACTTACTTTTCGGCGGTTCTGCAGGTGTGACGGGGATTTTACCAATCCTTTTTATATATTTGCCTGTAGCTTTTACTATCCCATTCACCTAAAACAAAAACATAGGATCTTTGTTGTACAGTATGATAGGTTTCTTGGGATCGGTCACTTTCTCCTATTATGATAATAGTTGCTAAAATTTTTAGTGTTTTACATTTTGTCTCTTTTTTACGAAGCGTCAAACAGTTCAATTTTTTTAATGAGATCAACTTTTTGTTAAATACCCACAGGGTGTAAAAATACTTACCTTACCTACCCTTCACATTCTAGCAAAAATATGTAACATAGTAAAAAAAAAAACTGTTTATGGGTACATGCGCATCAGTATAGGGGTCTGGGTGTATATAAAGTTAAGTTAATTCATTGCAACATTTAAAACTTGTTTTTACCATCAATAATTCCGTAAACAAAAGGTTTAAAAATTAACAAAACCCGGGAATAAGAAGTGACTCTCGGCTTCGTTAAGCGTCTTTTTACACCTGTTATAGAACAGAAGGCAATTGCCGTAATTACAAAACGTTCAAAATTTAGTCGCATGCTCATCTCAACGACAATTAGGGTCAAAAATCCTATACAATTTTTGACAGATTGAGACAGGTTACCGTGGCCTACGTTCTAAGTCCGTCAACGACGATACGGGTCCGTCCGAAAGTAGTTCGATAGTTCGGAGTGAACCCTACACCCGTTTAATTACCTTTTTTGTCTGGGTAAAACACATCGGTAGTAGGTACAACTGTAAAATCGTAGCATCATTAATTCTTAGATCGGACCCCAAACTAATCGTATGTCCGTAGGTGAAAAGGTTTAGGAAACGCCCGTAACTTAAGCCGAAACTACGGAATTCGTCATTAGGGAGTAGACTGCTACAATGCGACTGTTCTTAAAAATATGGGAATCACCTCACGAAGACATATACGTACCTATCATAATACCTACTGTATCCTAATTTTTAAACTTCCATATATGTTTAGTTACGTGTTTCATTTGTTTCAGGATTTTCCGACTAGAGGAATCCCGAAGCAAACACGTGAGTCAAACTATACAACGTAACAATAATAATAGTGCTGATGCTTTCTATTCATAAAACAGTGCGTTGCATAGGATATTAACAGCAATTTTCCTTCATTTTGAAGCCAGTATTATTCACACATTATATATTCATTATTATTATTTATTCATTTTATTATTAGTTATTCTTCACACCGGGAAGACGTCACACCTGCACCTATAATGGTTTCTTGCAGCTCACGGTTTCATTACAAAATAATAAATTGTTGGTACTTACGGCGATTTTGAACCTTTGCGATGGTGCAACAAATGGAGCCGTTACGTAAAAATCTTTAGAGATCTTTGTTAGAGGTACCGGGCTTCTCATTGGGTTTTCATACATATCTAAAATCTGCGCCGATACTATCTTCACTGACTGATGATCATCAGTGACAGATATCGACAGGTGGACGTTCGTATCTGAAAATATATATTCATAGAAGTTTTGTGATGCTGACGTCTGGTCTTGTAAGACGCGTTTTTTTCTTCTATCTACACCTCTTTGAACGTTTAAATATTATATCTAAACTAGCGATCCATCTCTGCTTCCTACGGGTGCGATCTACTGATGTGGTTTGTAAAAACATCGAGATTTCTGTGCTTTATCTAAGTTAAACTTTAATGTTTTATACACATAAGACTTCCGAAATAAATTCTCTAAATGTTGATGAAATCTGTATAAATATCCATTGAGTAGTTTAGAAGATCTAAGCGGTCAAACAGACAGACACGAAAAGTGATATACTATATTTTGTACTATTTACAGACATTTTAATGATAACATTATTAAACTCACTAGCTATCGGTTGCAGTGATGTATCGCCCCGCGACTTGGGTTTGAGCTCTGAGAAGCCATGACTGAAGAAGAAGTCAGTTCTGCCGACGATTACGACGGACGTTCTTGTCTGGCCCATCACTGTGGCCACGTATGTGCCAGGCTTAGCGTTGCTTAATTTTACTACCTATAAAAAAAATGATAACATACAACGGTAGGAAATCTAATAAAATCAGATTAATAAGTTCGTTAACGTATCAGTAACCCAAACAGCTGAATTCGTGAAAGCCATTATAGAATTTTGGTTTATAAATAGACAAAAAAAAAAAACACATGTAATCCTGAAAATATAATAAGGAATATATACATGGAATAGATGTAGAATGGTGAGAACGACACGCCAGTTTGTTTCGTTTCAAATCCAATATGATCTAGAAATGAATAAAATGTTCAATAACAGCTGCATTCAATCTTATAGAAATAGTAATAGGGAAGAGAAACTATTCCGAAATTTCATGCTATCATATGCTGTGATTGGCTGATGTTGTTTCCGCTTTTTAATCTCACCATCTTACGTAGAATTTTACAGCAAATTCACATAACAGGCTTTTAAATACCGGCTGCTGTTTAAACATTTCACATCTGTGCCATTAAAATGTGCTTCAATACGGAAGTCAATCCAAGTGCAGAGGTAAAACTTGCGCTCTGTTAACTGATATGTAAACTTACTTTTCCATTATTGTTCCACATTATTTTTTCTAAATTAGCCGAAGGTCCTTTAATATCCAAATAAACATTTCTGCCGGACACGGAGACGATGGCATAGTCAGTGTGGTCATCTATTGTGAACTGTAAAATAAATTTATAACATATAACATTACGTCTCTGAGGGTTAGACAGAGGTTTACATAATAATACACCTTCCTAGTTATGTTCTTATAAATCCGGAGGCAAGCTTATTCTGGAGGGATTCATAATCCATTGCTGCATATGTTTGAAAAATTCGTTTCCTTAGCAATGTAAAGTAACGCAATGAATATTGATGAGTTTTCAAAATGGAAGTGATGGTGATTGAAAGTATGTTACGCAATCTTGGAATACATTTCAAGATTTTATCCAACTGTACAACTATTCAGAGTGGAATTTTTAGACAGCGTTGTAATTTCAGTAGCTCCCGTCAGTATATTACCAATTATATTCCTAGGTAATAGTTTTGAGAGAAAACACATGGATAATTAATTCATGAAAATAACACTTACGGGAATCTTTTGTTTAACACCGGCTGGTACTATCGTCGAAGTAATCACAGTCTTGTTGCCTTTTATTGTTTCTTCAATTGTGCGGAGCACCTACAATAAATGACAAAGAAGATTGATTCTATAATATAATTATTTATTTTAAACTTAGTCTATTGTTGTCAATATTAAGACTATAAACTGATTTACCTGTTCGACATCAGTCTTGCTAACGTCGAACGCAAGCCCAGAACATGCCTGTGCTATTTCAAAGTATACATCGAAGGCTTGAGCCTCATAGTAATCATAGCAGCGGCCGGTGAGCACAAATACTATCTGTAAGCATAATATGATAATAATATTATTTTCATTATAATTTGTTCATTATTTCTTTACGAAACATCCTTTGAGTTAACTGCACTGTTATAACATAAAGCAAAAAATACAGCCATAGCGACCTCAACGCTGCCACCAACGATGCCGTGGAAATTTTTGTGCTAACAAAATTTGATACACTGTCGTGCACGTGCATACATATCGTGACACGACGAAGTAGATAACATAAAGTGTTGGCCTGAGTGGCCAGAGTGCATGCTGGCCCCCCAGGGGTTACGTGGGAGTTACCCGTCCAAAATGAAATGAATGTCACAATTTTTGGACGGTCACACTCTAGGTGAAGGGTAACAAATGTGGCTGAGATAATAAGGTTATATTGCGTGGTTGTTCCAAACCATACTTTTAATCTGTGGACATGAAAAATTTAATAAATGTTGCCATTCAGACTCTTTACCTGGCTCTGTTTCTTTTGACACATTTCTTTTACATAACGGGCGTCTCGATAGTCCCTAGCCGGGGCATCAGTAAAAACGTAAATGAAGGAGTCGCTGTTACTTTTAGCTAGTGCTAGTTGTAATCCTTTCATTGACGGTTCCCAACAGTCCGGGTTATAAACATTGTGAGCATACACTGCGCGTAATGATCGTTCAAAGTTGTGGCGATTTTTGGTCACCACCCTCAATTGAGCATCTGAAATTAAAAGACCTCTTCAGTAAACATAATGGTGCTTCAGTGCTTTCAGCAGCTAGGTTTCCGCGTCATAGTTAATCTGTTAGTCGCCCTCTCGTTATTATGCTAACCTGATTGTTACGATTGCACGTGTAAGCCCGTTTATCTACGACGCTATTCAAAAGTAACCAGTTACAAACTCAAAACACCAATGAGTAGCCAAAATGTCACAGCTCAAATATTTCAATGGTGGTTCGTACACGAATCGGCTTCATCATCAGCCTACAGCAGTCTACTGCTGGATATAGGCCTCTCTAATCGCACCTCATTCAGCTCGATTCTCGGCAACTTTCATCCAGCTGCTAGCAGTCACCCTGCGAAGATCATAGGTCCACCTAGCGTGAGTGGATCCTACCATACGTTTGCCGATTCGATTACGCGGCTTACTAACGCTTAACTGCTCAACTAGACTGGTCGCGTCGAGAACGCAATGCATAAACGAATGCGTCTATTTAATGTAGAATATACTGGCTGACTGGTAGGGAATGGATAGAATTAGAAATGATTATGTAAGAATGGTCGAAAGTTGCGCGGGTGACTAAGAAGTTGTAGGGAAATTGGTATGAAATCGGTATGGGCAGGTGATGTGGGGTAAACGAGGAAGATGTCACATGGATAGTTTTAAGTATGAATGAGTATGGATCTATTAGTACGGGAAGGGCAAAAACACGATGTAAGGACTTTGAGAAAGATGATACTGCTAGAAAAGTGTACTTTGAGATGACGGTTAATAGTGATGTAAGGAAAAATACATTTTGGTTTTTAATAAGTTCGTCTCTACAAGCCTGATTAATGATTTATATGACTACTTAATCTGCTGCTTAAATCTTATAGTTGCTGTTCTGATATTATATTTTACAGCGGCTAGTAAAATTACTTGCCCCCCTTATTTATAAACGCGGAAAAAATTATGCCCAACTTACGTTATGAAAGATTTATAGAAATTCTGAACTTTATAACTTCATTGGTTGTAACTTCACTCGCATTTATCAATTAGGTGATAAAGTTTAACATCAGATTTAACGGAATTGGGTTCGGATTAATTATTAATAATAAAGTAGGCATATTACCTGGATCGTTGAACGTTACGAGGACCATGTTGTCGATCAGACTGGACTTTTCATTGAACACAATATTACTGATTCGGTTCACGCTACTTTTAACTTGTGTTATATCGTTAGTCATAGAGTATGTATCATCTATGACAAAGGTTAAACTGCCCTTGCATGATGCTTTCAATATAATATTCGCGAATATTAGCAACACCGCGTGCGGATATATCCGCCCCCACATTTTGGATGCGGTTATACTAAGAGTCAGGATTAATAATGTACTGATCCCTAATGAAGCGCAATCCACACTGTGGCTGAATTTACTAGGGACGGTCAATTTATATATTATTCTGTCACGGTGATAAATATTTATTTTGGTCCGCTTCAATAAACCTACACAGATTTTCCCTATTATTTGGTATAATCCCGGATTGACATCATTATTATAATTGAATTATTTGCAATTTGCATTGGTTTGTTTTATTGCTTACCAAGGGAATTACAAGCTTTCAAAATCAATTTCTTTGCAATTAGAATAGATTGAATCGACAAAATGTTACGAGGGGCTGCTGAAAGTTCCAATTCAAGGAACTTGGAGTCACTTGAAATGCTCACTTGATGCGTCACCTGACCAGTTCAGCGTCATCTTGTTAATTTATTAAAAAAACGTTTGACGTGAAAAGCTTCATCGCTTTCTGACTAATTGATCCGCAAAAACACCGAGTTATCGGTGCACCATAATAAAATATTGGAATACATACCTACGTACTACGATTTAATACGTTTTCTTGTGAAAAAACCTGGAAAACAATATAGAAATTCTGAAATTTACGAAGGCTCTGTCGAGCACGTTTGTTATAGTAGCAGGATGAAGTTTAATGTTACGGAAAATATTAAACGTGTTTTTTTATGATTCAGGTTGTCTCGTGAGCCAGACTATAGCTGTTTTGTTTTAGTGGAAATAACATAGTGATTAGTGATTTTGAAACTAAGCAGCATGAATTATCACTTGGTAGGATTACCCAATATGTATGTGTGATCTTTGTTCAAAAAGCTGTAGGGGATGACTCCCGTTAACCTTAGACAATCGTTAATCAATTGACTCATTAGTCGACGCTAACTTATCAATACTCAATATAGGTATTTATTGCATTCCATAATGTGAACCTAGGTGGAAACTAACTATTGCAGCAAGATGCTACTGTGTTGCTGAAAACTTGTTGCTGGCAGCATTTTCACAGATATACAGATCGTTAAATATAAACTATAGTGATGAAACGGATGGTGGTTTGGTCGGATGCCGGATACTGGATATCCGGCCATCTTATAAGCCAGACAGCCGGCTTGACACCTTGATTTGAAGTCGTGGAGGTGAAGCACTAAAAATCGGTCAGATTCGCATGATTTTAGGCTTCAATGAAAACCAAGAGAGTGAGATGTTGATTGATAATTAAGTTATTGACTATTTGATTTCTTGCAAATTGCAGTAACGTTACACTACTACTTACTTATATAATAATACTATTTTTTGCCCGCGGCTTTGCTCGCGTTAATTTAGACCTTGACTATCAATTCGGGTTATAATTCAATCATGATCGGAAGACACGTGGCGCCATCTATTATCATAAGAACGTTATTGTTGTTTTCCTCGTTAACAGTACTTTTTTTCGGGATGAAAGGTACCCTATGTCCGTTTCTGTAGACCTGATAACGTATATGCAAAATTTCAGGATGATCGGTTCAGTGGTTTAGACGTGAATAGGTAACAAACAAACAAACAAACAAACTTACTTTCGCATTTATAATATTAGTTAGGATTAGGAAGTTAGGATTAGGATTAGTACTCCAGGCCGAATTTCACCAATGGCGACCTATCGCAGCGTAAACTAGCCTTCGACGCAGGAGATATTATAGTGCACAAGTGTGTGCGCAGACACAGGTGCACTCTCTCTTCCCTTACTTTCATAGTCCCATGGGACGGCAAACCGACACGGCCGGAGAGAGATCAGGCGCAGGACCAACGGCTTTACACGCTTTTTCAAGGCACTGGGATATCACACCGCTAACTTCCAAAATAAGGTCTGTTACTAAGGACTTGGTAATGGAAAACCCAATAACACTTTGCTCGACCTGGGAATGGAAACCAGGACTCCACGCTCAGCAGTCGCGCTTAAAAGCACGAGACCAACGGGGCAGTTACTTACTTACTTACTTATTATATACATAATATAACATCACGCCTGTTATCCTCTAAAGGTTAGGCAGAGGTGTATCTGCAGTACACCCACATTTCACTAGTTATGTTTAAGTCCCATGAAATAGGGGCCGAACCTTTTGCCAGCAACCGGGTACAAATCCAGACTTCGGGCTGCAACTGAGAAATTCTAGATGCAAAAACTCAATAACATTTTGCCCGACCTGAGAATCGAACCCAGGACCCCATACTCAGCAGTAGTGCTGCCAACCACTTGACCCACGAAGCAGTTTATTAATTAGTTTTATGATTATCCGTAGAAAAGTAGATACGTTACCAAATGTGATAAGTGACCAGGGTCGTCGGATAAGGTACGTGCGCATTGTAATGCCCATTTTTTGCAATATTGAAAAAAAAAAAATTGAAATAATTTATGAAAACACACTTTATCACAATATTACTCATTTATTTGTGAATAAAATCAACATATTAGATGAAATTTCTTTAGAAAAACATTTGTTTTAAAAAACCTCTAAATTGGGCCTTTTTAGGAACATAGGTACTTATCATGGCCCGACATAAATTATGTAATTTATAAACAAAAAATATACATAAAAGTAAAACTTAACCTAACGTATGATATTGTTAGGTAATCAGTATGTTACAATAGTTTTTTTGGCGATAAATTGTATGGTGGGCGATCTTAGGCTTAGCAAAACTTAATCTACCTAGAAAACAAATATCTCTATATAAAATCAATGAAGAACACTTTTGTGACGTTATTCTAACAATCACATTGATAAAAACAATTTATTTTTTTAGATATTCACAAAATATTTTGCTACACAATTTCGGTAGGCCTTATTAGGAATATACAAAAGAAAACAGTGAAATAGGAGCTTACAAAATCCCCAAAGTTTAATAGGCTCTTAGTCACATTCTGGACATAAGAATTCCTCTACGTCATTCTTAGTTAACCCAACACATTCTTCGTGGTACCACAAAAAACCACCAATGACAACTTTTAATTTAAAACCTTTAGGTTTGAATTTGTTTATTCTACTTTAGTAGAGTAAACAAGGTAGGTATCTACCTCAGTTTAAAATAAGTTCCAGTGGTCCACTACAATACTAATAACTAAAAATAACCAAAATGACTCATTTCCTCTTATAGGTTCCAAAGAAACTAAGATAGTCTTTAGTCCTAATAAGGCCCTGGCCATCTTGGGAACTCGTGTGGTGGGACTTTATAGGGAGTTTACCTGGTAAGAAGAGCTACCTAATTCTTTTAAATGAAAATTAACAAAGAATATAAACAACACTTACCTTCTCAGGAGTGCCCATAAATCTAAGTAACTTTGTATTTTAAAAAAAATACGAAACCCCATTTGTTTTTCTAAAGAAATACTAAAAAGTTTGTGAGCATGAGGTTATAAATCGTCAGCCATTTATAATCATCCTCATACCTCATTGACAAACTGTCAATCACTACCAAGATGGCGGGTCCCTTCCTTTGATATGAACTTGCAGTTTTGTCTATGGTACTAATCGAACATGGACGCGAAATTTAAACTCATTCGAACTTATAAAAGTATGAAATATTGACAGTGGGCCATCTAAGAAACAGGACCATCTTGGGCGCCAGTACCTTAGTTGAAGATTAGTAAGGAATCTATGGATATATTCGAATAAAATTTTAATTAATTAATAGAAAACAAACACTTCATTTATCAAATTAAATTTCTTTGAAAATATCCATCGGTTTCTTGTTAAACTTCAACTATATCGACGACCCTGGTTTCTTATTTCTTTTGGTGGCTGTACGTGTACATAGTCTAAATAGTACATACAAACAGGAATGATTCAGTAAAATAACAATCTCAATGCGCAGAGAATTTTTTTCATAGTTATAAATACTATAGCCATTGTAATTTAAAATATTATTCCTGCTCAAATGAGGAAATTAACAACAATTACTAAGTCGAAAACAATACCCCGTACCTACTAAGCATTTGCTTTTATGTTATTTAGATACTTTATATTACCTGTTGTTAACAATGTCGATATAAATTCGGATTTATATTTCAGTATATTACAATACGTAATCTGTATTTACATGAATATTTACATCAAGAAGTTTTATTTTTATTACATACTGTGAATGTGAGGACTAAATTATTATGTGGGTCTTTTTTTTTCAATGAGTCTAACGACAGTCCGGCAGTTTGAGTACTATAGGCGGCCTACCCTAATGCTGTTCCATTGGTATCGTTCGTTGAGTCGTTGTGCTTCTTAAGTTCTGAGTTGAGCTACAGTATTACTGACAAAATGTGTGCACTGACTGGTCAGATCCACTCAAATCTTTGTGGTTCTTTCCTCAAAAGACCATCTCTGACATTAATCTGCATGGTCCTCGTATGGCCTGATCAAGATAATGTCTGGACTTTAAAAGGGATTGTCACCTCTGAGTTTGTTTCGGTCTTTCTTCTCCTAGTAGTGGATTAGAGAACACCACGCCTTACAAACGTGGTACCGCTTCTGCAAGCTAGGATTTTTGAGCTGCAGTGCCCACCATGCTACTGTACATTTCCTGGTTCGACCCACAGACATCGTGACAGAAGGAGCCAAAGTCAAATCAGTGCCATAGGGGCGACGTTACTGAAGGTGTCACGGATAGAGTCGAGCAAGACTATTTTTTTAAGTCCTACATCCTCCAGGCTCCCGCGCTGCAAAAGGCTTTCTTCGGCTGACGTGGGAGTTGCGTATAGATGTTACAGGGAAGTATCACCAAACCGAAGCTTCCATGTATGGTGTGATCATAATTATGTTTTTGTGGTATATACTTAATTTATGTATTCTAGTCTATAGTAAAGCTAGATATATGTATAAGGTAAAGGGTCTTTTGTCACCTAAAATAAATGATTTAGGTGCCTATTAGTATTTCAAATACATTTCAAACAAACAAGATTTAAAATAAATACTTGTTTTTATTTTTATCATTATGAAACTTACAAAATAAAATACTAAAATACTATGAGTACTGCAGTATTATATACCTGCATTAAAACTTTTGTAATATACCTCCTCCGTTTTAAACATGTTCAACCTGTTTTAAGCTTTTCTTGACCGGCAATTAGTTTTGTACTTGAATCTTTTGAAATTTTGTTTTTTTTTTGATTAGCTAGGTTTTTTCTTACAAGGGAGATCATTGCAGAAAATTCCATAGAACTAAAATGGTCAGTATTTTTTTTTGATTAAGCCAATATCTGCCGAAATCGCTCCGTCTCTGAATATCATATTCTCAAAATAGTAAAATATTATAACTTTATTTAACCATAATTGGTCGGACTACCCAGTGTGGTTACTAATTATTCCGTTACAAACTGGGAAAGTTCAGCGTATGCTTTTCTTCGCGTGCTTTATTGCTATAAGAATCTTATCTGAAGCAAAATGGTATTGACCGTGTTTATCAAGCCGAATTTCGGCTTCACCGGGCCATAATGGTCTGGCCTGTGAGTCGTAGCAAGCAACCTCACAACTCGCGACGGGACTATGCACTACATCCTTGTTCCCGACTGCGGCAGTCACAACGATCGCAGGATTTTACCAGCTATTTATTTATTATTAATTCTAAACTCTCAAATTCTTTTTCTGTTTAAATTAAGTCCGTACTATGACCACGGTCTAACTTAGCGCCGTCTCCTAAACAATAAAAACTTTATATTTAACGCGCGTGTCCTAGAATACTGGTTGCAATCAGGCTCTTAGGTACGTATTGCGAATACGTACGTATTGCTAAAGGTGTTATCGATCTTGCGCGTATAAGATTGTCTCGTGTAATTATTTTATATACCTATAAGAAGCCATATCGATAACACTTTCTGCCATTTTCTGATTTGTTTCCTTAAAATGTTGAATATTTTTTTATATTGGTGTATTTTCGGTGTATTTTTTGGTTATCAAAATTATACGTGTTTATGTAGTGAATCCTGTTTAGGGTTCCGTACCTCAAAAGGAAAAACAGAACCCTTATAGGATTACTTTGTTGTCCGTCTGTCTCTTTGTCAAGATCCTTTTTCTCAGGAACGCGTGGAGGTATCAAGCTGAAATTCATATCAAATACCCAGGTCTACTATCCCTTGGAGCTGTGAAAAAATCAAACTTCTAAGCCAACAAAATATACAGCCGTTTATGCCGCAAATTTTCGACACTCGCAAGGGAATCAAAACCTACAGAGTACTTCCCGTGAATTCAGAATCTTGAAATTTGGTACGAAGCAACGTATTATAGCACAGATAAAGGAAAAATTGCGAAAAGCATATATTTTTAGTTACATCATATTTTTTATTTTTTTTTAATGATTTTAAACTTACTACCCTTTTCCTCATGAACACGTAGTGGTATTATATTGAAATTTATATCAAATACTAAGGTCTATAATACCTTTAAGCTGTAACAAAATAACTTAACGTTAACGCAATCAAAAGAAACAGCAATTTAAGCCTCATATTTTGAAACTCGCAACTACTCTTAAGGGAATCAAAACCTAAAGGATACTTCCAGTCGACCTAGAATCATGAAATTTGGGATGAAACAACGTTTTATAGCACACATAAAGGAAACATTCCGTAAACCTTAAATTTTTTGTTACATCACATAGTAAGGTTCAAATTTGATACTTAATTATTGTTCTTGAACCAGATTTCTAAATAGTGACTAAATAAGTTTGTAAATAAATAACTTTGATAAAAGAACTTTTGCAAGGCTGCTGCAAGGCTAGTGTAGGTATTTCAATTATACATATTATAAAATAAATGATGTGTTAATATAAAATAAAGTATTACTGAAACGATAAAGAGACCTTTGTCTTAAATGCTCCTCCAGCTTTCCACATTGTAATGTTATGGATTTAATTTAGGAATAAAAATACCATAACTTTTACTTATGTATTTACAGGTTTGTATGGAACCCTCGGTGCGCGAGTCCGACTCGCACTTGACCGGTTTTTTTTATTTAGCTACAGTACATAAACAAAAAAGGTACATTATAATAATCACTAATTAACACAAATCGTCGGCGTCATGTAATGTGTCGCGCGCTGTCCGCGAGCTTCGGAATCGCTGGACCATTATACTCGTACACCTTTCAACCAAAGTCTTCATGAATTTCGACAGATATTCATCCGGCACAACATAAACAAATTGAAATTCGTGTTGTGACGACAGTCCTACCGTTTTATCCTCAACTAGAAATTTTCTGTGCAAGAGTTTACCATCTTTTGGACTTTTGTAGAGTAATATAGCCGGGACTCGTACAGCAGCGTCGTCGGGACACCAGGGCGCAGCTGCCGTTCTGAGAGCTGGATATTCAGTCCGGTCGGTGCACTATCGCACTTTTTACGACAATCACGCTTGCTTTTCTTCTCCATCTTGATAAGCCTTGATGTTACTGTGGTAGTCATCAGTTTACTTCTTAGGTATAGGTATATCATTGGCAGTTATTCTGTGTTTATTTAATTACATTACAAAAAGTAAACAAACAATAAAATATGACTTTAATTTGACGTGACAAAAATCGTTGACATTGACAAATCAGCATGAGTCATGCATTGCGCTGTAGCTTAGACTAAAGATGGACTAAAGGGAACTAATTTTAATGTGAATAATAAAATTAAAATAGATAGCCTTATATATAAAAAACTCGCTAATTGGCGATTAGCCACTGTTTAGCTTACCAATTAGCCCTTAATCAATGATTAACTTTTCTTTATTTATAGACGCTAATTAGCAGGTGATAAGTAGCGAAACGAAATACAGGTGAAAAACAGGTCAAAACCACGATTTTTGTATCTGTCGAGACAAAAGGCAAAAATTGAATCGGAAAATTTTAATTTTCATTAAATAATTTACCTATTTATTATGTTTATTTTATTGTGTTTGCGATAGTAACAATGAACATTTATAATAAGTTCCAATAATTGGAGTAAACAGGAAAAGTAGGTAGCTATTTATATCTACTTAGGTACTAATGTAAACTGACCAAATGTATATTTATGCAGTAGCCGATAATAGCTATGTACCTGCATGTACTTTATGTTTGTTGACATGAATATACTCTTTCAAAAATGTATGTAGGTACGTGTGTCTATTCTATATTACTTCCTATTGCATTTGCACTGGGGTTTTAGTGTATTTTACTAACAATTATTATACTTGTTTACAGGTACAAGTTTGACTGCTGCTATGGAAGCCACTAGCACCTAGCACCATACTATTTAACCTAGAAAGACGGCGAGAAAGGAGACCATGCTACGTGAAAAGAGGAGGAATGAGAATGGCATGAGAAAATTATGGCACCCTTGTTTTTGGAGGAAGAATATTGGAAATCGAAAACAATGAATTTATAACAAAAATGTAGCTTCATTATGTATTAAAATAAATGGTTTTCTATTATAACTCTTGTTATTTGTATGTGACTGCCACGACGTGGCTTTTCTTTCGTTCTGTGTCTTAGAACTGGCGTCATATGATGAGGGGCACATGGGGTAACATATTGGATAATCATTATCTTCGACAAGCTTCCTCACAAACTCATTCCTTTCAAACCACCTGAGCACTTACTGAGTCTCCTCCTGATTGAGTTTTCCCTATAAATCCTTTCATCACGTATACTTACTTGGAATGAATAATATGTAAAAGGTAATCATTCTCGTAGCGGATTTAATTAAACGAGCTCGTAGGTTTTCCTCCGTCTACTGCCCGCGGCCGGCGTTTCAAAATTATTTAATTTTTCTACGTCGTTCTGAAATCCCGTAAACGATAGTCAAAATCCATATTTACTAGGCACAACTCGAAATTAGGAACAGAATTACGCCAAAGCACACAATAATCTTATTGAATCGATCAACTGATTCTTATAAAATCCACCATCTTGCCTCTTGGAAAGCTTTAAACAGTCCATCGGTGGTGTTTAATTTTGTCAGCTACTAATCGATTGCTTAGCGACCTCTTAGCGCTAAGTAGTTTATAAATAATATATAGTTAACTAGCGACCCACCCCGGCTTCGCCCGGGTAGCAAAGCATAATATAATATAGCCTATGTCGCCCGGAGATAGTGTACCTTCCGAACAGTGAAAGAATTTTTGAAATCGGTTCAGTAGTTTCGGAGCCTATTCAATACAAACAAACAATCATATATTTTCTCTTCATGATATTATTTCACTGTATTTCGTTTACTCGTATTACAAAATATATTTAGGTTATACCTTAGCCTCAGCAACACGTGGTGGTTATGCTATTAAATTGTAGCTTACATGAAACGTTTGTATATTTAACATAGCGCCATCTATTACTTACTCAATCCAGTCAACAGATATCGCCATCTGTTAGAATCGTTTAGAGCTAACAGATAATTGTGACTGTCAAATAATAGACAAATAATTTGCAATAAAATAATATTGCGACTATAAATTGAAATGTAAGCTATCCTATCTTTCAAGTTGGATCAAATTGCACACGGTGTGCATACCAAATTTAAAATCGGTTCAGTAGTTTAGGAGTCCATCGTGGACAAACAACGTGACACGTAATTTTTATATATATAAAGATTATAAATAATGTTTAAATAAGAATTTTGCTTATCAGTTGCTTATCAATAGATAAAAACTTAAGAGACCTTTATAAATAAGACTGTAAGTTACTAAATAAATTATGTATTGATAAATGTTTAAGAAACATGTATAAAATGCTGGGCAAATATTTTTTGACTTAAATACCTTTTTTAGATTTAATATTGTCAGACGTACATTAACCGTTGCGTTAAAACAATCGCAACATCGTCATGTGCAATGAATTGCGTCGCACGCTGTATAATGGCAACATTTTTTCCTTAGCTTCGTGGTGTACGAACTACTTGTACTGAGAATACATCATGAATAATAATAATAATAATGTCACCATTTTGTAAGCGTCATTGGAGAGGAGCGGCAGTGACGAATGCGCCATGCAACGAGTGTAAACCGAGAATCGCCTTCCTGTATCGTTGTGCTTAAGAAGAAGGCCCTTTACGAGCATAGTCAAAGATTTGACTGACATCAGTCAATTAGCATAATCCGCCAATAACATTACCACTGCTGGTACCGAGGCTTCCTCTCTGTGAGAGGGAATGTCCCGTAATCCACCACGCGGCGCAGGTCCAGTGCGGGTTGGTAGATGTCACATGTCAAGTGTTTATGATAATACAGTGCCCCAATTATGTAGAAAATGGTGCCGACTACGTTTTAATGGTCAATAGTGCCGATTTTCTTGTACACCGAACTAAACTATCACAAAAATTCCTTACTTTTGGCTATTAGAATCTTAAAGCTAATCTGCAAAAAAAATATCTCTAAATTAATTTGAATTGACCGTTATTCGAAGCTCATTTTATTGAGATAGGCCCTACGTTTCTCACCTTTTAATTTTGTATATATCTATCTCTTTCTAGCACGTCACTTCCGCTTGGCAGTGGTAGGGAGGCTCGCTGTAAGAGACTCGCCATTTTGATTTCATTGAGTCTAATTACCAGGCAGAGCTTGTTCATAAGCTTCGAATAAGGTAAGTAAATTAATATGCGTTTTATTGTAAGGTAATTTCGCGGGCTACCTTAGCGCATCCCCTTAAATCGATTTATTTTCCTCGAATCGTACCTATTTATAAACATCCTCATAGTTAAATTATTATTGTAATTTTATGAACAAATATTTATGCGCTTTAACATTGCCTATTTTATGTAATGAGAGTACCTGAAGCTTATGAAAATCATTAGGTACCTATTGGGTTGATATTATAAGGCCCACCGCGTTCCTTTTCACTTCTTGCTACTCGAAAAGATTCCTATAACTAAGGCACATCGTTTACGACGCTACTCAAAAGTAACGTGTTGCAAACTCAGCGTCGTGGACAATGGGCCTTAGCTTTTAAGAGTAATATAGAATCAGCAGCAGACATTATGTGGCTTGATGGACCAAGGCTCAGAAGTCTAAACGAAAGGTTTGTTTGAGTGATGGAGCATAGAATTAAAAAAAATTAACTTATGAATCGAATTCACATACTTACATACACAAACACACGCCGTCTTGCCATGGGGGTAAGCAGAAACTAAAGAACGAATTGGCGGCGGCCGGCGGCGGATCGAATTCGCAAAACAGTAATAGTAATACGCTAAAAACAGACATTACCAATGTTGACGATAAGATTGCACAGCTGAAATGGGACTGACCGGTCATATTATACATTATATGGTGCATTAGGACTGACGGGAATCGTCACCGAGACAGGCCTAAAAATCGTTTGAAGTCGTTATTGACTGATTGGCCGGAAAAGGCAGCAGACAAAGATGAATGAAAAAGTATGGGGGAGTTCTTTGCCCAACAGTGGGACAGTTTAGGTTAAATAAAATAAAAAAGGAACTTTCTTTCGCATGGGAGCAACGGCAACATGCAAAAACATCGAGGTCTGTGTGTTATATCTATGCAGCAAGGCAGGTATTTTTTTTTGGGCGTGAAATCATCGAATATCTTCTCCCGCTCTGGGCGGAGCGGGAGGGCGTGTCAGACTTTTACTGACTAAAACCCACCCGTGTTCCTTCAGTTGCCTGTGTGCCGGAGTCACGGTAACCCTTTCGGACAAACCCGCGACCCAGGCAGGCATCGGGCCGACCATGAAAACACATGGCCTCGGACTTGTGCAGGGCCACCTCCATTCCCAATTGCCGGATCCTCTCGACGATTGTTGCAAACCCGCGTGTCCTTAGTTCGGCAGCCGCGTGGTGTGACCTCCCCTGTGCCAGGACCAGCCTGTCGTCAGCGTAGCAAACGACGCTGATGCCGTTAGAGAGGTCGGCGCGTAGCACCCAGTCGTACCTGATGTCCTACAGATGCGGCCCCAGGACCGATCCCTGTGGGACACCGCACAACCGGGGTAGACGACGGCCCTGTCCGTCAGATAGGCCTCGACCACACGACAGAGGTAGGTCACAGCAAGGCGGGTATTGCTGTGACCTCAACTAAAACCGAACTAATTGGATCGAATCTAGGAGACTATGGATTCTTGTCATAAAGAAAAGAACTGAGTTTATTGTGGGCTACCTTTTGCTCGCGACTTCGTTCGCGTTGAAGTCGTAAGACACCACAGTATACTAAGTTACCAGCCTCATTTTTATAAAAAAATCCTGTATACGTTTGTACTTTTGGTCTCAGCAGCTAAAATATGAAGAGTGTCAGGACTGGTGATGCGGGAGCAAGCGACGTTCAGTTGTCTGTGTGAGAAGCAGCTCGTCTTGAGGTCGATACCCGCAGCCTTCAGTAGCAATATCCCATTACTAGCGAAAATTTTCGCTTTTAGTAAATTATTGAAAGCCTGCGTTCCTGCATAATTATAATATCTAATGGCACAACACTGATACACTGACTGATGCATTCTTACAGATTATTCCTGACGAACAGCTATCACTAAAATAATAATAAAACAGTAAATCTTAAACACACGGGATTTCTCATTAACAGTCACCAAACCATAGATACTTATTTTTATTATATCTAACCAAAGATGACAGAATAGGCCTAAATGTTTTTCTGTGTCAATCAATCAATCAACTCAGCCTATCGCAGTCAACTGCTGTCAACTGCTGCAGTCAACTGCATTCAGTCTGTCCAAGCCACCTCTTTAAGGTCGTCGGTCCATCTAGCTTGGGGGCATCCCACACTACGCTTGCCGATACGCGGTCTCCATTCTCCATCGGTCCTTCGACAAACATGGCCAAGCCACTGCCACTTCGGTTTGCTTATTCTGCAAGCTATATCTATAACTCCGGTTCTTTTCCGGATAACTACATTCCTGATTTTAACATTCAAAGAAAAAATCCTGTTTTTGGGCATACGTTCTACGAACTATCATAAACTCAAACTCAAAGCATTTATTTAAATTAAACCATTTACAGTCACTTTTGGATTGTCAAGGAGTCGGTCAGTTAGTCAGAAAATTGAAGCTAGTTGCCCATTCCAAAACGTAGATCTCTATGTAGAAGAACGGGCAAGAAACTCCATGGCCACTCTTCTAAATCAAGATATTACAAAATCCTGGGTACATTATTCTTGTTACTTCTATATGTGAGAACAATAAAAAAAAATTAAGAAACAATTTAAAATATAAGATTAAAAATAAGCCGTAGCAGTTAAGAGATGATCAGTTTCAACTGATGGCGCCCGTTCACGAACATGACACGTGGAACAGCACCATCCAGCTCAACAATTTTGTAGGGAACCGAATGATCCAACACACGTGCCACCATCAGTGATACATTTATATGTGAGCATAACATAGTCTCAATTGCCATGCTTTCAAGTCAACATACATAATAATGAAATAATAAACGAATCCGTGGTACCTACTCACATTTACAAAATGCTTCTAAATTATTATTATTTTAATTTATTTATTTCAGATAATTATAATCCATACAATACATTAAATTCAATTAAAATCATTTGGTACACAAACATTAATATTACATCAAATTTTATTTAAATCAATTTACACAATACTAACATTACATTAAATTTAATAATTTACAATAAAATTAAAATCAAAATTGTGTTAGCATAATATGTCGTAAACAATGTGTTAGTGAGCGCCCAAAACAATGCGCATCCATTTGTTTGGACAAGGCAATCCGCACGAGATACAATCATCTGCACGAACACAAACATCTTAAACACGGCCATAAATAAATTTGTTCCAAACTGTAAGCCACTATCCTGCCGTTACCCGCCAAGGTTTGATAGATTTTTAATAAAAAATCTCAAAGAAAAAAATAAGCTAAGATTGCGCTTCAAGTTATATATATAAAAATCCGCGAGATGAAATAGAACTAAAATTAATTGCAAAACTTTGTCAAAATTTTGCTAAAAGTTTACACAACCTATCGATGAATAACCTAGAATCAGAAATTCCCAAACTATTCTGGACTCACGTTAGGGCTAAGCGTGGAGTATCTAGTGTCTATCCACTGACAACGACTGACGGACAGACTACAACGTCTAATGGCTTGACTGTTTGTGACCTTTGTGGTAATTATTTCTTATCGGTTTACTCCCCTGAAAATAAAACAGAATTAAAATTCTGTGTTATTTTCAGGGGAGCAAACCGATAAGAAATATTTCTTAAGAATGACTCACGTTATCTTAATTCACTGAAAACTAATAGCCACTGCCTTACAACCCCAGACTTGGACAAGGATTCTTTACTCAGAAAACTACTAAATAAATCTTTGAACATTAGAAAAGCAGCAAGACCTGACAGAATTCCACCACTATTTATTTCTGTCTGTGCGCCGGTATTGGTCTCTTCACTACTAAAAATATATAAGATGTCATTAGCCACCGGATCTTTTCCATCCGAGTGGAAAAAAGCCAAAATCGTTCCGGTACACAAGTCTGACAAAAAGTGACTATCTCCAATAATCGGCACACCCGCGCTGCCCAACTTGTCCCACAGAAGGTCGTATGCGACACGATCGAACGCCTTTGACAAGTCTAGGAAGCACGGGTATACCAGTGTCTTTCTGGCTGTGTAGTACACGACAGCATGCTTTAGACTTAAAATAGCACTCTCAGTAGACAACCCTGCTCTGGACCCAAACCGGGCATCATGATCATCATTAATGATGCTCTGACCCGATGCAGTATCAGTCACATCACTATGTTTTCATTTTCACAAACAAAAAATACATTAAGTAGATACTTTGGAGTACTCGTACGTATGTTGAGTGAATCTTTTTACTGTTCATGGTTTAGTCTGTCTAACCGACTTCAAAAGGGAGATTCTTGTTTCCTCATCTGTGTGTATATTTTGCCGTAGAAGGCTTAGTTTAACTAAAGAATAAGAGTAAGAAAAATATAGGTAAAGTAAATAAATAAAGAAGAAAGGACATCGACAGAAATGGCCCCAGGACCAACAAACATCCGACGAACATAATAATTATAAATATATTTTATAAATATATTTTATAATACTAATTGAGAATATCTGTATTAAACGGACATTCTGCGTTCCATAATGAATAATTAAAAGAGCTGTAACGATTCACGACGTCACATAAAAATGCTCCCGTCTATGACCACAGATTACTAATATGTAGCAAGCTTTTGACGATTAGATTTGACACAACAATTAGTGATGCCCAATCTTTCATTTCACATATCGATATCGAGATTACTTGAGTTGACCATCAGCTCACGGATGTCTTAAGCATCCGTACTTACGTACTTTCCTTTTCAATCTTTTTGCTCTAAGGTATGACACTTCTGTAATGACTTGTGCGATGTTTTTATTGGTACCATACACCTTAGGTGCGCAAGGAATTCAACAAAAAAACCTATTTTCATATCCTAATCCAAGCATCCTAAATCATTAATTATATTTTTCTATACAATTACTACACATAAGGGCATTTGTACACTATATTCGATTCATATTCGTGTTTTTTACGAAATGCATAAAAACGAATGCATCCACGAATGGGCGCTGTGCATTTAATCGTGGTCGATTCGTATTCGTAATTCGTTTTGGGGAATATTTCATCATTCGTTTTAAAAATACGAATCGAATACGAGAGTGTACGAGCAACGATCCGAGATTTTGAGTATTCACTAAAAACATTTCTTATGCAGAGATCGTGTTTATAATGTGTGTAGCATTTCGCGCTCACTCATACAACACGAATACGAACCAAATACGAGGTAGTGCATAAACGCCCTAAGTGAGATGCATTCTAATATTTCAAATAGAATAACTCGCTGGGTACTGAACGGTATCGATTTTGTGTAAAATATATCGATACGGATCTAATGTATTGGCATCCCTAATCCTTGTCATGTCATGTCAATCAGCTGTCAAGTTATTGCACTGGCTGCATTCCGAATTACGCCATAATCGTTTATAGCGCTCACATCAATAATTTGCGTTACGATTTAGATATCACGATTATGACAGCTGAGAGCTGTCAACAATACGGAACGCTCGTGAACGCGCTCACAGTGTTTGCTCAACGTCAACCTCAAACCTTTCACAAGAAAGAAAGACCGGCAGGATGTTTTTTTGAAAATGAAAGTTCTACGTATTGGCATTTCTGTTCTGTTGGTTGAGATGTACGAGATCAAAGATGCGACTCAAAACAACTTAACAGCACAACGGACAACTGTCATTTTTGACAGCGCTCACGATGATATTAATTTAAGGCATGGTCGGCGTTATCGCAAGATGGCGCATGTCATGACGTCATCTATGGTGATTCACAGGACATCGTTATCGCGCTTACACTAATTCGGAACGCGTGTGAAATCGATTACAGTGCAATTCGGAACGTACTCTTGTTTCTTACTAAATATAACCTCAAAAACTTTGTTTTCTTTTTAAATAAATGCTTTCTGCATGTTGTCCGTCATTAAACTTTGCCTTCATGGGCATATAGGTACTTGTAATTTAGAACACGCAAAGTAATTTTGCCTCGCTGTTGGTTCTGGGGTGAAAGATGTATGGGTGCAGAACAATCTCCTTTTGTTAGAAGTAGGTACATTTTATTACCTAAACTGAACCAACAGACATGTCTACAAAAATAATACAATTACAAGATCGATATAAAAAGAGAAGTGACGAATTTTTTTTACCGTGTAATTTTGAATTTTTGCGTCTAGTTTGTATGCTTTCATTAAAGTCTCCAACTCTTGGATATTGGGAGCCAATCAATTGGTGTTCCAGATTGCGATTCGTAGAGGAGTCAATTATGGTGTTTGTTTGTTAGTGACTGTAGTCAGTAAGCCAATTAGGTTTCTGACTTGTTGCTGAAGTTGGTCGATTTTTTCATTTTGTTGGATTAAGAGTTGTTCCATTGTAACGACGCTTTCTCGTGCAGGAACCTCGGAACGTGCAGCACCAATATCGGAATATCCTTCTTCCGATTTGCGATAGGAGTTTCGTTGAGGTAGGTTGGGGGAGCTTTCTGAAATTGTATTGTATTATTATATCTCAGTAGGAAAGTTAGAGTTGCCTGTTTGTTGCTTGGTTATTTTTTTTTCCTATTTATTTGTAAACTTGATAACCTTTGTAATTAGCAGAATGATCGCAGGAGCAAAGGGCGCATTTGGTGAGTATATTTCTGTGAAGTTTGGTGGCCCTCCCCACATTTGATACATCTGAATGGCCTCATGCAGTTGTTTTTGCAGTGATCATATTGTTGGCATCTTTGACATTGTACGATTGCTTTAGTTTTGCGTGGATCTTCAATTTTGATGCGTTGGTGATTGATATATTATTGGATATTTTTAACTAGTTCGTATAGTAATATGTCGTTCTATACACGTCATAATATGGCCTAAAAAAGCAACTCATAAAGAATGAAGAATCTGGCTCTAAGAAAACTTTTAAATTAATTACAAGCACGTGTCAGAGCATATTAATAAGAGTTAAGAAGGGCACTTCAAATAATGTGATAAACAAAGTCTTGGAGGTGAATTAAAATAAATACAATATCCGAGAAAATGAGTTGGCATAAGTATTAGTAGAATTAATAATAGAGTAAACTTGTTTAAAAAAAGATAACGCAATGGTTACAAGATAATGGTTACAATGAATACATGTCAGATCGGGAGAAGGAAACTGAAATGTATAATATTTGTATATACCTTATATTAATGAATATATGTCAAAATTTTACTAAGTCAACCCTTTGACATTATAATAGTTATGACATGATCAATTACAATTTACTATTGTTTATACACTCTTAATCTGACATTAAGTAAACTTTATCTCTTGAATTGATATAGGTATAACTTTTACATAAATTAATTTATTTGTTGCTGTCATTCTGGAAAATAAATTAATTTGAATTAGAACAATATATTAAACAGTTGGTCACTCAGGGCGATAATCGGTTCGATGTTTTACTGTATAACTTTAGGATAACATGGCAGGTTCATACTGCATTTCTTTAAGCCACGCCTTAAAGAAATGCAGTATGTTGAAATGTGATCCCAACTTTTTATCGTAAAATATCGCACCAGCGCCGTGTACAAGGGCCGCTTCCTTTTTATAAATCATGGATATAGGTGATTTATACTGTTCATAAATTCATAATAGAAATAAATTGTGTTTTTGTATGTACCATTCACGTGATTTTATTTTTTTAATGATTCACCTGCGATGTTGCATTGTTTTTATATTTTAGCTACTTACTAATTGATATCGTAAAAATATTTACCTTTCGGAGCCTCGATAACATCAAGATATATTTTCCTTTCAGTTTGAACCTGTACATATTTGACAGTGGTACCAACAACATTGCTAGCTTTACATTGGTAGGTAGCATTTTTCTTTGCCTTATCTATATCCAAAATACCGACATAGTCGTAGGGAACTTCAACCAATTGCACCTGCAAGGAATATAGAAAAATAAATATCCACACAATGACATAACATTACACTTGTAGATAGGCACGAAAGGAAAAGCAGAGGTGTTCATACATTTCACCAGTTTAATTTCCGTACTTAATCTGGGGCGATGCTATTGCCATAAAACAATGCAAATATGCCGACTCCGCGCTACAGCTCAGTGTTATTAGCTGCTCGAAATGGAGATCAGACTCACAGTGAGTGGCGCTACTAACCTATACGTGTGCCAAACGTACTCCGGGTAGTCAGCCTCGCCACCATCTTGCTAACTGGCTAATATTTTCATCGAGGCATGCGCTATCAAATAGTGCCACATTGTGCGAAAGGGACACACTACAGATTAGTGTTATCCGTTAGCTATGCAAAAGAAACTTTGTATCTAACGGTTAGTTTGTTTCTATTTACAATTTGAAAGACAGAAAGCACTCCAAAATTAAAGCTCTTTGGTAATATGTTAAAATACGACGATTTTAAAGTATTGTAAAGTAACTAAAAGTATGTTATACCTTAACTGGCATCCTGATTCCAGTGTCTTTTTCCTCCCAAGTGATATCAGGTGCTGGATAGCCGTGCACATTACATTTCAGTTTTAATGGAGCATCGTATTCCTTGATTATTTTCGGCTCTCCTTCAATCGTTATCACAGGTTTAGTATTTTCTTTCTTTTCTGTAATAATAAAATCAAACAATGAATGTCCTGTGATTTCTTGACCTCTGTTGTAATTGTAATATAGATTGCCATCTATTTTAGAAAGTGAGGACAAAGGCAAAATTCAGGCTCGTTTCTACTGTGTATTGGAAGGGTCTCACTAAGTGAAGGAACGTTGTACGAATCCCAATCGTGGGTAGAACGTATTTTGACGTTATTGATTGACTAACAAGCAGGCCGTCCACAAGACAATAAGGGTCACCGCCGCGAGTGAAATTCTGCAATAGGTACCAGTCTACAGAATAAAAAGGACTATTCGCACAATCTACTACTAAGATCCCGACTACCCCATTAATCTGTGTCTGTCTATGTAACGCAAGTAATAATAATACGTAATGTAAGTGCTAGTGTACTGTAGGTGAAGTGGATGTGCTTTTTTAAATATTTTAAATAAATAAATGGCTAATGTCTGAACCTACCCGCTGATAGATCCTGTCGTGCTAAAGGTGTTGGACCTGTCCTTTCTATTGGCGTATCAGTTTTCAAATCTTTTCCAATTACCTAGAAGGAAAATTCTTAGCTTTAGTAATGTTTCCTATAAAAGATAATATTTCAATTAAAAACCTAGAAGTGTAATAAAAGGCAGTATATTAAGAACAATACATTATTTGGTATTGGAGTGTATTTTAATCGATGATCAATAGACTAGAACCTGTAGTTGTCGCGTTTTAGCATGGCAATAGTGGTCATTGCCCTTTCCTTAATATCTGTCCGTTGGAACCCAACTGCGTATGGTTTTTTGTTATTGGAACATTAAAGATCACGATAATTATTGATTCCGGACGTTAACGTCCTAACGTTAACGGACTTTATTTCAGTTTTGTAAATAAAAATTACTAGACAATGTAGGTGTTGTTATGACCGCTATTGCCATGCTAATACGCGAGGACTATACCTACTTCTTACCGTGTCGATGACAATCTGAATATACTACTTATTAGATAAGTACCTAATGTAAAAAAATACTCACAGAGACTCGGAACATAGTGAAGGGCGGATTAAAAGATGGTGTAACGTAGAACTGTGATTTTTCGTCTACTAGTTCTAGAGGCAGCTCAGCTACTACGGTGTCGCTTAAATCGAGGATCTTTGCTGTAGTCAGTTTGACTCCGTTCCCAAGTAGCCTGATACCCAAGAACGCGGTTTCATCTAAAAGAAAGAGGAAAAAGTGAATAAAGTTGTACAAAATGTTTGTGATATTTTGTTTATAAGTAGAATGTTTTTGTTCCTTTGTACCCATCGTTATGCACAACTTTTTCTGAAGAACCAACACTGAAATCGCAAAAAAAAGAACATCTGTTCCATACAATATGTCGAGTTACGTGAACATAAATGTATGGAGCAGTTAAGAGTATTTCAGATAATTCAATTACACCTTGTATGCAATTTTTGCGATTGCTTTACTTCCGTTGTTAGGATGCTAAAGAGATATAAAACATTGTAATAATGCATGCCCTATTCTCGAGCTTTTGTCCAACGAAACATTGTACTGATTTAAACAAAATATAAAATAATCTTACCCGGTGCAGGTCTTGTGACAGTGTCTTTCATAGAATTGGGTCTGTCTATAGAAAATCCAAGCTGAAAGTTAAGGTCACTCTTGGCGGTAACCATTGCGTGAGTATCAGATCTGCTTCCAACCTCAATATTATAGTCTCCAGGCGTTGCGATTTTAACCTTTACGACCTGTCGACACAAATACTGATAAACAACTAGATCAACAATACAACTGTTAAATCTCACGTGAACCTGTTACGATCGGTTCGAGCTACTGTGCAAGTTACTTTAAAATTTGTATCCAATCATAATAGTAAACGTGAGGTATGTTAAAGTTGGTTTTCGAACTCGGGATTTTAAAATCGAGCCTTAGGGCTTGTTTCAATTAAAACTGTATCCCACGCTAGGAATTTCACGTTTGTGTCGCAGTTGCGTTTACAAGCACCCAAACCTACCTACCTTTAGCTTTCAGGTAGGATTCCGAATACTCTCTGTAGACTTAAGGCATTATTCGTGTATGCTTCAAACCCGCGACGCATGGCGCAAAAGTTAATCGATCTGCCACTGCGCCAAATATATTGTTCTATTGTGGCTTTAACATTAACACATTGCACGGAAGGACATAGAGAAAAGGTTAGGCAGTCAGCAAAGTAGGGTTATACCAGCGCCGACTGCAGGTAGGTTTAGGTAGGTACGTACCGCCATTTCAGATTTATCGGAAACAATAGTTTCTATAGTTGGTTTGCTTCCACCTGGACCTGCTACTTCTCCGATCCTGGGTTCCGTTCCAGTTACAGAAATCAGTACGTCTTTAGCATGGATATCGACAGGAACCTAAAGATGAAAAGAAAAAAAATCTTAAGTACATACTGTACATAATATAATAAAATACATAGTAATGAAAAAAAATTCTCCGTTTGTCTGTTTGTATGTATGGATGAATGTAGCAAAATGGCGCAAGAACGGATTTCGATTAAATTTGGCACACATATATAGTTTATCACCTGGATTAACACATAGGGTACTTTTAAATCGGGTAGTACTTTCTCTTGGGATATTTTCAGACATCCACTCTGTCGGAATTATTATAAGCTTGTAAAAAGACTCGGATATTGCCAAGGCTCTTGAAAGGTGCCCTGTGAGGTAAAAAACGCTATACTTACTGTAATTTTTTTTCCGTAACCAGGTGGTAGTCTTTTGTTGACGAGTGTAACTCCTCTGCCTGTAATAGACTCCTCAATATACTTTAATATCTGTGGACAAAGTAAACACAAGTAGATTACATTTAGAAGTAACTTGTAAGGTAAATTAAAATCGGTACAATTATTTAGAGAATAAGGAATCTTACGTCTTTGACATCATCTTTCATCATATGGAAAACTTGTCCATTCGTAGCTTCTGCCACTTTGTGATACACTTGATACTCAGCACTGCTCTTCGAACCACATTCCCCAGTCAGAATAAAAACTACCTGAAAACAGAATACGAAATCCAATGAAAACGTAAATTCACTTTATTACAAAGCTTTGGTAACCCGCGAAACGTCTCTTTGCTACGTGCAGAGTGTACAGTCAGCAAAAGAGATAAGTATCCAGGGTCACCAGATATAGTTGAAGTTTAGTAAGAAACAGATGAATTTTTTCGAATAAAATTAATAGAAAACAAACTGATAATTTATCAAATGAAATTTCATTCGAAAATATTCATTGGTTTCTTACTAAACCTAAACTATATCCGGCGACCCTGGATACTTATCTCTTTTGCTGACTGTACATTCAGAGTGTAGGTACATTGAGAGTGCAATAAGACCCATCAAATAGCCGCTAGCTACGCGTTCTGTATATCAAAGTAAGTAACATTGAACAAAAATGATTGCTGGGAAACGACTGTTATTTTTGGTGTGAAAAATCGCTGTTTACGGCAGCGTGAAATGTAACGCACGCAAATCATTATGCTTTTGAGTGCATGGAATGGTACAGGTGTTGTGGGGGATTTAAGGTTAAGAAATAAAATTGAAAACATGTTTTCATGACAAAAAAAAGTTTCATTATCTCCGTAACCAGAAGGTTCCCCAGGTATGGTCCACTACAAAAATGCCCTCAATGACGGGAGTTCAACTGACTCACTTCTTTGTTAAGCGTCTTTTACACACGTTTTATGCAAGTGGGACTCCCGAGAGTAACATAAAAATAGTCCAATGGTGTCGCAGATTAGACTTGGCAGTAAAAATTTTTTTACTTGCAGAATACCTAGACGGTTTTCGGGACACTACTACTAGCTGTGCAAAACCACAACACGAAATAAGACAGTACTGTTTTTAGTTGCAATGCTTGAATTTCTACTTCGCAGTTAAAGCATTGCAATTTAGGGACACGTACAATTACATCTACTTTAAACCTACAGCTTCCAAAGGATTCCATATTTAGGTATATTTATATATTTACATAACATTTATCGATGGATACAAAAAAGTAAAAAAAATATTTTACTTTTTTGTATACATCGATAAATGTTGACTGGTGACCTGACTCTGTTTCCTCTGCGAAATGCTCTTGATAGCTTCAAAGCTGGTGTAGTCCTTAGCTGAAGCATCAGTGAACACATACAAGTAGGAAAGCGGCAAGCTTTCTGTGAGGCCTAGCTCGATGCCTTTCATGGCATATTCGGGACAATCACTGCCGCCGTGGACTTGTATGGCTGCCAAAGCTCTTTCAAACTCATTTCGATCTTTAGTGATGGTTCGTACTTGAGCAGCTGAAACAAAGACATTCATATCATGATTATTGGCTTTCAAGATTAAAATCAAAATTCATTTATTCAAATTATGCTGAGAATCAGTAATTTTTGTACTTCAGAATTACATACGACAGTCCCCGAAAACACCCGCGCTTTACCACTTCCTAGTGCTTTAATTTTTTAGCTGTCGCACAAGTGCATACGTGCAATAGTTTGTCAGTAACCTACAACCTACGCAAAAAATCACATGTTAGTGATAAGTGACTAGTTACAAGAAACTTAATGAATAACAAAATTTTGGAAAACCCCAAAGATAAGAACGCGTAGCTATCTAATTAATAATATTTTAAAAATATCTTAATGTGAATGTACAAGCTTATTTTAAAAGACCACGTAATAGTTATTAATTCAATAATTCGATTTAATGCCTTTGTACATTTACTTAAATGAAAACGATCCGTCTATAATATTATAATTATATAATATTATAATAAAAATATGTATTGCGAAGCATGTGTGGTGTGACTATGAATAATAGGCTGAAGAATGATGTGATCAGGCAACGTTGCGGTTTAGAAGAAGATGTAGTGACAAAAATTTAAAAAGAGTATGCTTAGATGGTTTGGTTATGTTGAGAGAATGAATGAAGGGCGACTAACAATAGGTATTTACAAGGCAGATGTGAGTGGAAATGCCGGGAGGGGACGCCCTAGGAAGACATATAGTGACCTTATTGGTGATGTTCTTCAGAAAGGTCAGGTGCGTAGTACTCACAACCGGCGTGCGTGTATAACCAGATGTATGAACGTAAACGGTGCAAAAGGAGTGTGTAAGGATCGTAGCAGGTGGCGATCTGTAGTTTCTGCCTACTCCCATGGGATGAAGGCTTGAGTTTATGTATGTATGTATATCATTAATATTATAAATGTGAAAGTTTGTACGTTTAGGTGTTTGGATGTTGTTTACTCACTCAATCACGGCTCAATCACCTTGCCACCAGGTTATAACCTAGTTTACTTTTTATCACCAATATTCATAGGGGATCTAGACTAATGCGGGGGAAACCGCGGGGCGCTGCTAGTTATAAATATCTAGCAACGCAAAAATGCAGACGGCCACTAGTAGGTAGGTATGTTCTATCTATCATCAGCCTACAGCAGTCCACTGTTGGAGATAGGCCTCCCCAATTGCCCGCCATTCAGTTCTATTCTCGGCAACTCATCCAGCTGCTACCAGCCACCCTGCGAAGATCGTCGATCGTCGCGAGCCTGAGGGCGTCCTACCCTACGTTTGCCGATTCGCGGTCTCCACTCAAGAACATGTCTACCCAAACAGTCATTGGTTCTACGGCTAATATGGCCGGCCCATTGCCACTTCGGCTTGCTTATTTTGTGAGCTATGTCGACAGCTTTGGTTCTCTGCCGGATCACCTCATTCCGGATTCTATCCCTCAGAGAGACTCCAAGCATAGCTCGTTCCATAACTCGCTGAGCGACCTTGAATTTATGGATCAGTCGTACCGTGAGGGTCAATGTTTCGGCTCCGTTGGTCATAACAGGCAGGATGCATTGATTGAAGACTTTAGTCTTTAGGCTCTACGGAATACGCGACGAGAAGATTAGACGAAGCTTCCCAAACGCTGCCCAGCCCAGCTGAATCCTTCTGTTAGCCTCCTTCTCAGAGTTGTCCTGACCTAACTGCAGAGTTTGCCCGAGGTAAACGTATTCTCGTACAACCTTAAGAGCACCACCATTGACAGCAATCGGTCCTGAAGTCACGGGTCCATCCATAAGATAATTATAATATGAAACCATCAGCCAAAGAAAGTGTAAATGAGGTGTCAATTAATAATAAAGGGCTTGCATCATCTCACATGCTTCGTTTACATTTTAATGTCAATAGAAATTATCTCAAAGAAGTTTTTTTTTTTTAATTGCTTTAATATCTGCCAGGTGGTAAATATAGCAGCGGTATTAGTTTTTTTTAATACAAATTGTTATTATTAGTTATACGAAAGCCTAATATTGAAGGTGGCTGGTTGTAATACCTATTTAATAAACACATGTTATTTCCTTATGTTATTAGCTGACAATCAAGCCGACGCCGCGACGGTAGGCGATCTACCTGATACAAAATCAAAATATTTTATTTCACATAAACTACTAACCTACATGGGCATTTTTGTAAAGTCAGAATCTACATATGTGCACGGTTCCCATTGGTCGTTTCCTATGGAGAAGAGCCGGCGAGAAACTCCACGGCTAGTCTTTTAAAAATAATTGGCTTTTACAATATTTACAAATTACAGTGTTCAATGGGAAGACTGTGTAGTTCTGTCAACAAGTACCAGGTACTGAATAAAATAGAAAATGGTCAACAAATCTGCTATATACAAGGCCTGCAACGTTTTTACATTCACGAAATAGATAATAATCTATTTAATATATAGAAGAATAATAAAAATGAAACCTATTTAAACAACGATGGTAAGTGGCTTCGGGACGCAATTTATAATTGCTCATGAATACCCTTAACACGGTCTGTAATGCAAAGTACAGAATGGTCCAAATAGTGACTCTTAGTTCTTTTTCAAAAATCAAAATTTTTGTATCTTAAATTAATGTTAGGAAGATGATTATTTTATGTCTGAAAGAATATTCCATAACAATGAAAATTGCAAAAAAGTAATGTGAAAAACTGTGTAAAAATAAAGATAGAATTTGTTGAAAGCGGTTCCCATAAAATTTTCAAGATATTTAAAAAAATATATAACTCGAAAGCTATCAAAGATCAAGAAACATACATGGGGTATTTTCGGATACCCCTGGGAATGAGGAATAATTTTCTTATGACGGACGTCACTATTTGGACCTTCCTGCATGGAAACACTTTGGTACTTACTTGGATCATTAAATGTGACCAGAACGAAATTTTCTATCTGCGATGCATTCGAACTCAACACTTTCTCGAATATTATATTGACTTCGTCTTTCACTTGACGTATTTCATCGGACATAGATGCCGTATCGTCGATAACAAATGTTAAACTGCTTTTTATAATTTCTTCTTGTCCATAAACTGTACATGTTTGTACAATTAGAACAACAAAAGCACCACACAATCCGTAAGAAGTCATGGTCTTCACTGATGCTACTGCTTCAGTCGACTACTATTTATATTCTACGGTAATACGAAACCTTAATAATAAATATGTATGTACCATTGATACGAGTGACCCGATGATATGAGAGTTCAGCAAATTCTTTATCAGTATTATAGTGTGGGAATCCCTCAAATAATATGTGGCGCAACAATTTTTAGGGTTCCGTAGCCAATAAGGAACCCTGATAGTTTCGCCATGTCCGACTCTTCGTCCATTCGCAGCTTAGCTCAGAGACTCTTACTACTAGAAAGCTACAATTTGGCATCGATATATATATTAATCCCGCCGACAAACTGTTCAAATAAAACCATGTTTTTTTTTTTGGGTAACTCCACGTACAGGTACACGTAAAGGGGGATATTTTTTTTCGTCTATTCCATGTTGTGCGGTATCGTAGGATAGGCTATTCAAAAATATTACGGGTCTGTGAAAACCAGTTTTCGATTCAGAGATCCGTTTGCGTAAAATTAAGCTTTAAATTGCTAAAGTAAATTTTTAGAGTCAAGTGAAAATAATGGCAAAGTGGTTGCAGTTGGATATGTAAAAAAATTCACGGCAGTAGTATATATAACTTAAATAAGTAAGTAAGTAAGAGAAAACCGTCGGCTGGTGTCTCATTCCATTTCAAATTGTCTAAGAGACCTCTGCGAGTTGGCTTGAGCCCCTCTTACGCCTTCCAAATGACCCTAGGGTGTCAATATCTCCGGACCCCAGAGTCCCGAGATGTATCAAAAATAAATAAGTAAACAACTATGATAAGGATATTTTATTTTGTAAATATGGGTACAGTACTTGGTGTTAAAGAGTCAAATTTTACCAGTAGGCATGCAAAAGTTACAAAATTACTAATCCACTACACTTATCTACTAAACTTTAACAAACAGAACAAAAAACAACATAAAAACCAAACATAATTCATAATTGAAACATTATGAACAGTCTCAGCAAAAATTTTTTTTTCACTCAATATTTCTGTTATGCTATAGTACCTATGCTTAGACTGTTAAGAAGCTTCGAAGCCTTTTTTTAATAACAATAGCGTCAATTATTTCCAAACTTTTAGGTATATTATCGTATATGACCGGAGCAATGCAGTTTTGAAAATGCGCAAATGCACTTTTGCGCATTAGTGCTGTCTTAGTGGACTGATGACGCAGTAGGGTATTGTCGCGTCTACGAGTATTACGTGGAACTACATCGGTAAGACGTTTAATATGCTTTGGGTTCCACTTAACAAACACATCTATTTCTAGTATGTACAAACATGGTAGTGTCAGTATTTTATACTGTTTGAAGTACGGCATGCATCTATCGGTAGTTTGAAGCTTAAACATCGCCCGTATGCATCTTTATTGAGCCTTAAAGACTGTTTCTGTTTCGGTTGAGTTACCCCAAAATATTATTCCATATCGTAGGTGGGATTCTGCAGTAAGAAGTGCATCCGTGTATATTATTGACCATAGTGTATGTAAAGCATATGCGGATTTACTAATTTTCTTACATACAATATTAATGTCTGATTTCTTGTTAAGATGTTTATATCTATTTCGAGACCCAGGAATTTTGTGATTTCAACTTCTGCTACAACATCATCATTGCAGTGTACATTAAGGCTCATGCTAGACATCCGTAGACTGAAATGTATAACTTTTGTTTTACTTAAGTTTATTTTTTAAATTATTTTCGTCTAACCAGCTTACAATTAGTTTTAAAGACTTGTTAATGTCACTTTCATAGGTATCTACACTTTTACAAGTAATTGTCACGTATGTAGGTACTATAGAGCTACCATTTACCGGGTAATATGTCTTTCATTAACTTGAATGTGCCCTGGCGGCTGAGAGTTTGCCATTCTCACTCAGATGTCTCGCTGATGGTATCGAGTGTGTTTGATGATTTATCACTTTTCAAAATAGTTGAGCTGAATGGTGCTGATCCATGCGTCATGTTCGTGAACGGGTGTCGTCCTTTGGGACTGATCATCTTTTAGCTGCCACGACTTATTTTAATTATTGGATTGAACTTTTTTTGGTTTCTATTTGCTGTACTCTGGATGCTTTTAACGTGTTCGTCTTTTTTACATTGTTCTCACGTATCATTATAAATTCTACATTAATTATGTAGGTTCATTTGAACAACGGACACACAATAAAAAACTAGATGTAAGATATATGTATGACAAAAGTATTCACGAGACTGATTATACTAAATTCTTAGGTATCTGGATCAATAAAAAGATGAACTGGAAAACACATTGAAAATGTAGACAAAAAAACTTAGCCAATGTTCCTATGCCCTTTATAACTTAAGGAAAATCTCTAAAACGGCCAACATTATTAATGGCGTACCACGGATATGTGTCATCAACATTGCGATACGGACTAATGTTTTGGGGGAATTCGACTGATAGAGAATTGGCGTACAAAGCGCAAAAGAAATGCATAAGCGCAATGTGTGGCATTCAAAGCACAGACAGTTGTGAGCCGCATTTCCGAAAGCTTCAGCTACTTACACTTCCCTGTCTTTACATTTACGAAGTAGCAAGCTATGTTAAAGCAAATATGCACCTATATAACCACCCAAAGAGTTTACGACACAAAAATAAAATATGCGGAACACCACATAAAAAAGCTAGTTTCTATAAAAATCTTTTAGGTATGGCACCCAAAATTTACAATAAACTACCTAAACACATCATGGAAATTAAAGATATAGATCTATTTAAAGCCAAAACACACGAATTTTTAGTTGAGAAATGTTATTATCATATTATTATTTTATTTTATTTTATTTGTTAAGGGATAATAAACAACTACAACATATATGTATAATACATAAGGTTAACCAAACTTTAGGTATTAATGTTGCAGTCCACTGCATTATCCGCAGATAAGATATATTTAAGATCAGTGGTTGCACTAGACGAGCAATACCAAAATTAACAAATATTTTGAAATAAATAAATAAGTTACTATAAAGCTAGCTATAGCTACAAAACCCAATCAGATAAGAAACAATTTCATTTACTTAAATTATGCCATAAATAAAAAATAATAAGATTACAATTGGGATATTTTTTTATAATATTCGATTTAAATTCATTTTTCGAGCATGCAAATATATCAATATCAATGAAATTTTAATTATAGGATTCCAACATTCTATGACTAGGGCAGCGTAAGCCAGAGTTCGTACGACAAGAATTTAGCGCGAACCTGGCGAACGTGAACTGTTCGGGGGACAGAATAACACAGCTTACTCGTTGGATCAATGGCATCAAAATGACTGTGAACAATATTATGAAGCACGTTGACCTCCAGGTATTTGCGCCGGTTCTCCAAGCTGATAAGCTTGTACTCTGCTCTTAAGAAGTTAGGAGTACGACAGATTAGTCTTAGTCCCATAACATCTCTAGTACATAGCACGGAGGTACTTGCGCCGGACCCTTTCTATTCCAACTAAGTACGTACTTTTGGTAAAAAGGGTTCCAAATAGGGACCGCGTATTCTAACTGAGAGTGAATAAGCACCTTATACAGATAGATATAGGTTGAGTTAGGCTTAAATTCTGTTGAAGATCTCATTACAAATCCATACATTTTAAAAGCACTACTGACTATGGCTTCAATATGCTGGTTAACACGTGTTGCTGTAGCAGACACACTCCACTCAGATTTATATCATATAACTTGTGATATTATATCTAGCACAACTACAATGTAACACTTTATGACTCCTGAAAATACTGCGCATTGCACGTGGTTAGTTAACAAGTCGTTTTTATCCTGCAGCGAATAAATCGAAATATATCATTTAGCTTGGACAGAAAAGGGAAACCCGTGATCGAAGAACAACCTACATTAAATCTTTATTTGATTTTGTGTGAAAATAGTGAAATATGTACTTATTTCCAATTGAAGTTTTGATCGAGCACGAACTTGTATATGAAATTAAAAAAAAAAACGAAATTTCAAATTGTTTCTATTCTTGCCGACACGATTTCATTCGATAGATAAGTGTATAAAGTCGGAGCTGCACAGTCATCTCTGTACAAGTCAATAGTAATACTTTAAATAAGTAATGAACTCAATTTCTTCAATGATAAATGATTTTATTTTTGTGAGTAGGTTTGTACAAACACTTTTACACGTCAATCATATTTTAAAAACTAGATGAGGTCGGCGTTTCCTATCTGGCTAGTCTGAGAAGAAAGGCCGAAACAAACTCAGAGGTCACAGTCTCTTTTAAAGTCCAGATATAATCTTGGTCAGATCATGTGAAGACCATGTAGATTTGTGTCTGAAATGGTATTTTGAGGAAAAACCACACAGATTGGGTGGACCTGTCCAGTCAGTGCACGCATTTGTCATTAATCGTGCAGCTCAACTCGGAACTTCATTAATTCATCGTTGTGTCACTTACAGATGTAGGAAAGGCTCCGGTGGTACTCACACCAAGAGAGCTCTTAACTACACTAAATGCTATCACATTCAGTGGCGGACAAAAATGTCCTGAAAATTCACTTGCAGGCATAGAGAAAGCAATACAGATAAGTTACCACAAATCTAACATCTTTGTGTTCACTAACGCCTACTTTAAAGATGTTAGCAAACTTGGTTCTATAGAAAACTTGTGCCGAAGTACTCGAAGTCAGGTAAAGTAAACATTTTTGTCCGCTAATATCTGCACCTACGATATCGTCAGTGATCAAAGTATTGCACCAGTACCACTATATTCAGGACAGATTTTAATTTATAATTAGACTGAAACGTTCAAGGTGTTCTTGATGACTGCGTTCAGTACCAAACACGTTGCTCAGTAATTTAAAACAAGCCAAATGTGCACGCTTGGCAGTGTAGTGATTATTTTGATCAGCGTATTGTGTACTGATACCGATATAAAAGGTTCGGATAATTGTGACATACCTACTCAACTCAAACTCAAACTCAAAGCATTTATTTCAATTAAACCATTTACAGGCACTTTTGAATTGTCAAAGAGTCGGTCAGTTAGTCAGAAAGTTGAAGCTAGTTGCCCATTCCAAAACGTAGATCTCTATGGAGAAGAACGGGCAAGAAACTCCAAGGACACTCCTTTTAAATCAAGATATTAAAAAATCCTGGGTACATTATTCGTGTTGCTTCTATATGCGAGAACAATGAAAAAAAATATATAAAAAAAACAATTCAAAATATAAGATTAATAATAAAAATAAGCCGTGGCAGTTAAGAGATGACCAGTCTCAACTGACGGCGCCCGTTCACGAACATGACGCGTGGATCAGCACCATCCAGCTCAACCATTTTGTAGGGAACCGAATGATCCAACACACGCGCCACCAACAGTAAGACATTTAAGTGAGCATGACATAGTCTCTACTGCCATGGTGTCAAGTCAACATAATTATAATAAACGAATCCATTGTACTCACATTTACAAAATTGCAATATGCTTCTAAATTATACAAAACTATAGTTTGCTATGTATTTGAGCAATTAATAAAATTTTACTACATAAAAGAAAATAATCATTAAAATATCTATTGAGTTATTCAATAATAAAACATATTTTATAAAAAAATAAACAAACATTAAGTTCGCAATGTCAGAAAAATAAAAGGGGGAATAAGAAAGGAGTATCTCTTCCAAACATTCAAATTTTAATGTATATTATTTGGAAAACACATCTCGCAAAATGTTACTGATAAAAATTACCCACCTATCACTTTAAAAACATTTGCCTGCTCTTTGCACTTTGTTATCTTTTTACTTATTGCATAAAAAAACCAGCCTAGTGCTTGTTGGACCACGCTCAATGACGGGTTCCGTAGTTGGGATGAATTTATCCCAAGAATAAACTAAACACTGTTGTGGAAAAACATGTGCTACCATACATTCCAACTGCAAATATAAGTTTGTACGCATACTATTGAGAGATTTACTATGTTATTTTACGATCATAGACTTTTTTTAGGTTTTCTTGTAATCTATGTGTATAAAACTATTTTCTGTATTTTTTTCAAAATGTTTGGCTCAGTCGTTTCGGAGATAAGGGCAATGGTCAATTTTCATTTATTTCTTAACTAACTTTAAAACTATTTGTTATAAAATTGCGTTTGAATCCCTCACAGTAAGCCCTTTCATTTAATATGACACACGGTACAGTCAGCAAAACTTTTATTTTGTTAATTACCTCATAAAAGTGACTCCCGTATTTAAAATTCATTTATTTACGTTACACGTCCTCGTTTGAGTCTCAGATAATCTCAGATATTCGTTTACTACGCATATTTCTGTATTTGTATTGTCTTCGTACTTATTACTGTGGCTTTGTTTATTGGACTTGATTTGCATTGTGATTTGGATTTATCGGCACTGTTTCTGACGACCCCAGACTTGTTTTAATCGTAATCCCGTGTTTTGTGTAGTGTGTTATCATGCCATCTCAATACACCGCACAGGAATACGCCAAAATGCATCTAATTTATGGAGAATGCATATGCAACGCCAATGCTGCAGCAAGAATTTCGTGGCCTGCCGTTCACCCGATTTAAATCCCATAGATTTCTTTTACTAGGGTACGATAAAGGATATCGTGTACTCTAAACCAATTCAAAATTTAGACAAGCTGCGCCAAAGAATTGCAGAAGCCGCTGAATACATCAACTCGAGAAGGTACGCCCGTCTTATTACGCGATCATTTTTAAAGAGATGTAGAGCATTGCAGCTGAAGGCAAACAGTTCGAACATTTAATATAAACTTGGTAAATCTGATTTAATAAAAATTATAATTAAGAAATCCAACAACTGAATTTTATTTCAAACGCACCTAAAACTTACAAATAACTGTTTTTGCTCAATTAAGAAATAGCAATTAGTAAGTGGCATACCATTTTGGAATCCAGACTAAACGCGCTATATTTTAAAGTTACTTGCCAAAATAGTGTAGCACATTTTTTTACACTACACGTGGTTAAAGTTGGGTGACGTAATAATTTTGAATTCAATGTTGGGCAAAAATGTAACATTTTATTTACTGAGGGAGTTATGTTTTAACTTTTAACTGTAATTTACAGAAGGGTTATTCATGGTTACGTTACAGGAAAAAAACTGACGAAAAGTTAATGTTTGTAGTCACAGGACTTGAAATATCATCACAGGGTGTCACTTTTTGAGATTTATATGTGAATTCATAAAATTTAAAAAGTACATGACCAAGATTTTTTTAAATATTATTCTAATAACTGTCACGACTTGGCCTATTGCCCGTTTTCGGCTTGAAGTTGATTTTTGAAACACGTTGTATATACAATATTTTATCATATTTTATGAAAATGCATCGAAACTGGATTTTCGCACTCGAATTCAACTTTGCTCTCATAATATAAAATCAAGTACAAGCAAAAACCCTTCACTTGACGAAGTGTCATGTCTGTTGGAAGGTTAGGCCAAGCTTCATATAAAAGTGCCCATGGTCCTTTCTGATATCTTCAGAGATATCATTTTTAATGATATGTAGTAAAGGGCAATTTTGATCCATATTAAATGCACAATTTAGCTAGTGTATTTAATTCGATAAGGAATAATACTGTATTGTTTAAAATAGCTTCGTAAATAACCCATATTTTCTAGAAATATGTAAAAGATAAAAATAGTTACTGTGGGTTATCCGTAGGAGATAGACATATACCATCACGGGCTTTTTTGTAGATTTTTTTAAGATATACAATTTCGTACTACATTATTTTGATCTATCTCGTAAGAGTTAGCCAGCGTTTGCAATGTATGCTAACATACATATGGTTTTTACGACATCACATTACAAATCCTTGAAATTCTCGGCTAGGCAAGTGTTAAAAAAAGTGGTGTCCAATATGCGGACGTCAAATGGCGGTGGACGTCATTTGAAATGCATTTAATTTTTTTCTTCAGCGGATGTCCTCCAGGTTATATATATATATATATATATATAAATATATATTATTATAATTACCATAAAAATACCTTCAGCAAAACTATTTAAATAATTATTATTTCTAGTCTATTATTATGTCCGTACGTTATTATGACTTAAGGAAACAAGCAATTGTGTTAAAATAATTAGGTCCTCATAGCTAATAGAATAAAAGGAAAAACCTATAGCAAACGTACACAAACGATTTTTTTGCTAGCATGATAAGGTTAAAGCTATATAAATTGACCCATAATGATTACTTTTTACCAGTGTGTATTGTGTGTTAGTAGGGATCAGTACAGAATTAATACGGACTACTAAAATAATTATTAGCATCTAAAATGTGGGGGCGGATATATCCGGACGTGGTGTTACTAATATTCGCGAATACTATATTCAAGGTATCATGTAAGGGGAATGGCAGTTTAACATTTCTCATAGATGATACAAGCTCTATGGGTGACGATATAGAACAAGTGAGACAAAGTGTGGACAAGATTACTAATATTGTTAAACATGAAAAGTCTAGTCTGATCGACAACTTGGTGCTGGTAACGTTTAACGATCCAGGTAATGTGTTACAGTGTTTTTATCTTATTTAACACATTAGGTAATAGGTAATACGGGCTGGTGTCCGCAACTCCACGTCAATGCGCGTAATTTTGCGTACGGGTGGGAAAATCGATTATTCGATCCACCCCTCCTCCTCGAGGAAGGCCAGTAACGCCTTGGTATTGCTGACAACCTCACGTAGGGTACCTAGTACCGAAGTACTTTGCCCTGTAAGTGGCGACCACCGGCCAGTTTAGAAGCACATGAGCTGTCGTTTCGTCGTTCTTTATGCAGGCCCTAAACAGCGGTCTGTCTGTGGGTCCTATACAAAGAGATGTTTATTAAATGACCCGTGGCCCGTTTAAGCTACTGTAACTGTCCGCAGCTGTTGTTTAGTTAGTCGGAGAAACTGTTTCGTGAGGCGGCCATTAATCGTAGGGAGTGCTTCCTTAGCCTGCCTGCACTCACCTGTGTCCACCCACAGTTTGTGATGTTGGTCCCTGGTGCGTTTCCTTACCTGAGTGCGTAAGTGCCCAAAGGGGAGTGGCACGATGGGTTCAGAGCCCACTGGTGTCATTCTCGACCCCCTTCTGGCAAGTACGTCGGCTGCATCATTACCTAGCGAACCGCTGCGCTGTGTCCTTTGATCCATTGAATGATTATGTTTTTGAGGCTACCCACCTGTTTGAGGTGCTGGTGGCACTCACACACTGTTTAGCGCTTGCAGAACAGCCAGGCTGTCTGACAGTATGTGGATCGGGTCTTTAACTTCCCTGGCCATGATGGCCGAAGCGGCTAGACAAGTTCCCATGCACTCGGCCTGGAACAGTGTGTCATGGACCCCCAATGGTGTGGCTATGCGTATGTTGAAGTCCTCCGAGAATATTCCAGCACCTGTGCCACTACCTGTTTTGTATCCATCCGTGAAGATGCACAGCTCTGCAGGGCACAAGCTCTTGCATCGGCAATCCTCGTAAAGTTGGATTTTGTATTTTTATCGAGGATAAATTGTTTGGGTTCCCGGTCATTTATGGCTTTCGTAATGGGGAACTCCTTATTCAGTGCCTCAAGCAGCGCGGTGTGTGGTATGTCTCTCTTACGCCAGAGATCTAGTGCATTTAGACGTCCCGCCGCCACAGTCGCTTCCTGCTGTATGAACAGGTGAAGCGGTGGTAGTCCCAGCATGACTTCGACTGCTGCAGTCGGGGTAGTCCTTATGCAGCCCGTAGTCGCCATGCAGGCTAGTCTTTGCATGCGTTGTAGTTTGTTGGAGGCTGTAATCAGCTTGATGTGGGGCCACCAGACCACGGCCCCGTAGGTGATCATGGGTCATGGGGCGGATCACTGTAGTATACAGCCACAGTATAATTTTAGGGGATAGACCCTACTTCTTACCTATCATTCTCCTGCACTGCCAGAAGGTTATGCAGGCCCTGTTTAGTTTGTTGTCCAAATTACTACTCCAGTTTATCTTACTATCTAGAATGACCCCGAGGTACTAGACTTCGTTGGCCATTTAAAACATTAACTACGAACAGATTTTGACGATACAGGGTTACAGGATAGAAATTACAGTTCGATATGTTATTGCTGTAAACAAACATTCGTTAGCTCCTTTTTGTTGTTCGTTTTGAGGCAGTACTTACATGTTTACTTAAGAGACGTATCACCACAAAAAGGATTCCTTAGTTAGGATCAATATTTTACGCTTACACAGCGTTGATTTTATCGACCGTATAAATAAGTTTTGTTTTTCATAGTATTTCTCGAAAAAACTTATAACAACAAAAGTTATTTCTACGCTTGTATCCGAAAATATCCCTTAAAAACATCGAAAAACTTACTTAGAAACATCGTCATCTTTTTAATTAGGTATAAGATTGAAATATATATTTTTCTTCCTTTGGTTACACGTATGGGGAGTGTCACCCCCAATCATTTTATTCGTAATTTTACTATACCATTGCTAAGCAGTGCATAGAATATTACTCATTTCAAATTTTCATCGATATAGTGCCAATAATCTCCGAGTATAATGGTTTTGTCATCCGGACAGACGTACATGACAAAATTATAAGGGTTTCGTTTTTGCCATTTGACTACTGAACCCTAAAAAAGGGCCAAGTTCATAAAATAATTTAGTTCTAAATTGGTTCCAAATTCTATAGAGGTTTATTAGGATCCTTGCTACTGAATACAACTTGGCAAGTTTTCTAATTATCAACTGTTAATAATAAACTAGCTCCCGGCCCCTGCTCCGCCCGGTTAAATTATTATATTTTTAGGTCTTAACGAAACATCGAGATTTCTTTATTATATATACAGTTTTGGACATAATTATAATTAGGAACGACTGATACCGAAGTCAGTTCTCGATAAACAAGTTGCCGTTATGTTTGTATCAATTTACTGATAATAACTTTTTACCGCATGGTTTAACAACAATTTTAATTGGCTTTAATACCGAATACAAGAACACAATATAATTGGACTTCTATTAATAATTTAACTATGGTCCACTTGAACTACGAAACTTCCTAGCTGTGGACAAATAATTAGGAACGGGTAAAATTACTGCATGTATTACACGATATCAGAGTTTATTTAATGAAATTAACAATGCTTGTTAAATAGGCTGTGCCACTGCTTACAAAACTAAGAATTAATATTTTCTAGGATTACCTTAGCTTCGATGGGGGCATGGAATTCATTAAATTTTTATAGGTTTCAACAGAAATTGTGCTTTAAGATTCGACAAAGGCATAATAGGCATCATTATTTCAACTCTTTACTTATGGCTTTTGTAAACAGGATTTTAATTCAGATCTGTTACAGTTGTAATGGCAATCATGTCATTTGGTTTAAATAGGCTTTTATTTTTATAAATTCTTCTATATTTTGTGAATGTGAGAACGTTGTAGATCTAACTTTTAGACTGTAGAATTGTAGACCTTTTTATATTTTTTATATTTTGTTGAGTGCCTGTTACTTGTTGACAGGCCTACGCTGTCCTCCCATACCTATCAACACTGTAATTTGAAACATTGTAAAAGCCCCTTATTTTTAAAAGAGTAACCGTGGAGTTTCTTGCCGGCTCTTCTCCATAGGAACACAGGACAAACAATTGGAACTGTGCACCTAGCTTCTGACGTTTCATAAGTGCCCATGATGGTTTATGTGAAATAAAATATTTTGATTTGATTGATAGAGTTTATTCAAATTACTCGCCCTTTTAGTAGCCACACTCTTCTTTACTTCCTCCCATAGATTTTCGATCGGATTACGATCTGGGCTGTTTGCAGGCCAATCTAACACAGTGAGTTGTTGATCACTAAGAAACATTTTAACTGAATGAGCAATGTGTTTGGGGTCGTTATCATGTTGAAATGTCCAAACTACAGGCGACGTCTCCTCAGCATAAGGAAAATATATTCTCCTCTAAAATTTGCCTGTATTGAAATTGGTCTAAAATGCCTGCAATATTTTTAACTGGCCCAACACCATGCCCTGTGAAACATCCCCAAACTTTTATAAACCCTATACCTCCACCCCTCACCTCACTCTCACCTCTTTGTATTATTTAAACACCTAAGTTCACAAAAACAGTATTAAACCATGGGTTTTACTACTTTTTTCGTGAACTTAGGGTTTAATGCTTGCTTAGCTGGTCGACGCACATACTATTTACCGTCAGAACCCAGTCTATTTATCTTAATTTCGTCAGTAAATATTATATTTTTCCATTGACTTGCTGTTCAGTCGTCATACTTTCTAGTGAAATCTAATCTTGTTTTTCGGTGTACCTTCTCAAGAAGTGGTGCTCTCCGGGTGATTCTTCTAAATAACTTTGCCAAAAATGAAGAAAAAGATGCCAAAAATCCTCCATTGCCAAAATCTTCCTTTCTTATAATTTCAGAACCCTTAAATGGATCAGTCTTCACTGAAAGAACAATCAAAGCATCTTTACGCGATGTCGTTTTTGTGGATTTAGGTTTTCGAAGAACATTATTGGTAGTGTTGAATTTACATGATTGACAGGATTTACAGTGTTTATAACCCTTACATTTGGATCACTCCATAATGATGAGCTATCTTTTTATACTATCAATCACGTTCATACAGTGTCATAATCGTTTTCCGGGTTGATGGATCACAATAACCTTTTTATTACCAATGATTTTGAAATAATTATGCACTTTGAACTGTAAAAACGTAGGAGAAAATAACCATAGGATAGGTGGGAAATCAAAAATGTTGCTATTTGTTTTAGACATCCAAAATTGAGAACATATTTTTTTGCGTTCTTAGTTATTTGTCCAGCGGCCAGTACTTTTGAAATACAGTCAATTCACAATAAATTGATTTTGTAGGGAAATGCAATTATTTTGATGAGTATAAATCATTAAAACCTACTAATAACGCTAAATGTATGGTTCTGGATGAGCAGGAACATTGAGTGTGGAAGTTTTTCCTTCACTTTAGCCAGGAATCATTTGTGCTAGACACAGTCAAAAGCTTATTGTACATCAAGAAATGCCGCTGAGCAATACTTTTTACATTCAAAAGCCTGTCTTCCTGTCTGGTATACTCGGTAAACCTGTTCTATTGTTGAATAAGATTTCCGAAAGCCAAACTATTGAGACGGAATAACATCATTGGCATCCGTGCACGGTTTTAGTCGGTTAAGGAATATCCTCTCCCAGAGACAGAGTACAGGCGTTAAACTTATCAGCCGATAAGACGAAGCTACATCTTCAGGTTTACCTAATTTGCGGAAACTTCAGGGATTTTCCACAGATCAGGAAAGTGAGATATTCGAAAGATTGCGTTGAACAAACTAGCTAGGAAATAAATGTATTTTCTGGGAAGATTTTTAAGTATGGAAGGCGTGATCAGGTCGAATCCCGGGACTCTTCTCGAGTTCAGCAGTCTGATTACCTTCACTATTTCTATAAGTGTTGTTGGTATAGTGGCCATACACATCTGCAGATTTTGTTCTAATACTGTGTTGTGTTCCAACGCTGTCATTGGATTTGAATACAGAATTCAGATGCATTGCGAATATCTCAGCTTTTTCCAAGTCAGTTCTTGCCCAAGATGCTTGTAATCTGATTAGAAGATATGATTGAAGAGGCTTATCTAAGTTTTTAGTGGCCTTCCAGAGCGAGTTCGCCCCAACCCCCGTAGATGACATCATCTGTAGATTCGTTGTCAACGTTGAGTTTATGGATTACTGGATTATAGCCTTAACTCCGTTGCTGCTTTTTTGTAATTGGTTTTATCAAAAGGATGACGGGATTGATGCCATATTCTTCTAAATCGGCGTTTTTCTAGGACTTTTTCAGTATGTCTGGTGGATGAGAAGGTTTGGCGAAACCTTTGGGCCATGAGGGTGTGTTGATCCAAGCAGCCAATTGAATGGCTTTAGCGAGATATCTGCAGGCGTTATCCACATAATTTTGGTTCTTCAGTGGTAAAGTAGCAGTAAAGTTTTCATTGAGGTAGGTTTTGAAACCGTCTCAGTCAGTCCGGCAATTTGTCAGAGCCTCGTTTATTTTCCGAGTAAGCTCACTATTGCTAATTGTGAGGATCGCCGGAGTGATCTGATGACCCGTCTACATTCGATTAGATAGCAGTGGGCAAGTTAGCTATATCCTTATTTATGAAGAAATCCAAGAGATCCGGCAGTTTCTTTGAGTCGCTAGGCCAGTGGGTAGACTTGACAGTGATTTTCATCAACACAGCGTTTCAAATCACGTCCACGAGTGCTGGTACAGCGGGATCCCCAAAACGTATGTTTGGCATTCAAGTCACCACCCGCAATAAACCTATGGCCAAGAGTATTGAAATAGTTTTTACACAAGTCTACAGTTATTTTTTGTCTTGGTGAACAGTAAATTGAGGAAAGGTTAAAAGGGCCAGCTCGGTCCTCCAGTCCACCACAGTACCATCGGGTTGGAAGGAGTGGTAAATGTTATAGCCTTTATTGTGGAACAAGCTTCTGGACGTCTCGTGCGATTCTGAAATGAGTGCTGCGTCTAGTTTGTTGGCTTTCATTGAAGTCTCCCACTCTTGGATATTGGGAACCAATCTATTGATGTTCCAGATTGCGATTCGCAGAGGAGTCACTTATGGTGTTAGTTTAGTAATGACTGTAGTCAGTAAGCCCACGAGGGTACTGATTTGTTGCAGGAGTACGTCGATTTTTCATTTAGTTTGATTAACGCCCACTTGCACGTTTAGTCGGGTTAAATGAATAAATATAGAGTTTGTAAACTCAGAGTTAAATAATCAATATTCAAACTCAAACTCAAAGCCATTTCAAATAAACCAATTACAGGCACTTTTGAATTGTCAAGGGGTCGGTCAGTCAGAAAGATGAAGCTATAGTTGCCCGTTCCAAAGCGCATTAGGTACCTATGGAGAAGAACGGGCAAGAAACTCCACGGACGCTCTTTTAAATTAAAATATGGTTACAAAATATTGGTAACATCATTCATGTTCAAATTATGCATGTGAGAACCATGCTGAACGTTAAAAGCGTCCGTAATAAAAAGACAAAAACAATTAAAATATTAAGTAAATTAAATTAAAATAAGCTGTAGCAGCTAAGGGATGACCAGTCCCTACTGACGGTACTCGTTCACGAACATGACGCATGGATTAGCACCATTCGGCTCAACCATTTTGAAGGGAACTTAAAAATCCAACACATAAGTCACCACCAGCGCGACATTTGAATGAGCATGACATACAATCAGCCGCCAGGGCACATTCAAGTCAATGAAAGACGAACCTAGTAAATGGTAGCTTTACAATAGGTACATAGTGCTCGCACATGTGCTATGCAATTATACAATACTAAGAGATTGAATTTATACAATGCAAAGATAGTTTTTACAATCTTCAGCAGCTCCAACAGTAGTTTCAAATGCTAATCAATAGTTTATGCGCCCTTGTGGGGTAGGACCAGCGATGCGCCAAGCATTTTTATCAACGATGTAATCCCCCAACTTATAATATGCTTGGCTACATAGTGTGCGTTTTATACAAGATTAAAATTTCGTTTCATTCAGTTGAAGTATATGGGGAGGTCATTTATTGTAAAATTTTCAACGTTTTAACTCTTAATACGCGTTGAGCCACTAAGAACTAACACCGGGTTAGTATACCTGATATTTGTGTTTTTTGAGTTGGTAACACTGCAGTTCAATCGACGCGACAATAAATAAAATAGAATTGCAATGCCTATGTCCTGATATGTAATCCGACCAAATATTCATGAACGAATAATGAATTGAAATTGTATACCCATGTCTTTTAAACTGCATTACGATACTAATACTTTCATGTCTTTGAATTTTATAACATATTACATTTAATTTTAATCGTATTGTATATAGTTTCCCCAGAGATTTTAGTTTATTGATTGATGAAAACGCCATAATAAGGAAAAATATCTACTTATTAAGTTTTTTATAATTTGTATTTATTCATAAATGAGTTCATGAATATATTGCCTGCTGATATAGTACCGAATTTTCACTTACTACAACGTCGAACAATATAAATACAAACTAAGTTATCAGCGGTACTTCAAAACGTCAATTTGTTTTGACATTACTAGCACTAATCCAGATTTTAGCGACTTAACTCTCCCACATCGGTGGGTTTAATATTTAAAAGTTTAACTAGTGTGACGGAAGAGGTTTACATGGTGGAGGGAGAAATAAGACCTCGTAAAATGTCAACATAAAAAAAACATAAGTAAAAGCAAATAAAGGGGGTAGGAAGGTCTATGGGCACAAAAGGTTTCCTTAATTTCCTTTGGGAGTAGCGCAGTACTCTTCTGGCTCAGCCTGGTGTGACGATGACCGCAGCGGTGTGTCACGCTGCAGACGCCAAGAAAGGTTACGGTCCGTGGGTGGAATTACTAGACCCGTAGCGAGCTCGACGTGGCCACGCGGGTAAAATATGTACCCGGTGCGGAGCTCGTGGTTGCCCGGATTTGCCGGAAGGTGGTGGCCCGGATATTTTCGGATTGGCTTTCTTCTTCTTAGTTCTAGCTACCATCTTTAATGGTAGCTAGAACTTTGGAATGTTAGGCCAGTACGTAAACCGGAGCTTCGGACCCTGGAAATATAACGTCCAGCGTCTCACAAGATGGCCAATAAGTCATCTCCGCTGTTTGTTACACCAAAGCATAAGCAAAGCGAGATGTACCTACTAGTGCTCTAATGAAGGGGTTTGTGGTTGTCACAATTAGCATGGAGTTTACATATGGAAGTGCGAAGCACGACATGACTTGCACATTTCGAATGAATGGAGTCATAATAATATCAAAATGCACAGAGCTAAAGGCAAATAAGTTAATTTTGTAACTTTCAAAGGTATATGACGGCAGAGGGTCCGACATCTTAAATAAAAGTAATAATATAGCAGAAATCAACTTTTATTACCACAGCTTAATAATTATTAATTCTCTATAATAATAATTCAGATTAGATTCCTAACAATTTTATTTTAACTCCGACTACAATTCAATATCTAATCGCTACAACATGTGCCCCGGGCCGAGCCTGCGACAAGAATGATCACCTCCTCTATTATTATAATTTTTTTTTTTTTGGAATGGCAACTCGTAGTTTTGACCACTGGGGGTCGTGGCTGCTTAGCCGAACTGTCCTGTGGGTGCCTTTAAGATTTTACTCAAAAGAGCCTCCAGCCAGGAGCGGAATTTTTTAATTCTAAAACTTATAATTTAAATGACCGCACGCTAAGGGCACCTCCTGTGGGGTACGGACCTCGGCTTAGGGCAGCGCGAGTGGGGACAGGCTGGATCGAAAGGTTTATAATTTCATGATTATTGTCAGGGGAAATTAAAGCTACAGGCTCAGCTACGGCGCGGGCTGAGGCCTTATCGGACTGGGGACGGGGGGAACGGTTGCGGGGGGGGTCGTCGCGCGGGACCTCATCGGCGAGGTCGGAACGATGGCGGTCTGTGATGCCCTCCTTTTTCTTTTTTTTTTTTTTTTTTGAAGGGCAAGTCGCAGTTTTGACCACTGGGGGTCGTGGCTGCTTAACCGGTCTGTCCTGTGGTTGCCTTTCGGATTTTACTCTAAAAGGCCTCCAGCCAGGAGCAGAGATCCCCTCCTCGCTGCGCGCTCGCTTATGTAGAGCGGCTTGAGTAGTGAGGAGAGTGGGGAGGCGTAAGTGACGCATAGCGCTGCGTAACTCGGCCCGCTGCACGTGCTGTTTACAATGGTGACGCCGTCATATACATCTCTTTGTAGTCGACTGTATAAAAGCGGTCAAACTTTCATGTTTATTCATATATAACGATTGTTGGACGCCAATTTATCAAAGACTGTAAAAGTTGCATTTATGAATTACTAACTTTTGCCCGCTTCGATGTCGGAAATTGTCGTTAAACTACTACCTTTAATAGATCAATTTAAGAGGAATAATTCTGTAAAACATTGTTTTCATATACCCCATAGGTTCACGCGACACACGCCTATAAAGCTCCCAGTCGGCATGATTTTTTCCGACATCTGCAACATTCATCGTCATGTCGCCAATTTACACAATTGAATAATGCACTTAAACCTTTCTCATGAATCATGAAACCCAGCACATCACCACGCATGAGCTAAAGCGGGCGCTGCCACAGACCAGTCAAAATTGGAATCAAAACATTTTTGTAATGATATAAAAACGGCGCGCCCCGCATATGCGTTCCATTAGAATCAATTGGTGAAAGCCGTATGAAAATCAATTCGTTAGTTTTTGAGTTTATTGTCTTCAGACAGACAGAAGCGGCGGGGAGACTTTGTTTTATAATATCTAGGGGTCCTAGGAGATTGGGAGGAAGTAAAATGCAACTTTGTCGTTTATTTATTACAAATAATTATAAAATTCTTATATACAATATATAACACAACTAACTATTTAAACTAGGTACCAAATTAAAAGCCTAACTAACTTACTATGTTAATAAATACAAAAACAAAAGAACACTTAATCGTCGAAGTACTCGTCCGCATCGCTGTCATTCGGAAACGTGCCCAGCAGACTGGCAGCTTTGCCCAGTTTAATGGCAAAGCTAATTATTTGCCAAAGAATAAGCCAGCCCTCTAGTCAAGTAAACTGTTGACGATAGGGCAAGGAATTACCTTAAAATGGAGACGCGCCTCGGACTCGGGCCCCATGACCCGAGCGTTTCGACCCCAAATGTCTCAAAACTGTAGTTACCCATAAGGTTACAGTAATTGCGCCGCTTGAGGGTCTCAGCAGCCGAAGCCGCGGCGCCAGCACAGCCGCCCGTAGTAGGAATTTAAGGTGGCTCAAGGTTGTCAACACTTTGTAATTCCTTTATTTTTTTTTTATTTTTTTTTTGCTTGGGAAATCATCAAATTACGTCTCCCGCTCTGGGCGGAGCGGAAGGGCGTGTCAGACTCTTACTGACTAAAACCCACCCGTGTTCCTTCAGTTGCCTGTGCGCCAGGGCCACGGTAACTCTTTCGAATAATCCGCAGCCCCGGCAGGCATCGGTCCTCTCGGACCCCGTCAATAGTGCTGACATCTCTTTGAGGCGCGCGTGGAACACGACGCGCCGTCGACCCGGGCCCTACCGGACGGCGAGCTGCCCATTGCTCGCCGTCCGCAAGCCCGCGCCTACGGTGGCCGGGACTCGGCAATCGACTCCCGACGCCCAGGGTGTCTCCTCCTCCTGCGGCGGCTAGGGGCGCGAGGGCGTAGAGACTGCCTCTCTCTTTCGCGCTCCGCCTCCTCCTTCGCGAGCATTACTGCTTCGCAGAAGGAGGTGACGGCTTCCCAGTCCCTCTCGCTCCGTACCATGGGCTGAACCAGGGCCGGACGCGAGAGGTCGCCGCCGCCGATCGCCGCCACGAGGACACGGCGGTGCTCCGCCCAAGCCGGGCAGACCTCCACCGTATGCTCCACCGTGTCTTCTGGTCGATCCACACAATGGTAACACCCGGGCGTTTCCTCCCGCCTTATTCGAAACAGGAACCTCCCGAAACAGCCATGTCCGGTGACGACCTGCGTCAGGCGGAAGGTGAGGACGCCGTGGCGCCTCTCAAGCCACTCCTCAAAGAGGGGTCTTACCGCCGCAATTGTGGCGTGCCCTACTTTGTAATACCTAGTGTTTAATTTGGGGGGTGATCGAAAGTAGTAAACGTCCCACTGCTGTAAATTAATTACAGGACGAAACGCTATTTGACTATTTCAGCTATTATAACTTGCTTGTAGTCAGTCATTCTTTTATTTTTTCAGGTGTTTATGATAGGGTAGTGACTAGAGATCCTCAAGAATTTAAAGATGCATTGGCCCTTATTAAGCCACACAACGAGGCGAAGCAGCTGGATTGTTGGGAGCCGTCAATGAAAGGATTACTCCAAGCACTAAACAAAAGTAAAAACGACTCTTACATCTTCGTATTCACTGATGCCCCGGCTAAGGACTACATCGACAGCCATTATGTGATAGAAATGTGTCAAAAGAAACAGACTCAGGTAAACTGGGCTGACTGCCCACAGCCAAGAGTGCATTGGACGAAAATTTTGTACCGCGACTCCGTAATACTAATAATATCACTTAACACGCCCTTTATTTACAGATAGTGTTCGTGCTCACCGGAAATTTTTGTAGAAACAGACATTATGTACCTGAGGCACGCAGTGTTTACTTCGACATAGCAGCCGCATGCTCTGGGCTTGCGATCTTTGTTAAGAAGGATGAAGTGGAAAAGGTGAACAATTCATATATAGAGAAGATTAATAATAAATTGTGAAGAAAATGTACGAACTCGATTATCTTGGTCAATTACTTATTTTAGGTATTCGGACCGATAGCAGAAATAATAAAAGGCAACAAGGCAGTGATTGCAACGGCGACAGTACCAGCCGGCGTTTCCAAAAATATTCCGGTAAGTACCTATCTTTTTCACAAAGTGTTAAAACTGACGGAAGTGTTAGTGACTAAACTACTTATTAAGGTGTTCAGATTTAAGACTCCTACAAATAGGCGCAACACGCGCCGCGAATCGCGCTCGACACAAAGGCACCGCTCGTCGCGCAACGAGCGGCGCCTTTCTGCCGCGCTGTCGCGTCGCGCTTGTCTGCGGGAGCCTTTAGACGGTTTCTCGCCGACCCGTTCTCATAATGACAGTTCAGACTTTCAAAATGTAGGTAAAAAAAAATAGATTCCCCGAGGCGAGCGGTGTGCATCAACACGTGTATGTACCGGTAGCTCGTTAACATTACACCGCCGGACTGGGTGTTTCGGCACTCCGCAAAGGTAAAACGTCAGATTAAAGTTGCGGAGTTTGTTTTTCCCTTAACCCGTCTAAATGTAAACAGTTTCATATAAATTTTGCAGTCACTAGCACTGTTTGAGCACTGAGTGTTCTTAAAGGACAATGTTTACAATTGGGACTGATATACTTGGATCTGGTGCGCAATCCGTCATACAAATAGTGCTAAGAGCGCTTTGGTTTGTTGACAGGCTAGTAGACCGTTTTTGAGAAACCGATTAATCATGTTCCTTGTATATTAATATTTCATCAAAATAGTTACATAACCAAAAATTATTTACATTTACATAACGTCATAAATTTTTTATCGACATATCGTTGTGTCATGGCGGCTTTACTACTATTCTGGGATTTTTTTTTAGTGTTGCCCGCATACAAACTTCATTTATTACTTCTGTTAGTACCTACCTATATTATAATATTCGGTAGCCTTGATTAACAACGGTTTTAATTATTTAAAAGAATTCAATTGAAACTGGACAAATAATTATTATTTGTGTTAATGATTACTTTAACAGTCGTAGGTAGACGAATTACGTTTCCTAATTTTTAAAGTACCTAAGTACCTTCACAAAATAATTACGACTGAATACTACTAATTTAGTAGATTAATAACGAACACTGCCAAATTGCAGGAGAGGGACACACTACCCATTAGGGCGTGCAATATCGGAAGGTTCTCAATTCCGGAACTGAATTCTAATACCGGAGATCTGATTCTGGAATTCCGGAACTAGTTCCGGAACTGGTAACTTTTAATTGTCTCTAATAGAGACACCATTTCTATCTAGGAATAGAAAAAGGTTTGTTTCAAAGCAAACAAGATTTATAAATTTCAGTATTTTAGGGCCAGTTTCACGATACTGTGTTTATTCTAAATGTCCCGTTATGCCATTTGATGGATTGTCTCACTACGAAAAATAGTCCGTCAAAATGCTTAGCATGGCATTTAGTAACAGCAGAGTTTGGTGAAATTGGTGCTTGATCATTTTTAGTAACATCTACAATTAAACATATTTGGTCAGCTTTCTCGCTTATTACTTTAATTAGACATTTAAACAGTAAAATCAACAAGGCTATCACAATAGACTTAAATATTATTAATAAAAAACATACGATATTTGAATCAGAAATTCCTTCATTATTGCGTTTAGGAAAGGTATCGTCCTCTGCTTGTGCAAAGAAGCCTTCCGGATTGTGTAAATAGTGTAGCACATCTGCTTATAGTAGTCGTCTTTGTTTTATACCACTTCGCAAGTTCATCGGAAGTTTAGAACTCAAAAAGCTGTTCTGTTCGTCAAGTTTCTTGAGCATTAACTATAACGTGGTATCAGCTGTTTAAAGCGTCGTATCACGACCACACAAGTACAGAAGTGGTCACAGAGTGGTGGAGTGCGGGACCCGGATGCGCGCGTACGGGTACGCGTAAAGTCTATTCTCAGTTATTTTACCTCTGACAGCAGCAACCCAATAGCAACCTTATTATAACGGCAATAAAGATCACTGTGATTTTGACAGTGATATAAATTCAGAGGTAAAATAACTGTGAACGTACTGTAGGCCTGGCTGACTAGCTGCTTGGAAAGTTACACAGACGTTAGATAATTGCGTTTAGAAAAAATAATAATTCAAATATCAATTCATTTGAAACACTGTATGAATATCGGAATTACGATATTACTCATCTCAATTCCGGAATTGAGATATCAGAAAAATTGTAACGGAATTCCGGAATTACGAAATTCCGGAATTGCGGGCCCTACTACCCATCAGTGTTGTTCCTTTCAAGACTATTCCTTTCGTACATCTATTGATGGATGCATAAAGTTTGTGTCTATTTACAATTTAAAACTGTCGTCTGGAAATAGTGACGTGTCACGCTGTGATTCGTGTTCAATGTCATGTGACCATTGACTTTACCTTTACCCAATAATTTCATATAAATATTAATTAAGATTGCGAACAAATGAAAATCGGAACCTTTAATCTCATTTTCTTATCCGTCTGTCACATAGGTTTTTCTCGAGATCTATGCAACGTAGACATTTGAATTTTGGCATAATGTTAGGGTTCGATGAAACGCGCACAAATCGCCAGTCAAAAACTAAAATAGATATATTTTTTATTTATTTTGGGGGCCAGTTATCCGACGACCCTAGTTACTTATCAAAATAAAATAAAAAGAACACAAAACCTACATGGGACTTATGAAACGTCAGAGGCTGTGCACGGTTCCAATTGGTTGTTTCCTATGGAGAAGAGCCGGCATGAAACTGCACGGTTACTCTTTTAAAAATAAGGGGCTTTTACAATGTTTCAAATAACAGTGTTGATAGGTATGGGAGGACAATGTAGGCCTGTCAACAAGTAACAGGCACTCAACAAAATACAAAAAGGTCTACAAATTTACAGTCTACAAGTTAGGCCTACAACGTTCTCACATTCACAAAAAATAGAAGAATTTATATAAATATAAAAGCCTATTTAAACCAAATGACATGATTTCCATTACAACTGTAGCAAATCTGAATTAAAATTCTGTCTACAAAAGCTATAAGGAAAGAGTTGAAATAAGAATTGGAGGTATATAATGTCAAATAATGAGAAGATTATGCCAAAGAAGAAAGTAAAAAACAAAAACAAAATCATATATTTTTTAAATAAACTTCGTAATTTGGAAGCAATTAATAGACCCTTACATAGTGATGCCGTTAATGAAGTACCAGGGAAGCCACATGTGCAGAAAGAATTATTGTCGTCTTGTCTTCTTTGTCTTCAACGTAGTCTTTAATCTTATAATATGCATTTTTGATAAGGATACGTTTGATGTGGGTTTTGAACTTTCCATCGCTAAGTTCTGTAACTGACTTAGGCAACTTGTTATAAAAGCGGATACTGTTTATAAGAAATGACTTGCTTGTTTTAGTTAATCTAAATTTTGGTATCACAATTTCATTTTTACTACGTGTATTTGTATTATGGAAATCGCTTCTTATTTTGAAAAGTCTGTATTTATTGTCTTATATGTCTACGATTTTTTTTTTTATTTAACAGTTCGCAAAGATAAATTTGAAGAATGTCTATTTTACTAAGTGCTCCTGCTATATTTTGATGCAGTATAGTTAGGTAGGAGGTTTGAGATTCACCTTGACTAAAAAAATATCCTGTATATCTGAATGTGTTGATTTATTTGAGTTAGGTGGCGACTGGTACGTAGGCCCACCCTTAGTTAATAATGGTTTGGGATTCTTTATACGAGAAAAATAGTTAAGAATGGATTGCTGGGTGGATTTTTTTGAAGAGATAACTTTGATTCCGCTGTAGTGCCGTGCCACCTTATTGACGCTGTCACATTTCACAGATAGAGGATTAATATGTAAATTATTATAACTAAGGAATTTTACATTATAGTCTAGACAGTCAATTACATAATTCAATGTGTCACAAGTCTCCTGCAATAAGTCCCCTGTAGCACCCGTAACATTGATGAAATGGGAGTTCGAAAAACTTTTACATAATAACTTAAATTGTTGGTTTAACATACGTTAATTCAGATAGCGGTTTGTTACTACATTCAACAGAAAAACAGTACTTTTTTGCTGTTTCCTTTAAAAATAATATAATAATTAATTAAAAATATATAGCTTATAATTAAAAGGATGTCTCTGATTGATTTTTGGGCAGCTAGACAGCAAGAATATCCCGAACTTTCATGTAAAGCGTTGAATTTCCTTTTACCCTTCGCAACAATTTACTGCCAAACCTAGAAACCAAATATAGAAATCGACTCGATATTGAGTCAGAATTAAGATGAAAATTTACCAAAATTGCTTCTAAAATCGACTCAATTTGCGACAAGAAACAAGCCCACCTATCACCTTAGTATTAATAACATATTAATGTTTGTCACTGACAGATAGATTTTGTTATTGTATTTGCAGGGGGATGGGGGAAGATGGGGTTCGGGGGCTGTAACTTTGAGAAAACGTGCCTTAGAGAATCGCGCCTGCAGAGGCCATATATGGCACTGACGGCTCTGTTCTGCTGAAAAATAGACTCGATGTCTGCAGCTCGCCCCCATAGATAAATACGTCATACATAGGTAAATTGACGGATGTGTCTCACAGCTTATGCTGCCGAACTTAACCGTCCCGCAAGAGATGTTAAATGAGGACCTCATTGTAGCTTTGAGTCGAGCGTGATCCCTAGGAAAACAGTTTTGTCGAACTCTTGTGCAAAATTTTATGCTTCTAGTCCCAGCAATTTAGGCTGTATATTGTATGTCACTGAATGAATGCATGAATTTAAGATTTTTATTTAGTGGATTATTCTAACTGTCAACTAGCCTGTTCTCGTATTTGGATTGGATGCAGTGCGCAAGCAGTGTTAGGGTCAACGCAGCGTAAACAGGGCAACAAAATGCTCGAGCATGTTCTTTGCTGTCTTGAGGAAATATGCGCGACCATGCTCGAATCAACAAGTACATGCCACAGCGCATATTTTTTTTTATTAAGCTTGTTAATATCACTCCGTGAACCTTGGATTGAGTTTGCTATTTTTGGCAGATTTCAGATTAAAGATGAAAAAATTAAAAATGGGACTGACATTTCGACTTAAATTCTTAAATAAACGATCTTAAATATTTTTATGATTTTATTTACAGTTCGCAATCGATGACCACACTGACTATGTCATCGTCTCTGCGTCCGGCACTGATGTTACATTAACAATAAACGAATCCTCAGTTTCTATAATAGAAATATTGTCGACCGATAATTCAAAAGTAAGTCTAATAAGGGTACGATTCCACAGGCGACGGCAGACAGCAGACAGCAGCGGCCGTGCCGCCCAACCGCAACAGCTGACCGCAGTAACGTTTCTCGTTTTTTTGTACCTATTTCTATGAAAATACTTTCGTAGATAGCAACAGTGCCGCCGAAAGTATTTTCATTGAAATACGTCAGCCATTTTGGTGAGGCGCTGCCGTCTGCGGTCTGCCGTCACCTGCAAAATAGTACCTAAGGGTGCTACCAGTCCGTGGTTAACTTGTTCACATACTTTTTTGCCGATAAAATACTTGTGAACAAGCTTCCATAGTAAGCCATACAATACCGATGACAGTGTCACACATGGCCAACAAACCGAAGATTTTTACTGCGAAAAAATCGTGTGTGAACAAGAGACCTTGGGATGAGGTATCTTATAAACGCTTCATACAGCTACTTATCGGGACAGCGCTTTGCAGCGATTACCCGGAAAAACAGGTATAGGTATATATATAACTACAGTATTAAGCTTTAGTTAGGTAGCGTTTTAAAGATAAAACGCTACCTAACTAAAGCTTAATACTGTAGTTAACCATAAGGTTACAGTATTTGCGGTCGTAGGGTCTCAGCAGCCACAGCAGAGGTGCCAGTAAAGCCCGCCGTGCTAGGAGATGGTGCAAGGGTGTCGACACGGTTGCGTTGCACACTAGAGACCTACCCACCTTCCAAGGCAACAACGTCATGCTGTCTGATCTCTTCCCATCGTCACGTATCAAGTTTGGTTCAATACATGATAAATGTATTTACCTTTGACTCGAAAAGAAGAATACCGATAGCATTTGATTGCGATGACATTTAGAGTGCAACAAGGATCTTTTAGCATGTGCATGACATTGAAAAGGTGGCGTTGGCATTTGGGAAATTCTATTGACAAAACAAGATGGCGGCATTAGTTCAGATTTTGGCCAAGCGACAAAAGAATCTTGTAGTGTTGTACCATAGAATATAATAGTATAGTCAACCGTTGTAAGTACATAAAATATGAGCCGGTTTTTGATAGCCTGATCGAGATTGAAATCTGCTGTCAAATCCCACATTTGATTGTGTACTTAGCACAGTGGTATTAGTGCGAGATGTGACAAATTACTATCCGATTGAAAACTTTAGCAGTACTTGAGCTCTTTGTGAAGGAATGGCTTTGATATTGAACTGTGTCTGTGTGGCTGGTTTGAGATTATTTAGGTACCTAATTAATGCATTTTAAAATTATAGGTAGTAAAATTAAGTAACTCTCAGCCTGGCAATTACGTGGCTACTGTGAAGAGTAAGACAAAAGCGTCCGTCGTAATCGTCGGCAGGACTGATTTTTTCTTCACTCATGGCTTCTCCGAGTTAAAACCTAAGTCACTGAGCGATACGTCGCCGCAACCGATATCTGGTAAGTATATGAATAAACCTACGTATCCATTTAAAATATTTTAAGAACAACATGTTTAAATTGCTGAGAGGAAAAAACTCGGTAAGTCCGGACTCCGGACGCCAAAATCACAAAACTTCTATACATACAATTTTAGATGCGAAAGGCTACCTGGCCGTATCTGTCACTGATGATAATCACTCAGTAAGAATAGAAGCGGCGAAGATATTAGATATGGATGGAAAACCAATTATAGACAAACTGCCTCTAACAGAGATCTCCAAAGATTTTTACATAACGAATCCGTTTGTTGCACCATCGCAAAGATTCAAAGTGGCCGTAAGTACGATTTATATTTTGTAATAGGGCCATAAGCTCTAAGAAGTCATAGTGTACCTGCACTAGTAACGCATTATTGCATGAATAGAACAGTTTCCATTAATTAAATAGTTTCTAATTAATGGAATTAATCACACCGGCCCAGTGCGGCTTGGTTATGGTGGTAATTTCAGTACAATCTTGAAATTGCTTTGTGTTGCTAATAATTGCACAACTGAGCCTGTTTATATGCACCGTTACAAGGATATATTTTCAATTGTTTTAGGTAGAGGGAATCGTTAAAGATACGAACAAACCTATAAACAGGACTGCTAAAATCCCCGTCACGCCACCACCGCCAAAAAGTAAGTTCAGCTTGATCACACACAAAATACTTAAGTACAAATCTTATTCTCAATTTCTCATACTATCAAGGAAACTAATTGAATCTCATCAGATTATTAAACTTAGCATTACAAATAGCACAGTACCTACCTACTCGTACCACTCTCTCCTATCTATAAGTATCAGTCCAAACAAAAACGCTGTCTGCCAGACGTCTCTTCATAAAGCTTCCAGAGTTCATTGGTCAACCTCTTGATCTACCATTGGGTGAATTAATCTTACATGATCGAAGTAATTATATGTTCAATGGAGTCAAAAACCTAATTCCTTATGGATTTTTTTACTTTTAGTTGCTCCTAAGGTACAAGGAGTAACTGTCATGAAAGTCACCAAGGGTAAAACTGCTGTCTTTGAATGCAAGTAAGTAGTAATGACTCAATATTAAGGTTATTGTCTGTATTAAGCCTCGTTTAATCACCTCAATGTCAGAGACTTTCCGAGACTAACTGTTAGAAATTGGCGCCAGTAACAGAATAGTTGAAAGGTAATCAATTGTCTTGGTATGAGCATGTGATGGGGAGGGATGAAACGCATATTAACTAAGATTGATAAATATAAATGTTGAGAGACGGAGAGGTAGAGGAAGATGGATGGATTGTGTGAGAGATGATATGAAAGAGAAAAGAGTAAAAGATAGAGTGACGGTTGACAGGGGCAAATGGAAGAAATAAACGTATTGCACCGACGCGGCGACGGCAGGAAGAACAATAAAGTATAGAAGACACATGGAATATAGATCTACTTTAAAAAAAGAGATTCCTAACTTTAAATAGGTACAGTTTTTTTGGGAACCAAAACTTTAATCACAATCATCTTAAATCGTTTTACTTAAATTCTTGCAGAGTTGTGAGTGGTTTCCCAGCACCTTTAATAACATGGCTGTTTTGGGGCGACTCAGTTTCAAAGTTTTCACCTTTAGCCGGTTCTGCAAATGTTCTGCGTATAACGAACGTAAGGGAAAAACACGTTGGAAAGTATAAGTGTGTGGCGGAGAACGGAGCAGGCAAAGATGAACACGTCACAACATTATTTGTTCAAGGTAAATTCAACGTCGTATAATACATAGGTATTATTTTAAAAGACTACTTCAACTTTTCTAGGCTACATAAACATTTGATTGTATTTTTAAGTATCTTCTGTTTGCAGATCTTCCACAAATAATATCAAGTAATTCTATCATCTATGAAAGCACTGAGGGAGACGCTTGGCTGAAGATTCCTTGTGTCGCAGCCGGTCTGCCCAACCCAACCATCACTTGGAAGTTGAACGGCCTTGTCATCTATCCAAGTAAGATACCTACTTACACTAACATAATTATCATCCTACTCAGCCACGTCTTTGGGTGAACTTGAAAACTTCCGAAACAGTAATGAGGCTGCTTCATTATAGGCCCTGCAGTTAATGTCCCACCTAACGCGGTGAACAAAACATAGACCTGATTATAATAGAATTGTGTTTTCAATCATAAGTTCTCTTATGTTTCAGGCGCGAGGTATTCCATACAGAACGGAACGCTTATAATAAGAGATCCGAAGGTGAGCGACACTAACTTGTACACATGCGAGGCGAAGAACGAGGTCGGCGCAGTCAGTGCGACATTCAGAACGAGCATCAGTCGTGAGTACTTACAGTTATCGTCTACTGAGATGGATATAAACAAAACTGAAACGTATATCTAGGTGTATCACAAACTTGCAACTTATGACATTTGGCGTGTACCAAATTATTTACAGAGGCCCCACAAGTATCAGGAGTTCCTGATAAGAAAGTGAGAATAGGAACTCCGGCTACTATCGAGTGCACGTAAGTGTTTTAATACTTGAATGAAAATAGTTTTTTTTTTTTTAAATACACCATTTCTCTACGAATGGATATCAAAAAAATCGACATCTCAAGAATATTTTTTGCGAAAATCAATGTTTTCAATACATGTTATTCTTCTTCGTCGTGTTGATGATTACATTTATTGATTTTAAGTAAGCTTCGACTAGAATTTAGCAACTTCGCCAGCGTTATCGTTGGCCTCGCAAAGGTCTTCCATAGTGCAGGTGTTATTGCACAGAGAGCACGACAAGAGGTAAGACATGGTTTGCGCTATGGCTCCACAGTCGCACTGTGGCTCATCGGAGTACCCACACCTGACTAAGTTGTTTTTGCAGCGGCCAACCTTGCCTCTTATACGCTCTTAACGTACAGAGATGCCCTTGAAGACTTGATTTCTTACTTACTTGTCCCGTAAGTTCACAAGCAAAGCAGGCTTAGGCAATGATGGTGAAGAAGATGATACGACTTTTTGAAAGTGTGCACTTGTAAATGTTCTATTGTATATTCTTCAACCGTTTCATAATGTTTCAGGGTCGTCAAAGGTGAACCCAAACCAACAATAACATGGCGATTTATGGACAACTCGGGCTCCGAATTTTTACCAATTCTCGGATCAGACCAAGTGTTGTATATTTCAAGGGTGGAGAACAAAGACGCGGGGCGCTACAAGTGTGTAGCAAAGAACAAAATCGGAAGCAATGAACACGTCACAACACTTGTGGTTCAAGGTAGGGAGATGTTGCAAATAGATGTGATTCCTCGTGATCGCACTTTTCCCAGAGACAAACAAAAGTATTGTAAACAATAACATTGTAACCAATATATTTACAGATCTTCCAAAAATAGTATCAAACAATTCTATCATCTATGAAAGCACTGAGGGAGACGCTTACCTGACGATTCCTTGTGTCGCAGCCGGTCTGCCCAAGCCAACCATCACTTGGAAGTTGAACGGCCTTGTCGTCTATCCAAGTAAGATACCTACTTACATTAACATAATTATCATCCTAGATAAGATCAGATAAGATATTCTTTATTTGTCTAAACATGGTATACATACAAGAGCATGCAAGATTAAAATCAATTGTTTAAGTCCAGTCATGTTTAGCCGTAAGTATCGGCGTACAAATATTTCTATAATATTGAAAACTATTATTCTTTTTATTGACAACTAAAAAATTATAAAATTTCACAAAAAGAAAGAAAGTTATGAGTTATATTATTATAAAATTTCACAAAAAGAAAGAAAGTTACCCAGAATTGCAAATACAATTTTTTTTTTAACGTAGAGACCTGTTAATTCGAAATTATTATTATAACATAATGTCAACATTCAGATTGAAAAAATAAATCACAAATACAAGAACAATGTCAAAGTTTAAAAATGTATGTCAAATTTGAAAGATACATGTCAAAATTACAACCGAAGTCCAAATTAACAGATTTATGTCGATTTTACAATGTTGATTGCTAAATTACAATGTGAACGTCTAGATCATGTCAAATTACAAGATGAATGTCAAAATTACAGGATTTATGTCAAAATTATGAGTTAAATGTTCAGATTACAGGATTTATGTCAAACTAAAAAAACTTTTTCGGCTAGAAATTCGGAGACACTGTAATATGCTTTATGCAAAAGGAACAGTTTTAATTGACGCTTGAATGCATTCCTATTTAACTCTTTCCAACGTTTAGGCAGTATATTAAATATAGTGGGAGCCATGCAGACGATACTCTTGCGCATGAGTGCCGTTTTTGCTGGATAGATGCGAAGAATAGTCGCATCTCTTCTATTACGCGGTACGGCGTCCTCTAGACGTGGGAACAGTTTGGGGTTAGTTTTAACAAACATTGCGGTTTCGAGAATATACATACAGGGAAGTGTTAATATTTTGTACTTTTTAAAATATGGTTTACATGTATTAACCGTTTTTAACCCAAACATAGATCTAATACATCTCTTTTGAGCCTTGAATGCCGTGTTAACGTCGGTAGAATTTCCCCAGAATATAATGCCGTATCTTAGGTGAGACGCAGCTAAGCCATGGTAAGCTGCAATCAAGGTGTCTACATTCACAACTGCAGCTAGAGAGTGCAATGCAAATGCAGAACTACAATTTTTTTTGCAAAGGTTCTCTATATGCGATTTCCAGTCAAGCCTTTTATCAATCATTAGTCCAAGGAATTTCGTACTATTTACGCTTTCAATTGTTTTATTCGTTATAGTTATGTCCGTGTTTTCTACAGTCGAACGTTGACTAAAATGTATGATTTTAGTTTTATCTAGATTAATTTTTAAATTATTATTATTTAACCACTTTATTATTGATGTCAGAGTATTGTGAATGTCAAGTTTATATTGGATCATGTCACTGTTATTATTAGAAATTGTCACCGTGCTATCATGCGCAAACAAAGTCATAGGATGTGAAATTGATGTAGGTAAGTCATTAATATATAGTATAAAAAGCGGAGGTCCCAAAACACTTCCTTGTGGAACACCAAAGGTAGTGAGACGTTCCTCTGATAAGTAAATCTCTTCCTTTTTGGTATTGGTATTAATTCTAGTGATTTCGGTCTTTTGCTTTCTATTGCTTAAATAAGATTAAAATAAATTAAGTACATTACCTCTAATACCATACGCGTCAAGTTTTCTAATTAAAATGTCATGTTTTACATAGTCAAATACTTGAGTCATATCGCAGAAGATAGCACATACATGTGTTTTTTTATCTACTTTTGTCAACACGGTGTATAAAAAGTCATAGATGGCCATACTTATAGTCTTATTTTCGCGAAATCCTTTTTGCTCATTACATAGTATATTATTTTTTTCTATATAACCGTTTAATTCCTTTTGAATGAATTTCTCAAATATTTTAGAGAAGATAGGTATCAGAGAAATAGGCCTGTAGTATTCCATCAGCTCTCTGTCTTCTTTCTTAAATAATGGTTTAACGATAGCCATCTTTAGTGCGTCCGGAAACTTGCCAGCCATAATACTGAGATTAATGATGTGAGACAAATGGTGGCTTATTTCAGATGCTACTGATTTTATTATTTTAGTTGAGATACCATCGTAACCCACGCTATTAGTGTTTTTCAAACCCATCATGATTTTATGTGCCTGTTGTGGTGTACAGGGTGCCATAAACATTGAGTTTTTGCTATTAACGATGGGTATTGTAGTTTTATTACTAGTCTGTATCGGTTGTATTTTATTGATAAAATAGTTATTAAACTCATTTGCAAGTTGTTTCGCGTCCGTTATCTTGTCGTTATTGATTTTAATTTTTGAAATATATTAGGTACATTAAATTTTCCTCGATTTATTATTTGCCAGGCAGTTTTACATTTATTGTCTGATATTTTAATTCTGTAGTTGTTTTGTGAACGCTGTGTCAGAGTGATGATTTTTCTAAATAACTTAGAGTAATTTTTAAAGCGAGTTCTATTTAGTTTACTTGGATTTAATCTGTAGGTCCACAGAAGTTGCCGTTTTTTTTTACTACATGTTTTAATTCCGTTAGGTAACCACCTTTGCTTGTTTATTACATTTATTTTAATCAATTTTTTAGGAAAACAGAGGTTGTAGAAAAGCGAAAATACTTCATGAAAGTTGTAGTAGGCAATGTTCGGGTCGTCTGTTTCATATATTTCAGAATAATTAATTTTGCTCATACAATCTTTAAATTTAGTTATATTTTCTTTATTGTAGTCGCGTCTAATAGTACAGTATTTGTCGATAGTACATATTTTATTCACGGGACATTTTAAAAGCTGGGCAGTGTGGTCCGAAAGGGCAAACTCTAAGATTTCAGATTCACATTTTTTATTATAATTATGCGCAAAATTATCGATACATGTCCGACTTTCCATTCGAGTAGGTTGATTTATTGCTAGTTTTAGGTTGAAGCTAAGTAGGATGCATTCAAACTCCACCGACTGGTAATTCCTTTTCAACATGTCTATATTGAAATCGCCAGCTATGACAATATTTTTATGAATTCTTAGATAATTCCAGTAAAACTGTTTCAAACTGATTAAAAAAAATATTGAGATTGTTCATATTTGGAATTCGGTACACACATACAAAGGCAGTGTTATACTTGGTAAGCTCAATGGCACAGCATTCAAAAGTTCCTGTTATTGACATTTTTGATATTTTTAATAGCTCGTTCCATTCATGCCCATTTCTAATTAGGATACATGATCCGCCTCTCTTAACTTCCTTTCTACTGTAGTGAGCAGCTAAGCAATAGTTTGGAATGCTCAGCTGGTTTTCGTAGCCTTCCATCATAAAATGTTCAGTAACGCATATTACATCCACTCGTTTGTTTTTCTCTTTAAGTTCATTTAAACAGACTGTGAGCGCATCTGACTTGTTCAATAAGCCTGCTATGTTCTGGTGCATTATATTAAGATGTTTAGTCATGAAAAAGTTCACCGTGTAATAAATTATCTTTATTATAGTTCAAGTCAGTCGATATCATTTGGTTATTATATTTTATGTCATCAATCAAATTTATTATGTCTTTAATTTTTTTTTGTAGTCCAGTATTATTTATTGCGCCAGTCCATCTGTTGTACTCTATGTAGTCATATGTGAGATTTTTGTTGCTATCAATTAGATATGCGTATTCGTGCGTCAATATGTCCAGAAAAAGTAGGTTATTGAATGTCTCCACTCTTGAATTATATAAATTAGTACAATTGTCGCATTTATATGTTGGGGTGCATAAAATAAAATTGGTATGTTTGATGTCCTGTAGAGCTTGTCTGATAATAGGTCTTTACCTATGAAATTGCCGTTTTGTATGAAAAAATTTAAACGAATTTTTTTCATGAATTTTTTATTTGTATTAATCGAAGTAATCACCCATGCAATCAATGCATCTTTGCCATCGCAGTGGCAGTTTATTGATGCCCTTCTTAAAGAAATCAGCTGGACGGGAGGCAACAAATTCTTCAAAGGCATTTTGTACTGCCTCTCGGGTATTAAATTTTTTTCCCGCCAAGAAGTTATCCAAATTCTGGAAAAAGTAGTAGTCTGTAGGCGCAAGGTCTGGTGAGTAGGGCGGATGACGGAGAGCTTCCAACCCCAGTTCTTGCAACTTGGAGACCGTCTGCTGTGCAGTATGAGGTCGCGCGTTGTCGTGCAGGAGCAGCGGAGACGAGCAATTGACCAATGCTGGTTGGAAATGCGCCAGCTTCTCCATCATTGTGTTCAGTTCTTCACAGTACACATCTGCAGTAATGCTCACCCCGTTTGGTAAGAAGCTGTGATGAATCACACCGGCGCTAGACCACCAAACAGTGACCATCACTTTTCTAGGGGTAAGTTTTCGTTTAGGGCATTGTTTAGGTGCTGAACCAGGATCCAACCAACTTGCTGAGCGCTTACGGTTATCAAACAGAATCCATTTTTCATCGCAGGTAACAATGCGGTTCAAAATTCCTTCATTTGTGTGTCTGTTGAGCAGTGCAAGGCACGTCTCGACGCGTACTTCGCGCTGGCGATCATTGAGTTCGTGGGGCACCCATTTGTCAAGCTTTTTTACCTTGCCAATTTGACGCAAATGGACCAATATTGTTTTGACGCTAAAGTCGAAAGCTGCTGCTAATTCAGCCGTAGATTGTGTATCATCAGCTTCCACAATCGCCTTTAATTCGTCATTGTCGACCAAAGTCTTCGGACGACCGCGAGGTTCATTTTTCAGGTCGAAATTTCCAGAACGGAAGCGAGCAAACCAATAACAGGTGGTGCGTTGGTTTGTAGAGTTAGCTCCGTAAACGTCGTTGATGTTGCGTGCCGCTTGTGCCGCGTTGCTGCCACGACGGTACTCATATTCCATAATTACTCGAATTTTTAACGTATCCATGATGACGAAAAAGATTGAAATGCGATGAAAATGTAACACTAATCAATAAAGAAATGACTACTTTTAGAAAAAAAAATCCATGTTTTTAAAATAAAATTAATTTGACATTAGAATTCATAGCCAAACAAAAATTATTTTGATTTGAAATGGCCAGTACTGCAGAACGGCAATTTCATAGGTAAAGACCTAATATATAGGATAATGTCAAAATAACTACTTGTTGTTCTGAAGTCTTCTTCCCCCAACATGATAATGCAATAGTCCTCTAGTGTAAAGTTAGATACTTTGTCCTTCAATCCTTTTAGCAGTAAGTTTGCATTTCCATGGGGTGTTATGTAGTGGCATATTTCAGAACGAGAGAAAGAGTTTTCTGCAATGTTCAGGATTTTGTTACTGTTATCTGTACTCAAAATACATATTTTGCATCTTTCCTTAGAGTTTTTATTAGAATAATTTTTCTTTATTTCTGTTGTCTCACAATTTATTTCTTTGTCATATGTTTTGGTTTGGATTTGTTTATTCGGTTTATTAGGTGTGCCGTTTAGAATTTGTTTATTGGGTGTTTCAGTTTCGACTTGCTTATTGCTTGTATTTCGTTTATTGTTCTGTTTTTTGGCGCTAGACGACTTTAGTTTAACTGGAGTATTTGTTACTTTTTTAAATAAATTATTTTTTTTACTCAAAGTATTATTGAATTGTTTGAGTTCATTGTTTTCTAATGACAATGTCTCTATTTCTGAATGTGCACTTTGAAGCTGTAGCGTAAGATTCATAACTTGTTCACGTAGCTTTTCTAGTTCGTCATCCTCGTCGTCGGACATCTCAGGTACACTAGTGTCTGTGCTATTCAAGTTATGCGTCGGATCAATGTCACTGTTGTTTAGGATCGAGTCCGATTTTGTTCTAGTACGGCGAAAGGTAATGTTTTCTAAGAAATTCATTTTTGATGTTTCAACAAGAATCTCATATGTTGGGGATCGAACTCGAGCCACACCGTTCACACAGGTATCGCTACTTTACTGGCGGAGCTATTTGTACAGTTAAGTTTGGTGACGAAATAGTGTTCTTAATGTAGATACACGATTTGAACTAACGAGTGGCCGTTAATATATGAGTCATGCAATGGAAATATTTGCACTGTTTCTTTGTTTAACTTCACTTTGTAAAAATAACACTTTATTTAAGTTCTTTCACTTTTTAATGTTGTTTAAAGTTATTATTTATTGTTTGTAATGTTTATATTGTAGATATTAACTGTATTCACTTTTGTTATATTTGATTATTTTCGTTATGTGGTCACTGTTTATAAAGTTATATGTATGCACTTTTTTGTCTTGGTAATATGGTCACTTATAGTTTGTCAGTTATCTTTACACTTTAGTACTTAAAATATGTCAAAAACAGTAATATAACTATTTTTAAATATTATTTAATACGGAGCTTCGCAGGGATCGAACTCACGACTCAGACGTCCGTTGGACAGTTGGACATCCTACTCAGCCACGTCTTTGGGTGAACTTGAAAACTTCCAAAACAGTAATGAGGCTGCTTCATTATAGGCCCTGCAGTTAATGTCCCACCTAACGCGGTGAACAAAACATAGACCTGATTATAATAGAATTGTGTTTTCAATCATAAGTTCTCTTGTGTTTCAGGCGAGAGGTATTCCATACAGAATGGAACGCTCATAATAAGAGATCCGAAGGTGAGCGACACTAACTTGTACACGTGCGAGGCGAAGAACGAGGTCGGCGCAGTCAGTGCGACATTCAGAACGAGCATCAGTCGTAAGTACTTACGGTTATCGTCTACTGAGATGGATACAAACAAAACTGAAACATATATCTAGGTGTATCAAAAACTTGCAACTTATGACATTTGGCGTGTACCAAATTATTTACAGAGGCCCCACAAGTATCAGGAGTTACTGATAAGAAAGTGAGAATAGGAACTCCGGCTACTATTGAGTGCACGTAAGTGTTTTAATACTTGAATAAAAATAGCTTTTCTTTTTAAATACACCATTTCTCTACAAATGGATATCAAAAAAATCGACATCTCAACAATATTTTTGCGAAAATCAATGTTTTCAATACATGTTATTCTTCTTCATCGTGTTGATGATTACATTTATTGATTTTAAGTAAGCTTCGACTAGAATTTAGCAACTTCGACAGCGTTACCGTTGGCCTCGCAAAGGTCTTCCATAGTGCAGGTGTTATTGCACAGAGAGCACGACAAGAGGTAAGACATGGTTTGCGCGATGGCTCCACAGTCGCACTGTGGCTCATCGGAGTACCCACATCTGACTAAGTTGTTTTTGCAGCGGCCCACCTTGCTTCTTATACGCTTTTAACGCACAGAGTTGCGCTTGAAGACTTGATTTCTTACTTATTTGTCCGGTAAGTTCACAAGCAAAGCAGGCTTAGGCAATGATGGTGAAGAAGATGATACGACTTTTTGAAAGTGTGCACTTGTAAATTTTCTATTGTATATTCTTCAACCGTTTCATAATTGAAGTTTCATAGTTTCATAGTTGAGCTACACGATTACTGACAAATGCGTGCACTGACTGGACAGGTCCACTCAATCTGTGTGGTTTTTCCTCAAAAGACCATCTCAGGTACAAATCTACATGGTCTTCACATGATCTGACCAAGATTATGTCTGGACTTTAAAAGAGACTGTGACCTCTGAGTTTGTTTCGGCCTTTCTTCTCAGAGTAGTCAGATAGGAAACGCCGACCTCATCTAGTTTTTAAAATATGATTGACGTGTAAAAGTTTTTGTTCAAACCTACTTACAGAAATAAAATCATTTATCATTTATCATTTAATGTTTCAGGGTCGTCAAAGGTGAACCCAAACCAACAATAACATGGCGATTTATGGACAACTCGGGCTCCGAATTTTTACCAATTCTCGGATCAGACCAAGTGCTGCATATTTCAAGGGTGGAGGACAAAGACGCGGGGCGCTACAAGTGCGTAGCAAAGAACAAAGACGGAAGCAATGAACACATCACAACACTTGTAGTTCAAGGTAGGTAGATGTTGCCAACAGATGTGATTCCTTGTGATTGCACTCCTAACAGACACAAACAAAAGTATTGTAAACAATAACATTGTAACCAATATATTTACAGATCTTCCAAAAATAGTATCAAACAATTCTATCATCTATGAAAGCACTGAGGGAGACGCTTTCCTGACGATTCCTTGTGTCGCATCCGGTCTGCCCAAGCCAAGCATCACTTGGAAGTTGAACGGCCTTGTCATCTATCCAAGTAAGATATCTACTTACACTAACGTATAATCCTACTCAGCCATGTCTTTGAGAGAATTTAAAAACTTCCAAAACACTAGTGGTAGTTATGTCAGGGTGCTTCATTATACGCCCTGCAGCTAATGTCGCACCAAACGCGGTGAAAAAAACATAGACCTGATTATAATAGAATTGTGTTTTCAACCATAAGTTCTCTTGTGTTTCAGGCGCGAGGTATTCCATACAGAACGGAACGCTCATAATAAGAGATCCGAAGGTGAGCGACACTAACTCGTACACGTGCGAGGCGAAGAACGAGGTCGGCGCAGTCAGTGCGACATTCAGAACGAGCATCAGTCGTGAGTACTTACGGTTATCATCTACTGAGATGGATACAAACAAAACAGAAACATATATCTAGGTGTATCACAAACTTGCAACTTATGACATTTGGCGTGTACTTCATTATTTACAGAGGCCCCACAAGTATCAGGAGTTACTGATAAGAAAGTGAGAATAGGAACTCCGGCTACTATTGAGTGCACGTAAGTGTTTTATCTGCCCCACAAGGGCGCATAAACTAAGTGATTAGCACTTAAAAATATTGTCGGAGCTGCCAAAGATTGTATAAACTATATTTGCATTTTATAGATTCAATCTCTTAGTATTGTATAATTGCATTGCAAATGTGTGAGTACGAAGTGACGTGGGTACCCAATAAATGGTAGCTTTATAGCATTTATTGTGTACCTACGTCTCTAATTGACTTGAATGTGCCCTGGCGGCTAAGAGTATATCATGTTCACTCAAATGTCTCGCTGATGGTGGCTGATGTGTTGAATCATTTAGTTCCCTCCAAAATAGTTAACCTGAACGTTGCTGATCCATGCGTAATGTTCGTGAACGGGCCTCGTCAGTAGGGTCTGATCATCTCTTAGCTGCCACTGCTTATTATAATTTATTTTAATTTTTGAATTTTTATAACGGACGCTTTTAATGTGCACGTCTTCCACGTTCTCACATGTTCAACAAGAATGATATAATCACTAAAATATTTATTTAAAAGAGTATCCGTGGAGTTTCTTACCCGTTCTTCTCCATAGGAACCTACTACGCTTTGAAATGGGCAACTAGCTTCATCTTTCTGAATTACCGGCCCTTTGACAATTCAAAAGTGCCTGTAATTGGTTTAATTTAAATAAATGCTTTGAGTTTGAATTTGAGTGGACATTCGTCAATCGTTTCAGGGTCGTCAAAGGTGAACCCAAACCAACAATAACATGGCGATTTATGGACAACTCGGGCTCCGAATTTTTACCAATTCTCGGATCAGACCAAGTGCTGCATATTTCAAGGGTGGAGAACAAAGACGCGGGACGCTACATGTGTGTAGCAAAGAACAAAGTCGGAAGCAATGAACACATCACAACACTTGTAGTTCAAGGTAGGTAGATGTTGCCAACAGATGTGATTCCTCGTGATTGCACTTCTAACAGACACAAACAAAAGTATTATAAACAATTAAGCAAGAGAATTTTCAGTATCGAAATGAAAATATTGATGAACATTATGTACATAAAATAAAATATACAGATGAATATAGAACCTCATCCTTTTGTAGAGTCGGTTAAATATTTTACCAATAGATTTTCAGATTTGCCAAAATATGTTTCAAGTGTTTTTACCATCTTTAAAAGCACTAAGTGCCGATGTAAGTGTGCACATAAACGAGCGACACGCGTCAACGGCATAGGCAACTGCAGCCATCGACGAGTGTCGACATGCTGCTCGTGTATTTATTTGAGCACCGTATCAGTACACGAGCGGCACGTTGTCGACGGCAGCAGCCGACGGGGACGCGCCAACGGCGTGCGTTGACGGGTATCGATGGCTGCAGTTGCCTCTTCCTTTGACGCGTGTCGTTCGTGTGTATACACACTAAGTTTAGGGCTATCATACGGTGGATTATACACCAACCTTTTGACAGCCAAGCCATCTCCCTGCCGGGGTCAAGGATTGTTCGAAAGAGTTACCGTGGCCCTGGCGCACAGGCAACTGAAGGAACACGGGTGGGTTTTAGTCAGTAAGAGTCTGACACGCCCTTCCGTCCGCCCAGAGCTGGAGAGGTCATTTGTTGATTGCCCACCCCAAAAAAAAAAAAAGCCATGCCATCTCGATTTTTGCTAAAGGAGTAAAAATGCGCGTGGACTGGAATTATCTTTTTGAATTAAAAAGCTTGCTTGGAAAGTGTGAATGCATTCAGGACTGTAAGATAGTCCGTACCTTGCACGTTCATTATGACAAAAACCTTCCCCCAAATAACTTTCCACTGGTCTACAGCCACCTACTGCCAGTCCTTTAGATATGAGTCCAATTCATCCCGCCATCTGCTTCTGGACTTGCCGTGTAGTCCTTTGAATCTGCGCCCATGAGGCACACGTGGCCAGCCCGGGTATATTTTAACTTGGTAGCTGTAGCTATGGCTAATATCGCTAATTTGTGTTTTGATATTTGGTGTATAATTATTTACAGAGGCACCACAAGTTGGAGGATTTGCTGCCAAAAATGTGAGAGTGGGTTTGCCGACTAGCATCGAGTGCACGTAAGTGTTATTGCTTGATTAAAATAATCGTTCTTGAAAAACACTGATTTACTGCGAGTGGATGACCAATGGAGTGGAAAACCTACCTACCTATCCTTCCTACCTACCTACCAACCTACCTACCTACCCTCTACCTACATACTTACCCTACCCTACTTACCCTACCTCCACGTACCTACCCTACCTACTAATCCTACGTACCTACCTTCCTACCTAACCTACCTACCTACCTGACCCTACAGACGTTGTCCTGTCAAAATTTTTCCTTTGGGTTTTCCCTATTTTTTTCCCTTTTAAACCACCCCTGTAAAGAGGTGAATAAAACAAAAATAAAATATTCAAACCGGTCAAGCCGTTTCTAAGTTTTAGCGAGACTAACGAACAGCAATTCATTTTTATCTAATATATAAAATTCTCGTGTCACAGTTTTCGTTGCCATACTCTCTCTCCGAAACGGCTTAACCGATTTTGATGAAATTTTTTGTGCTTATCCGGTATCTATGAGAATCGGCCAACATTTTTTTTTTTTTTTTTTTGGTAGGTAGGGTAGGGAGTTAGGGAGGTAGGTAGGTAGGTAGGGTAGGTAGGTAGGTAGGGTAGGTAGGTAGGTAGGGTAGGTAGGTAGGGTAGGTAGGTAGGTAGGGTAGGTAGGTAGGTAGAGTAGGTAGGTAGGGTAGGTAGGTAGGGTAGGTAGGGTAGGTAGGGTAGGTAGGTAGGTAGGGTAGGTAGGTAGGGTAGGTAGGTAGGGTAGGTAGGTAGGTAGGGTAGGTAGGTAGGGTAGGTAGGTAGGTAGGGTAGGTAGGTAGGGTAGGTAGGTAGGGTACGCCGTAGATAAGTACCGCAACCCGTGCGAAGCCGGGGCGGGCAGCTAGTATATATATAGATTCTTCAACCGTTTCATAATCTTTCAGGGTCGTCAAAGGTGAACCCAAACCAACAATAACATGGCGATTTATGGACAACTCGGGCTCCGAATTTTTACCAATTCCCAGGTCCAACAAAGTGCTGCATATTTCAAAGGTGGAGAACAAAGACGCGGGGCGCTACAAGTGTGTAGCAAAGAATAAAGTCGGAAGCGATGAACATGTAACAACACTTATTGTTGAAAGTAAGTAACATTACAAACACACACACTTATCTTTACATAATTAACAATTTTGTCCCCGGGTTGCAGCAGAAAACACAGATTACCACGGACTAAGTATGATTTATAACTTCATAAACTTTTTATTTCGTAAACAAAGAACAATTTTCTTCTTCTTGCGTTATCTCTCCACTATTGTACTAACCTTCCGTCTTCAGCTTTGCCAGGAATCACTACAAAATCAACAACAGTAGAAGGGATTGAAGGAGATCTAGCTTTGAGGATACCATGTGATGTCGTTGGTACTCCACAACCAGTAGTAAATTGGAAAATAAATGGCACTAAAATTACACCCGGTGAGTTAACAATAAACAAAACTGATTCGTTCGTTTTTGAGCAAATTGCAGACGTACCTAGTACTCCTCTGCGTGGGAGTCGAACCCAGAACACCATGGTCGGCATTCGTGCTTGCGACCAGTAAAATTGTCATTATTTTAATAGCCGCTCATAAGTCCTAGTTGCTTTGTTAGCTTCAAAATTCCCGTATCCTATTCTCAGCTATATTTATTCTGGTCGGATATTTGAGTCAAATCGACGCGGTATATATATATCGATCGACGGTCAGATAGGCAGTCGCTCCATGTAAAATACTGGTATTTAGCTGCCTGCAAGCCGCCGCTGCCTGGAAGCCTGGAAACCGACCCCAATATAGTTGGGAAATGGCAAGGCAGATTGATTTTATTTTCGATACATAAAGAAGAAAGTATTTTTTCATTGCTAAGAAAATTATGGGACAATTCACATATTATTTACTTATGAATAACTCGCTTATTTCAGATGGAAAGTATTCCATTAAAGAAGGAGCTCTACTTATTGTGAAACCGGAAAAAAATGATTCTGCATGGTACAAGTGTGAAGCTAAGAACAATGTTGGTTCCGTCAGCACTACGTTCAAAGCAGCAGTTGAAGGTCAGTTACTTGGTGAATTCTGTATCAAATCTCAGGTTGGAGTGTGTAGCTTTTTGGGTGGGAAATCATCAAATGACCTCTCCCGCTCTGGGCGGAGCAGAAGGGCGTGTCAGACTCTTACTGACTAAAACCCACCCGTGTTCCTTCAGTTGCCTGTGCGCCAGGGCCACGGTAACTCTTTCGAACAATCCGCAGCCCCGGCAGACATCGGTCCTATTGGACATCGTCAATTGTGCTGATATCTCTTTGAGGCGCGCGTGGAACACGGCGCGCCGTCGACCCGGGCCTGGTCCTTACTGGACGACGAGCTGCCCATTGCTCGCAGTCCGCAAGCCCGCGCCTACGGTGGCCGAGAGTCGGCAATCGACTCCCGACGCCCAGGGTGTCTCCTCCTGCGGCGACTAGGGGCGCGAGGGCGCAGTGATTGCCTCTCCCTCTCGCGCTCCGCCTCCTCCTTCGCGAGCATTACTGCTTCGCAGAAGGAGGTGACGGGGTCCCATTCCCTCTCGCTCTGTACCATGGTCTGAACCAGGGCCGGACGCGAGAGGTCGCCGCCGCCGATCGCCGCCACGATGACACGGCGGTGCTCCACCCAAGCCGGGCAGACCTCCACCGTATGCTCCACCGTGTCCTCCGGTCGATCCACACAATGATAACACCCGGGCGTTTCCTCCCGCCTTATCCGAAACAGGAACCTCCCAAAACAGCCATGTCCGGTGAGGACCTGCGTCAGGCGGAAGGTGAGGACGCCGTGGCGCCTCTCAAGCCACTCCTCAAAGAGGGGACTTACCGTCGCAATTGTGACGTGCCCTGCGCTGGGTTGCGACAGTCGCACTCTCCATGCCGCCATGAGATCCCGCCGGAGCTCTGTCTCTAGCCTTAGGGGCGCTATGGAGCGAGGACTTTAAAAAAATCTTTTATTTTTTGGAAATTGACCAATTTTATTGCAGTATCAGGTTAACCTTATCTATAAAAATACTATTTTGCTTTTGAGAAGCATGGACCTACGACGCACCGTTTCTGCAAAATAGGAAAAAAGAATATTTTTTTACTTGCTGAGGATATGAGGCAAATTTTTAAACAAAAAGAAATTGTTTTCGCAAATGCGTTATTTTCTCGATTCTATCGTAAATAACACCTAAATATAAGACTAAAGGCGTAAAGGTGTTTTTTGTCTACGACCAGTCGTTTGTCGTAAAAGTGATGTCTAAGGGATCCTTTTAGAACATAAGATGCAAGAGCGAGCGAAGCGAGTTTGGGACTTGGGGCACCCTGACTCGGAGGATTTCGGAGGATCCCATTCGTGGTTAGTTTTTTTAAACCATTCACAAGTAGGCGCCCCGTCACACGGGGCTCCATCGACTACGCCTACGTGCGTCGTAGGGCCATGTTTCTCAGAACCTAAATAGTTTCTATAGTCAAGGTTAATCAGATACTGCAATAAAATTGGTAGATGCCCGAAAAAAAAAACTAGATATTGGCTGTCTCAATTTTTTTTTTCTTTAGTGCTCACAGTGCCCCTAAGCCTATACTGTAACTCCTACTACTCCGCCCCTAAGAAGATTTACTGACTGCATTGCCACGTTGAATAGCAGTGCTGTTTCTTTTGCCAAAAAATATATATTCTATAGGTCCCTAGTTGATTCCTGTATTTTTTTTTTGTACTACTATTCTCTTTTACTAATTCCTTATAAGAACTACAGACTGCTTGAGATAAGTATAACACGTTTTGCTGTGTCACCCCATTTTATATTAGAGAAGCAAAAACAATATTTAACAATAACACATACCATATTTTAAACAGCAGTCACACAAACTTATTTGATTAAAAAGTCAAAGTTTATAAGCAGAAATTCACATAGAATTAATTTAGTTCCTTAACTGACCCAGTAACCAATGTAGTCTCGGTTATTTTATTTAAGTAATGTAAGAAAGTTTTACTTATGATAGTTACTTTGTGTTTAACTTTTAGTAAACACCACGCATAAGAAAGAAAACAATCGTATAACCTATAGAGGCTTGCGGATCAGGGTGTATGTTCACTCATACTCCACAGAAAATAGAGGATCCTCCGAACAGTCGGGTGTCGTATCTGGTGGGCACCTGCCCGACGACTGATGTCAGGACGTCATACATATCCTGGTTTCATGGTAAACTCTGCTTGCGCGATGCAGGATTTTTCGTAACGTTACTTAGTGTGACGCGAAGTTTGTATGTGGCGTTGTAGATGGCCACCACAAAGCCCTAAAATCAAAGTTTTTATGGTCTTAAAGTCGAATAAATTAAAACAAGCTCACTCAAAGTGTTCATGATTCGATGCATTTTCCATCACTTATACCAATTTTTAGAACTAGTATTGTCAGTAATCCACAACCATTGAGTCCACAACACAGATAGGTGCGTTGTTTTAGCGTCCTTTTCACTACACATTCATTTATAGTGTATTGACGGAGACGAGTTAGTATAGCGCCTTCTCTATCGCACATTATCATACAAATGACAAAGACAAAAAAAACTTTTTTAGGGTCAGTGGGCGTTAACAATACCTTAGAAATGTAAATGTGCGTTCACACTGCGCTTCTTAAAAGTTCGCTTAGTTTATTCCTGCGGCTTCGTCTGTCGTATAAATTGAGAGACATTTATTTGATAGAATTTTTTTATGGGTACCTACTTTTTTATATATCTGGATGGATATGAAGGAAAGAAATAAAATCGAGAGTTAATGATTAAATTTTCTTTATTATATTATAATATCTACATAAACAAGTTTATAACATATCATCATCATCATCACTCTCCGTACTATCACTACTGTCGTCGTTTCCTACATTTATTATGAATCTTTCAGTCATTGCTTCTACATTTCTGTCCATGGCATCCATTTTGGGCTCAACTTTTTCTATGACATGCTTTATACATTTTTTCCATTTCTCTGCGTCAATATTATGAATTGATTCGTTTAATACAATTTTTAATTCTGCCATTTTGTGTGTTTTCATGTGTGAAGCTACATTTCCTTTAACTTGAGCCCACACTAGCTCAATTGGATTTAATTCGCAATACAGTCACAAGTAAGAGCACGTCTGCACAGTACGGGAAGTATGAGTAGACTAAAAAGTACTCGTACTGTGTACACCGCCTTAGCGTTTATCACTGACCAATCGCAGTTAAAAAATTGTGTGAGTGAGATAGCGCTCTACTAACTCGTCTCCGTGAATAGAGTATAATTCATAAAACAAAAGAATGTCACCTTTTCTTTTCACACAAGATTCTTTTAAGTCAAAATAACGTTTTAGCGGTACTAATTGCACGTTAGTCTTTATTGCACTTCCGAACTGTTAAACTCAATAATGAAAAGCGTGTTGATTACCGACTACTTTAATATCTTCACTAATTACTCTCCAACATTGATATCCAAATCACCGGTCAAACCTAAGCGCGGGAACTCGGGAAGTACAGACACAATGTATACAATATTTATACTGTGGTACAGACTACATATAGATATTATCGCGAATAGACGCTCCTGTCACCTTCGACTGACAGGTCACTGAGCCAGTGATTTACGACTCTGTAGGGTTGAGATTCGATAAACGGTCTTCAGAATTCTGGTTATCACAACTTAATGAAAAAACGAGCTTCTGCTCGTAACTTCGTTCGCGTGGAAGTCCTAAGACACCACAATATACTAAAATAAAAGTAAATTTTTTATAAAACTTTCCGGTATACTACGTTTGTAGTTTGGGTCTCAGCAGCCAAAATATGACGCGGGAGCAAATGACGTACAGTTGTACGTGTGAGAAGCAGTTCGTCATGAGGTCGATACCCTCAGCCTTCAGTAGTAATTTCCCATGGGTTGTGAAGTTTAACTGCATACTAATTATACTACCTAATGGCACAACACTGATACACTGACTGGTGCATTCTTACAGATTATTCCTGACGTACAGATATCACTAAAATAATTATTCAGTATAATTTTGCATAGCTATTTCTTATAAGTCTGGTCCTTCTGTAGGCTATATATTATCACACTATTTGCTATGGGGGATGAGAAGTATTGCTTTATGTTTGTATTCTTCTATAGTTTACTGACGTTTTGTGTGACGACTTGCGAAAGGCGGCTGTCAGACTGGATGAGGAGAAACGAAGATCGGGCTCAGTGGCGTTCACAAGGAGAGGCCTACGTCCAGCTGTGGACGAATATAGGCTGATGATGATAGTTTACCGCAAATTGTAAAAAGACGAGCCAAAAGTTTAGAATATTGCAGATAGTTACAAATTTAAACTTTTAAATGATTATCGTCACGCTATACGTTTATGGAGCTATACAGTCAATCCTGACATATACATGGTGGTGCATTTTTGGGATGAGGCAATAAGAGCTGGTACCTTAACCGTTGTCGCTACAAGAAAACGGTAACATAACAGCACGCCTGTAGTTCCCAAAGGGGTTAGGCAGAGGTGTACCTATAGCAACACCAACATTTCTCGGTTATGCTTTAGTCCCTTGTAATAGGGGGCGAGCCTATTGCCACCATCTGGCCACAAATCTAGACTCCGGGTTGCTACTGAGAAGCTCCTTATGGAAAACCCAATAACATTTGCCCCACCTGGTAATCGAAACCAGGACCTCATGCTTAGCACTAACGAGGCAGTTGTGTATTTAATACAAGCGAGTGGCCTCTGTATGGCAATGGTAGAATGGTTTGTAAATGGAAGTTGCTTTGACGAGGAACTCCCATTCAAAATCGCAGCACGGATAGTATATTAACCTATAAGTTTGGTTTTCCGTTTTCTCAACTGCTAGGTTTAATGAGAATAAAGAATCTTAAATTGGAATTAGGGATACCTACTTAATGTTTTCAGCAATTAATATTTTATCACGACTGCCGATTTTCGTGGAATATTTTTAAAATTATGTATTATTCTTCTGCAGAGCTTCCCAAGAACTTCGGCACGGAACATTTCGTGTACTTATTACAGGGGGAAACGAAAAAACTAACATGTGACGCGTATAGTTCTACATCCCAATCAGTTAAATGGTTTATTGTAAGTATATTCACATTCCTAAAAAATTCATATCATTGAAAGTAGTTTTGGAAACAGTACCTATTACAGGGATTATTATTAATATTATAAGCTTGTGTTGTCCCACTGCACGGCAACGTTTTAATTCCCGTCCGTGCCGCGCGGTGACGATATTGTATGGCGCTTGTATTAAGTTACATAGTCGTGACGTCACATCTGAAAGTGCGGTCTTTGTCTAGCAGTTATTTTAAAACGTTTATATATAACTTGCTAATTTTAAAAGCTTTTACAGTTTTTATATTATTGTTGGGACCATTAAGAAACAATTTTTTTTGAGTTGAAATTAAAAACAAATGTCATCACCCGTTAATAGAGATAATTTTTTTTTGAAAATGAAAGTGTAAGCATTACAATAGTTTACTTTTTAATCTAATTACTTTGCTTAAAATTCTATTCAGTGTGTTTTGTCTAAAAGTCGGTTAAATAGATGAGTCAATGATAGATGGTTACGAAAATAGTTTTATTAGTAATAATAACAAGGCTTCCGCCCGTCGTATGTTTTCCAAAGGGTCAGTATCCCTGGGTAATGAGGTATGTCAAAGATATTTTAAAATAATAAGATAAAAAAATATATATGCGATACTAATAATTTTATAGACAAAAGTACGCACACCAATGTCGCTGAACACCACCCCATCCCCGCCGGAACTCCAATCATCAGAGACTACAACCTCGTCGAGCGAGGATTATTCTTCGACGCCGTCGCCAATAATTGTAAGTCAGCAGGGGAGAGGAGGGCTACTGAACGGCAAGGGGTCTAACCGGCTCCGAGTCGGGTCCCCGCTGCCGGTGTTTTGAGATGAACATCTATACATATTATAAATTAACTAGCGAAGCCTAGACGCTTCGCTACCACTTGACAAAACATGAAGATGTCTTTGTAACTTATATCTAAATTAAATATTAATGTAATAAAAAAATAAACATTCCGGAAAAAAAATCGAAATGATGTTGAAAACCGCGTCAAAATCCGTTCCGTCGTTTAGAAAAACAACGTGGTCACATAGATGGACACGAAAAGTGACTTAAATATTTTATATGTATTTATAGGGTGACTGGTAATTAGTGACCGACACTTAAACACATAACTGTGCTCATCATAACAAACAACTTTCCCGAAGAAACGATCTTTTTAAATTTACCAAGCGCTTGACCCCAATCACCCTAATAGAATATTGAGTACGTTACAAGAACAATACACCATCAGCTGTAATTTAATTTAGTTAGTAATCCCTTTTTACAAACAAAATTATTCCACTTTTACCATGTATTATTCTTGTTTAATTCATTTAACAACCGTAGGCACCGCGCGCGTGCTATCAGCTGTTAGTCGTTGGTTGTTTCACTTTATTTATTTTAGTTGCAATTAAGTAATGTTCTGAAACCCCGGACATTAGTCCCGAAAAATATTTTTCGTATGGCGTTTCCACTTTGTCTGTTCTTTTTCGAACTTTAGGTATTTTAGCTCACCTTTTTCCGATCACTGCCATAATACATGAATGAAAACATAATAATGCATAGTAAAACTGGAATAATTTTGTTTGTAAAAAGGGATTAGTAACTAAATTAAATCACAGCTGATGGTGTATTATTCTTGTAACGTACTCAATATTCAATTGGGGTGATTGGGGTCAAGCGCAAGGTAAATTAAAAAAAATCGTTTCTTTAGGATAGTTGTGGTTACGATGAGTACAATCATGTGTTTAAGTATCGGTCACTAATTACCAGTCATCCTATATACAGAAATCGCTTTTTCTATCTGTGTGACCGCGTTGTTCTTCTAAACTTCGCAACAGGTTTTCATGCGGGGAACTTCCATACAATAAAAAGATCTCCGTATTTTGTCAAATCACAAAAATCGTGCGAAGCAGATGACCCTCATCTGCTACGCACAATTTTTGTGACTTGACACATACTTAAGATTTTTTCAAATATGTTTCTGCTTCCACAGACGAAGGACACAGGCATCAAAGAACCTTACATACAAATCGCAAATGCTTCATTCACCGACCACGATGGCAACTATACGTGTCGTGTGAGCGACAAGCATGGAAACACATATACACACACATACGTGGTGGACGTCGGTAATGCGCCGGAATTCAAATATGACGCTGATTCTTTTAACAACTGGCAAGGAGTTATATCACATATTACAGAAAACTGTGTCATTAAAGACACCGAGAAACCGAAGGCCGTCGTAAGTTTGCATTGCACTTGGTTATTAAAACGCTATAAATCGAAAAGTTAGGAGTAAAAAATAAATAAAAATAAGGTATGCACAAATAATAATTATATGTTTCAACCTTGAGTTTTTCATAATGACAATTATTAGACAAAAAGGTAGTCCCAAAATGCTAAGCTATTAAAATAATGTTTAGATCACGTGAAAATACTGTGGGAACACTCAATGTATAGTAACAAACTATAAGCTCTGTAACTTTCAGGTTGAATGGAGGCTTAATGGCAAAGTGTTAACCGACCTAAACTCGGCAGGCCTAGGTCACTATACCTGCAACGTAAGCAACGTGCACGGATCAGTACAGAGGAGATTTGACGTCAAGTCTTCAGGCAAGTATCAATTATTTGTATCTACTAGCGAATAGAGGTTACATCTCCACGCAGAAATGATTTTTGAGTTTTGCCAACCTATAGCTTATTACAATGAATCTGTGCGGAGCCGCCTGCAGCGGGCGGCGCTGCGGTTCATGGACGACCTAGTCAAAATGTTGTACCCCTCTGAAGGTAATCTGTCTACGATTGACATACGGCACTGCTCCGTGTATCGCTCGAAGATATTGATACACCCGACCGCGCACTGTTTACAGGCAGTGCCGGCCGCGCCGTGTGCCAGGGCTCACACTGCGGCTTATAAATATCTACAGTAAATCAATAAAATCAAGAAAATAAAGTGCCCTATCTACCTACATATAATTCTATCCATCTTAATACATATTTTTTGTTACAGTATGTTTGATATCTCGGAACTTGGGAAATGCGCACATGCAACACATGCCGCTTGTACTAGATGACAAAGGATTTTGGCACAAATTGAAAAACACGAAACATTTTACATTAGTGAAACAAGAAGGCAAAATCACACTGTCTTGTCCGAGCCAAAAAGACACGTCAAATACATTCAAAAAGTTCCCTAAAAAGAGCACATTAGAGGCATTTTGTTATAAAGAAGACTCTTTCGTAGTAGGAGGCAACTTTTACAAGCTCTCGGACCTACAGTGCACTAACAGCATTCAACCCTCCGTTATCAGAAAGAAAGTGAAATGCTTAACGGAAACCTCCGAATTAATGAGAGTGGGCTACAACGTCCCTGGCTTCTTAGAGGCTTACGAAGTCTGTTTCGACACTGAAAAAAATATGCCGTTATACACACGCATCATAATGACTGAAACAAACAACAACGGTCTAAGCGCCGGCTACAACTGGTACACATACCCAGGAATAGACAATAAAAAAACTGAGAGAGGATTTACTTGTAAGGACACGATGTCGTCGTGTTGTTACAGTAAATCCCAGCTGGTGAATGCAATAGACTTTAATGATGGCCCTGCTAAGAAGAGCTCGTACATCGATCCTCTGAATGTAATCCCGGTCTGGCGCCCTTGCGATACTTCAAGGGTGAGCGGTATTGCATGACTTTGAAATAATTAATAAAAGCCTACATGTCCACGGTTTCATTATGGATCTAGAGTTAACTTAATGGTGTTGTTATATAGAGAAAATATCATTATGTGTTTCTGTTCCACAAAATACTTGCAAATATCATGTAGTTAACTCATAAAATTTTTATTTTATACCTCAGTCTAGCCAATCTTAATTTATTGACAGTTTTGATTTAGAATTAATTATATGATTTCAGCCGTCATGGGAAAATATTAATGAAATGGTGCGAACCGAGCTACCTCTCTACACTGACATCGTTACCTGGTCTGGCACGCACACGTTGCAAGAGAAAAATGGAGCTATTATACCACGATATTTATGGAAGGTATATATACCTGATTCTTATTACACAACAACCCTACTGCCTACAATTTTACAAGAATATTCTTTATTGTCTGCTTTGTACACACGGATACATATCAAGCAATTCATTTCCAATATAAGCTGATCTCGCATTATTTAGGATGAGAGGTTATTATTATTATTTTTAATTATTATTAAAAATAATTATTATTTCGGTTTTTCATTATGTACAATGAGAGGTTAGCTTATACTGGGAATGTATAGCTTGATATGTAGCCGTGTGTACATGTCCTTCTGCCAACCAAGTGTGATCAAGACGACCGAAAGCGTGGCGTTATAATAATGCCGCCGCTCAAACTATTCGCTTGCTCTCGACACATGATGAAACCTCGCTAAATTATTTTATACGTCATTTTTATTTAGAAATCGCATACTTAATAAATACCATTAATTGTATGCTGACTGCCTTGTTGGTCTAGATGTCGCAAGTGCTAAAAATGAGCATGAGGTCCTGGGTTCGATTCCCCGATCGGGCAAAATTTTATTGGGTTTTCCATCAGGAATTTCTTAGTAGCAGCCCGGAGTCTGGATTTGAGGCTCGTTGATGGCAATAGGCTCGTCCCTTATTACATGGGACTTAAACATAACTGGCAACATGTGGGTGTAGTATAAGTACACCTCTGCTTAACCCTTCGGGGATTACAGGCATGGTGACGATGTTTATTAATTATGGTTGGTTATGGTGGTTGGTGGTTAATTATGGTGGTGGTTTGTGGTGGTCTATGGTTCTGTCATAAATTTTTCACACGTTGAGACCGGCTTTCATGATCAAACGAATTTAATTGCAGGTGGTAAGACTCAACGACGATGAGGCTGTGGCCATAGTGCATGTTAACGATCCTGAACCAATAGAAAAGGACATCAAATGCACGACACAAGACATTTGTGACAAATATGATGATTGGTTTGTTAGCAGCGACAAGTATACTTACTGTTGCTCACTGTCAGACTTCTTTGAATCCTTTGATATTCACGATACCGACATTGGAGGCAAGTTATTCTTTTTGGTTGTGTACACATTACTCATAAAAAGAAACCGTTTTCCTTGTCTGTTCATTTTCAATTAAGAACAGAACTGGAAAATGTTTTTTTTAACCGGCTTAAAAAAGGAGGAGGTTCTCAAGTCGACGTCTATATATTTTTTTTTTTATGTGTGACCACGCATACCTTTTTACAGAGTAGTCCGATTTCGATAATATATTTTTTTGTACTGGATTAAACTTTTAGAATGTTTTACAGAACTATTGTACCTAATATAAACTCAGTTAATTAATATCTTTGAACTTCTGAAGAGACAAAAGGTTTTTAATGTTTGTGCTGCAAATAATAATATGAAATTTCTTTTTTTAGAATCCATGGTCGCGGTGCTTGATGAAATAGAAAGAAGTACTTAGTTTGTAGCTGTTCAGGCACTTATATATTTCGAAGTAATATATATTTACACCCCACCAGGATTACACATAAATTCAGGAAGATATCACAAAACATCTTTACCTATAATACAAATTAGCTTAGATTTTGCAATAGCCAACTAACTTCAACACGTCAAACTTTGTGCACCTTCAAATACATGAATGTTACCTATTTAAGTATTCAATAAAAAATATCAAACACACATGTTTGTTTCATTTTAACAGGAATTTAAAAGATCTAAAAGAGAAAGGTATCTCTAGTTAAGACAACTAGAGACCCCAAAGACATCGCTCCATTAACTTTTAAGTATTAAGTATGTATTTACAGAATTAGGCATAATCATTAAAATCATCAATACAACCCTCTAAGTTCGTATAATCCCATTGAGTGGCTATTTCCAGAAACAGTAATGGAATTATGTAAATACACATGTACTTGTTACGGTCGCGAATCAGATTGTGTACAACATACAACTGGGCTTTTTTTTTTTTTTGTTTTCTTTGGGAAACCTTCAAAAGGCACCCGACCTCTGGGGATGGAGGTCGGGGAGTGTGGGATTTTTACCACACTAAAACTACCCCGGTGATCACCATCAGCACATAGAGGGGGCCCGGTTCTTCTTAAAAATACCAATTCCGGAACCCCCCCTGTGCAAAGCCTGTAAAGCACATCCCTGGGGAGACTGTAAAGGGGCCTCCCCTGAGCCTCGCTATCCGCGGCAGCACGTGACCACTGTGCCGCCGTCTTCCCTGGGGTCACTCAGTTGGCGGACAGAGTCCCCACTCTGTGCGCCTGCGACCCCAAATGTCCACCTACCTTGATTGGTAAGTGGGTTTCGGCGTATTAGGCGCCAAGGCAGTTGCCTCCCCAACGCCTTTTCTCCGAGCAGGATCAGCCATCTCCCGATCCCGCTCGGCGCCCTCCTTCTTGACCATCACGGTCTCACAGAAAGAGGTTACTTCCGTCCAATTCTCTGTCTCTGCCAACATAGCCCTCACTACTGCCGGCAGAGACAGGTCTCGCCCGATCCTGGCAACCAGGACCCGCCGCTCGGAAGCCCACGCAGGGCACTCCTCGAGCGTGTGTTGTGCGGAATCTAGGCTACCTCCGCAGTGGTGGCAATTTGCCGTGGCCTCTCGCCCAATTCTGTTTAGGTACTCACCGAAGCAACGATGTCCGGTGAGCACCTGGGTGAGCCTGAAGGAGTTGGGCTTCCCTCTTTTCAGCCAGGTTTCGAAGTGCGGCAGAACGGCTTCGGCAACGCACTTGCGCGAATATTGCGGCTGCTGTAGCCGCTCGCGCCACCACTCGAGCGCGTGTCGCCGCTCCCGCCGCCTCAGCCTTACGAATGCGCTTCCTAGCACACTATTCCCGCTTTGGCGGATATCGCGAATTTGGTCGTAGACCTTCGCGTCCATATCCGCCAGGATGTCCAGGAGCGGAAAGCGTGCCAGGAGAGTTTCCGCCTCAAAGGATATCGTTCGGTATCCTCGTGCGATACGAATGGCCATTTTCCGCTGCAGTCTATTGACTTTAGTCCTGAAGCGTCGGACGCCTGACAGTCTACCTGACCAAACAGGCGCCCCGTAAAGGACCATCGATCGCACGACATCCAATGTCTAAGCAAAACACCCATTGCCTTCTCGATCCGGGGAACCAGGCGCTCGAAGTTCTCTTTGAAGCCCCACCGACCATCCAGGATAAGGCCAAGGTATTTTATGTATCGGCCCACCTGGACTTGCGCATCTCCGACATGGACCAACGAGCTGGTTGGCTCTCTGCTCCTTGGCAGTTTATGGAACCATAATGCCTCAGTTTCCTGAGGCGCTATCTCCAGACCCAACTCACGGATTGATGCCACGACTTTTGCCACCCCAAGCTCAGAAAGCTGGATGGTCTCCTCGAAGGTTTCCCCGCCAGCCAACACCAGAGTATCGTCTGCGTAGCAAACGATATTAACGCCGACGGGGAGATCGACACGCAGGACCACGTCGTATGCTAGTTTCCACAAGAGAGGACCTAGAACCTGACACTGACCTGCAAATTGTATAAAAGTTTGAATTTCGCGGGCAACCCTGGCGCTTCCCCCGAAGAAAACTGTAAGATATGATAAAGTATCTTGCTGACCACAAAATAAATAATGAAAAAGAGGAAATGTTTATAATTTTTACTAGCGACCCGCCCCGGCTTCGCACGGGTAGTAGAGCAAGCATATACCTACTTTTTTTCAGACGTACTGTCGTATTTGCCTGTTGCATCGAGTATGTGGGTTAAATTAAAATGTAACTGATGTTCATCCTACTTGGAGTATTTTTAATGTATTTTATTCCCATTCCTGCAAATATTTAAAAAAGTAAAGAATACAAACTAAAATATTTATTTGTGTACAACGTTGATAACTTCTACCGGAATATGATAATCGATTTTTTTGATGTTACACGTGACAGGGCCACATACAAATGCCTGTGTGAAAAGCATTGAGAGGTTAAGTAAATTCCAGCAGCTTTTAATGTTTGACCTTGTGCTTTATTAACGAGACATGCATGCGCGCATGTCGCGTCGCTCGCTGATTTTTATCCGCGCAAAATTTGACACCACAAACACTTTTTTTTTTTTGTATAATGATAGTGTGATTTTGTAGTAATGATGATGATGATTATAAGGTTTTTTTATGACATAGCGGCGACACGCGCACTGTCGCGATTTTTAAACTTTTAAAGTATTTGACCAAAGAACAATGGCAAGAAAATTGTTGATAGAATTAGTAAGCGTCTACTTTTGTCACCGTGATAGATAACGACGAAATAATTTAAGTACTAAGATTTATCAAATCAAGCTTTTTCCATCGATGTGCCATGATTTTCTACTTTATAGACTGCTTCTGCTTATGGATTTACTGTTCACTGGGTAGCTAATGCTTGCCTAAGTAATCTGTTTGAGGAATTTTTTCTGTGACTCTGGATTACGATTCTGCCTGATATCTTGGATTTTGTTGTATGTGTATCGATTTGATTACCACGATGGAAAGCCGTGTAAGGCCTACACGCCTACACGGATCATGTGTGTCAACTGCAACATTGTGTGTAAATAAATTACGCCGATACCCGACATTAGCAGTTGACAAGATAGTCACTGTTTTATTCTGCAGCTGGGTATACTCTCATATTGTAAGTATTTCTGGCACTAGTCAAGTTACAATATAGATTATCTTCATTGCATAAAACTGTATAACAAGTATAGTACAAGATTATTTACCGTAGTTGAAAACATTGTTTGATTTCTGTTAGTAGCTAACTATAAAAAATGATGATTTTAAATGAAATATGTAGCCGTTTAAAGCTTAGTAATAAATAAAGGACACAGGAATGTTTCTTTTATATACGAGCAACATATTTTGCTTTTATCATAAATATCATGAATTACAATTAGCAAGTTTCAGTTACATATAAGTTCGTCTATTACATTGGTCACGAAATATTAATAAATCATTCTAATGCATTAAGAGTATTATCGTTTCCGTTTTTTAGATTTTGGAAGATGACTATGTCTGCGAGGCATGCAGAGATCTTGCACTGCCTGAAATGAACAAGGGTGTCGAGCAGGAATAAAAGAGTACTGTTGTAGTTGTTTATCTGAAAGACGAACTGTTGGATATTGCGCTCATACAATGACTGTAGTTATGGTATCTAGGATGGGCCAGACATAAACCAAATAAATTAGCAGCTGCAGGTTTTCTTGATGACATTGTGGAGGGATGATGAGCAATATTTATTAAAAAATATACATAAAGGGACGTCAGGACGGTCCACAATATCATTTGGATCCATGGTCGATTTTACTAGGACGTGGATGATCGGTCGAGAAAAAACAAACGTATTTTACACAAAATATAATCAGGATCTTATTACAAGCATCAATTATTAGGAACACTAAATCACTAGACACTCCACCAAAAATGTAGCGCGTATTCGTGATGCGAACGGGTCGCCTCTCGGATTCGAACTGCCTCGTCGCACCGTTCGTCCTCCCCACGCTAGCTGTTGCTGTTGCGTCAGAGTGAATGATAACCGATTTCTTCGTTAGGCATATCCGGTTGACATTCACTCTTAAATAATCAAACGCGCCGTCACGGCCAGACTGACATTAGCATGTCCTCGTGCTGCTCCGTTTCTTTCAGCGTTGAGTTGCTCTGTAACAATAGGAAAATAAAACCCGCTGGGATTACCACTTTCATTTTGCTCGTCCTATCCTGAAATGATAGGTACACTGTCTCTGTCTTCGGATATTTAAGGACCCACACACAAGTTCACATATACGCAAGGCGATTAAGTTTGACCTTATGCAACCCAACACTGGCCAAGGCGTCCCTTCGACCAGCCATCATCTCCTATGATGACGTGGCCCGGACAACCTAGCCCTCGACTAGTCATCATCTCATATAATGACACCTAGCTTAGAGTGACAGCATCCCTTCGACCAGTAGTCATCTCTTATGACAACGTGGACCGGCCAAGTGGCTCTCTACCTGTCATCTCATATGACCACACCCAGCCCAGAGAGTGACAGCGATCCTTCGACCAGTCATCATCTCAAATGACAACATGGTCCGACAACTGGCTCTCTACCTGTCATCTCCTATGACGGCTTCTTAGACATTCTGTAGCAGTAATTAATTCTCATAAAACTGACATTACTAACCTTGAAGTTCCTCACGCTCTGATGCTGAGAGGGTTACTGAGCTTGCAGTTTCAGTATGACCGCTGGACACCGATAGTGTGTCACTATCATCATCTAATGTTAGTGTCCTATCGATCTGGCCCTGCTCTGCCGTCTCGGCCTCCTCCTCATCATTATTAATCAATGAGGTAGCTATCTCTACCAGACCGTCATGGCCCCTGGGTACTAAACGCAGATTTTCGTGCGCATATTTGTAAGTCCGATTAGACCCAACGATGTTTTTTAGCTCATGCCTATCATTTTCTAACACCTTGGTAATTAAAAATGGATCTTTGAATTTTTTGTGAAGTTTTGTCTGATTGCGCTCGTTGTTTCTTAAATAGAAACATACTTGCCTGTAGAGAATGGCTTCATGATTGCCTTGCCTCGACTGAACCGTTCTACTTCTGCTGAAGCTGCTTTCGCAATGTTATCAGAGGCGTTACGTCTAATGGTGTCTTAGTCTGATCGGGGTTGGGGTTCGGAACCAAGTACAATTTTTGACATACCTAACGATTGAGCTTTTATTCCAAACATTAGTTCTGTAGGTGAAAATCCAGTTACCCTAGATCGCGTACTATTTATAGCTAACTGCACATCTAGAAGTTCATCTCGCCAAGTTTTGTTCGAGTCGTTCTCGATTATAGTGAGAATGCTTTTCAGGGTGCGCATTACGCGTTCTACCTGTCAGTTTGCTCTACTAGATCCTGTTGCGATGAGATGAAGGTCTATGGAATGGTCACTACAAAATTCTCTAAACTCGGCGCTTATATAGCATCTCCCTTGGTCAGCTATAACACGTTTAGGTGCTCCAGAAAGGCAAACCGCTTTTTTTTTCAAGCTTTAATAGCACTTGCTGAATCTAACGAGGGGGTATATTCAAGGAGAACATATTTGGTAAAGCAATCGATAATTACCGATGAATATTTTTTGCGTTCGCTTTTTCCACTGAGTTTACCCGTGATATAAATGTGTATGGTATGTCAAGGAGTAGAAACTTTAGGAATCGCATGAAGTCTTATCTGGGTAGCACCCGATGTACCCTTTGAAGCTTTGCACACTATACAAGAATCTACAAATTTGCGCACTAACTTTGACATTTGTGGGAACCAATACTGTTCGTATAGTTTGTCTAGCGTTTTTTCCGCGCCGAGGTGCTTAATCTCTGATTAAAGTCCAAGTGAGGGAGCGCGGTACAACGGGGAGCCAATAGCTACTTTTGTTATGCTCAATTTTTCTATAAAGTATCCCTTTTCGAACATCGTAGGTATGGGCACCGGCTTCTGGGAGTTCTTTGTTGTTGTGCTTGATAATTAGGTCCTGTATTTCACAATCTCTCTTTTGTGCAACTGTCAGCCAACCCTGATGAAGTTCAATGAATTGAACAGACTTGTATCTCTTGGACAGATTGGTATCGGGCTGGTTTGCAGTAGGTTCGTCGAGTGGATTTCTGGAGAGGAAATCGGCATGTTCCATGCTAGTCCCTTGCTTGTGGACAATGTCAAAGTCATAAGCCTGGAGAAAGACCCACCACCGATGGACTCGGGGTGTAAGATCGGTTTTAGACTTTGACGCCTTAAGAGAATTACAGTCCGTGAAAACTGTGAAGTGCTGTCCATACAGATAATGTCTAAAATGCTCGACTGCTCGGACCACCGCCAAGGTTTCAAGTTCGTAGGAATGGTAACGAGATTCAATTTCAGCTGTCCGATGACTAAAGTAGGATATCACATGTGGTAGATTATCACGGCGCTGAATAAGAATTGCACCATACCCTTCTGAGCTCGCATGGGTATGAAGCTCTACTGGGGATTTAGGGTCAAAGCTCGTCAAGATCGGCTCTGATGTCAATATGCTAACTATGGTTTTGTGGATCTCACTATGTTGGCTCGTCCAGGTTAGGGAGAGGCAATCACTGTGCCCTCGCGCCCCTAGTCGCCGCAGGAGGAGATACCCTGGGCGTCGGGAGTCGATTGCCGACTCCCGGCCACCGTAGGCGCGGGCTTGCGGATGGCGAGCAATGGGCAGCTCGCCGTTCAGTAAGGACCAGGCCCGGGTCGACAGCGCGTCGTGTTCCACGCGCGCCTCAAACAGATGTCAGCACCATTGATGGGGTCCGATTGGACCGATGCCTGCCGGGGTCGCGGATTGTTCGAAAGAGTTACCGTGGCCCAGGCAACTGAAGGAACACGGGTGGATTTTAGTCAGTAAGAGTCTGACACGCCCTTCCGCTCCGCCCAGAGCGGGAGAGGTCATTTGATGAATTCCCACCCAAAAAAAAAAAAAAAACAAAAGTCATCGGACCTTTTAGTTTTGTTATGGGGTATAAATGACGTACTAAGCGGGTATAATTTGGAATAAAACGCCGAAAATAAGATGCAACACCTAAAAATTGACGAACTTGACTGGCTGTTCGTGGAGTAGGTGCATCAATTAGTGCTTGGACCTTCCTAGGATTAGGAGTTACTTGACCTGATTTTACGACATAACCGAGAAAATATACTTCATTTTTCATGAATTTACATTTATGAACATTTAGCGAAAAACCCGCTTCAGATAGAGCTTTAAGTGTAAGGTCTAAACGCTCAAGGCCGCGTGCAACGTCATCAGAAAACAGAGGACGTCATCCATATAAGCCAATGCCACCGTATCCTTAAGTGTACCTAGAGCTTTGTTAATACACCTTTGATAGACCGACGCTGCATTTCGTAAACCAAAGGGCATGGCAAGGAACTCATATTGCCCCTCCGGGGTCACGAAAGATATACGAGCTATGCTGTCGCCCTTGGGGTCTATCAAAATTTGATGGTAGCCTGATGCCATGTACAATGACGAAAAATAACAAGCACCTTGAAGACGATCTATTTGCTCATCAATTATCGGTAACGGGTAATGTTCTGGCCGGGTATTAGCGTTAAGCTCACGATAGTCTACACACATTCTATCAAAATTGCCTTTCTTTTTAACGAGTAGTATCGGACTGGCAAAGGGTGACGTGCTCTCGCGAATAACTCCCGCTTCTAAAAGATGTCTTATTTTATCCCTAACTATCTCCATTTCTGCTGGTGACCACCTATAAGGACGCCACTGTACAGTTTTATTTGGGTCAATTAACTCTATTCGCATGAAACCTGTAGAGACGCGACGTATCGGTATGCCTCCTATGAAGAACGCGCGGTATTTTTGTAATAATCTGATGAGGGCTACCCATGCTCACCTTGTAAATCTATATCTATGTTAGTAAAATCATACTGACTCGATTTCTCTACAAGAATACTCGTAACCTCCCTACGTAACGAGAAATGAATGCGCTCATTACTAATATCGACATTAACACACTTGTCTAAAATATACCTGCCTAAAATAACTGGTTCGCTAATAGCAGCGTTGCGAACTACATGAAACAATACGTCTTATTGAATGCCTTCAACCTTGATGGGGCTAAGTATCTGCAAGTCGCACTTCAATACATTATTATCTCCAATCCCCGTGAGATGAACAATTTCTTTACATTATGTACCCGGTAGCCTGCTAGCCATGTCGGAAGTTACCAATGAACAGGCGGAACCGCTATCAAAAAGAAAAGAAACGAGCTCACCCGCGGACATAGTAAAGGTGCCGGTTGCTGGCCTTCGCTCGCACAGGTGAACTTCCCTGACAGCCGGTTTCTCGTTGCTCCCTTTGCGGTCTGGACACGCCGATGCCACGTGCCCTTGTTGTCCACAAACGTAACAAGTGACAGGACGCAGATGGACTTGCGTCTTCATAGGCTGCTCGACTGTCTTCGTAGTTGCTTTAGCAACAGGCTCTTCGCGGCGTCTGCGATAGTCCACGGCTCGGTGGCCTGATACACCACACCGATGACACGATCCAGTAAAGCGTGGTTCGTTGTAGTAGCGGCTTCTTTTGACTTCGGTCTCGTTACTTTCTTGTCCTTTGTATTTTCGTTTCGACGGAACACCGTTGAGAACTGTTAGCAACTGAGCTCTGATAGATAAATTACAAGACTGCAGCTCTCGTCGTATAGTACCATCTTTTTGGCATAGCACAGAAACTACAAACCCCGTGATGACATCTTCTGACATATTGGTGCGAGGAATGCGCTCTATCATGCTCCAGACACGTGTTCAGCTTCACTTGCGGTTTCTTTCGTACCAAGTTGGAATCTTAATATCTCGTCGAAGTGATCTTGCGGTAGCATTGGCTTTCCAAATTTTGCTAGGAGTAATTCCTTTATTTGCATCCATGTTAACTGTGAAGTTTGCAATCTGGCAATCGTGGCTGCCCGTCCTCTCAGAGCGTGTGTAAGTGCTAGCAAAAGTTCTGCACCATCTAGTTTCCTGCTATTCACTACTATTTCCGTTATCCTGCACCAACCTTCTATGTCCGCATCTTTTTCATCTGGGTCAAACCGCACTAGTTCTATTGTCATGCAGTTTGAATCTTCGGTGGGCGGCAGAGTCTTTTCAAGAGGCGAGATAATAAGGCTTCCATATTGCGCAGTAAATTCTGCGACGATGCCACGTGCGCATTGATATCTTCTCCTTGTAAATGCCCTTCGCATCCCACTTCTGATAAAGGGATGTCAGGACGGTCTACAATATCATTTGGATCCATGGTCGATTTTACAAAATATAATCAGGATCTTATTACAAGCATCAATTATTAGGAACACTAAATCACTAGACACTCCACCAAAATCGCGTCGCCTCTCGGATTCGAACTGCCTCGTCGCACCGTTCGTCCTCCCCACGCTAGCTGTTGGTGTTGCGTCAGAGTGAATGACAACCGATTTCTTCGATAGATGGCGTTAGGCATGTCCGGTTGACATTCATTCTTAAATAATCAAACGCGCAGTCATGCATAAGTATTTTGTTTCTTTTTTATCTATGGGTACCCTATGTCCTACCTGTACTATAATTAATCATATTTATATGGCGGAGAAGGTACTTCTCTCTCGTTATCATCAGCCATATTTTAACTGCAGTGGGCGTACTATAGGAACTGTTGGTTATTGCGCAACAGAAAAACCGTTTGCAGTACAAATCAAATCATAATTTATAAACAAATCACACTACCGCATCACAGACTGTAGGTACACGACACAACTATAGGTACAGAACGCTAAGGAGTAATAGAGTTCTGTGCAGAACGTGCGACAGTTTCTAAACGTGGTCACTGCTTGGCCGCCACTGACTAACTCTGCTTTTACTCTGGTCGAGCGTTATTTTGTAGACTCTGTCGAGCGCTGCCTGGTTACGCTTAAACCTTCCTCATAAATCACTCCGTCCTTTGGTAAAAACCGTATGAAAATCCGTTCAGTAGTTTTTATGTTTATTACGTACAGACAGACAGATACGGATTGGGGCTTTGTTTTATAATATGTACTGATGAGAGCTAACTTGTCCGAAGATTGCAAACATTTCTTTTATAAAAAAAAGATGTTCGCGGTTGGCCAACTTTTTGTCTTACTAAGGAAGTAATGTCCCTCTGACCAAACGGGAAGGCTTTTCCAGACGCTAAGTTAAAGGACCTAAAGATCCTTCTGTACCCACTTTTAAAGACTCCCATGACTTTTATGGGAGACGATAACATTGATGATGGTCTGGAAGGTTTTTCAGGGCAACCAGATTGGAGATAAAGGAACCAGATGAGTACAAATTAGTAGCTTTCACGAACGAGTCGAGCCGACTATAATATATATTTATAAGTATTAAAGTTAATTTTTGATTTTTCAATCACATTTCTCTAAGAAACATGAGATTTTTTCATTTTCACCACTAATATAGAAAGACAAGAAAGAAAGAAAATACGTTTATTTGCAGTAAACATGACGCAGTGAAAAACATACAAATACATTCATTAAAGTTTTATGTAAATTGGCTGAAATATGACAATGATAGTTGAAGAAATCGGAAGAAATCATGCCGTTTGAGAGCTATCTCGGCGTACGCTGCAGAAACCGTTAGATGTTCACATAAATAATGTATCGTGGGATTGTTACTCTTAAACAGGTCTAAAAAAAAGTCCGCGATAGCATAATTATGTCTACCATTTAGGCGAACGCCGTCATAAGCATAACTTTGTCCCTCCTAAACAATTTTTTGTTGACATTTGTTTTTTGCGTCTGCCTTTGAAAAATATGTAAAAGTATAGAGTTTAAATTCGTAAACAGTTTTGTCTTGATTTCTAGAGATTGTCTTGTCAACAACAGACCCTAATTGAAAAATAAATATAGAAATACCTACTTACCACTTAAAATATAATTGATAGAAAGGCACTTTTTTTGAAAAATAGACTATGTACTACGTCTTCAGAATTATAAGTCTAGTCGACCGCGACGTGTGAAGGTCTGCCACATGGCCCATATGTGTCGTAGGTACATGAATAAATGAGCAAAAAAAAATTTATTAAATAATCTTAGCCAACTATCTTTAGGACAGTTATATAATATTATATATACTATATCGCAAGTACGTTAAATCAATCATTTGACTTTGACTAGTCGGGACGCTAGCGCCAGAACAATGAAAAAAAAAATGATGTTAAGAAACAATTATGTTAAGAAATAATGCAGACCTGTGGGGTAATTCTGTAGAAGTTGCTAAGTCTGTTATTAATATTGTAGCACCTATTTTAGCTCTTATCTTTAATAATTGTATCGACTGTAGGGAGTTTCCTGACCTTATGAAAAAAAGTAAAACAATACCTTTGTTTAAATCAGGTAGTACTACAGACCCCACAAACTATAGACCTATTTCAGTACTACCTACCTTTAGTAAAATATTTGAAAAATTAATTTTAAACCAATTGCAAAGATTTTTTAATAAACATAAATTATTACATACCAAACAGTTTGGTTTTACAAGGGGTAGTTCCACTACTGATGCCAGTGTTGAACTTTTAGGACATATTTGTAAAGCATGGGAAGATAAATGCGATGCCTTGGGCATCTTTTGTGACTTGTCCAAGGCATTCGATTGCGTTCTTCATGAAACGTTAATCAGGAAACTCCGCCACTACGGGATCCGGAACACCGCTCTGGATCTTCTTACTTCATAAATGAGTAATAGGATTCAGAGGGTTGACGTAAATGGAGAAAGATCTCCCGGATCTATAGTAACAATGGGAGTCCCGCAAGGCTCAATTCTTGGTCCTTTCTTGTTTCTTATTTATATTAATGACTTGCCTTACCTCATAACGGATAATCACGATATAGTGTTGTTTGCGGATGACACTTCACTTTTGTTTAAACTTAAACGTCAGCAGCTGGTTACTGACGATGTAAATATCGCGATCTCAAAAGTAGTTAACTGGATCAATGTCAATAATTTACTTCTTAACGAAAAAAAAACCAAATGCATTAAGTTTACGCTACCTCACGTTAGACAGGTGAAAACTAATGTATTGATGAAGGGTGAAGAATTGAATCTTGAAGATAGCACAGTATTCTTGGGCTTATCTTTGGATGCTAAGCTTCAGTGGGGCCCACATATAGATAAATTGTCAAAAAAGCTAAGCTCCGCAGCATACGCTGTTAGAAAAATTCGTAATTTAACCGACATAGAGACAGCCCGTTTAGTCTACTTTAGCTATTTTCATAGTGTTATGTCGTAAGGTATTCTGTTGTGGGGAAATGCCGCCGACATTCAGACTATCTTTGTTTTGCAGAAAGAAGCTGTTCGATCAATTTATAAATTAAGTCCGAGACAATCTCTCAGAGACAAATTTAAGGAGATTAATGTAATGACTGTGCCTTCTCAATATATTTTTGAAAATCTTTTATATGCACATAAAAATATAAAATTGTTTAAAAAATACAGTGATATCCATAATATAAATACTAGGAACAAACACAAATTTGTTGTACTTACAACAAGGCTCAAGAAAATAGGTGGCTCATTCAGATGTCAATGTATACGCTTTTGTAATAAACTTCCAAGCCACGTTCAAGATCTAAGCCTTAATAAATTCAAATCATTCATTAAACGTAAGTTGTGCCAGAAAGCCTTTTATACCGTTAAAGATTATATTGAGGACAAAAAGGCTTGGGATTGAGTTGCTCCAATTTCTTTTTTGCATACTGAATGTTTTTTTTTTGTTATTTTTATTTTTGCTATGTTTTTTAATTTGTATTTCACATAAACTTTGACATTTGATAATTATTACATATAGAATGACATGACAATTTACTTTCTGAAGTATAACATTATTATCAAATTATTCTGAATGTGAGGACTATGTGCGTCAGTTTCTTTTTTTTTTCGCTTTCTCAGGTAGTTTGAGTGCTTTATGCGGCCTACCCAAATGTCTTTTCTTTGGTATTGTTCGTCTAATGGTTGAGCTCCTTAAGTTCTGAGTTGAGCTTCACGATTACTGACAAATGCTTGCAGTGACTGGACAGGTCCACTCAAATCTGTATGGTTCTTTCCTTAAAAGACCATTTCAGACACCAATCTTACATGGTCCTCAAATGATCTGACCAAGATTATTTCAGGATTTTTTATACCTGTTGACATTGATGAATTTTTATAAATATATTGACATGAATATTTACTTTGTAAAATAGTATATTATTTTAATTATAGTGAATGTAAAGACTATGTAGATCATTGTTTTATTTTTTCTTTCTTGATTAGTTCTAATCATAGTCTGGCAGTTTGAGTCATTTATGCGGCCTACCCAAATGTCCTTTCTTTGGTATTGTTCATCGAATCGTTGAGCTCCTTAAGTTTTGAGTTGAGCTGCACGATTACTGACAAATGCGTGCACTAACTGGACAGGTCCACTCATTCTGTGTGGTATTTTTTCCTCAAAAGACCATTTCAGACTCAAATCTACATGGTCTTCACATGATCTGACCAAGATTATGTCTGGACTTTAAAAGAGACTGACCTCTGAGTTTGATTCGGCCTTCCTTCTCAGAGTAGTCAGATAGGAAACGCCGACCTCATCTAGTTTTAAAATATGATTGACGTGTAAAAGTGTTTGTACAAACCTACTTACAGAAATAAAATCATTTATCATTTATCAATTCAAAATATAAGATTAATAATAAATATAAGCCGTGGCAGTTAAGAGATGACCAGTCTCAACTGACGGCCCGTTCACGAACATGACGCGTGGATCAGCACCATCCAGCTTAACCATTTTGTAGGGAACCGAATGATCCAACACACGCCCCACCAACAGCGAGACATTTAAGTGAGCATGACATAGTCTCAACTGCCATGCTGTCAAGTCAACAAACAATAAACGAAACAACGTCGTCAATAAACGAATCCTTTCCGTTGTATAGTCGACTATGAATAATTTTTTCAAATAATTTTGAGAAGATGGGGATCAAAGCTATCGGTCTATAATTTCCCATATTTTGTTTGTCATCTTTTTTGTAGAGTGGAATAACAACAGACGTTTTAAGTTTAACTGGGTAAATTCCAGTGGAAATGCATAGATTTATTATGTAGCATAAATGAGTAGCAATAGACTGTGACACATGCTTTATAACTTTGGTACAGATACCGTCATAACCCACGCTTTGGGTATTTTTTAATTGCTTCATTTCTCTATCAATCTCCATTGGAGTTGTAGGGGTAAGACAAAATTGATTTTACGTTAGTGTTAATGTTGTGATTCGCCGGTGCTTTATTATTTTTAGAATTAGTTGTATTTACTGATTGTGATACTTGGTCGATAAAATAGTCATTAAAACTATTCGAAATTGATGTAGGATCTCTAATTTTGATATTATCTCTTAATATTTCCGTAATAGGTTCTTTGGGAAAGTAAAATTTTGAATTATTTATAAATGCCCATGTGGCTTTCGATTTGTTTTGTGTAGTATTTATGTGATGGTTCTTTTGTGACTTCTGTGTTAGGTTTATAATTTTTTTTAAACTTAGCAGCGTATTGCTTAAAAACATGTTTGTTTGTTTTCGTTGGAATGGCCCTATACTGCCATAATAATTTTCGTTTTGTTTTGCTACATGTTTTGATACCTTTTGAAATCCATTTAGATTTTTTATTTAAAGTTTTCGTTATTGTTTTGTAAGGAAAACACAAATTATAGAAACATAAGAACAGTTCTAGAAACAGATCATAAGCTTCGTTAGGGTCATTTATCAGATAAATGTCAACAAAGGCCAAATTGTTCATACAGTTATTAAATTTGACGAGGTTTTTCTTACTATAATCACGTCTTCTAATACGCCAAGATTTTATCATACATGTTTTTTTAACCGGGAAATGTAATATTTGGGCTGTATGATCCGATAATCCAAATTCAATTATATCACTTTTGCATCTATGAGCATTGTGAGCAAAATTGTCAATGCAAGTGTTACTGATAAGTCTAGTGGGATTTTTAATTTCTAGTTTCAAGTTATGGCTTTCCAGAATATTTTCGAAGTCTAGAGTTTGTCGGTTCCTTTTTAATATATTGATATTAAAATCTCCGCATAAAACAATTTTCTTATTAGTGTTATCGCAAATTTGGCGTAATAACTTTTCTAAATTATTATAAAATACAGTAATACATGAGTTTGGTACTCTATAAATACAAACTATTATCAGACTATGTTCCGTTAGTTCTATAGCACTATATTCTATGATACCTTTAATCGAATGTTTATTATTTATTACTATATATTGATGTCCAGTTCTAGTTAATATACAGGCACCTCCCCTATTTACGTCTCTAGAAAAACTAGCTGCTAAGCGAAAATTGGGTAAATTAATAGTAGCCTCCTGTCCTGGCGTCATAAAATGTTCAGTATTACATATTATGTCAATGGGTGTATTCTTTAGTTCCAATTCCTCTAAGTGTACCGCCAAAATGTCAGATTTGTTTATAAGACCTGCAATATTTTGGTGTAGAATGCGAATATTATTATAAAAGAAAAAACTGCGATCTTTGTTTATTTTTGTCACTAGTTACACAAGGGAACAACTCCAGGTCAATTTTAATCCTATTCATTATAGTTTTAAACACGAATCGTATTCCGGCTTTATTTAATACACCGGATTTATTTGAAAACATGTCAAACTCAAATGTTAGGTCATAATTAGTATCAAAATAGTATGCGTATTTATGATATTGGAGATCCATATAGAGTAAGTTATTAAACATCTCAACCTTGTAGTTATATATAGGCGCTCCTCGTACATACGTAGGAGTGAATATTATTATATTTGTGTGGGTTATCTGTACCAAGCTTTCGTTAATTAGTTTTACTAAATCAATAAAGTTATTGCTATGTTTAATGTCAGTGCCTCCTAATAAAATTATACAATATCATTCATACTGAAGTCTCTCAATTTTGATTCTATGTTAGCTAATAGTCGTTTTATTTTAGAGTTTGCTAATGAATAACTACAAAAATTAAATTCTTTAGAAAAACTTTCTTCAATAGCTTGTAGTTTGCCTCTTTGTGCGCTATTACTTAATACACATAGTTTTCTATGTTTGGCTTCGTTGTGAACGCTCGTTCTTGTAAGTTTTTTGTCCGGTGTTGAATTTTTCATTGGCGGCGCCAATTTTATATCTTCATTATAGTCGTGTATGGCTTCGCTCCTTCTATAGTAATGATCTCGCCGTGACATTGCTGTTATACAGCACAGTACCTAAATTAAAATCTCTAGTAGTGTAAATTGTAACAGTCCACAATGTTTAATTTGAATTTAATAATGGTTTTCATGAATAAAATATTTATTTTCTAGAATCATTGGATGCGGCACTGGTTGAAATGAAAAAATCTGCTTAGTTCTTGGGTTCGTAGTTATTTCCCAAGTTTTGAAGAGGATTTATTTAACCACCTACAACCAGTACTTAACAAACACGTGATGCTAATTTCAGAGGCCTAATCATGTATCTACATCATAATTAAAATAACAACCATTTTTTAATTAAAGTAGCCAAGTCGCTAAAATAGTCAAAACTTTGTACACGTTCAAATCCTATGGTACTTTCATCTAATGGTACTTTCCTATTCAATAAAAATAAAATCAATGACAATATTGTTTTATTTTAAAGCCTCGTTATTCAATTAACACGAGATTTTCACGACCGTAGAGCATCATGTGACTCAATTCATCAATTTTGATCTCATCGCTTTCTTAATTCTTTATTGTAAGTACCTACACAAAAATAAGTAGGTAATATGTTTATTTATAGTTAGTTAAAATGTTAACGGTTACGTTATTTATTCCACAGTAATTCCATTGCACATGTTAATATTTAACATTTCTTAACTCAAAGTTGAGTTTTCTCCCAGCAAACATCTGCGTGATAGAGAGAGATCACAACTAGAGTATAAGATAGTAGAGAAACGGTAGGTATAAGTACTACCGGTTAGGACCTACGCAAAATAGGCGCTTGGACGTGGAGTTGCAGACACCAGCCCGTATTCCTATAGTATACTATGCTACCAGTTCTGTCAAAAATTCCTTTTAAAACCGACTTCAAAAAAGGAGAAGGTTATGCATTCGGCGACTATCTTTTTGGAACAAAGTTCTTTAACGCGGCTTTCGGCCGTAGTAAACTGGTAGAAATTGTCACGTAAAGAAAAAGTATTATGCTCTCCTCCGTGCGACTTTAGAGAGATAGTTTTTTTGATTTTCGATGTTGAAGCCAATTAAGTGAAGTCAAAATGAAAATCTGACATGGCGGCTGCAAAAATTTTGAATTTAATAAAATTACAATAATAATTGAACTATGAGGAAGTTTATAAATAGGTACGATTCGAGGAAAATAAATCGATTTACTCACGACTATGTAGGTACCCATAAATTAAAAGGCATGCATTTGAACGAATTTAAAATAATACCCGTTTTGCTTTCCTAAAAATACACTGGTCGCAAAAATTCCGGGTCGCTAATAAAAACCGTGATATCTCCATAAATTGTATACCTAGATCGATAGAATAAATAATATGTAGTAAACAGGTTACTAATGCTGGTTCTAAATCTCTAAAGAGGTGTCATTTGTACAAGTTATAGATAAAAAAGAAAATACTCTTTGAAAAATTTCAGAGTTTAAAATTAGGAAAAGAATATTTTTTTCAGCTTTTGTTTCAAATCGAGCTGTCATTATAAATGGTTACTTGGATTGATCAGAGTATTCAGTGCAATATCATGTCGTTAACACCTGAAGAATGTACACGAATTATTACCATGGTACAAGAAGGAAGAAGTCAGCGTAGCACTGCTAGAACAGTAGGAGTATGTTTATCAACGGTCCAAAGAGTACTACAGCGATTTCCAGAGACCGGCATGAACATCAGGAGACCAGGAAATGGCAGGCCAAGGTGCACAACTACACGAGAAGACCGATTCATCGTGAGCACTATGTTAAGAAATCGACATCTCACGACTGTTCAGGTCCGAAACAGTCTTCAAGAAATTCACCACAACAATGTGAGCTCTAATACGATTCTGCGACGTCTTCGTGAAGCTGATATAAAGACAAGCAAACGGCCCCAAACTGCTCAGAGAACATCAAGTTGCCAGGTTAAGGTTTGCTCGAGAACACATCCGATGGACAGATGAAGATTGGTCCAAGGTTATGTTTTCCGATGAGTCCAGATTTTGTTTATTTACGCACGACGGGAGACGAAGAGTATTTAGACGACCAGGAGAACGGTATCATCAAGCGTGTTTTGAAGAAAAGGTGCCATTCGGTGGAGGACCAATAATGGTTTGGGCTGGGATATCTTCAGAGGATCGCACGGAGTTAGTGATCATAGAAAACGGTTCTCTGACTGCTGTCAGATACGTAGCAGAGGTTTCAAATAAGCATGCTGGTCCTTTCTTAGTGAATACGGGTGCAAATCTATTTTTATGCATGATAATGCGCGACCACATACTGCTCGTTTGGTCAATATGTATATTCAAGACGTCGGTATTACCTGCATGGAGTGGCCAGCTCGCAGCCCAGAGTTAAATCCCATAGAACATGCACGGGACGAGCTCGGTAAATGCGTGTGACAACGCTCTCCTGCTCCCGTTACCTTACACGAGTTAAGGAATGCGCTAGTGGCAGAATGGGCAAACATAGACCAAAATTGTATTAAAATTTTGGTTTACAGCATGCCACATCATCTTAATGAAGTGATACGGGTTCGTGGAGGAAATACAAAATAATAAATTGACAAAAAAATCTTTTATATTTTAAGATTTACTGCGAAGTGTATTTTTGTTGTCATAAGTTAGAAGCGAAATTTTCTTATTTTTTTGTATTTAATTAAAGTTATATAGTGTACAAAACGTGTTACACATTCTTTTATATGTATTAATCAGTCATCTACAATATACTATAGTTTCGCAAATTAGTCTTATGTATTTAAGAAACTATCACGCCATTTATTAACAACCCGGAATTTTTGCGATCCAGTGTATTATTGATAAAAAATGTAATGAATGCGCCTTTTTTTTGTGAACCTTTAAGAAATCGTATTGTGAGGTTCTCAAAATCGCGAAAACGCTTTCAGAGCGACTTTGGGTCTGCCTCGCTACTGCAGCGCTTCAGGTATGTTCGCGTGCGCGAGCGGACTGTTTTCATGCGACAATGCGGAAGCGCTGCGCGTATCTTGTGCGCAGAGTGCGGTCCAGCTCCAATACCGTTCTGAGTATGATGATAGCAAATAGGTTGGACTGTCCTTATGTGCGACATTGCTGTGACAGACAAGTTACATATGTTATTACACGTAATCGGCTACTGTAATGAATATGAGTTAATTATGATTGAATATGAATTTGAATTTGATTTATCTAATTTGGGTGTTGATGTTGTATTTATATTGTATTTATTCGTTTGTATTTATTTATGTGTGATTTTGTATTCATTATTAAATAATTTAAATATTTTTATTAATATGGGTTGTCTGGTACCTGAAATAAATTAATTTTAATTTTAATATACTAAATAGTTAAGTAATTGCGGCCAACTTAGATGCTGCACCGCTCGCTTCCGTCGCTCGTCAAGTTCTAATCTAACCTAACCCATTTGGGCGGAGTGCCCTAGCATAGTTACTGCGACCAGTTCGGTTTATTCGCCCCTACGCCACTATAATTATATACCTAATAAAATTGTTACAACTACACTGGCCCGCTAAGACGCTGGCAACACTGTCAGCGTGCGCTCACCACTGTCAAGCCCCTCCACGCACTTCATAACGCCATGACGGGAAATGGTGCATAAATAAGCTTGCACGTCTCATTATCGCTCTTTTTTTCACAAGGACAACTGACCAGTCGAAGCTCTGTCAACTTACGTGTTGATTATATTTTTGTATTGCTATTGTGCTAATAATTAAAACCTGATAAGTATAATCTTTTGATTTATATTGTATTTAGTAAATTGATTATAGTTAAATATTTATGTAAAGTAATTTGGGTAAATTAGTGATTGTTAAATTTGATTTTCGTGTGACTAAATTGTAACGGATTAGAATTCAAATAAGTTGCAGTGATTTCCATTTATAACTAATTAAAGTAATTTACTAAGGTTGTTTGAATTTCATTTATTATAAACCCTGTGTTTAATCAGTTGTTACAGTTTCAGAAGTGGGATTACTCCGCTCATCATGAAGAGGCACCGAGCTAGACGCAGTAGCAGTGAATCTGATGATTCAGATGTGCAAGCCGCAGCCAAGCGGGCAGTACCGTCTACCTGCGGAGAATCATCGAGTAGTAAGCTAGAACAGTTGGTAAATGAAAAAGTTGAAGGTATGATGAACAAATTCTTTAGCAGAACGCGTGAAAATAGAAGTGACAGTGTTAAAGGCGACATAATAATTCCGTTATTTGACCCGGATGATAAAGATAATAACGTGTTTGTTTGGCTGAAGAAAATCAACCAGTTGGGTGATATTTATAGCCGGGATGAGGCAAAGCGCTCTTATTACATGCAGACTAGATTAGATGGTTCAGCTAGACGTTGGTATAATAGGCTGGATAATTACGATCTTACGTGGTGTGAGTGGCAGGAACTTTTGAAACGTACGTTTCCTAGGATGTTTGAATTTGCGGAATTAATTGAAGAGTTAGTCAGTCGTAAGAAAGAACCAAAAGAGACTATGAGTAAATACTTTTACGATAAATTAGCAATGTGCCGTAGATGCAGGTTCGATGACAGTGCCGCGGTCTCGTGTATTATTCGCGGCCTACCCTCTGAATTACAAGCTAGCGCTAAAGCTTTGAAAAGTACAAACCCAGAAGAATTGTATTGTCAGTTTTTGGTATCAATGGAAAACTATCAGTCGTATTCAACGCGATTTCGTGAGAATGATCAACGTGCTTTGAGACATTCTTCTAATGCTAACAATACTTCGAAGCCGGCTGAAACAAAATCAGGCCATTCTCCTTCCAGTACAATTAAATGCTACCGCTGTAATACTGAAGGCCATTTGGTTAGGGATTGCACTAACCCTGACACTCGGTTATGTAAAAACTGTGGGAAGACCGGTCATATAGCAAGATTTTGTAGGCAGAATGTTCACACTGACTCGAATAAAATAAAAGAAGTGAAAGTTATACAAAGTTTTAACGATTTATACTTTAAAAATATAACGGTTAATGGATTAAAGGCTATTGCATACTTAGATACTGGGGCACAAAGTAATGCCATAAGTTATAGTTTTGCAAAATTATTACAGTGTATTATAGAACCAAGTGATAAAATTTTAAAAGGTTTTACTGGCATTCCAATACCCGCACTGGGCGAAATAAAAATCAATGTTTCCTTGGATGGTTTATCTGTAAAAACGAGTGCTTTAATTACTCATGTCGATTTGGGAAAAATTGATATATTGTTAGGGCAGCCTGTCATTAATAGAGATGATGTATCCCTTGTAATAAGTGGTAATTCTGTGATCCTTTCCCAACATCACAATAATATCCAAGGCATCGTCGTAGAAAATACTGAACAAAGAATAGACCTCGTTTCCAAAAATAGTTTGACTATTCTACCTAACGAAGCAGCAATGGTTCCGGTGCTAATTAATGGGGGATCAAAGGGAGTAGTAAATACTAATCCTCGTTATTTCAACCTCTCAGATCAAGAGTACATTATCCCGGCGTCTGTGGTGGAGGGCTCCGAGGGTTTGCTCAGAGTTTACAACCTGGGTTCAAAAGCTGTGGAGATTGCAACTGGCCAGGTGGTGGCAAGAGGACAATGCTGTGCCGGAATATTGCAAGAAGCTGAAGCTGGCTTGGTGAGTCAAATCTTTCTTTGTTGTTGGTCCAATTCTGACGCTGGGCTTCAAAGCCAAAATAATATAGCTGTTGGTGGTTTCGTACCGAATTTTGCTGATGCAGATGTGACGAAATTGGACCAAAAAGATATACGTTTAGTTAATGATGGTTTATGTGCTGATAGTATGTGTATTGGTGGTGTTAATTTGGCAAACATAAACGTGGGTAATATAAGCGACGGCGATAAGCTACGTTTGTTTACCATTTTGTCTCAATATAGTTCTTGTTTTGCGTCTAATACGTTGGAATTGGGACTCACAGGCCTAGCAGAGATGGAAATCAAATTGAACACTGATAAGCCTGTGTATCATCGCCCGTATAGACTTTCATTACCAGAACTTTCAACTGTTCGTGAAAAAGTTAAAGATCTTTTAGAAGCCGGCATTATTAGGGAATCAAATTCAGATTTTGCATCACCCGTTGTATTAGTTAAAAAGAAAAATGGAGACATAAGGCTATGCGTGGATTATCGGGCCCTGAATGCAGTAACTATAAAAGATAGATTTCCTTTGCCTATAATTGATGATGAAATTTCAAAATTAACAGGTAAAAACTTCTTCACTAGCTTAGATTTATCACAATCTTATCATCAATTACCGGTTTCCGAAAATTCGATTCACAAAACTGCCTTCATTACACCGGACGGGCAATATGAATACGTTCGGGTTCCGTTCGGTTTAGCCAATTCACCTGCAGTTTTTCAACGTTTAATGAATAAAATTATTAATAAGGTTAAGAAAATGGGTGATAGCGACCATATTCTGGCATTCATGGATGATATTTTATTACCAAGCAGCGATATTCCACGAGATTTAGAGCTACTAGAACTTCTCCTGAAAGTCTCGTGAGGCCAATCTTAAACTCAATATGAAAAAGTGTTCTTTTCTTCAAACTGAATTAAATTATCTCGGTCATTACGTTTCCAAGGATGGCATTAAGCCAGGTGATCACAAAATAAAATCTGTGCGTGATTTTCCTACCCCATCTAATGTTCACCAAGTCAGGCAATTCGTTGGTCTTTGTTCATTCTTTAGAAAGTTCATACGTAACTTTTCCCTTATTGCTAAACCCCTTACAGACCTTACAAAGAAAAATATGACCTGGTCATGGGGAGACGCCCAAGAGACATCTTTTAGAGATCTTAAGTCTAGTTTAGTCTCTCAACCAGTTTTAGCAATCTATGATAGAAATTTGCACACAGAACTCCATACGGATGCAAGTAAGTTCGGTGTTGCAGGAATTTTGCTTCAGCGTCAAGTAGATAACGCTTTAAAACCTGTAATGTACTTTAGTCGCACAACTACGCGTGAAGAACAGAATTATCACAGTTACGAATTGGAGACACTAGCAGTTGTTGAGTCGTTAAAAAGGTTCAAAGTTTATTTGTTAGGTATTAAGGTAAAAATATTAACGGATTGTGTTGCTATTCGTCACACATTTGTCAAAAAAGATCTAGTTCCGAGAATTGCACGCTGGTGGCTGCAAATTCAAGAGTTCGATTTAGAAATAGAATATAGGGCTGGAGACAAAATGAGGCACGTTGATGCGCTGAGCCGTAACCCAGTAGATGCCCACGTTTATGCTCTGTCTGCTGATGATTGGTTTCTTACTGTTCAAATGCAGGATCCTAAGCTATGTAACATTATCGACCAATTGCGTGGACCTAATGCCAATCCAAACATATTGAATAATTACAAAATATGTAATGAACGTTTGTATAAAAAAACTTTATATGGGGATCGTTTGTTAGTCCCTTGTAATGCTCGTTGGAAGGTTTTGCAAAAATATCATGATAATATGGGACATAGTGGATTAAAGAAATGCGATAGCACTATAAAAGAAAAATTATGGTTCCCTAAAATGACCAAGTTCATTAAAAAATATGTCACTTCGTGTCTGGATTGCGCTTTTCGGAAAGGACATTATGGAAAACTAGAAGGAAAATTAAATCCTATCCCAAAACCTGAGGTACCAATGGATACTCTACATATTGACCATTTAGGGCCTTTCCCTAAGTCTAGTAAACACAATCAATATATTTTAGTAATTACATGTTCCTTCTCAAAATTTGTTATTGCTCGAGCAACACGCACCTTAAGTTCAGCTGAAACTATTTATATTTTACATGATGTATTTTCATTATTTGGTTTCCCTTCCACCATAGTGTCCGATCGTGGTCTTGCATTCTGTAGCCGTTATTTTAAAGACTTCGCAGTTAAACACCTTATAAAACATGTGCTGACATCAGTCGCAACACCGAGAGCTAACGGTCAGGTTGAGAGGGTCAATAGAACAATTTTAAATGGTTTAAGAACTAGCAGTGAGGAAAGTAACTGGGATTGTTGCCTGCCTGATGTAGTTTTCGGTATTAACAACACGTGCCATGAAACCACAGGTCAAGCCCCCTTTCATTTAATGTTCAAACATACGAGTAAAGTATCAAATTTGGAAAATAGCAAAAGCAAATTAAATATAGATAATAGAAGAGCAAAGGCCAGTGCTAATATTAAACGTAAACAACTGTTAATGAAACGTCAATTTGATAAGAAACGTAAAGAGGGTCGAATCTACAAGAAAGGGGACTTGGTCTTATGGCGTAATCCAAAAGGCTATGGTCAGTCTGGAGTAAATACGAAGCTTGATGCTACGTATACCGGGCCGTATAAAATAACTAAGTCACTTGGTCATGACAGGTATATGATACACAGCGTTAAAGGATTTAGAGGGTACAAGAAGTTTAGTACAGTGGTGGCTGTAGATTCTTTGAGGCCGTATGTAGCTGTTGTTGGTTCTGATAGTGATGATGCTGACAGTCAATTAGATACAGAAGATCTTATAGATCTATTGGAAAGTTAACCAATGCACATCGTGTGGACACTTTGTTTCAGGACGGCCGAGCTGTTACAACTACACTGGCCCGCTAAGTCGCTGGCAACACTGTCAGCGTGCGCTCACCACTGTCAAGCCCCTCCACGCACTTCATAACGCCATGACGGGAAATGGTGCATAAATAAGCTTGCACGTCTCATTATCGCTCTTTTTTTCACAAGGACAACTGACCAGTCGAAGCTCTGTCAACTTACGTGTTGATTATATTTTTGTATTGCTATTGTGCTAATAATTAAAACCTGATAAGTATAATCTTTTGATTTATATTGTATTTAGTAAATTGATTATAGTTAAATATTTATGTAAAGTAATTTGGGTAAATTAGTGATTGTTAAATTTGATTTTCGTGTGACTAAATTGTAACGGATTAGAATTCAAATAAGTTGCAGTGATTTCCAACTAATTAAAGTAATTTACTAAGGTTGTTTGAATTTCATTTATTATAAACCCTGTGTTTAATCAGTTGTTACAAAATTATTAATTTATACATTAAACATAACATGGTGAGGAACCCAGTGCCGTGTCTGCCCAGTCTTCTGTGTAATTCTTAGTTGACGGTAGATATAGGTAGTTGGTTTTCAATCACACACAACACTTAACTCAAACTCAAAGCATTTATTTCATTGAAAACATTTACAGACACTTTTGAATTATCATTAAACAAGGAGTCCTACAGTTTGAGTGAGTTAGTGAAGCTAGTTGCCTATTCCAAGATGAACTAGATTCCTTATGGAGAAGAACGGGCAAGAAACTCTATGGACACTTTTTTTAATCAAAACAATATGTTACAGAAGTTTCTTGTTCGACAATTACAATTTAAGTCCTTTTTATTTATCACACTTCCATTACGATTACCACCCGCCATCACAAATGTGACGCAAGGAGTAATAGTGTTCTGTGAACGTGACTCTCCCGAATGGGTGGAATTACTGCCTATCCAAGTACAGTATCTTATTACTTAGTTAGTTTAATAAAACTTAATAACAATGCTAAAATGCATATCAATTAATTCTTTTATAATTTTTAAAAAAATTTTTGCCCAGCATTTTATACTTAAATGTCATTTTTAAATATTGTCAGAAATAGGTACATTAACGGTTGCGTTCAAACAATAGCATCGTCATGTGCAATGGACTGCGTCCCACGCTGTACAATGGCAACATTTTTTTCCTTAGCTTCGTAATGTACGAACTACTTATACTGAGAACACATCATGAATCTGGATAGTGTCACCTTTTTTTAAGCGTCATAGGAGACAAGCGAAAATTTCGAATGCGCCATGCAACGAGTGCAAACCGAGAATCGCCTTCCTGTATCGTGGTGTTTAAGAAGAAGGCCCTTTACGTGCATAGTCATAGATTTGACTGACATCTATGTATTAGCACAACCAGCCAATAACAGTACCACTGCTGGTACAGAGGCTTCCTCTCTGTGAGAGGGAATGTGCCGTAATCCACCACACAGGCCCGGTGCGGGTTGGTAGATGTCACATGTCATGTTTATGATAAAACAGTGCACCAATTATCTAAAAAAATGGCGCCGATTACGTTTTAATAGTCAATACCTCAATTTCATAATATAATACGAGAACTAAATCAGTTTCAAAAATAATTTACAAACTACATATAAAGTAAAAAGATTATTTTACACACACGTTTATTTATGAAAACCTGCTGTTTGATTAAATTCCTTGAATTACCGGAAATTTTGTTAAGTAGTAAAATTTTAGTTGTAAAAAGTAATGACGTTACTAATTAAACTTTCATCTTAAAACGCCTTTGCATTTGTGAATATTAGCATTGTTTAATTATAAAAGAATTAATTGATATGCATTTTAGCATTGTTATTAAGTTTTATTAAACTAACTAAGTAATAAGATACTGTACTTGGATAGGCAGTAATTCCACCCATTCGGGAGAGTCACGTTCACAGAACACTATTACTCCTTGCGTCACATTTGTGATGGCGGGTGGTAATCGTAATGGAAGTGTGATAAATAAAAAGGACTTAAATTGTAATTGTCGAACAAGAAACTTCTGTAACATATTGTTTTGATTAAAAAAAGTGTCCATAGAGTTTCTTGCCCGTTCTTCTCCATAAGGAATCTAGTTCATCTTGGAATAGGCAACTAGCTTCACTAACTCACTCAAACTGTAGGACTCCTTGTTTAATGATAATTCAAAAGTGTCTGTAAATGTTTTCAATGAAATAAATGCTTTGAGTTTGAGTTAAGTGTTGTGTGTGATTGAAAACCAACTACCTATATCTACCGTCAACTAAGAATTACACAGGAGACTGGGCAGACACGGCACTGGGTTCCTCACCATGTTATGTTTAATGTATAAATTAATAATTTTGTAACAACTGATTAAACACAGGGTTTATAATAAATGAAATTCAAACAACCTTAGTAAATTACTTTAATTAGTTATAAATGGAAATCACTGCAACTTATTTGAATTCTAATCCGTTACAATTTAGTCACATGAAAATCAAATTTAACAATCACTAATTTACCCAAATTACTTTACATAAATATTTAACTATAATCAATTTACTAAATACAATATAAATCCAAAGATTATACTTATCAGGTTTTAATTATTAGCACAATAGCAATACAAAAATATAATCAACACGTAAGTTGACAGAGCTTCGACTGGTCAGTTGTCCTTGTGAAAAAAAGAGCGATAATGAGACGTGCAAGCTTATTTATGCACCATTTCCCGTCATGGCGTTATGAAGTGCGTGGAGGGGCTTGACAGTGGTGAGCGCACGCTGACAGTGTTGCCAGCGTCTTAGCGGGCCAGTGTAGTTGTAACAGCTCGGCCGTCCTGAAACAAAGTGTCCACACGATGTGCATTGGTTAACTTTCCAATAGATCTATAAGATCTTCTGTATCTAATTGACTGTCAGCATCATCACTATCAGAACCAACAACAGCTACATACGGCCTCAAAGAATCTACAGCCACCACTGTACTAAACTTCTTGTACCCTCTAAATCCTTTAACGCTGTGTATCATATACCTGTCATGACCAAGTGACTTAGTTATTTTATACGGCCCGGTATACGTAGCATCAAGCTTCGTATTTACTCCAGACTGACCATAGCCTTTTGGATTACGCCATAAGACCAAGTCCCCTTTCTTGTAGATTCGACCCTCTTTACGTTTCTTATCAAATTGACGTTACATTAACAGTTGTTTACGTTTAATATTAGCACTGGCCTTTGCTCTTCTATTATCTATATTTAAATTGCTTTTGCTATTTTCCAAATTTGATACTTTACTCGTATGTTTGAACATTAAATTAAAGGGGGCTTGACCTGTGGTTTCATGGCACGTGTTGTTAATACCGAAAACTACATCAGGCAGGCAACAATCCCAGTTACTTTCCTCACTGCTAGTTCTTAAACCATTTAAAATTGTTCTATTGACCCTCTCAACCTGACCGTTAGCTCTCGGTGTTGCGACTGATGTCAGCACATGTTTTATAAGGTGTTTAACTGCGAAGTCTTTAAAATAACGGCTACAGAATGCAAGACCACGATCGGACACTATGGTGGAAGGGAAACCAAATAATGAAAATACATCATGTAAAATATAAATAGTTTCAGCTGAACTTAAGGTGCGTGTTGCTCGAGCAATAACAAATTTTGAGAAGGAACATGTAATTACTAAAATATATTGATTGTGTTTACTAGACTTAGGGAAAGGCCCTAAATGGTCAATATGTAGAGTATCCATTGGTACCTCAGGTTTTGGGATAGGATTTAATTTTCAAAAAATTTCATTTTAAAAATTTTTGCCCAGCATTTTATACATGTTTCATAAACATTCAATACATAATACAAAATTTATTTAGTAACTTACAGTCTTATTTATAAACGTCTCTTAAATTTTAATCAATTGCTAAGCAACTGATCAACAAAATTCTTATAATTTTTTTTTAAAAATATTATTTATAAACTCAGAAGAAGACCCAAACCCGTTTGTCCGAAAGTTTGTATAAATACCACCTTTGCACAGTGGCATAACCGTTATTTAAGTACATTACTATACAATAAACTGCGCAACACATTAAACATTCACTGTTTGAACAAATTCCAATGCAAACAAAAAATAAAAGAATATCTGCTCACCCTAAATTATGACGACTCGGAAGAATTACTCAAACTATAACTTAAGCAAATTCAAGCACCCACTCACACATACACACCTACCATCACCCATATATATCTACACTCACACATACACAGCTACACACACACACCCGGCACACAAACAGATACTTCCTTTTCCGCGTTATTAATTCATTTAAACTCCTTTTACTTTCATCCCCCCGTTTCTTATCCTCAAAATAAATTGTATTAGTCTAGTTTTTTTTTATAAAAGTACACATTACTAACATTTATGTAATTATTATAACATCCATAATGGACGGATGGATGACCCCTTTTATTTTTGGGTGGGAATTCATCAAATGAACTCTCCCGCTCTGGGCGGAGCGGAAGGGCGTGTCAGACTCTTACTGACTAAAACCCACCCGTGTTCCTTCAGTTGCCTGTGCGCCAGGGCCACGGTAACTCTTTCGAACAATCCGCGACCCTGGCCGGCATCGGCCCTTTCGGACCCCGTCAATGATGCTGTCATCTCTTTAAGGCGCGCGTGGAACACGACGCGCCGTCGACCCGGACCTGGTCCTTACCGAACGGCGAGCTGCCCATTGCTCGCAGCAATGGCAACATCCATGTTCGGTGAGGACCTGCGTCAGGCGGAAGGTGAGGACGCCGTGGCGCCTCTCAAGCCACTCTTCAAAGAGGGGACTTACCGCCGAAATTGTGGCGTGCCCTGATGGATGACCCCTGTAACACAGGTTTTCATAACATGGGTCATTGATCATTTATTTTGTACCAGGCTATTTGCACGCTTAAATTAAGTGATTATCTGTGTACTTTCTTATGTCAAATAAATATATTATTATTTCCTTTATTTCTTAGATATATACATATAAATTATATTTTTAAATATTAGAATATAAAAATATAAAAACATTTAAAAATATAAAAAATAGTGGCCCACCGGTATCGGGAACAGGGTCCAAGCTACCGGCGGTCAGGGCTCCAGAGAGAGAAACCTCCTAACAATGCGGGCCGTGTCCAAAAGTACCGCCTTCTGAATCAAGCCCTTGATCCAGCTGCCCAACGAGAGCCTCCTCAGGTGTTGGTCGAGGCTCTTGGCTATTAATCCATTGGCTGTGACGACTATCGGTACAATGATCGCTGAGTCCACATCCCACATGTCGACAACCTCGCGAGCCAAGTCAAGATATTTGATTTGTTTATCTTTCTCGGCTTTCACGAGGTTCCCGTCATGTGGGACCGTTATGTCAACAATCATTGCACGCCGCTCTAATCGATCCACCACCACTATATCAGGCTTATTGGCAACAATAGTCCTGTCAGTGATGATGGATCGATCCCAGTACAATGTGATATTTCCATTTTCGAGAACTGGGTCGGGCACATACCTGTAGTACGGCACTTCCGATTCTACAAGGCTGTATTTGAGAGCAAGTTGCTGATGGATAATCCTGGCTACAAGGTTGTGTCTATGCAAGTATTCTTCGTTAGCTAGACTAGAACATCCGGAGATAATGTGTCTGATTGATTCACCCGGACGGTGGCATGCCCGACAAATGTCAACCGTGCCGTCTTTCACAATAAATCTCCGGTAGTTGTTTGTCATCATAACTTCGTCCATAATTGCACAGACAAAACCTTCGGTTTCTCCAAAGAGGTCACCGAAACGCAGCCAGGCTACGGACGCTAGTTGATCTATATCGGGTCCATGTAGGGCCCGAAAAAAGCGTCCGTGAAGCTCCTTACTCTGCCATACTTCCATGCGATCATTAGTGTCAAGCACTACTGGCTTGCGCCAGTTCTCTTTAGCCAAGGAGAGCGGGGTGAGGCCCTTGTCCACTTTGACCACATCTCGATGCATCCCCACGTCGGCCTCTAAGAAATAATCCCTGAGACTGCATATCTCGCGATTGTGGAGGGTCTTAGCATTTAAAAAGCCTCGACCTCCACATTTTCGCGGGATATACAGCCTCATTACCGATGACCGTGGGTGATGCATTCGATTTGCAGTCAGCAGTGTACGGACCTTCCTATCCAGGGCGTCGAGTTCGGTCTGAGTCCATTTGAGTATGCCAAAAGAGTACATCAAAACCGGCATGACCCAACCGTTAAAGGCGCGTACCTTATTTCCGCCTGATAGAAGACTATTAAATACTTTTTTCAGGCGGCCAAAGAAGCATTCCTTTAACGATTGCTTCATGTCAGTACCATTGATGCCCAATGCTTCCGACATACCCAAATACTTATAGGTTTCGGATGCAGAGAGGGTTCTAAGGATTATGGAATCCGAGAGTTGGGTTCCGACGGATTCCACAATCTCCCCTCGCTTTACATGCATGACCGCACATTTGTCCACACCAAATTCCATTCTGATGGCACTACTGAACATTTCAGTTACTTTCAGTAGCTCCATCAGTTGCAAATTGTTGAGGGCAAAGAGTTTTAGGTCATCCATGTAAAGGAGGTGAGATATAACCTGACCACCTCTCCTCAGCCGATAGCCTAGACCTGAATCTTCCAGCAGTGTGCTTAGAGGATTCAAGGCTAAGCAGAACCAAAGCGGACTCAAACTATCACCCTGAAATATGCCTCGCTCGATCCTTATCGGTTCGCTATTCCTTTGGACATTTCGACATCCTGGATAGTGAAGGACCGTTCTCCATTGCCCCATACATGACATCAGGAAGGTGCGCAGAGTTGCATCTACTTTATACAACTCCAGCACCCTCATAAGCCATGTATGTGGCACCGAGTCATAGGCCTTCTTGTAATCTATCCAACATGTCGACAGATCCTTTCGGGAACGACGAACTTGTTGGCTAATGGCCATATCAATGAGGAGTAGCTCCTTAGTACCACGGGACCCGTTCCTACATCCATTTTGAGAAGGAGACATGATAGAGAAGGTGTCTATATGTTTGTTAATTTTAGCTCTCAAAATGGATGTAAGAACTTTATAGACCGTCGGTAAACACGTGATCGGTCTATAATTTTTGGGTTCCGCAGTGCTACCTGACTTATGGAGCAAGTGGGTAACTCCTGTTGTTAGAAACTGGGGTAGCGAACCAGACTCCAAAGCAGTCTGGTACTGAGCCGCCAAGCGAGCGTGCGACCCAACGAACCATTTGATCCAAAAGTTGTGCAGTCCGTCCGGTCCTGGAGACTTCCAGTTAGGCAGCGGACGGACTGCACGAGTTACATCTTGGGGGCAGATGGTAATAGCCCCCATTTCTGGTATTGGATCGCAGGCTCGCTCGACTCTCTGTACCCAATCGCCTTCGGTGTGACTGACAGGCACCGACCAGATATTGCGCCAGAAAGAACACATGGCATCATCATCTGGTAGGCACGTGTCAGCCACATCTTGATCCGGTCGCTCCCAACCTCTATAAACCCACCTTTGATCGCGTTGGAAGGTGCGATTCTGAGTGTATCGCTCCACTCGCCGCTTATACCTCCGAATACGGTTCGCCCATGCATACACTTTCTGCTTCAGGAAGTCGATGCGCTCTGTGACACAGGACATATAATCCTGAGGGCTGATATCAGTCCCTGCGAACGCGCGTCTCACAAAGCGCATCACTCTAGGGCGAGTATTGCCCTCCCTGAAGCAGATTAGTTTGCCGATGAGCGCTCTGGCCCCACCAATACGGCGTTCAATTCTGCACTGCCAAGCTGGTACGGCTGGTTTCGGTCGTGTAGCTCTAGAATCAGTAGCAAATTTGACGTGAGCTACACGACATGCCGCTACAGCCGCGCAGTACAGAATCGAATGAGTATCGGTGAGGTCTACGCAGTCATCAAAATAATTTGATAACTGCGCATCCAGGACCGCCACCAGCGCCCTATTTTTATTATGCATGGGCAAACGAGGTAAGCGTGGTCTAAGTTCGGGCGATATGAACCGATATTCTCGAATCGCATCCTCCAAAGCACTCCTCAATTCCTCATTGCACTGGGTACTTACGTTTGTAGCCCTGTCATCACTCTCCTCGTCTACTTGATTCGTGTTAGACTGTGGTAGTATCACAACAGTCTGAGACGAGGGGGCGATAACATGACTACTCTGCATTTCATTTCGCAGGCGATCAAGTACAGTGTCATCCAACATATGATTACGTTGGATGACCCGCACCTGATCCGACAGTCGTTGTGCCGAAACGTTGATAGCTGGCTCAAGCACCTGAAAAAGAGAGAGCATCCGGACACGGTACGCGGTCAGATTGTTTCCCCCCTCTGTAGCCCCATAGTATGAGCGCATGACGTTTTCATTGATGGATCGTGTCCATCTCATGCGCTGCACACTTCCGCCGGGAGCTGGGACCCTGTCAGAGGCCAGTGGGCCTCGAGGTCCTAAGCCGTCCGGCGGCCGGTGTCCTTCACGTCGACGAACAGGTGGTGGCGTCGTGGGCGGGGAGAAATACTCGTCGCTCGAGCTCGACGCAACTACCGCAGCCGGTGTCGTCACAGCACTCACAGTGAGGCTGGGTACCGGCGGCGGCGAGGCGGAGCTGAGCGAAGAGTCCGGAGGTGGTGGGCGTGCTCGTAGTGCGGCCGATCTTGTCAACATATCATTTCATATTTCTATTTTGTCCTTGTGATTGTTTATCGGAGGTGACAACTGTCATGTCACCTCCGATTCGGCAGTTTTTGATCAAAACTATTTCATTATGGTTTATATATACTTTTTTTTGGTGTAAAATTAATTTTCAGGTTTTATATTAGGTTTAAAATGGATAACTATTGCAAGGATGGGTCAAAATTATTTTCACTATTGATATTTAGGAAAAATTGAAAAATTCGACGTTTTGTTGACACGGTGTTATTATTATTATTATTATATTAAGCGCTAAGAGGTCTCTAAGCAATCGATTAGTAGCTGTCAAAATTAAATGCCACCGGTGCACTGTTTAAAGCTTGCTAAGAGGTAAGAGGTCGGACTTTATATGAATCAGCTGATCGATTCAATAGGATTATTGTGTGTTTCGACGTAATATTGTTCCTAATATCGAGTTGTGCCTTAGTAAATATGGATTTCGACAATCTTTTACGGGATTTCAGAACGACGTAGAAGAATTAAATAGGCGGTTAGTAGACGGACGAAAAACTACAAAGCTCGTTTAATTAAATCCGCTACGAGAATGATTACCTTTTATATATTATTCATTCCAAGTATAAATGATGAAAGGATTTCTAGGGAAAGCTCAGTCAGGAGGAGACTCAGTAGGTGCTCAGGAGGCTTGAAAATAATGAGTTCGTGAGAAAGCTCATCGAAGACAGTGATTATCCATTAAGTTATCCCATGTGCCCCTCATCATATGACGCCAGTTCTAAGATCCAGAACAAAAGAAAAGCCACGTTGTGGCAGTCACACACAAATAACAAGAGACATTTAATACAAAACAATTTATTTTGATAGGTACGACATAATGAAGCTACATTTTTGCTATCAATTCATTGTTTTTTTATTTCCAATATTCTTCCGCCAAAGGCATGAGTACCATTTTTTTCTCATGCCACTCTCATTCCTCATCTTTTTCACGTAGCATGGTGTCCTTCCTCGCCGTCTTTGTGAGGTTGAATAGTATTGGTGCTACGTGCTACTGTGGTGTTCTCTATCCCACTACTCGGAAAACAAAGACCGAAACAAACTCGGAGGTGACAATCCCTTTTAAAGTCGAGACATTGTGTTGGTCACGCTATAATTGAGGATCATGCATATGAATGTCAGATATGGTCTTTTGAGGAAAGAGCCATAAAGATTTGAGTGGACCTGACCCGTCAGTGCACGCATTTTGTCAGTAATCGTGTAGCTCAACTCGGAACTTAAAGAGCACAACGACACTATGAACGATACCAATGAAAAGACATTAGGGTAGGCCGCATATAGTACCTACTCAAACTGCCAGACAGTCGTAAAAAACTCACTGAAAGGAAAACAAACATAATTATGTAGGTAGTCGTCTCGTTCACAGTAGGTAATAAAATTATTAATTAATAATATAATACAGATTAGGTACCTATTGTATTATACTGAAATATAAATCGGTACGTGGCATTGTTGTCGACTTACTCATTGTTGTTAATTTATATACAGAAATATTATTATACAATAATATATAATATACATTATTTATAATTATGAAAAAAATTGTCTGTGTATTGAGATTGTTATTATTTTGTACCATTCCTGTTTGTATGTACTATTTAGACTCTGTACATTCACCGAAAGAGCTATATAACGGGAAATGATGAGTGCAGCAACAAAAGTTTTCTCCTGCAACGTAACGTCTTTTTTGCATGTAATCAACGAATTAACATAACAGCTTCTATTATATTAATTCATCATCTTTACTATTCCAACAGAATATCAAAAAACCAGCGTCAATTTACGAACTAAATTAATATGACTCAAGGCTACCGATACATATATTTACTTCTGAATTGATAACTCGGCGACTAATGTTGTAAGTGGGCTACTTTATATATTTTAGAGATTCAACATCTGTCTGCTAATAAAATCAAATTCCAGCCTCAAAATTAGCCATCAAACTATTTTATTCAACAACTAAATTAATAAATCATATTCTTTTTTCATGAAAATTAGCCGAGAATAGGTCGAATCTGTTCAAAAACCGAATTGGGGCACCCCGACTGGACGTATTCTTTTGGCTACTACCCCTAAAGTGAACATAAAAAACCGGAGGCGCGAAGGGAGGGCAGCTCCCGCCCGCTGTAACAAAGCATAGGCACCTGTGAGAGCCGCAGCGGCTGAGGCTGGTTGCCAGGGGCGACCAGCAAGCCGAAGCTGCCATTATTTGATGACAATAATAAGGTAATTTTATATTCAATTATACTATATTCACTCACTTATCCTAACGTATACAAATATAGGTGACTATATGAATGATAAATGATAAATGATTTTATTTCTGTAAGTAGGTTTGTACAAACACTTTTACACGTCAATCATGTTTTTTAAACTAGATGAGGTCGGCGTTTCCTATCTGACTACTCTGAGAAGAAAGGCTGAAACAAACTCGGTCACAGTCTCTTTTAAAGTCCAGACATAATCTTGGTCAGGTCATGCGAAGACCATGCAGATTGGTGTCTGAAATGGTATTTTGAGGAAAGAACCACACAGATTAAGTGGACCTGTCCAGTAAGTGCACGCATTTGTCAGTAACCGTGCAGCTTTGAAAATAGGGTACGTTGAAATTATTTTATAGATGCAGTTGATACACTTATTAGAAGCTGGCAATGCGTAGACATATCACAATAGTAGATTTTGGTACAAGTGAAGAAATTTTGTTATTGCATTCGAGGTTGAATACACACACGAGCCGTAGGCGAGGGTGTTGTGGAGCCGATGGTGGTGTTGTGGTGGGTGGATTGCGATCATTTGTTGTTTTGGGGAACTTAGAGCTTCGATTTCTTTACTATGTCATAAAATGGGCCGTGAATTGTAAATGATCGTGGAATACTGTTTTTAGTACGGGTGATTTTGACTAAAAGCAATCTGTCATGTTTTTTTTTGTGATATTACAAAGTTCCTGACGTCTTCATGCGCCATTTATCCCGAATATTAACGCAACTTGGAAAGCGATAAAACACTGCTTAGATAGGTATATGTCGTTTAGCATACGGAAGTAGGCTAGGCATAATACGTTGTTCAATTACTGACCTTTGTTGCCAAATACTGACAATCCGGAGCTTCTTTCAAAAATCTTTCAACGTCGTTTGGTGATAATATCTTTGATTTTTGTCCAATATAACCGACAGAGCGTCTTTTTAGAAACGCAGTCAGGTTGGAATATGGTTTGATGTCGACGTCGTGTTTTTGCAGAACCGTGCTTTTTAACATGGAATGTATACTCCATAGCGTGTTACCCTTATATTTAGTGTCCAGTTCATTGAAATATGCGAAAAACACTTGCTCCGATAATGACGACGCATTTTTATTGATTTTCCACTGATGAAAATTTTGCAAAGTTGCCATATATTTCAGCTTCGATTTAGATGGCAACAGGCTATCGCAACTATTTTGTGCCTCAATCACAATATCTGGCGGCGTAGCATCTAAAGTATTCTCTTCAAAATTAAAATTCGTAATTTTTGCGCAAATAACACAAATAAATAAGATTAAATTTGCTTTTTTCCCCGCGCTTTACCTTTGCAGGTTAAAGGAGAGGCAAAGGTATAAAGCCGCTAAACAGCCTAATATGAAAAATAGAAAATTCAAATATTTTTGAGTTTAGAACACAAATAAATCTTAATTTGTTCATAAACGTATTTTTTTTTTGTAATCATCATGGTTTTTGATGATATTCTATTTATAAACATAATTTAAATATTAAAAAAATAATGACGCCGTAAAGACGCATATCTCTTTGCCGAGATTTAAAAAAAACAATCACCGCCTAATATAGGCATTGAACCAATTTGGACTAAGTATAGGTATAGTTATCTGTGGCAATTTTTATTTCTGCACACGTGTTGGTAAATGAAAAATACGCACGCGTGTGAAATACATTGCATGTTGAACCTAATCGTAGTGCGATAAGAAACAGTTTTTGAGGAAGTGTATTGAAAATTTTGTTGCTTAGGAATTATCACCATGTGGCATCATATTAACAGTAGCTTGTTTTACAATATATGGTCGCTTGAAAAGCGTTTATTAGGCGCTAAAAGTTCGTCGCTGACCTTTTAGTTCATTAGACAACTAAATATATTTTTAAAGAAGCTGCCTTAGTTAGCACCCATAAGTAATTAGGGTCGCCTGATATAGTTGAAGTTTAGTAAGAAACCGATGGATGTTTTCGAATGAAATTTAATTTATTAAATAACCAGTTTGTTTTCAATAAATTTAATTTAATTAAATTTTATTCGAAAACATTCACCGGTTTCTTACTAACCTTCAACTTTATCGACGACCCTGGTTACCTATCACTTTTGGTGACGGAACGGCGTGAAAACCCACCTATCACTTCGTCAGAACAACAGGCACTCAACAAAAATATTAGAACATTGGTACGAGGTAACCTCCGACGTTCCAATACACGTTCAATAGAGAAAGCGATTGATCAAAATCGGGGGTCGAACGTGTTCATCCAATCACTAGGGAGGAGCCAACTGACGAAGTTGACCAAATCTAGTGGGGATATCGTCGTTTCTAAGCCGGAGAGCCTTTCCAAAGTCGAAAATCGCATGCATCTCGACCTGATCCCAAAAATGCGGATTCTAGAGCCATCTTGACCCGCTATTTCACGGAAGACTTGCCAAAAGTCAGTCAAGACGAAATCGAGGCGGCTCTTAAACAGCTTAAAAATGGAAAAGCCGCTGTTGAGGATGGGATTACGACCGAGCTCCTAAAAGTGGGAGGAAATTCTATACTGAAAAAGCTTCGGGAGCTCTTCCACTCTGTCCTGTACTCTGGGAGAACTCCAGAAGAGCGTGGTGAAGGAGCGTGCTTCTTTAAAACGGGTGATAAGACTGTTCTAAAGAATTATAGATCCATTTCGCTCCTAAGCCACGTATATTAGTACTTTTCTAGGAACAGGCTGGATTTCGAGGAGGATACAGCATCATAGACTACATCCACACAGTGCGGCAAATTATACAGAAGTCCGAAGAGTATAATTAGGCCCTGTGTCTTGCGTTTGTGGACTATGAGAAGGCTTTTGACTCTATCGAGACCTGGTCTGTTTTGGAGTCTCTGCAGCATTGCCAAGTCACCTGGCGATACATCCAAGTGCTGAGATGTCTTTATGAAAACGCGATAATGACCGTCCAAACTCAGGGCCAGCCAATTGAACATATCCTCCTGCGTCGAGGGGTGAGACAAGGGGACGTTATTTCCCCGAAATTGTTCTCTAACGCATTGGAGGATATGTTTAAGACGCAGAACTGGGAAGGACGCGGCATTAACATCAACGGCGAGTACATCTCGCACTTGAGATATGCAAATGACATCGTCATTGGCTGAATCGCTGCATGATTTACAGCAGATGCTAAACGGCCTAGTTGATTCTTCTGTACGCATTGGTCTACAGATGAACTTGGACAAAACCCGGGTAATGTTCAACGAACACGTCACTCCGGGACCGATTGCTGTCAATGGCAGTGCTTTCAAACTTGTTCGAGAATACGTTTACCTCGGACAAACTCGGAAAAAAGAATTCGGCTGGGCTTGGGAAGCCAAGCATTTGGGAAGCTTTGTCAGGTCTTCTTGTCGCGCATTCCGCAGAGCCTAAAGATTAAAGTCTTCAATCAGTGCTTCCTGCCTGTTATGACTTACGGAGCCGAAACGTGGACACCAACGATACGGCTAGCCCATAAATTCAAGGTCACTCAGCGAGCTATGGAACGAGCTATGCTTGGAGTCTCTCTGAGGGATAGAATCCGGAATGAGGTGATCCGGCAGAGAACCAAAGTTGCTGACATAGCTCACAGAATAAGCAAGCTGACGTGGCAGTGGACCGGTCATATTAGACGTAGAACCGATGACCGATGGGGTAGACGTGTTCTTGAGTGGAGACCGCGAATCGGCAAACGTAAGGTAGGACGCCTTCAGGCTAGGTGGAGTGACGATCTCCGCAGGGTACTACCCGTAGCAGCTGGATGAGAGTTGACGAGAATCGAACTAAATGGCGTGCAATTGGAGAGACCTATGTCCAGCAGTGGACTGCTGTAGGCCGATGATCGATATTATCCCCTACAGCTTTTTGAATAAAATAATTAGGCATCTACATATTGGGTAATCCTACCAAGTGATCATTCATGCTGCTAAGCTTCAAATTCAGTGATCAGTTTGTTATTTGCACTGAAAAAAACAGCTATATTGTGGCTCACGAGACAACCGGTATCATAAAAAAAAATGCATTTAACGTTTAATATTTTTTATGACATTAAACTTGATCCTGCTGCTATAGCAAACGTGCTCGACAGATCCCTCGTAAATTTCAGATTTTTAACATTGTTTTCCACTTTTTTCACAAGAAAACGTATTAAATCGTAGTATGTAGCTATTCCAAAATTGCATTATGAAGCACCGATGAGTCGGTGTTGTTTGCGGCTCAGTTATTCAGATAGTGATGAAGCTTTTCACGTCAAACTTTTTTTTTATAAATATCGCTGAACTGGTGATCCATCAAATGAGCATTTAAAGTGACTCCAAGTTCCTTGAATTTGAACTTTCAGCAGGCCTTCCTATCACTTTATCGATTCATTACTGTTTGCAAAGAAATCGGTTTTGAAACCAATTGAACAAACCAATGGAAATAGTCAATCATTCAATTATAATAATGATGTCAGTATGGAATTAAAATAAATAATAGGGAAAATCTGTATAGGTTTATTGAAGCGAACAAAAATAAATGCTTATCACCGTGACAGAGTATAAATTTACCGTCTCTGGAACATTCTGCCACAGTGTGGAATGCACTTGATTAGGAATCAGGACATTATTAATTCCGACTCTTAGTATAACCGCATTCAAAATGTCGGGGCGGATATATCCGCACGCGGTGTTGCTAATATTCGCGAATATTATATTGAAGGCATCATGCAAGGGCAGTTTAACCTTTCTCATAGATGATACAAGCTCTATGAGTGACGATATAACACAAGTTAAAAGTAGTGTGAACCGAATCAGTAATATTGTGTTCAATGAAAAGTCCAGTCTGATCGACAACATGGTGCTCGTAACATTCAACGATCCAGGTAATGTGCCTACTTTATTATTTATAATTTGTTAAACTTTATCCCCAAAGCGATAAACGCGAGTTAAGTTACAACCAGTGAATATATAAATTTCAGAATTTCCATATGTTTTTTATAGCGTAAGTCGTAGCGTAATAACTTTTTCTGCGTTTATTAATAAGGGTGGCAAGTGAATTTACTAGCCGATGTAAAACATATTATCAGAACAGCTACCATAAGATTAAACAACAGATTAAGTAGTCATATAAATAACTAGCTGTGTCCGCGACTTCGTCCGCGTGGAATAGAGTCTTTGGGTAGCATTTTTAATTAATTAGGCTAATTATTTTACAAATAAGACACACGTATAAATAGTTTAATGAGCTATTTGCAGTGTTTCACTGCAAAGAGCTTATTAAATTATTTAAGTTTATAAGTACACAAGGTATAAAGTATTAATATGAGTTTATTGAATTACATTTTTATAAACTACGTTTTTTGTATTCCCATCTATTGCCAAAACATAAAGATTTTACGGGTTTGATATACGTGAGCATGCCGCATAGGCCTATGGGAGAAACATTTTTTTTCTGAATGAATTCCTGCAACTTTAAGCGTCTGTCCTTGAGCTTTATTAATTGTTATTGCAAAAGCTGCTTTCAGGGGAAATTGCACTCTTTTAAATTGAAATGCCAAATCAGTCGGAATTATTGGAATACGGGGTATCAAAACATTTTCTCCCTTTTGCCATTTCAGTCATGATTGTAGCTTTTATAATGTTGTGCCCCAGATGTGTAATTTGTATGTACCATTACATAGCCTTGGCGCGACAAGATTTCTCATTAATAGGACTGGAACACCAACTTTCAGCCTCAACTTCTGGGAAGGCACTCCTGATAATTCTAAAGAGTTGAGAAACTCTATAGGGTATGATGTGACTTGTTCAGTGTCCATAACATTATCTACTGAGAGGTATTCGACAACATCCCCCTCCACGTCTGACATGATTCGTTCGTTTATTTGATTAACTATCTCATTAGTCGGCACCAAAATTGCTCTTTTACACAGCCATTCTCGATTGCCCATATTTATTTGAAGATCATGATAGACATTATTTTTTAGGTTATCTGTGCTATCGACAATTTGACAGAACTCACGTCTCAGCGTAATCATGTCGTTACTGTCAGTTGCCATACAATCTTCTCCGATTTTTAGAAGAGCAGCTGCATATTGCTCTGCTTGAGAAACATTATGAAGTTGTACTCGCATATTTGTAGTGAAACAAAACTTTTTTACGTGTACCCATAATACAGATGCTTTCAAACAGGCATTTATTTCATCTGCCGGTGTTCCTCTAGTAATAACCGGAAGGGTCTGTCTAAAGTCACCAGCTAAAAGTACCACCATCCCTCCCATGATATCCTGGTTGACTTTAATATCCTTCATTGTGCGATCTAGTGCTTCGATTGCTCTTTTGTGGGACATCGTACATTCATCCCAAATCAATAGCTTACACTGCTGTAACATTCTTCCACGCTCACTGCTTTTGCTAATGTTACATACTGGCATTTCCTCATGAGCTAAGTTCAAAGGTAGTTTTAGAACCGAGTGCGCTGTTCATTCCCCACTAAGTAGCGTAGCAGCTATTCCAGAAGAAGCTACTGCAACAGCAACTTCTTTATCTTTCCGGATTTGGGCTAGTAATAAATTTAAAAGATAGGTTTTGCCAGTGCCTCCTGGAGCATCCAAAGAGAACAAACCTGCTTGGCCACTGTCAAGTTTTTGAATTATTGTATCAATAATTTTTTTTTTGCTCTGAATTTAAAAGTGGTAGGGCTTCTGTTATTTGTTGCATTAAAGAAACAGTATCGTAATCTAGTTCTCGCATTCAATTACTACTAACTTCCCCAGTTCTTTGTGGTCTGCTCATTCCAAAATCGGTTAAATCTTTTCCAGTAATAGTAATCACTTGATCTTCAACTTTTGTTAACGCTTCATTGTAAATTAAATCATTGTATGAAGCATTCGGATTCTGTTCTTGCAATCTGTGTAAAATATCATCCGCCAGATCATTTTTATATTTTTCCCACAATTCTTGAGGGTTTGAAAGTCCACATGTCGCTATTAATATAGCGAAAAGCTCTCTCACCTTGGGCGCAGATTTGCATTGTGCAGCCTCTTCCAGAGTTATATCCCACTGATTATCATACTCTAATAACCCTCTTGCCTCACATGTCTCTCGAAATGTCGAAAATTCTCGATTATTGAGCTTTTTAAGATCTTTGAAAGAGGTTGGCCCACGCATATGATGTAAAAGCATTCTTAAACAAAAGCATTCCATATTACTAACATGGACCGTGTATACTCGACCTTAAGCATCTCCAGATTTGAGACCAGGCCAATTCTGAACAGGTACTCCTTGAATTCGGCGTTTCCATTCTCTCCTTGCTGTGTTCCAAGTGTAATATCTCGGTAGCTCAACATAGAGAAGAGTTCGTGCAAATTCATCTTTGGTACAGGGGTCAAAAAAAGCAATCAGTGGCGTTTTTGGAGGAGAAGATTTATTTTCAGTAAAGTAGACACAGTCACCATTTTTTAGGTGCACATTGAGGTGTGTGACGGTTGGGTGCCTCTCGTGTAACGGAAATCTTTCTTTTTAACACTGCACGCAAAGAGATTTTTTACATTTGGTGCAAAATGTTTTGATTTTTTTTCTTTCTTTTTTACTTTATTGCACTCTTATGTCTGTCGTAGCTTATCATAGCACCGTGCGCAATTTCTTGTCTTAGGACCTCTTTCGAGGACATGTCCACCACTTTAGATTTGTCCTTGATTTTCTGAAATGAAAAGCTTTTTAATTTTTTTAAATTGGTCTTTCTTTTTTATCCAAATCATTTTCACTATCACTTCCAAGCGTTATTTTCCTTTTACATTTACGTTGCGCCATGCCTACTTAAGTACCTGTCGATAAAATAAGGAAATGCACACGTACTGTCATGTAGAGAGTATAACACTGATTGGCAGCTCGATAGTTGCGCGCGCGCTCTGTGTGGCAACAGACCGGCAACGGTCATATACCACAACAGGCCCGCCGCCGCAGGGAGCGGGCGTTTTTCATCGTCAGTGCGATGGTGGTCGAAAAGGGCCCGACAAGATGTATTAATGTCAAATACCTACATTTGTAACCACAAGCCAAAATCTATATTTGTCTCTGTCGAACTCCTACAAATACCGAAGATAATCGTTCCACACCAGCTAGAAAGACATAGTTTTTACCGTGCGCACTAGCGGTAAGCATCGTGTCGGGCCGATTTTGATCCGCAGTGAACGTATTAATAACAGTAATTAGCTTTTTAACTTTTAATCTTAAAACTCTCGCAGCTATATCGTGTCTATCTATCGCACTTTGTCCCGGTAGCAACCCACCAACTATTTCAGGCCAACTTGTAAATTTATAAATAAATCAGGGCGACCATATGTACGTACATAAGCAAACGCGGCTTGAGAGTATTCGTGCAAATACCTAGGGCTATTTACAAACGAAGACGGTAAAATAAACATTTTACCTAAATTATTAGGACTGACATTACCGTCATTTGCTACAGCATCTTGAATATTAATGTAGTTCTCCGCTCTTAATTTGCTTTGATTGAATGATATGTAACTTAATCGTTCACTTTTTCATACATCAACGTACATCAACGTCAACATAAAAGACAGACATAATTTTAATACTAGAAATAAAGATAAAATAGATCAACCATTTTTTAGATTATCTAAAGTACATACATCTTTTATGTGTTAATATAATCGATCAAAGGGTCAACATCAAAAGCAGCGTCTTGAAATGCCTCCCATGTACTACGTGTAAATAAACTTCTCCTCTGCGACTGCTATTCAGTATCTTTGCGATTCCTCATGGCACTCTGCAGCAATTAATGACGCATGGCGCTCTGCATCTAAAAGCCGCGTACCTGAGTTTGCTCTAATGTTTCAGCAGCCCTTTGAGATGCGTGACTTTCGGTATCTAATCTTCGCCGTGATTGACTTTTGCTCTTGAGTCCCAGCAGCTCTTGGAGATGCGTGGCCCTCGGCATCTAAAGTCAAACGGGTTTCAGTGTGCTCTTCAGAATCTTGGCTTATAGCAATTTTCTTAGCGCGAGCTCCGCTAGAACTACGCGCTAGATTAGGTTTGCGTTTTCTAGGCATATTAGATTAGAATAAAAACAACGTAATTAAACAGAAACAAATCTGCTACCTAACGTACACGAAGCAAAGGCACATTTCCCCACCTACACCGCGCCGTACCATGCCACGCTCCGCCCCCCCCCCCCCTCCCCCGCGCGGCTGCACAGCGCTCGTTGTGTACGGCGCGGTGCTTGGCAAGTTTCTTACTCGCGTTAACTACAGTTTCACATTTTGTAATGACTCCGTAAATGTTACATCAGAATAGCTCTAATATTTTGTCTCTTGTCGCAAACTTATAAAACATTCACATAAACATTACATATTTCCATACAAACTTTCATCCCCTATTCCCTATTGTTATTCTACACCCTTGGGGGTAAAACTTTTACAAAATGTGAATGTCATATTTATTTATTTCGAATAACGGCCTAAAAAATGTTTCAAGCTTTTAGCTCTAAAAATGACGATACTTCCATACAACTTTTCATCCCCCCCTTTCAACCCCTTACAACCCTTTTTCGCATTAAAAAGTAGCCTTTGTCCTTTCTCAGGCTCTAGACTATCTGTGTACCAAATTTCATTTAAATCGATTTAGTAGTTTTGGCGTGAAAGTGCGACAGACAGACAGAGTTACTTTCGCATTTATAATATTAGTAAGGAAGTAAGGATTAATCAGGCTTGTAGAGACGAATTTATCAAACACCAAAAAGTATTTCTCTTTACATCACTATTAACCGTCATCTCAGGGTACACTTTTCTAGCAGTATCATCTTTCTGAAAGTCCGTACATCGTTTTTTGTCCTTCCCGTACTAACAGATCCATAAAACTATCCTTGTGACATCTTCCTCATTTACCCCACATCACCTGCCCATACCGATTTCATACCAATTTCCTTACAACTTCTTAGTCACCCGCGCAACGACCTTTCTTACATAATCATTTCTATTTCTATCCATTCCCTACCAATCAGGCAGCAATTCTACATTAAATAGACGTATTCGTTAATGAATTGCGTTCTCGACGAGACCAGTCTTGTTGAGCAGTTAAGCGTTAGTAAGCTGCGTAATCGAATCGGCAAACGTATGGTAGGATCCACTCACGCTAGGTGGACCTATGATCTTCGCAGGGTGGCTGGTAGCAGCTGGATGAGAGTTGCCGAGAATCGAACTGAATGGCGTGCGATTAGAGAGGCCTATGTCCAGAAGTGGACTGCTGTAGGCTGATGATGAAGCCGATTCGTGTACGAACCACCATTGAAATATTTGAGCTGTGACATTCTGGCTACTCATTGGTGGTTTGAGTTTGTAACTGGTTACTTTTGAATAGCGTAGTAGATACACGGGCTTACATGTGCAGTCGTAACAATTAGGTTAGCAAAATAACTAAAGAGTGACTAACAGATTAACTATAAACCGAAAACCTAGCTGCTGAAAGCACTGAAGCAACATTATTTTTACTTAAGAGGTCTTTCAATTTCAGGTGCTGAAGTGAGGGTGGTGACCAAAAATCGCAACACATTTAAACAAACGTTAGACGCAGTGTATGCTCACAATGTTTATAACCCGGACTGTTGGGAACCGTCAATGAAAGGATTACAACTAGCACTAGCTAAAAGTAACAGCGACTCCTTTATTTACGTTTTTACTGATGCCCCGGCTAGGGACTATCGAGACGCCCGTTATGTAAAAGAAATGTGTCAAAAGAAACAGAGCCAGGTAAAGAGTCTGAATAGCAACATTTATTAATTTTTTCATATCCACAGGTTAAAAGTACAGTTTGGAGCAACCTCGGAATTTTACTTAACTAGCTCAGCCACATTGGTCACCTTTCACCTCGGATGTGACCGTCTAAATATTGTGACATTCATTTCATTTTAGACGGGTAAACTCCACGTACCCCCTGGGGGGCCAGCATGCACTCTGGCCACTCAGGCCAACACTTTATGTTATCTACTTAGTCGTGTCGATGGCACGACAGTGTATTAAATTTTGTTAGCCTAAAAGTTTCCACGGCATCGTTGGTGGCAGCGTTGAGGTCGCTATGGCTGTATTTTTTGCTTTAAGTTATAACAGTGCAGTTAACTCAAAGGATGTTTCGTAAAGAAATAATGAACAAATTATACTAAAAATAACATTATTATCATATTATGCTTACAGATAGTATTTGTGCTCACAGGCCGCTGCTATGATTACCATGAGGCTCAAGCCTTCGATGTTTATTTTGAAATAGCACAGGCATGTTCTGGGCTTGCGTTCGACGTTAGCAAGACTGATGTCGAAGAGGTAAATCAGTTTATAATCTTAATATTGACAACAATAGATTACATTTAAAAGAAATAATTATATAATGGAATCGATCTTCTTTGTAATTTATTGTAGGTGCTCCGAACAATTGAAGAAACAATAACAGGCAACAAGACTGTGATTACTTCGACGATAGTACCAGCCGGTGTTAAACAAAAGATTCCCGTAAGTGTTATTTTCATGAAATTATCCATGTGTTTTCTCCCAAAACTATTACCTAGGCACATAACTGGTAATATACTGGGGGGAGCTCTTGAACTTATAACACTATCTAATAACTCCACCCTGACAGTTGGATAAAATCTTGAAAGTCACTCCAAGATTGCGTAACATACTTTCAATCACAATCACTTCCATTTTGAAAATTCATCAATATTCATTGCGTTACTTTGCATTGCTAAGGAAACGTATTTTTCAAACATATGCAGCAATGGATTATGAATTCCTTCAGAATAAGCTTGCCTCCGGATTTATAAGAACATAACTAGGAGGATGTATTATTATGTAAACCTCTGCCTAACCCTCAGAGACGTAATGTTATATGTTATAAATTTATTTTACAGTTCACAATAGATGACCACACTGACTATGCCATCGTCTCCGTGTCCGGCAGAAATGTTTATTTGGAGATTGATGGACCTCCGGCTAATTTAGAAAAAATAATGTGGAACAATAATGGAAAAGTAAGTTTACATATCAGTTAAAAGACGGGAAGTTATACCTCTACACTTGGATTGACTTCCGTATTGAAGCACATTTTAATGGCACAGATGTAAAATGTTTAAACAGCAGCCGGTATTTCAAAGCCTGTTATGTGAATTTGCCGTAAAATTCTACATTAGATGGTGAGATTGGAAAGCGGAAACAACATCAGCCAATCACAGCATATGATAGCATGAAATTTCGGCATAGTTTCTCTTCCCTATTACTGTTTCTATAAGATTGGATGCAGCTGTTATTGAAAATTTTATCCATTTCTAGAACATATTGGGTTAGAAACGCAACCAACTGGCGTGCCGTTATCTGTTCGTTCCGTTCTATATTCCTTATTATATTTTCAGGAATAAATCAGTATTTTTGTTTTTTTGTTTTATGTATTAAACAAAATTCAATAATGGCTTTCACGACTTTAGCTGTTTGGGTTACTGATACGTTAACGAACTTATTAATCTGATTTTATTTGATTTCCTACTCGTTGAATGTTATTGAAAAATTAAAAAAAATGATAGGTAGCAAAATTAAGCAACGCTAAGCCTGGCACATACGTGGCCACAGTGATGGGCCAGACAAGAACGTCCGTCGTAATCGTCGGCAGAACTGACTTCTTCTTCAGTCATGGCTTCTCAGAGCTCAAACCCAAGTCGCGGGGCGATACGTCACTGCAACCTATAGCTAGTGAGTTCAATAATGTTTTCACTAAAGTATCTGTAAATAGTATAAAATATAGTATATCGCTTTTCGTATCTGTCTGTTTGACCACTTAATTCTTCTAAACTATTCAATGGATATTTATACACTTTTTACCGTCATATAAAGAATTTAGTCTGGAAGTTTTACCTGTATACATCATTAATGTTTAACGTAGATAAAGAACAGAAATCTCGATGTTTTGACAAACCACATCAGTAGATCGCCCCCGAAGGAAGCAGGGAAGGGTCGCTAGTTTAGATATAATGTTTAAATGACCAGTGGGTTTAAAAAAAAAACACGCGTCTTACAAGACCAGACGTCACAGCATTACAAAACTTCCATGAATATATTTTCAGATGCGAACGTCCACCTGTCCATATCCGTCACTGATAATCATCACTCAGTGAAGATAGTATCGGCGCAGATTTTAGACATGAACGAAAACCCAATGAAAAGCCCGTTACCTCTAACAGAGATCTCTAAAGATTTTTACGTAACGGCTCCATTTGTTGCACCATCGCAAAGGTTCAAAATCGCCGTAAGTACCAACAATTTATTATTTTATAATAAAATCGTGCGCCTCAAGAAATCATTTTAACTAAAATAAAATGAATTGTAACTAAAATGGCTTCAAAATGAAGGAAAATTGCTGCTAATATCCTATGCAACGCACTGTTTTATGAATAGAAAGCATCCTTTTAATTAATATTGTTACGTTATATGGTTTTGTCTCACGGTTTTGCTTGGGGATTCCCCTAGTCGGAGTATCCTAAAACAAATGAAACACATTTAGAAGTTTAAAAATTAGGATACAGTAGGTCCTATGATAGGTTTAAGTATAAGATGTCTTCGGAGAGGTGATTCCCGTATTTTTAAGAAACGGTCGTATCCTAGAGGTCTGCTCCCATTAGGGAGTAGACCTCTTGGATGAGACCGAAACTAAAAAGTCCGTGATTACACGGCTGTTTTTAGTTTCGGCCAAAGTTACGGGCGTTTATTAATCCGTATTAATCCATATCACCTACAGACATACGATTCGTTTGGGGCCCGACCTAAGAATGAATGACGCCACGATTTAATAGTTGTTGCTACCACCGATGTGTTTTTATCCGTCCAAAGAAGTTTATTAATCGGGTGTAGAGTTCATTCTGAAGTATCGAAGTACTCTCGGATGGACCCGTATCTTCGTTGACGAACTTAGAGAGTAGGCCGCGGTAACCTCAGTCTCAATCTGTAAAAAATTGTATAACATTTTTGACACTAATTCAAATTCAAATTATTTATTTTTGCAGAAAACACTGTTATGATGGTGTTATTAAATGTACATATTTCAAGTGATTCTACCGTAAGGTATGCAAAATGTATACAATCGTGGTTTATCAAAATCAAGATAGATAGATAACAATATTTTAAGGTATTAAATTACATGGAATGTCTTTTTTTAAATTATATTAATACAGATTCATAATTTATTTAGTAATAATAATAATACATTTATTTCAATGTTATTCCCAGAATTATTGCAATATATTAACAGATTAATTATTTAAAGATACATGCATAATTGTTCTATTACTTGATGTCACTGTCAGGTCCTGAGTTTGGAAAAAATATAATTTAAATACTCGTTCAAGTTATAGTAACATTTATTAACTAAAAGGCTCTTTAGATTTTTCTTAAATAGAGTAGTATTAATTGCCCTTATTTCTTTAGGTAATTTATTGAAAATTACAGGAGCCATGCGAACACACACTTTTGTACATTAAAGTGGTATAGGTTCGGCGCACACAGAGGCGAAATGCGTCACGTTGTTGCCTATCATTGACTTCTGAGGCCAATGCAAATAATTTTTGATTGACCTTTACAAACATTGAGACCTCATAAATATATAGGCTTGGGAGAGTAAGAATTTTGTACTCTTGGAAAAACGGTTTACAGGTTTCAATTATTTGAAGCCCAAACATAGCCCGTATGCACCCTTTTTTGTGCTTTAAAAATTAAACCAATGTCAGTCGAATCTCCCCAAAAAATTACACCATATCTCAGGACAGAAGCAACTAAACCATGATATGCCGTTAACAAGGTATCAATATTTGAAATCTGTTTTAATTCCTGTAGCGCACATACTGATTTATTCATTCTTTTGCATAGTGTTTCAATGTGGGATTTCCATTTTAATTTGTTAACCACAGTAAGAGCAACAAATTTTGTTGATTGCACTTCAGATACAGCTTCACCCTTATAGTTAATCTGAGGCATAATTGTATTCACATGCTGTTCAAAGTGGACTATTTTAGTTTTTCCTATGATTGCCTTCAGATTATTAATGTCTAACCATTTAATGATTTAATTTAGGGCACTCCTTATATCATGCTCATAAGATGTTCTGACATTACACTTAATTGCAACAGTGCTGTCGTCAGCAAAGAGTGTCATTGGGCTTGAATTCGCATTTGGAAGGTCATTAATGTATATTATAAAGAATAGTGGAGCCAATACACTTCCTTGCGGGATACCATATTGTATTTTACGTCCCATTGATAGTATGTATCCTCCATCTTAGTTCTAATATTAAGTCTGTTAATTTGTGTATACTGAGTGCGGTTTTTGAGGTAAGTTTAAATTAATTTTAAAATATTGCCGCTTATGCCATACGTCTCAAGCTTAGATAATAAGAAGTCATGTACCACGTGATCAAAAGCTTGTGTTATATCCATAAAGATGGCGCAGCTCGGTATTTGCTTGTCCACATTGGCCATTATAATTTTCAAAAATTCATATACATATAGCAAGATTGATAATTGTCGTTGAGATGAGCATGCGTTTTGCACATTACGGCAATTGGCCATCTATTCTATACCAGGAATAAAAAGACGCTTAAAGGAAATAGCACACATATCAAATCGGACTCGGATTGTCCCCGTATCAACTCTAGCCAATAAAGATAAAGATAAAGATATTTTATTTTGCAAATACGGGTCCAAGTCAAGGTGTTACAAAATATAAATACAGAAACAGCCATATTTTGCCAATTACAAGGCATGCAAAAGTATTGAGTTTAGGTACAATTAAAATACAAATTTACTAATAATTCATACTAACATTCTAATTCATAATTCATTAATAAAAATAATCAGTCAATAATAAAATTAATGTCACAATTTCTAATAGTTATTTAAATACAATATACAAAATAGTCAAACAACTTCTTTCTCCAATAAAAAATCTTCAACCCTATAATAAACTTTGTCTACTAAAAAAATTCTAAGCCTTTTTTTTAATAATGTCAAATTATAGTCCTTCCAACAATTTAGTATTTTGTTATATATCACCGGTGCCATGCAGCAGACACTCTTGTGCATCAGAGTTGTTCTAGCACTAGGGATACATAGACAACTATTGTCACGCCTATTCCGTGGAAATACGTCAGCCATTCGTGCGAAGCGATCCTGGTTTAATTTTACGAAAACTGCCATTTCTAAAATGTACAAACGTGGTAGGGTTAATAATTTATATTGTTTAAAATATGGCACGCAGCTATCAGTACTTTGCAAATAAAAAATAGACCGTATGCATCTTTTTTGGGCCTTAAATGCAGTCTCTTTTTCTGTTGAGTTGCCCCAAAAGATAACTCCTTATCGCAGATGGCATTCAACTATACCATAGTACGCCGTCAGGCATGCATCCAGATTAACAATAGCCGATAAGGTACTACTAGGATAAGGTACAATCAGTACTCTTTCTATGAAACTCCCTACTACAACGCACGTTAATCGGAGTCGTAACGTAATCACCTCGCCTCGGGACAAGCTCTCGAACCGCGAAACGGTGCGTGGTCAACTTGCAGTTCACGCACTTACGGCTCGTCGTTCCCACGCTTACGTCTATCCGTACCAGAGCTTATGTCTCTTCGTCCAACCTTGCCCCTCTCACCCCTTCCGCGGCCTACCTGCAGCACACTACTGTTGCCACACGTGCTGTCATTCATAAGGCAACTTCCGGTCGTGCTGCGCGCGTGTTTTATTGAATTTGTAGGTTAGATTTCAAACAAAAAATACTAAATAATAAATAATAATAAAATTCCAATAAAAACCAGCGGTCGGCGAGCCGTAAGCGCGGCGTTGCCTGGCCGTAGCCGAGTCAACGTACCGGAGCTGCTGATCCGCTTTGGTTACGTACTTACGTTAGGTTGACGATTGTTTGACGGCGAGGCGAAAGGCGATACGGTGACGATCCCTTTCCGAGTTGATATGTGTGCTATGACCTTAACGAAGCCGAGAGTCACTTGTTATCCCCGTCATTCTGTTAATTTTTAAACCTTCTGGTGACAGAGTTATTGAAGGTAAAAACAAGTTTTAAATGTTGCAATGAATTAACTCAGACTCCTGTACTGTTGCGCATGCACCCATAAGCAGTTTTTCATACCAAAAATAAAAGTCGTTTCCCAGCAGTTTATTTTTGTACAATGTTATTTATTTTTGCCAGAATGTGAAGGGTAGGTAAGGTAAGTATTTTTACACCCTGTGGGTAATTAACAAAAAAAATATACTGTTTGACACTTCGTAAAAAAGAGACGAAATGAAAAAGCATTGTAAGTTTACATTTTGTCAAAATTTTAGTAAGTAACTATTATCATAATAGGAGGAAGTGATCGATCCTAAGAAATCTATCCTATGTTTTTGTTTTAGGTGAATGGAATAGTAAAAGCTACAGGCAAATATATAAAAAGGATTGGTAAAATCCCCGTCACACCTGCAGAACCACAATCAATCAAGGCAAAATCATAATATACATATGCTAAATAACCATATGCATTTATTAGTTAATCACTATAGTGACAAACTTATATTTTTTGACACCAACACTTTTGTTGAGAAATTAAGATCGACTAGGGATACTGCGTATCTGCCTATTAGTTTTAGACGTCAAATAGCATGGCTATTAGCTTTTAATATAAACTCAGACATAAGTAGTATGTCGAAGTCTGCTGTAATTAGCACCACAAAAATTAGTAATAATACTAATATTAAGGTGGTTAGCCATAATAGTTTAAACTAGTCAGTAAGACAACAGAGGGTACCAGTAATAATGTGATTAATCTCGCCATCAACAAGGTACCTTCTAGCACTCAATTATTTAATGGTAAAAAAGGGGCTAAGCAGAATTCCTTGAAATTATTTCACCAAAATATTCAAGGTTTTTCTTCCAAACAATTAGAAATTGAATTGTTATTAGAAAAAACAATGTTTGATATTATTTGTATAACTGAGCATTGGTTGAAAGATTATGAAATGCTAATTAATTATGAAAACTATAGTGTGGGCAGTTGTTTTAACCGAAAATCCATGCTGCGTGGAGGTTCACTAATCTTAATTAAAAATTGTATAAAATCTAAGTCTCGTAAAGACATAGTTGAACTATCGGTGGAACATAGCATTGAACTGTCCTGTGTTGAGCTAGATAAGCATTTTATAGTGTGCGTTTACAGACCTCCAAATTATCAAAACTACTCTATATTTGAGTCAGTAATGGAAGATGTTTTGGCAAAACTTGCAACTGGTAATAAATCAGTAATTATTTGTGGTGACTTTAATATTAATATTTTGGAAAATAATTCAAATAGCAGTAGATTCTTAAGCCTCTTCAAATCATTCAATCTGTCAAATGTGTTTTTGGAACCAACGCGAATAACTACGGCTACTGCTACATGTATTGATAATGTTTTTTGTTGCTGCGACTATTTAGATAAAGCCATTGTAAATTATCTCCCTTCTGATCACAGCGGTCAAACTGTTACTTTTGAGTCCAACACACCAATACAAAAAGTGCAGATACAAACTAGACCAATAACATCGGCTAACTTAAATAAGTTTAATAGCGCTTTAATTAGCAAGTTAAGTGCTCAGGGCCTAAATATTAATGATGGTAATATTTTGTATAAAGAATTCTTTTCATTAGTGCAAACAGAGTTCAATAATTATTTTAAGAAGAAATCTAAAACTATTTGCCCTAAGTTTTTATTCAGTGACTGGGCAACTAAAGGCATCAGGAAAAGTAGGGAAAGATTATTTGAACTGTATGGCCTTAAGCCGTATATTAACACTGAAACTTTCAATAAGTATGTTGCTACTTACTCGAAAACTTTTAAAAATGTCTGCAAAGCAGCTAAAGCGTCATTCATTAGCAACAAGGTTAAATCAGCAGACAATAAAATAAAGACAGTTTGGAAAATTATTAACAATGAAACGAACAGGAACAAAAGGCATAATATTAATTACACACTGGACACTTCCCGCGGTCTCATTAGCGATAACATCGATGTTGCTCAGGAATTTGCAACTTTCTTTACTAATATTCCAATTAAAACTACAGAAACTTTAAATTCCTCGCCCTCTCTTGCTATTGATTTATTAAGAGCGAATGTTTCAGCCTGTTCTATAGAATTTAAATTTAAACATATAAGCCCTGTGGTCGTTGTAAAGGCATTTAAGCAACTTAAGATTAAAATTACAGAAGATCTGTGGGGCATGTCTACTAAAGTTTGTCAATCTATTATTGAGACAATTGCACCCTATTTAGCTTTAATATTTAATTTATGTGTAGATCAAGGGGTATTCCCAGATTTAATGAAGTATAGTAAAGTAATTCCACTTTTCAAATCTGGGGACAGCAAAGACACTAATAATTATAGACCCGTATCGGTTTTGCCAGTTTTCAGCAAGGTGTTTGAAAAAGTAATGCTAAATCAAATGCTCAATCATTTTAATCGTAATAACATCCTACACGATCAACAGTATGGTTTCACCAAAGGACGTTGTACAACCGACGCCGGTGTTACATTATTAAAACATATTTTTAACGCATGGGAGAAGGCACAAGATGCAATAGGCATCTTTTGCGACCTATCCAAGGCATTTGATTGCGTGAATCACGAAACACTGCTCTTGAAACTTGAGCATTACGGACTGGGTAAACTTGCGCTTAGCTTAGTAAAATCATATTTGAATGATAGACTGCAGCAAGTTCAAATAAACGGTGTAAATTCATTGGGCTTAAAAGTCAAAATGGGTGTACCGCAGGGTTCAATATTGGGTCCGTTCCTCTTTTTAGTATATATAAATGATTTACCTCATTTACTGAAAATCCGACCTCAAATGGTGTTATTTGCTGATGATACATCACTGATTTTTGAAATAAACAGACATGCTCATGAGCTTGACGACGTAAATAACGCCATGCTTAAGGTTCATAATTGGTTTACTGTAAATAATTTGGTATTAAATGAGAAGAAGACTAAATGCATAAGATTCTCGTTACCGAATGTTAGAAGTAGTAAATGTCACGTTGTATTGAATAAGGAGATACTAGAATTCGTCGAAAAAACGGTTTTCCTGGGGATTACGCTAGATTCAAAGCTACAGTGGGGTCCTCACTTAACATCACTTGCAGGGCGGCTAAGTTCAGCCGCTTACGCTGTTTGGAAAATCCGTCAATTAACAGACGTGGATACCGCGAGACTAGTATATTTTAGTTACTTTCATAGCATCATGTCTTACGGTATTCTGCTGTGGGGACGGGCTGCGGATATTGATTCTATCTTTATTCTGCAAAAGAGGGCTGTCAGAGCCATCTACAACCTCCGCAAACGCGAATCTCTAAGGGAACTGTTTAAAAAAATTAACATCATGACGGTACCTTGTCAATATATATATGAAAACATTATGTATGTTCGAAAAAATCTACATCTTTTTAGTAAGATAAGTGACAGGCATAATTTCAACACTAGAAATAGGAACAAATTAGATCAACCACGTTTCAGGTTATCTAAAGTAGGTACTTCTTTTATGGGGTACTGTGTAAAATGTTATAATAAAATACCACTCGATATTCTTCAACTAAATGAGAAGAAATTTAAAACATGCATTAAACGCACACTATGTAGACAAGCATATTATAAGTTCAATGACTATATAGTAGATAAAAATGCTTGGCGTAAAGCTGGTCCTGCTCCACAGCCACTCGGGCGCACTAGTTAAAATTTGAATGTTTGGAAGAGATACTCCTTTCTTATTCCCCCTTTTATTTTTCTGACATTGCGAACTTAATGTTTGTTTATTTTTTTTATAAAATATGTTTTATTATTGAATAACTCAATAGATATTTTAATGATTATTTTCTTTTATGTAGTAAAATTTTATTAATTGCTCAAATACATAGCAAACTATAGTTTTGTATAATTTAGAAGCATATTGCAATTTTGTAAATGTGAGTACAATGGATTCGTTTATTATATAATTATGTTGACTTGACACCATGGCAGTTGGGACTATGTCATGCTCACTTAAATGTCTCACTGTTGGTGGCGCGTGTGTTGGATCATTCGGTTCCCTACAAAATGGTTGAGCTGGATGGTGCTGATCCACGCGTCATGTTCGTGAACGGGCGCCGTCAGTTGAGACTGGTCATCTCTTAACTGCCACGGCTTATTTTTATTATTAATCTTGTATTTTGAATTGTTTTTTTATATATTTTTTTTCATTGTTCTCGCATATAGAAGCAACACGAATAATGTACCCAGGATTTTGTAATATCTTGATTTAAAAAGAGTGTCCTTGGAGTTTCTTGCCCGTTCTTCTCCATAGAGATCTACGTTTTGGAATGGGCAACTAGCTTCAACTTTCTGACTAACTGACCGACTCTTTGACAATTCAAAAGTGCCTGTAAATGGTTTAATTGAAATAAATGCTTTGAGTTTGAGTTTGAGTTTGAGTTTGAGTTTGAACCGCCGAAAAGTAAGTAGTCATGTTTAGTTTAACACACAAACTACGAGACCTACAGAAGACGAGCATCGCATCGCATTCACACGTTGCGGCACACTCAAACTCAAACACAAACCAAGACATGATATCAATCAATTGTGTCCGCACAGTATGAATCTTAGCACTAATAATAACAAACCCACGCCGAGATCATTAAAAAAGATTGGTCAAAAATCTAAATATACCGTTACGATATCTTTAGATGACGTTTCACTAATAAGTACGGTAAACTATTATAGAAAACTAACACGGTATTCCCGTATTATTTTTCATCACAATGAGCCCCTGACTTGGTTTTTGTAGATGTATGTCGACTTAACATTTTAGGTAGTTACCAGAACACTGTGAAGCTCCGATAAAAAATCAAATATACTTAAATAATATTTCTCACTGGCTCCTGAAATAAAGGTACTCTAACCTAGCTCTGGAGTCAGGGATTCACATTTTTTCTGTAACCCGTGTTTATGCCAGTAAAGAAGTTATTTATTTATTTGTAGTTTTGCCGACTAATACAAAGCCGACCGTCAAAATAGCAGAAGGGAAGGCGATAGAAATAGAGTACAATAGTACGGTGAAGTTAACTTGTAAAGTGGTAGCGTTCCCAGAGCCTAAAATCGAGTGGATTAACAACAATGGAAGGTTGATGCCCTCTAAGGTAACATAAATATTACATTGGATTGGGTTTTATTATGAAATATTATGTAACGCACATTCCTTTAGGCATTAGTTGTATACAACGTGTAGACGACAATATGAAAACAGTTTAAACTACATATACTTAAGTACCTAAATAACGTTCTCAGTCTGCATACAAAAGTTCATCCAAATAAGAGTAGATCCAATATTTTATCTATCACTGTGGCTAGTCAAAGATTGGCAAAACCCCTAATTGGCCCGTCACTACTATTTAGTTGGTTTGCAAAAATCTGCTTTTTTATTTCAATAGTTATATTTCTGTTAGTTTCAAAATACTCCTTTGTACCAGTATTGCCAGTGTCTTCATTTATTTTCGTATTGTCGTCTCCACATTGTATATCAAAATATTATCACGATTCTAAAATCTTGGGTGGAAACCGTCAAGGCTCCCGCAGACAGGCACGACACGACGGTGCAACGCGATTCTTATACAATAATTTTTAGAAGTTTTCATAGAAATTGTTCTATTAGAGGCGCGTCACGCTGTCGCGTCGCGCCTGTCTGTGGAAGCCTTTGTGATGCATTTAGTACCTAAGAATTCCCATTTAAATCGCATTAACTTGCAGATGGCACTCCGAGAATATCCTTATAAATACATAAGTTATATGGACATATCGTACGCATCGAAAGTAGACAGATACAAGTGTTATGCCGTAAATGATGTAGGCAGGGCTGAGACAACTATCAATGTTGTTGTAAAAGAACCTTTCACTGTAAAATCGGCCCCTTCAGGTAAGCCAATTTAATTTCTTTCCTCCATCAGCAGGTTTCTTGTAACACCAAAATAGTTACAAAATTCCAGTAGCTACGATCTTGTGTGTTTTATAGAAGTGCGTTTTTTACAAAATATTTTATGAGTATTTTCTATACTGATATTTACTTTTATTGTTGATAGGAATAACAAAATTGACGTACGGTACAGAAGGCACCATTACTTGCGACGTCACATCGCGACTTCCGATGGATATCCATTGGTACTACGCCAACGAGATGACAGGACAAACTAGAGACTTAGAAACATCTGACAAGTACATGGTATCTGCAAGTCGAACTCAACTAAAAATAAAAAAGATGGATTTGGGTTTAGTCGGCAGATATACTTGCAAAGTTTCCTTAAAAAACAAGAAGGGTGTGGAAAAATCCTTCTCTACACGAGTTAAAATTGATGGACTGAGTAAGTACCGATTTTCTTACATGTCAGCCAATAACAACAAGCAATTACTTCTAACAGTACCTTCTCGCATCAGATACGAGTACAGTAGTAATATACTATTTATTAGCTGGATCGTCCAACAAAAAAATGTATGTGTTTTTTTTTTACTTTTAGTTGCTCCCAAGTTACAGGCAGGAACTGATATAAAAGTCACCAAGGGTAAAACGGCTGTCTTTGAATGCAAGTAAGTAGCAATCAATTATAATATGTGCAGTTGTACTCCGTACATTTACTTCGTGGGTGTACTTGTGACTAGCAAATAATACACCATTATACATTTTGAAATACTTAAATTGAATTAGGTAGTCTTTTCAGATCATGGCTACAAATAATAGTTTTTATTTAATTCTTGCAGAGTTGTCAGTGGCCTACCAGCACCAAGAATAACATGGCTATTTGGCGGTAAATCAGGTTCAACGTTTACACCTTTAGCTGGTTCTGATAGTGTGCTACGTATAACAAACGTGGAGGACAAACACGAGGGACAGTATAAGTGTGTGGCGGAGAACGGAGCTGGCAAAGATGAGCACGTCACGACATTGTTTGTTCAAGGTAAATTCATCGTCGTATTTCCATAAACACAAGGTATAAGGCTATTATTCTTGCCTACATAGAACTTATAATTTTTTTATATTTACAGATCTTCCAAAAATTACTACAAAAAGCTCTATGGTATATCAAGCTACTGAGGGGGACGCCCTTCTGAGGATTCCTTGCGTAGCAGCTGGTGTCCCAAAACCTGTCATCGTTTGGAAGCTAAGCGGTCGTTACATAACTCCAAGTAAGATGCAAAAACTGTGTGTTTAAATTACTATCCAATTATATTTTCAGTGTAAATAATCAACCACCACATGTGGTACCAAGTTTTATAAAGGAACTGACACACAACATTTCCGTGTTCATATCCTTCGTTCTAGTACATATACAGGTAATTTCAGTCACGTCGTTCTCTTACGTTTTAGACGCGAAGTATTCCATAGAGGACGGAACCCTCATAATACGAAATCCGAAGGTGAGCGACACTAACTCGTACACGTGCGAGGCGAAGAACGAGGTCGGCGCAGTCAGTGCGACGTTCGAAACATACATTCGTCGTAAGTACTTTGGTTATCATGTGCATAATTATGAGTCTGTTATGGCCCTCATGTGCATAGATTATGCGAATGACGTGGACAGAAGTTGCTTTCAATTATGAAAATTGCATTTTATCCAGTTGCAACTTTGAAAATTGTACCTTAGACCAAATGGAAAATCGCAATTGGATTGTATAACTGTGGCTATGCTTCAAGACAAAAGGATGTATCTGCCACTTAAAATTTCACGCTTTACAAATTTGCAATGACTTGCAAGATCGCCCGATTTTCCCGCTACGGATATGGGATATTCGAAGACTCGCATTTAATGTGAACAAGCACAATTCATTGCAAATCCCTTAAAGCAACCATCAAAGAACAAATATTGAGAAAAGTATTTTGATTCTGGCGGCTGCTTGCAAGATATTACTATATAGACTTAACCATAATTTATAGGTCCAAGTGAACTTTGTTCACCAAAACGAATCAAGTTTTCCTTTAAACATGTTGCCTCGGAAAAAGGTCATTACATTTGATCGTAATGTAACACAAACTTGCGATATAAGACATGTGGTATGTTATTATTTACAGAGGCACCACAAGTATCAGGAGTTGCTGAGAAAAAAGTGAGACTAGGAATGCCGGCTAGTATCGAGTGCACGTAAGTGTTTTAATACTGTCAATGGTGAAAGATAAATCCTAAACAACGTGTGGATTACTAGTACCTATATTCGCCTACTCGTGAAACTTGTTGTGAAAGTCAGTTTTTATTGATTTATTTATTTAATACTTTAAGCACACAAATGCACAGAGGCGGGCTTAATGCCGTAGGTTTTACTAGAACCTGTGATTAAAGCTCTTCAGCTATGAATATATATCTATCTTATACACATATTATCTCCAAGTTTTGCTGCAAAACTTTGATGTATGGTGCGACATTATCGTTCTAACAGAATGTTGGTTATCCAAACAAACGGCTAATATACCATCTCTCGATGGCTTTAATCTTCAAAAAAGCGATATAACATTCAACCAGAATGATGGCATAGTGGTTTATATTAAAAATAATTTAAGAGCATTAGTAGATGAACCCCATTTTCTAGACTGCAACTGCTTAGTAATTAAAATTATTCCCGATATAGTAATTATGGCTATTTATAGGCCTCCATCCCAAAGTATTGATAGGTTTTTGGATTCACTTAACAGTAACTTAGAAAAATTATCTTCGTTTAAAAATATCATACTGGTAGGTGAAAGTGAATTGAGAACAGTAGGTAGGCAACTACTGTTATTATTTATTATTTATTTATTTATTTAATTAAAACACATACAACTATCATCACAGGCTAACCAAATACAATATTATGTTATGTATTGTACTACTGTTATATTTTGAACTATAAAGTTCAAAACAAACCCGGGTAGCAACTAAGCAACTACACAACTAAGCATTTTCCGAAAATCTACTTTTGAGGTACCCCCTTGAATGTTGGGGGGGAGGGCGGTTCTTGAAGCTTTCACGGGAAAATACGAAATCATAATTATGCATTCTTCAATCGTTTTAATCTTTCAGGGTCGAGAGTGAACCAAAGCCAACTATAACATGGCAATTTATGGACAACACCGGCTCAAAGTTTTTAGCAATTCCCGGCTCCCGGCTAAATTTGTCAAGGGTGGAGAACAAACACGCGGGGCGCTACAAGTGTGTAGCAAAGAATGAAGTCGGAAGTAATGAACACATCACAACACTTGTGGTTCAAGGTAGGGAGATGTTGTAAACAAGTGTGATTCTTCGTTATCACCATATTAGTAGAGGTAAATAAAAATATATAGTGTATTTTAAAACAATTAATTATATTTTAATAAATATTTTTACAGATATGCCAAAAATAGTTTCAAGTGTTTCTACCGTTTATGAAAGCACCGAGGGAGACGCTTTGTTGAGGATTCCTTGCGTCGCAGGCGGTCTACCCAAGCCAAGCATCACTTGGAAGTTGAACGGCCTTGTCATCAATCCAAGTAAGATACTTACATTGCATTTTTGAGTGAAATAAATAACTTCCACAACAATAGTACTCAGCGGTGAGAAGTGGTGGCCCAGTGGTAATGGCCGCGACTTACGGGTTGTAGGTCGGAGGTTGAAACCCAAGCAGGCACTTTACTTTGTGTAAAATTATTTCATCATCACTGCTCTCAAAACGGTAAATGAAAACATCATGAGGAAACCGGCATGTCCTAGAACCAAAAATTCGAAGACATGTGACACCCACCAACCCGTACTGGGCCAGCGTGGTGGATTATGGCCACTCCATCTCACTTAAAGAGGAGGCCTGTGTCCCAGCAGTGGGAACATTATAGGCTGATTATGCAAGGGTATACTCATAGTTGTGTAAAGCTGCTTCAAAATACACTCTGCTGCTGTAATCTGCTTAAAAAAATCTTAAATTCACTGACAGACAACATACCGCCTATGCCACGGTCTAGAAGCATGAAGTTTTGCGCAAGAGTTCCTTATACAAGTGAGTACGAAAGTGAGTACTAGAACTAAGGGAGGATTTTGGAAATGCATTCCATAAAAGGGTTAAATATGGGATGAAAGACCCGGGCACAAGAAGTTGTGTAAGAAATAAAATTGATTCTGATGCATAATGCCATCAAACGTGGTGGATTATGGATGCAACGAAATATTGAGTGACGTGGGTTGTGAGGACATACAAAACAAAAATTGAGCTAAATCAGAGGATTTCAATCTAAATGTCTTGTCAAGACATAAAAACTGTGCGGAATAGGGGCAGGTCACTAGTTATATTATAAATGCGAAAGTAAAACTACTGTCTGTTACCTTTTCACGCCTTAACGGCAGAACGAGTTTCGAATAAATTTGGCATGTCACATCATGTCCTGGATTAGGACATTTAATATCCCTGTTTAACGTTCCCGCATAAGGAGGGTGTAAGGAGACACACTTACCATCACAGCGCCCCAAGTCAACCTGACCTGCTCGTGGTGCACCCGTGGAGCCCCCGGCAAGGTAGCGGGTGCGAAGAATCCCCGGGTGTTGAATGGCCCCCAATCCGACTTTCCTTGGCAACGTATAACTAAGGCAAGTTACGGCTCGACGAACACCTAGTGCATAGCTCGGAAAAATAAGGTGGCAGTGGTGTCGAGTGTAGTCCGAAGAGAGGGGGAGGACACAATAACCCTTGAATCGGGCCACCTTTTGTAGTTTCGAGAGGGAGACCAGCTATCCCAAGGCGGAGTCGGGTTTCTGGTAAACAGATCTCTTTCTGACAACACTGTGGAAGTCTCCAGTGTCTCGAAAAGGGTAGCGTACCTTGTAGGGAACCTAACCGAGAGGTATTGCCTCAAGGTTGTTCAGGTTTATGCACCGACCTCGGCACACTCGGAAAAAATTAGATAGACCTCATCATAACGGATGAAAAACATAATACATCTTCAAGCTTGAGCGAACTCGTTAAATTTGAGTCTAGGCCAAATATGCTCCAAATTATGCTAGGATCTGAAGCGTTCCAGTCAGACCTGGAGACCCGATACACTGCCGTGGAAACCACAAATGATGTCGACCAGGCGCTCGACCAAAGAAGGTACACGATTTTGCAAAATGCGGCGGACGGGCAGGAAGTCCAAACTTTCAAAAGAGACTCTGGAGCTTATGACGGAACGACGTAAAAACCCACCTATCACTTCGGCAGAACAACGTGTTCTCAATAAAAATATTTAAACACTGGTACGATGCAAACTCCGACGCTCCAACACACGCTCTATAGAAGCATCGATTGAGCAAAATCGGGGGTCAAAAGTGTTCGATCGTCATGGGAGGAGTCACTTGACGAAGTTGACCAAATCTAGTGGAAATATCGTCGTTTTGAAGTCAGAGATCCTTTCGTAAGTCACAAACTTCTACGGCCAATTGTACGCACCTTAACCCGCCATTTCACGGAAGACTTACCAGAAGTCAGCCAAGAAAGTATCGAGGCCGTTCTTAAACAGCTTAAAAATGGAAAATTCCCAGGTGAATACGGGATTACTACAAAGCTCCTGAAAGCGGGAGGAAGTCCTGTACTGAAAGAGCTTCGGGAGCTAAGGATATTAAGACCCCTTTAAAGGGTTGCAGTCCCATTTCGCTCCTAAGCCACGTATATAAGTTGTTTTCAAGAGTCGTCACGAATCGTCTACTGCGAGGACTCGACGAGTTTCATTCACCAGAATAGACCGGATTTTGAGGAGGATACAGCATGACCGTCCAAACTCAGAACCAGCGAACTGAACATATCCCCATGCGTCGAGGGGTGAGACAAGGTGACGTAATTTCCCCAGAATTGTTCTCTATCGCATTGGATTTGCTTAAGATGCTGAACTGGGAAGGACGCGGCATAATTAACATCAATGGCGAGTATATCTCACACTTCAGATTTGCAGATGACATCGTCATACAGTCTGAATTGCAGCATGACTTGCAACAGATACTGGACGGCCTAGTTGATTCTTCTGTATGCATTGGTCTCCGGCTGAACTTGAACAAAACCTAGGTTATGTTCAACGAATACGTCACTCTAAGACCGATTGCTGTTAATGGCGGTGCTCTCGAGGTTGTTCGAGAATACATTTTCCTCGGGCAAACTGCAGTTTCGTAAGAACAACTTTGAGAAGGAACCTAACAGAAGAATTCAGATGGGCTGGGTAGCGTTTGGGAAGCTTCGTCGAGTCTACTCGTCGCGTATTCCGCAGAGTCTAAAGACTAAAGTCTTCAAACAGAGCGTCTTAACCTGTTATAACCAACGCAGCTGAAACGTGGACACTCACGGTGCAGCTGGTTCATAAATTGAAGTTCGCTCAGCCAGCTATGGTACGAGCTATGCTTGGAGTGTCTCTGAGGGATAGAATCTGGAATGTGGTGATCCGGCACAGAACCAAAGTTGTCGACATACCTCACAGAATAAGCAACCTGAAGTGGTAATGGGCCGGCAATATTACCGTAGAACCAATTACTGTTAGGGTAGACGTGTTTTTGAGTGAAGACCGCGAATCGGAAAACGTAAGGTGAGACACCCTTAGGCTAGGTGGAGCAACGATCTTCGCAGGGTGGCTGGTAGCAGCTGGATGAGAGTTGCCGAGAATCCAGCTGAATGGCGTGCAATTGGAGAGGCCTACGTCCAGCAGTGGATTGCTGTAGGCTGATGATGACGTTCCCGTGGGATAATTTCCGACCTCCACGCGGGCGTAACCGCGAGCAAAAGTTAGTAATAGAATAAAATTGTTTTCTTGTTTAGATGCTCTCTTATGTTTCAGGCGCGAAGTATTCCATGGAGAACGGAACGCTCATAATAAGAGATCTGAAGGTGAGCGACACTAACTCGTACACGTGCGAGGCAAAGAACGAGGTCGGCGCAGTCAGTGCGACGTTCAGAACGAACATCAATCGTGAGTACCTACAACAATATAATATTTCTAATAACTATAAATAAATGAGTCTAAGCAGTTCGAACCTAAAAGCCTCGGAGACTTCTTAGCTGACGGTTTACCTGAAATGACATTAATTTTCAGAGGTTCCAAAATTATCAGGACTTCCTTCTAAGACCGTAAGAATGGATACCCCTGCAAGTATAGAGTGCATGTAAGTGTTTGTTCTTTACAGTTTATCATTGGAAATGTAAGATAAAGTTGGAGTAGGATGATCTGAGGGCTTAGACAAGTGGCCATCTCTTTCAAACCGTTTCGTATTTCTACAACGGCTTTCAGCTGGAGTGAGGTTTTCTTTGCTTACGTCAATCCAAAACAGTTTTGACTTTCCATCATTTTTATCGCTTACAGAATGTTATTTGGCTAGGCCACCTGGAACATCGACGACTACTCTGTAGTCTCTTACTTATCGCAAAGTCAGATTTTCCAGTGAAAGTAGGTATTTGAGCAGTTAATTAAAATATATTTTTGGATGAGTTCTTGAGATGGTGGATAGAAATTTAGTAATGTTGTTCGGTTTTAACAAGAAAAGACGATTAGCTTTATTCCGCACATCGAAAGAAATCAATGTATTGCATGTTAAATTATTCAATGATTACATAATCTTTCAGGGTCGTCAAAGGTAAACCAAAACCAAAAATTACCTGGCAATTTATGGATAAATCGGATTCAAAGTATGTACCTATCGCCGGGTCTGAGGACACACTGCGCATATCAAGCGCTAAGAAGACACACGCGGGACGCTACAAGTGTGTGGCACAGAACAACCTCGGAAGTGATGAACACGTCACAACGCTTATTGTGGAATGTAAGTATCATTAGGCTTATTCAGGCAAAAATCTGCAACTACCTCTGTACTTCTGTAAATATATCAATATCTGGTCGTACACGTGCGCCCATCGTTTCCGAGTACTACACAAGTACTGAGTAGGCCACATGTTAGTGGTAACAAAACCGGTATAACCTGGCTTCTTTTCTATTGAAACTCCGTACTGCACTAGGGCAGCTCAAGGTCAACGTGTTACCACCGACGAACAGCCTACTGTGTACATACCTGACATTATTGGGCGAGACCTTTCTGTATAGGAAAAAACTATTTAAGATTAGTCTCCTCTTGTATTAGTGGTTCGTTCTTTGTTCTGTGTGCCCATCGTGGGCAACGCCTACCACGTTTCCACTGAGATACACCTTTAAAATAAAATAGAATAGAATAGTCTTTATTTAATCTTTTATTCTCTTATATTTCTCTGTACTATTTCTTTAAATCCCTTTTGATCGTTTATTCTACAAGTTCCAATTATCTTCAAAAAAAATTGTCACTACCTCTTTGACTTTCAAAGGTCCATTTTTTTATTCTTGTAGTACAATACTGAACTAATATTATTTTAACAGTTGCACCAGAGATCACGAAAAATTCTTCAACAATAGAAGGTATCGAAGGAGATCTAGCTTTAAGGATCCCTTGTGATGTCGTCGGTATTCCAAAACCAGTTGTTACATGGAAATTAAAAGGCGCCACTATTACACCCGGTACGTAAATTATAAATATACATTGAATATAAATGTTAATGCATGGAGAGGGAGAGGAGAGCCAAAAAAACATGGATAGTGAGGAATGTTAGTTATGAAAGATAAGGGAATGAATGAAAGCGTGACGGTCGACAGGAGAGAATGGCAGAAGGAAACGCTTTGCGCCGCCACGAGCCCAAGTAACGTGGGAGAAGGGCAGGAAGATCATGATGATCAGAACATGTTACACTATGTATGTGATATCATGAAAGGTAGTGCAGCACCTACTTATGTACCACCTACCTATAGCGGAAACCTGAAAGTAGCTTGAACAGACCGATAACTAAACCGATGTCGGTCTAGCTTTGACAGCTTTATATTATTTCCTTTTAGCTTTTTACATCGACTTCTTCTTTGATAAAATAACATTATTTTAGGGGTATGCTTTGACTTTTCTCTATACTAAAAATAACCGTTGTCTACTAGTCATTATTATGTCGCTAATTTCAGATTCAAAGTACACAATTGAGGATGGAGCTCTAGTCATTATGAAACCGACAGAAACAGACTCTTCAATGTACACGTGTGAAGCTAAGAACTACATTAGTACATACAGCACCACGTTCCAAGCAACAGTAGAAAGTAGGTTATATTATTGTTACATCATACCATCACGCCTGTAATCCTCGAAGGGTTAGGCAGAGGTGTACATCTAGTAACACCAACATTTCATCGGTTATGCTTAAGTCCCATGTAATAGGGGGTGAGCCTATAGCCATTATCCGGGCACAAATCCAGACTCCGGGGTGCTACTGAGAAGTTCTTTATGGAAAAATCCAATAACATTTGCCCCACCTGGTAAACGAAACCTCAGCACTAACGAGGCAGTTATTTTATTATGTATTTAATACAAGCAAATGGCCTCTGTATGGCAATGGTGGAATGGTTTGTAAAGGCTGTTACTTTGACGAGGAAGTCCCATTAAACATTTCAGCACGGATAGTATATTAAACTATAATTTTGGTTTCCAGTTTTCTCAACTGCTAGGTTTAATGAGAGCAAAGAATCCAAAATTGGCAATTAGGGGTACCTACTTAGTGTTTTCAGCAATTAATATTTTATCACGACTGTCGGTTTTCTTGGAATACTTTTTAAATGTATGTATTATTCTTCTGCAGAGCTCCCCACGAACTTCGGCACGGAACATTTCGTGTACTTATTACAGGGGGAAACGAAAAAACTAACATGTGACGCGTATAGTTCTGCATCCCAATCAGTTAAATGGTTTATTGTAAGTATATTCACATTCCAACATAATTTATTAGTATTGAAAGTAGTTTTGAAAACAGTACCTACCATAGGGATGATGACTAATATTATAAATAATTCTTATTATTAATATTATAAAGCTGTGTTGTCCCACTGCAGGGCAACGTTTTAATTCCCGTCCGTGTCGCGCGGTGACGACATTACATGGCGCTAGTATGAAGTTACATATTCTTGACATTAGTTGTGATAGTGCTGTCTTTTGTCTAGCAGTTATTTTAAAACGTTTAAATATAACTTGGCAATTTTTTAAGCTTATACAATTTTTATAACATTGTTGAAAAACCAACTCTTTTTTTTTGAGTTGAATTAAAAAACAAATCCCATCATTCATCAATAGGGATGGCAATTGTTTGAAAATGAAAAAGTAAACAATAGTTAACTTTTCTATCTGATTACTTTGCTTAAAATTGTAGTCAGTGTGTTTTGTCTAACAGTCGCGTAGTCGGTTAAATAGACGAGTCGATGACTGATGGTTAGGCAAATAGTTTTATTGAACATTAATAATAAGGCTTCGCCCCGTCGTCGTACGCCTTCCAAAGGTCCAGGACACCAGGGCACCGAGATATGTCAACTATATTTTAAAGTAATAAGATTAAAAAATTAATATGCGATAGTAATAATTCTACAGACAAAAGTACGCCCACCAACTCCGGGCTCGTCGCTGAGCACCACCCCATCGCCGCCGGAACTCGAATCATCAGTGACCTTGTCGAGCAAGGATTATTCAACGACGCCGTCGCCAATAATTGTAAGTCAACAAGGGAGAGGAGGGTACTGAATGGCAAGAGGTTTAGTGGGAAATCGGCTCCGAGTCGGGTCCCCACTGCCGGTGGTTGAGTTAAAAATCTATACGTATTATAATAATTTAACTAGCGAAGCAGGGCGCTTCGCATGGTCTCTACGACTTGACAAAACATAAAGATTTCTTTATTACATCTAAGTTAAATATGAATGTAATAAACACATAAACTTTCCAGAAAAAAATATCGAAATGATGTTGAAAACTGTGTCAAAATCCGTTCCGTAGTTTAGAAGAACAACGCGGTCACTCAGACGGAGACGAAAAGTGACTTCAATTTTTAATTATGTATACATAATATATAGAAGTCGCTTTTCATGTCTGTTTATGTGACCGCGTTGTTCTTCTAAACTGCGTAACAGATTTTGATGCGGTGAACTTGCATACAATAAAAAGATCTCCATAGTTTGTCAAGTCACAAAAATTATGCGAAGTAAAAGAGGGTCGCTACATACATGTGATGTGATTTTTTAACGACTTGATTGTCTGTCTAAGGTTAGCTAAAATATGGTTTTGCTTCCACAGATGAAGGACACAGGCATCAAAGAACCATACATACAAATCGCTAATGCTGCATTCACCGACCACGACGGCAACTATACGTGTCGTGTGAGCGACAAGCATGGAAACACATATACACACACATACGTGGTGGACGTCGGTAGTGCGCCGGAATTCAAATATGACGCTGAATCTTTTAACAACTGGCAAGGAGTTATATCACATATTACAGAAAACTGTGACATTCAAGACACCGCGAAACCGGAGCCCGTCGTAAGTTCGCATTGCACATGGTTATTAAAACGCTATAAATTGAAAAGATAACAGTCGTTCGCTAAGCACAAATAATTATGTGTTTGAACCTTGAGCTTTTCATAACGACAATAAAATTATTAGACTAAAAGTTATTCAAATAATGTTTAGACCTACGTGAAAATACTGTGGGAACACTCCAAGTATAGTAACAAACTATAAGCTCTGTAACTTTCAGGTTGAATGGAGGCTTAATGGCAAAGTGTTAACCGACCTAAACTCGGCAGGCCTAGGTCACTATACCTGCAATGTAAGCAACGTGCACGGATCAGTACAGAGGGAATTTGACGTCAAGTCTTCAGGCAAGTATCAACAATTTGTATCTACTACCGAATAGAAGTTAAGTCTCCACGCAGAAATGATTTTTGAGTTTTGCCAACCTATAGCGTATTACAATGGATCTATGTGGAGTCGGCTGTAGCAGGCGGCGGTTCGTGGATGACCTAGTTAAAATGTTGTACCCCTCTGAAGGTAATCTCTCTACAATTGACATACGGTACTGCTCCGTGTGTCATTCGAAGATATTGATACAACCGACCGCCCACCGTTTACAGGCAGTGCTGGCCACGCCGAGTGCCAGGTCTCATACTGCGGCTTATAAATATCTACAGTAAATCAATAAAATCAAGAAAATAAAGTGCCCTATCTATCGACATATAATTCTATCCATCTTAATATATATTTTTTGTTACAGTATGTTTGATATCTAGGAGCTTGGGAAATGCGCACATGCAATACATGCCGCTTGTGCTAGATGACGAAGGATTTTGGCACAAATTGAAAAACACGAAACATTTTACATTAGTGAAAAAAAAAAGCAAAATCACATTGTCTTGTCCAAGCCAAAAAGACACGTTAAATACATTCAAAAAATTCCCTAAAAAGAGCACATTAGAGGCATTATGTCATAAAGAAGACTCTTTCGTAGTAGAAGACAACTTTTACAAGCTCTCGGACCTACAGTGCACTACCAGCATTCAGCCCTCCGTTATCAGAATGAAAATGAAATGCTTAACGGAAACCTCCGAATTAATCAGAGTGGGCTACAACGTCCCTGGCTTCTTAGAGGCTTACGAAGTCTGTTTCGACACTGAAAAAAATATGCCGTTATACACACGCATCATAATGACTGAAACAAACAACAACGGTCTGAGCGCCGGCTACAACTGGTACACATACCCAGGAATAGACAATAAAAAAACTGAGAAAGGATTTACTTGTAAGGACACGATGTCGTCGTGTTGTTACAGTAAATCCCAGCTGGTGAATGCAATAGACTTTAATGATGGCCCTGCTAAGAAGAGCACGTTCATCGATCCTCTGAATGTAATCCCGGTCTGGCTCCCTTGCGATACTTCAAGGGTAAGCGGTATTGCATGACTTTGAAATAATTAATAAAAGCCTACATGTCCACGGTTTCATTATGGATCTAACGAGGATATTAGAGTTAACTTAATGGTGTTATTATATAGAGAAAATATCATTATGTGTTTCTGTTCCACAAAATACTTGCAAATATCATGTAGTTAACTCATAATATTTTTATTTTATACCTCAGTCTAGCCAATCTTAATTTATTGACAGTTTTGATTTAGAATTAATTATATGATTTCAGCCGTCATGGGAATATATTAATGAAATGGTGCGAACCAAGCTACCTCTCTACACTGACATCGTTACCTGGTCTGGCACGCACACGTTGCAAGAGAAAAATGGAGCTATTATACCACGATATTTATGGAAGGTATATATATACCTGATTCTTATTACACAACAACCCTACTGCCTACAATTTTACACGAATATTCTTTATTGTCTGCTTTGTACACACGGATACATATCAAGCAATTCATTTCCAATATAAGCTGATCTCGCATTGTTTAGGATTTCCGTACAATGAGAGTTTAGCTTATACTGGGAATGTATAGCTTGATATGTAGCCGTGTGTACATGTCCTTCTGCCAACCAAGTGTGATCAAGACGACCGAAAGCGTGGCGTTATAATAATGCCGCCGCTCAAACTATTCGCTTGCTCTCGACACATGATGAAACCTCGCTAAATTATTTTATACGTCATTTTTATTTAGAAATCGCATACTTAATAAATACCATTAATTGTATGCTGACTGCCTTGTTGGTCTAGATGTCGCAAGTGCTAGAAATGAGCATGAGGTCCTGGGTTCGATTCCCCGATCGGGCAAAATTTTATTGGGTTTTCCATCAGGAATTTCTTAGTAGCAGCCCGGAGTCTGGATTTGAGGCCGGTTGATGGCAATAGGCTCGTCCCTTATTACATGGGACTTAAACATAACTGGCAACATGTGGGTGTAGTATAAGTACACCTCTGCTTAACCCTTCGGGGATTACAGGCATGGTGACGATGTTTATTAATTATGGTTGGTTATGGTGGTTGGTGGTTAATTATGGTGGTGGTTTGTTGTGGTCTATGGTTCTGTCATAAATTTTTCACACGTTGAGACCGGCTTTCATGATCAAACGAATTTAATTGCAGGTGGTAAGACTCAACGACGATGAGGCTGTGGCCATAGTGCATGTTAACGATCCTGAACCAATAGAAAAGGACATCAAATGCACGACACAAGACATTTGTGACAAATATGATGATTGGTTTGTTAGCAGCGACAAGTATACTTACTGTTGCTCACTGTCAGACTTCTTTGAATCCTTTGATATTCACGATACCGACATTGGAGGCAAGTTATTCTTTTTGGTTGTGTACACATTACTCATAAAAAGAAACCGTTTTCCTTGTCTGTTCATTTTCAATTAAGAACAGAACTGGAAAATGTATTTTTTTAACCGGCTGAAAAAGGAGGAGGTTCTCAAGTCGACGTGTATATATATATTTTTTTTTTATGTGTGACCACGCATACCTTTTTACAGAGTAGTCCGATTTCGATAATATATTTTTTTGTACTGGATTAAACTTTTAGAATGTTTTACAGAACTATTGTACCTAATATAAACTCAGTTAATAAATATCTTTGAACTTCTGAAGAGACAAAAGGTTTTTAATGTTTGTGCTGCAAATAATAATATGAAATTTCTTTTTTTAGAATCCATGGACGCGGTGCTTGATGAAATAGAAAAAAGTACTTAGATAGTTTGTAGCTGTTCAGGCACTTATATATTTCGAAGTAATATATATTTACACCCCACCAGGATTACACATAAATTCAGGAAGATATCACAAAACATCTTTACCTATAATACAAATTAGCTTAGATTTTGCAATAGCCAACTAACTTCAACACGTCAAACTTTGTGCACCTTCAAATACATGAATGTTACCTATTTAAGTATTCAATAAAAAATATCAAACACACATGTTTGTTTCATTTTAACAGGAATTTAAAAGATCTAAAAGAGAAAGGTATCTCTAGTTAAGACAACTAGAGACCCCAAAGACATCGCTCCATTAACTTTTAAGTATTAAGTATGTATTTACAGAATTAGGCATAATCATTAAAATCATCAATACAACCCTCTAAGTTCGTATAATCCCATTGACTGGCTATTTCCAGAAACAGTAATGGAATTATGTAAATACACATGTACTTGTTACGGTCGCGAATCAGATTGTGTACAACATACAACTGGGCTTTTTTTTTTTTTTGTTTTCCGTGGGAAACCTTCAAAAGGCACCCGACCTCTGGGGATGGAGGTCGGGGAGTGTGGGATTTTTACCACACTAAAACTACCCCGGTGATCACCATCAGCACATAGAGGGGGCCCGGTTCTTCTTAAAAATACCAATTCCGGAACCCCCCCTGTGCAAAGCCTGTAAAGCACATCCTTGGGGAGACTGTAAAGGGGCCTCCCCTGAGCCTCGCTATCCGCGGCAGCACGTGACCACTGTGCCGCCGTCTTCCCTGGGTTCACTCAGTTGGCGGACAGAGTCCCCACTCTGTGCGCCTGCGACCCCAAATGTCCACCTACCTTGATTGGTAAGTGGGTTTCGGCGTATTAGGCGCCAAGGCAGTTGCCTCCCCAACGCCTTTTCTCCGAGCAGGATCAGCCATCTCCCGATCCCGCTCGGCGGCCTCCTTCTTGACCATCACGGTCTCACAGAAAGAGGTTACTTCCGTCCAATTTTCTGTCTCTGCCAACATAGCCCTCACTACTGCCGGCAGAGACAGGTCTCGCCCGATCCTGGCAACCAGGCCCCGCCGCTCGGAAGCCCACGCAGGGCACTCCTCGAGCGTGTGTTGTGCGGAATCTAGGCTACCTCAGCAGTGGTGGCAATTTGCCGTGGCCTCTCGCCCAATTCTGTTTAGGTACTCACCGAAGCAACCATGTCCGGTGAGCACCTGGGTGAGCCTGAAGGAGTTGGGCTTCCCTCTTTTCAGCCAGGTTTCGAAGTGCGGCAGAACGGCTTCGGCAACGCACTTGCGCGAATATTGCGGCTGCTGTAGCCGCTCGCGCCACCACTCGAGCGCGTGTCGCCGCTCCCGCCACCTCAGCCTTACGAATGCGCTTCCTAGCACACTATTCCCGCTTTGGCGGATATCGCGAATTTGGTCGTAGACCTTCGCGTCCATATCCGCCAGGATATCCAGCAGCGGAAAGCGTGCCAGGAGAGTTTCCGCCTCAAAGGATATCGTTCGGTATCCTCGTGCGATACGAATGGCCATTTTCCGCTGCAGTCTATTGACTTTAGTCCTGAAGCGTCGGGCGCCTGACAGTCTACCTGACCAAACAGGCGCCCCGTAAAGGATCATCGATCGCACGACATCCAATGTCTAAGCAAAACACCCATTGCCTTCTCGATCCGGGGAACCAGGCGCTCGAAGTTCTCTTTGAAGCCCCACCGACCATCCAGGATAAGGCCAAGGTACTTTATGTATCGGCCCACCTGGACTTGCGCATCTCCGACGTGGACCAACGAGCTGGGTGGCTCTCTGCTCCTTGGCAGTTTATGGAACCATAATGCCTCAGTTTCCTGAGGCGCTATCTCCAGACCCAACTCACGGATTGATGCCACGACTTTTGCCACCCCGAGCTCAGAAAGCTGGATGGTCTCCTCGAAGGTATCCCCGCCAGCCAACACCAGAGTATCGTCTGCGTAGCAAACGATATTAACGCCGACGGGGAGATCGACACGCAGGACCACGTCGTATGCTAGTTTCCACAAGAGAGGACCTAGAACCTGACACTGACCTGCAAATTGTATAAAAGTTTGAATTTCGCGGGCAACCCTGGCGCTTCCCCCGAAGAAAACTGTAAGATATGATAAAGTATCTTGCTGACCACAAAATAAATAATGAAAAAGAGGAAATGTTTATAATTTTTACTAGTGACCCGCCCCGGCTTCGCACGGGTAGTAGAGCATGCATATACCTACTTTTTTTCAGACGTACTGTCGTATCTGCCTGTTGCATCGAGTATGTGGGTTAAATTAAAATGTAACTGATGTTCATCCTACTTGGAGATTTTTAATGTATTTTATTCCCATTCCTGCAAATATTTAAAAAAGTAAAGGATACAAACTAAAATATTTATTTGTGTACAACGTTGATAACTTCTACCGGAATATGATAATCGATTTTTTTGATGTTACACGTGACAGGGCCACATACAAATGCCTGTGTGAAAAGCATTGAGAGGTTAAGTAAATTCCAGCAGCTTTTAATGTTTGACCTTGTGCTTTATTAACGAGACATACATGCGCGCATGTCGCGTCGCTCGCTGATTTTTATCCGCGCAAAATTTGACACCACAAACACTTTTTTTTTTTGTATAATGATAGTGTGATTTTGTAGTAATGATAATGATGATGATGATTATAAGGTTTTTTTATGACATAGCGGCGACACGCGCACTGTCGCGATTTTTAAACTTTTAAAGTATTTGACCAAAGAACAATGGCAAGAAAATTGTTGATAGAATTAGTAAGCGTCTACTTTTGTCACCGTGATAGATAACGACGAAATAATTTAAGTACTAAGATTTATCAAATCAAGCTTTTTCCATCGATGTGCCATGATTTTCTACTTTATAGACTGCTTCTGCTTATGGATTTACTGTTCACTGGGTAGCTAATGCTTGCCTAAGTAATCTGTTTATTTGAGGATTTTTTTCTGTGACTCTGGATTACGATTCTGCCTGATATCTTGGATTTTGTTGTATGTGTATCGATTTGATTACCACGATGGAAAGCCTTGTAAGGCCTACACGCCTACACGGATCATGTGTGTCAACTGCAACATTGTGTGTAAATAAATTACGCCGATACCCGACCTTAGCAGTTGACAAGATAGTCACTGTTTTATTCTGCAGCTGGGTATACTCTCATATTGTAAGTATTTCTGGCACTAGTCAAGTTACAATATAGATTATCTTCATTGCATAAAACTGTATAACAAGTACGAGTATAGTACAAGATTATTTACCGTAGTTGAAAACATTTGCTTTCTGTTATTAGCTAACTATAAAAATAATGATTTTAAATGAAATATGTAGCCGTTTAAAGCTTAGTAATAAATAAAGGACACAGGAATGTTTCTTTTATATACGAGCAACATATTTTGCTTTTACCATAAATATCATGAATTACAATTAGCAAGTTTCAGTTACATATAAGTTCGTCTATTACATTGGTCACGAAATATTAATAAATCATTCTAATGCATTAAGAGTATTATCGTTTCCGTTTTTTAGATTTTGGAAGATGACTATGTCTGCGAGGCATGCAGAGATCTTGCACTGCCTGAAATGAACAAGGGGGTCGAGCAGGAATAAAAGAGTACTGTTGTAGTTGTTTATCTGAAAGACGAACTGTTGGATATTGCGCTCATACAATGACTGTAGTTATGGTATCTAGGATGGGCCAGACATAAACCAAATAAATTAGCAGCTGCAGGTTTTCTTGATGACATTGTGGAGGGATGATGAGCAATATTTATTAAAAAATATACATAAAGGGACGTCAGGACGGTCCACAATATCATTTGGATCCATGGTCGATTTTACTAGGACGTGGATGATCGGGCGAGAAAAAACAAACGTATTTTACACAAAATATAATCAGGATCTTATTACAAGCATCAATTATTAGGAACACTAAATCACTAGATACTCCACCAAAAATGTAGCGCGTATTCGTGATGCGAACGGGTCGCCTCTCGGATTCGAACTGCCTCGTCGCACCGTTCGTCCTCCCCACGCTAGCTGTTGCTGTTGCGTCAGAGTGAATGATAACCGATTTCTTCGTTAGGCATATCCGGTTGACATTCACTCTTAAATAATCAAACGCGCCGTCACGGCCAGACTGACATTAGCATGTCCTCGTGCTGCTCCGTTTCTTTCAGCGTTGAGTTGCTCTGTAACAATAGGAAAATAAAACCCGCTGGGATTACCACTTTCATTTTGCTCGTCCTATCCTGAAATGATAGGTACACTGTCTCTGTCTTCGGACATTTAAGGACCCACACACAAGTTCACATATACGCAAGGCGATTAAGTTTGACCTTATGCAACCCAACACTGGCCAAGGCGTCCCTTCGACCAGCCATCATCTCCTATGATGACGTGGCCCGGACAACCTAGCCCTCGACTAGTCATCATCTCATATAATGACACCTAGCTTAGAGTGACAGCATCCCTTCGACCAGTAGTCATCTCTTATGACAACGTGGACCGGCCAAGTGGCTCTCTACCTGTCATCTCATATGACCACACCCAGCCCAGAGAGTGACAGCGATCCTTCGACCAGTCATCATCTCAAATGACAACATGGTCCGACAACTGGCTCTCTACCTGTCATCTCCTATGACGGCTTCTTAGACATTCTGTAGCAGTAATTAATTCTCATAAAACTGACATTACTAACCTTGAAGTTCCTCACGCTCTGATGCTGAGAGGGTTACTGAGCTTGCAGTTTCAGTATGACCGCTGGACACCGATAGTGTGTCACTATCATCATCTAATGTTAGTGTCCTATCGATCTGGCCCTGCTCTGCCGTCTCGGCCTCCTCCTCATCATTATTAATCAATGAGGTAGCTATCTCTACCAGACCGTCATGGCCCCTGGGTACTAAACGCAGATTTTCGTGCGCATATTTGTAAGTCCGATTAGACCCATCGATGTTTTTCAGCTCATGCCTATCATTTTCTAACACCTTGGTAATTAAAAATGGATCTTTGAATTTTTTGTGAAGTTTTGTCTGATTGCGCTCGTTGTTTCTTATAGAAACATACTTGTCTGTAGAGAATGGCTTCACGATTGCCTTGCCTCGATTGAACCGTTCTAATTCTGCTGAAGCTGCTTTCGCAATGTTATCAGAGGCGTTACGTCTAATGGTGTCTAAGTCTGATCGGGGTTGGGGTTCGGAACCAAGTACAATTTTTGACATACCTAACGATTGAGCTTTTATTCCAAACATTAGTTCTGTGGGTGAAAATCCAGTTACCCTAGATCGCGTACTATTTATAGCTAACTGCACATCTAGAAGTTCATCTCGCCAAGTTTTGTTCGAGTCGTTCTCGATTATAGTGAGAATGCTTTTCAGGGTGCGCATTATGCGTTCTACCTGTCAGTTTGCTCTACTAGATCCTGTTGCGATGAGATGAAGGTCTATGGAATGGTCACTACAACATTCTCTAAACTCGGCGCTTATATAGCATCTCCCTTGGTCAGCTATAACACGTTTAGGTGCTCCAGAAAGGCAAACCGCTTTTTTTTCAAGTTTTAATAGCACTTGCTGAATCTAACGAGGGGGTATATTCAAGGAGAACATATTTGGTAAAGCAATCGATAATTACCGATGAATATTCTTTGCAATCGCTTTTTCCACTGAGTTTACCCGTGATATCAATGTGTATGGTATGCCAAGGAGTAAAACTTTAGGAATCGGATGAAATCTTATCTGGGTAGCACCCGATGGACCCTTTGAAGCTTTGCACACTATACAAGAATCTACAAATTTGCCACTAACTTTGACATTTGTGGTAACCAATACTGTTCGTATAGTTTGTCTAGCGTTTTTTCCGCGCCGAGGTGCTTAATCTCTGATTAAAGTCCAAGTGAGGGAGCGCGGTACAACGGGGAGCCAATAGCTACTTTTGTTACGCTCAATTTTTCTATAAAGTATCCCTTTTCGAACATCGTAGGTATGGGCAACGGCTTCTGGGAGTTCTTTGCTGTTGTGCTTGATAATTAGGTCCTGTATTTCACAATCTCTCTTTTGTGCAACTGTCAGCCAACCCTGATGAAGTTCAATGAATTGAACAGACTTGTATCTCTTGGACAGATTGGTATCGGGCTGGTTTGCAGTAGGTTCGTCGAGTGGATTTCTGGAGAGGAAATCGGCATGTTCCATGCTATTCCCTTGCTTGTGGACAATGTCAAAGTCATAAGCCTGGAGAAAGGCCCACCACCGATGGACTCGGGGTGTAAGATCGGTTTTAGACTTTGACGCCTTAAGAGAATTACAGTCCGTGAAACCTGTGAAGTGCTGTCCATACAGATAATGTCTAAAATGCTCGACTGCTCGGACCACCGCCAAGGTTTCAAGTTCGTAGGAATGGTAACGAGATTCAATTTCAGCTGTCCGATGACTAAAGTAGGATATCACATGTGGTAGATTATTACGGCGCTGAATAAGAATTGCACCATACCCTTCTGAACTCGCATCGGTATGAAGCTCAACTGGGGATTTAGGGTCAAAGATCGTCAAGATCGGCTCTGATGTCAATATGCTAACTATGGTTTTGTGGATCTCACTATGTTGGCTCGTCCAGGTTAGGGAGAGGCAATCACTGCGCCCTCGCGCCCCTAGTCGCCGCAGGAGGAGACACCCTGGGCGTCGGGAGTCGATTGCCGACTCCCGGCCACCGTAGGCGCGGGCTTGCGGATGGCGAGCAATGGGCAGCTCGCCGTTCGGTAAGGACCAGGCCCGGGTCGACGGCGCGTCGTGTTCCATGCGCGCCTCAAACAGATGTCAGCACCATTAATGGGGTCCGATTGGACCGATGCCTGCCGGGGTCGCGGATTGTTCGAAAGAGTTACCGTGGCCCAGGCAACTGAAGGAACACGGGTGGATTTTAGTCAGTAAGAGTCTGACACGCCCTTCCGCTCCGCCCAGAGCGGGAGAGGTCATTTGATGAATACCCAACCAAAAAAAAAAAAAGTCATCGGACCTTTTAGTTTTGTTATGGGGTATAAATGACGTACTAAGCGGGTATAATTTGGAATAAAACGTCGAAAATAAGATGCAACACCTAAAATTGACGAACTTGACTGGCTGTTCGTGGAGTAGGTGCATCAATTAGTGCTTGGACCTTCCTAGGATTAGGAGTTACTTGACCTGATTTTGCGACATAACCGAGAAAATCTACTTCATTTTTCATGAATTTACATTTATGAACATTTAGCGAAAAACCCGCTTCAGATAGAGCTTTAAGTGTAAGGTCTAAACGCTCAAGGCCGCGTGCAACGTCATCAGAATTACAGAGGACGTCATCCATATAAGCCAATGCCACCGTATCCTTAAGTGTACCTAGATCTTTGTTAATACACCTTTGATAGACCGACGCTGCATTTCGTAAACCAAAGGGCATGGCAAGGAACTCATATTGCCCCTCCGGGGTCACGAAAGATATACGAGCTATGCTGTCGCCCTTGGGGTCTATCAAAATTTGATGGTAGCCTGATGCCATGTACAATGACGAAAAATAACAAGCACCTTGAAGACGATCTATTTGCTCATCAATTATCGGTAACGGGTAATGTTCTGGCCGGGTATTAGCGTTAAGCTCACGATAGTCTACACACATTCTATCAAAATTGCCTTTCTTTTTAACGAGTAGTATCGGACTGGCAAAGGGTGACGTGCTCTCGCGAATAACTCCCGCTTCTAAAAGATGTCTTATTTTATCCCTAACTATCTCCATTTCTGCTGGTGACCACCTATAAGGACGCCACTGTACAGTTTTATTTGGGTCAATTAACTCTATTCGCATGAAACCTGTAGACGCGACGTATCGGTATGCCTCCTATGAAGAACGCGCGGTATTTTTGTAATAATCTGATGAGGGCTACCCTATGCTCACCTTGTAAATCTATATCTATGTTAGTAAAATCATACTGACTCGATTTCTCTACAAGAATACTCGTAACCTCCCTACGTAACGAGAAATGAATGCGTTCATTACTAATTTCGACATTAACACACTTGTCTAAAATATCCCTGCCTAAAATAACTGGTTCGCTAATAGCAGCGTTGAGAACTACATGAAACAATACGTCTTATTGAATGCCTTCAACCTTGATGGGGCTAAGTATCTGCAAGTCGCACTTCAATACATTATTATCTCCAATCCCCGTGAGATGAACAATTTCTTTACATAATGTACCCGGTAGCCTGCTAGCCATGTCGGAAGTTACCAATGAACAGGCGGAACCGCTATCAAAAAGAAAAGAAACGAGCTCACCCGCGGACGTAGTAAAGGTGCCGGTTGCTGGCCTTCGCTCGCACAGGTGAACCTCCCTGACAGCCGGTTTCTCGTTGCTCCCTTTGCGGTCTGGACACGCCGATGCCACGTGCCCTTGTTGTCCACAAACGTAACAAGTGACAGGACGCAGATGGACTTGCGTCTTCATAGGCTGCTCGACTGTCTTCGTAGTTGCTTTAGCAACAGGCTCTTCGCGGCGTCTGCGATAGTCCACGGCTCGGTGGCCTGATACACCACACCGATGACACGATCCAGTAAAGCGTGGTTCGTTGTAGTAGCGGCTTCTTTTGACTTCGGTCTCGTTACTTTCTTGTCCTTTGTATGTTCGTTTCGACGGAACACCGTTAAGAACTGTTAGCAACTGAGCTCTGGTAGATAAAATTACAAGACTGCAGCTCTCGTCGTATAGTACCATCTTTTTGGCATAGCACAGAAGCTACAAACCCCGTGATGACATCTTCTGACATATTGGTGCGAGGAATGCGCTCTATCATGCTCCAGACACGTGTTCAGCTTCACTTGCGGTTTCTTTCGTACCAAGTTGGAATCTTAATATCTCGTCGAAGTGATCTTGCGGTAGCATTGGTTTTCCAAATTTTGCTAGGAGTAATTCGTTTATTTGCATCCATGTTAACTGTGAAGTTTGCAATCTGGCAATCGTGGCTGCCCGTCCTCTCAGAGCGTGTGTAAGCGCTAGCAAAAGTTCTGCACCATCTAGTTTCCTGCTATTCACTACTATTTCCGTTATCCTGCACCAACCTTCTATGTCCGCATCTTTTTCATCTGGGTCAAACCGCACTAGTTCTATTGTCATGCAGTTTGAATCTTCGGTGGGCGGCAGAGTCTTTTCAAGAGGCGAGATAATAAGGCTTCCATATTGCGCAGTAAATTCTGCGACGATGCCACGTGCGCATTGATATCTTCTCCTTGTAAATGCCCTTCGCATCCCACTTCTGATAAAGGGATGTCAGGACGGTCTACAATATCATTTGGATCCATGGTCGATTTTACAAAATATAATCAGGATCTTATTACAAGCATCAATTATTAGGAACACTAAATCACTAGACACTCCACCAAAAACGGGTCGCCTCTCGGATTCGAACTGCCTCGTCGCACCGTTCGTCCTCCCCACGCTAGCTGTTGGTGTTGCGTCAGAGTGAATGACAACCGATTTCTTCGATAGATGGCGTTAGGCATGTCCGGTTGACATTCACTCTTAAATAATCAAACGCGCAGTCATGCATAAGTATTTTGTTTCTTTTTTATCTATGGGTACCCTATGTCCTACCTGTACTATAATTAATCATATTTATATGGCGGAGAAGGTACTTCTCTCTCGTTATCATCAGCCATATTTTAACTGCAGTGGGCGTACTATAGGAACTGTTGGTTATTGCGCAATAGAAAAACCGTTTGCAGTACAAATCAAATCATAATTTATAAACAAATCACACTACCGCATCACAGACTGTAGGTACACGACACAACTATAGGTACAGAACGCTAAGGAGTAATAGAGTTCTGTGCAGAACGTGCGACAGTTTCTAAACGTGGTCACTGCTTGGCCGCCACTGACTAACTCTGCTTTTACTCTGGTCGAGCGTTATTTTGTAGACTCTGTCGAGCGCTGCCTGGTTACGCTTAAACCTTCCTCATAAATCACTCCGTCCTTTGGTGAAAACCGTATGAAAATCCGTTCAGTAGTTTTTATGTTTATTACGTACAGACAGACAGATACGGATTGGGGCTTTGTTTTATAATATGTAGTGATGAGAGCTAACTTGTCCGAAGATTGCAAACATTTCTTTTATAAAAAAAAGATGTTCGCGGTTGGCCAACTTTTTGTCTTACTAAGGAAGTAATGTCCCTCTGACCAAACGGGAAGGCTTTTCCAGACGCTAAGTTAAAGGACCTAAAGATCCTTCTGTACCCACTTTTAAAGACTCCCATGACTTTTATGGGAGACGATAACATTGATGATGGTCTGGAAGGTTTTTCAGGGCAACCTGATTGGAGATAAAGGAACCAGATGAGGACAAATTAGTAGCTTTCACGAGCGAGTCGAGCCGACTATAATATATATTTATAAGTATTAAAGTTAATTTTTGATTTTTCAATCACATTTCTTTAAGAAACATGAGATTTTTTCATTTTCACCACTAATATAGAAAGACAAGAAAGAAAGAAAATACGTTTATTTGCAGTAAACATGACGCAGAGAAAAACATACAAATACATTCATTAAAGTTTTGTGTAAATTGGCTGAAATATGACAATGATAGTTGAAGAAATCGGAAGAAATCATGCCGTTTGAGAGCTATCTCGGCGTGCGCTGCAGAAACCGTTAGATGTTCACATAAATAATGTATCGTGGGATTGTTACTCTTAAACAGGTCTAAAAAAAAGTCCGCGATAGCATAATTATGTCTACCATTTAGGCGAACGCCGTCATATGCATAACTTTGTCCCTCCTAAACAATTTTTTGTTGTCATTTGTTTTTTGCGTCTGCCTTTGAAAAATATGTAAAAGTATAGAGTTTAAATTCCTAAACAGTTTTGTCTTGAGTTCTAGAGATTGTCTTGTCAACAACAGACCCTAATTGAAAAATAAATATAGAAATACCTACTTACCACTTAAAATATAATTGATAGAAAGGCACTTTTTTTGAAAAATAGACTATGTACTACGTCTTCAGAATTATAAGTCTAGTCGACCGCGACGTGTGAAGGTCTGCCACATGGCCCATATGTGTCGTAAGTACATAAATAAATGTGCAAATAATATTTATTAAATAATCTTAGCCAACTATCTTTAGGACAGTTATATAATATTATATATACTATATCGCAAGTACGTTAAATCAATCGTTTGACTTTGACTAGTCGGGACGCTAGCGCCAGAACAATGAAAAAAAAAATATGTTAAGAAACAATTATGTTAAGAAATAATGCAGACCTGTGGGGTAATTCTGTAGAAGTTGCTAAGTCTGTTATTAACATTGTAGCACCTATTTTAGCTCTTATCTTTAATAATTGTATGGACTGTGGGGAGTTTCCTGACCTTATGAAAAAAAGTAAAACAATACCTTTGTTTAAATCAGGTAGTACTACAGACCCCACAAACTATAGACCTATTTCAGTACTACCTACCTTTAGTAAAATATTTTAAAAATTAATTTTAAACCAATTGCAAAGATTTTTTAATAAACATAAATTATTACATACCAAACAGTTTGGTTTTACAAGGGGTCGTTCAACTACTGATGCCGGTGTTGAACTTTTAGGACATATTTATAAAGCATGGGAAGATAAATGCGATGCCTTGGGCATCTTTTGTGACTTGTCCAAGGCATTCGATTGCGTTCTTCATGAAACGTTAATCAGGAAACTCCGCCACTACGGGATCCGGAACACCGCTCTGGATCTTCTTACTTCATACTTGAGTAATAAGATTCAGAGCGTTGACGTAAATGGAGAAAGATCTCCCGGATCTGTAGTAACAATGGGAGTCCCGCAAGGCTCAATTCTTGGTCATTTCTTGTTTCTTATTTATATTAATGACTTGCCTTACCTCATAAAGGATAATCACGATATAGTGTTGTTTGCGGATGACACTTCACTTTTGTTTAAACTTAAACGTCAGCAGCTGGTTACTGACGATGTAAATATCGCGATCTCAAAAGTAGTTAACTGGTTCAATGTCAATAATTTACTTCTTAACGAAAAAAAAACCAAATGCATTAAGTTTACGCTACCTCACGTTAGACAGGTCAAAACTAATGTATTGATGAAGGGCGAAGAATTGAATCTTGAAGATAGCACAGTATTCTTGGGCTTAACTTTGGATGCTAAGCTTCAGTGGGGCCCACATATAGATAAATTGTCAAAAAAGCTAAGCTCCGCAGCATACGCTGTTAGAAAAATTCTTAATTTAACCGACATAGAGACAGCCCGTTTAGTGTACTTTAGCTATTTTCATAGTGTTATGTCGTACGGTATTCTGTTGTGGGGAAATGCCGCCGACATTCAGACTATATTTGTTTTGCAGAAAAGAGCTGTTCGATCAATTTATAAATTAAGTCCGAGACAATCTCTCAGAGACAAATTTAAGGAGATTAATGTAATGACTGTGCCTTCTCAATATATTTTTGAAAATCTTTTATATGCCCATAAAAATATAAAATTGTTTAAAAAATACAGTGATATCCATAGTATAAATACTAGGAACAAACAGAAATTTGTTGTACCTACAACAAGGCTCAAGAAAATAGGTGGCTCATTCAGATGTCAATGTATACGCTTTTATAATAAACTTCCAAGCCGCGTTCAAGATCTAAGCCTTAATAAATTCAAATCATTCATTAAACGTAAGTTCTGCCAGAAAGCCTTTTATACCATTAAAGATTATATTGAGGACAAAAAGGCTTGGGATTGAGTTGCTCCAATTTTTTTTTTGCATACTGAATGTTTTTTTTTGTTATTTTTATTTTTGCTATTTTTTTAATTTGTATTTTACATAAACTTTGACATTTGATAATTATTACATATAGAATGACATGACAATTTACTTTCTGAAGTATAACATTATTATCAAATTATTGTGAATGTGAGGACTATGTGCGTTAGTTTCTTTTTTTTTTCGCTTTCTCAGGTAGTTTCAATGATGATCTGGCAGTTTGAGTGAGAGTTATGCGGCCTACCCAAATGTCCTTTCTTTGGTATTGTTCGTCTAATGGTTGAGCTCCTTAAGTTCTGAGTTGAGCTTCACGATTACTGACAAATGCTTGCAGTGACTGGACAGGTCCACTCAAATCTGTATGGTTCAATCCTTAAAATACCATTTCAGACACCAATCTTACATGGTCCTCAAATGATCTGACCAAGATTATTTCAGGATTTTTTATACCTGTTGACATTGATGAATTTTTATTAATATATTGACATGAATATTTACTTTGTAAAATAGTATATTATTTTAATTATTGTGAATGTAAAGACTATGTAGATCATTGTTTTATTTTTTCTTTCTTGATTAGTTCTAATCATAGTCTGGCAGTATGAGTAATTTATGCGGCCTACCCAAATGTCCTTTCTGTGGTATTGTTCATCGAATCGTTGAGCTCCTTAAGTTTTGAGTTGAGCTGCACGATTACTGACAAATGCGTGCACTGACTGGACAGGTCCACTCATTCTGTGTGGTATTTTTTCCTCAAAAGACCATTTCAGACTCAAATCTACATGGTCTTCACATGATCTGACCAAGATTATGTCTGGACTTTAAAAGAGACTGTGACCTCTGAGTTTGTTTCGGCCTTCCTTCTCAGAGTAGTCAGATAGGAAACGCCGACCTCATGTAGTTTTAAAATATGATTGACGTGTTAAAGTGTTTGTACAAACCTACTTACAGAAATAAAATCACTTATCAATTCAAAATATAAGATTAATAATAAATATAAGCCGTGGCAGTTAAGAGATGACCAGTCTCAACTGACGGCCCGTTCACGAACATGACGCGTGGATCAGCACCATCCAGCTTAACCATTTTGTAGGGAACCGAATGATCCAACACACGCCCCACCAACAGCGAGACATTTAAGTGAGCATGACATAGTCTCAACTGCCATGCTGTCAAGTCAACAAACAATAAACGAAACAACGTCGTCAATAAACGAATCCTTTCCTATTTCTTATTTATATTAATGGCCTTCCTGACATGATGGCTAACGATAGATGTTTGTTAATTAGTTTTTGAGTTGTTGAGGTGCATAGTGTTCTCATAAGCTAAGTACCATTATTTATTGTGATAATTAGGGTAGTGGGTACCCTAATTATCTCATTAAATAATGGTGCTTAGCTTCATTCTTTTAAATTCCTGTTAAAATGAAACAAACATGTGTAATTGATAATTTTTATTGAATACTTAAATACCATTCATAGTATTTGAAGGTGTACAAAGTATGACGTGATGAAGTTACTTGGCTATTGCAAAATCTTAGGTAATTTGTATTGTAGGTAATGATGTTTTGTGATATCTTCCTGAATTTATGTGTAATCCTGGTGGGGTGTAAATATATATTACTTCGAAATATATAAGTGCTTGAACAGCCACAAACTATCTAAGTACTTTTTTCTATTTTATCAAGCACCGCGTCCATGGATTCTAAAAAAAGGAATATGATATTATTACATATTTGCAGCACAAACATTAAAAAACTTTTCGTCTCTACATAATATCAAAGATATTAATTTACTGAGTTTATATTAGGTACAATATTTCTGTAAAATATTCTAAAACTGCAACCCAGTACAGATAAAATAACTATCAACGTACATATTTTTTTTATGTTTGACCACCCATAACTTTTTACAGAGTAGTCCGCTCTGTAACAAGTTATGCGTGGCTACACATAAAAAATAATATGTGCGGGTCAACTTTAAAATCTACGCCTTTTTCTGGCCGGTTAAAAAAAAACAGTTCTGTTCAAAAAAATTTTTTTATACTGAATGTTGCCCCACACTCGGAATTTCTCCTGTATTGTGGGTGCGTTTACAAACATTTAACCTCACATATACAAACAACCAGACCCGGAACAATTACTTGTAGGTCATACAAATAGTTGAACATGAACAGACAAGGAAAACGGTTTCTTTTTAAGAGTAATGTATACACAACCAAAAATGATAACTTGCCTCCAATGTCGGTATTGTGAATATCAAACGATTCAAAGAAGTCTGGCAGTGAGCAACAGTAAGTATACTTGTCGCTGCTATAAATCCAATCATCATATAATTTGTCACACATGTCTCGTGTCTTGCATTTGATGTCCTTTTCTATTGGTTCAGGATCGTTAACATGCACTATGGCCACAGCCTCATCGTCGTAGAGTCTTACCACCTGCAATTAAATTCGTTTGATCACGAAAGCTGGTCTCTATGTGAGAGAAATTTATGACAGAACCATAGACCACCACAAACCACCACCATAATTAACAACCAACCACCATAACCAACCATAATTAATAAACATCATCACCATGCCTGTAATCCCCGAAGGGTTAAGCAGAGGTGTACCTATACTACACCCACATGTTGCCAGTTATGTTTAAGTCCCATGTAATAAGGGACGAGCCTATTGCCATCAACCGGGCTCAAATCCAGACTCCGGGCTGCTACTAAGAAATTCCTGATGGAAAACCCAATAAAATTTTGCCCGATCGGGGAATCGAACCCAGGACCTCATGCTCATTTTTAGCACTTGCGACATCTAGACCAACAAGGCAGTCAGCAAACAATTAATGGTATTTATTAAGTATGCGATTTCTAAATAAAAATGACGTATAAAATAATTTTGCGAGGTTTCATCATGTGTCGAGAGCAAGCGAATAGTTTGAGCGGCGGCATTATTATAACGCCACGCTTTCGGTCGTCTTGATCACACTTGGTAGGCAGAAGGACATGTACACAAGGCTACATATCAAGCTATACATTCCCAGTACAAGCTAACCTCTCATTGTACATAATGAAAAACCGAAATAATAATCAAAAATTATTATAATAACCTCTCATCCTAAATAATGCGAGATCAGCTTATATTGGAAATGAATTGCTTGATATGTATCCATGTGTACAAGGCATACAATTTAAAAAAACTTGTAAAATTGTAGGCAGTAGGGTTGTTGTGTAATAAGAATCAGGTATACATACCTTCCATAAATATCGTGGTATAATAGCTCCATTTTTCTCTTGCAACGTGTGCGTGCCAGACCAGGTAACGATGTCAGTGTAGAGAGGTAGTTTGTTTCGCACCATATCATTAATATTTTCCCATGACGGCTGAAAACATACAATTCATTGGAAATCAAAACTGTCAATAAATTAAAATTGTCTAGACTGAGGTATAAAATAAAAATATTATGAGTTAACTACATGATAATATTTGCAAGTATTTTGTGGAACAGAAACACATAATGATATTTTCTCTATATAAAAACACCATTAAGTTAACTTTAATATCCTCGTTAGATCCATAGTGAAACCGTGGACATGTAGGCTTTTATTAATTATTTCAAAGTCATGCAATACCGCTTACCCTTGAAGTATCGCAAGGGAGCCAGACCGGGATTACATTCAGAGGATCGATGTACGAGCTCTTCTTAGCAGGGCCATCATTAAAGTCTATTGCATTCACCAGCTGGGATTTACTGTAACAACACGACGACATCGTGTCCTTACAAGTAAATCCTCTCTCAGTTTTTTTATTGTCTATTCCTGGGTATGTGTACCAGTTGTAGCCGGCGCTCGGACCGTTGTTGTTTGTTTCAGTCATTATGATGCGTGTGTATAACGGCATATTTTTTTCAGTGTCGAAACAGACTTCGTAAGCCTCTAAGAAGCCAGGGACGTTGTAGCCCACTCTCATTAATTCGGAGGTTTCCGTTAAGCATTTCACTTTCTTTCTGATAACGGAGGGTTGAATGCTGTTAGTGCACTGTAGGTCCGAGAGCTTGTAAAAGTTGCCTTCTACTACGAAAGAGTCTTCTTTATAACAAAATGCCTCTAATGTGCTCTTTTTAGGGAACTTTTTGAATGTATTTGACGTGTCTTTTTGGCTCGGACAAGACAGTGTGATTTTGCCTTCTTGTTTCACTAATGTAAAATGTTTCGTGTTTTTCAATATGTGCCAAAATCCTTTGTCATCTAGTACAAGCGGCATATGTTGCATGTGCGCATTTCCCAAGTTCCGAGATATCAAACATACTGTAACAAAAAATATGTATTAAGATGGATAAAAAGGATGTAAACGGTGCGCGGTCGGGTGTATCAATATCTTCGAGCGATACACGGAGCAGTGCCGTATGTCAATCGTAGACAGATTACCTTCAGAGGGGTACAACATTTTGACTAGGTCGTCCATGAACCGCAGCGCCGCCCGCTGCAGGCGGCTCCGCACAGATTCATTGTAATAAGCTATAGGTTGGCAAAACTCAAAAATCATTTCTGCGTGGAGATGTAACCTTTATTCGCTAGTAGATAAAAATAATTGATACTTGCCTGAAGACTTGACGTCAAATCTCCTCTGTACTGATCCGTGCACGTTGCTTACGTTGCAGGTATAGTGACCTAGGCCTGCCGAGTTTAGGTCGGTTAACACTTTGCCATTAAGCCTCCATTCAACCTGAAAGTTACAGAGCTTATAGTTTGTTACTATACATTGAGTGTTCCCACAGTATTTTCACGTGATCTAAACATTATTTTAATAGCTTAGAATTTTGGGACTACCTTTTTGTCTAATAATTGTCATAATGAAAAACTCAAGGTTGAAACATATAATTATTATTTGTGCATACCTTATTTTTATTTATTTTTTACTCCTAACTTTTCGATTTATAGCGTTTTAATAACCAAGTGCAATGCAAACTTACAACGGCCTTCGGTTTCTCGGTGTCTTTAATGACACAGTTTTCTGTAATATGTGATATAACTCCTTGCCAGTTGTTAAAAGAATCAGCGTCATATTTGAATTCCGGCGCACTACCGACGTCCACCACGTATGTGTGTGTATATGTGTTTCCATGCTTGTCGCTCACACGACACGTATAGTTGCCATCGTGGGCGGTAAATGAAGCATTTGCGATTTGTATGTAAGGTTCTTTGATGCCTGTGTCCTTCGTCTGTGGAAGCAGAACCATATTTGAAAAAATCTTAAGTATGTGTCAAGTCACAAAAATTGTGCGAAGCAGATGAGGGTCATCTGCTTCGCACGATTTTTGTGATTGGACAAAATACGGAGATCTTTTTATTGTATGCAAGTTCCCCGCATGAAAAGCTGTTGCGAAGTTTAGAAGAACAACGCGGTCACACAGATAGAAAAAGCGACTTCTGTATATAGGATGACTGGTAATTAGTGACCGATACTTAAACACATGATTGTACTCATCGTAACCACAACTATCCTAAAGAAACGATTTTTTTTAATTTACCTTGCGCTTGACCCCAATCACCCCAATTGAATATTGGGTACGTTACAAGAATAATACACCATCAGCTGTGATTTAATTTAGTTACTAATCCCTTTTTACAAACAAAATTATTCTAGTTTTACTATGCATTATTATGTTTTCATTCATGTATTATGGCAGTGATCGGAAAAAGGTGAGCTAAAATACCTAAAGTTCGAAAAAGAACAGACAAAGTGGAAACGCCATACGAAAAATATTTTTCGGGACTAATGTCCGGGGTTTCAGAACATTACTTAAGTGCAACTAAAATAAATAAAGTGAAACAACTAACGACTAACAGCTGATATCACGCGCGCGGTGCCTACGGTTGTTAAATGAATTAAACAAGAATAATACATGGTAAAAGTGGAATAATTTTGTTCGTAAAAAGGAATTACTAACTAAATTAAATTACAGCTGATGGTGTATTGTTCTTGTAACGTACTCAATATTCTATTAGGGTGATTGGGGTCAAGCGCTTGGTAAATTTAAAAAGATCGTTTCTTCGGGAAAGTTGTTTGTTATGATGAGCACAGTTATGTGTTTAAGTGTCGGTCACTAATTACCAGTCACCCTATAAATAAATATAAAATATTTAAGTCACTTTTCGTGTCCATCTATGTGACCACGTTGTTTTTCTAAACGACGGAACGGATTTTGACGCGGTTTTCAACATCATTTCGATTTTTTTTCCGGAATGTTTATTTTTTTATTACATTAATATTTAATTTAGATATAAGTTATAAAGACATCTTCATGTTTTGTCAAGTGGTAGCGAAGCGTCTAGGCTTCGCTAGTTAATTTATAATATGTATAGATGTTCATCTCAAAACACCGGCAGCGGGGACCCGACTCGGAGCCGGTTAGACCCCTTGCCGTTCAGTAGCCCTCCTCTCCCCTGCTGACTTACAATTATTGGCGACGGCGTCGAAGAATAATCCTTGCTCGACGAGGTTGTAGTCTCTGATGATTGGAGTTCCGGCGGGGATGGGGTGGTGTTCAGCGACATTGGTGTGCGTACTTTTGTCTATAAAATGATTAGTATCGCATATATATTTTTTTATCTTATTATTTTAAAATATCTTTGACATACCTCATTACCCAGGGATACTGACCCTTTGGAAAACATACGACGGGCGGAAGCCTTGTTATTATTACTAATAAAACTATTTTCGTAACCATCTATCATTGACTCATCTATTTAACCGACTTTTAGACAAAACACACTGAATAGAATTTTAAGCAAAGTAATTAGATTAAAAAGTAAACTATTGTAATGCTTACACTTTCATTTTCAAAAAAAAAATATCCCTATTAACGGGTGATGACATTTGTTTTTAATTTCAACTCAAAAATAGTAGATTGTTATACAAGGGTCGACAGGAATCAATTCCCATACGAGGTATTTAGACGCCCGAGCGCAGCGGGGGCGGCTATAGTCCGAGTAGGAATTGATGACTTTCACCCGTGTTAAACACTCTACTTTTCATTTCGAATACAAGGAAAGTAAAAATAGTAGTTTTTCTAAAATATTAATTAATAATAATAATTTGAGACTCATTTTTAATCAAATACTAGTCTATAAAACTGATATTTTGAATTTCGGTACAGCTTACAGTTTTTTTTTCTTGTGGCTTCGCACGGTTTGTTCATTCAGCCAATGTCACGTTTAGTTTAATTATTACGAAGAAAACAAAGCTAAGGAAGCTTACAGAGTTATTATCCCGCCAAATGATAGTCCTTTTTAAATTTTAAATATGGAACACACCGGCTCACCGCCGCGGGCCGTCCCGCTTAAGGTGGATCCTCAGTTGTAGCCCGCCAAATTCAAATATTGTTTGGTTTTTTGCAAATTGCAGCTCTGTGTCAATTGTGTTTCTGGTGAGTCACTGCAAATTGCAAAAAACTAAGTAAATTTGAATTTTAGCGCCTCCCCCTTAATGAGTATTTTTTTAATTCACACTGGCTGTTATGAAATCACAATTATGTAAAAAAAAAATCGTAGCCGACTACCTAACCAAATTTATTTCTATTTTTAAACTTCATTCCCGCCCTAGAGAGGGAAGTAATTACTATGAGTCATTCCCGCCCTAAGACGGGGAACAGCGTCTTCCACCCGCTACTCAGATCAAACAAACAGTACTTTCCGTGTATGAGAAATGAAAAAATTGTTTCTTAATGGTCCCAACAATAATATAAAAACTGTAAAAGCTTTTAAAATTAGCAAGTTATATATAAACGTTTTAAAATAACTGCTAGACAAAGACCGCACTTTCAGATGTGACGTCACGACTATGTAACTTAATACAAGCGCCATACAATATCGTCACCGCGCGACACGGACGGGAATTAAAACGTTGCCGTGCAGTGGGACAACACAAGCTTATAATATTAATAATAATCCCTGTAATAGGTACTGTTTCCAAAACTACTTTCAATGATATGAATTTTTTAGGAATGTGAATATACTTACAATAAACCATTTAACTGATTGGGATGTAGAACTATACGCGTCACATGTTAGTTTTTTCGTTTCCCCCTGTAGTAAGTACACGAAATGTTCCGTGCCGAAGTTCGTGGGAAGCTCTGCAGAAGAATAATACATAATTTTAAAAATATTCCACGAAAATCGGCAGTCGTGATAAAATATTAATTGCTGAAAACATTAAGTAGGTATCCCTAATTCCAATTTAAGATTCTTTATTCTCATTAAACCTAGCAGTTGAGAAAACGGAAAACCAAACTTATAGGTTAATATACTATCCCTGCTGCGATTTTGAATGGGAGTTCCTCGTCAAAGCAACTTCCATTTACAAACCATTCTACCATTGCCATACAGAGGCCACTCGCTTGTATTAAATACACAACTGCCTCGTTAGTGCTAAGCATGAGGTCCTGGTTTCGATTACCAGGTGGGGCAAATGTTATTGGGTTTTCCATAAGGAGCTTCTCAGTAGCAACCCGGAGTCTAGATTTGTGGCCAGATGGTGGCAATAGGCTCGCCCCCTATTACAAGGGACTAAAGCATAACCGAGAAATGTTGGTGTTGCTATAGGTACACCTCTGCCTAACCCCTTTGGGAATTACAGGCGTGCTGTTATGTTACCGTTTTCTTGTAGCGACAACAGTTAAGGTACCAGCTCTTATTGCCTCATCTCAAAAATGCACCACCATGTATATGTCAGGATTGACTGTATAGCTCCATAAACATATAGCGTGACGATAATCATTTAAAAGTTTACATTTGTAACTATCTGCAATATTCTAAACTTTTGGCTCGTCTTTTTACAATTTGCGGTAAGCTATCATCATCAGCCTATATTCGTCCACAGCTGGACGTGGGCCTCTCCTTGTGAACGCCACTGAGCCCGATCTTCGTCTCTCCTCATCCAGTCTCTGTCAGCCGCCTTTCGCAAGTCGTCACACAAAACGTCAGTAAACTATAGAAGAATACAAACATAAAGCAATACTTCTCATCCCCCATAGCAAATAGTGTGATAATATATAGCCTACAGAATGACCAGACTTATAAGAAATAGCTATGCAAAATTATACTGAATAATTATTTTAGTGATATCTGTACGTCAGGAATAATCTGTAAGAATGCATCAGTCAGTGTATCAGTGTTGTGCCATTAGGTAGTATAATTAGTATGCAGTTAAACTTCACAACCGATGGGAAATTACTACTGAAGGCTGAGGGTATCGACCTCATGACGAACTGCTTCTCACACGTACAACTGTACTTCATTTACAAACGTAACATTTACAAACGTAGTATACCGGAATGTTTTATAAAAATGTGACTTTTATTTTAGTATATTGTGGTGTCTTAGGACTTCCACGCGAACGAAGTCACGAGCAGAAGCTCGTTTTTTCATTAAGTTGTGATAACCAGAATTCTGAAGACCGTTTATCGAATCTCAACCCTACAGAGTCGTAACTCACTGGCTCAGTGACCTGTCAGTCGAAGGTGACAGGAGCGTCTATTCGCGATAGTATCTATATGTAGTCTGTACCACAGTATAAATATTGTATACATTGTGTCTGTACTTCCCGAGTTCCCGCGCTTAGGTTTGACCGGTGATTTGGATATCAATGTTGGAGAGTAATTAGTGAAGATATTAAAGTAGTCGGTAATCAACACGCTTTTCATTATTGAGTTTAACAGTTCGGAAGTGCAATAAAGACTAACGTGCAATTAGTACCGCTAAAACGTTATTTTGACTTAAAAGAAACTTGTGTGAAAAGAAAAGGTGACATTCTTTTGTTTTATGAATCAAATGAATGTGTAGTGAAAAGGACGCTAACACAACGCACCTATCTGTGTTCTGGACTCAATGGTTGTGGATTACTGACTATACTAGTTCTAAAAATTGGTATAAGTGATGGAAAATGCATTGAATCATGAACACTTTGAGTGAGCTTGTTTTAATTTATCCGACTTTAAGACCATAAAAACTTTGATTTTAGGGCTTTGTGGTGGCCATCTACAACGCCACATGCAAACTTCGCGTCACACTAAGTAACGTTACGAAAAATCCTGCATCGCGCAAGCAGAGTTTACCATGAAACCAGGATATGTATGACGTCCTGACATCAATCGTCGGGCAGGTGCCCACCAGATACGACACCCGACTGTTCGGAGGATCCTCTATTTTCTGTGGAGTATGAGTGAACATACACCCTGATCCGCAAGCCTCTATAGGTTATACGATTGTTTTCTTTCTTATGCGTGGTGTTTACTAAAAGTTAAACACAAAGTAACTATCATAAGTAAAACTTTCTTCCATTACTTAAATAAAATAACCGAGACTACATTGGTTACTGGGTCAGTTAAGGAACTAAATTAATTCTATGTGAATTTCTGCTTATAAACTTTGACTTTTTAATCAAATAAGTTTGTGTGACTGCTGTTTAAAATATGGTGTGTGTTATTGTTGAATATTGTTTTTGCTTCTCTAATACAAAATGGGGTGACACAGCAAAACGTGTTATACTTACCTCAAGCAGTCTGTAGTTCTTATAAGGAATTAGTAAAAAAGAATAGTAGTACAAAAAAAAATACAGGAATCAACTAGGGACCTATAGAATATATATTTTTTGGCAAAAGAAACAGCACTGCTATTCAACGTGGCAATGTGGTCAGTAAATCTTCGTAGGGGCGGAGTAGTAGGAGTTACAGTATAGGCTTAGGGGCACTGTGAGCACTAAAGAAAAAAACATTGAGACAGCCAATATCTAGTTTTTTTTTTCGGGCATCTACCAATTTTATTGCAGTATCTGATTAACCTTGACTATAGAAACTATTTAGGTTCTGAGAAACATGGCCCTACGACGCACGTAGGCGTAGTCGATGGAGCCCCGTGTGACGGGGCGCCTACTTGTGAATGGTTTAAAAAAACTAACCACGAATGGGATCCTCCGAAATCCTCCGAGTCAGGGTGCCCCAAGTCCCAAACTCGCTTCGCTCGCTCTTGCATCTTATGTTCTAAAAGGATCCCTTAGACATCACTTTTACGACAAACGACTGGTCGTAGACAAAAAACACCTTTACGCCTTTAGTCTTATATTTAGGTGTTATTTACGATAGAATCGAGAAAATAACGCATTTGCGAAAACAATTTATTTTTGTTTAAAAATTTGCCTCATATCCTCAGCAAGTAAAAAAATATTCTTTTTTCCTATTTTGCAGAAACGGTGCGTCGTAGGTCCATGCTTCTCAAAAGCAAAATAGTTTTTTTATAGATAAGGTTAACCTGATACTGCAATAAAATTGGTAAATTTCCGAAAAATAAAAGATTTTTTTAAAGTCCTCGCTCCATAGCGCCCCTAAGGCTAGAGACAGAGCTCCGGCGGGATCTCATGGCGGCATGGAGAGTGCGACTGTCGCAACCCAGCCCAGGGCACGTCACAATTGCGGCGGTAAGTCCCCTCTTTGAGGAGTGGCTTGAGAGGCGCCACGGCGTCCTCACCTTCCGCCTGACGCAGGTCCTCACCGGACATGGCTGTTTTGGGAGGTTCCTGTTTCGGATAAGGCGGGAGGAAACGCCCGGGTGTTATTATTGTGTGGATCGACCGGAGGAGACGGTGGAGCATACGGTGGAGGTCTGCCCGGCTTGGGCGGAGCACCGCCGTGTCATCGTGGCGGCGATCGGCGGCGGCGACCTCTCGCGTCCGGCCCTGGTTCAGACCATGGTACAGAGCGAGAGGGAATGGGAAGCCGTCACCTCCTTCTGCGAAGCAGTAATGCTCGCGAAGGAGGAGGCGGAGCGCGAGAGGGAGAGGCAATCACTGCGCCCTCGCGCCCCTAGTCGCCGCAGGAGGAGACACCCTGGGCGTCGGGAGTCGATTGCCGACTCTCGGCCACCGTAGGCGCGGGCTTGCGGACTGCGAGTAATGGGCAGCTCGTCGTCCAGTAAGGACCAGGCCCGGATCGACGGCGCGTCGTGTTCCACGCGCGCCTCAAAGAGATATCAGCACAATTGACGATGTCCAATAGGACCGATGTCTGCCGGGGCTGCGGATTGTTCGAAAGAGTTACCGTGGCCCTGGCGCACAGGCAACTGAAGGAACACGGGTGGTTTTTAGTCAGTAAGAGTCTGACACGCCCTTCCGCTCCGCCCAGAGCGGGAGAGGTCATTTGATGATTTCCCACCCAAAAAGCTACACACTCCAACCTGAGATTTGATACAGAATTCACCAAGTAACTGACCTTCAACTGCTGCTTTGAACGTAGTGCTGACGGAACCAACATTGTTCTTAGCTTCACACTTGTACCATGCAGAATCATTTTTTTCCGGTTTCACAATAAGTAGAGCTCCTTCTTTAATGGAATACTTTCCATCTGAAATAAGCGAGTTATTCATAAGTAAATAATATGTGAATTGTCCCATAATTTTCTTAGCAATGAAAAAATACTTTCTTCTTTATGTATCGAAAATAAAATCAATCTGCCTTGCCATTTCCCAACTATATTGGGGTCAGTTTCCAGGCTTCCAGGCAGCGGCGGCTTGCAGGCAGCTAAATACCAGTATTTTACATGGAGCGACTGCCTATCTGACCGTCGATCGATATATATATATCGCGTCGATTTGACTCAAATATCCGACCAGAATAAAAATAGCTGAGAATACGGGAATTTTGAAGCTGACAAAGCAGCTAGGACTTATGAGCGGCTATTAAAATATTGACAATTTTACTGGTCGCAAGCACGAATGCCGACCATGGTGTTCTGGGTTCGACTCCTACGCAGAGGAGTACTAGGTATGTCTGCAATTTTCTCAAAAACGAACGAATCAATTTTGTTTATTGTTAACTCACCGAGTGTAATTTTAGTGCCATTTATTTTCCAATTTACTACTGGTTGTGGAGTACCGACGACATCACATGGGATCCTCAAAGCTAGATCTCCTTCAATCCCTTCTACTGTTGTTGATTTTGTAGTGATTCCTGGCAAAGCTGAAGACGGAAGGTTAGTACAATAGTGGAGAGATAACGCAAGAAGAAGAAAATTGTTCTTTGTTTACGAAATAAAAAGTTTATGAAGTTATAAATCATACTTAGTCCGTGGTAATCTGTGTTTTCTGCTGCCACCCGGGGACAAAATTGTTAATTATGTAAAGATAAGTGTGTGTGTTTGTAATGTTACTTACTTTCAACAATAAGTGTTGTTACATGTTCAACGCTTCCGACTTTATTCTTTGCTACACACTTGTAGCGCCCCGCGTCTTTGTTCTCCACCTTTGAAATATGCAGCACTTGGTCTGATGCGCGAATTAGTAAAAATTTGGAACCGTAGTTGCCCATAAATCGCCATGTTATTGTTGGTTTAGGTTCACCTTTAACGACCCTGAAACGATTGACGAATGTCCACTCAAACTCACAACTTAAAGCATTTATTTCAATTAAACCAACTACAGGCACTTTGAATTCTCAAAGGGCCGGTTATTCAGAAAGATGAAGCTAGTTGCCCATTTCAAAGCGTAGTAGCTTCCTATGGAGAAGAGCGGGCAAAAAACTTCAGGACACTCTTTTAAATCGATATATTGATTACATCATCCATGTTCAATATGTGACAACGTGAAAGACGTGCACGTTAAAAGCATCCGTAATGAAAAGACAAAAAAACAAATCAAAAATTAAAATAAATTATATCAAGCAGTGGCAGCTAAGAGATGACCAGTCCCTACTGACAGCGCTCGTTCCCGAACATGACGCATGGATCAGCACCATTCAGCTTAACCATTTTGGAGGGAACTAAATCATCCAACACGTACGCCACCATCAGCGAGACATTTGAGTGAGCATGACATACTCTTAGCCGCCAGGGCACTAAGTCAATGAGAAATGTAGGGGCCCAATAAATGGTAGCTTTATAGTAGGTACCTACTATAAAGCTACCATTTATTGGGTACCTCCATTTATCGTACTCCCACATATGCCATTCAATCATACAATACTTAGAGATTAAATTTATACAATGAAATTATAGTTTTTACAATCTAGCAGCTCCAACGATGTTTTCAAGTGCTAATTCAGTTAGTTGATGCGCCCTTGTGGAGCAGATAAAAACACTTACTTGCACTCGATAGTAGCCGGAGTTCCTATTCTGACTTTCTTATCTGTAACTCCTGATACTTGTGGGGCCTCTGCAAATAATGAAGTACACGCCAAATGTCATAAGTTGCAAGTTTGTGACACACCTAGATACATGTTTCAGTTTTGTTGGTATCCATCTCAGTAGACGATAACCGTAAGTACTCACGACTGATGCTCGTTCTGAACGTCGCACTGACTGCGCCGACCTTGTTCTTCGCCTCGCACCTGTACGAGTTAGTGTCGCTCACCTTCGGATATCTTATTATGAGCGTTCCGTTCTGTATGGAATACCTTGCGCCTGAAACACAAGAGAACTTATGATTGAAAACATAATTCTATTATACTCAGGTCAAAGATCTATGAATCACAGCCGGGACCAACGGCCTACTGTGCTTTTCGAGGCACGGAGGGGTCTCGATATGTAATAGATGGTCACCCATCCACTAACCGACCGAAGCAATCGTAACTTAATCTTTGAGCCCATATCGCTCTTCTTTTGCGTCGATTTGACTTAAATATCCGACCAGAATAAATATAGCTGGGAATAAGATACCTATTAAAGTAATGACAATTTTACTGGTCGCAAGCACGAATGCCGACCATGGTGTTCTGGGTTCAACTCCCACGCAGAGGAGTACTAGGTATGTCTGCAATTTTCTCAAAAACGAACGAATCAATTTTGTTTATTGTTAACTCACCGAGTGTAATTTTAGTGCCATTTATTTTCCAATTTACTACTGGTTGTGGAGTACCGACGACATCACATGGGATCCTCAAAGCTAGATCTCCTTCAATCCCTTCTACTGTTGTTGATTTTGTAGTGATTCCTGGCAAAGCTGAAGACGGAAGGTTAGTGCAATAGTGGAGAGATAACGGAAGAAGAAGAAAATTGTTCTATGTTTACGAAATAAAAAGTGTATGAAGGTATAAATCATACTTAGTCGTGGTAATCTGTGTTTTCTACCGCCACCCGGGGACAAAATTGTTAATTATGTACTAACTACCCAATGGTAGATCAAGAAGTTGACCAATGAGCAACCGCTGTTGGTTTCATAACTCTGGAAGCTTTATGAAGAGACGTCTGCCAGACAGCGTTTTTGTTTGGACTGATACTTGTAGATAGGAGAGAGTGGTACGAGTAGGTAGGTACTGTGCTATTTGTAATGCTAAGTTTAATAATCTGATGAGATTCAATTAGTTTCCTTGATAGTATGAGAAATTGAGAATAAGATCTGTACTTAAGTATTTTGTGTGTGATCAAGCTGAACTTACTTTTTGGCGGTGGTGGCGTGACGGGGATTTTAGCAGTCCTGTTTATAGGTTTGTTCGTATCTATAACGATTCCCTCTACCTAAAACAATTGGAAATATATCCTTGTAACGGTGCATATAAACAGGCTCAGTTGTGCAATTATTAGCAACACAAAGCAATTTCAAGATTGTACTGAAATTACCACCATAACCAAGCCGCACTGGGCCGGTGTGATTAATTCCATTAATTAGAAACTATTTAATTAATGGAAACTGTTCTATTCATGCAATAATGCGTTACTAGTGCAGGTACACTATGACTTCTTAGAGCTTATGGCCCTATTACAAAATATAAATCGTACTTACGGCCACTTTGAACCTTTGCGATGGTGCAACAAACGGATCCGTTAAGTATAAATCTTTAGAGATCTCTGTTAGAGGCAGTTTGTCTATAATTGGTTTTCCATCCATGTCTAAAATCTTCGCGGCTTCTATTCTTACTGAGTGATTATCATCAGTGACGGATACGGCCAGGTAGCCTTTCGCATCTGAAAATATATGTATAGAAGTTTTGTGATATTGGCGTCCGGAGTCCGGACTTGCCGGGATTTCTTTCCTCTCAGCAATTTAAACATGCCGTTCTTAAAGTATTTTAAATGGATAGGTAGGTTTATTCATATACCTACCAGCTATCGGTTGTGGCGACGTATCGCTCAGTGACTTGGGCTTTAACTCGGAGAAACCATGAGTGAAGAAGAAATCAGTCCTGCCGACGATTACGACAGACGTTTTTGTCTTACTCTTCACAGTAGCCACGTAATTGCCAGGCTTAGTGTTACTGAATTTTACTACCTATAATTTTAAAATGCATTAAGTAGGAGCACAAAGAGCTCAAGTACTGCTAAAGTTTTCAATTGGATAGTAATTTGTCACATCTCATGCTAATTCCACTGTGCTAATTACACAATCAAATGTAGGATTTGACAGCAGATTTCAATCTCGATCAGGCTGTCAGAAACCGGCTGATATTGTAGGTACTTACAACGGTTGACTAGTGCATACTAATTCTATGGTACAACGCTACAAGATTCTTTTGACGCTTGGCCAAAATCGGAACTAATGCCACCATCTTGTTTTGTCAACAGAATTTCCCAAATGCCAACGCCACCTTTTCAATGTCATTCAGGTGCCAAAAGATACTTGTAGCCAATGAGATTATGTCCTATAAAACATTGCTTGTAGCACCTTTAATGTTATCATAACCAAATGCTATCGGTCTTCTTGTTTTCGAGTCGAGGGTAAATACATGAATCATGAATTCATGTACATGTGCATTAGAACCAAACGGCTTGATACGTGACGATGGGAAGAGATCAGACGGCTCGACGTTGTTGCCTTGGAAGGTGGGGGAGGCCTCTGGTATGCAGCGCTGCCGTTTCGACATCCTTGCACCATCTCCTAGCACGGCGGGCTGCGCTGGCACCACTGCTGCGGCTGCTGAGACCCTCAAGTGACGCAAATACTGCAACCTTATGGGTAACTACAGTATTAACCTTTAGTTAGGTAGCGTTTTAATGAGCTTATATCACTGTATTTCCGTGTCATCGCTGCAAAGCGCTTTCCCGATAAGTAGCTGTATGAACCGTTTATAAGATACCTCACCCCAAGGTCTCTTAGTCACACACGATTTTTTCGCAGTAAAAATCTTCGGTTTGTTGGCCATGTGTGACACTGTCATCGGTGTTGTATGGATTACTATGGAAGCTTGTTCACAAGTATTTTATCGGCAATAAAGTGTGTGAGCAAGTCAACCACAGACTGGTAGCACCCTTAGGTATTATTTTGCAGGTGACGGCAGACCGCAGACGGCAGCGCCCCACCAAAACGGCTGACGTATTTCAATGACAATACTTTCGGCGTCACTGTTGCCATCTACGAAAGTATTTTCATAGAAATAGGTACATAAAAACCAGAAACGTTAGTGCGGTCTGCCATTGCGGTTGGGCGGCAAAGCCGCTGCTGTCTGCTGTCTGCCGTCGCCTGTGGAATGGTACCCTTATTAGACTTACTTTTGCATTATCGGTCGACAATAGTTCTATTATAGAAACTGAGGATTCGTTTATTGTTAATGTAACATCAGTGCCAGACGCAGAGACGATGACATAGTCAGTGTGGTCATCGATTGCGAACTGTAAATAAAATCATAAAAATATTTAATAACAAGGCGAAATGTCACAGGCATTTTTCATTTTTTCATCTTTAATCTGAGTTCCGCCAAAAATGGAAAACTCAATGTGAGTTTCACGGAGTGATATAAACAAACTTAATATTTTTAATGATTCGCTATGGCGCGTACTAGTTGGTTCGAGCATGGTCGCACATTATATTTCCTCAAGACAGCAAAGAACATGTTCGAGCATTTTGTTGCCCTGTTTACGCTGCGTTGACCCTAACACTGTTTGCGCACTGCATCCAATCCAAATACGAGAACAGGCTAGTTGAAAGTAAGAATAATCCACTAAATAAAAATCTTAAATTCATTCATTCATTCATTCTCTGACAGACAACGCACAGCCTAAAGCGCTGGGAGTAAAAGCATCAAATTTCGCACAAGAGTTCGATAAAACTGTTTTTCTAGGGATCATGCTCGAGTCAAGGCTACAATGGGGTCCTCATTTAACATCTCTTGCAGGACGGCTAAGTTCGGCAGCATACGCTGTGAGAAACGTCCGTCAATTTACCTATGTATGTAGTATTTGTCTATGGGGGCGAGCTGCAGACATCGAGTCTATTTTTCAGAAGAAAACAGCCGTCAGTAACATATGTATATGGCCTCTGCAGGCGCGATTCTCTAAGGCAGATTTTCTCAAACTTATAGCCCCGAAGCCCATCTTCCCCCCATCACCCCGCAAAGAAATTAACAAAATCTAGCTGGAAGTGACAAAAATAAATATGTTATTAATACTAATGTGATAGGTGGACTTCTTTCTTATCGCAAACTGAGTCGATTTTATAAGCAACTAACTGGCCCGACAGACGTTGTCCTCTCTTAACTATGAATATTGAATTCGAATTGGTATAATTAACTTAAAAAAATATTATTCAAAAACAGTGTTTATTATTGTAATGCTCTGTGATACACAACATTCTTCGTTTTATTTTCTGGTGCGTATATGAATAGGTTTGTCGGTATGCCAACACGGGAACAGGCGACATACAACTGGCCATGTGAAAAACATGAATTTTCAAGATTGATGCCACAAACACTTAGCGACTGCCCTTGCGATTTATTTATCGACATTGCAAATGCTTGTCGCACTGGAAAATGTAACCGTTTAAAGTCGAATGGCATGTCGTTCGGAATCACAGGAATCTGTGGAATTAAAACGCTTCGCTTTTGTACTTCCCTTTCAAAATTGTGGCTTCAATGACGTTGTTCATTAATTTTTTCACTGCAATTCGGGTGCCATTATAAATAATAATAATAATAATATAATAATTGTGTTTTTTTGCAGGCAAAGTACCCATATACAAAAATATAATAATAAGTAAAAGTAGAACAAAAACATGGAGGTATGTATAGGTACCTATAGTCTTCAAAACATACGTTTTTCGTCATTTTTTGCTCTCGCTTAGGTGAACAGAAATCCAGTGCACAAATATGGGGCTTGCTAGGTTGCACGAGACAACTCTCAAAATGCTGTTACTGGAGCGTCTCAAACTTCGCCAAAAAGACGCGACCCTCGACCTCATGATGGCGTAAAAGTCCGGGACCCTCGCTTCGGCAAACATGCTCGAGGCACTGCAGTATCTTGGCAGTTTCATAAGGGTACGGTAAGCATCATTGTACTGAACCCTTAATGAACTGTACATCTTTTTTGTGAAGTTGCACCAAAGTTGGCAGGTGTACATTGACAAGCAATAAGCTCTGAACAGAGTGTTCTTTACGTCTTTGGTTCACTTCACAAATTTGCGTGCGAGCATGTTACTCCTCACTGAGAGGGCCCTACGCTCTCTTTCTATGTCACAGTCGTCCTGAAGTCTGTCCGTCAAGATGTGCCCTAAGTATTTAAACTGCTTTACGACCTTTATGGTCGCACCATTCAAATAAAGACTGGGTATGATCGTCGGACCAGCTCCAGACCTGAATACCATGGATTCGGTTTTGAGAACATTATATTTCAGTCCGTGAGCATCAGCATAATGCTCACAGACAGACAACAGTTTCCTCAAGCCTTTGATCGAGGGACTCAGAAGAACCATGTCATCAGCGTAGCTCAAGCTGTTCACGCAGACATTGCCTAGGTGACAGCCAACTTTGGTTCTTCTGAGTTCCGCAATCAGGTCGTTAATATACAGGTTAAACAGGTCCGGAGAAGTCAACCCTCCCTGGCGAACACCACAATCTAACCTGTAACTACTAGATAGAGTGTCACCCCATTTCACTTGATTTATTTGACCTCCGTACCAGAATCTCAACAGATCTACAATTTGGAGAGGTACTTGTGACTTTTTTAGCTTATCCCAGAGGATTTCATAATTCACCAAGTCAAAAGCTTTGCTCAGGTCTAAGAAGCAAGCATAGACCGAGGTTCTCTGGTGGGTGTAATAGGCTATCGTACTCTTAAGGCTAATAATCGCAGAGTCTGTTAAGAGTCCGGGTCGGAAACCAAACTGCGCATCGTCAATTTTTAATTTCTCCCGCAGTGCAGGCTGTATGAGACGCTCCAGCACCTTGCCTATTACCGTACCGAGAGAAATCGGTCGATAGTTACCAGACGCACTCAAATCGCCTGTTCTATTTTTCACGACTGGAACTACCACAGTTCTCATTAAAGGTTCCGGCAAGTAGGAGTGTTTGACACATAGGTCAAAAAATGCACATAAATGTGGAAACAAGTTCGCGCTTCCCCAGACAAGGTGCTCCACACTGAGACCATCATGTCCTGGTGACTTACCACGCTTCATATTCCTCACTGCAGAAATTACATCTTCTAGCGTAAATGGTGGCAGTGGCTCAGTCACGACTGTATCATTGCTGTACTTGCAATCTGCATGCAAGGGGTCAACTTTAAATTTACTGGCAAACAAATCAGCTATTTTACATGTTTCCTGCAACCCATCAACAGAGACAGGAAGGTTCTGTTTAAAATTAAACTTTTTAGTCGCATTCCAAAACTTCACAAAATTATTTTCTTTTCTATGTAAGGCCAAAATATTCATTTTTATACAATCTTCATTTTTCTGACACCACTTGATTTTATTTTTAAACATAGAACGACTACTACGCATGTTTTCAAAAATTACGCCTTGTAAAGGCCTACCAGCTTCCACCCAAACCTTGAAATGAAACCTAGCAGTTTGATGATAGTCCCGCACGTGATAGTTCCATCCAGGCACCTTTTTGCATCGCTTCTGTTCACCTAAACGAGAACTCAGTACAGCAGCAGTCTGCAATGTATCAACAATAAAATTATAATAAAAGTTTATTGATTCACAATATTTGTCATAATGTTCACAATTTATATTGTTTTCACAACCACATTTAAAAATATTAATATCATCACTTAATTTATCAGAACAATGTTTTTGGTATATATTAATTTGCTCTTTATTGCGCGCGCCCCATTTGATTTTATTTTGGTGGTTACTGGAATCGGCGAAGGTTGTCTCAACAGTCATACAGGTTATATCACAAACAATACGCAAGGGATAGTGATCGGACCACATGACGTCATATATGACGTCAGCCGCTATCACAGTATCCCATGCAGCCTTAGTTGAGATGCAGTGATTCAGCCACCGCCGACACCCGTGTGACTCACTCATAAACGTAAAGGTTTCTGAATCTAACCCAAGCAAATTAAAATCGACACATTCCCATTCCATATCTGTACAAAACTTTATCAACTCAAGGCCAAACTTGGCGGAGGGATGCGCATTAAAATCACCCAACACATAAACATATTGTGCATCGCCTTCTTCTATAATTGCGTTTATTGCACCCAAACAATCAATGAACTCGGTCAGATTATCAGCGTTATCAACATATACATATTAATAATGATAACACATCCCATACCAGTCGATATTCGCACAGCCGCTAGGCGGTCGCTACTACAACTAATAGGTGAGACATACGGAAACTTTATTTTATTCCACATAATGGCTAAGCCCCCATACGGCCTACCCCTTAATATCCCTGCTGAAGTATCGACAGAAGACTTGGCGATACACCCAAAATCCTCATTAATTTCATTTATAAAATTTAAGTCATGGGGTAGCAACCAAGTCTCCTGCAGTAACACAATGTCATTAGTTTTAGTGAGTTCACGCACACATAGCTTTGATCGCTTAATCGATTTACAATTGTAGGACAGTATTGATATAGTAGATAACTTACAATCCATAGTTAATTATTTAAATTCTTACTTTCTCTCGCCGTATACTCACGGAATCGCCTAAATCTGACGCCCACAGACCAAAAATCAACACTTAAGAATCTTTCAAGCCTACTTCTATCTATTGTAACTTTAAAAGAAACAAATTCCGTTTCATGTTTCGGTGTTAGTAGATCCACTTTAACACAATGTTCACCCATTTCACTGACATATGTCCGAATATCATCCATGGTAGTTGTTTTGTTCAATCGAGACACGTAAACGGCCGAGGACAATTGAGCAACCTGTAGTTTAGACGAGCCTAGACCAGTGCCACTCATGTTGGCAAACTTCTTCCGCTTCTTTTTCTCCACCAACGTAAAATTATCATCCTGAGTCTTGGATTTATCGGCAGTATTTGTTTGCACTGTGTTAATTAATATGTCTCTGTATAGCTGGGTATGCGATAAGTCAGCTGTTGTTTGCCTATCGGGCGTCCTTGAACTCAAGCTCATTAACGGTGCAGTCGTTATACTATTAAGGTGACCGCTTGATTCTATTGAAGGTGTGAGCGAGCGCGAGGTTGCGCCTTTCACTTGCTTCCTTGATTCCATAGTAGGTTCGAGTGAGACCGAGGATGTGCCCTTCACTTGTCCGCATCCTTTCTCCGTAACACAGCTAGTTGCTTCTACCTGCACTTGTTTACATTTATTTTCTTTAAGTTCAATCACCATACGTTTTAATTGATCTATTTCCGATTTTAGGATCTCCATATCCGAGGATGAGGTTGCCTCACTAGTCTCAACATCCCTTTTAGCTTTAATAGCAGCCACGTCAGTTTTCAATATAGCCATTTCTTTTAGAAACGCAGTCACATCCACATAGTCAAATGTCACAGGAGGTAACTTATTTAGATTTTTCGCTACAAATACAGGAAGGCTGTCAGGTTCAAATTCTTTAATGATTTTAATAATATCTAGCAAGCTTCTTTGTTCAGAGCCATCTTTACGTCGCATAAGCTTTTTTGTCGGTGCTAACAACTTATACACGATAGACCTGGCCGTTTCCACTTCCTCATTAGAATAAGTACTGAGGCAAATCTGCAGAATCCCAGTCTCAGGTATAGTGTCTATCTTATGGGTCACAAACGCCAAGAGTTCGTTAACCACCACTTTACACTCCTTACAACGATGTTCACACTCATTTAACTTGACAATATTAGAACCACCCGGTAAGTCACTACTTGGCGAACGTATCATCGGCATTGTGCGAGCGAGCGACGCACGCCGCGGCTAGTAATAGGAGTTTCATTTATTTGCATGTTCAACGGCAACTTGAGTGCGAAATGAGTTGTTCGATTGCCTGCTAACAACGTAGCTGCAATACTCGACGAAGCAAGTGCAAGTGCGATACCATTTTGCGATCTAATCGTTGCCAAAATCAATTATATCACAAACGTTTTCCCAGTTCCACTAGGAGCATCTAAGAAAAAAAATCCGCCAGTTCCATCGTTTACTACTTTCATAATCGTATCGTAGACATATTTTTGTGGCTCATTTAAAATGGTAACGTTTCTTAAAACGGTTTCTTTTAATGCTTTGGAATCATATTGGGTTTCACGTCTCAACTCTTGATTAAATGCGTCGTGCATTGGTCGATTAGGCGTTGTCATTCCTAATTGTATGAATACTTTATTGGTAAGCATAAGCATATGTCTTCAATTAAAATTAAAGCTTCATTGTGAATTTCTTCGTTAATTTGCAAATCTGGATTCGATGTTCTAAGTGGCTTCTGATGTAATATATCTTCGGCCATATGATCTTTATATTTGTTCCATAAATCTATCGGTGTTGATGGCAAGCACGTAGTCAAAATTATGGAAAACAATGTTAGTATTTGTTTAGCATTTGACGAAATTACAGTGTCTTCGAGAGTGTGGTCCCAATGAGTGTCATTCTCTAGCAATCCCAAACCTTGACAGGCTTCTCCGTATGTGCCGTTTAATACATCATTAACAGTTCGGAAATGTTGGAATGATGTAGGGCCACGAACATTGACTAAACTCACTGTATAATTGAATACATATGATTGAAATTACACGAAATGATAAATTAATTATTTATCAACAGATCCATCTGTGTTAAACAATATTTGCAGCGCGCATTCTGTTAATCGCTGATAGTCTCGTATTTCAAACAACTAACAATGATGTCAAACAACTGACAGTTATGTAAAATTAATATCTTCGTTAAGTTTTCTTAAACTTTCCTAAATTTTCTAATGTTCCGCTCAACTTCCTTAATTTTTTCTGCCATAAGAACCTTCTCCTGACAATAATTAATACAAGAAAAAAATAATTAGCGAAATTGTTCCATCCGTTCACGCGTGATGCGATGACCAAGGGATGTAAGGGTGCATTTTTATACATATAGATTGCGTAAAGGTAAAGTCAATGGTAACCTGACATTGAACGCGAATCAGAACGTGACACGTCATTGCTTCCAGAAGTGTGCTGCTCCTAGACATAAACTTTGTGCATCCACCAATAGATGTACGAAAGGAATGGTCTTGAAAGGAACAACACTGACGGGTAGTGTGTCCCTCTCGTACAATTTGGCAGTATTCGTTATTAATCTGCTAAATTAGTAGTATTCAATCATAATTATTTTGTGAAGGTACTTTAAAAATTAGTAAACGTAAATCGTCTACCTACGACTGCTATGTTAGTTATGTAATCATTATCACGAAAAATCATTATTTGTCCGCTTTGAATTTAATTATTTGAAATAATTAAACCATTGTTAATTAAGGCTACCGAATATTATAATATAGGTACTGACAGAAGTAATAAATGAAGTTTGAGTGCGGGCAACACTAAAAAATGCTCCCAGGACAGTAGTAAAGCCGCTATGACAGAATGACAAGTCAATAAAAAAATTATGACGTTATATAAATATAAGTAAATTTTTGTTATGTAATATTTTGCTGAAATATTAAATATTTTAGTCTACAAGTAACATGAAATGAAAAAAAAATGAAATGAAATTAATCGATTATTTTTGATTAATCGATTTCTCAAAAACGGTCTACTAGCCTATTAACAAACCAAAGTGCTCGTAGCACTATTTATATGACGGATTGCGCACTAGATCCAAAGTATATTAGTTCCAAATGTGAACATTGTCTTTTCAGAACATTCTGTGCTCAAACAGTGTTAGTGACTGCAAATTTTATATGGAACTGTTTACCTTTAGACGGATTAAGGGATAAACAAACTCCGCAACTTTAACCTGACGTTTTGCCTTTGCGGAGTGCCGAAACACCAAGTTCGGTGGCGGTGTAATGTGAACGAGCTACCGGTAAATACATGTGTTGATGGACACCACTCGCCCCGCGGAACCTCTTTTTCTTTTTTATGTACCATCATTTGGAAGTCTGAACCGTCATGATGAGAACGGGTTGGGGAGAAACCGTCTAAATCTAAACACCTTCAAATAAGTAGTTTAGTCACTAACACTTCCGTTTGTTTTAACACTTTATGAAAAAGATAGGTACTTACCGAAATATTTTTGGAATCGCCGGCTGGTACTGTCGCCGTTGCAATCACTGTCTTGTTGCCTTTTATTATTTCTGCTATCGGTCCGAATACCTAAAATAAGTAATTGACAAAGATAATCGATTTCGTACATTTTCTTCACAATTTATTATTAATATTCTCTGTATACGCATTGTTCACCTTTGCCACTTCATTCTTCGTAACAATGATCGCAAGCCCAGAGCATGCGGCTGCTATGTCGAAGTAAACACTGAGTGCCTCAGGTACATAATCTTTTTTTCTACACAAATTTCCGGTGAGCACGAACACTATCTGTAAATAAAGGGCGTGTTAAGTTATATTATTACTATTATCCATGAGTTTCGGTACAAAAATTTTCGTCCAACGCACTCTTGGCTGTGGGCTGTCAGCCCAGTTTACCTGAGTCTGTTTCTTTTGGCACATTTCTATCACATAATGGCTGTCGATGTAGTCCTTAGCCGAGGCATCAGTGAATACGAAGATGTAAGAGTCGTTTTTACTTTTGTTTAGTGCTTGGAGTAATCCTTTCATTGACGGCTCCCAACAATCCAGCTGTGATGACTCCGCCTCGTTGTGAGGATCAATGTTGGCCAATGCATCTTTAAATTCTTGCGGATCTCTGGTCACTACCTTATCATAAACACCTGAAAAAATAAAAAGAATGACTGACTACGAGCAAATTATAATACCTGAAATAGAGTTTCGTCCTGTAATTAATTTACGGCAGTGTGTCCATTTCGAACTACTTTCGAGGGTGATCACTCGAAATCAAAAACTAAGAACTACAAAGTGTCGACAACCTTGCGCTACCTTAAGTTCTAAGCACGGGCGACTGTGCTGGCGCTGCGGCATCGGCTGCTGAGACCCTCAAGCGGCGCAATTACTGTAACCTTATGGGTAACTACAGTTTTTAGACATTTGGGGTCGAAACGCTCGGGTCATTGGGCCCGAGTCCGAGGCGCGTCTCCATTTTAAGGTAATTCCTTGCCCTATCGTCAACAGTTTACTTGACTAGAGGGCTGGCTTATTCTTTGGCCAAATAATTAGCATTGCCATTAAACTGGGCAAAGCTGCCAGTCTTCTGGGCACGTTTCCGGGTGACAGCGATGCGGACGAGTACTTCGACGACTAAGTGTCCTTTTGTTTTTGTATTTATTAAAATAGTAAGTTAGTTAGGCTTTTAATTTGGTACCTAGTTTAAATAGTTAGTTGTGTTATATAATGTGTATAAGAATTTTATAATATGTGTAATAAATAAAAGACAAAGTTGCATTTTACGTCCTCCCAATCACCTAGGACCACTAGATATTATAAAAAAGTCCCGCCGCCGCTTCTGTTTGTCTGAACGCGATAAACTCAAAAACTAACGAAGTGATTTTCATACGGCTTTCACCAATGGATGGATTCTAACGGAACGCATATACGGGGCGCGCCATTTTTATATCATTACAAAAATATTTTGATTCCAATTTTGACTGGTCTGTGGCAGCGCCCGCTTTAGCTCATGCGTGGTGATGTGCTGGGTTTCATGATTCATGAGAAAGGTTTAAGTGCATTATTCAATTGTGTAAATTGGCGATATGACGATGATTGTTGAAGATGTCGGAAAAAATCATGCCGACTGGGAGCTTTACAGGCGTGTGTCGCGTAAACCTATACGGTTTTATGAAAACAATGTATTACGGAATTATTCCTCTTAAAATGATCTATTAAACGTAGTAGTTTAACTACGATTTCCGACATCCATGCGGGCAAAACCGCGGGCAAAAGTTAGTAATTCATAAATGCAACTTTTACAATTTTAAACTTTTCCATTGGCGTCCAAGAATAAACATCTACGTTTGACAGCTTTTATACAGTTGACTACAAAGAGATGTATAACTTTGAAAGTTACAAAATTAACTATCCTATTTGCCTTAAGCTCTGTGCATTTTTATATTATTATGACTCCATTCATTCGAAATGTGCAAGTCATGTCGTGCTTCCCACTTCCATGTGTAAACTCCGTACTAATTGTGTCAACCACAAAACCCTTCATAAGAGCACTAGTACATCTCGCTTTGCTTATGCTTCAGTGTAACAAACAGCGGAGATGACTTATTGGCCATCTTGTGACACGCTGGACGTTATATTTCCAGGGTCCAAAGTTCCGGTTTACGTACCGGCCTAACATTCCAAAGTTCCAGCTACCATCTTTATAGCCAATCCGGAAATATCGAAGGCATCCGGGCACTGAGTTCCGAGCCACCACCTTCCGACAAATCCGAGCAACCACGAGCTCCGCACCGGTTCCATATTTTACCCGCGTGACCGCATCGAACTTGCTACGGGTCAGGCAATTTCACCCGCCGCGCGCCGACCGTCACCTTTCCTGGCGTCTGGAGCCTAACACACCGATGCGGTCATCGTCACACCACGCTGAGCCAGAAGAGTACTGCGCTACTCCCAAGGGAAATTAATTGAACCTTTTGTGTTCTTTTAAGTTTTGAAAAGAGAGGTATTTTTGTCTTTTAAAAGAGACCTTCCTACCCCTTTTATTTTGTTTTATGTTGTTTTTTATGTTGAGATTTTATGTGGTCTTATTTCTCTTTCCACCACGTAAACCGCTTCCGTTACACTAGAGTTAAACTTTTCAGTATTAAACCCACCGATGTGGGAGAGTTAAGTCGCTAAACTCTGGGTTAGTGTTAGTAATATCAAAATAAATTCACGTTATGAGATACCGTTGATCACTTATTTTGCACTAGCTTTCGCCCGCGGCTTCGCTCGCGTTAATTTAGAATTTGACTATTAATTCGGGTTATAATTCAATCATGATTCGAAAGACACGTGGCGCCATCTATTATCATAACAACGTTATTGTTGTTTTCCTCGGGAATTGTACTTTTTTGCGGGATGAAAGGTACCATCTGTCCGTTTTTGTACACCTGACAACGTATATGCAAAATTTCAGGATGATCGGTTCAGTGGTTTAGGCGTGAAAAGGTAACAAACAAACAAACAAACTTACTTTCGCATTTATAATATTAGTTAGGATTTATATTGTTCGACGTTGTAGTAAGTGAAAATTCGGTACTATACTGATATAGTTACTACTACTATACTGATATAGAAAATTCGGTACTATATCAGCAGGCAATATATTCATGAACTCATGTATAAAAAATACGAATTATAAAAAACTTAAAACATATTTTTCCTTAATGACGTTATCGTCATAAAATAAACTAAAATCTCCGTGGAAACCACTTAAAATACGATTAAAATCGAAAGTTATGTTATAAAATTCAACGACAAGAAAGTATTAGTATCGTAATGTAGTGTAAAAGAGATTGGTATAGGTACAATTTCAATTCATTATTCATCATTCATTTTTCGTCGGATTACATAAATCAGGGCATAGACATTGCAATTCTATTTTATATATCGTTGATTGAATCGCAATGTTCCCAACTGAAAAAACACAAATATTAGGTTTACTTCTTAGTGGCGCAACGCATATTAAGAGTTAAAATGTTGATTATTTAATCTGAATTAACAAACTGTATATTTATTTATTTAACCCGACTAAACGGGCAATTGGGCCTTAATCAAACGAAATGAAATAATCGACCTACGCCTGCAACAAATTAGTACCCTCGTGGGCTTACTGACTACAGTCATTACTAAACTAACACCATAAATGACTCCTCTACGAATCGGGAACATCAATATATTGGTTCCCAATATCTAAGAGTTGGAGACTTGAATGAAAGCCAATAAACTAGACGCAGTATTCATTTCAGAGTCGTACGGGACGTCCAGAAGATTGTTCCGCATTAAAGGTTATATTTACCACTCCCCCCATCCCGATGATAGTGATAGTGCGGGTGATAGTGCGCATGTTGGCTCAGCACTGGTCATTCGAGCGAACCTGAGACATTCACTGATTTACAGTGCATTAACAAGCTACTTCCTCAATTTACTGTCCACCAAGACACAAAATAGGTGTAGACATTTTCAAAAACTATTTTAATACTCTTGGCCATAGGTTTATTGCAAGTGGTGACTCGAATGCCAAACATATATTTTGTATATATGTATATATTCCCAATTGCCGGATCCTCTCAACTACTGTCGCAATCCCGCGTGTCATTAAATCGGCCGCCGTCCGGTGCGAACATGGAGGATGGATCCACATCTAAGGTTTATAAACACTGTAAATCATGTCAAGAAATTCAACACTACCAAGAATTTTCTTCGAAAACCTAAATCTAGAAAAACGACACCGCGTGAAGATGCTTTGATTGTTCGTTCAGTGAAGACTGATCTATTTAAGTGTTCTGAAATTATGAGAAGGATGTTTTTGGCAATGGAGGAGTATCAGCGCTTATAGTACGAAGACGCTCAACGGATGCAAAGTTATTTGAACATTTCAACATGATAACGACCTCAAACACATTGCTTATTCAGTGAAAAAGTTTTTTAGTGAACAACAAGTCACTGTGTTAGATTGGCCTGCAAACAGCCCACATCTTAATCCGATCGAAAATCTATGAGGAGAAGTAAAGAAGAGTGTGGCTGCTAAAAGGGCGGGTAATTTGAATAAACTATGTATATGACGCCTTTGTCAAATCTTGAAGTACTATTTCTGTTGAAACCTATAAAAATTTAATATATTCCATGCCCCGTCGAAGGAAGGGTGATCCTACAAAATATTAATTCTTAGAATTGTAAGCTATGCCCATGTGGTGAAGCCTATTTAATAAGTATTGTTAATTGCATTAAATAAATTCTGATATCGTTTAAAAAATTCTGTCATTTTACCCGTTCCTAATTATTAGTCCACAGCTAGGAAATTTCGAATATGTAGTTCAAATGGGCCATAGTTAAATTATTGATAGAAGTCCAATTCTATTGTGTATCTTGTATGCAGTATTAAAGCCCATTAAAATTGATGTTTAACCATGTTCTTAAAAGTTATTATCAGTAAATTGAAACAAACATAACGGCAACTTATTTATCGAGAACTGACTTCCGTATCAGTCGTTCCTAATTATAATTATGTCCACAACTGTATATATAATAAAGAAATCTCGATGTTTCGTTAAGACGTAAAAATATAATAATTTAACCGGGCGGAGCAGGGGCCGGGAGCTAGTTTATTATTAACAGTTGATAATTAGAAAACTTGCCAAATTGTATTCAGTCGTAGGGAACCTATTAAACCTCTATAGAATTTGGAACCAATTTAAAACTAAATAATTTTCTGAACTTGGCCCTTTTATAGGGTTCCGTAGCCTTATAATTTTGTCATGAAATTAGAAATGAGGTGAGGTGAGCTGAGGTTAGCCTTGGTATAGTCAAATTACGAATAAAATAACTGGGGACGGCACTCCCCATACATGTAACCAAGGGATGAAAAATATAGGTATATTTCAATCTCATACTTAATTAAAAAGTTGACGATGTTTCTAAGTGACTTTTTTGAGATATGGGATATTTTCGAATGCAAACATAAAAATAACTTTTGTTGTTCTTAGCTTTTTTGAGAAATACCATGAAAACAAACTTATTTATACGGTCGATAAAATTAATGCTGTGCATGCGGACAATATTCATCGTAACTACGGAATCCTTTTTGTGGTGATACGTAAGGACCGCCCCAAATAAAAAATTAGCTAACGAATGTTTGTTTACAACAATAACGTAATGAACTGTCATTTCAATCCTGTAACCCTATATCGTCAAAATCTGTTCGAAGTTAATGTGTTAAATAAGATACAAACACTGTAACACATTACCTGGATCGTTAAACGTTACCAGCACCATGTTGTCGATTAGACTGGACTTTTCATGTTTAACAATATTAGTAATCTTGTCCACACTTTTTATTACTTGGTTTATATCGTGACGCATAGACTTTGTTTCATCTATGAGAAATGTTAAACTGCCACTTCCCTTACATGATACCTTGAATATAGTATTGGAGAATATTAGCAACACCACGTGCGGATATATCCGCCCCCACATTTTAGATGCTAATAATTATTTTAGTAGTCCGTATTAATTCTGTACTGATCCCTACTAACGCACAATACACACTGGTAAAAAGTGATAATTATTTGCCAATTTATATAGCTTTAACTTGTCACCCTTATCATGGTGGCAAAATATTTTGTTTTTTCCTTTTATTCTTTTAGCTATGATGACATCATTATTTTAACACAATTGCTGGTTTCCTTAAGTCTTAATAACCTAGGGGCATAACAATAGACTAAAAATAATAATAATTTAACTAGTTTTGTTGAAGGTATTTTTATGGTAATTATAATAATAATATATATACTAGCAGACACCCGACCAAAAAATAAATAAACAAAATGTATTTCTTTTTAGCGTAGTATCGCTAAAAAGAAATGCATTTTGTTTGTTTGTTGGAAAAAAAGGAAATTTTGTCTATTTTAACAAATTGTTGAGCTTTTTCGGTAGGTGTGTAAACAAAATGATTTTTCAGGGTTCCAACTCTGGTGCAAGCAACACATACTGCCTAACATAACAGCCTGGTACTTCTTAGGCGTGAGTCGTTTTCTAGCTAATATTTCATGCAGGGTTAGTTAGTATTATTTATGAAAGCCTGGTACTTCAAAAGCGTGAGTGGTTTTCTAGCTTACATAACATTTTGGGTGTCTCCTGCTTATTTATGACAGCCTAGTATGGACACAAAAATGATAAAACTTTGAGCATGACAAATCGGTGTTTTTGTGTTAAACTTTATGGATGGAGCGTAATGCATTGTTTTAGTAGTCTAAAACCATTTTCGCATTACTGCCATTCTAATTAAACTGGTTTGGGGCCCATCGGTTAGATGGTTTCCAGGTCTATAACGGACAAAGGTATTTTTTGTTTGTTTATATAGATATATACGTCGGAAATACGTTATATTAATTTTACTTATTTTATTAGAGTTCCGTACCGAACTACCTTAAATCATTAAGTTCGGCTCCAGACTTTACCTAGCATATTAATATTATTATTTGGATACAACATTAGTTTTAAATGTTCTTTGCTATATTACTTTGGGTACGTATTAAAATCCCGAAATTTCATAATAACTATGACTGAAATACCGACGTCCAAAACAACGAAATTCAAAATAACGAAAGTTTTAAATGCCGATAGCCGTTATATCGAAACATAAAATACCGATGTCCATATGCCCGAAAGGATGAAACCCCGAATGAACGAAATCCCGAATGGACGATGTACCGATGGATGAAATCCCATAGAGCGGCGACGTAGTTCCCGCGATTACTCATAGATGGTACTACAACACAGTTATGACGTTTACGTAATCTGTGGTTTTGTGTTTGATTAACTGGAGATTGTGTATATGTCGATTGGATGATTAGCTAATTCGAATTTTCGCGAAAATCCTGGGGATATTGCGAAAACACGGATAATTAGCCAATGGTAAAAACATTTCTGCGAGCAACTTGGAAGTAGCGCTCGCCGGGCGCTGCCGCGGCACCGCTCGCCACGCTCGCTCGGCTCGCGCGGTTGGTCACAGTTTTAACCTAACCTATTTCACCCAATTCATAATTACGAATCATACAATCTGCCGCAGAAATGTTTTTACCATTGGCTAATTATCCACTCGCAGGCAAATTGTATGATTCATCATTTTGAATTGAGTGAAATAGGTTAGGTTAGGTAAAAACTGTGACCAACCACGCGCGAGCCGAGCGAGCGTAGCGAGCGGTGCCGCGGCAGCGGCCGGCGAGCGCTACTTCCAAGTTGCTCGCAGAAATGTTTTCACCATTGTCTAATTATCCGTTAAATTTAATAAACTGTAGGCGAGTCGACCATTAGGTTTTTCATACCTACATGGTTGAAATATCAAATATCTTAAAAAATCATTAGATAATTTAATTCGTAATAAAGTGTTCTTTTTTTGCCTAATTATACGTATAATTATCATTTAAACTTTTGTTTTAATTATATGTCATTGGTCCTCCTTTTTGTTGGTGGTTGCTCCTTTTTTGTCATAGTCTTACAGATTTTTGGCTTTGGGATGTAATTACGGGATTTTGAACATCGGAATATGGAACTTCGGGATTTTAAGCTTCGGTATATGGATCCTCGGGATTTTAACCTTTCGGGCAAATGAACTTTCGGGATTTAAAACTTTCGACCAAACGATCATTCGGCGTTTAATTTTTCGGGATTTCATCAATAGGTATTTTAAAATACGGTCTTTTAAATTTCGGTATTGTAATACGTACCCATTACTTTAAGGGTTCTCCGTGGTATGATGATAAAAGTTTGCTATTATTACAAAAATTGATTATTGATTAGCAAGAGTTCGGTTTTGGTGGGGTTCACTGATATCTGGTGTTTATTGCACCAGACCTCTACTATTTTCAAGGCTTGGCGCATGAGACTGCATAGGGTGTTTTCGTGGGTACCATTTATTATTATAGTTAATCGTCGGCATAACCTACTGTGAAGTATCCTTTGTTGTTGAGTTCTTTGATGAGGCTGTCTACGACCAGGTTCTATAGAAGCGGCGAGAGGACTCCCCCTTGCGGGCAGCCCTTCCCTACAATGGCCCTTGTAGTGTCGTTCACTGTGACTTGTATAGCTCTCAGCTTGAACATATTGGTGATCCATCCGCTTAGATTCGAGTCTATGTTGTGTCTGTCGAGGGCCATGTTGATGCTATTAAACATGGTTTTGTCAAAGGCGCCTTCTATGTCAATGAAGGCGGCCAGTGCTGAGCATTTGTAGTCCACTGCGCATTCAATTTTGGATACCACGCTGTGTAGCGCGGATTCCGTTGATCTACCTGTGGAGTACGCGTGCAGTTGTCTGTGGAGTGGTTTTACCCGAAGAGGTCCATCACAAATGTAACTGTCACAGAGTCTCTCTAGGGTTTTCAGTAGAAAGGAAGTGAGACTTATAGGCATTTAGGCCTTGGGTTGTGTGTAGTCGGTTTTGCCGGGGTTGGGTATGAAAATAACTTTCACTTCACGCCATGCTAGGGGTATGTATCTGAGTGCTATGCAGGCCCGATAAATCTCCACCATGCGGGGTGTCAAAGGGTCAATGCCCCACTGTAGTAGGGCTGGGAAGATGCCATCCAGCCCTGCGGATTTATAAGGCTGGAAGGTGTTAATAGCCCGCTTTATTCGATCTTCTGTTACTATACTTCGGGCTCTAGACCAGTCTTGATCCGTTGGGGTCCATTCTGGCTCAGCCTCCCACGACCTGTCTTCTAGGACTTTACAGTCTGGGAAGTGAGTCTCAAGAAGGACCTTGCTGGTTTCATGGTCAGTTAGTGTGTATGAGTTGTCGGGTTTTTTAAGCGCACCGAGGGTTCGGTCCTGATCCGATGATAGGATTTTCGTTACCCTTGCGGCTTCATTGTTGGTCTCGATGGATTCACAGAATTTCCGCCATGCTGTTCTTCTGGCAGTTCTGATTTGCTTTTTATATGTATACTAGCTTTTGCCCGCGGCTTCGCTCGCGTAAATTTAGACTTTGACTATCAATTCGGGTTATAATTCAATCATGACCGAAAGACACGTGGCGCCATCTATTATCATAAGAAGGTTATTGTTGTTTTCCTCGGGAACAGTACTTTTTTTCGGGATGAAAGGTACCCTATGTCCGTTTCTGTACACCTGACAACGTATATGCAAAATGTCAGGATGATCGGTTCAGTGGTTTAGGTGTGAAAAGGTAACAAACAAACAAACAAACTTACTTTCGCATTTATAATATTATAAAAGTTAGGAAGTTAGGATTGGATCTCTTTGTATATCTCCCAGTCGTCCGGGAGTCTGGTGTTCTTGGCTCTGTTGAATTGTTTACGAAGTGCATCTCTGGGTTTACTAAGTTCTGCGTCCCACCAGGGGTTCCTGTCCCTGTTGGTTTTTGGCGCCCTTAGCTTGCAGCATGCATGGTATGCTTCGGTTAGGTATTCTGATATTTTTGTCACGGTGTATTCCAGTTGTGCAGGGTCACTTATAGTTACTTGTGATAGGTGCCTGACTAGTAAAGAGGCTAGGAGGCTTTTGAAGCCAGGTACGTTTGTGCGTCGCGGGTTTCGTCTAGGTACGGGTTTCCTTGTGTTGGTGTTTAGTGTGAAGCGTATCCTTCTATGGTCTGAGCAAGAAGGCTCGTCCGATATGTGCCAGTTTGTAATAAGGTTTGTCGCGCCCTCTGCAGCAAGTGTTAGGTCTATGATTGTTTGTCCTCGGACTGTGACCCAAGTGGGTTCAGAGCCTCGGTTAACAATGTTAAGGTTAGTAGAGAATAAATAGGTGGATAGTACCTCTCCTCTGGAGTTCGGTGCGGCGCTGCCCCAAAGCGGGTGGTGGGCGTTAGAGTCGGTGCAGATGATCAAGTCCATGTTGGCGCGCTTGCAGTGCTGTACTAGGTCGGCCATCTCCATCGGCTGCCAGTTTGCGTCCTCGCCTGGCATGTATACCGAGGCTAGCACAACATCTGGAAAGTCACCTTCGGTCTGGAGCCTGATAACTGTCAGGTCTCTGGAACAGAATTGAGTGAGTGTTGTGGTAGGAATTTCTTTGGGTATGTAGACGAAGGTTCTCGGTTTGTCTGAACAGTGTGTTTTGAGAATTAGCTTACCTCCGATGTTACTGAGGCCGCATATTTTGTTGTTTCTGATCCACGGCTCTTGGATCAGTGCGATAGTTCGGGGCTTAACCTCCAGGGCCCTGCGTAAGCTAGCCGTTGCAGTCTGGCTGTGTTGGAGGTTGGTTTGGATAATATTGAGGGATAACGACGGTGGAGTGGGGTTAGTCGGAGAAGGATCCATCGGACAGTTTCTCCGCTTCCCCCATGCGCTGGTCGTCGTGTTGATCGCCCGGCGACGAGGCTAATAGCTGCTCGCTCCAGCCAGGAAATGCGGGTGGTATGGTGTCCTCGACGTCGGCCATTACCGCTCGGGCCATGACCTCCTCCAGTTGTGTGATGTCTGGGTCGTTCGTCTGTGTCATTGTCGGTACTGTCCCTGTCCTGTCCGTACTGTCGGTGTCAGTGTCAGAGGGTCGGGTCGTGGGCCAGAAACGCACGTATATCGACCTCAGGAGGTACGATATCCGTCACTCCCGGGCCAGGACCCTTTCCGCTTCCTCCGGTGGCACACCCAGGGCCAAATAAGTCCCATAGTTGTCGCCACCGATGGTAGTTGCCCTGTACAAGGACCAGCTGGCGATGTCGTACCAAGTGTTCTGACGAATGAGAACACTTTGGAGCCGGGCTACGTCACCTCTGTAGCGAGGGACGAATAGCGAGGCTCGGACACGGGTGGGCATGTCGGATTGTCGGAGTACTGTCAGTGCGAGGTCAGCATTGGGGAGTTTTATTATGGGCACATTCTGAGACAGCCAGGTCAAGGCATAATCGTCCTCACACCACGTCTGCACGGTGCCTTCCGCTACCCGTGGGTATCCGCGGAAGGCAGGGAGTGGTGTCGTCGGGTCGGTGTCCATCAACAAGCTCTATAGGTCAGTCTTTATCAGTATTGAGGGCTATGATGGCAGAGACTGAGAATTGGAAGGAAGTAGCCTCCTTCTGTGAGACCGTGATGGTCAAGAAGGAGGCCGCCGAGTGGGATCGGGAGAGGGCTGATCCTGCTCGGAGAAGAAGGCGTCGGGGAGGCAATCGCCTTGGCGCCTAATACGCCGAAACCCACTTACAAATCAATGTAGGTGGACCTTTGGGGTCGCAGGCGCACAGAGTGAGGACTCTGTCCGCCCACTGAGTGACCCCAGGGAAGACGGCGGCACAGTGGTCACGTGCTGCCGCGCATAGCGAGGCTCAGGGGAGGCCCCTTTACAGTCTCCCCAGGGATGTGCTTTTCAGGCGTTGCACAGGGGGGGTTCCGGAATTGGTCTTTTAAGAGGAACCGGGACCCCCTCTATGTGCTGATGGTGATCACCGGGGTGGTTTTAGTGTGGTAAAAATCCCACACTCCCCGACCTCCATCCCCAGAGGTCGGGTGCCTTTTGAAGGTTTCCCACGGAAACAAAAAAAAAAAAAAAGGTCAGTCTTTATGTGCTCCGCCTCTTCCTTGGTTTATTAGGGTTCGGCGCAACGTGTCGTCTTCTTCCATACTTCTCTATTTGTGGTCATCTCGGTAGTCACTCTCTTTCTAGCGATATCATCTTTCACACATTGTTTCTTGGACCGAAGAGAAAAAGAGAATAATAATTGTAATAACCCTCTTTCATTTATTTGGTGATAATAATATGTACTAGGTAGATGCCCGGTCTATGCAGTGTCTCTTAAACGCAACGCTGACGTCGCGATAACAACCAAGTTTCGATACCATCACGTCTACGCGAAGTCGTAACTGTATGCAGGTACCTGCCCCATCTCAAATATTCATCCTTTTTGTAATACTGGCTGTAGTGGACGCCTTAAGTTCTTTTATCTACATAGAACAAATTCGTATATGTTCATTCTCTTGTCATATATAAAAAATATATATTAGAGATGTCACTAATCCATCACATATTTTTATTTAGCTATTAGTATAGCTTATTTTACAACAATCCTGTATAGTATCGTATATATCGTGATTCACTGCTTAGCTCCATAAAGGTAAAGCGTGATAATAATCATTTCAAATCAAGTTAAATCTATAACCATCTGCTATATTCTAACTTTTGGCTCGTGTTTTAACAATTTGCGTTAAACTATAAAAGAATACGAATTTCAATATTGCTCATCCCCCATAACAAATAGCGTGATAATTTATTATAGCCTACATGCTGACCAGACTTATAGGGAATATCTATGCAAAATTTTAACAAAATCTATCCAGTAGTTTTTCGTGATGCTGGAACATACATTCAGACAAACGGACAAAAATTCAAAACATTATATGCCTCTTAACGCTAAATTGTTTATTTAAATAACATATCATTATAATATAAATCAATAAATAGTTTATAAATAAGAATTTTGCTGATGAGTCGCTCAGCAATTGATTAAAATTTAAGAGACGTTTATAAATAAGACCAAGTTAATTCTCAATTCTTTATTGCGTACCATAATGTATATAGTTGGCAGAGAAATAATTAGTCACAATTATGGACCGTCGGGCACAGCATAGATCAAGAAGGAGAGAGGAGGAAGAACACTGATTACTAAATAGCAGAACAGTTACTAAATAAATGATGTATTATGTATTGATAAATATTTATGAAACATGTATAAAATGCTGCCCAATTTTTTTTTACTTATATCGCATATTTAAATATTGTCAGAAGTACATTAACGGTTGCGTTAAAAAAAATCGGTTCGTCATGCGCAATGGATTGCGTCGCGCGATGTATATTGGTAACATTTTTTTTTTCCTTAGACGCGTGAACTACTTGTACTGAGAATACATGAATTTGGATAATGTCACCATCTTGTAAGCGCCAGCTGCCATTTATCATATCATCAACGCAATAGAAGCCAAAATCGGTTGAACGGACTGTAAAAAGGTTTATTTAAATTTCTAATCTTATTTCAAATGGAGTATAGCTATTTAGTATTTGAGAACCTCACAGTACGAATTCTTTCAGGTTCACAAACACAGGCGCGTTCATTACATTAGAGTGCTCAATAATATTTTTAGGAAAGCAAGAAGGGAATTATTTAAAATTCGTTTAAATACATGCCTTTTAATTTATGGGTGCCTTCCTAGTCGTGATTGAATCGATTTATTTTCCTCGAATCATACCTATTTAAAAACATCCTCATAGTTCAATTATTATAGTCATATAAAATATTTACCCGCTTTAACATTACCTATTTTTTGTAATGAGAGTACCTGAAATTTATGAAAATCATGAGGTACCTATTGGGTGGATATTATTAAAAAATCTTTCGAAGTTATGTAACGTTTAGTACTAGGCCCACTGCGTTCCTTCTCACTTCTTGCTACTCGCAAAGATACAAAAGTGATTACTAATTATAACTAAGGCACATCGTCTACGACGCTACTCAGAAGTAACGTGTTGCAAACTCAGCGTCGTGGACGATGGACCATAGTCTGTAAAAGTAATACAGAATCAGCAGACATATTTTGGCTTGATGGACCGAGGCTCAGAAGTCTAAACGTTTGCCGAAGAGTGATGGAGCGTAGCATTTGGAACCGGAATTTCGAATTTGGAACCGTGCACCTAGCTTCTGACGTATCATTAGTGCCGATGTAGTTTCAGGTGAAATAAAATATTTTGATTTTTTTTTACTACCTACTAGCTGTTATATTTCTGTTGTTTTGTGTATTTAGATATTTAAGACCTTCTCCAAAACTTATCAGGATTTCAGATAAGTAATCCAAATAAGTTTTGCATCATTTTCAACAGATATCCGACTTCACAAAAAGGAAGCAGGACTTTGGTTTTGGTTATCTTTTTGTATATTGTCACCGACTTCCGAAAATAAAGTGATTTTTCATTGTGTAGTCGATTCGTTTTGTTTATTTTTTTATGTACAATTTTTTTTTTATAATAACTCTACCAAAATTAAAAACTTGCCTCCAATGTCGATGTCAATATTAAACGCTTCAAAGAAGTCTAACAGCGAGCAGCAGTAGGTCCTTGCATTTGATATCCTTCTCTGTTGGTGAAGGATCGTTAACGTGCATTATGGTTATTACTTCCTTGTCGTTGAACCACACCACCTGTAATTCAATTTGATTGATGATAAAAGCCGACCTCAACATGTGAGGAAAATCGTCATGTACCAAGCTTTCTCGCAACTACAACCCGTGCAAATTAACTAGCACCTCGCTGGAATGTGTTCCCTCTCCTGCGTCCCCCTGGAGAACCGCATTCGCCTTGAGCGTTCAGTAGCGAAAGCATATTTGTGATGTGACGTCACAGCGCCAGGTGCCTAGTTAACTCGTTCGGGTTGTATATTAGGGTTGGCTCCCAGTCTAACGGGATGCAGCTGAATACATCGGGCGACTGCCTATCTGACCTCTACTACCCATTTACTGAGACTGCTTCTTTAACAAGGTACCCCTTATTAAGACTGATTGTCAGATTTTTGGGCTTCTGAATACCCGTGACGACTTTCAAAAGATCAATGAACGATAACCGGGATCGACGGCTCGACTCGGGATTAAATGGATGGCCACCCATCCATGAACTAACCGCAGCAAGCGTAGCTTATTCTTGATCGATCGACTCGTACGGCTGTTAGTGAGCCTCTTGCACCTTGCCAATTATAGGCGCTTTCCATTGGCGAGATTTAGGTCAAGGGCTAGCCCATTAAGCAATAAAAAAAGATTCTTTTAAAATTGTAGGCGGTGGGGATATTGTCAACCATTGTGATTTTGGTAACCAGAATCAGGTATGTGTACCTTCCATAAATATCGAGGTATAATAACTCCATTTATTTCTTGAAAAGTGTGCGTGGCAAGACCAGGTAACGATTTCAATGAAGACGGGTAGCAGGGATCTCACTCGATATGGATCTCACGTTGTTGGCTGAAAGAATGCAATGAATAAAAGAACTGCTTAAAATTATTGTTTGACTTCAGCTAGAAATAATTAAGCATGTATTTCAGTTTTATTAAATGCAGTAAAATATTTTCTAGTTTTATTAAATATCGTGAAACCGTTTGATTATTTCAATGTCATTAATAGTACTTACCTTTACAGTATTGCAAGGAACTAGCCAGACCGGGATTACATTCACAGGATCCACGAACGTGCTGTTCTTAGCAGAGCGATCATTAAAGTCTATTGCATTCACCAGCTGGGACTTGCTGTAACAACACGATGATACCGTGTCTTTACAAGTAAATCCTTTATCAGTTTTCTCTTTGCCTATTCCTAGGTATGTGTACCAGTTGTAGCCGGCCCTCAGGCCGTAATCCACCACGCGACGCGGGCCCAGTGCGGGTTGGTAGATGTCACAGGTCAAGTTTTTATGATAATACAGTGCCCCAATTATGTAGCAAATGGCACAGACTACGTTTTAATGGTCAATACATCAATTTTATAATTTACTAGCTTCGCCCAGCGGTTTCACCCGCACAAACCTCGCAACTTTCTTTAAAAAAAAATCCGTAAGTTTTTTAGAAAACTATAAAAAAAGATGGATGAAATCGGTAAAGTCCTTCTCAAATTATGGCGTGACAAAGGGAAATAGGGATTCATTTTTATATTTATAGATTAGTAGAATTAAATCAGTTTCAATAATAATTTACGAACTATAAAGTAACAAGATTATTTTATACACACATTTATTTATGAAAAGCTGTTGTTTGATTAAATTCCATGAACTATCGGAAATTTTGTTAAGTATTCATATTTGAATTGTAAAAAGTAATGACGATACTAGTCAAACTTTTATCTTCAAACGCCTTTGCATTTGTGAATATTAGCATTGTTTAATAAATTATAAAATAATTAACTAACGATCATTTTCGCATTGTTAGTAAGTTGTGTTAAACTAACTAAGTAATAAGATTCTGTTCTTGGATAGGTAGTACGTCCAACCATTTTAGAGAGAGTCACGTTCACAGAACACAATTTTACTTAGCGTCACGTTTATGATGGCGGGCGTTAATCGTAATGGAAGTGTGTTAAGTTAAAAGGACTGAAATTGTAATTGTCGAACAAGAAACTTCTGAAACATAATGTTTTGATTTAAAAGAGTGTCCATGGAGTTACTTGCCCGTTTTTCTCCATAAGGTACCCACTTCATATTGGAATAGGAAACTAGCTTCACTCACTAACTCAAACTGTAGGACTCCTTGTTTAATGATAACTCAAAAGTGCCTGTAAATGTTTTCATTGAAATAAATGCTTTGAAATTGAGTTAAGTGTTGTGTGTGATTGAAAACCAACTACCTATCTACCATCAACGAAGAATTACACCGGAGACTGGGCAGAGACGGCACTGGGTTTCCCATCGTGCTATGTGTAATGTCTAAATGAATCCTTTATTAGGTATATAATTATAGTGGCGTAGGTGCGAGTAAAATTAACTGGTCGCAGTAGCTGAGCTAGGGCACCGCGCCCAAATTGGTTAGGTTAGGTTAGAACTGTGGCGAGCGACGGAAGCGAGCGGTGTAGCATCTTAGTTGGCCGCAGTTACTTAACTATTTAGTATTTTGAGAACCCCAAAATACGAATTGTTTGTGGTTCACAAAAAGATTCATTACATTAGAGTGTTCAATAATATTTTTCGGAAAGCAAAAAGGGAGATATTTGAAATTCGTTTAAATATATTCCTTTTCAATTATGGGCACCTTCGTAGTCATGATTAAATCGATTTATTTTCCTCGAATCATACCTATTTAAAAACATCCTAATAGTTCAGTTATTATTGTCATTTTATTAACAATACATTTACCCGCTTTAACATTACCTATTTTTTGTAATGAGAGTACCTGAAATTTATGAAAATCATTAGGTACTCTATTGGTTGGATATTATAAAAAAATATTTCGAAGTTATGTTACGTTTAGTACTAGGCCCACTGCGTTCCTTCTCACTTCTTGCTATTCTAGAAGATACTAAAGTGATGACTAAATATAACTAAGGCACATCGTCTACGACGCTACTCAGAAGTAACGTATTACAAACTCAGCGTCGTGGACGATTGGCCTTAGTCTTTAAAAGCAATAAAGAAACAGCAGACATCATGTAGCTTGATGGACCAAGGCTCAGAAGTCTAAACGTTTGCCGAAGAGTGATGGAGCGTAGCATTAAAAAAAATTAACTGACGGATCGAATTCACTTATATACATACATAAACACACGCCGTCTTCCCATGGGGTAGGCACAAAATACAGACGAATCGGCGGCGGGGGATCGAATACGCAACACAGTATTACGCTGCAAAACAGACATCGCCGGTGTTGACGGTAAGACTGCACAGCTTAAATGGGACTGACCACATCATAACTGAATCATATTATACATATATAATATGTTGCAAAAGGACTGATGGGCCAGGGTCGTCACGCAGGGTGTTCCTTAAGACGGGCATCGTCACCAAAACAGACCAAAAAATCGCCTGAAGTCGGTCTTGACTGATTGGCCGGAAAAGACAGCAGACAAAGATAAATTAAAAAGTATGGGGGAGTTCTTTGCCCAGCCGTGGGACAGTTAAGGTTAAATAAAATAAAAAAGGAGCTTTCTTTCGCACGGGAGCAACGGCAACATGCAAAAACATCGACGTTTGTGTGCTATATCTATGCAGCAGGTATTGCTGTGACCTCAACTAAAACCGAACTAATTGGATCGAATCTAGGAGACTATGGATTCTTGTCATAAACAAAAGAACTGAGTTTATTGTGGACGCGTGGAAGCTGTAAGACACCGCAATATACTAAAATAACAGCCACAGTTTTATAAAAATTTTCTGTATACTACGTTTTTAGTTTAGGTGTCAGTAGCCAAATTATGAAGAGAGACGGGACTGGTGCCGCGGGAGCAAGCGACGTGCAGTTGTCTGTGGGAGAAGCAGCTCGTCTTGAGGTCGATACCCGCAGTCTTCAGTAGCAATTTCTCATGGCTTGCGAAGTTTTTCGATTTTAGTAAATTAATGACCGCCTGCATTCCTGCATAAGTATACCTACTATACCTAATGAAAAAATTCTGATACACTGACTGATGCAATCTTACAGATTATTCCTGACGAACAGCTATCACTGAAATAATATTATAACGGTAGATTGTAAACACACAGGGTTTCTCATTAACAGTCACCTAACCATAGACACTTACCTTATTTTTATTATAACCGACGATGATAGAACAAGCCTAAGCTTAATGTTTTTCTCTATCTATCTACCTATCTATCTATCTATCTATCTTTCTATTAATCAATTAATCAATCAACTCAGCCTCAGTTTTGTTTCAATTTGCAATTCATATTACTTCGGCTTAATAGTATGTAAGAATATTATGTATGATTGATGTAGGTATTCAAAATAAACCTAATAATATTCGAAATCAGAAGATCGGGAAATATGGATTGATTGAATATAGGTCTTACTGGTTTTCCTTAAGGCTCCTATTCTACCTATAAAGACACTCTTGCCAGCGGCTTTGCCCGTGTAGATGTCAAAAATTATCCTAGGAAAACCTACTTCCGGGATAAAAATATCATGTGTGCCAAATTTCATTCAATTCCGTTCAGCCGTTTTTGCGTGATTGAGTAACAAACTTCCAAACAGCTAAACATCCTAAAATACGAGCTATCACACTTATAATTTTATATAGTAGGATAACAAAATATAAAATAGAAATCATAACAAATATCAATTGTTCGCAATCGAACATAGGTTTGCAAAGCAGTCATCGAAATTAATTTTACGCTATTTGCTTTGTTGAAAGTTGACTAAAATAGCAAAATAGCCGTTCCTATATTATGTAATGATTGACTGCTTAACTCCTTAAAGGTATAGCGGGATGATAATCATTTAAAAGGTTCAATTTGTAGCTATCTACTATATTCGTTCCCTATTAAGCACAGTGATGTAATGAAATAATTCGACTGTTGCCATACACTGGAATACTGTGTTCTCTCTCATCTCAGTCTCATTACCTACGAAATGTATGGAAAGCTTTGTATGATTTCTGACTTTTCTAGTACTCAAACCTCAATGGTCCCAATTTTTAATCCTTTTAAGAAACAGGATCGATAGGCATCAAAAATGTTTTTTGTGAAAATTGCCCATTCGAATGCAGATTCAGCGCCATTTCAGGGTACAATCCCCACTCACACAGACGTCTCAGTTGTACGATGCCAGGGAGTTTCTCGGGGACGAGTGCGCGTCTCCTTTTTAAGGAAATTCCTTGCCATCTCGTTGACACTCTACGTAACCAGAGAACTGGCTCGATCTTTGGACAAAGAATTAGCATTGCCACAACTGTATTTATACACACATCAAAAAAGTCTAAGCAACACGCATCATTTAGAGAAACTGCATGTTTTATTAATTGATACTTTAGTTTTTTCTTAACAAAGTAGATTGACAATCTTTTTGTTCTCGGAATTATTTGACTGATTTTAAAAATAAAAACTTTTCGATTGTGTTTTGTTTTCATTAAAATAAAATCTTTTTGAGAAATACAGTTTTTGAAATAATTTAGTGTTGAGTAATTTTTTATGTCATGCAGTGACTGACGCCCTTTGAATGCTGATGAAATGCAGAGAGCTGTAGGAATGCTACAAGCAGAAAGAAATCAGTCCCAGTATCTCGGCATTTTGGTGTCAATAGGAGCGTGCTTTGTCGTCTTTGGCAGCGTTACGGTAATACAGTGGATCCTGCTGAGCAGCACCCAGGACGTGGAAGGAGTACAACTGCTCGACAGGACCGATACATACAACTGACTGCAAGACGTCAGTCCATGTAAACCACCCGGGAGATAGGTTTAAAGCTATAATTATCAAGCGGTGTTGTTGTTAGCCACCAAACCGTGAGAAATAAGCTGCATGAATACGGCCTACGAGCAAGACGCCCAATTAGGTGCCCAACTATATAATTTGGTGCACGCCATAGGAATCGCGCCCGTCGAAACGAATTGTGTAGGGAACACTTGACATGGACCCAGGAGCAATGGGATACAATTTTATTTTGCGATGAGTCCCGGTTTGGATTTAGGCCTGATACGAGAAGGTTAAGAGTGTATCGTCGTCCTGGAAATGCTGAACGGCTGAGATGCGTGCAGGAAGCCCACCCTTACAGTGGCTCCACAGTGATGGTATGGGCGCGTATTATGAAGAACAGACGAACTGAGTTCGTTTTTGTAGATGGCAAAATGAACGCTGAAAGTTACGTTGAAGTTGTCCTCGGGCCTTATATTCACCCATTTGCACAAAGTCTTGGCTTAGATTTCACGCTGATACATGACAATGCGCGTTTACATGCAGCTCGGAGGGTCAAGAGTACTTGAACATCCGGGTATTGCCGTGGCCTGCAAAATCGCCAGACCTCAATCCTATCGAGCAGGCATGGGACATACTCCAGAGACGTGTTCTAGAGAACCTGGACGGAGTGTCGACAACCCAACAACTGAAAGACTTGTTAAAATTCCATTGGGAGCGATTGCCGCACGATCAGATAAACAATCTTATAAATTCAATGAAAAATCGTTGCTGACAAGTTTTCAACATCAGAAGCGGTCACACTTTGTATTGAATTACCAAATAATTAAAAAAAAAAACATTATTTAATTTTGTAAAACATGAGAAGTTTAATTTCGTTTTAACTTTATTTTATGTATGTTACGGTACACATATTGTTAATTATTGTAATTAAATGAACAATTGAATGAAGGATTTTGTTGCCTTAGTTACTGAGGCATCAAAAAATGCTTAGTTATTATTTATAAAATAAATATATTACAACAGTAAAATAGTTCAAAAGTTCAAAACTGTACATGTTGCTTAGATTTTTTTGATGTGTATATATATAATAAAGAAATCTCAATGTTTCGTTAAGTCGTAAAAAGTAAAAAAACCGCGTGTAGCAGGGACGCGGCGCTAGTTTATTATAAACAGTTGATAATTAGAAAACTTGCCAAGCTGTATTCAGTAGTATAGTATAAACCTCTATAGAATTTGGAACCAATCTAGATCTCAATTAATTTATGAACTTGGCCCTTTTTTAGGGTTCCGTAGCCAAATAGAAAACACAAAACCCTTATAATTTTGTCATGCCCGTCTATCCGGATGACACACAGCCATTGTACTGCATTATACTCGGAGATTATTGGTACTACTCGTATATCGATGAAAATTAGAAATGAGGTTTAACTCTATGCATTGCTTAGCAATGGTATAGTAAAATTACGAATAATTGGGGGTGGCATACATGTAACCAAGGGATGAAAAATATATATTTCAATCTCATACCTAATTAAAAAGATGACGATGTTTCAAAGTGACTTTTTTGAGATATGGGATATTTTCGGATACAAACGTAGAAATAACTTTTGTTGATCTTAGTTTTTTCGAGAAATACCATGAAAACAAACTTATTTATACGGTCGATAAAATCAATGTTGTGCATGCGTAAAATATTTATCCTACCTGCGGAATCTTTTTTGTAGTGATACGTTTCTTAAGTAAACATGTAAGTACTGCCTCAAAACAAAAAACAAAAACCAGCTAACGAATTTTTGTTTACAACAATGTCAAAATCTGTTCGTAGTTAATGTGATAAATAAGATACAAACACTGAAACACATTACCTGGATCGTTAAACGTTACCAGCACCATGTTGTTGATTAGACTGGACTTTTCATGTTTAACAATATTAGTAATCTTGTCCACACTTTTTCTTACTTGTTCTATATCGTCACCCATAGATCATGTATCATCTATAAGAAATATTAAACTACCATATTCTTTACATGATACCTTGAATATAGTATTTGCGAATATTAGCAACACCACGTGCGGATATATCCGCCCCCACATTTTGGACGCTAATAATTATTTTAGTAGTCCGTATTTATACAGTACTGATCCCTACTAACGCACAATACACAGTGGTAAAAAGTAATCATTGTAGGTCAATTTATATAGCTTTAACTTATCACCACAGGTCGAAATCTGCCGTTCATTCCTGGTCCGCATTTAAGTGATATGATTGGGGCCCTGTTTTTAACAAGGAATTAATTATTATAAATATTAGAACTTCTTGCAAAATACAGATAAATGATAGGTAACCTTCTTCACAATCTATCATTGACCTACGATTAAGAAAATATCGGTATATCTCATTGACATTACTGTAATAAACGTATACCTAACTGTAGAAAACATAAACATGTATCAGGTTGGAACAGGTTTGTCGGTGGCGCACATAGGAGGACTCGATTTTGTTTTCAAACCTGGGTACTTCATGATAAACCTAGCACAGGACCTGTGTTCAATGACATGCGTGAAACTAGGAAAATATTTAAACCTAATTTAAAATATTGTCAAAATAATGAAGACCAGATCAAAATGAATAATATAGCTGAGCATCATGCAAATAAGAACTTTAGTGATTTCTGGAAACATTCAAAAAACTTGAACTCAATGTCGAGACTCCCTGTAAGTATCGGTGGTGCATATGAGCCCCGGGATATTTCCTGTGACATTTCAAGGTTGAATCACCGCTCGGGCCGGCGTCGTGGGTGCTTGCTGCTGGGGATCGCCCTGGGGATGTTGCTGTTAGATTCTCTGCCAATGATGTGGCTGCTGTTATTAAGAAGATGGTCTAAGATAAGTCCCCGGGACATGATGGACTCAGCATCGAGCATCTGAGGTACGCTGGTGTACATCTGCCAAGAGTTCTCGCTTTGGTTTTCAACTTGTGTGTGAGGCATAGTTACTTGCCTGATGACTTAATGTACACCGTAATTGTTCCTATTGTTAAGGATAAAACTGGTGATTCTGCTGATATTTCGAAGTAAAGACCCATCTCATTAGCAACAGTCATAAGTAAGGTGCTGGACAGTTTGCTTAATCAACAGTTGGGAGGGCATCTAAATCTGAATGACGCTCAATTTGGCTTTAGGCCTGGCCTGTCGACTGAGAGTGCTATCCTCCGTCTTAAGCAAACTGTTCAGTACTACACTGCCAGGAATACACCTGTTTACGCATGCTTTTTAGACCTTTCAAAGGCTTTTGCTATGGTGTGCTATGATAAGTTATGGCATAAGTTGCGATGCGAGACCAAATTATCTCATGATGTTACATCGCTGTTTGAATATTGGTACAGTCATCAGCAGAACGGTGTCAGATTTTCAGGGGGTTAACCCCGCCACGTCTCTTCAACCTATATATGAACCAGTTGATTGGGGAGCTCAGCGGCACTAAAGTCGGTTGTTCTATTGATGGGATTTGTGTAAACAACATTAGTTATGCGGATGACATGGTGTTGCTGAGCCCTTCGCTCTCAGCAGTTCGTAAACTGTTGAGTATTTGTGAAATTTACGCAGAGGCCCATGGGCTCAGATATAATCCAAGGAAGAGTGAATACATGATCTTTAAAGCAGGTGCTAAAAGTTACTCAACTGTACCTTCTGTCACTCTTTGCGGATCACTTTTGAACAAGGTAAATCAGTTCAAGTATCTGGGTCACTGGGTCACTGAGGATTTGTCTGACAATGCGGACATTGAGAGGGAACGTAGGGCGTTGTCTGTCCGGTGCAACATGTTGGCTCGCAGATTTGCGCGTTGTTCTTCGCAGGTGAAGGTAACCCTGTTCAAGGCGTACTGCCACACCTTCTACACGAGTAGCCTGTGGACCAACTTCACGCAGCGGGCGTACAATGCTCTACGTGTCCAGTACAACAACGTGTTTAGGATTCTGTTGGGGCGACCACGGTTTTGTAGCGCGTCAGCGATGTTCGCTGAGGCTAGAATCGATGATTTGCACGGTATAATTAGAAAAAGAAGTGCGTCGCTTCTGCGCCGTTGCCGTGGCAGGTCGAACAGGCTCCTGAGTGTGTTGTCCGAGCGGTGGGACTCGCCTTTTTAGCGGAGGCGGTTGCAGCTGCATGCAAGTGCCTGCGATTATTATTTAATGTAAAATGTGTATTAATTTTTAATTTTGTTTTTAATTCAATTTTAATTTTGTTTTTAATTCAATTTTAATTTTGTTTTTAATTCAATTTTAATTTTGTTTTTAATTCAATTTTAATTTTGTTTTAATTCAATTTTAATTTTGTTTTTAATTCAATTTTAATTTTGTTTTTAATTTAGAGCTTAATTTAAATTTTTAGTTTGATTTTAATTTTATAATTTTGCGATTTTATTTTATACTATGGCTTCCGTAAAATTTACTTATGGATATTTATCTGAAATAAATGATTTCATTTGATTTGATTACACTTCAATACTCTCCAAAAGGATTTTACAGTCATCCATTTCAACCATTATATTTTATACCTAATTATGTTTAGGCAAGCACCGTTGGTTCGTCCAGAAACAATTAGGAAATGGGTTCAAGACCGTCCTGGAAGGCAATTCTCACGCATCTCGCATGTGACATTGTTGTTCGACTCGTACTTTTCCCTCGTAAAAATCAAGTCGAGCTATTCTCGCCATGTCGATTCGAGCATTTCTCGCAGGAACGCCACGCGACATGTCTTAGTTTACACGCGACATGCAAAGAGTGGTCGGGACCAGTCGACACTTCCATGACGTCATGTCGACCAGCGTACGAACGTCAAACAGACTTGTTGTGTCAATCATGATTGTGTCAATTGCGGAATAAAATAATAAATATTTTTTTATTAAAATGTGTTACGAGTTCATAAACATCTTAGACGACGCTGCGATCGCCACCACAAGGTAAATTACCCGAAGAAAACTTCATGCCTCCGCCAAAGTTGTCAACTATCCACTGCTTGTGCGGCGACGATGGATGAGACACATATGAGATATAGAAGCTGAAGACGCCTACTTCTAAAAGCATTGAGGTTTAAAACCAGTCAAGTGGACGAGTACGGCTTTACTCTGGTTGAGGGCAAGAAAGGTCGGTCACGTTGCAACCACAACAAACGCGGTACCGGCGTGGTACCGTGTTAAGGGACTCATTGGCACAGAACACTATTACTCCTACTCATTGGGGTATAACTTGCTCATGTGGTCAAGTACTATTGAGGTATCCCACATAATGGAATACTTCGGCAAAGGGGGCTGAAGACGGAATACTCCCTTAAAAATCTTTTAATTTTGTCGTCTTTTCCTATATTATTACCCATCAATAGGGCTCGCACAGATACACAAGAGTTTAAAGTTCCATATTGGAATCCCTCTTCATAAAGTTTGTTAAGAAAATAAATAATTTGTGGGACCGATGCACTACACAAATTAAAATTATTATTGTTACTAAAGTGGAACCAATGTTTTAGGTAAACATCACATTGTTTAAAAGAGTTGTCGCACAGAAGCTCTCATAATTGCGGTTGGGGCTACACTTCTCCTTAACAAAGCTGTCCGCACAAAATCCGTGCCACCTTGGTGTGCATGTTGGAATTGCTAAAATGGAAAGAAAAACACTCAGCAAGCGAGTATTTTTGAGCTGCAGTACTCACCATCCTCCTGCATATTTCCCGGTTGGACCCACAGATATCGAGAGAGAAGGAGCTAAGGTCAAATCAGTAATGATGGAAGGACGCTGAAGCTGTCGCGGATGAAGTCGAGCAGTATCTACTACAAATTTTAAGTCCTATATCCTCGAAGCTCCCGCGCTGCAAAAAGCTGTTGTTCTTAGCCCACAATTTTGTCCAGCAGGAATTAGGCGTGTAAATGTTACAGGGAAGCATGATCAAGCCCAAGTGTGGTGTGATAATAATTATGTTTTTCGTGGTTTAAACTTAATATACTCGTATGTATCTCTCTGTGATGTATTTATGTAAAAGGTCTTTTGAAACCAGAATTATGATATACTTACCTATGATTATTGTATTACAACAGGGCCATCAACATGATGCAGAATTTCAAAAGCATTTCAAACAATAAAGATTTCAAATATGTTTTAATTTTTTTCAATATGTAACTTATAACTAACAAAAATACTGTGCCTATACAATAAATTATAAGAATCACTAGTTTACATGATTAGTCAGCGTCACGTGTGGCGCGATCAGTAATAGCCAGCTTAAGATCGCCGGGACCATTATACCTCTTGCCCAAAGTCTTCATGAATTTCAACAGACGTTCAAGCACTTTCACCACAAACAAATTGAAATTCGTGTTGTGACAAGACCCCTACCGCTTTACTCTCAGAGACGAAATTTGTATTCGCGAGGATTAACAATCTTTTCAGACTTTTTAGAGTAATGTAGCCGGAACACGTACATACAGCTGCGTCATTGGAACGGTAGGATGCAGCAGCCATTCTAAGAGCATTCTGAGAGCCGGTGACTCGGTCCGGTCGTTACGACAATTACGCTTCCTCTTCTCCTTCTTTACAAGCCTTAATGTTATCTCGGTAGTCATCAGTTTACTTATAATTACCACTCGCAGACACTCTATTTATACAATTATGTTGGTAACCAATGTAAACAAACAATTAAATACGAGTATGACTTTAATTTGACGTGACAAAAATCGTTGACATTGACAAATCAGTATCAGCCATGCATTCCGTTGTAGCAAAAAGAACTTATTTAAATCTATACTAATAATAAAGCATAAGAGTTTGTTTGATTTTTTGTTTGTTTGTTTGATCGTGCTAATCTCTGAAACTTTGGAGTTGAAAAATTCTTATTACATTTAATTTCAATTCTTGAGGAAGGCTATAGGCTATTTAACATAACGCTAGGATCCTTAGGAGCCGAGCAAAAAGAAAAAGAGTCAGAAAGAACGCTAATCGAAAACGAAGTTATAGCGCGGGTAGACGATGCGATGCGACGAGGTGTGTCCGGGGAACAAGGAATTTCGTACACGGTCGAAGTAGCGACCAGAAGCTAAGGTTAATAATAAAATACAAATTGAGTTACGAAATCAAAAATGTATTATTTGATAAACGTTTATGAGATAGGTAGTACTCAAAGCATTTTTTTGACTTAGAAATAATTTTTAAAGATTGTGGTTGATTTCTAAACCAGTCAAGTGGACGAGGAGGGTTTTACTCTGATTGCGGGCAAGAAGGGTCGATCGTGACGCAATCGTAACAAACACGGTACCGCTTCTGGAAGCGAGGATTTTCGAGTAGCAGTGCCCACCTTGCTCCTGTACATTTCCCAGTTGGATCGACAGACATCAAGACAGAAGGAGCCAAGGTCTAATCCGGGCCGAAGGAGGGACGATGCAATCGAGCAAGATTACAAATTTTAATTCCTACATCGTCCAGGTTTCTGCGCTGCAAAAGGATGTCGTCCTCAGCCCAGAATTTTGGCCGGCTGGAGTTGTGTATAGATGTTACAGAGAAGCATGACCAAACTAAGCTCCCATGAGTGGTGAATACGTTTTTGTGGTTTATACTTGGGTGTGTACTGGATTTATTAATGAGTCTGTAAGGTATTTATACAAAGGTTCTTTTGTCACTAGAAATAAATGATATACCTACTCACCTATTATTACAGTACCACCTACAGTACCACTAACATGATAAATAAATAGTGTTTCAAATGCATTTCAAACAATAAAGATTTCAAATATTTTATTTTATTATTTTTAATGTAAAACTGATATATAACCTGCTATATATATATATATATAACAAAAATACTATACGTAAACAATACATTATAATAATCACAAGTTTACACAAATAGTCGGCGTCATGAGTAGCGCCGAGTCGCGTGCTGTCCGCGAACGTAGGGATCGCCGGACCATTTCACCTCTCGCCTAAAGTCTTCATGAATTTCGACAGATGTTTGTGCGGCACTTTGACCACAAAAAAAATTTAATTCCTGCTGTGACGAGACTCCTAACGCGACCCTTAGGGCGAAATTTAGTTTTCGCCAGGATTTCCCAATAATCTTTTGGACCTTTGTAAAGTAATGTAGCCGGGACACGTAGCTACAGCAGCGTCGTTAGAGCAGCAGGGCGGTCCGGTTGGTGCAGTAACGTACTCTTTACGACAACCACACTTCCTCTGCTTCTTTTCCATCTTAATAAGCCTTGATGTTATTGTGGTAGTCATCAGTTTACTTAAAATATCATTGGCAGTAATTCTGTTTTTATTTATTTAATTAATTAATTTATATGTAGATAACGAATGTAAAATAACAATAATGTTATGACTTTTATTTGACGTGACAAATATCGATGACAAATCAGCATTCCATACTAAGCAGAACTTATTTTAATGTTAATAATAAAATAAAAATGGAGTTACGAAATCAATAATGTTGATGATATTGATAAATGTTTATGACATACATATATAATGCTGCCCAAACCATGTTTTTGACTTAAAAATCATTTATAAATATGGTCAAAAGTGCATTAACGATTGCGTCAAAAAAGTAGCATCGTTATGTGGAACGGATTACTTCGTACGACGCATAATGGCAACATTTTTGTCCCTAGAGTCGAGATTTACGATCGACTTGTAGTGAGAATAGAAGAAACGGGATAATGTCACCATTTTACAAGCGACATAGAGAGACGAGCGACAATGACGAATGCGTCATCAACGAGTGTAAACGCGAGAATTGCCTTCCTGAACTGAAATACGATGATGTTACATTAACATGCACCGTATGTAACATAATCTTGCCTTGTTCGCGTAAATCACACGTAACAGATCATGTGGACACACAATTCAATTCACACAAGTGGACATTTAAAAAAATTGCTTAAATCCTCATCGTAACATGAGTTTTATTACGATCTGGCGATGATGATGATTTGTGTCAACCTTCCATGGCACAAATTAATTAATATACATACATACACATACATAAACTCATACTTTCTTCCCATGGGGGTAGGCAGAAACTACTGAACGCCACCTGCTACGATCCTTACATACTGCTTTTGCCTCGTTTACGTTCATACATCTGGTCATACACGCACACCGGTTGCGAGTACTATGCACCTACTTTTCTGACGAACATCACCAATAAGGTCACTATATGACTTCCTAGGGCTTCCCCTCCCGGCGTTTCCACTCACATCCGCCTTATACCTTTTGTTAGTCGCCCTTCAACATCAACATGACCAAACCATCTAAGCATACTCTTTTAAATTGTTGTCCCTATATCGTCTTTTAAACCGCACCGTTGCCTTATCACATCATTATTCAGCCTATCATTCATAGTCGGTACCACACATGCTTTGCAAGGAACGCATTTCCACAGCATTTATTCTACTTTCATGCTTCTTTTGCCACACCCAACACTCACTTCCATACATAAGCGTAGGCACCAGCACACCATTGTGAACAGCCAGTCATGCTTTTTTTGGACATGAACTAGTTATTCACAATTGCATGTGTAACACCATTCACTTTATTTCCCACATTTACTCTTATTTCCACATTTCCATCAATCTTTCCATTCCTTGTCAACAGACCCAAATATACGAACTCACTTACTTTGCTCCACACTCTTATCATTTAATTTTACATCACATACCGATACATCCCCATCTCTTTCAAACACCATGACCTTCGTCTTATTCACATTTATATTCATCCCTTTTATTTTATATGATTCATCCATCACAGTCACCATTGTCTTGCACCTCTTCTGCTGACGATGCAAGTAGAACTTGATCATCTGCGCAGAGAAGGTATTTGACAGGCAATTCATTCATCGTCAATCCACACTCACCTTCTTTCAAATCTGTCAGATGTATAAGTTGAACAGCCATGTTGACGTTACACAACCCTGTCTGTTCCATCTGTCAACCCCTCGAGATTCAGAACCAGTTCGTGTATGCCCCATTTATCCTAACACACGCACTGGAATCCTTGTATAAAGATTTCAGTGACCGTACCAAGCGCCAGTCCACACCGTACAGGGATAATGTTGACCACAGTTCTAATTCAGATTAATTAATAATAATAATAATCATTAATAAACTGATAAATAGCTTTAAAAAGTGTTCTTGAAATCACCAAAAAGGGTAAAAAAATTCAAAGACATGTATCCATGATTAAATTTACCTCACATGCCGGTAATTTCACGTTGGGGTACATGGATTCAAGCCGCTTACTTAAATGAACATTTTGAGAGCGTCAAAAGTGTTATCAACAGCTTTAGAATAGAATAGAATAGAATAGAATACTTACACACACTTCTCGTCTGCGTCCCACTGTAATAGGACCATGAAGGCAGCTACAATAAACTATCTTTCAAACCTTCCAACTCCGGACCATCCCCCATTTATTTTTAGTCAATTCTCTGATTGTGATGTTAAGAAGAGCGTAGTTTCAATCACATCTAACGCAGTTGGTAGTGATTGTGTAAGTCGGAAAATGATACTCCCTGTCCTCGACGAGATCCTTCCTATCCTATGCTACATCCTAAACTACTCTATAACCTACGGCGTTTTTCCATCGATGTGGAAAGAGGCAAAAATCACTCCTTTACCTAAAAAATCTAATCCTACTTCCTTTTCAGAATACCGTCCTATCTCCATCTTGCCTTTCCTCTCAAAAGTCCTTGAACGCCTTGTCCACAATCAGCTCAGTGCTTTTCTTTGTAAAAATAGTCTGCTGAATCCTTTCCAATCCGGTTTTCGTCCTGGTCATAGCACCGCTACAGCCTTAGTTAACGTCACTGATGACATACGGTTAGGCATGGAATCGGGAAATCTGACGGTACTTTGCTTGCTGGATTTTAGTAACGCGTTTAATACTGTCGATTTCGATATCCTGCTTGGCATGCTTCGTTCGCTTAACATATCTCCAACGGCGATTGACTGGTTTCATAGTTACCTGTATGGCCGCCGGCAGCGTATATGCATGGAAGAGTCTTGCTCTTCTTGGTGTTATACTTCTGCCGGTGTACCTCAGGGTGGCGTTTTATCTCCTTTACTCTTCGCAATATTTATAAACTCTATTTCCAAAAAACTTCTTTCTTCCTACCACCTTTATGCAGATGACTTACAAATATATAGACAAGCTGCCCTTTCGGATTTGGCTGATGCAATTAATATAGTAAATAAAGATTTGGGTTCAATTTGCGAGTGGAGTGAGGCACATGGGTTGCAGGTTAATCCATCGAAGACTCAGGTCATTGTTGTTGGCAGCTCTAGGATGACACCCAAGGTAAACTGGTCACAGCTTCCCCAGGTACAATTTAACGGAGCTGCTATTCCAGTCAGCGAAAAGGTTAAGAACCTTGGGGTTTGGATCGACAAACATCTTTCTTGGGGTCCTCAGTTGCAGGACGTAAGTCGCAAAATTTTTGCATCTGGTAAGTCCCTGAGACGATTGCGGAACTTTCTTCCGACTGCCACTAAAACTGCGCTTGCACAATCCCTTTTACTTCCCATCCTTGACTACGCTGATGTCAGTTATCTCGATCTCACTGAGGCACAACTAGATAAACTTGAGCGACTTCAAAACTTTTGCATAAGATTTATATTTGGCCTGCGCAAATATGATCACATTTCTGAATTTCGTACAAAGCTCAATTGGCTTCCCATACGTCTTCGCCGGAATTCACATATCTTGTTTCAGCTCTACAGTATTCTATTCAACCCTAAAACCCCCTCTTATCTTAAAGAACGTTTCAAGTTCCTTCATGACACACATAATAGATATCTTAGGTCATCGGAAAACTTAAGACTAGAGATGCCGATGCATTCCACCAGCTTTTATGACAAGTCTTTTACAGTTCAAGCAGTACGGTTATGGAATGCCTTGCCCGAGTCGATAAGGCGTGCTCAATCTTTGTCCACTTTTAAAATTATGGTTAAAAAACACTTCCTCTCTCCTTAAACATCATCATTACATTTAGTTTCCTTGCTCTTGTTTCATGTTTATTATTGTATATATTATATGTAGATAAGTATATGTTTTATGTATGTATGTATTTGTTGTATATGTAAATGGTACACCACTGACTACCTGCATTATTGTCTCTCCTTCTCCCTTGAATCCATCCAAAGGTTGTCTGTAAAAGATCGCTTTTAGCGATAAGACCGCCCATTGTGTCACCCTGTGTAAAATGTCTACATTTATATCTGTTATTTTTTATGGTGTACATAATAAAGAGTATTCTATTCTATTCTATTCTAGAATACTCTTTATTATGTACACCATAAAAAATAACAGATATAAATGTAGACATTTTACACAGCTTTAACTCTAGAGATAGTGCTGAAATTCGCATATGTCAGCAACTTATGTCTTGCGATGAAATAATACAGGATCTACAAAACGTTGCATTGAACTTCAAGTTTCTTCCCGCAATTATGAATAATTTACAGTCTAGGACTACAGATTTCAATAACTATACCTTCGAAAGTTTACAATTAGTTGAAGAGAGCTTGAACCGGATTTCAGGTGTATTAGGCAGAAAGACGAGAATGAAAATTTTAGCAGTCACAAAAAGAAACCCAGATTTACAAGTACTGAAATGTTGATAAAATTAGTTCTTCATTTGTGCTATGGAAGGTTGGCACAAGTCCTAATAGCATTTTGAAGATGTTTATGGACAAATTTAACTCGCCAATAATGAATCACTTCATGCAGGTGTTGGTTAGGCAGGAGTGATTCAATTCATCTGGTGAATATATGTAAATACTGTATTTATTGTTTTTCTGTGAGCTTAGTAATAAGTTATGTAACACACTAACATAGTTTTTTAAGTTTTGTAACTAACTAACTAACAATATGGAGCATTGTTGTCTAAATAAATAAAATATTATTATTATTAATAAATCATCATCATCGCCAGGTCGTAATAAAACTCATGTTGCGATGGGGATCTACGCAAATTTTCTAAATGTCCACTTGTGTGAATTTAATTGTGTGTCCACATGGTCTGTAACGTGCGATTTACGCAAACAATGTAAGTTAATGTTATATCGTCGCACATATTTCAGTTCAGGACGGTCTTGAACCCATTTCCTAATTGTTTCTGGACGAACCAACGGTGCTTGCCTAATCATAATTAGGTATAAAATATAATGGTCGAAATGAATGACTATAAAATCCTTTTGGAGAGTATTGAAGTGTAATGTCAATGAGATATACCGATATTTACTTAATCGTAGGTCATTGATTGATTGCGAAGAAGGTTATCTATCATTTATCGGTATTTTGCAAGAAGTTCTAATATATAATTATAATAATTATTTCTTTGTTAAGAACAAGGCCCCAATCATATCACTTAAATGCGGATCTGGAATGACCGGTAGATCCTGACCTCTGCTTATCACCTTATACCTATATATATATCATGCTGTAAAAAATATTTTTATTCACTATGTTTGCTATAGGTATTTCCTTTTATTCTATTCGCTCCGATGACCTAATTATTTTAACACAATTGCTTGGTTCCTTAAGTCTTAAAAAAATTATGTATATATATTTTTTTTTTGGGTGGGAAATCATCAAGTGACCTCTCCCGCTCTAGGCGCAGCGGAAGGGCGTGTGCTGTAACTGACTAAAACCCGCCCGAGTTCCTTCAGTTGCCTGTGCGCCAGGGCCACGATAACTCTTTCGAACACTCCGCGACCCCGGCCGGCATCGGCCCTGTCGGAACCCGTCAATTATGCTGACATCTGTTTGAGGCGCGCGTGGAACACAACGTGCCGTCGACCCGGGCTTGGTCCTTAACGGACAGCGAGCTGCCCACTGCTCGTCGTCCGCAAACCCGCGCCTACGGTGGCCGGAAGTCGGCTATCGACTCCCGACACCCAGGGTGTCTCCTCCTGCGGCGGTTAGGGGTGTAAGGGCGTAATGATTGCCTCTCCCTCACGCGCTCCGCCTCCACCATCGCGAGCATTACTGCTTCGCAGAAGGAGGTGACGCCTTCCCATTCCCGCTCGCTCCGTACCATGGCCTGGACCAAGGCCGGACGTGAGAGATCGCCGCCGTCGATCGCCGCCACGAGGACACGGCTGTGCTTCGCCTAAGCCGGGCAGACCTCCACCGTATGCTTCACCGTGTCCTCCGGTCGATCCACACAATGATAACACCCGGGCGTTTCCTCCCGCCTTATTCGAAACAGGAACCTCCCGGAACAGCTATGTCCGGTGAGGACCTGCGTCAGGCAGAAAAGTCTTACCTACATAATAATAGCATGAAAATAATAATTATTTAAATAGTTTTGCTGAAGGTATTTTTATGGTTTTCAACCGGGTTTATTATTATCAGAGCACGATGGTGCTATGATAATAATGAACCTCTCATCGCATCGCATCTATTGCATGATCTGGTAGAGGATGCTCTATGGAGTACTTTTCGTCTGAAACATTCGACAATACAACATTATGTTAGACTAGGCCAAGTGTCCGATGGGATTTCCCATCAGCATAAATGACAAACTTCCGTACAACTTTCGTCCCCTATTTAACCCCTTCAGGAGGTGAATTTTCAAAAACCCTTACTTAGTGCTCACTTTCGCTACATCAGGAATTCTTGTGGAAAATTTCATGTTTCTAGACTCAGCGGCTTAAGCTGTGCGTTGTCGGTTAGTAAATTAATGAATTAATTTAAGATTTTTATTAAGCGTATTGTTCAGTCAATCGCGTGTCAATGGTAACAGTTTGACCTTAAGAGGTTTCTATTTCATATTGACAAGGCCGTTTTTGTAATACAAGTGATTCTACTGGCGTGCGGTCGACCGTATCTTTTATCAAATATGCACCTATCCTTACGTACTGGGTGTTAGTGGGTTGCCATTTATTTTCCAAATGTTAACTTATTTTAGTATACCTACCACATTACCAGGAATACTCAAAGCCATATCTTCTTCAAGTCCTTCATATACTATAGAAGGTTTTGAATCATTCTTGGTGGAACTGCGAAAAAACTTGCATAGTAAACAAACCAAGTTATACTTAGACACATGAGTAAAAATACGTAGGTGATGGTGCCAATTCTCTTTTTCGCACGTGAAATTATCATAATGGACTTCTCACACAGTATTTCTTAGGTTTGAATAAAGATAATGCCGGTGATAAAACTTCACTTCTTCTTCTTCGTTTCTTCATAGAATTAATTTTGCTGCTTTGCCTTATTTTCTTGGGCTACTTAGTGGTACGTCAAAAATGAGTTTGACGAATGAGTTTGAAATGAGTTTGAGTCTTTTTGTTCTTTCCAAATAAATATATCTTCATCTCTTGTTTTAGTGCATATTATAAAATGTGCATACCTGAATCATAATTTGTGTAACAGTATATGGTAGGTCATAGAGAAGGTTATTATTGGCGATGGGTAAGTTGCTTGTTCCCTCGCTTGATGCCTTGAATATAATCGCAAAAATCAATATTAACACGTGAACTCACGTTTTTAATACTTTTACTTTTTCTCAGTCGATAATAACCCCTATAATGCCCATGTCGTTCAAAATAAACACTGCCATATTTTGTGGGGTTACTCGCGTTATTATAGACTTACCTACTGGACTTACCTATTATCCTTCAGATAAGCATCTATTTTGGTATTATGAACGCTACAGTTTTTACCCGTAGATACCTAAGTCTGTTTAAAGTTTTACAGGGTTCTTTCTTTGGCTTAAATAGTATTCGTGAATGGTAGGTAATGGTGCCGATTCTCTTATCATTAAATTCTCTAAACTAGACAAAAAATCACTAAAATTTTGTTTATTCTTGTCAAACGACGATTTCCTATTCTGAAATAAACTAAAGTGACACAACAATATCTAAGTTTGACAGCACTAAGATGGCACTGAATAAGTAATTTAGTGGAAATGGCAATTTGGCTATTCTGAATTTAACGTTTTTTTCCTAAATAATTTATTGTCTAACTAAATCTGGCTATTTATAATCGCAACTAAAAAGGTGTGGAATAAAATTAGTTGTCATGAACTAAAATTCACCACAACACCGTGACATTAGGTGCAATAACAGTACTGTATCTTTTTATTTTTATTTATTTAACCATTAATGTACACACATATATAAACAGACAAGAAGACAGGAACAGAAAAATACGTACAAAGGTGATGCTTATTTCTAAAGAAATCTCTCTCTCTCTCTCTCTCGCTCTCTCTTATTTTGCTTTTATCTCGAAAATGGTGTCCTACCACAACAATAATGACAATTTCGACACCCTTTATTTTTATAAAGGGGTTGAAATTTTCACTACTTTTGCGAAATATGAAAAATTATTAACCTACATGTAAAGTTTTAGGGGGTTAAGGGTTTTCCCTTAAACCCCTAAAACTCTAAATAAAGGTAATAATTTTTCATATTTTCAATACAAAAAGTGAAAAATTCCATATAAAACACGTCGAGGCTGCACCACATACGCGCCTCCGGCTCTAAAAAAGATTTACGCGTAGTAGGGCAAACGCCCTCCGCGAGATCAAAAAAACCACAGACCTAAAAACAGCATTAGTAACGTACTACGCGTATGCCCACGCATGGCTCACATATGGTATCATATTATGGGGAAACAGTACTGACGCGCCCACGTTACTTACATTACAAAAAAAACTAATTAGGATCTTAGTAAATATTGAAGTCACTGATAGCTGTAAACCCCACTTTCAGGAACTCAAGATCTTGTCCCTACCATGCTTGTATATATTTGAAGTTTGTAAGTTCGTACGTAAATACCCAGATTTCTTTACAAAAAGAGAGGACATACAAAAGAAAATTGTTCTAAGACACAAAAACAGACTAAACTTACCACTATCGCGATTAAAAATGCACTCCGATAGTACGTTTGTCATGTCCATAAAAATTTATAATAAGTTACCCGCAATAATTAAGAATTTAGATAATTATAATATATTTATTAATAAATTAAAAATCTTCCTTGAAAGTAAATGCTACTATAGTATAGACGAATACTTAGATGATAAATTATAAATATGAAATAAATGACTTACCCCTGTAGGATAATAATATTAATTAAAGTTACTTTAAATAAAATAAAATATAATAATTAATTATTTACGTAGTAAATAAAAATAATAATAACTAAATACCTTAAATAATTGATAAAACTAATAATAAATAAATTACTGACATAATAAATAAAATTAATAATAAGTATATAAAACATTAATTAATATTTTTAAAAGTAATTAGTTTACAACATTACTAATATTTTTAATAAATACATGTATAAACTCATAGTTGGACTTATTAAATGCCAAGCGTTCTTCCTCCTCTCTCCTACTTTTATCTATGCTGTGCCCGACAGGGTCCATAATTGAGACTGATGTAACTGTTTTTCCCACCAACTGTATACATTATGGTACGCATTAAAGAATTGAGAATTGAGAATTGAGAATTGAAATACCATGTGGAGTCGCGATTATCAAATTAATATTTTAGTTACGTCAAAATTATTTTTAAATTTAGATATTTTTTTTGCAGAATAGCTATAAGATTCTCATACCCAAAAGTAAGGAATTTTAGTGATAGTTTAATTCAGTGTAGAAGAGAATCGGCACCGATGTATTGTTTTTGATAGATTTGTTTTGTTTGAACTACGATGTCACTCGTCAGGCTCGTTCACGTGCCTGTAACATGCTTGCGCAAGTTCAGACACTTGTATAGTCTGCGAAGCAGTAATGCTCGCGAAGGAGGAGGCGGAGCGCGAAAGGGAGAGGCAATCTCTGCGCCCTCGCGCCCCTAGCCGCCGCAGGAGGAGGAGACACCCTGGGCGTCGGGAGTCGATTGCCGACGCCCGGCCACCGTAGGCGCGGGCTTGCGGATGGCGAGCAATGGGCAGCTCGCTGTCCGTTAAGGACCAAGCCCGGGTCGACGGCGCGCCTCAAAGAGATGTCAGCACCATTGACGGGGTCCGATAGGACCGATGCCTGCCGGGGTCACGGATTGTTCGAAAGAGTTACCGTGGCCCTGGCGCACAGGCAACTGAAGGAACACGGGTGGGTTTTAGTCAGTAAGAGTCTGAGAGTCTGACACGCCCTTCCGCTCCGCCCAGAGCGGGAGAGGTCATTTGATGACTTCCCAGCCAAAAAAAAAAAAAAAAAAAAGACTTGTATAGTATATGTTTGTGGAATGCACCATGATAACCAACGTGTCAAGAAGTGATTTTCAGGTTGGCGAGTTTCATGTATTAGGTATTGTCATGTATTGGTTATTTTAGTGTATTTATTTTATTTGTTATTTTATTTGCTATTTTTAACTTTCGTATGCTGCACTGGCTGACGTCATCATGTCAATGACGGCCGTCGCTGAAAATCAGCGCTGGGGCCCCATCTCGCACAGGGTCGTATCATTACGCTGAGCGATTGCTGTTTTGCGTGGATGTGCCGCATATTTACCCCAACTCGTTTTTTTTTTTGTATTTGTGTTTTTTTCTCTGCGTTATGTTTACCGCAAATAAACATATTTTCTTTCTTTTTCTTTCATGTGTAACGTATTCGTGTAGCACTAGCATGTTGCTCAAAATTTTAATGTTTTAAGGAGTAGAAAATGGGTTACTTTATAATTAAGCACATCGGAAATACAGTGCTTATTGCTTTATTGTATCTTCACATAAATATTGATACTGTCGGTGCCAACGTCGTTGTCAGCAATGCATAGATACGATCCTTCGTTGGTGTAACTCACTTTGTTTAAATGTAGCGAAGTTGAAGAATTACTCCTAAAACATTAATGTAAAATATTAGAAACTTGTTACGATCCTTACAAGCAACGGACACACAAACAGAAAAACGGTGTAATGATTACCTGTGCAAAACCTTAGTGGTAGAGTCTGGGGCTATAAACTCCCATTTTGTAGAAGGTACAGGGTTGCCAAACAGCACGTTGCAAGGCAACACAACATTATCACCTGTCCTCGCGACCACATTCTTAAGTTTTGGTGCTTCTATGTATGGTGCAACTGCAAAAAGGATGGCAACTATTATAAAGGAAATACATGTGAACAGTTCTGTAGCAACTTTAGTATATATAGGGTGCAGGGACATCGACGCACAACCTGTTACCATAGATTTAGTACATGATTCTGAACCCCCCTGCATTGAAATTGTTCACCGGTTATTTTTTTTCAATTTTGCTCTGCTTTGCATTTTGATCGCGTAGGTATTGCACTTTTTTTATAAAACAGCAGATTATTTCTGGTTAAAAAACATTTCCTCTCTCCTTAAACATTATCATTACGTTTAGTTTCCTTGCTAATGTTTCATGTTTATTATTGTATATATTACTAGCGACCCGCCCCGGCTTCGCCCGGATAGCAAAGCATAACATAATATAGCCTATGTCACCCGGAGATAGTATAGCTTCCCAACAATGAAGGAATTTTTGAAATCGGTGCAGTAGTTTCGGAGGCTATTCAATACAAACAAACAATCATATCTTTTTTCTTTATAATATTATTTCACTGTATTTGGTTTATTACAAAATAAATTTAGGTTATACCTTAGCCTCAGCAACACGTGGTGGTTCTGCTATTAAATTGTAGCTTATATGAAACGTTTATATTTTTAACATAGCGCCATCCATTGAATACTTACTCAATCCAGTCAACAGATATCGCCATCTGTTAGAATCGTTTGGAGCTAACAGATAATTGTGAGTGTCAAATAATAGACAAATGATTTGCAATAAAATAATATTGCGACTATAAATTGAGATGTATGCTATCCTATCTTTCAAGTTGGATCAAAATTGCACACGGTGTGCAAATCAAATTTAAAATCGGTTCAGTAGTTTAGGAGTCCATCGCGGACAAACAACGTGACACTTAATTTTTATATGTATAAAGATATGTAGATAGTATATGTTTCATGTATGTATTTGTTGTATATGTAAATAGTACACCACTGACTACCTGCTTTATTGTCTCTCCTTTTCCCTTGAATCCATCCAAAGGTTGTCTGTAAAAGATCGCTTTTAGCGATAAGACCGCCCATTGTGTCACCTAACGTAAAAATTCTACATTTATATCTGTAATTTTTATGGTGTACATAATAAAGAGTACCTATTCTATTCATTTCTATTATTTTTTGATAACTGTCGAAAAATTTTTACGCTAGGGATAGGATAGGATAGGATAGGATAGGATAGGATAGTATAGGATCATGTGCTGAATAAATTCATGGGTTCAGTTTGCGCGTCGATGTCCCTGCCAGCCTGTATATAAAAAACAATCAGTGAAGAATGCGAGTTCTTAATTAATAATTTTCAGTCCAGAAGTTGTACCAATAGTTGGTGATGGCAGTGGGCGATGACTACAATTCGATTCCAAGCCGAGCAAAACTCGGCGAAAAGAAGAAGACAAGAGGGTAGACTCACCTAGGACATTAACTGTAATGGTTTTCTCCGCCTTACCGATATTGTTTTCTGCAATACAGTGATAGTTGCCAGAGTCCTTCCACAACGCTTTGAATCTGTAAAAAAATATTATTTATTATAATTATTAAAATCTTTATTTCATCAAATACATTAGACTGCTAGCTGTATTGTATTGTATAACGGAATGTTGTCCACAACTCCACGTCCACGTGTGTATTTTGTGTACGGAGGAAACTAACTACAGTATTGGAAATATTGAAGCAGTCGCCGTAACCTACCAATTAAGAACATTACTGCTTTATTCTTTAGCTGAAAAGCATTTACCTGTGAGTGTGTCGATGATCGGTGCGATGTCGATCGTCCAGTGCCACGATGACGTCATCTTGTGACATTTCCCAACGCACGCTGGCCGCGGGTGACGCGTCCACCTCACACGTTAGCACTACGTCATTCTCTTCCTTAACCGTCACGGTACGGATTTCAGCGTCCTTCGATATCGATGGTGGATCTATTAAATATAACATGGATTATTTAGTCAACTTTTTCATTGGTTTAGTTGTCGCAAGCGGTAATGCTGAGCGTGAGGTCCTGGGTTTGATTCCCTGGCTATGTTATTGGGTTTTTCCATCTGGAAAGTCTCAGTAACAACCCGGAGGCTGGATTTGTACCCGGTTGATGGCAATAGTCTCGCCCCGTGTTACATAGCACTTAAACATAACTGGCGAAATGTGGGTGTAGGTAATATAGCTACACCTCTACTTAACCGTTTGGGGAAAACAGGCGTGATGTTCTGTATTTCAGTCTGGACAGAAAAATATAACGTCACCGTTCACCTACTCCTTGATCAGATCACTTGCCGCTGCCCTGAGACGAGCCGAAGACAGAGTGGCATTAAAGGAGCTGGGCAGCGTCTATCTCTAAGCTTTTCAGCAATTTATTAATTGCTGAATTTACTTATTCGTGTTATTACACGAATAAGTAAAGAAATCTACGTAAAAGCTTTAATCTGTTAAAAGGGTAACACAATATAGAGGTTCTGCTATTATAAACCTCGTCTGCACACGGTACACTCGAATTCCAGCTGGCCTAGTTCCGGTGATCAATTGTCGACAGGCAGTGAAATAACCACTCAGCTGGACAGATAAAGCACATCAGACGAGTGACTGGCAACAGGGTAGGAGTACTATATGTACTAAAGTTTATAGCGATATTGACAGTCACTCGACTCCCAGAAACATTATAAATGACAACCAGCCCTGCTCAGAATTTAGAAATTAGTTAGAAAGTATTTAGAAAAGCCTGTTGGAAATAATAGTCTCACATTGCAGATGGAGAGTGATATCAGCAGAATGATGTCCTTCTATGTTAGCGGCGTCACATCTGTAGACACCCTTGTGTTCTGGCTGTGCTGATGCTATCTTCAGTTTCTCGTTGTCAGCCACCACGCCATCTGGCAACGAGTGGAACTCAAACTCATTCTCAGATTTAAAAGTCCATATTATGGCTGGTGAAGGTTTTCCTTGAATTATCCTGAAAATAATTCAAACAATTTACTTCCATGATAATATGAATCACTGTATGAAGAAAAGGTTTGATTCAAATCGTAGAACTAGATTGAATTAATCGCAATTCGCATCGTTCCTAAAGGACCGGTCCGATTCAAGCAATGTCCTATGACGAAATTTACAGATCAGGACGGGTGCCGCAACAAGGTTATAATCATTTATATTTTTTTTTATGGATTACCAATAAAAGTGACAAAAAGAGAATTACAGACAAAACCGACTCCGAATGAGAGATGGCATAAAGCTAGAGAGAAAGAAATATAAGCAAAACAGGATAATCATAGAATCTTGAGTTTTACCTGCATTCAAGGTTACTCCAATCTCCCAGCTTCAGCGTCATATTTGTTTTTTCTAATTCCACTTGAGGCGCCTCTGCAAAATAAATCAATATAGATTAACTGGCTTTAAAAACTTACGTCACCTGTTTTTCAGTGTCCGGATAGGCAGTATCAACCCGATTAATTCAAACTGAAACATAACGTATGTGAATTTTTTACTAAAATCTTATCTAGCAAATAATTTCATCAGGAATTTATGTAGCTGTGGTGAAACAGGAAATATGTATGTATATTAAATACCTATATTTATCAATAAATAATAATAATACCAGCCTATCACTGTCCCACTGCTGGGTCAAAGGCCTCTTCTCATAGAGAGATGGCTCTAGCATTGATCTATAGGATACAATACACAAACAAAGGTTTTGTTTTGTTATTTTTAGTTTCTTTTGTTCATTTAATTAATTTTGGTTTGACTACAACTGTAGTCAAACCAAAATTAAAACTGATGGCAAACGTAGACGTTTGCCATCAGTTTTAAATTATCTAAGTTGTAATCTGTGGAAAATGTAGTGAGTAGTGTATTTGTTAAGTTTATTGTTAAGTTATTTCTGTTTAGGTTTAACCGTCTTCCAAAAAGGAGGAGGTTATATGTTCGGCTGTATGCATGTTTTTTAAATGTATGTTCACCGATTTCGCCATCATCCGTGGATTTTGAATGATTTTGAAAATTCTTGTTTTGTTTAAAAGGGTATGGTCGCAAGGTGGTCCCATTGTCACTAAGTCAGAATCTGATTAGCGGATCCCATGAAAATTGAGGAAAATCCTCAAATTTTATAAGGACACCTATAGCGATTTGTGTATTTTTTATAGAAACTCGTGCATTTGCTCTCGGAAATCACCATTCGGTGAAGTGGAACTAATGATGAAGACCAGACGTGGCCACCGGAACTACTCAATAATAAGTATTCACGGGTTGCGATTAGATTACTTTAATATGGTTGCGAAGCAATTTATGCTCGTCACAATGCATATGGTGAAATGGAGCTGATGGTAGCTTTACCATCAGCTCCAGTTCTACTGGTTCTTACCAGGAGAAGTCCTCAAAAATTAACGTCTCTGCATCAGGAAAAGCAATATTTTGTGAAAAGGTGGTGTGCAGTTGACAGGCTAACTTAGATAAATTAATAACAGACCCACTAAAAAGTGAAAAATAAAAAACATTTTTACAAAAAATAAAAACCGACTTCCAAAAAAAAAACACTATAAAGTGAAAATAACTTTAATTGCGGAAGTTGGTGGCAAAAAATAAAATACAGATTCATAGATCCCCACTACCAAAGTTAAAGTTTCACTTTGTAGTGTTTTTTTTTTAAGTGGGTGTTTTATTTTTTGTAAAAAAGTTTTTTAATATACCTACTACTGTGTGTTTTCTCTTACAAAATAAAATAAATTAAATATTATAGGTACAGTGTAATCTCAAGTAGCTTACCTATTCCTGAAATTGTAACAAGAGCGCTATAAGTTTTAATGTTGGCTTCGTTCGTCAGTTCGCACTTGTACTCGCCGATGTTGCTGACAGTCATGTTTTTGATCCACAAGGTGTTTGTCTCTGGGTCTATCTGCAGGTCATCAGACGAGATCACCGCAGTGTCATTGTGGTACCACTTTGTCTCCACCGCGGGGTATGCTACTACTTCGCAGTAAAGCTTACCTTCACTGCCATATTCTATATTCTGGTCTGGAAAGTAAGTAATTAGGTACCTATTACTTTAAGTGTTTTTAATAGACTTGCCTTACGCTAGATGTTTCTCATGTATCGTGGTTTATAAACTCAAACAGATATCTCACAAATAAAATCAGCCAGACCACTTTCTTTTTTTTTGGGAAATCATCATCTCTTACTTGACTAAAACCCACCCGTGTTTATTCAGTTGCCTGTGCGCCAGGGTCACGGTAACTCTTTCGAACAATCCGCGACCCCGGCAGGCATCGGCCCTATCGGACCCCGTCAATGGTGCTGACATCTCTTTGAGGCGCGCGTGGAACAAGATGCGCCGTCGACCCGGGCCTGGTCCTTATCGGACGGCGAGCTGCCAATTGTTCGCCGTCCGCAAGCCCGCGCCTACGGTGGCCGGGAGTTGGCAATCGACTCCCGACGCCCAGGGTGTCTCCTCCTGCGGTGACTAGGGGCGCGAGGGCGCAGCGATTGCCTCTCCCTCACGCGCTTCGCCTCCTCCTTCGCGAGCATTACTGCTTCGCAGAAGGAGGTGACGGCTTCCCATTCCCTCTCGCTCCGTACCTTGGCCTGAACCAGGGCCGGACGCGAGAGGTCGCGGCCGCCGATTGCCGCCACGAGGACACGGCGGTGCTCCGCCCAAGCCGGGCAAACCTCCACCGTGTCCTCCGGGCGATCCACACAATGGTAACACCCGGGCGTTTCCTCCCGCCTTATTCGTAACAGGAACCTCCGGAAACAGCCATGTCTGGTGAGGACCTGCGTCAGGCGGAAGGTGAGGACGCCGTGGCGCCTCTCAAGCCACTCCTCAAAGAGGGGACTTACCCCCACAATTGTGGCGTGCCCTGCGCTAAGTTGCGACAGTCGCACTCTCCATGCCGCCATGAGATCAGCCAGAGCCTGAATATTATATTTATGATAAAAAAAATTGTTTCTCTACAAACTCGTAGCGCAGCAAAAATCTGCCACTGCGCCAACCATATCGGCAATGATACGAATGATCCATAAGTTAAAATATGGATAAATATTTTAAAGAGAATAAAGTTTTGAACTGATTTTAATAGAATAGAATACTCTTTATTATGTACACCATAAAAATTACAGATACAAATGTGGAAATTTTACGCAGAGTGACACAATGGGCGGTCTAATACGGCGTTTAATATTCATTGTTTCATGATAATTCCCCGTTTACCTCAAACAAATACCTAATGACCACTCACAACATATTATAATTATATTATTAGGTATACAATTATTTCCTTCAAAACGTAGGTGCAGCTGTAGGAATCCACCCCTTCAAAACTATTTATCAATTTAGTTGATTTTAGGTACCTATTAATTCCTACCTACCATACCATACCATACCATACCATACCATATCATACCTAGGCATTCCTGATTACTAAATCCTAATTATATTATACATACTTAAAACAAAGTTTTCCCTTGAGTTAACCGGAAATGGATGGTTAGGTTTAAAGTGGTATTCATTCTATGTTTTTAGTTAGTAAGACTAAATTATGAATAGTACACTATAATCAGGTAGGTGATAACCAACTAGCTGTTCCATGATAATATTGTGGTTTTAATTAACCTTATAATTAAAGTAAATAGGTACGCTTGTGCTTATCAAACACCGTATTATGAATATAACAGGTAAATATGTACATCACAATGGTGGTGGACTACCATGTTAGAAATCCAATAGAATAACAGATACCGGACTTTAAAAAACGGAACCTTAATTAAATCACTTTTCTCGAGCACTATATGCAACGTAGGAATTTTAATTGTGGTATAATGTGGGGCGGAGATTCGGGGGTCAGTTCGATGTAAATCGATCTCGGAATATTTAAAAGAGCTTTCTTTAAGGATTCCAAAAATATATTCTTTTTGTTTGGCTTAGCGGCCTTGCAAATATAGCTCACTTGCAAAAAAAATATCATTGAGCAAAAATTTTGATTTTAAGAAAGTTACGAGATAATGATCCATATTTTACACAAAAATTATAGCGGTTTGTGACACCGTTTATGAAATACATATTGTTTTTTAGATGAATCACCGATTGTTTTTTCCCGTGGCGCTGTTATTTAGGTGTATAGTTTATGGGCAAGCGCAGGTTTATTAATTACGGAAGGCCAGCGACCGTTCCAGAGACTGCTCGGTGTTGATTGATTTAGCGTTCGCAGGTGGCATAGACTCGGTGACCGATTTTGTGTAGGAGCCAAATGAAACAGTAGAGATCAAATGTACTATCAACCCACACGTCCTACAAAACGTAGGTCACACAAAAAAACCTGACTGATTGTACTAACTTTAACCCACGGGTTAAAGGTTGCCAATTATCGGTTTAGTACCCGACGGAAATGTTTTCCCCTATTTATTATCCTACACTGTTACTTACTCTAAATTATTTTTAACTACAAAAGTGAGAATAGTTATAATACCTGCAGGGGTTTGAATGACATCAAATGTATACGGTCTGTAAACATACAGATTTAAACTATGAGAGGCTTCACCTTCTGAGTTTTTAGATTTGCAGTAGATCGTAGAATTTACTGTAACATTTTCTATGTTGACGTAACTTATGTACAGTGATGGTATTTCTAATAATACACTCTGGAACAAAAAGAGAATCGGTAAGTATATGTACATACCCACCTATGTCATAAACTCATCAAGTTACTGTTGAACTCATAAAACAAGCTAGACTTTGAAGGCAATGACTAGAAGTTTCTTAGTGAAGACGATAACCAAAGATTAACCTTATGCTGAACTTTGTAAAATACTTTGTGGAAATCGTGCAGAATAGTCATATATATATTTTCTAATAGCAATCACAGAAACCACGTGAGAAAGAAGTGTAGAATGGTATGATTTTGTCTTATTAGAATCAAAATCGCTATACTTAACGTCTTGGCTCGCAGTTGTAACATGTACGGCATTTATAGCTTTATGTAGCTTTGTAAATATCTTTGAGATGTACTTATGAACATTTTTGCAATCTTACCTCTGACGGCAAAGTTACTCCGGCGTCGTCTTCCCACAATATGTTGGGTTCTGGATAGCCAGTAACTTTACACGCAAATGTTGCGTTTGTGCCAAAATCAATCAGTGGTTCGGCATCTAATATTTCTGCTTGGGGTTTTGTCCATCTTAAATCTGTAGCGGGACCTAGGTACACAAAATCAATCATTTGTATTTATAAGGATCATTTATTTTATTGATGATCCTGAGCGAAATAAGACAATCATTGTGGTAAGAATGATCAAGCTAAATTAAAGGCAAATAACAAACATTTAGGTGGCAGTTGAAATAAAAACAATTACTTGGTTGAGGAATAAAACTTTCCGATGAGCCCTTAATCTCTTGATTTGTGGACGTGTCATAGCCCTTCACCTGAAATTATAAGAATATTTTGAAGGGAAATAAGAAATTCTAATATTAGTGTAGGCATTTTATTTGCATTATGAAAGTTAATGGGTTCTGTCATAAACATTACAAATATTTGCAAAGTTTCGTGTCAAATGAAAGTCTGACTGTTAGAGCCAAGGATAATATAAAAAGTTGAATAAATCATATTCACCCAAATACAAAAAGTCTTGCCAGGTTCAATGAAAGTTTCGGTCAAGTACATGCCTGTACTAGAATTTTCTTCGAACACCAATGTTCTTTTTTCTTTTTCGGTAGATTCTTGTATTTCTATTGCTTCCAGTTTAATTTTACTTTGAGAAGCATCGATTAGGATCTTGTTAGTTCTACCTATAACAAAATTATTAAAATGTTATACACAGCGATTGTTAAACTTATTCAGCACCCTAATTGTGTAACACACTATCAATCGCAAGCTGAATAATTTTGAAGCATATTGCTAATCCATTGCTTCATATGTTCGAAAAATTTGTCTGCTCAACAACGTAAATAACGCAATGAATGTTGTTGAACTGTCAAAATTAAAGGCATTCCTACTGTTAGTGTGTCACATAATTACACCGATGGTTTTGGTATTGTCCAGTAAAATTTTAAACTCAGAAGTTTTTCCTTCCATTCTATACTTGCTATAAATCGTACCATCGTTTTTGTTTGTAGGTACTTGTCATTTCGATAGCTTCTCAATGCGACAAGAACGGTGGTCACCTTGATTTTGTGAAAAGGAGAGGAAATTAAAATCTTTTACCTGGCATAGGCCTTCTGCTAGTTTCGCTCATACTTCTAGGCAGCATAGTGGAGAATCCAAATCGCAACGGTAGCTCATACCTTTTGTATAGTACAACGGACGTTTTATTTCGACATCGGATTGTGGCCTTGTAGTCACCGATTGACGGATTCGTGAAGCGGACAACCTGCCACAAAAGATATTAGGGAAATATTCTTTATATGTTACAGAATCTTCATCGGTATCAGAACAAAACATCTGAAAAAAGTATTTCGTTTGATGCGATATCGTCCCGATAAGCATTAGTGTGAATAAGATATCCTAACTAAATAAATAATAACAAATAATTGGTATGTTGTTTGTGTCGGTCGTATGACAAGAAGGAGTGTTCTTCTGCTGTCATAGAAGGTGATTAACGGCTTATTTTATGAGAAGGAAACCTGTTGTTGGCTCCTTAGAATAACAGCACCACCCACACAGTACATAAACACATATTAATGGTAAGTATTATTATGATGATGAAATACCTGTGTGTGTCTGGTGTCCAAAACTTTGTCGATTGCACTCTCAGATTTATCCGGTGTTGATACATCCAGTCTAGGGTTATCTCCGGAAATTACCAGCAACACAGTCTTGGTGAATGAGTCCACCTTAAACTGATATTTATCAATGTTAATTTAAAAATGATAAATGATTTTATCTCTGTAATTATGTTTGTACAAACACTTTTACACGTCAATCATATTTTTTAAACTAGATGAGGTATATTTTAGTTCTTGAAATTCTAGCTTTGGTCAATAGAATCGGCGGTCTATAATAACGATACAAGGAATATTTGTAATTTCTAGAAATTCTATTCACTTTCCCGTTATTTTGTGTGCAACAACAATGCCAGTTCTTTAAGTCCTCTTGTCCCCTTTGGGGTTTTGGCTTGGTAATGACATAGAATTTAGTTTCTTCATACCAGGTTAATCATGGTTAGTCAAACTTCAGGTAAAAACCCGGATGTCGGTACCTCCTTACAAAATCATCATTATCATGATCAGCCAATAATGTTTCCACTGGGGCACAGACCTCTTTGTAAGAGGGAGCTGGCCATAATCCACCACGCGGTTCCAGTGCAGGTTGGTGAATTAAAAATACTTACAGACAATTCTTTATATTCTGGAAAAGGGTCGTAGCTGATAACGTCAGTCCATTCCACGCTTATTACTTCTTTTATGTATTTGAAAGCCTGAAACATTTTATAGAATGAGTGTTAACGTTTACCTATTCCTATTGGTAGGAAGTTCCAAGTTATCCTCATCGTTAAAACCATACACAGCCCGCGAGACATAATTAGGGAATTCAATTGCGAGTCGAGATTGGCAACTCGAGATCTCGCATGCTATATGTCTGGCGTCGAGATTGATCTCGCCCGGCAACCAGGCGAGATGTCGTTTTCGAGATTTTAGAAATAGAGATTTCATCTATTTTTACGTTTTTTTTAATCAATAATTGTTAAGAATCAATACTACACCTACTTATGGCAATCGTGTCTTATTTAGTAAATAAAATAAACATTAATCGAAACTCGAAACGAAAAAGCGGATACAATATAGAGCCTTGTGGATCTATTTCTACTTTTAAGCAGAGTAGCCTTAAAATAAATAAATAAACATGTGTAAGTCCTGTACCTGTCTCAATGTCGCAGGGTCGAAATAGACGACTGCGCCAGAGCAAGCTTTAGCGACATCGTAATAAACTTGCTCATTCACAGTAGGCGATGACTGTGACAAACAGAAGCCACTCAAAAATATGACTACCTGTAAACCAAGTAACAAATTTATACCTGCCTATACTTACACACACATACAAATTCACGCCTTCTTCCCATATGGGTTGGCAGTAACTACAGAATGCCTGCTACGATAATAACATACTCCTACTACTCGGCTACGTTCATACACATCTGGTCATACACGCACGCCGGTTGTGAGTACTACGTACTTAACCTTACTGAAAAACAGCACCAATAAGGTCACTATACATATGTCCTTCTAGGGCATCCACTCCCTATTTTAAGAGGAACCGGGACCCCTCTATGTGCTGATGGTGATCTCCGAGGTGGTATTAGTGAGGTAAAAATCCCACACTCCCCGACCTCCCTCCCCGGAGGTCGTCGGGCGCCTTTTGAAGGTTTCCCCAGAAAACCAGAAACAAAAAAAGAGCATCCACTCCCGACGTTTCCACTCACATCTGCCGTGCTACTTTTTATTAGTCGCCTTTCATTCGTCCTCTTAAAGCATATTCTTTTAAATTTTTGTCACTACATCATCACGTTTATTTATTTTTTATTTTTTTTACCTACCTACCTACACCATTAATATGTAAACCATACATAACTAAATAACTAATTTAAATATGACTGTAAACTAAACATTGTGATGCTAAAATTGGTAAGTGTTTTCAGCCTTTCGAAGATAATTCTTCTATCTGTGAGTGAACCCATTGACAATCGCAATTTCGTTGTTCATATAAGTATTTTGGTTATATATTATGTTTAACGTGTCAAAGTGCCAAAATGTTGCTGATGTCAATCAACATCGGAATTCCCTGTTTTTTCGGAATTAAATTGAATTAGGGTTCCGTACGTCTTAATAAAAAAACGGAACCCTTACAGGATGACTCGTGTGTGTGGCAGTCTGTCCGTCTGTAACAGCCAATTTGTTTCGAATCTAATAAACCGATTAATTTAAAATTTGGTACATATATAAATTTCTGTGACCCAAACACGGACGTGTAACGTAAGTAAATATATTAATTTTGAATATGGGGGTCACTTTTGGGAGGCAATTAACAAAATAGAAAATAAAAGTTTTGCTATCTGTACCGTGTGTCATATTAAATGAAAGGGCTTACTGTGAGGAATTCAAACGCAATTTTATAATAAATAGTTTTAAAGTTAGTTAAGAAAATAAATGAAAATTGACCATTGCCCTTATCTCCGAAAATACTGAGCCAAACATTTTGAAAAAAAAATACACGAAATAGTTCTATACACATAGATTACAAGAAAACCTAAAAGAAGTCTATGGTCGTAAAATAACACAGTACATCTCTCAATATTATGTGTACAAACTTACATTTGCAGTTGGAATGAATGGTAGCACATGGTTTTCAACATCAATGTTTAGTTTGTACTTGGGATAAATTCATCTCAACTACGGAACCCTTCATTGTGCGTGGTCCGACACGCACTTAGCCGGTTTTTTTATGCAATAAGTACAAAGATAACAAAAGTGCAAAGAGCAAGTAAATGTTTTTAAAGTGATAGGTGAGTAATTTTTATCAGTAACATTTTGCGAGATGTGTTTTCCAAATAATATACATAGTTAGGTATGCCACAATTATCCGAACCTTTCATATCGATATCAGTACACAATACACTGATCAAAATACATAATTACTACACTACCAAGCGTGCAGATTTGGCTTGTTTTAAACTGAGCAACGTGTTTGGTACTGAACGCAGTCATCAAGAATACCTTGAACGTATCAGTCTAATTTCAGAGCATACTTTACCTGACTTTGAGTACTTCGGCACAAGTTTTCTATCGAACCAAGTTTGCTAACATCTTTAGAGTAGGCGTCAGTGAACACAAAGATGTTAGATTTGTGGTTACTTATCTGTAGTGCTTTCTCTATGCCTGCAAGTGAATTTTCAGGACATTTGTGTCCGCCACTGACTGTGATAGCATTTAGTGAAGTTAAGAGCTCTCTTGGTGTGAGTACCACTGTAGGCTCTCCTACATCTGTAAGTAACACAACGATGAATTAATGAAGCAATTGAGTTCATTACTTATTTAAAGTATTACTGTTGACTTGTACTGAGATGACTGTGCAGCTCCGACTTTATACACATAACTATCGAATAAAACTGTGTCTCGGCCAGAATACAAATACCTATTATACAACTTTGTTTTTTTCATGTGCAAGTTCATGCTCGAACAAAACTTCAATCGGAAATAAGTACATATTTCACTATTTTCACACAAAATCAAATAAAGATTTCATGTAGATTGTCCTTCGATCACGGGTTTCCCTTTTCCGTCCATGCTAAATGATATATTTAGATTTATTCGCTGCAGGGTAAAAACGACTTGCTAACTAACCAAGTGCAATGCGCACTATTTTCAGGAGTCGTAAAGTGTTACATTGTAGTTATGCGAGATATAATATTACGAGTTATATGATATCAATGCGTGTTCAGTGTACGCTTAGGTATGCTTTGAGAGTATATCTACGTCACACGTGCTACACTCGGTGTGACTGAGTTGGCCTGACAGTCCCCCATTTTTTCTCTTCGCTTAAAAGGCATTGGACAATGATTCAACGAAATAAGCAAGAATAGTGCACGTTTTGCAAGGGATAGGGTCGTGTGGTTTAGGTGAACTAGGAAAAGTAGAAGGCTCGTGACTGTACGATTTGCAAACATGCAATCCTCGGACAGAATTTCTTCAGAGCCGAAGTGGACCAAGACTTGTCCACAGGTCTGCTGCTAACCCTCGTGCCGATCACTTGACATCACCGACCTATCACTTATCCAGAAATAATAATAGTTTGTCATCCAATTTATAGTTTAAAAGGAAGAGTTTAAACTAAAATGGAAAGATGCTTACCTGGATCATTAAAGGGAACCAAAATATAATTAGTAATATCCGTGTTATTAGATGCATTTAAAGCTGTAGGTAAATTCACTTTTATTACATCCAATTCTTCTAGCATGGACGAAGTTGTGTCCAGAACAATTGTGAAACTATTGTCACAAGAGATGAATCTGAATAACCAGAAATAGAATAAAGAACGCTTGAACCACATCGTGCAAAGTTGTGGGGAGACGTTGGACTGATGAATAGCGAGGCAGTGGTGCCAAGAGTCACCAATCATTGCTAATTGTTAAGGGGAAGCTTGCAAGATACAGATACATAAGTACTTGTTTATTGCTCGTAAGTTCATACTTACAGGCAATAAACAAGTACTTTGGTACTAAATTCTTCCATCACGCCGTTTTCCTTGAAAGGTAATCGAGAGGCGTATTGATACTTACTGTAGCGAAATAAAAATAAAAATTCACCACTTTAACACGAATAATAATTCATTAATATTTAAAAAAGAATCGCATCAGAAAAACAAAAAATAAGCTAAAATTAAATATCATTAAAACAGTTACGGAACAAGTAATTTGGCCTAAATGACAAGAGATCGAGAAAACTTAAGCTACATCGGATGGTAAATCTTTGTTAATCATATCATATCATAATCAAATAATTTGGTTTCCGAACTAAGGAATCGTTTGCAATCGGTTTTAGGTTCGTGACTACTAAATTATGTGAAATGAATATTATCTTATAATAATGAACCTAAATACGATTATTTTTTAAATATTGTTAAATTATTATTTATGTTAAAATGGTGAATTTTCATTTATATTTCGCTACATTACCTACACCACAATTCATCTCAGATTTTTTAGGTAAGTATTCATTTTCTTTTTAGGTAAGCTACATAGGAATTTATTTGCATGGAAATATAAAAGAGAGATTTTAGTATGTCTAGTTTGGGGTCCATAGATCAAAATGAAGATCGAGGTAATTATAAGGTAATGATTCTAACATTGGTTCAATAAATTGTAGATTGTTATACAAGAGGCTAGAATTACCCACTATATACGAGGTAGTTTTACTCCCGAGGGAATAAATAGAAACCGAATTATTATGAGTTTTTAGCGCCGTGTGTTACACTCTACTTTTTACTAAGATTGCGAGACGATATTTTACTACGAATACAATATTAAATAATTTACTTTATTTTATATTTTTTCTGTAGCCGCAACGCAATGCATTCTACCGAAGAGATCGCCGCTTAAAGTTCCATTTTCATAAACAAAATGTTCTTTTTTTGTGAACCAGTAATAAGTCGTCTTTATTCATGATTATTCTACTTATAAATAAAGACATTTTCATTTTTGTAAGCTTGTTGGTAGCAGGCAAATATAAAACTTTTTCCCTAGAGGAAAATATACTATTTTATCCCTCCTCTGTTACGCTACAATCACGTTTTTAAACAAGAGGAGTGAAATATATGATTTATTATTATTATAGATAGCCTTTTGCTACTGATAATTTCAGCATAACAATAATAAAGCTCTTAAAAGAATCGCCACGCACAATATATACCTATATCTAGACAAACTATGCGGGCAATTATCTACATACCGAGCGTTAATCAATGTAACCTCGGAAAGCCCCACGAACATATTCTGTTTACCACTTCATCTAAGCTAGATTAATTGTATTTTAAACCGACTTGCAAAAAGGAGGAGGTTCTATGTTCGTCTGTATGTTGTTATATGTATGTTCATGAAAACTTTCATAGCGCACCAATTTTGAAAATTCGCTTTTTAAATTTTTTCTGTTCTGTAAAGGCACATACAGTTTTAGAAAAAAAATGACTTTGTAGAGCGTCGTGTCTGTCACTCCTGAATTTGTGATTAAGTCTATTTTTTTTGCTTTTGCTCGATTTTTCCCTAATTAGGGTACTGTAGTAGATTAGCTTACAGGCCGGAGGACCACCAGATACACATCTGCATGTGTAGTATGGCCACTATAAAAACGGAAAAACGGAAGACAAAATGACAGATGGTGGAAAGATTTCTACGGCGCGATGTCAAAATTCAAGAAAAGAATGACTTTTTGTTAACAAAATGATTTGTCTTCTCTTCGAAGAGTAGACATAGAAGTGGTCGTGCTACGCGTGCAGGTGGGACTAAAGGGGGATTCTGGGACAAAAGCCAAGAGTAAGCTGATGCATCAGCAACCGATTTTTGTGGAGGCGAAGTGAAAATGTACCCAAGAGAATTAAATAAGTTCCAGCATATTTTTAGTAAATACATAATATGCGAATTGTATCACACTGCACACCTACCCTTAACTATGCAAGAAAGTAACCGCAATGTTGCACTTGATAACTTTTGACCTAAGAATATTAGACCTCTACTTGTAGGGCATTCTCCTTAGTGCGTGGCACGTTTATCATCAGTACCCTTCTATTTCATCTGCAAATCAGGAGTAGCTTCAAAGACGATGGTAAGTTCATCGTGATTAAATAGAACATAACATTATATCACGCATGTATTCGCCGAAGGATTGGGCAGAGGTGTATAGGTACACCTCTACATAAACCAACCATGGTTTCTGTTATACTCTTTTCTGGAGTTCCAATGGTTACCGGGACTGAAAAGTAATAAAAAACACGTCTGAATTAATATTGCTATAGCTGTTAAGGAAGTAATGCATAGATTGTGTAATGGCAAAAAACTGCAATATTCCATTCCTTTTTCAAACGTTAAAATGGTGTAATATAACTTAATGTAACATCACGCCTGTAATCCCTGAAGGGTAGGGCAGAGGTGTACTTATAGGACCCCCACATTTCGCCAGTTATGTTTGAGTCCCATGTAATAGGGGGCGAGCCTATTGCCATCAACAGGGCACGAATCCACACTCCGGGCTGCTCCTGAGAAATTCCTGATGGAAAAACGCAATAACATTTGCCTGACCCGGGAATTAAACCTAGGACCTCATGCTCTGTAGTAGCACCTGCGACCACTAGACCTACGAGGTACAGACGGCTACATTTCCAGTATAAGCTGACCTCGCATTGTATAGGATTTCCGTACAATGTGAGGTCAGCTTATACTGGAATTGTATAGCTTGATATGTAGCCTTGTGTACCTAGGTACCTAAGGTAAAGCTAATTAATATAACTAGTTAATATGGCAGCTTAAAATCTTTACATAATATTATTATATGTATAGTGCACATATATTTTCGTGTCTGTCTGTGTGACCGCGTTGTTCTTTTAAACTTCGTTACGGATTTTGCTGCGGTTTTTACCATCACTTAGAAAATTTATTCCAGTAGGTTCACGTGTATAATAAATACATTAATATTAAATTAATTTACTAGAAGCAACAAAATAATGTGCTAAGAATTTTGTAATATCTTGATTTAAAAAGAGTGTCCTTGGAGTTTCTTGCCCGTTCTTCTCCATAGAAATCTACGTTTTGGAATGGGCAATTAGCTTCAACTTTCTGACTAACTGACTGACTCTTTGCCAATTCAAAAGTGCTTGTAAATGGTTTGGTAGTGGTGTGGTTTGGGTTGGTTTTGGTTTGGAATTGAAATAAATGCTTTGAGTTTGAGTTTATAATAATGAATATATGAATTAATATTAAGTTACATTAATATTAATATTACAGAAAACAAAAAATCCACGTAATAAAAATAATCTCCATGTCTTGTCAAGCCGTAAAATCCGTTTAGGTTAGTAATAGTAGTAGCTTTATAAAAAGTTTGTAGTTCTGAAGCCTGACCGCTTAACTGAGACCATTCCTGAGGTAACTGCGCGGTGCGGGAGGGGTGACAGTTGTCACAAGTTGACGTAACAGTAAGCTCTCGCGGCGCGTCACCACACCCCTCCCGCACTGCGCAGCTACCCCAGGAACGGTCTCAGACGTCGCGAATTGTTCGAAAGAGTTACCGTGGCCCTGGCGCACAGGCAACTGAAGAAACACGGGTGGGTTTTAATCAGTAAGAGTCTGACACGCCCTTCCGCTCCGCCCAGAGCGGAAGAGGTCATTTGATAATTTCCGACCCAAAAAAGGAACGGTCTCAGATAAGTGGTCGGACTTATAGTAGCTACTAGCTACTGGAACTACTAACATTTTATTTATTTGTATGTATGTGTAAACTAGCTGCTAGTCTATACATACATACATACAAATGAATAAAACCGAAGTGTCTGTTTGTGATGACCAAATAACAGCTTTTTACTAAATGCATATGAAAGTATATACGGTACTTATAACAAAAAAAACAATTTGTTAAATGTTTCTCCGTCAGTCTGTTTGTTTCGGCTAATCTCGGAGACGGGTGGACTGATTTTGATGAAATTTGGTATGGGAATCGATATTTTGAACCCTGCGGAAGGGCATAGGCATACTTTTTATCGACATACTACGCGGGCGAGGCCGCGGGCGGAAGCTAGTAGGTATATATTCAATAAAAATCTAGGAATGGTGGGGTAATTTCGTAACACACATAAAACGGCGATCGATAGCAATCTTTTTCATTCTGACAGTTCAGCGTAAATAACACAATGAACGTATCATTGTATTATGCACCTCGAGTTACACCGAAGATGAGATACGCAGTGCAAAGACGACACGTACACGTCGCTCGACTTAGCCGACCGGAGGCCCTCCCGCAGGAGGGACGAAAAGGGAGAGAGGAGTCTCCAAGACATGTTTCGGGTGTTTAAGGAGACTGACCCTGACGACGTGCCGTCCTTTGTGGCAAAGGAGCTGCGGAAGCTGCCCCCCGTCACTTTTGACCACGTCGAGGTCACCAGGTTGCTGAAGGATATTGTTACTCTGAAGGCTAGCCTGGCCGAGATGAAGTTCAAGCTGGATGCGTCTCAGAATACCATCAGTGAGTTACGTGCCGATGTGGTTGACTTACGCAATACTGTAGCGGTATGTAGGTCACCTGAGTTCGCATCAAAGGTGAACACTTGTCGCGGTTCAAACAACGCATGACTGTCCATTTTCGAGTCAGCGAAATTGGACTCGTCACCGGCCGCTGTCACTGCAAGCGATGCAATACCGCGCCCCGCCGATACCGCCTCTACCGCAGTAGAAGCGACGTCACAAGTTTGCACGTCAACACCTCGCCGTGCTTACTCAGCAGCGGCCGCAAAACCTCCCATCCAAAAGGAAAAGAAGAAAATGTTTGCTAAAAGTGCAAAATCAACCGAGGTGGCATCTAAGAGCCGTAATGTACCGGCTCCCGGTATCTTGTCCCCAGGCCCTAAGAAAGGGCAGCCAGACGTGGAGGGCTTTGTGACTGTGGAATCGAAGCGAAGGAAGCCCACATGTAAAATCAAAAAATCAAAATCATTATATTTTATGTCACATAAACCAATATGGGCACTTATGAAACGTCGGAAGCTAGGTGCCGTAATCGACGTGGTACTGCTCTGGCGGGACCAAATATGTTGCTGTGTCCTGCTACACCGTCGACGCAGCTGTACGTATCCCGTCTGCATCACTCCACGATAACTGAAGATATCGTGGAATACATCAGAACCAAGACCAAGTGGACCTTGAGAGTAGAGAAGTTGGAGTCGCGCCATAACATAAACTTTAAATCGTTTGTGGTGCGGGTTCCAACTCAGTACCTAGAAACCTTCATGAAAGAAGAGTTTTGGCCGAAAGGTGTGGCGTACCGACGTTTTCGTGGAAGGTTACGCGACACCACGCAGCGCTACACGACGCCGACACAATTGTCACTTCGTAAACAATAATTTATTATAATAAAAATATGTATCTATGGGCCTGCGTCGCCTGAAATAAATGGATTATTATTATTATTATAGCGACGATTTTATGCGTGTTACGCAATTACCCCCGATCTACCTACTCTATCTACTCTTTAGTGTAACAGTTTGTTAATGGCTTTTCGTGAATTACCTACTCCATTGTTACTTCCTGTATTGTTTGCTAAGCCACTGAAATCAAATAAAAATGCTTCTGGAAAGGCTTGCGCCCTGTATAGGGCTGCCATTTTCTAAAATAAAAAAACCTGACTGCGCTGTATTAGGCCGGATATTTTTCCCTAAAAGCCGGACTTTACCTTCTTTAATAGCCAAACATCACTATTATACCGACTAAAGACAAAACCCGCACGAACCAAGAATAGCCACTGTCCCCCGCCCCCGCCTCGTCCGTAACACGTTGCGCCTTGCGTAGCTTGTGTTGCGTTCGTTCTGCAGGTGCTGCGTGCACCGCGTTACACTAACAAAAGCCGTACAGGCCGGACATATAAATATTTAGCCGGACACGACATAATAAAGCCAAACATGTGCGGCTAAAGCCGGACAGATGGCAACCCTAGCCCTGTAAGGCGTGCTACACGCTTGTTTGGGTTAACATTCATCGGTACATCCGGGAGGATGTAGTAGGCAATTGCTTCATATTGGCTTTGTTGTTCAACTATTACAGTTACTGCCAACTTGAATGTGCCGACCGAGGAGTAATTGCGTAACACACTATCAGAAGCAATGGCTTTCATTTTGACAGTTCAACAACATTCATTGCGTTATTTATGCTGACGAATAGACGAATTTTTCAAACATATGAAACAATGGATTAGGAATTTCCTTCAAAATCCTTCGAATTGTGAAAGAAAGTGTGTGGGATTGAGCAGCAGATTTTATGGATCGCGCGATATTCATTAAATAAAAAATTATTATCATTCATTATTTAAATAGTAACATGGGCCTGAGGCATACCAATGGTGTTTCCATGTCTGCTGATTAGAGACATAAAATAACATTCTTGGCAAAAGAGACTAATTCAGACTTATCTTTGTATTACAGTCCATTTACTGTCCTGCGTGTCCTGTCGTCTAATACAAATACAAATACAAAACGTTTTATTGGCTAAATGAAAAGGTGATGACAGACAGTAATTTTACAATAACACAGTTAAGTTTGTACATCACAATTTTTTGGTTTGACCGTTGATCCCCAAACTAAGCAGAGCTTGTATCTTGGGGGTCGGAGTGCGAGTGAGCAGAAAGAACTATGTCGGTTTTGAAGGCTAGTTGAGTAAAGCGTGTATTATGTAGTGAGTGTGTGTTTGTGTGAGAGTCTGTGAGGATGAAAGTGTAAGAGAGGAATGTTGTTTGCTGGCACTTTGGCTTGTCGACAATTGTTAGAGAAATGATTCTGTTTCGGTGTATGTTAGTTCCAGAAGCCATTTCTTTAGTACACTTTTTAGTCGAGCGGTTAACAATTCTTTGATGTCCAAAGATTTGCAGACCTTGTTAAATGTGTGTAGGTGAGAGTAAGCTGGGCTCCGTCTGGCCAAAAGGGACTTCGCAGGCGGAGTTGGGATACTAAACACCCGCTTTGACAGAAGTTCACTATAATCAGCTCTTTTGGTGAGGGTCTTGTGAGTGCGGACGATTGCAGTTACAATGAAAAGTTGCCTCATTCGGAGGACTTGGATGTCTCTGTAGAGCTTGTCAGTTGAGAAACGGAATGGTTTCCTAAACGTGACTTTCAGAAGTGCCCTCTGAGCTCTCTCAACGTAAATCATGTGGCTTTTTCCGGCACTTCCCCAAACAGAGACGCAGTACTGTATTATGGGCTGACAGATAGCAAGATAGACTTTTCTTAAAAGATCGGGAGGCAGGCAATCACGAAGATTCTTCATTATGTAAATTAATTTCCTTGTTCTGCCAGCCAAAGCGGCGATATGTGGCCAGAAAGAAAGCCTTGGGTCAATAGTGACGCCCAGATATCTAACTGACGAGGTGCGTTGCACAGTTCATCTCTCTTAGTCCGTCAACGAAGATACGGGCCCGTCCAAAAATCAAATCGAGCTAATCTAAAAGTTATGTCCGTAAGTGATACTGATTAGGAAACGCCAATAAATTCGGCCGAAACTATGGACTTTGCGCTTACGGAGTAGACCCCCCTGGAACTAAAGGACGCTACCGATCGCGCCAAACATGTGACAGAATTCTAGACCGACTTCATTTATGGCGCTTCCACGCATGCCGCCGGCTTTACCCGCTAATTATGGCTTCAGGCCGCAATTGCCGCAATTACTATAGTACTGCTAACAATTGTCGAAGTTAGTGGTATACATACGTAGGAGTGGAATATGTGCCACCGACAGTCAACAGCCGTGAGAGCCGCAGCTGGCGCAAATAAAGTCGGCGGCACGGCGGCGCGGCCTACCGCCTGGCCGCCGGGCATGAGTGGATCTGCCATAAGATTACCATCGACACGCTAAGAACAAGAAGTCCATTTACTGTAAACCATTCTGATATTAATTTGTCGATAAATTATAGGTAATAGATGCATTTCAAGTATCCAGAATACCTACTTCAAATGCAATTGGAACATTGTTCTATCTACATGGATCCTTTATTTTTATTACAAGTTGATATCTGTACTTACTAGGTAGTCTAGTGGTCTAGGTATAATATTATTATGTGCAGGAAAATAGCATTAAGTATGTACATACTACGTCAGCAAATAAACAGTTTTATCTGCATGGCAATAAAAATAGTAACAAAGTTCTTATAATACTAAGACCACAAATCATAAATAATTGGAATAAACATAACTACAATACAGAAAAAATTACAACAATAAAGTCCGCGCCACGACAAGCTATAAATTTTGTGAATAAAGAACTTCTACTAAGTCACGTAACGACAATTCAATACACAACAAATAATCCCAAATTCAATCAACTCAAAGCAACATACGTGTAATACGAAACTAACGTGCAATTTCACTTTGTCGGGTTATATTTTAGCGATATAAAGCGCTGTCGTCTAATGTTTTGTGGTACTGGAACGCGTCTGCCTCATGGAACGTAAACATTTGGGCCGCCATTTTGAAGTAAGTTTATGATGAGCTGATGCTGTCAATGGTGTTATTCGAGTTTCGAATGCATCTCAGTTTTTTTGTGTTGTTTTCACGCATTAGGTTATATTGTTTGTTATAATAATTATGTCCCTGCTAGCTGCGCCCAGGGGTTTCACCCGCATAAATCTCCAACTTTCTTTAATAAAAAACAATCCATAAGAACCTTCTACAAAGTATTAGAAAACTATAAAGAAAAAGTTATATTAAATTGGTAAAGTCTTTTTCAAGTTATGGCATGTCCAAGGGAAATAGGGATTCATTTTTATATATATAGATATAAATATAAAAATCATTACAAAACTGTCTTTTATTTAACTTGATCTAAAGGTTGCGAACCCCTCAATGTGTGTTTATAAAATGTATAGCTTCTCGTGGCGGGGACTTTATTGTTGAAACTTTTTCTGTATTGTCGTTATGTTTATTCCAATTATTTATAATTTGCGGTCTTAGATAAGTGGATTAGATTATCATAGATTATATAGGTCTTATTATAAGAACTTTGTTACTATTTTTATTGCCATGCTGATAAAACTGTTTGTTTGCTGCCGTAGGTAGGTATGTACATACTTGATCGGCGGCGGCGACCTCTAGCGTCCGGCCCTGGTTCAGGCCATGGTACGGAGCGAGTGGGAATGGGAAGCCGTCACCTCCTTCTGCGAAGCAGTAATGCTCGCGAAGGAGGAGGCGGAGCGCGACAGGGAGAGGCAATCATTGCGCCCTCGCGCCCCTAGTCGCCGCAGGAGGAGACACCCTGGGCGTCGGGTGTCGATTGCCGACTCCCGGCCACCGTAGGCGCGGGCTTGCGGACTGCGAGCAATGGGCAGCTCGCCGTCCGGTAAGGACCAGGCCCGGGTCGACGGCGCGTCGTGTTCCACGCGCGCCTCAAAGAGATGTCAGCACCATTGACGGGGTCCGATAGGACCGATGCCTGCCGGGGCCGCGGATTGTTCGAAAGAGATACCGTGGCCCTGGCGCACAGGCAACTGAAGGAACACGGATTTGATGATTTCCCACCAAAAAAAAAAAAAAAGTTATGTATATACTTAATGCTATTTTCCTGCACATAATAATATGGACTTTAGACGACATTATTATTGCTACAGTGTCCAATCGATTGGCTGGTACACTACAAATCACGGGTTCGATTCTTGCTCCGAACAATTCTCCAATTTAAACTCAAAGCATTTATTTCAATTAAACCATTTACAGGCACTTTTGAATTTTCAAGGAGTCGGTCAGTCACAAATATGAAGCTAGTTGGCCATTTCAAAAGCGTAGTAGATAGGTACATATGGAGAAAAACGGGAAAGAAACTCCATGGATACTCTTATAAATTATATTGTTACAACAATATTAGTTACCTATATCATTAATGTAGAATTTGTAATGATATGTGAGAACTATTTAAAAAAGACGTACACGTTAAAAGCGTCCAGAGTACAGCTTGAAACAAAAAAAAATTACAATCCAATAATAAAATAAGTCGTGGCAGCTAAGAAATGATCAGTCCCAAAGGACGGCACCTGTTCACGAACATGACGCATGGATGAGCACCATTCAGCTCAACTATTTTGAAGAGAGATAAATCATCTAATACACTCGCTACCATCAGCAAAATATTTGAGTGAGCATGGCAAACTCTCAGCTGCCAGGGCACATTCAAGTCAATGAAAGACATATTACCCGGTAAATGGTAGCTCTATAGTACCTACATACGTGACAATTCCTTCTAAAAGTATAGAGACCTATGAAAATAACATTAACAAGTCTTTAAAATTAATTGTAAGCTGGTTAGACGAAAACAATTTAAAAATAAACTTAAGTAAAACAAAAGTTATACATTTCAGTCTACGAATGCCTAGCATGAGCCTTAAAGTACACTACAATAATAATGTGTAGCAGAAGTTGAAACTACAAAATTCGTCGGTCTCCAAACAGATAAACATCTTAACTAGAATTCACACATTAATATTTTATGTACAAAAATTTGTAATTCGGCATTGCTTTACACACATTATCGTCCATAATATACACGGATGCACTTCTTACTGCTTACTACGGTATAGCAGAATCCCACCATATGCAATAATATTTTAGGGTAACTCGACCGAAAAAGAAACGGCTTTTAAGGCTCAAAAAAGATGCATACGGGCGATGTTTAAGCTTCAAACTACCGATAGATGCATGCTTCAAACAGTATAAAATACTGACACTACCATGTTTGTACATACTAGAAGTAGCTGTGTTTGTTAAGTTGAAACCAAAGCATTTTAAGCGTCTTATCGATGTAGTTCCACGTAATAGACGCGACAATACCTTACCGTGTCATCAGTCCGCTAAGACAGCACTAATGCGCAAAATTGTTTACTGCATTGCTCCGGTCATATACGATAATATACCTAAAACTTGGAAAGAATTGCCGCTATTGCTATTAAAAAAAAAGGCTTTGAAACTTCTTGTCAGCCAAAGCATACTATAGCGTAACAGAATTATTGAGTGAAAAAATATTGTAACTTAGACTATTTTTAATGTTTAAAATAAGAATTATGTTTGGTTTTTGTGTTGTTTTTTGTTCTGTTTGCTAAAGTTTAGTAGATTAGTTTAGTGGATTAGTAATTTTGTAACTTTTGCATGCCTACTGGTAAAATATGGCTGAACCTTATTCTTTTTAACACCAAGTACTGTACCCATATTTGCAAAATAAAATATCATGATCATAGTTGTTAACTTATTTATTTTTGATATATCTCGGGACTCTGGGGCCCGGAGATATTGACACCCTGGGGTCCTTTGGAAGACGTATGAGGGGCGGAAGCCAAATCGCAGATTCCTCTTAGACAATTTGAAATGGAATGAGACACCAACCGACGGGTTTCTTTTACTTATTTACTTTATTATTATTATACATACATACTTATATAAACTCACACCTTCTTCCCATGGGGGTAGGCAGAATCTATAGGACGCCACCTACCTTACATACTCCTTTCGCCTCGTTTACGTTAATACATCATACACGCACGCCGGTTGCGAGTACTACGCAACTGCCCTTTCTGAAAAACATCACCAATAAGGTCACTATATGTCTTCCTAGAGCGTCCCCTCCCGCCGTTTCCACTCACAACTGCCTTGTAAATATTTTTTGTCAGTCACCCTTCATTCATCCCCTCAACATGACCAAACCATCTAAGCATACTCTTTTAAATTTTGGTCACTACATCTTCTTTTAAACCGCACCGTTGCCTTAACACATCATTTGTCAGTCTATCATTCATAGTCACACCACACACGCTCATTATTATTTATTTATTTATGAAAAGATTACTGTACTCTTGTACTTAAGTCTATACCCCCCAAATCGCTTTCAGGGTTTGCCTGTGGGAACGGACCATACTTTAAAGCAAAATTTATTATTTCGGGTAAGTACTTTCAAACAGGCTACAAATATTTGTTCGGTGAATGGACACTCTTACTCTTGCTTAAATCGTATACCTACTAAGAAAGAATATCAATTGAAATTAAAATCACCAAACTATTTATGACTTACACACCTACATAGTTAGAATGAGCCACAGGTGAAGCAGCCGAATCCCCACACACAAATATATATATTTCAAGTTGCTGTTAACTCATATATGCCTCTGACACTTTTAAGATGTATTGTTTAGCGCCAGAGTGACTTCAGAACAGGAGGCAATACCATCATAGTTTGCAGCAGGACAGGTGATGTACGTACAAGGCCTACCCTTCAAAGGTTCCGTCAGAACCTAATAGTTGAAAGGCACAGGTACAAATCAACTCCTGCCAGTTTATAAGTATGGACCCCCCAAAAGTTTCCAAGTATTGTTTGAGAATGCGTAGTTTACTATCTTAACAACACGCTACTCGTATAATAAAAATTCAGTCGTCAACTGCCTTAATTAGCTAAACAGAGGACATCCCGAACGTATCAAATTAATAAAAACCGGCCAAGTGCGTGTCGGGCCATGCACAATTAAGGGTTCCGTAGTTGGGATGAATTTATCCCAAGAACTTGACATTGTAGTTGATAAACATGTTCTTTCATACGTTCTAACTGCAAATGTAAGTTGGTCGACTATTACTCGTAAACTTGTAAAGCCTACTTAGCTGTGATAGTTTGTTGTTGATTTTTTGTATGCATTAAACATTTTGCTGGCAGGGGTGGGGGGGACACTTGACTCTAACAAAAATTTGAAATTTAAAGCTTAATTTTGCGCAAACTGATCCCTGAATCGAAAAATGGTTTGAACAGACCCGTAATATTTTTGAATGGCCTATCCAATGATACCCCACAACATAGAATAGACGAGAAAAAAAAAGCAACCCCATTTAAGTACCCCCGTGTAAGTACCTGAACGTGGAGGTAACCTATTTTTTTTTACCTTTTTGTCGGCGTAATTAATATGCATATCCACGCCAAATTATTATTTTCTAGTACTAAGAGTCTCTGAGCTAACCTGCGGACAGACGGACAGACGGACATGGCGAAACTATAAGGGTTCTTTGTTGACTACGGAACCCTAAAAATTGTTGCGCCACATATTATTTGAGGGATTCCCGCAATATTACACTAATAAAGAATATGCTGAACTCTCATATCATCGGGTCACTCTTATCAATGGTACATACTTATTTATTAAAGTTTCGTATTACTGTAGAATACAAATAGTAGTCGACTGAAGCAGTAGCATCAGTGAAGACCATGACTTCTTACGGATTGTGTGGTGCTCTTGTTGTTCTAATTGTACAAACATGTATAGTTTATGGACAAGAAGAAATTATAAAAAGCAGTTTAACATTTGTTATCGACGATACGGCATCAATGTTCGATGAAATACGTCAAGTGAAAAACGAAGTTAATATAATATTTGAGAAAGTGTTGAGTTCAAATGCATCGCAGATAGAAAATTTCGTTCTGGTCACATTTAATGATCCAAGTAAGTACCAAAGTGTTTCCATACAGGAAGGTCCAAATAGTGACGTCATAATAAAAAAAATCCTCATACCCAGGGGTATCCGAAAATAACTCATTTATGTTCCGTGATCCTTGATAGTTTTCGAGTTATAATTATATTTTAAAAATCTTGAAAATGTTATGGGAACCGCTTTCAACAAATTCTATCTTTATTTTTACACAGTTTTTCACATTCCTTTTATTGAAATTTTCATTGTTGTGGAATATCTTCATCGTTAATTCTATCATTAATATAAGCCACAAAAAATATTAAATTTAGAAAAAAAAATATGACGTCTCTATTTGGACCAACCTGTACTTTGCATTACAAGCCGTGAGGTATTCATGAGCAATTCTAAATTGCGTCCCGAAGCGCCAAAATAAAACCTATTTAAACAACGATGGTACTTACCATCGTTAACACACATCGTTATCGTTTAGTTTTATTATTCCATCTAACTATTACAAAAAATACAAAAGTTTTATTGGCTAAAAGAAAAGGTGATGACAGACAGTAATTTTACATTAACACAGTTAAGTTTGTACATCACAATTTTTTGGTTTGATCGTTGATCCCCAAACTAAGCAGAGCTTGTATCTTGGGGGTCGGAGTGCGAGTGATCAGAAAGAAATATGTCGGTTTTGAAGGGTAGTTGAGTAAAGCGTGTATTATGTAGTGAGTGTGTGTTTGTGTGAGAGTCTGTGAGGATGAAAGTGTGAGAGAGGATTGTTGTTTGCTGGCACTTTGGCTTGTCGACAATTGTTAGAGAAATGATTCTGTTTCGTTGTATGTTAGTTCCAGAAGCCATTTCTTTAGTACAATTTTTAGTTGAGCAGTTAACAATTCTTTGATGTCCAAAGATTTGCAGACCTTGTTAAATGTGTGTAGGTGAGAGTAAGCTGAGCTCCGTCTGGCCAAAAGGGAATTCGCAGGCGGAGTTGGGATACTAAACACCCGCTTTGGCAGAAGTTCATTATAATCAGCTCTTTTGGTGAGGGTCTTGTGAGTGCGGACGATTGCAGTTACAATGAAAAGTTGCCTCACGCGGAGGACTTCGATGTCTCTGTAGAGCTTGTCAGTTGAGAAACGGAATGGTTTCTATTAAATAGATTATTTTCTATTTCGTAAATGTGAGAACGTTGTAGGCCTTCTAGACAGGAAATTTGCTGAACATTTTCTATTTTATTCAAAACCTGATATTAATTGTTGATAGGCCTACACTGTCCTCCCATACCTATTAACACTGTAATTTGGAAATATTGTAAGACCCGATTATTTTTAAAAGATTAGCCATGGAGTTTCTTGTCGCCTCTTCTCAATAGGAAACGACCAATTGGAACCGTGCACATAGATTCTGACGTTGCATAAATGCCCATGTAGGTTAGCAATTTATGTGAAATAAAATATTTTGATTTTGCATCAGGTAGATCGCCTACCGTCTGCTTGATTTTCAGCTAATAACATTAGGAAATAACCTATGTTTATTAAGTAGGTAGGTACAACTGGCCACCTTCAATATTAGGCTTTCGTACGAGTATAACGAATGAAAACAATTTATATTTAAAAAAAATAATCTCTATAAAAAAAAACTTTTTAGGTAACCACGTTTTTCTAATGAACTAAAAAGTAGAAAATAATTTTTCTGACACTCAAAGCTCATGACATGCAGCTGCTGCATCAAGGATATGTAAAACTAAAAACGTGGGGGCGCATTTTAAAACCTATCCTCAAGGAATTTTTACTATCCCTCAAAGTATTAAATGAATAGCAACAAAGTGAGATTAACGCAGATTAAAGCAAGGTGTGAAGAGTAAATCGGAACTGTTCGCCAAACTGAGTGAACTTTCCTTAGAGTTTGGCGAACCCAGCGACCTTCCACACGTACGCAAACTCTAGTGACAGAAAGCTCTTCATTAATACTCTCTGTAAAATTTTGCTGTCACTGAGTGTCATGGCGACCAAAAGCAGAGTGTAGTCGTCATTCACTTTTCTGAACTGTGAGTGTGTATTACTTAAATGCGCCCCCACGTTTTTAGTTTTACATATCCTTGATGCAGCAGCTGCATGTCATGAGCTTTGAGTGTCAAAAAAAATATTTTCTACTTTTTAGTTCATTAGAAAAACGTGGTTACCTAAAAAGTTTTTTTTTATAGAGATTAATTTCTACTTTTTAGTTTTACTCGTATATAAATCTTGTAATTAAATTTGATTATTTTCCCGAATATCGTAGCTGAAAGTATTAAGAAATTAATAAAAGACAATTCTTATGCTTGAACCATTTATTGAGAATTTTGATTTTAACACAAAGATGCCTAAATCTTCTTGGTTTCCAAATTTCTCTGGATTGCCAGGTCTAACCACGGGGAGATGACGTTAGGCATAAATGAGTAAGAGAGGCTAAGTGTAGCGTTAGCTACATGTATTGCGCATCAAACTCTTATAGACCCGACACGTATACAAACTAATTAAAACACATAAACGGTAGACAAACATTAGACGAAGGACAAATTTTCTATAGTATTTCTGGCCGTGCGCTTTATTTGGGCTGCGAGGCGAGCTTTCTTTTTCATCTACCGTCTCAATCGCCCTCGAGCTGGCCGTGCGCTTTCTTTGGGCTGCGAGGCGAGCTTCGTTTTCATCAACAGACTCAATCGCTCTCGAGCTGGCCATGCGCATTTTATCGGCTGCGAGGCGAGCTTCTTTTTCCACTTCTGACTCAATCGCTCTCGAGCTAGCCGCGCGCTTTCTTACAGTTTTGGGGTGAGCTTCGTACTCTTCCTGACTCTTGATCGCTCTCGAAATCACTTTGCGCGCCCTGTCAGCAGCGAGACGCACTTGACGAGCAGCAGGCGACGCGTTTGCCTTTTCTTGGGCCTTTCGTTGGGCATCACGTGCCCGACGCTCTTCTGGCGTCACTTTTCGCTTACCTGATTGCTTAGCTGCTCGCTTTTCTTGCTGCTTGGCATTCTTCTTCCCCAGGCACCTCTTGCGCTGCGTCGCCGTTTCCTTGGCCATAATTTTTCTCTTTCTCTCATCTTTTTCACTTTTTTCTTAATTTTCTCTTCTTTCCTTCTCTAAGAAGGAAAGAAGAGAAAATTAAGAAAAAAGCGAAAAAGTTCTTCCTTCTCCTCTCTTCCTTCTTGTAAATTATCACTTAAATTTTGTTTATTTCGCAATTTTCTATCCACTTTCCTCTAAATTATCTTCTTTCCACAATTTTTTTTGCAAAATTCGACAATCTCTGTTCACTAGTATATCTTGTTTACACCATTTAAACTTCAGCGCCCTCTGTCGGAAAGTGTGCGATCATCATTTCATTTAAAATCATAGAAGTCGTTGCGTTAAAAACAAATCGCTAATATCAAAACAAAATTAATTAATTTAACGCTTAATACTGCTCGCAGAGTACAAGAAGCGATGAAATATTGAATTGTCATCTAAGCTTCTCTGAAAATTTGAGCCTGCTAGCTAGTCGGGAAGTGATTGAATTTTTATTTGCAAGAATCTCAGAAATCTTGGACAGACAAACAGATAAACAAACAAACAAACAGTCAAATACCACGCGGAAAGAAGAAAAACGTGGTAAAATCGAATGTCGCCGTTAACTTTACCACCTGGCTGATAATAAAGAAATTTAAAAAAAATACTTCTTTGAGATAATTTCTATTGACATTAAAATGTAAAAATATGAGATGATGCAAGCCCTTTATTATCAATTGATACCTCATATACAGTTTCTTTGGCTGACGGTTTCATAATTTTAATTGCCTTATGGATGGACACGTTACCCCGGGACCGATTGCTGTCAATGGCGGTGCTCTCGAGGTTGTTCGAGAATAAGTTTACCTCAGGAAAACTCTGCAGTTAGGTCAGAACAACTTTGAGAAGGAGGCTAACAGAAGGATTCAGCTCTGGGCTGGGCAGCATTTCGGAAGCTTCGTTCAGTCTTCTCGTCGCATATTCCGCAAAGCTTAAAGACTAAAGTCTTCAATCAGTGCGTCCTGCCTGTTATGACCTACGGACCCGAAACACGGACCCTCACGGTAGGACGGGTTCATAAATTCATGGTCGCTCAGCGAGCTATGGAACGAGCTATGCTTGGAGACTCTCTGAGGGATAGAATTCGGAATAAGGTGATCTGGCAGAGAAACGAAGTTGTTGACATAGCTCACAGAATAAGCAAGCTGAAGTGGCAATGGGCCGGCCATATTAGCCGTAGAAGCGATGACCGTTCAGGGTAGACGTGTTCTTAAGTAGAGATCACGAATGGGCAAACGTAACGTATGACAGGTACGCACGCTTTGAGTTCTGTTAACAACATCACCCTCATCCCAGATTTAGTTTAGTTTTACGGAGAAATTCGTCGTTATTGCTTTGTTTGATATTGTCAGTTTGTATATTCAATTGAGATAGTAAGAGCGCCTATAAGAATAGATTCTGAAAAAAAAGTATGTCATTTGTTTCCTGTAGGCAACGCGGCCGAAGTCGCGAGCAGAAGCTATATAATTATTATATAAATTAGAAGTAACTGTCTGCTTGTCTGTATGTTACCTTTTTACGCCTAAACCACTGAAGGGATTTCGATAAAATTTGGCATGATGATAGATATCATCCTGGGGAAGGACATAGGTTTTTTGTCTCAAAAATAATCTTATAAGGGGTGATACAAGGGATGAAATTTTGTATGGGAAACTTAGCATTTCTTATGTTAGGGATATGAAAATCGATGAGGAGCTCGTGGCTAAGTAATAACAGCCACACGGGTCGACCCATCAGGTTAAGCTACGCTTTCCGGGGTTGGGCCGTGGATGGGTGACCATCTTTACATACCGAGACGCCTCCGTGCCTCGGAAACGTTAAGCCGTTGGTCTCGGCTGTCCATTCTTGGATCTTTAGCAGTGGTTACGGGTCGTCAAAAGCCCGAAAGTCTGTCAACCAGTCTCACCAAGGGGTATCGTATAGAAGGATTGTTTTCATTTAAGTAAATGTTGTATTGTTCGTCAAATCGTTGAGCTCCTTAAGTCCTGACTTCCTGAGTCAAGCTGCACGATTACTGACAAATGCGTGCACTAACTGGACAGGTCCACTCAATCTGTGTGGTTCTTTCCTCAAAAGACCATTTCAGATACCAATCTGCATGGTCTTCGCATGACCTGACCAAGATTATATCTGGACTTTAAAAGAGACTGTGACCTCTGAGTTTGTTTCGGCCTTTCTTCTCAGAGTAGTCAGATAGGAAACGCCGACCACATCTAGTTTAAAAAACATGATTGACGTGTAAAAGTGTTTGCACAAACTTACTTACAGAAATAAAATCATTTATCATTTATCATTTACAAAGGCAATAAATCGAATCATTGAATTAGCAACTATTATTACGTGCTCTTTTAAAATAAACTTGTACATTCACATTAAGATATTTCTAATATTATTTATTAGATAGCTACGGGTTCTTATCTTTGGGTTTTCCCAAAGTTTTGTTATTCATTATGTTTCTTATAACTAGTCAATTAACACCAACATCAACATCGGATTTTTTGCGTAGGTTTAGGTTATACTCACAAACTATTGCACGTATGAACTTGTGCGATAACTAAAAAATTAAAGCATTAGGAAGTGGTAATGGCGGGCGTTTTGGGGGACAGTCTTATAAAATGTTGACGTTCAAAAATTGCTGATTCTCAGCATAATTTAAATTAATGAATTTTTATTTTGAAAGCCAATAATCATGATATGAATGTCTTTGTTTCAGCTGCTCAAGTACGAACCATCACTAAAGATCGAAATGAGTTCAAAAGAGCTTTGGGAGACATTAACATCCACGGCGGCGGTGATTGTCCCGAATATGCCATGAAAGGCATCGAGCTAGGTCTCACAAAAAGCTTGCCACTTTCCTACTTGTATGTGTTCACTGATGCGTCAGCTAAGGACTACACCAACTTTGAAGCTATCAAGAGCATTTCGCAGAGGAAACAGAGTCAGGTCATCATATTTTTTATTTTACTTTTTTCGTAAACATCGCTAAATATGTGAATATACCTAAATATGGATCCTTTGGAAGCTGTTGGTTTAAAGTAGACAAAATTTTACGTGTCCCTAAATTTCAATGCTTTAACTGTGAAGTAGCAATTCAAGCATTGCAATTAAAAACAGTACTGTTTTATTTCGTGTTGGGGTTTTGCACAGCTAGTAGTAGTGTCACAGATTAGGACAGATAGTTCACTCCGTAGGAAAAGATAGATACCTAACGCTATAATAAGCTAAAAATATTACAGGCGATCGTGCGCGCTAAAATGTACCTTACGCGGACACTCGAAAGTATCTACTACGTCGTCTACCGTGATGTCGGCCGATCACGTATACGTCAAAATTATTACACAAAAGAATGGGTGACTACAAATCAGTTTTTTTACATTGAACACAATATTTTTATTTATTGCAAATCACAAATGCCTCACTTTAATATAATGGTCAATGAAGTTTTTACGTTTCCGTAAATTTCGATTATTAAATCAAATTCGCAAAATTCTAAATCTAACAAATAACTTTAACAAGTACTCCTTAGAAAAACATGTAAGTACATATACAATCGTTGAGCTCCTTGAGTTCTGAGTTGAGATGCACGGTTACTGACAAATGCGTGCACGGACTGGACAGGTCCACTTAATCTGTGTGGTTCTTTCCTCAAAAGACCATTTCAGATACCAATCTGCATGGTCTTCGCATGACCTGACCAAGATTATGTCTGGACTTTAAAAGAGACTGTGACCTCTGAATTTGTTTCGGCCTTTCTTCTCAGAGTAGTCAGATAGGAAACGCCGACCTCATCTAGTTTAAAAAACATGATTGACGTGTAAAAGTGTTTGTACAAACCTACTTACAGAAATAAAATAATTTATCATTTATCATAAATGTGTAAATTTCGCTTCTTTTAGCATGTTATACCTACAGGTTGCTGCCTGGTCGGCTAGTTAAAGTTTTTCCAAAATTATTAAAAAATAATGCGTCTTTCTAATTCTGTTATATAATTTATAAACGATTCTGATGGAACTTTTAGTAATGCAATATGCACGAGATTTAGCCATTATTACAAGCGCGGGTGTGGTGCGTAGTCTCGAACAGGCGCGTGGCAACCGACTGGATTTTGTTCGCCCCGGTGAATGCGAGCCGTAAGTACGTTAGCGCGTGACCTCGAACGAGTGAACTATCTGTCCTAATCTGTGGTAGTGTCCTGAAGACCGTCTAGGTATTCTGCAACAAAAATCTTTTTAACTGCCAAGTCTAAACTAATTCGACACCATTGGACTATTTTTACGTCACACCCGGGAGTCCCACGTGCATAAAACGGGTGTAAAAGACAATTAACAAAAGCCGTGAGTCACTTGTACTACCCGTCATTAAAGGCATTTTTTTTGTACTGGGCCATACCTGGGGAACCTTCTGGTTACGGAGATAATGAAAGTCAGATTTCTAACTCTTTTTTGTCATAAAAACATGTTTTAAATCTTATAAATTAACCTTAAATCCCCCACAAACCATTCCATGCACCCAAAAGTACGATTAATTGCGTGCGTTACATTTCGCGCTGCCGTAAACAGCGATTTTACACACCAAAAATAATAGTCGTTTCCCAGCAATCATTTTTGTTTAATGTTACTTAGGTATTTTGATGTACAAAACGCGTAGCTAACGGCTATTTGAAGGGTCTTATTACACTCTCTCTGCACGTAGCAAAGGCACGTTTCGCGGGTTACTAAAGCTTTGTAATAAAGTGAATTTACGTTTTCATTGAATTTTGTATTCTGTTTTCAGGTAGTTTTTATACTAACTGGGGAATGTGGTTCGAAAAGCAGCGCTGAGTATCAAGTGTATCACAAAGTGGCAGAAGCTACGAATGGACAAGTGTTCCATATGATGAAAGATGATGTCAAAGATGTAAGATTCCTTATTCTCTAAATAAATGGACCGATTTTAATTCACCTTACAAGTTACTTCTAAATGTACTTAATCTACTTGTGTTTACTTTGTCCACAGATATTAAAGTATATTGAGGAGTCTATTACAGGTAGAGGAGTTACGCTCGTCAATAAAAAACTTCCACCCGGTTACGGAAAAAAAATTACAGTAAGTATAGCGATTTTTACCTCACAGAGTACCTTTTAAGTGCCTTGTCAATGTCCGAGTCTTTTTACAAGCTTATAATAATTCCGCCAGAGTGGATGTCTGAAAATATCCCAAGAGAAAGTACTACCAGGATTAAAAGTACCCTATTTGTTAATCCAGGTGATAAACTATCTCTGTGCCAAATTAAATCCAAATCCGTTGATCCGTTTTTGCGCTATTTTGCTACATTCATCCATACATACAAACAGACAAACGTGGTTTTTTTTTTCTTTACTATGTTTTTTATTATATTATGTACAATATGTACTTAAGATACTTTTTCTTTTTCATTTCGTCTTTAGGTTCCTATCGATGCCCACATTAAAGACGTACTGATTTCTTCAACTGGAAAGGAACCCAGGATTGAAAAAGTAACAGGTCCAGGTGGAAGCAAGCCAACTATAAAAACTATTGTTTCCGATAAACCTGAAATGGCGGTACGTACCTACCTAAACCTACCTAAATCGACCTGCAGTCGGCACTGATATTGCCGCGAGAAATCGCGGTACAGCGGACAGAGTTCCGGCGGGATCTCATGGCAGAATGGAGAGTGTGAATGTCGCAACCCAGCGCAAGGCACGCCACAATTGCGGCGGTAAGTCCCCTCTTTGAGGAGTGGCTTGAGAGGCGCCACGGCGTCCTCACCTTCCGCCTGACGCAGGTCCTCACCGGACATGGCTGTTTCGGGAGGTCCCTGTTTCGGATAAGGCGGGAGGAAACGCCCGAGTATTAACATTGTGTAGATCGACCGGAGGACACGGTGGAGCATACGGTGGAGGTCTGCCCGGCTTGGGCGGAGCACCGCCGTGTCCTCGTGGCGGCTATCGGCGGCTGCGCCCTCTCGCGTACGGCCCAGTTTCAGGCAATGGTACGGAGCGAGAGGGAATGGGAAGCCGTCACCTCCTTCTGCGAAGCAGTAATGCTCGCGAAGGAGGAGGCGGAGCGCGAGAGGGAGAGGCAATCGCTGCGCCCTCGTGCCCCTAGTCACCGCAGGAGGAGACACCCTGGGCGTCGGGAGTCGATTGCCGACTCCCGGCCACCGTAGGCGCGGGCTTGAGGACGGCGAGCAATGGGCAGCTCGCCGTCCGGTAAGGAACAGGCCCGGGTCGACGGCGCGTCGTGTTCCACGCGCGCCTCAAAGAGTTGTCAGCACCATTGACGGGGTCCGATAGGGCCGATGCCTGCCGGGGTCGCGGATTGTTCGAAAGAGTTACCGTGGCCCTGGCGCACAGGCAACTGAAGGAACACGGGTGGGTTTTAGTCAGTAAGAGTCTGACACGCCCTTCCGCTCTGCCCAGAGCGGGAGAGGACACTTGGTGATTTCCCACCCAAAAAAAAAAACTGATATAACCCTACTCTACTGTCTGCCTAAACTTTTCTCTATGTCCGTCTGTGCAATGTGTTAATGTTAAAGCCACAAAAGAACAATGTATTTGGCGCAGTGGCACATAGATCAACTTTTGCGCCATGCATCGCGGGTTTGAAGCATACACGAATAGTCCTTAGTCTACAGAGAGTATTCGGAATCTTACCTATAAGCTAAAGCTAAAGGTAGGTAGGTTTGAGTGCTTGTAAATGCAACTACGACATAAACGAGAAATTCCTAGCATGGGATACCTACAGTTTTAATTGAAACAAGACTTAAGGCTCGGTTCTAAAAGCCGAGTTCGAAAATCAACTTTAACATACCTCATGTTTACTATTATGATTGGACACAAATTGTAAAATAACTTGCACAGTAACTTGAACCGATCATTACAGGTTCACTTAAGATTTGACAGTTGTATTTTAGATCTAGTTGTTTATCAATATTTGTGTCGACAGGTCGTGAAGGTTAACATCACAACGCCTGGACACTATAAAATTGAGGTTGGAAGCAGATCTGATACTCACGTAATTATTACCGCCAAGAGTGACCTTAACTTTCAGCTTGGATTCTCTATAGACAAACCCAATTCTATGAAAGACACTGTCACAAGACCTGCACCAGGTACGACTATTTTATATTTTGTTTAAATCAGTAGAATGTTTCGTTGGACCAAAACTCGAGTATAGAACATGCATTATTACAACGTTGAATATCAGCGGGGTAATTACGTAGCACACTAAAAGTACGAATGGGTTTCATTTTGACAGTTCAACAACATTCATTGCGTTATTTACGTTATCGAGCAGACAAATTTTTCGAACATATGAAGCAATGGATTAGCAATAGGCTTCAAAATCATTTAGATTGTGATAGATAGTGTGTTACGTAATTAGGGTGCTCGATAGCATCCTAACAACGCAAGTAAAGCAATCAACAAAGTTGTGTCAAGGTAATTGAAATAACTGAAAAACTCTTAACTGCACCAAACATTTATGTTCACGTAACTCGACAAATTGTATGGAACAGTTGTTTTCTTAGCGATTTCAGTGTTGGTTCCACAGTAAAAGCTATTAATAACGATGGGTACAAAGGAACAAAAACATGGTACTTAAAAACAAAATATAACAATCATTTTGTAAAACTTTATTCACTTTTGTGTTATCCTCTTTATTTTAGATGGAACCGCGTTCTTGGGGATCAGGCTACTTGGAAACGGAGTCAAACTGACTACAGCGAAGATCCTCGATTTGAGCGACACCGTAGTTGCTGAGTTGCCTCTAGAACTAGTAGACGAAAAATCACAGTTCTACGTTACACCATCTTTTAATCCGCCCTTCACTATGTTCCGAGTCTCTGTGAGTATTTTTTTTTTAATATTGGGAATCTAAAGTAGTATATTTAGATTGCCATCGATACGTTAAGAAGTAGGTATAGTCCTCGCGTATTAGCATGGCCATAACGGTCAGTGACCCACCTACATTTTCTAGCATTTTTATTTACAAATCTGAAATAAAGTCCGTTAACGTTAGGACGTTAAATTTCGGAATCAATAATTATCGTGATCTTCAATATGTTTCAATAACGAAAAACCACACGCAGTTTATTGCTTGGGTTCCTACGGAGAGATATTAGGGAAAGGGCAATGACCACCATTGCCATGCTAAAACGCAACAACTACAGTTTCTAGTCTATTGATCATCGATTCAAATATACTCCAATACCTAATAATGTATTGTTCGTTCTTGTTGTATGTATTATCCTTTTGTTACACTTCTAGGTTTTTAATTGAAATATTGTTTCATAGGAAACATTATAAAGGTTAAGAATTTTATTTCTAGGTAATTGGAAAGGATTTGAAAACAGATACGCCAATAGAAAGAACAGGTCCAACACCTATAGCACGACAGGATTTACCATCAGGTAAGTTCAGACAATTACAAAAGCACATCCACTTCACCTACAGTACACTAGCACTTTTATTTTTATTTTTTTTTATTCTTTAATTTTGTAGGAGGCTTTTATCCACAATGGCATGCCAGCCTCATCATAACTTAAACTATTCTAAACTACATCTACAAATACAATATACATTATTAATGTCTAAACAAATCAGTAAGTAGGTTTGCTATCTCAGGTGAAGGCTGCGCTAAAACTTTAACATATGGACCAATATCATATTCGTTTACTTTTATTCTGCTCAACAGTGTCTCTCTGTCCTTCTTAGTCTTAATACACTCCATAAATAGATGGTGAACATCTTCAACCTTTCCGCATGTTTCACTATTGGGCGAATTCACTTTCTTCATCAAATAACCAAACTTGCGGGATGGGTAATGACCAGAGCGTAATCTATGAAGCAGAACAATATGATACCTACTCATTTCCTTGATAGCAAACCACGGTACACTAGCACTTGCATTACCTATTATTATTACTTGCGTTACACGGTTATATAGACAGATATAGATTAATGGGACAGTCGGGATCCTAGTAGTAGATTGTGAGTAGAGTTCTTTTTATTCTGTAGACTGGTACCTATTGCACAACTTCACTGGTGGCGGTGATCCTTGCTATCTTGTGGACCGCCTGCGTGTTAGTCAACCAATAACGTAGAAAAATGTTCTACTCGCGATTGGGATTCATAAAAGTTTCCTTCACTTTGTAAGACACTTCAAATACAAAGTAGAAATGAGCCTAAGTTTTGATTTGTCATTAAACGGAACATATCGATGGCACAACTTTTTTAAATAGGTCGCCTAGAAATAATCTCTATTACAATTACAACAGAGTTCAAGAAATCACAGGACATTCATTGTTTGATTTTTTTATTACAGAAAAGAAAGAAAATACAGCACCTGTGATAACGATTGAAGGAGAGCCGAAAATAATCACGGAATACGATGCTCCGTTAAAACTGAAATGTAATGTGCACGGCTATCCAGCACCTGATATCATTTGGGAGGAAAAAGACACTGGAAGCAGGATGCCAGTTAAGGTATAACATACTTTTATTTACTTTACAATACTTTAAAATCGTCATATTTTAACATATTGCCAAAGAGCTTCAATAAATCTTGAGTGCATTCTGTCTTTCAATTTGTAAATAAAATAAAACTTTAACCGTTAGACATAAAGTTTATTTTGCATTTCCAACGGAGGTTTAGAAACAATGGTCTTGAAAAAAAAGGAGAACACTAATCTGTAGTGTGTCCCTTTCGCACAATGTGGCACTATTTGATGCAAGCTGGTAGCGAGACTGACTAGACGGGGTCCGTTTGGCATATGTATACGTAGGTTAGTAGCGCCACTCACTGGAGGCGCACCAACAAAAACTATGCATAGGTTACTAAATATCCTAGGTCCAATCCGTGGGTCTGATCTCCATGTCGAGCACCTAATAATACTGAGCTGTAGCACGGAGGCTGAACATTAAAAAAAAAAAAAATGGTGTAGCATCGCCCCATATTACATGAAAATTAAACTGGCGAAATGTATGAACACCTCTGCCTTCCTTTTCGTGCCTATCTACAAGTGTAATGTTATGTCATTGTCTGGATAATTATTTTTCAATATTCCTTGCAGGTGCAATGGGTTGAAGTTCCCTACGACTATGTCGGTATTTTGGATATAGATAAGGCAAACAAAAATGTTACCTACAAATGTAAAGCGAGCAATATTGTTGGTAGCACTATCAAATATGTACAAGTTGAAACTGAAAGGAAAATATACCTTGATGTTATCGAGGCTCCGAAAGGTAAATATTTTTACGATATCAATTAGTAAGTAGCTAAAACATAAAAACAAAGCAACACTGCAGGTGGATAATTCAAAAAATAAAAATCACATGAATGGTACAAAAGCACAATTTATTTTTATTATGAATTTATGAACAATATAAACCAACCTATATCCATGATTTATAAAAAGGAAGCGGCCCTTGTACACGGCGCCGCTGGCGCGGCGTTGTCCTGTACGATATTTTACGATAAAAAGTTGGGATCACACTTCAACATGCCACAGTTCATACGCCTTAAAGAAATGCAGTATAAAACTGCCATGTAATCCTAAAGTTATACAGTAAAACATCGTACCGATTTTATCGCCGTGAGTAACCTACCTGTATAATCTAATGTTCCAATTCAAATTCATTTATATGACAGAATGTAGGTTTACAATGTCTGATCTAAAAACTATAATGGATCCTTTACATTCTACCATTACATATTGTGTTCAAATATTTAATTTTATCTTGCAAAATTCTGTTATTAAAATTAATAAAAACAACAAACAAGAACAAATAAGAGCTCATGCATTAGGATTCTTAAGAACCTAATAAATTAATATATGCCAAAGTTATACCTATATCAGTGCAAGAGATAAAGTTTAATATAATGTCAGATTAAGAGTGTATGAATAATTGTAAATTGTAATTGATAATGTAATAACTATTATAATGTCAAAGTGTTGGCTTAGTAAAATTTTAACATGAATTAAGTAATATAAGGTATATACCATTATTATACAATTCAGTTTCCTTCTCCGCGATCTGACATGTATTCATTGAGATAGTAAAAGCATTTTTCTTTTAACCATTGCGCTATCTTGTTTAAACATAGTTCACGGTATTATTAATTCTACTAATACTTATGCCAACTCATTTTCTCGGACATTCTATTTATTTTAATTCACCTCTGAGACTATGTTAATCACATGATTTGAAGTGGCCTTCCTCCTGCTAATATATGCTTTGACACGTGCATCTAACGATTTTAAAAGATTCCTTAGAGCTAGATTCTTTATTCTTTATGAGTTGCTTTTATAGGCCATATGACGTATACAAGAACTACAAAAAAATGCACCCTTTTCCGATGCTAATAAACTAGGTAAAAATATCCAATATATCAATCACCAACGCATCAAAATTGAAGATCCACGCTATTAAGACAACCGTACAATGTCAAAGATGCCAACAATATGGCCACTGCAAAAACAACTGCATGAGGCCATTCAGATGTGTCATATGTGGGGAGGACTTCAAACTTCACAGAAATATACACGCCAAATGCGCCCTTTGCTCCTACGATCATCCTGCTAATTACAAAGGTTGTCAAGTTTACAAAAAAATATGAAAACAAAATAAACCAAGCAACTAACCGGCAACTCTTTCCTATTGAGATAATACGCACTAATACAATTTCAGAAAGCTCCCCAAACCCACCCCAACGAAACTCCTATCGCAGATCAGAATCAAGATATACAGATATTGCTGCTGGACGTCCCAAGGTTCCTCCACGAGACAGCGTCGTTACAATGGAACAACTCTTAAACCAACAAAATTCAAAAATCGACCTAATTCAGGAACAAATCAGAACCCTAATGGGCTTACTGACTACAGTTACTATTAACCAACAAACACCATAATTGACTGCTCTACGAATCGCAATCTGGAACATCAATGGATTGGCTCCCGATATCCATGAGTTGGAGACTTTCATGAAAGCAAACAAACTAGACGCGGTACTCATTTCAGAGTCGCACGGAACGTCCAGAAGCTCGTTTCGCATTTACCACTCCCCTACCCGATGGTAGTGAAAATTTTCTGTCAGTTATCTTTTTTTATCGATCTTGTAATTATATTATTTTTGTAAACATGTGTGTTGGTTCATTTTATTTTATGTAATGAAATGTATTTCGAACTAAATGTTCTTCTTCATTTATTTACTATATATTTTTCTTACTCTTATTCTTTACTCAAATTAAGCCTTCTTCGGCAAAATATACACACAGAAGAGGAAACAAGAATCTCTCTTTTGAAGTCGGTTAGATAGACTAAACTATGAAAAATAGTAAAAAGATTCACTCAACATACCTACGCCAAAGTACCTGGACTCAATGTGTTTTTTTCTTGTTTGTGGAAATGATAACACAGTGATCTGACTGATACCGCATCGGATCAAAGCATCATTAACACTTTCAAGATTCTGAAACATATCTCCGATATTCGTTTTGCCGTTGAACGATTCGCCTTCAGAACGATTCACTTTTCATTTTTTCACCGATAGAACGTTTCAACGGCGAACGATTCGCTGACAGAACGATTCACTTTTGAAAATTTCATCGACAGAACCTTTCACAGGCGAACGATTCGCCGACACAACTGTTCATTTGCCCCTGGGGTATAAAACATAGGTATTCGACATGTAGACCTGTTTCCGTTTGTTGTTTACACCTGAATCAAGTTGTGAAGACGAAACTTAAAGTTTTATGCAAAACTTGAGCAAACTAACCAAAAAAGTGACAAAAACGTATTTGATTCAACGTCAATACATGTATCATATATGTTATGGTTATACATACGTTTTGAAAGGTTAAATGAAATATATTTGCAAATGAAAATAATTTTTATTACCTAACCAACATGATTAATACCAAAACAAAAACATAACAAATCAACTATGATTAATAAAAACAATTCTAAAGTTCATAGGATACTTATTTTGTATTACATAAATGAGAAATTGTCCTTTTCTGACAAATGCTGAGTAATCCTCTCTTGATAGTTTGATCTTTTTCTCTTAAGCGTTGGCTCCGAGGAATTAATAATAATAAAATTTATTTCAGACTTGCTCCATAAATTTGTTAGTAACAATGTTCTTAACCTAGTGTTAGTAAAGGTACAAAGTAGTCAGGCGCTTGGTCTCGCGTGAAGGCTCATCCAATGTGCCATCAGTACCGAGTCCCAGCGGCCGGCACATACGGCCAGAATGGCGCTGGGGCTGCCACGCACCCGCGCCAGCATCGATGCGCAGCGCTTACGCATGATGGCATGGAAGCCGTCCACGTGCGCTTCTGCGAACATGCCACTCGCGCTACAGTAGCGCGGCAGCCCCATCAACACCCTGAACGCGTTATTATACTGTACACGCAGGGCGTTGTACGTCCCCTGCGTGTATTTAGTCCACAAACTGCACGTGTAGAAGGTCTGACAGAATGCTCTAAATAGTGTGACCTTCACTTGTTCAGTGCAACGAGCGAATCTGCGAGCCAACATATTACATTGCTAATTAATGAGTTCGATAGTGCATTCTGTGTGCTTTTGTTCCTTCTGGAACTCCACTATTGTTTTGAAAATGTTCCATTTTCGCCGGCCTAATAAGGTATTCCACCTGTTGTGCCACGACTCCAGCGCATTTTGTGATAATGGTATATGTGAAACTTGGCTGTCGTATACTGATCACATCCTTGGGGGAAATACTGGCGGACTCCGCTTTACTGTCATTTTGTAGATAATGGTTTTTGTAATTATCGCTGATCCACTGTCACTGTCAATAATTTTCAAACCATCGCATCACTCTCTTAGCTTCATCAGGTATAATTTCATTTTTTATTATATCAAGCGCGTCTGGGATTACTATTGGCTCTAAAAATGCCAGTGCAGCAATATGTCTCATTTTGTGGGCAAATACTGGATCGCTGTTGTATTGTTTCGCGAGACCAGCCGATTGAATGTGACGCCATATGCTTTGGTTCAAATAAAAAAACAAAGTTTATTAAGCAGTCTGGGAACACCATTTTCATAGCTTTCATTGCTGCGCGTTCAAAATCGGTGAGGATTATTTGTGGGCACAAATCGATGTTCAAGGTATTTAGTGTGTTTCTAAAAATATTTCATAACATTTTACAGTTTTATGTGAAAGTAAACCATAAATTAAAGGAAGTACTTTATGCGTACCGTCCGGAGTTCCGACTATAGCATGTATAGAATATATTTGTCGAAACGGGGGAGGGCAACAGTTAAATGTTCCATCCACCAGCCAATAATTTGCTATACTTAAAAGTCTGCAATTCTCATTTGTGCCAAATACGATTACGGATTCTTCATTATGAATGTAGTGACCGATAAGGAAATTGGCATCATTGCTAATTTTGGTTAATTCATCAGGAATCACAACAAAATGTATATCTTTGGGAATACTTGGGAAATTCTTATTCCTTACCCGATGAACCATCATTCCCATAGCATCCTTAGTCGGCATGTAAGGAGCACTAATACTTGGTACATCTTGAATACACCGTTGAATAATTTGTGAGGGTGCATCCATTGAATGGTGGGCTTTTTGTTTGATGTTAGCTTTTGCAGTTAATTCTATCTGCTTATCGGGATCCGGTAAATGAACATGTTCAAAATTTTTCGAAATAACAATATGAGAATTATTCGTAGACACTGTTGAAGTGATAGCAACATTGCACCGGGTAGAATCTTTTTTCGTACACCGCCAGTAGAACTTCGTTTTTCGTATTCTGTTTAGATGATAGGAATATCCTTCGTGAATCAATATATCTTTACCGCGTTTTGACTTTAACATTACACAATCACTCATTTTTTAACAACAAATCTAAACCTTTTCATTAACACGTTGGAAATTAATTCCGGGCAGACATAACAACGTAATGAGGGACGTTGACAGGTAAAAAACTGAGGACTACCCACATTTTCATATTTAATTGTTTTCGTTTAGAAATTAAGCGCAGGTGCTTTAATATCAAATATGTATGTCTATCATTACCTCAATAATACTAGCATGCATTGTGCATTTAATTTCGAATTATACGCAGTTAAATGATAAGTTAGCCGGAAATTATAAAATCCTTCGGAATGACTATGAGTGCAAAGTTTATTTTATGTATTAGTATTATATTGTATTATTGATTGTATTTTGTGTGTTTCTTTAAAACAACAAACGGAAACAGGTCTACATGTCGAATACCTATGTTTTATACCCCAGGGGCAGATGAACAGTTCTGTCGGCGAATCGTTCGCCGTTGAAACGTTCTATCGGTGAAAAAATGAAAAGTGAATCGTTTTGTCGGCGAATCGTTCAACGGCGAAACGAATCTCGGAGAAATGTTTCAGAATCCACTTGCAAACTATCAGTAACTTTGAATCTGTCTGACGATATAAAACGTGATAGTATGTAGTATACGAGTCGTTTATCATATATCGTTGATATATGATATATGGTTGATCCATGGTTCATGGAATCTTTGACACAATACTGGCAGAGATGACACTCTACGGAGCCGAACGTTCTGAAACCGTATTTTATAGTGGCCGTATTTTACAGGGATTTGTCAAGACTGACATCTGCGACTAATCATGCCTGATAGTTTGTTCCAGCCTAGAAAAAAAATAACGGTTTAATTTTTGTTTCTAGATATTCGTGTAGAATATAACAAAGAAGGTACCCTCGTTTGCAAGGTAGATGCCTACCCACCAGCATCTATAACTTGGTATAAAGATGGAGCAGTGTTCTCCGGAAACACTAACATTGACATCTCCAGTGACAAGTCGATTCTCACCATAAAACACATGCAACTAGAGTTGCAGGGAAAGTATACATGTGAAGCAAGAAATGACTTTGATCGTAAAATTTTTATAGCTAAAGTTATCATATTTGGTGTGGGTAAGTGAGCTATTATACTTATATTATTTAACTAGACGTTATCTATAATATCAGTTGTAAGACATTCTGGCGGCTGACTATCCAAAACGTCCCCTATGTCCCTTTACGCTCGTGCGTGGATGGGTGACCATTAATTACATATCGAGACCCTCCGTACCTCGGAAAGTACGTTAAGCCGATGTTACCGACTGTCAATCATAGATCTTTGACAGTCGTTACGGATAGTCAGAAGCCCAAAAGTCTGGCAACCAGTCTTACCAAGAGATATCCAGCTACCCAGTCATTGGGTTGTGGAGGTCAGATAAGCTGTCGCTCCATGTAAAATATTGTTACCAATTCAGCTACATTCGGTTAGATTAGAAGCGGACCCTAACATAGTTGAAAAAAGGCTAGGCAAATTGATTTCTTGACTATACAAAACATCAGTCAAATATTAAGTTTATAAAGCATTCAAGATCAACCAATTAACGGGTTTTCGAAAACACGGAAGACTCTCAATTTGTAATTGATGAAAATCCATCTATAGACAAACGGCGGTAAAAACCGTTTGCCTCCTCGATAGAATAACGAAGCTGTTATTAGCCACAATTACTTCTGATTCTGGAATTGGTGATATGGATATACCCAATTTGTACTGTTTTAAATTACAACCAACAAAATATTCCTAAGGACAAGATTCATGAATAAAACATTTTAACATAACTCAAAATTGATTTAATATTTCAGAGGCACCTGTCATTGATAAATCACACGAAGAAATAAGTGTCACAGAGAAAACAAATGCTGCATTATCTTGTAGGTAAGTTGATAAACTTGTGTCCAATTAAAATAAACAAAACATTAAGTTACTCTTTGTAGGTATTATAAAGCAAAACTTTTGGTACATAGTCGATAAGGTCTAAGGCCGTTTGTCCACCGCCACCATCAACGGGATGTCAACGAGAATGATATGACAGCGCCGAAGTAGCGATACATACATTTGCTATGGCCGCATGTCCAAGCACGTCTGTCACCCGAGCGCTGGGATCCCGGCCCCCGAATTTTCGAGTAGTTCGGCGCGACCTCTAGAACTCGACCCGAGATTGTGACGGGCCGACGTGCGGGCAATACTAACCGTGTTTGATCTTGTCCACACTGCCGTCTCACCAGCTCCGTTCGCCCGACTTTTGTTTTGTCTATCATAACATACTGAACTGCCGAGTTCGGACGCGGTAGCCAAACGATCGCCGTCACCGGGACGTCACGTTCGGTTAGGATACTCTTGTTTCTCTTTGACGGCCCGTTAACGGTGGCGGTAGACAAACGGCCTTAGGGTAACAGATTAATCAAATAATTATGATAAGACTAAGACTAATAATAATATCATATGATTATTATGCAGTTATGTAAAATATGCGTAATACCCAATTACAGTGATAAACTACAGTTTGAAAAAAAAAATTACAGAAGTACGAAGTCGCTCAAAGAAAGGGTATTCAATACGCTTTTACCTACTCTGAGTACAACCTTGCAACTTACCAATATTATATCACGCCTGTATTTCCCGAAGGGTTAGGCAGACGTGTCGCTCATCACATATCGCCAGCTAATACCGGGCGAGCATAAAATTAAATAGAGAATTCTGCAAAAGAAAAATCTAATCACAGTAGCCCGACCTGGGGATCAAACCCAGGACACCTAGACCACCCCCCTAGACCCCTAGGCACAGCCCTTTACCACAAGAACAAGAAGGAAGATAATAATAAATTAATCATACATTTTTCAGAATTCTTCAAGGTATCCCAAAGCCAACCGTAAGTTGGTCATTCCGACCTGCAGGTATGGATACGTTCAGAGTAATGAAGGACACCACAGAGACTGTACACTTGAACAATGTGCGAAAGGACCAAACTGGATCATACAAATGTAACGCGCAAAACGTTTTGGGATCAGACCGCTTTACGATGGAACTAGTCGTAGAATGTAAGTATCAAAAAAAATAAACTTAATGTAGGCTGCAGCATAATTATATGTATGTAATTTGTCAAAATATTTGGAGAATACACATAGAAACTGGTCTGCTTGGTTTTTCTTAAATTCTACAATTTTATTTAAAAAAAACAATAATAACACCTTGATTAAGGCATTATTGCAAAGCTCAATAATTCTATACATTTTTAGACCCACCGAAAATTAAAGAAGATGTGAAAGTAATACAAATTAAAGACGACGATGAAGTAAGAATATCATGTGACGTTACTGGTGAACCTGAACCTACAGTTAGATGGTTCTTCAATGGAACCAGACTCGACCGCACTGCGAAGACCCCTATGTCTAGCGACCACAGTCTCAGGTAAGTTGTTAAGAAATGAACGCATGCTTGCACCACAGGTCACTAAATGCATCTAGCGCTAAACGTATTTAAAACATCTTTCTGTTTCTGTCAGTAGTTTCAAGATGAAGTAATAGTGTACTGTTGAAGTATGTGTGTTGTGCGTATTGTTGACGAGCCAAATAAATAAATAACAGACAGACTCCTTGACAGAGACAGATTGTGTTTTAATTATGTTTACCGATAAACGCATTTAGTGATATGCGGTGCAAGCGGGCCTTAGGCGTATTCCATTTCGCTGACTATTTTTGTGAGATATTTAAAATGAGGTGCACAAATAAAGGACATTCCTATTAACAAAAGTAAAAACTGAATATAAATGTCAATTTGCAGATTCAAAGCAAGGGTTGCCGACACTGGATCTTACAGGTGTGAGGCAGCAAATAAACTCGGACTTGCAAAGAAAACCGCTTTTCTACATGTATTTGGTAAGTTTTTTTATATATTACGTATCATTACATACGCATACTGCACACATACTGTTTATGCTTGTTATTTAGATTTATCCAAAGCCTTTGATCTAGTTTGTTATGAGGTCCTGTGGGATAAACTGCGTCAACAAAATGTATCTACGGAACTAGTGGAAATTCTGAAATTTTGGTATGACAATCAATTAAATGTCGTTAAGTGGGCGGATTGCTTGTCTGAGGAGTACAAGCTAGAGTGTGGCGTGAGGTAAGGGGAAATTACCTCGCCTACTCTTTTTAATGTATATATGGATAGCCTGATTGGCGAGCTCAGTAGCATGCATGTAGGTTGTCATATTGATGGAGTCGCTGTCAATAATATAAGTTATGCCGACGACATGGTGCTGCTGAGCCTGTCAATTAGGGCCCTTCGTCATCTACTTAGAGTTTGTGAGCGGTATGCCGCGAGTCATGGTCTCAAGTATAATGCTGCCAAGAGCGAGTGTATATTTTTTGGTCTTGGTGATAAAACCCCTCATGAACCTCCACCTATTTTTCTGAACGGTTCTCCTCTCACTAGAGTGAAAAAGTTTAAATATCTAGGGCACATTGTTACCGATGATCTAAGGGACAATGAGGACATTGAACGTGAACGCAGAGCGCTGGCGGTCCGGGGTAATATGTTGGCTCGCAGGTTTGCTCGTTGCTCAGCTGAAGTCTAGTTAGCACTATTCAAAGCATATTGCCAATCTTTCTACACGAGCAGCCTGTGGGTTAATTATACTCAAAGGGCATTCAGGGCTCTGCGGGTACAATATAATAATGTGTTCAGGATGTTGTTGCGGTTGCCGTAGTTCTGCAGTGCGTCCGCGATGTTTGCCGAAGTGCGTACGGATGACTTTTACGCAATAAGACACAAGCGTGTATCGTCGCTGTTGGGCAGAGTACGCGGCAGCAGCAACGACATTCTGAGGATAGTTTCGGCTAATTATCAGTGTCCGATACACTCGCTCTGATTAAGCATCATGGTTGGGACGGTATAATAAAATGTCTAATTGTTATTTTAATTCTTTACCTAATAACATAGTTTATAAGCTCCTGTTGTTACTAACCATAATGGATCATGTTATCTGACAAATAAATAAATTATTATTATTATTACATGATTCCCCCCCCCCTCCCCCCTTCGACCCTATGGTGAAATGTGGGTGTTATATAACACACCACCTACACCTCTGCCATCCTTTCGAGGATTACAGGCGTGATGTTACGTTATGTTATATGGTTTTATGGTCCGTACGCAAAATACGCGCATTGACGTGGAGTTGCGGACACCAGCCCGTATTACCTATGGTTTTATGGTTTGAAAAATTATTGGAATATTGCAGATTTTTGCAATAACACAATCTATGTTAGGGGTTAGTAGTGCATTACTTCCTTAACAGCTAGAGTAATATTAATTCACACAATGTTGTTTATTACTTTTCAGTCCCGGTAACCATTGAAACTCCAGAAAAGAGTACAATAGAAACCATGGTTGGAAAAAGTACGATTTTATATTGCCGAGCTGACGGATACCCTATACCTAACATTAAATGGACTTTCCAAAGCTCAGATCCAAAGATACCAGTCAAAGATATCACGTAAGTACTTCTCATCATCCTTCTGCTCTTATGCTAATTTATTTGAAGTCGGTGCAGTACGTTTCTTTCGTCGATACATTTCTAACTTTTTCACATACAATGTTGATTATCATATTCTACATCAATATAAATAAAAATCAATGTTTGTTTGTCCTCTATGGATTCCGAAAGGGCTGCACCGATTTTGATGAAACTTTGGTGCCTTTTTCTGCATACGCCCGCAAAGGTTTAGAGATAGGACATCACGCGAACGAAGTCGCGCCGGGCAACCAGTTTATTAAAAATTAAAGTCGCGTTTCGTGTTTGTCTGTGAGACCGCGTTGTTCTTTTAAAATACTTTTGATGCGGTTTTTACCGTCATTTAGAGGATTTATTCCGGAATGTTTATGTGTATATATTAAAATAAAAATGATATATAATGAAGAAATCTCGTTGTTTTTTCAAGTCAATCAAGTTAAATTGTCTTCTTTCAGTCCTACGGGTGGTGTAGCTTCGCTAACCCTTAGGAATATGCAATTGGACCAACAAGGATTGTATACCTGCGAGGCAGAGAACGGCATCGGTGGATCAGCTAGTATCACGTACGACGTAAAAGTTTATGGTATATATTCTATTATTCTTGAATATCCAACCTTAAATAAGTTACACTAAATTGATTTTTAATTGACCGTCATCATTCTCCTGCCCTTATCCCAATTTATTAGGGGTCGGCGCAACATGTCTTTTTATTCCATATTTCTCTATTAGTCGTCATCTCGGTAATCACCCTCTTTCTAACAATATCATCTTTCACACAGTCAGTTCAACCTTTTTTTTGGTCTTCCCTTACTCTTATAGCCATCCAACTACGTTCACACTCAAAACTTTCCCCACGTCATTTTCCTCTTTCTTCCGCATAACATGCCCATACCATGACAACCAATTTTCTCATAACTTTTCAGTAACCGATGCCACTCTGAGTTCCTCTCTTATGTACTCATTTCTTATTCTATCCATTCCCGTAACATCACACGTACCTCGTAGTATTCTCATCTCAGCTACTTGTAAGTGTCTATCATTCATATCTTTTGATTTTTAATTGACAGCTTTAATAAAAGAGCTGAATGGTGCTGAATCCATGCGTCATGTTCGTGACCGGGCGCCGTCAGTAGGAACTGGTCATCTCTTAGCTGCCACGGCTAATTTTAATTTAATTTAATAATTGAATTGTTTTTGTATTTTTATTACGGACGCTTTTAACGTTCTGCATCGGTCTCACATGCATAATTTCAACATGAATGATGTAACCAATATTGTGTAACTATATTTTGATTTAATAGAGTGTCCGTGGAGTTTCTTGCTCGTTCTTTTCCATAGGTACCTACTACGCTGTAGAATGGCCAACTACCTTCATCTTTCTGACTAACCAACCCCTTGACAATTCAAAAGTGCCTGTAATTGGTTTAATTGAAATAAATGCTTTGAGATTGAGTTTGAAAAAAAGTCCCTTAAAATTGATTATGTTCCCAAAAGTTTATTATGATTACTATCTGAGATTCTGGATTCAAATATAGCCGTAGTATCATAGGTCCGCCTAATGAAAAGTTGTTACTTGTAAACCAACAGTCGATTCGTTGCTAACCTTTATGACAACGTTGAAAGTTTAAATTATTTCATATGCCTGTTAATTATCCATAAACTAAAGTGCAAATATATTAAAAAGTCTTGAACTGAAAAAATATATTAAACTTGTAGTGATAATAATTCTAATATGTATATTAAAACTACAGAGCGACACATAGAATTGTCAGATTAAAAGCCGAAAAACCCTATGCTCTTCGGGAGACGAGACAGGGACAATTTTTATTCTTTACTTAATTGCCTTTTGTCAATAAAAAATATAAAATACTGTACCATAATTATACAATTTTATTTTCAGCTCCACCTGTTATCGAGAACGTGTATCGGGCTAAAAGTTTCGAAGCGGTGGAAGGAGACCTGGCGCTCCGGATTCAGTGCAAAGCTACGGGTAGTCCAAAGCCTACGATAGTCTGGATGAAAAACGGACTCAACTTAGCTCTTGGTAATTTTCTCATAATAAATATGTTAGTCGCGAATACTAATATCTATACACTAACAGAATTCAAATGTGATTTACTAGTAGAATAACGATTACAACTTTCGAGATAACACCTATTTAAATACTGTGTTCGTAACAAGATAAAAATACAATCAATACAGTAGGAGAAAATCACGTTTAAAAGCTTTGCTATATATAAGTGCTTGTGACTGTACACCTACCTAGTTCAGAGAAGTTTTATGAACCCCCGAGTCTTATGTTAATGTGAATAATACTCGACGCCAACTGATCATTAAATGATCAGTTGGCGTCGAAAGTGAATTTTACATTGACATGAGATTTAAGAGGAGTCGATTTAACTCTACGATCTTTTGTGATTGATTCCATAAATGTACATTGCTCAGGGCCGATTTTTTAATCGTCAGATTAGTTGTATATTAGGTACAAAATGGACAGTTTGAAAGCTTTTGTATAGAAAATACGTCAAATTGCCACACTTTTTCTTCAGATAAAAGTTGACGATGGAAAAATCAGCCCTGAATATAAATATTGTGTTCCCTGATTCCTTACCAACTATGAGTGGTTTTAGATTTACTATTACATAATAGACAAGCTTGGCAAGCCAATATAACACCCACTCACGCATCTAGAGGGAGACATTTAAAAATTAATTATTTAACTTATTAATGACATGAATATTTACTTTGTAAAGTATTACATTCTTTTTTTTTTTGAGTTCTGTAAGGTTCCTACCCAAATGTCTTTCCTTTAGTATGATTCGTCGAGTCATTGAGGTCCTTTCGTTCTGAGATAAGCTACAGGATTACTGATAAATGCGTGCATTGACTGAACACTGGACAGGTCCACTCAAATATGTTTGGTTCTTTCCTCAGACGAAGACTATCTCAGACACTAATCTGCTGGTCTTCATATGGCCTGACCAAGATCATGTCTGGACTTAAATAGACTGTGACCTCTGGGTTTCTTTCGGTGATTCTTCTTAGAGTAGTCGGATAGGAAACACTGAACTCATCTAGTTTTAAAACGTAATTTATTTTTGACGTGTAAACATATTCGTTTGAGCCAATTCACAGAAATAAAAATAATTTATCAATGCGCGTTGACATGCAACAATTGACAACTAGCTTGTTTTTTTTTTAATCAAAATAATTAGATAATTTTCTAGCAAACCTTATTTCCTCAGGGTCTGAATGGTACGAAATGGAAGACGACGGGACTTTAATCATCAAAAACATCGACGGCGACTCAAAAGGGATGTATTTATGCCTTGCAGAAAACAATTTGGGTAAAGACACGGAAGTATACGAAGTTATAGTAAGAGGTGAGGGAGTTATCCTTATTATGCATGTATTTTTATAGGAGTAATAGACCTTTTCATCTAGGAGCTCGGCCGTGTAATTTAGGTCTCATTGGAAGAAGCAATTAATAATACACTAGCTTCTGTCCGCGGCTTCGCTCCCGGTAATTTAGACTTTGACTATCAATTCGGGTTATAATTCAATCATGATCGGAAGATACGTGGCGCCATCTATTATCATAAGAACGTTATTGTTGTTTTCCTCGGGAACAGTACTTTTTTTCGGGATGAAAGGTACCCTATGTCCGTTTCTGTACACCTGACAACTTATATGCAAAATTTCAGGATGATTGGTTCAGTGGTTTAGGCGTGAAAAGGTAACAAACAAACAAACTTACTTTCGCATTTATAATATTATATATATATATATATATATATATATAATATATATATATATATATATATAAAATTATATAAAAATATAATATATAATAATATATAATATAATGTAATATATAATATAATATATATATATATATATATGTCGGAGAAACAGCATTCTTCTCGACATCGTCATTAGTGGTCACGAGTTTAGTGGGCGTCATTAGCGTGAAATGCGAGCACAAAACAAAGTATTCACTGTTTCATACAATTTAATGGCAGTTATTTTACAACGTTGATAATCACTGAAGGAATCAATATCTCACAATAACAAATTTGCTTAAATAATTATATTCGAGCAGCAGGTTCGCGACACCAATCTAACTTTATCACCAGCGATCCACCTCGATCAACCACCGTTACTCTAATGAATCCTCACTCTACCCCACCAAAGTTAAGATGGCGCCTCGACCCCACTCTAGATTTATCCTCTGCTCTGATTGGAAGTTATACAATGCAGTGACTTTTAAATAAATTAGTTAGTTTTACACAATATTAAAATTTAATAAATTAAATCAAATTAAATTAGGATTTAACAAGTTATTTTTAATTAACAATCAACCTTATCAATTAATCGTATGCAACCAACAATCAACTCTCCGTTTACTTCCTCCGACATATATATATGTATTATATTATATATTAATAAAATATAATATATAATAATATATAATATAATATATATATATATATATATATATATATATATATATATATATATATATATATATATTATATATATAATATTATAAATGCGAAAGTAAGTAGTAGTTAGGATTTGTACTTTGAAAAAGCAATTTATAGTACTTATGCACCTCGGAAGAAGCCATTGGTAGTAATTATGCACCTTGGAAAAAGCAATTGATAGTAGTTGTGCATCTTCGTATTGGCAACTGACAGTAGTTGTTAAGCTTACACAAATGCATTTGAATAGCAGTTATGCGCGGCATTCATTCTAAACAATGTTGTTTTAGATAATTTAATACCAGAGATACCTTCAAACACGGTTTTCGTAGAGGAAGGCAAGACAATTGATATCAAATGTGACATACCACATACGAGAACGGATCAAATGCGTTGGTATAAGGTACGTTGCAAATTATCGTATATTCTCTGGGGTCCGAAACTCGGCGTGCTTACGTTTTTTTAAATTATTTGCAATACAATGCTGGCCGAAATTACGTCGCATAATTTTCAGTTGTGGCGCTATACTTAGAACCATCACAGTTCTAGTGAGAAAGAGCAATGGCATACAATAACATTTCCAATAGTGTCATCCTTTTTTCTCAACGGAATATCAACACTTCATAAACGACCCTGAAACTTTTGATGATCCTAGGGCAAAACTTAAATGTATATGAAATGCTGATCGTTGGTAAGCGCATCAGTTGAGAATGGCTGGACAGACGTTTATTTTTAAATGTTCTTCGTTATAGTCCGAATAAGTTTTTAAGGGAAAGAAGTTTTTAAGAGATGCCCAGAAATTTGGAGAATTCGGAAAAAACTGAACGTGCTTTTTTCTGAAGTGATTAATTGAAATTTGGACAGGACAGCATCTGTCTGGTCAGCAAGTAGCAAAATAATTTTTTGTCAGTTGAAGTACAGATTTCTTACATTGTAAATTTTTTTTAGGATGGCGTAGCAATAGCGAACGAAGAGCTAACCTTGTACAGTGTGACACGAAGCGACGATGGGCTATACACGTGCCGAGTCAGCAACCCAACCAAGTCTCGGTCAGTCACCACCAAAGTAGTCATTGGGTTCAAACCAGTATTCACCACAGAGGAAGAAGAAACCGTTGAATTCAACGATGGAGCAGAATCAAAAATCCTTTCTTGTGAAGCTTATGGGCAACCGAGGCCGATGGTAAGGTATCATGAATATATTACTTAGATATGTAAGGAACCAGATGACCAGATGAATGAACCTAAACGAAGCAACGAAATACTCCTTGTATGTAAGGATCGTAGCGTTCTGTAGTTTCTGCTTCCCCTCATGGGAAGAAAGCATGAGTATATGTATGTATGTAAGGAATTAAACGCTATGGAACCAGATGACCAGATGTATGACCGTAAACAAAGCAAAAGGAGTATGTTAAGCGCGGGCCGCACAGAAGGGACGTGAGACGAGGAAGGGACGCAGACGCGGCAATAGTACGCAGATGGAAAAGCAACGCGCCTGCGTCTTGTTTTTTCTGAATGTTTTGTGCCAGATCGCGGTAATACATTATGTGTATGTATGAAGAATAATGAAGATAAGTGCAAGGGATGCCGCGTCTGCGTCTCGTCCTTGTCTTTTTTTTATCCATACTAAATATTACAAAGTTTTACTTCAATATAACATCTGCTAAACTGCAAAGCAATTTGTCAGCAGTAGGTTCTCGAGGAATCTTTGCTTAACTAAACAATACTAAACATTATTAAAATCCAAGTTAAAACTAGGTTATGTTAAAACTAAGATCAAGACTATTGGTCTCTAGGCCACGACTTCGTACGTAGATACAGAGTAGATACTCACATAGCCATAACATCTACAATCACAGCCACCATACTCGGCGGAGTCAGTCAACCAATGCCATGAGACCATCTTCACACAGGACAGAGTCACAAGGACATCACCGTGCAATCTGTACCCAGGAATTCAATACATGATTCCAGACCCCCTAATGTAGAAATTTTACGTCAATTATCAAACAAAAAAAATCTGCTGTTTCATAGAAAAGTACAATACCTACGCGGTCAAAATGTAAGGAACAGCAATTTTTTTTTTAACCGGCGTAAAACTTCAACCATGAATCCATGGTAACCGGTTGCGCGTCGATGTCTCTGCTACCTTGTATAATCAGTATAGGGTAAGTAAACTTAAACTCACGACATGCCGACCGAGGCCGCTGATCGACCGCAGCAACTATGAACATATCGACGGATGTTTCCTTAGGACACTTTTTAGGTGGTTTTTACTCTTGACACGATCGATCATACCCTCGGGTAATTTTTTAATTAATTAATTAATGTAGGTGTGATCCATCGTCTCGTACGCTTACCGTAATATTTATTCACATTTGGCACATGTAGTTTATTTTTCTTAGCAAGTCTTATATAATTATGCACATGTTCTTTTTTTGGTGTTTAATAATAGATTGTTCAAGACTTACAGTAATTTTTACTTTCATGTCAACTGGTATTATATTGCACTTCTGAAATAACTTTTGATATTCCTTGTTCAAGCTTTGTTTGGTTCTTTTGCTCACCAACATTTTTAGAAGTCGTATTTGTAGTATTTTAATTTTATCGAGATATGTTTTAAAAGTGAGTCCATAACCACACAACTGATAACTGATAATCGAGTCTGCAAGTGCCTACAATAGTCCTCTCTTGACAGGCTTCAGGATACATAATTTACCCAGTACTGACTGAACTTTAATACAAACCGTGTCTATGTGTATGTTCCATGCAAATTTAGTATCAATGGTCAGTCCTAAATACCTGTTTGTTTTTACCTACTCTAAATTAATACATTGACAGCTTGATTTCCCGCTCTGAAGACATGCATAATGACCTTAAATATTCAAGTCAATGTTTTTGTTACGTAAATATGGAGAATGTATTGGCATGCACTTAGTTTTGCTTACATTAATTATTATGCCATTGTTGTGTGCCCATTGAATTATATTATCCAAAACGTCTTGCATTGCTCCTTGTATGGAGGTTTCGTCCTTACCAAAGAATAGGAGACATGTATCGTCGGCATACATGTAAGATTTGCAATTTTTAATAAAATTACAGATATTATTAACGTGAACAATATAACCTACAGGCCCATATACAGATACGGTAGGAACACCATATCGCCCTCAATACTTTCCGCATTAGCAACCCGAACTTTAATAGTTCTTCGCTCTAAGTGCTGACCAAACCATCTTGTGCTTAGTCCACTTATCCCACACTCATCAATAGCCTGCAACAAGCCGTCGTGATCCGAGATATCAAAGGCTTTTTCGAAGTCTCTATATACTGCTACCACTATGTTTATAACATTTAGGCAATTATTGACATCATCCATAAATATTGCTAGCGCCGTTGCCGTACTTCTGTTTGGTATAAAACCATATTGAATATCGGTAATAATTTAATTTTGGTCTCAGTAAGTTGTGATTTGATTAACTATACATTTTTCCACAATATTATTAATTGTATTTAAAACAGCTATTGCTCGGTAGTTTTTATATTCCAGATGTGATCCTTGTTTATAAATTGGTCTAATAATTGAGTCTTTTAAGCTATTCGGGTATTTACTTTCTTTTACACATAGATTTATAAAATATGCTATAACAGGACCAAGAAAGATTTTGATTTCCTTTAAATCTTGTACCCTAATGCCATCTGATCCTGGTGACCTGTTGCACTCCAATGAGTCTATGATTCTGACGATATGCACGGGCATTGCTTTATTTAACCTAAAACTAACATTTCACGGTTTAACATAATCATGTCTTTTTAAAAACGTCTTGTTATATGTATGTTTGATATTGTCAATTTCTGTTGTGAATGTGTTACAGAAATTGAAATGACAAATGGTAACCAAACATTCTTTTATATGTAAATATTTCTCTATAACGCTATATACTGTTACTTTACTTCTACCCAGCGAGGTATTAATACTCCCCCATATCTCACGCATGTCTCGTTTGTTTTTTATTTCATCAGGCCTAGCCGATCTTTAGCCACATTTATAAGTTTATGTGTTTTATTTCTATATTTCGTCGATTGTAATCTCACGTCCCTTCTATGTATGCTGCGCATAAGGATCGTAACACATCGCGTTTTGTAGTTTCTGCCTGCCCCCAAGGGAAAAAAGCGTGACTTTATGTATGTATTTTTATTGACGTGTAAAAGTGTTTGTACAAACCTACTTACAGAAATAAAATCATTTATCATTTATCATTTACCATTTATCATTTATATGTAAGGAATCAATTGTTATCATAGACGGCTACGCGCATACAAAATTCGACTAACGTAGAAGTCGCTACGTGGGAAGTTAAACAAAGGCTGATTTCTGCTGTGTTTTTATATATATGAAAAGAATAACAAACCATCACGCTAGTTATCCCCGAATGGTTAGGCAGAGTGTAACGATGGTTTTTCACTACTCACCGACTAACACAGGGTAGCGGTTTGCTTGAGACTAAAGGGTTAAATCGCATGAGGTTTAGACTGAAATAAGTAAACATACTATTGATCTTCTCAACAAACTTTAATACAAGGTTTCAGGATGACTTGTTCTTCCTTAAGCATAATAGTTAGTAGGTAGACTTACTTAAGTTCTGGTTAACATTACCCGTTTACATAAATCTTCAGATATTTGCCTTCCACATGCAGTGTCGCTTCTGTGTGATAATTTGAGGTCCAACGCCAAATCCCGTTAGGTTGTATACGGAACCTATTGCTTTCCAGAGCTGAGTCACCAATACTTTATGCCATGTGTATGAAGAAAAATAGGCATCCACCGCTCATTATATTGGGAAGATCATTTTCTTCTGTTTAAATGTTTATAATATGAGTCCTTAACTAAAGTTAAAAGTTAAAAAAAACCTGCCAACAAATGGGAAGTCATGTTGAAATATTTGAGATTATGAAATATCACCATGTCTTATGTGACAATGCGTATTTTAAATTAGTACTCACAGCATATTTAATATTTCATTCTAAGGCTGGTCCTAGATATATATACATATATGACGCTACATCATATGTATTAAAAGTGGGTTTTTATAGCAAAAACACTTTTCCCAAAATAAATCACTCGCTGTCCTTCGAGAGTCAATTAGCAAAAAGGACGCTGACCAATCGTCTTTCTCTCAGCTGGCAACTTTGCTATATTTCTATATTACTATCAAATTATTAATGTGTTTAATTTTAATAAATTATTATTACTAATATAATATGTGAGTCCTATAGAAATGTATCTTATTAATAGAATTAGATTATTTCTATAGATTTCAAGTCCTCTGAAGCGCCATCTACTCGCCTTTTGTGGCAACTCCACACTTCTAGTTCACCCAGTTTGCTAAGAGAGGGCTCTGCTATTCCGATAACTCGGATTTCAATATTTAATTGTTACAAGAGGTATACCTTTAGTACACCCACATTTCGCCAGTTATGTTGAAGCCCCATGTAATAGGCGAGCCTATTGCCATCAACCTCGCCCAAATCTCCAGGCTGCTACTGAAAAATTCCTGACAAAAGTGTCAGGAATTTTTAAGGTTCAATTCCCAGGTCAGGTAAAGGCCTGACCTGGGAATCGAACCCAGGACCTATTGCTTAGCAGTAGCGCTTGCGACCACAAGACCAACGAGGCTCACCTGATTTTTTATATTTTGTGAAACACTTCACCTTATATTTTTCCTTTATTAGTAGACTTGTTTGAACTTTACCTAAAACATTTTCATTGACAGTCTGCAGTTTGGAAACACAACGGCAATGAACTGAGCACAACTGGCATGTCACATCCATTAGAAATGGTATACGGTGCAACAGGAACATATGAATGTGAGGTCAGCAATGACTTCGGCAGCATCCATCGAACGTTCAAAGTTACATCTAGAGGTAGAGTATATTCACTGCAGTTAATATTCTATATCAGCTATACATATATACTATATTTATATACTAATTATAAAGCTGAAGAGTTTGTTTGTTTGTCTGAACGCGCTAATCTCTGGAACTATCCTAATGGATTTGAAAAATTCTTTTTGCATTTCATAGTCCAATTCTTGAGAAATGTTATTATATGCTATTTAATATTAGGCTACGACCCTTAGGAGCCAAACAAAAAGAAAAAAAAATCAGAACGAACGCTAAGCGACAACGAAGCTGTAGCGCGGGCGGGCGATGCGATGCGACGCGGTGGGTCGGGGGCTGAGGGAATTTTATAAAAACGTGGCTGTTATTTTAGTATATTGTGTATACTTTTATGCGAACGAAGTAGCGGGCAAAAGCTAGTTATAAAATAAAGTAGCTTTTCGTGTCTGTATGTGACTTCTTAGTTCTTCTAAACTTCACAATAAGGTTTTCACCATCATTTAGAGAATTTATTCGGAAGGTTTATATCTGACATGTGTGTAATAAACTTATATTATACTAATGGAATATCGATATTTTGTCAAGTCGTAAAAACCGTACGAAGCAGGGGCGGGTTGCTAGTATTCTTTAGAGAAAACCATGTACTTCAATCCAGATATAACATGATTGAATACCAAAAAGTATTAAATAATACTTAGCTAACTAATCTCTGACAATGGTGCTGATTCTGTTGTCACAAAATTCTCTAAATTAGACTAAAACTCACCAAAATTTAATGTGTTCCTGTCAAACGATGTTTCCCATTCTGAAATTGACTAAAGTGACACAACTTAACTATGTTATAGCTTGACAGCACGAATGTTATTTAGTTATTAAATTTAATGAAAATGACAATTTTGCTATTCTGAATTTACCGGTTTTCACTTAAAATTTTAATAGTCAAACTAAATCAGACTAGTTTTAATAGCGATTAAAATGTGTGGAATAAAATAATAATATAATAAGTTGTCATGAACTAAAATTTACAAAGCACATTTCTCTACTAGTTCTTGAAAGTTTGGATGCTTGTGAGATTGGAAATCATTAGGGAAGCTTATGTGATTGCAGCTATTGTCAATTCACGACATAACAATCAGACAGACTCAGAGAAATCCAAGATATCCTTGCTATGGCTTTCCTATGGCGTCGCGAATACCGGAGATTTTCAACTCGTTCTCAACGAAAAACCGGATTATCTTTTCTCGAGATCACATTTTTATTAGTAAACTAGCTATTGCCCGCGGTAACGCCCGCGTGGAGGTCGAAAAAATCCTGTTAATCCTTTTCCATAAAAAATACATAATACTTACCTATGTGCCGACTTTCATGGTGTTCGTTCAAACGGTGTTGGAGTTCACTCTAGACTCACAAAATGTATTACTTATTCTTTTTAAATTACTTTTACACACTACTAAAGTTTCTAATAATATAATTCAATCATGATTCGAAAGACACGTAGCGCCATCTAGCGTCCTAAAGCAATTATGACCGTCGACAATTACTGTTCTTTCCCTCGGGAACAGTACTTTTTTTCTGTATGAAAAGTACCCCATGTCCTTTTCTGTACCCCTTTTTTTTTGGTGGGAAATCAAATCTGTACCCCTGACAACGTATATGCAACATTTTATGATCATCGGTTTAGTGGTTTAGGCGTGAAAGGTAACAAACAAACAAACGTATTTATAATATTAGTTCGGATTAGAAAGTTAGGATTAGCTTTATTACGCTGAAATAAATAGCAAGATAATCATGCTACCAGAATCAAATTTTAAATGCTCTAGTTTATCGATTTTAATAAAATTAAGGTTTTTTTCTTATTGAAAGCCGAAAAAATATCGCCGAAGTTACATTACAAATACGTTACCGAATACAGGTTATTGCATCTTAATTTACTAAAGTATAAACATTAATATAGTTTCACGCCGTCACATGCTCCTTGTATTTAACTTAAAAGATAATTATTTGATTGCACTCAGGTTTTTTTTTGGCACTTTGAATCATTTCGTTCACTTTCATTCACTCTTTAATTTCCGACAAGTCTTGGTCTATGGTCTACTCAACTTAGCAATTGTCAAACTCGATTTCAGTTGTGTCAAAATTGTTTTTAAGTTTAGAGAATCTTGTTTGCAGAATAGCTTTTAAGATTCTCTTAACCAAAAATAGTAAATTTTAGTGATAGTTCAGTTTAGTTCGGTGTACAAGAGAATCGGCACCAATATTGTCTTTTAATTTCCTTTAATCCTGAATTGAATATCAAAATAAAATCAAATCAAAATATTTTATTTCACATAAACTTACATGGGCACTTATGAAACGTCAGAAGCTTGGTGCACGGTTCCAATTGGTTGTTTCCTATGGAGAAGAGCCAGCAACAAACTCCACGGTTACTCTTTTAAAAATAAGGGGCTTTAACAATGTTTCAAATTACAGTGTTGATAGATATGGGAGGACAGTGTAGGCCTGTTAACAAGTAACAGGTACTCAACAAAATATAAAAAGGTCTACAAATCTATAGTCTACAAGTTAGGCCTACAACGTTCTCACATTCACAAAATATAGATGAATCTATATAAAAATAAAAGCCTATGTAAACCAAATGACATCATTGCCATTACAACTGTAACAAATCTGAATTAAAATTCTGGCTACAAAAGCCATAAGTAAAGAGTTGAAATAAGAATTGGAGGTCCAATAATGAGAAGATTATGTCAAAGAAGAAAGTAAAAAACAAAAAAACTTTTTTTTTTATATAAACTGTAATTTGGGAGCAGCTAATAGACATTTACATAGTGATGCCGTTAATGAGGTACCAGGGAAGCTACATTTGCAGAAGGAATTATTGCCAAACTTCCTTGTCTTCTACGTAGTCTTTATCTTATAATATGCATTTGTGATAAGGATACGTTTGATGTGGGTTTGAAATAAACATAAATAGTTTGTAAGATTAAAATAATATTACAATAGCTTTAAATATTTTTTTAAATCTTCATATTAGCTTTAATATGAATATACTCATATCCATGTAGGTAGATATATAAATAGTGTGGCCTAATCAATGTTTTGCGTGTGTTTTACAGATTGCATATTGAACATTAAGAAAGATTTCCCGGAGAAACAGCCTATAATGTACTCAAAATCGTTAGAATGGCCAGTATTCTCAGTTAACAAAGGGTACATGATCATACCACATGAAGATTACTTCTTCCTCAACTGCCCCTCACAATTCACCAACCCCAACCTTCCTACTAATCCCATTCTCATGGCTTTCTGTGAAAGAGACAGCACATTCAAAATCCATGGAAATACATACAATTTCGCTGACATACAATGTAACGAAGAAGTCAAGCCTCAAGTTTTGAAAACTGGAATGGATTGTCTCCCAACAAAGAGTAACACAGAGAATATAAAGATCGGATATAGAATGCATAATAAATTCCTTGAAGTATACGATGTTTGTCTGGACAAGGAGAACAACGTGCCTTTGTTCACGGAGCACATGCTGTCTCCGGACCACACGGACCGGTCGACAGAGGCTGAATGGTCCAACAGTATTTTACCTCAAGACTTCGATACGTTGTATGATTGTAGCAGGCAAATGTATGACATCAGCACGACTTTAGGAAGAGGGTTGCGTACTCACGACTCTTGTTGTTTCGGTAAGAGGCAGCTTGTGAACTCCCATAACTTGGTTCCTGGCGTACCAACTTCATCGGCGTATGACTACTTGAATGTCATCCCTCACTGGAGTACCTGTAACTCAAAGGTATGTAAGCTTCATTTTAAGCCGATAAATATTTATATAAGTTTATACTTACCTCAAAAATTTTTTTTGTCCTGATCTATACGTACACAAGTAAGTTGAAAATTGATAAGTTGATATTTGTTTTTGCTTATGATCATTTCTTGATTTACTTTGTGTACATTCACAAGTAAAACAACAGTTATGGGCACAATTAAAAAAAACGTTTTTTTATCCTCAGAATTGGGAAGATGTGGAGCAAAGTGTGAGAAACCTTGTGAAGTCAGCTGGCCGTGTACTGAAAATAACGACAGGAATACATCACAGCGGTTCATCTACTGACATGACCCTAAACGACGGCCACGGAGGAAAGCAAACAGTAGCACCGTACTTATGGAAGGTAGGACAACTTTTTTATTTTATGAAGAGAACATGCATCGTATAATACTCCCATGCATCTATCACTACTATAGAACTTTTCAAGTGAACGTTATTTATTAGTGATCGATGACTCTATGTGAACAATTTTGGAACAATAGTATCATATATACATATATACTGTGGACCACATGGGAGATAATTCAGGCATACAATTTTTTTTTGCCAATGCTGTGCGTGTGCAAAGTCGCCAAGTCTTTGATATCGCTCATCTGAATATGTATTGTTTAAAATAATTTTGACTGCGTGGCCCTCAGACGTTTGTTTTGATTCTGTTTATAATATATATGACGGAGAAGGTATGTGCCTCTCGCTACCATCAGCCACACTCCAACTACTGTGGGCGTACCATGGGAAATGCCGGCTATTGCGCAATAGAAAAACCGTTTGCAGTTCAAATCAAATTATAATTCACGAACAAATCAATCACACTACCGAATCACACACTGTAGGTACACGACGCAACTACACGGAACGCGCGACAGGTTCCAAACGTGTTCATGCTTAACCGCCAACAACAAACTCTGCTTTTACTCTGGTCAAGCGTTGTTATAAACTCTGTCGAGCGCCACCTGGTGGCGCTGGCGTCCCGATTAGTCAAAGTCAAAAGATTGATTTAACGTATTTTCGACATATATATATCAAACTCACTGTTGACAGTTTGTGTGACAAATTTAAGATACTCAGGCTCGATATAACTCACTTATGCCACACTCCCGATACTCCATACAAACGAACTTCTATTTATACCTAGTACTAGTAGGCAACTTACTGAGTTCGTTTTTATGGAGCACGGGCCTGTCCGCTGACGTTTTAAATGTGTGGGTAGTCATTGTCTGACCTAAGCTGAGCTAAGTCTACCAAGGCACGGCAAGGCCTGGCTTACTGCTGCGTATGTGAGTGTGGCTTCTTTACATAGTTATAGTTATAATTATTTGCGTTTGCCTAAATTTTTATCCGACTGCGTGACAGTAAAGACAGGGTTCTCGAAGCCTTTGGGGGAGTCTGATGCAGTTCCAAATCAAAGTCGAAAGTCGTTTATTCATATTAGGCTGAGAATCATCACTTTTTTATTTATTATTTTTTTTAGTTCACCGTGCTGTCTCATCATAATATTTTAATTTTTTTTCAGGTGGTTCAAGATCCTGCTCAGTCGGCATCTCTCGCGATAATTCAAGTCAATATTCCTGAATTGTCTCCAAAAGAGGCTTCGAAGTATGTTCTGTGTCCCGACATCTGTGCGAATGCGATCAGCTGGATAGAACCTTCTAATTGGCACAATGTGGAGGACGGCTACACGTATTGTTGCGCCATCACCGACTTTGAAATAGCATTCGGTTACAACGGGCGCTTCAGTCCTGACATGTTTTATGTTCTTTTCGACGGACCTTTGGAACCTGACTTTTATTTGACTAAAAAATAGTATTCAATAAAATTATATTAAGTTTAATAGTATTTCTTAATGTAATTATTGTTTTTATTTGAAATGTACGGTCACCAAATGTGATAAGTAACCAGGGACGTCGGATTTAGTTGAAGTTTAGCAAGAAACTGATGGATATTTTTAATTAAAATTTAAGTTAACTAATAGAAAACAAACAGTTCATGTAGCAAATTAAATTTCATTTGAAAACATCCATCGGTTTCTTACTAAACATCAACTATATCGACGACCTTTGTTACTTATCTGTTTTGATGACTGTACTCACCATAGTATTCTAATTTATGTCATTTTACGAAAATATTCACTGTTATATTTTTAATAATAAATTAAGATGGTAAATTATTTCGTTTTATTTAGATTTTTAAAGTTTGCTCCTATTGAATGTGAGACGTTATCATGACAGTAACTTTTGTTGGTGTAGTCGACCTCGTACTGCTTTATCACCCTAAGGTTGAATGTCACTTACTCGTCATATAACGATAAGGTCTATTCGTCCATGTGACAGTTAAATAATTTCAACCTTAATGAATTTAAAATTTTCCGGGAATCTTGTCAATAGTGGTAAAGCAACTACGATCTTTACTTTACATACAAACATTAACCGTATTTAGTCGTTAGATTTCTCCTGGATCCTGATTGCATTTACAAACACAAATATCAATACACAAACACTCAGGATCCAACTATCAGGCTAAACAAATAGTTTTGTACAGTCACGAGCACTAACATGTCAACACTTGGCAACTTTCAATAGCGATGTTTTCGTGAAATAACAAATGCAACGTTGAAATGCGACATATTACATAAACCTATGGGTTCGAAAATACTATGTTCGTAACAACATAAAATTTTATTAAAAAATTAAGGAAAAAATCGCTTTTGAATTCGGCCAAGTGTATACATATTTTTGCTCGTGACTGTACAGAGCGGGGCGAATCGTACATGGGGACTGGGGGACCATAGCTCGCGAGCCGTCAGCGTTGGTTAAAGGCTACCACAGACAGGCGCGATGCGACAGCGCTACACAAAGGCGCCACTCGTCGCGCGACACGCGGTGCCTTTGTGTCGGGCGTGGCGTCGCGCCATTGTGTACGAGCCTTAAAGTGGCCTTTTTCTACAAAAAAATCACTCGTTTCGTAGCGACAGATCAGTGATTCGAGCACGTTCACGTGACTGCAACCCTAATACGATATACCAAGCCTATGGTTTAGAAAGACTCATCGCGAATCACATGAATTATTATTAGTGATGCGATTAACAATCGACTTTCAATACAACACGTGAAGGCTGTGGCAATGACATTACGGTCCAGGACGACCTGGCATTCAGTTCTAACACAATTATTACTACAAACAATTATTTTGTGAGTGCCCATTAAGTTATATATATTGAAAAATAAAATTGTTATCTAACAATATGATATAATGCATTACCTATAGTATCCATACTATAATAATATAAATTCGAAAGTAACTCTGTCTGTATGTTACCTTCTCACGCTTAAATCACTGAACGGATTTCGATAATGTAAGGAGATAGATAGCGTCCTGGGGCCTTCCCCAGCCCACCAAAAGTAGCCTATGTCCTTACATAGGCTACTTTTTGTCCCGGTAGCACGTTCCCGTGGGATAATTTCCGATATCCACGCGGGCGAAGGCGCGGGCAGAAGCTAGTTAAAATATAAAAACGACTCAGTTTATGCAGAACAATCCTCAAAGGCCAGATTTTTACGAGAACTTGAATTTTGGAATTATTTGAATAAGGTTAATTGTTCAAAGCAGTAACAGTGATTTCTAGAGAAACATCTGTGACAGACAGACGCACGGAATATTCCCTCTAAATCACGGATTCAATAAAATCAATATATCTTTATATTCCTTATGATTTAAAGATTCCTCTTAACTTTGTATCAAATCTAACTCACCATTTCATACATGACAATAGCGGGCAACAATTTAAACTTTTGACACTTGCCGACAAGCATTCTAATGCATTCATGTACCTACTAAGTAATGTCAAATAACAATGACCCCATTTCGAAACGCTTCATAAAATTACCGTCAAATAGTTGCAGAATGTTTCGACGTGTGACAAATAATATCGATAAGATATTAATGTAAATATTTAGCATCCGATTTTGATTTGAATCATTGTTGGTTACAACATTATTTGAAATGAATCAAATCCGGCCCGTGCGAGTGCCTCCTACCTAAATGATGTTGTTAATTTATCAAGTTTATTTATTAACTATGGATAACAACGGACAATTTTTTTTTAAGTTGTATTTATTCGCATCTTGATTATAATTCGCTGTTTAATAGGTGTATCTTTTACACGTCATGAGAAAGGAATTTAACAGGATCTTATATCCTTTATTTACATCTTTTATTTACTTACTTATGTTCTCCATAAATACTCTTAATAGAAGAGCCGATATTGACCATAGAATTGCCAGTGGTAATAGTTCGAACCTTATGAAATAAGTAAGTAGGTTCATTTCTTAAATAGGTCCATGGTCATTTTATTTTAGGTAAAAGATGCTTGCATTAAACGATTTAGAAAAAAGTCACAAGTCATTCGTGTTAGGAGACAGCGCAGTGGAAGCCCGGACAAAAAGCATGACATGCTCATATAGTAAAAAAATAAAGAAAAGAAAGAATATTGCTTTTATTGGCAATACAGCAAAAACAAATACACCTTAAAACTATAAAAAATAGAAAACAATGCTCGTATAATGACAAAAGGGCTTCAGCTCAGCACAATTTCAGATGACCACGAAAGGTGTAGGTACCAACTGACGCTGATTTTGAGCTGCAATCTAAGAGTGCCATAAGCTAGAATAATAAACACATCTATGGGAAGTGTGTGTCTGTTATAATAAATTAAGAGAATAAATTAAAGGTGACAAAAACATTGCTCATACTAAATCAAATAAAATGTTGTGCCATACATGTGAATCTAAAATAAATATCCAATATCTGCGTATTAACTACATTAAAATAATAAATCCATAAATGGAAAGTACCTACCTAAACACATAAGGCAAAATCATGTGACTGCGTTGTTCTTCTAACTACGAAACGGATTGACAAGCGATTTTCATTTAGAGTAAAGACAATAATACTCGTAATAATAAATTAAAAATTTAAACTGATAACAATTAAAGTAAAAAATAATAATAATAATAATTAAATGGATGAAATTGGTAAAATTTATAAAACTGATCAAAAATTATGAAATAAATTGTTTTATATGGCAGATATGTTGGCTCGAATATTTTTAAACCCTTTTTGATGATTCAATAAAGAATATTTTATTTTCAATTCGAAAGTCGAGCAACTTTTACTGAATTATTTAAGTGAAGGTGACATCAGCAGCGATGTAGTGGCGCCTTGCTCTCCAGAAACGCTAACAGCTCTAGAGAGGAAACACCCAGCGCCTGCTCACCTTTCCCGACCCACCCGACCCTCCCGACCTAAATTCAACCTCGTTTCGGTCCCCCAGTTGATTGCAACCGTGAGCTTTTTGATATGCTCGACGGCCTGACTCCACACATCTAAAGGATCTACTGATTTCAGGCGCCGAGGAAGCTGGTGAGCTCGTTTTTGAAGGAGCTTGCGACCCTGATTAACCTCATGCTCACCGGCGGTGTGAAAGAGGCCGTCGTCGATGGCACGGCATGGTCGATGGTACGGGGCAAACATGTGCCCTACGCAAGACGGACGGCGGCAATTGTTCCATCGCCATTGGGTGCGTAGGGTGGGTAGGTTAGGTAAAATATGTTGTTAGCGGTATAGCGAATCGCTTACAGCTAAGTTTAAGCCCCTGCAGCTTGGTTTTGGCTCGAAAGGGGGCTGTGAGGCTGCCGTACATGCCATTTCCACCTTTTTAAACTCCAACAAAGGTGAGGTCATTCTCAAGGTTGACGTGAAGAACGCCTTTAACTCTGTAAACCGGGAGGTTGTTGGCTGAAATCAAAAAGGGACTACCCGAAATTTAAGGTTTTATGTGGCAATGTTACAGGTACCCTTCCAAATGATTACACAAGGACAATTTTTTGGAATCTGCAGTAGGATGCCAACAATGTGGCCCTCTCGGGCCAGTCATTTTCAGCTTGGCTATTCATTCAACTATCCAGAAATTAAATTTAAAATTTAACGGGTGGTATTTAGATGATGGAACGCTAGGAGGTGATGTAGACACCGTTTTGAAAGACCTACAACTTCACAAAAAGGAATTTAAATCTATTAGCTTCGACCATAATCCCTCAAAATGTGAAATTTACCTTTCAGACCTTACCAACAGACAATTGACCCTAGAGAAATTTAATGCAATAGTCCCACAATTTGTTTTTATAGTTCTTTGTCCCTTCTAGGTTCCCCAATTTTAGAAGACCGTCTTTAACCTTTCATCGACGAATAAATCAAAAACTTCAACGAAATTTCGGACAGACTGCCCAAAATTAATTTACATTCGGCATTCACCCTGATTAGATACTGTTGTTTTGCCCCAAATTGTATATATCTTCTACGTTCTTCCCTTTTATGGAAGCAGTCATATCTGTTGGACAAAATTGACCTAATTATTCGCAGCACACTAAAAACCATTTTAAATGTGGCCTTGGACGACCGAGCGAGGCTTCAAGCCACACTACCCATCTGTTTTGGTGGTCTCAGCGTCCGCAAAATTACCGGTATGAGCTTACGTTCCTGTCCTCTGTCCACAGCACCAAAAAATTGACCGGGAAAATTTTAGCCCCCTCCCTGGTTGACTCTGAAGTGCTGTGCTTGACTGTTGCGATGAACGCCTGGACAGCAGCTTGCTCGGATACTGATCAGCCCGTGAACCCAGCTTCCCAGAGATAGTGGGATGAGCCACTCTGCAGTTTGGTACGGAATAATATTTTCATTTCTCATACACGGAAAGTAGTGTTTGTTTGATCCGAGTAGCGGGTGGAAGACGCTGCTCCCCGATTATTTCGATAGTATTATTAATATTATTCAAAGTCTGTTAGCTTATATAGTACCCAAACAAAACACTTAAATAAAATGTTAGTTTATATTACTTTTACTATACTTTATAGGAGGGGGGATATTGTTCCAGCATTTAGTAGCTGCGTAGCGAAAACTGCCTCTAAGCGCCGACTTGTGCTGTGGGATGGAAAACTGTTGAGAACATTTTCTTCCCTAATCGAGTCTGTGTCTTCTTGTCCACGGTAGTTTGTCATATAAGTAAGAAGTGAGACTTAATAACACCAAAGAGTAGGCTCGCCAAGTGGAGTTTACGTCTAGCTTTCATTTTTAAATGTTGTGCTCATTGAAGAAAGGTGTAAAATATCCCCAACAGAACCGTGCACAGGCGTTTTGAAGTCTTTGCATCATTCTTTCAGTTTTTGACAGTAGTTGTTAGCCATACATCGTGTCCGCATAATTTAACTTAGATAAAACCAAAGACTCCAGAAGCAAGACTCCACAAGCAAGACTCGCAATTCTCCACTAAGATAGGGACGGGCTTTGTCCTCTACAAAATCTTAAGTCTATACTAGCAATTACGGATAGACTCAGACACGACGTGTTAGTAAATACTTCCAGTCAAAATAACCTAGTCTGATACTCCACATGATAGGTGATAGAGGTAACTACTTATTTCAACGTATCGGTCAGACGTAGGTACATTGTTTTTTTTGTTAATACTAAGGGTTTTATTTTGATTGAAAACCTAAACAAACTGATATTTATTATTACTTGATATTAGATATCTACCTAATTTGTTGAAACCATCCTACGCACGTGTTAAAGGTTAGCCTATCAACATAAATTGATACAACATATTATTATTCAACACGTAGCTGTCAAAATACAAAGAAATAACATAAAAACCGAATTCTATTCAAGCAAGTACCTACTGATTGATGTTCGTTCGCACATTCGTCAAAACATTGTTATATTATAGTACTTACTTTAAAATGCCAATTGTAATCAGCGTCAATAATAAACAATTTTTAAGCTCATAATAATATGATACTCAGGTCAAGGTCTCGCATGATTTAATTTATTTCACAATAGAAATTCATCGCGATGAAGTAACATTATAATATTCTGAATGCTAATCTAATGTGTTATAACTTTGCTATTTGTATCCGTTTATAAAGCCGCTCGGCAACACCTTAAAACATAGATGCTGAAAGAGCTTAGGTAGTCAGCCAACCCTGTTCCTGAGTCTGGACATATCTTGAAAATTGTTTTTCCTTTGCATTTGTGCAGGAGTCTTCTACTTTGTCTTATCTTGCTGTTTACTTCGGACAGTATTTTATTCAGGAAGACACAGTGAAAATTAAATCTGTAAGAAAAACGGTATCGTCGTAAATCAGCCGCAAGAGAAAATTTTCAAATCTTTATGATTTCCGTTACTATTTTTGTTGTGATAAAAACGTCTAAATCCTTACAGGACCTATGAAAGGAGGACTTTATCATCGTATTAATAAGCCCGATAACATCCACTGCTGAAAATGGGCCTTTGTGCGGTAATAAAGTAAGTAAGCAACCAAATCCCTGATCTTGGTGAACAGTATTTTTGACCCGTATCGATGTTAGTAATGTCTTGAACAAAAAATGCATACGTCCTATCACTATAAACTTTATATATGCAGGTGCTGTTTGTGGAATGAAAATAAAACTGTTCCACCAAACCGCACTTGTCAAAGTTTTGTTTCAGTGCGGTTAGTGGAACATCTTAGGTGCTGTTCGGTCAAATCAGTGCCCTAAGTTTAATACCTTGTAATATAAGTAAGGGAAAAAAACAAATAAATTCTCTTGATGAAAAACAATCGAACAGATTTCATCTATTTCTTAATAAATAAAAGCCTTATTGAAGACATTAAATTACAATTATCTCGCGAGCGTGATTATCGTCGTGTGTCATAAGGCAGGCGTATCGCTTGCTTGTGTCAAAGGTGCTCAATGTAAGTGCTGCAGCAATGTTAGTGCTTGTGAAACAGTCTAACACTAACCTTCAATATCTTCTTGTACACAACAGACTTTTAGGGCTGATCGTTGGCAAAATTTCATGTCTTTTTGATGACGTCTGAAGATTTAACTCAACAGCTAGGATAGCTTTATCTGAAATCCCTTTCACGATTTATATCTGCATGAGAAGATGCCTTTGCCCTGCAGTGGGACAGTTACAAACTGGTATTATTTGTTTAGGGGAACAGTTGATGAATAATTGCTTCATCCATTCATTGGCAGCTTTTGGTACTACCCACTGCTGAGTACTCCTTCCTTTTGTGCCATGTCTGCGAATCTGTTTTAACCAGGGTCTTTCCCTCGATCTTCCGAATATCACCCACCCATCTGAATGTTGGTCTACGAACACTCTTTATACCATCTCTCACTTAATAATCCCTGAATGAAAAAACAAGCAAGGGCAGCCCTAGACCTTCCAGACAAGACCAGCGAAAAAGTGTGCCAAAGATTGCACCTAGTCCATTATGAAACTCCGCTCGTAAAGGCTAACAGTAAAAGATCGTGATAAACAATATGAAAGAATCACGACACATTACCACCGAACCTCGGGGTTCCTGCTGTCAATTATTGAACTTTTGACCCCCACCGTAATACGTCGGTACTATTGAATGGACGCAACCATAGCCCATCTTCAGAGGACAACGAAACGCAAAATTAAATATTATTAATTCTTGAATCATTATTTCTGTGACCTAAACGACTAGCTATTATTATTTGTTCGTAAGGCTGCACTGAAAGAAAGGTTGCTTAAGGTGCTAAATTGCAGCTACGTGGTTGTTTTCATGCCATCGATGTATTTATACGTTGCGATTTTTGTTGGATATGGTATGGCATGTTAACCCACCACCATGTTTTGTTGGTTATGTTAACCATTCGCCTATACAAAAAAGGAAACTAAGATTAAGAGGTGGTATATTAGGTTACCTCTAATGATGGACGTAACATTATCTGACTCTATTTTCAATACGGGACACATTTTATAATTACTTCTGTATTAATTTTGTATAGTCCCTTAATTAATGATCAGGTACGGCTATTAATGGTGTACGGCACCTGCTTAATTTAGTTATTTATAATCTACCTTTTCGTACCCAACGGATTTTCTATTGAAGACAACATCGACATCTTTCATAACTTTTTATAAGCACGTGTTTCTGTGACAAATAAACCGACTTCAAACAGGAGGAGGTTCTCATTTCATCTTACGCGATATTTCCGACAATTGTGGATCGATTTCAAAAAATATTTTTAATAGATAGGGTATACCTCGGGAGTCGTCCCATATAAAAAAAAAAAAAATTGTTTAGGTAGTTTTCCATTTATCTTCAACAATACGTATTTTTTCCACTTACTGTATATTGATGATGTTGTAATAACTTCCTGTCACTGTTATTTACATAGCAAGTAGTGGTATACGAATTTGTGTGGGGTAGGTACCACAACTAATTAGTGAAAAATAAAAACGTTTTTACAAAAAATAAACAACCGACTTCTAAAACAAAACACTTCGGAAGTCGGTGGCAAAAAACGAAAATACAAAACCAAAGACACCTACTTCCGAAATTAAAGTTATTTTTAATTTTGTAGTGTATTTTTTCACAAAAAAAATAAAAATCAAACAAACAACTTAAACAAAACACAAACACAAACAACAACAAACTTTGACACACAACACACAACTTTTTCACTTACAAAATATTTTTTTTGTAAAAATAAAACTTTCTGTCTCTACATCTGAAAGTAAAGTAGATAATAGTTCGTGGACAACAATGGACACCGGAAATAACGATACCTAACTATTTCAAAAATCTAAAGATTCTGTATTACGTCATCAAGACATTGCAACAGCAATCATGAACTGTATGGACATCTTACAATACACTTGACCGGTTTGTATGATTAAGATATGATCGACCTCAATATTAGTAGGATTTCCTTATTTGAACTAAGGTCATAACCATAAGGTGCTCATTCGTGATAATAAACATTGTAAAGAGTATAAAATTAGCTTCATCGCCGAATTCAGTGCCTGCTGCTATTTCATAAGTAACAAGATATGATACAGACCACAGATTACCGTTCAGTAGTTGTACTTAAAGACCTACCTATCTAAGACAAAATTGAAAATGCCACTGGCGTGGGATAAAAGTCTAGTCATTTTAATTACAAACATTACAACAGTATGCTAACTTGATAGAAAAAAAACATTGGTCTACTTAACTACCTAGGTAAAAACAAAATTCATGAATGAATAAAAATAGATACGAGTACTTACCTATTGAAGTTCATACTTATATCTCATCGATCGATCGACTCGACGTTTTCATTTTATATTTGAGCTTTTTGTAAAGCACTGACTAATTATGCAGCTACAAACTTCAACATTTGTGATTTGTCTGAATAAAAATGCCCACTATACGAACAAATTATTGAAATTAAGTAACAGTTACAATAAATTTGTACCATTGTAACGTCTTTCGTTACAATAATCGATCAAAATTAAATTGTTTCAACATCTGATTTGTTAACATAAAAGGCCTACCGACACCGTAGATCATTTTTAAGTATTAGTCTGACATGACAATGCCCTCAACTTTGCCATTTGACTATTAACCCTTACATTCTTCTCACTGTAGTATAAATAACAATTAATTGAAATTTATTATAGTCAAGTGACGCACACAGTGAAATATTCTCCTTATGCCTACCTACGCTCATTATATAAATATGTCGATAAGATTATTATGAATAGGTAAGAATGTACGATCATGTATAATTAATAATGTATTAGTCATCTTGATCATGATAACATTGTCAACTAATGACGATTGAGTAAATTGTAAGTTCTGTAAATATGACAGAATTACCATGTAACCTAATAGCCCCACGTACCCTGAACGGTGGGACCCGTTACCGTAGCATTATCAACCTATAACATTCCCACAGCTAGGACACATGCCTCTTCTCCAGCACGTGGGCGTAGTGCGGGTTGGTGGATGTCATATGTCTTCGATTTTTTATTCTAGGACGAGACGGTTCCCTCACGTTGTTTGCCTTCACCGTTTTGAGAGCAGTGGTGATGAAATAAATTAGGCACACAAAGTAAGGTGCCCGCCTGGGTTCGAACCCACGACATACAACTTGTAAGTCAGGACCGTTACCACTGGACCACCACCGCCAAGAAGCAAGAGCCCAGCGGGGCAATAGTAAAGGAGCGACCTTACTATTGGCTAAAACCGTGTTCATACGTTCAAGTCTGCTTGAATAAAGTACTTAGCTTTGAACATTTGAACGCGGACCAACTCAACTTTAATTGGACGCCGTCAAAATGAGCTTTGATTACTGAAAGCATTCCAGCCACTGGCCAAGTTAACATCAAAGGTACACTACCTATCTCAGAGGCTCGTGCCGGCAAAAGAGTACGAGAAATTAATAACTTGTATCTGTGTCACCAGTTGCTGTTATGATGCCATAGTTTGCGTTATAATTATGTCCTAACATACAGGAAAAACGTATTCACTGTATGCATTGCTATTTCAGTTTATTATCAGTCATGTGACATTGTTAGACCTGGTCAATCGTATAATTTATATTTATATCTAAGTACATACCGGTTAAATTGGCTACCTATTATTTAAGCACTTTACATAGTAGAGAGACAATAACCTGTTTGAGAATACCTAATATGTATAAGTACCTACCTATTCACAGGAAACACTAACGAATTCAAGTGCATTTAGTAGATGTGAGAACATTCTTTAATTAAATAAATAAGTAGGTACCTACTCGTTTATTTAAGTGTTTGTTTCAAGATACACATATCACTACATACGTACCTAGGTACGGTTTTGAACAAAGCCCTTTCTCACAAGGAACAGCAACTTTCAACAGCAACTAAGATGAAGTCTCGCTAAAGTAAAGTAAGAAAAACACATTAAATTCCAATCTGTAAGGTTCTACTATTTATCCGACTGTGGCGAAGCCCAAAAGGAGTGTTATTTTTTAATCGTTTGATGAACAAAACATCAATTACTTAAACTATTAGCAAATGCTCTAGGCTCGAAGCGGATGCGGTCAGAGCGCGACCTTCACCAGACGTGCCCTTTCAACCGAGCGGGCAGATGTGTCAGAGGCTGGGCGCAATCGCCGGCCGGGGCAACACGATCATTCAAGGCGCTACCACACAGACGGAATGACTTATTCGGCCGTAACGCAGTTCCTCGGAAAGTATACGAACCTTTTGAGATTTATATAGTATTAACAGACGATGGAACTTGGTACGGGCCGGACATCGGATTTGGTTGGCTCGGTACAAAATCTGTTCATTATTATTATTTTGGGATTTAAGTTTAATTTTGTCAGTTACAACCTGCGGAGTAATTGCATAACACAGTAGGTAACAGTAGGAATGGGTTTCATTTTGACAGATAAACAACATTAATTGCCGTATTTACGTAATAATGTAAAAAATTCGTAATGCTCAATAGAGCAGACAAATTTTTCGAACATATAAAGCAATAGATTAGCATAGGCTTCAAAATTATTCAGATTGTGATAGATAGTGATTAGATTCAGAAAATACCAGCACCCTAATTGCGTAACAAATAGAGTGCTGGTATTTTCAGAATCTCATGGGTGTGAACCAAGGTGAGATTCTAGTTAATATTCAGAGAAGGTAAGAGTAAATTTTATTGCTCTGTAATGCAGCGAAATTATTATCCAAGTCAAGTTGTAAATTTTTTCTTACTATGCGGCAAATGTTTAATATGGCATTTTTTTGTAGTGTTATGTATATGTATTTGGATAGATTTAGTGCATTAAAACCATTGAATATTTATTTCGGGATAACACCTGTTATTGATATTACTATTGAGTGACTCTATTAATTTTCCATTCCCCTGGTAATTTCGTCTTGTAATTCTGTATACTGTTTTTGCTGTGATAGTTTTTTGTATGTTATTAGTATTTGGGACTGCCATATCTATTATAAATGTGTGTTTGCTCACTTTATCAATTAGTGTTATATCAGGTTTGTTGTTATACTCGTATATGGTGGGGTTCGTAATTAGTTATAGTACGGTCATAATATATTTTGTAGAATTGGTTTTCTAATACAGCTCTGGGCGTGTACTTGTAATATGGTTTGTAGGGATCCTGCATGAGTTTAAGGTTAGTTGCTAGATTTTGGTGTATATATATTAACAAGTTTATTATGTCTATGCTTATAGTCGTTTTAGGTTAGTGTGATACAAGCTCCTGTAAGATGTTGTATTGTTTCGGGTTTTCGATTTTCGGTTTGCGATGTCCATAATATAAAAACACGTGAAATTAACAATAAAAATGAAATTGTGATACCAACATTGAGATTAACAAAAACAAGCAAGTCATTTCTTGTAAACAATATCCGTTTTTATAACAAGTTGTCAAAGTCTGTTACAGAACTTAGCGATGGAACGTTCAAAACCCACATCCAACGTATCCTTATCAAAAAAGCATATTATAAGATAAAAGCCGACGTTGAAAACAAGGAAGTTTAGCAATAATTCCTTCTGCACATGTGGCTTCCTTGGTACCTCATTAACGGTATCACTATGTAGATGTCTATCAACTGCTCCCAAATTACGATTTTTTTTTTTTTTTTTATATACTTCTTTGTCTTAATATTCTCATTATTTGGCATTATATACCTACAATTATATTTTCAACTCTTTACTAATGGCTTTTGTAGACACGATATTAATTCAGTTTTGTTACAGTTGTAATGGCAATCATGTAATTTGGTTTAAATGGGCTTTTATTTTTATTATTTTATTTATCTTTTATATAAATTCTTTTATATTTTTTGAATATGAGAACGTTGTACGTCTAACTTGTGGACAGTAGGTAGATTTGTAGACCATTTTCTATTTTGTTAAGTACCTGATACTTTTTGACAGGCATACACTGTCCTCCCATATCTATTAACACTGTAAATTTAAAACATTGTCAAAGCCAATTTTTTTTTAAAGAGTAGTCGTGTAGTTTCTTGCCGGCTCTTCTCCGTAGGAAACGACTAATTGGAACCGTGCACCTAGCTTCTGAGGTTTCATAAGTGCCCATGTAGGTTTATGTGAAATAAAATATTTTGATTTGATTTGTTAACTATGACATTTTCTGCATAAATTATTTCTTACTGTACTAGCTTTAATTATGTATTTTCTATATTTTTTTGTATTAACGACTTCATCTTGAATTCAGACAGGCATTTGTTAGAAGCCTCTTTATCTATGTATGTTTGGTATAAATCGTTGGGATGTCTTATGACTTGTCTTTTATATATCACTGAGAAGGTATAATTGTCTCTCTCGTTATTATCAGCCATATTTTAACTACTGTGGGCGTACTATGGGAAATGTTGGTAATTGCGCAATAAAAAAACCTTTTGCAGTTCAAATTAAATTATAATTAACGATCAAATTAATCACACTAGCGAATCACACACTGTAGGTATACGACACAACTATACGGAAAGCGCGACAGTTTCTTAACGTGTTCACTGCTTAGCCGCCAACAACAAACTCTCTGCTTTTTCTGGTCAAGCGTGGCGTTATAAACTCTGTCCAGCGCCACCAGGTAGCGCTGACGTCCCGATTTCTCAATGTCAAACGATTGATTTACCGTATTTCCGACATATATATATAAATATGTGATATTTCGAGGAGTCCCGTACCACCTTCTTTTCTGTACATAGAACTCTTTCTATTGCTGATTTCAATTGGTGATATCTATGTTGTGTCCACGTGGTTCTTGTTTTAACTTCGAGAGCATGTAATCTTGTTTGTTTATTGTAAGGTCAACATTATCTAACTCTTCCAAAAATTTTATTTGCTTGTAAAAACTAGCCAAGCTAAATCATGAGCTGCAATTCATCCTAAGTTATCAAACTCAAAACTCAAACCATTTATTTCAATTAAACCATTTACAGGCACTTTTGAATTGTCAAAGAGTCGGTCAGTTAGTCAGAAAGTTGAAGCTAGTTGCCCATTCCAAAACGTAGATCTCTATGGAGAAGAACGGGCAAGAAACTCCAAGGACACTCTTTTTAAATTAAGATTTTACAAAATCGTGGGTACATTATTCTTGTTGCTTCTATATGCGAGAATCTGCTTTGTGTCAATAATTCGACTGTTCAAGATGTTGTATTTTTAAAGAGCAAACAATGTTGTAGCAGAAAATATATCTATTCTATTCTAAGAGTACTGTACATAAAATTAGCACAGTTTATTATCGCTCAGATCAGCCTTGTAGCGTTTCTAACTTTACTAATAATAAATAGCCAAAGCAAAAATTTAATAATTCAGTTGTTTTTAAACTAACCAATTTGATTACCTGCTCTGTGATATATGGACTATTTAATAATAAATAAACTAGTTGGCATTGCCTTATTCCCATTCTAAATGGCAAAATCACCGACATTCATCACTGATGAGTTATTTATATGCATTTTTAATATTCTAAATATGAATAAACCTGCGATACGGTGTAATTAAAGTTTATCAAATGAATAAAACAAGATTGGACTTGATTGAGTCATAAATTAACCAATACTATTCAAAATACTATTATTATTTGGCAGCTGTTGATCTCAAAATAGATAACAGAACAATAGGACACGTCAATAGCATTTGGCAGAACTGTGGCATAAAGCACCCAATCCCCTGATTAAAGCGGTCGCCTGCTACACTCCCTCCCGCATAAGTAGGATTTTCCGCCCGAGGTATACCTTAACCATCCCCGACGACGCCAATACCTTCCTCCAGGAGAATAGTAGTGCCACCAGTACTCTTAGCAAATACAAAAACAGAACACCGTCCTTCCGTCCTCACCGCTGAGGCCCGCTGCGACGCCCCTATCCACCCTATCCCTATCACGTCCACCCCGACCCTTGCTCGAGCCAGCCTGCGCCAATGAGCCTGTAGCTTTAAATTCATCCCTAAATAATAATTCCGATCCAGCCTGTCTCTTGCTGCCCTCCCCTAGCGACGCCCTAAGCCGAGGTCTGTACACCACAGGCGGTGCCCTTAGCGTGTAGTCGCCTATTTTATAAGTTTTTTAATCTCTGTCTGGAGGCCTTAATTTACTAAGGCGGCAACAGGTAAGCCTGGTTAAGTAGCCGACAACCTCCTAGATTGATCTGCAAGAAGCCATTTAGAAAAATAAGAGGCAAATGGTATTGGCTATGTCACAATAAGATATATCTAGCCTGAAACTTAAGTCTTTTTAGTCAAACAACTTAGCCTATCGCAGTCCACTGCTGGACATAGGACTCTCCCAGACTGCGCCACAACACCCTGTCCTCCGCCTTCCGCATCTAGTCTGTCCCAGCCACCTCTTTAAGGTTGTCTGTCCAGATAGATTTATCGGCCTAGCTGGTGGGCATCCCACACTACGCTTGCCGATACGCGATCTCGACTCGTCTGCTTTACCAGCCATTGGTCCTTTGAAAAACATGGCCAGCCCACTACCACTTCAGCTTGCTTACTTTGCAAGCTATGTCGGTAACACCGATTCTTTTCCGGATAACTTCATTCCTGATTTTATCTTTCAAAAAGATTTCGAGCATAGCCCGCTCCATTGCGCACTGAGCGACTTTGACTTTGTGGACCAGTCCGACTGTCAGTGTCCACATTTCAGCACCATTTACGTCATAACAGGCAATCGCACTGGACTCACTTTTCAGTAATAGTAACTATTGCTGAAACGTTTCAGTTTCAGGCTATATTGTTGTTTGAGTCTGAGCTTCAGGCGACTATTGGAAACCTACGGTGTTATGTAAGATCTAAACAGTCTCTTATGTTAAAATTTCATAATCGCTTGTTTTTTTTAATTGTCTTTTCTTACTTTCTTGTTATTGAGCTCATTTATAAAGCAAGGCAGTATAAGTAACACTAACAAGTTTGAGTGAATGCCTTTATGTGGGTAAATGGAACTAGACCAGATGATTCAGAAGGAAGGTGTGGTTACTTAACAGGTTTAAAAAAAAACTATAATACCAACTATTTGTGTAAAAACCCGGCCAAGTGCGAGTTAGACTCGCACACAAGGGGTTCCGTACCACCGTACAATATTCAACACATTTTTTTTTAAACACGTTTCTTGGTGGCTCTGTGCGCTGTAGAACTCACAAGTCTGTCTTACATAGCTTAAAACTGAATAACTGTTCACAAAAACCTTAAAACAAAATGCGCGAAATGGCTGAAATATGATATTTATGACGTATTCAATCCCCATATCTCCGCCATTTTGAAAAATTTCGAAGAACTGGATTGACAATAAAATTCCATATAATTATCGAACATGTTTACAAAAATTTACGAGAATCGGTTATGAAATGCGACCAGTTGAGAAAAACAGCCATCCGCCGGACATTCGGACCTACGAAAGCATTTTTGCCCTATCTGAAACGGAGACGCTTCGCGCTCGCTCGGTCAATTACGGTTCATGTGATACAACCCGCTGACAGACAGCCGGACGGACAGCGGAGGCTTAGTAATAGAGTTCCACTAGCACTCTTGGGGGTACTGAACCCTGAAAAAATTATTCATAAAAGTAATTTATAGATCAGGAAGTCTAGATAATAACATATTTAGGTCACCAAGGAGGATTTTGGCAGATTGTTAATTAATTACCCGAGCAATATTGAGGGAACTTTAATTTAATGTTTTATTAACTTTAATTTAAAATTTCTAGCTGTGCTACGTTTCCTATTTACACATAATCAATTCTATACAAACGATAACTTGCCAATCGTTTTTATTAATTAAGTGGCTAAAATATATTTACTAAAAGTATAAAATAAATAAAAAACAAACAATCACGATGTACAGTATAAATCACGAATAGACACAATTGATGTGTACAGACACTAACAAGAGTGGAGTGTCTACTTCAGTATTAATAAATCTACATTCTGAATGCATACACACACCCTCACACATTTCAATGGCAATACTTTGAATCTTCTTCGTCGTGTCGATGCCACGACAACCACCAAGTACCTACATTATAAAATAACACTAAAATGTACACTTGGTTTGCAAATAAACTTTTGACTGTGTATTAAATTTAGTTGGGCCAAAACTTCGCCACTACGAAGGCATCGTCGGTGGCAACGCAGAGGTCACTATGACTGCATTTTTTGGGCACAGAGGGCAGTTCTATATCCACACCCTGCTGCCGCACTTTGCGAGGTTGTAGTTCGAAAGCGGTTCAGAGACTTCGAAGTAGGCCGCGGAAGTTTGAACCATGCGGGAAGATGCTCGCTTGGTGATAAGTATTGAGCGGGTAATATTTTGAATGATATACATAAACAGCGGTATTAACTCGGCCAGTCGAATTATTATAAAATAATTAAAAAAATATACAATTGAACAATATAATAACTGAATATATACTAAAATACACACACATATTTGTAGGGAGTATGTTTCGATCTAAGTGTTACTGGCATTGCAAGATTAGCGTTCCCGAATTTATTTGTTTTTACTCATGATCTCTTAAAACATTTTAAACTAGCTTCAATCTTTTTACTGGTTAGTAGGTAGGTCCTGTACACTAATTGCGTAACACACTATCTATCACAATCTGAATCATTTTAAAGGCTATCGCTAACCCATTGCTTCTTAAGTTCGAAAAATTTGTCTGCTCAACAACGTAAATACCGCAATGAATGTTGTTGAACTGTCAAAATGAAAGCTATTTCTATTATTAATGTGTTACGCAATTACTCCGCTGGTAATAAATAGCTAGAATATAATAGAATACAAAAGAATAGAATACTCTTTATTATGTACACCATAAAAATTACAGATATAAATGTAGATAGGTAGTTTACAGTCAATAGGTATTCAATAATACTTTTCTACTCGATGCTACTACTGCATCTATCAGTACCTACGTTTTGTAGAGTTTTTTTTAATATTATATCCGTTATTTACTTAGGTCATCACTTTAAAAAAGAAGTATTTTTTACAGCTGTATCATAACAAGTTAATTAACTAACTTTATTAAAATGATCTAGGAAGGTACTTTTTTCTTTGACTTCAATTGCCTTATTAAATAGACGGAACACCTAATTAAGGTCAAGGATGTTTTAAATCATTGAACTTTGTAATAATATTAATAAATGTTTGATGCTTTGTTTCATAACTTGACTATTCTCTGATACGATGCATTTATTTAGGTTGCATTCGTCGACGACTCAAACTCGTTGGTGGGTGTGGCTAATATACATGCTATTTAGTTAATAACACACATAACATCACGCTTATATTCCCCAGAGGGTTAGGCAGAGGTGTACCTATTAGTACACCCATATTTCGCCAGTTATGTTTAAGTCCCATGTAGCAGGGGGCGAGCCTATTGCCATCAACCGGGCACAAATCCAAACTCCGGGTTGCTACTGAGAAATTCCAGATGGAAAAGCCCAATAACACTTATACATTTTAATAAAAAAAATAAAAAAAAATAAGGCAGTTTCCTGATATAGTCACTGCTAGGTTAGTATATTTTGCTTATTTTCACAGTATTATGTCTTATGGCGTTCTGCTGTGGCGATCGGCAGCTGACGTAGATTCAATTTTCATCTTAAAAAAGAGGGCAATCCGCGCGATCTAGAAAATGGGTCCTCGCGAGTCTCTTAGAAACAAATTCAATGAAATTGATATACTAACTCTGCCTTCTCTTTATATCTTAGAAAGTATTTTGTATGTTTGCAATAACTTAGGACTTTTCAAAATAAGAAGTGACTTCCATAATATAAATACACGTACTAAAAATGAAATTGTGATACCCAAATTTAGATTAACTAAAACAAGCAAGTCATTGGTGCTGATCCACGCGTCATGTTCGTGAACGGGCGCCGTCAGTTGAGACTGGTCATCTCTTAGCTGCCACGGCTTATTTTTATTATTAATCTTATATTTTGAATTGTTTCTCTATATATATTTTTTTCATTGTTCTCGCATATAGAAGCAACAAGAATAATGTACCCAGGATTTAGTAATATCTTGATTTAAAAAGAGTGTCCTTGGAGTTTCTTGCCCGTTCTTCTCCATAGAGATCTACGTTTTGGAATGGGCAACTAGCTTCAACTTTCTGACTAACTGACCGACTCTTTGACAATTCAAAAGTGCCTGTAAATGGTTTAATTGAAATAAATACTTTGAGTTTGAGTTTGATTTCTTATAAACAGTATCAGCTTTTATAACAAGTTGCCAAAGTCAGTTACAGAACTTAGCGATAGAAAGTTCAAAACCTACATCAAACGTCTCCTTATCAAAAATGCATATTATAAGATTAAACACTGCGTTGAAGGCACGGGAGTTTGGCGATAATTCCTTCTGCACAAATGGCTTCCCTGGTACCTCATTAACGGTATCACTATGTAAACGTCTATTAACTGCTCCCAAATTAGGAAGTTTATTAAAAAAAAAAGAAGATTTTTGTTTTTTACTTTCTTCTTTGACATAATCTTCGCATTATTTGACATTATATACCTCCAATTCTTATTTCAACTCTTTACTTATGGCTTTTATAGACAGGATTTTAATTCAGATTCGTGACAGTTTTAATGGCAATCATGTCATTTGGTTTAAATAGGCTTTTATTTTTATATACATTATTCTATATTTTGTGAATGTGAGAACGTTGTTGGCCTAACATGTAGACTGTAGATTTGTAGACCTTTTTCTACTTGGGTGAGTGCCTGTTACTTGTTGACAGGCATACACTGTCCTCCCATACCTATTAACACTGTAATTTGAAACATTGTAAAAGCACCTTCCAACTTTTTAAAAGAGTAACCGTGGAGTTTCCTGCCAGCTCTTTTCCATAGGAAACACCCAATTGGAACCGTGCACCAAGCTTCTGACATTTCATAAGTGCCCATGTAGGTTTATGAGAAATAAAATATTTTTATTTGATTTGGTTTGATGATTTGTTCGCGGAAACCCATGTTGACGATTTTCATGCCATTACGAGGAAGCTCCAACAGCATCCTAAAAACATTTGACAAAGTGGACAGCCCCTTTATTAGGCACTGGGTGCAGTTTTACGTGCCAACATTTGTTTAGCCACGTAATTATTATTAGTTATTGTTAGGTTAGTTTGTAAAAGTTTACCAACATAGTTTTTAATGCCCGGTTTCTGAGGCACTTTTAATGGTGGTTTATCTATCGAATAGCGCTACTGATTCGATAACTTGTGAAAATGCGCTTCCGCACACCGCAATGTCGGATAAACTCCGTTTCTAACTTAAGTTTAAAGCCCGGTTTCTGAGGCACTTTTAATGGTGGTTTATGTATCGAATAGCGGTATTGCTTCGATAACTTGTGAAAATGCGTTTCCGAACACCGCAATATTGGATAAACTCCGTTCAAACTTAAGTTAACTTAACTGCCCAATTTGTGCCATTTATCGGTTCGATAACAATACTGGTCATCAAAAAAATCGACCCAACCATTTTTTGTTTAATATTAATCGATTGTTTCACAGATAAGATGTTGAACACATGTTTGTTTTTTTATTTTGAGGGTCGATAATGATGACTGACGTCTTGTTTGTCATAAAGCGTATTGCAATTATTCATATAAAATTACTTCAAAAGTAAATTAATTAACTCCTGTAAAACTTTTCATAAAAAAAAGTTTAAGAAAAAAAGAACACTAGTATTCATTGTTTTGCTGATTGTAGAACAAACAGGCACTATTTATTTAAAAATCAAAATGCAATGCATTTATTCGAAATAATAGCAAGTCGGTGAGTTTCTAATAGTAATTTAAGCCACTTATTTACCCTCGAATAATATTATTATAGATAAAACAAGTATTAAAGACGAATTAAAATAATAAAATCAATTTTAGACGCAATCTCTCATACAGACCCATCTAGCGGCAACTAAGGTTCTAGTTATCGGTTTCATAATTATTGAATGGTTCGTTGCGTATTCAGAAACGCAGTGACAGTTAACCGACGTATAACCTATGCATAACTTTCATGAATCAATAGCTAATGGGAGTTTATCTGGGAACTTCAGAAACCGGGCATTATGCCCGGTTTCTGAAGTTCCCAGATAAACTCTCATTAGCTATTGATTCAATAAGTTGTTGTTACTAATACTATAAGGATTGTGTGTATTTATATGTGTAGGTCCGAAATAAAAAATATAGTTACCTTTTTTTATATATCTCTGAGCACTAGAGTCGTCGACAACACAACTTGTTTCAAAATTAGAACAAAGAAACAGTATAAAGCCTTGGTTTTGTCTGAATGGAGATATTTTTTTTAAGCAAAAATACATCATAAATTATGCTTTAGATATACTAAACAATCAATAGCTAAAAATTAACATACTTAATCTAGAATATAAAATTAATTCACGAAACGGATGACAAACAGGTATTTTTGATTATTATTTTGATGCACATTTAAATTAAAAGGAATAAAACGTCAAGTCCATATATTTTGTATGTATACTGTATAGTGTAAACCTATAGTCTGTTCCAAAATATCTAATTAAAATGAAAACAAATGGATCTGAAAATTTATTCAAACAATAATTGCTGAAAAAAAGTGGTGAGACATAAAGTTGAAACCTTCTAAATACAGATGAATGTGTTACTAATTCCCTTAAGTGATTGATTTCGTAAAGGCGCTTCCTCACCGGGAGCATTCGCCTGTAATGTAATAATCCAAGATTCCACTGCAACGGCCAGGGCTTTGCAAGTAGACCGCGCAAGCAACTGCTAGGTAGTGTAGAAAGATAATTAAAACCAGCAGGGCAGGTTAATACATATAATTAAATAGGCAGAAGTAACCCGGCTAGGTCCCAGGTAAAGGATACATTACAGGCGAATACTCTCGGTGAGGCAGCGCCTTGAGAATTTAACCTGAACAAGGTTTGTTTACACTTTCTTAAGATACTTTCGGAAGAGACCATACAGTCCACATTGAATGTAGTGGAATCCACCTTTGTTTTGCTCACAAAAGCATAATTAGATTGTATCGACAGTAGGAACCCCATTTTTCTAAGTCGAACCGGTTTTAAAATGAATCGGAGCGTGACGATACCCTTTTTGTATAGACGATTAAAACGAATGTCAAATAATGAAAAGAAATAAAACTGGAAGATTTACTTCATATTATGCTTAATGTTACGAAAGGTTAATTCGGTATTGGCCACAAATAGGTATAATAATTAAATTAAGCCGGTTTGTCGAAATACAAACACTTGATTTTTACATCGAAAGACTGTTTTGATTTTAGATAGATAACAATTTTTTACACTCAACTGGCAATAAAATAACCAAAATATATTAGCAGTGTAAAAATACGTTTCTATAAACAATATTGGTTCGTAATTTTCAATGCAAATAAGTCATTTTTTGTCACAGTTAAAGTAATGTCGAAAGCGTCAAGTCCATTTGCTATATTGTTTAGAAATCATTCATGTTAGCGGGAGGGCGATAATTGAAACCGCATTGACTTGTACAGATGTTATCAAGTGTGGGTAATGTTGCCCAATTGTTGGATTACCCACCTTATCTCACTGTAATTTTATTGTTTCATCTGATCTTATTGTTTGTAAGCTCATGCTTTTTGAACTGTGAATGACTTTATAATGTTACCTGTGTGATATTTACCGGTCAGTGAAATGTATCTATGTAGGTATGGTCAACAAAAAACAATGGTAACCAATAGCCAATAGGTTGGTTGGTTGACCAATATATTCTTAAAAACCTGAACTATAATAAAATGTGAGTATTTTTTCTTACCTACGTGAACTGCTGAAAAGCAATATTTATCGAATCGTTGTGTAGCAATTTAGACGATTTGAAAATGTAGCAATGTTAATCGACTTTTGTTGTTGACTGTACTTTCATAAACCCATGGTTTGAAATAATTTATGAGCGAGAAAATGTATGAACTGAATCGAGATATTTTTAAACTAAATCAGGCTACGTAAAGACTTTGATTTTGATTTTTAAATGGAGACCAATAGGGAAGTCCAATAAATAGAGTCTTCGTTTTTAAAGCTGAAAAACTGTTGTCTCACTCAGTAAATAAATCTAGGTATACTTAACTGCAACTATGTACCTAAGAGGTGAGAACGTTCGATTTTGAAATAGTAGATATGAACGGACACTGATTTATATATCTTTTACAGTTCGTAAGAAATATTACGTCAAACGCCCATCGCTGTGCGCTTAAAATTACTTACAAAACTAGTGTTGTAAAAGACATGAGTCTTTTAGTCTTCATTTCGAGACACAAGTCTTTTTCAAGACTTGCGACTAATAGTCTCACGAGTCACGAGTTCTCCGAACCCTTGTGAGTTTTTGAGTCCTATGAGTTATTTGAGTATTTTGAGTCCTAAGAGTTCTTTAAGTCTTTTGAGTTCTATAAGTTCATTGAGCTGAACTGGATCGTGAGCTTTAAAGTCGGTGTATTAGGCTACCAATATTTAATTTATAAAATTATAAAATCAGTTCAAAATTATATACTTACATTACATAATTATGAACCAAGCTGTCCTTTTTTTTCCATGTTTTTAATTAAACGTTTTATACTTAAAATCATTTGATAGTCAACAATGGCTATTTTTTTTTTTGCTATTTTCTACTTCATTTACTTATAACCTCAGATAAGGACTCAGATGACTCAGGCCCGAGTTCTTTTGAAAATACTCGAGACTCAAGTTCTTTTAGACAAGACTCGAGTCTTCAAAGAGAACTCAAGTCTTATTATTGTAAGACTTAAGACGCGAGTTTTTTACAACACAAAACTCTAGTAGTCTAGGCAAGTATGTAGTTCTCTCTAGCTGCTAGACTCGTAGGATTAGGCTGCCTAAATGTAAATTATATTTATTAATTTAACCATTTATGCACACACATATAAACAGACAGGAAGAAAGGAACAGAAAAATACGTACAAAGATAATGCTTCTTTCTAAAGAAATCTCATTCAGAATACCTGCAATAGGGAAGTAAATAAAGAGATTTAGACAAAGTGAGTAAGAGTAGAAGAGATAGTAAAAAATAAAGATATATATTATCTTTCGTACCTACTTTGTATGCGTAACCGATCACTTTTGTTTTAATTTTCCGGTGTCGTTAATTTTATGATGTTTGGTAGGCAAGCATGTATATAATTAATTAAAATTTCATCGTTTCATCAGTAATTCTCGCTCGATCACCTCCTTGATTTTTCCGAAAGTTCAAGATACATCCTGTATACATAATTAATAATATAATTAAATGAGCCCATTATGTTCTCTTCTCAACTTATTTTTATAGTATTATGAAAACTAAGTATTTATTAGTCACTAGCTGACCCGACCGACGTTGTCCTGTCGAAAGGATATCACCAAAATCTACCCAAACGAAGTACCGAGGTACACTTAGCGGCATAAAATACACTAGAACACACTGAATAATATTGCATTTTTATATTTTTCTTATGTTTATCCGAGGACGAGAATAAAATAACTTTTAACATAATAAAAGGCACGCCATTTTGGCACTGTATCATCGGCACACGCACAACTACCTTACTTATAAAAAAAACTGTCAAGTTGACAGCTGTCTGCTGTCGGCTTCAGCCACTGTTGTTTCACGAACGAACGGAATTACATATGAATAACATTTACGAAATAATGTCAAACTCAGTGTCTATAAAATGTAACGCAATTGTACGTGCATAAAAAAATATTTATTATATAGTTTTAAATTATCTAAGGATAAAAATACAATTATTTTCGAATTCCTCTATTTTTTCTCTACTCTTTTCTCTCTACTATAGAAAAAATACTTTCAGTTTTTGCCGAATTTTCCAATTTTTCGGGCAACCTTTATTTTTTTTTCTTTTAATTCACTTACAGACTATTAGGTACGTATTTAAAAAAAAAATAGGCTAATCGGTCCAACCGTTCTCAAGTCATGCGCTTACCAACGAACAACATTTAATTTAAGCTATAATAATATATGTATGCTAAAGTATATAGATTTGCACATCGTTTCCTTTACATATTAATTAAATAGCTGTTACAAGTTGCTCGACCGCCTCTTAGAAAAAAAAAAAATTGTCGTCTAATAAATATCTGCTACATTCTCGGATAGATGGGATCGATAATAAACTCTGTTTTCATTTATTATTACTTAGGACTACAATTTATAAAACCTGCTAAACCGCTCTTTGCTAACTAAGCTGAAAGAATAATAATTTATCTATACTATTACTATATAATATTATAAATAGGTAAACTTTGTTTGTTTGTTCACCTAGTTTCCTGGTTCCAGGCAAAATTTACTACGTACCACGAGACGTCCGGATTAATTTTTTCGATATTTTATTTGAATATAATTTGTTTACAATGGGAATAATCACGAACCACGTGTTATAATGAAAATTCCTAAAAATTCCGAAATTTCAGTGTGCATTATATATAATGCATGGACGTCATAGCTTATTTTGGGTGCATTACATTTAATGCATGGACGTCGCATCTGGTTATTTGTGCATTGTATTACCTAATGCATTACATGTAATGCACGAACGTCATGGCTGAGTCGGAATTGCATTACATATAATGCACGGACAGTCAACATGTTAAGGTATCTAGGAGGATAAGTACTACCAGTGTCGACAGCTGCGTTTCCATCATGGTAGGGCTACCAGTGTCGGAGCCAAATATGCCAGTCACGGGTGGCACTGCCTCGCAAGCTTCGATGTTGGCACTCCATCCAATGGCTTTACGAGCGGCTATCGATGGCTGATAAGCGAATTGACATTAACTAAGTTACAAAATATAAAATTATAAACTGTTCATATTTGCAGCGCTACTAAAATTATTATGAACAAATGAACAAATTATGTAGGGGGTAATCTTTGGAACTGCCTGTCAGATTTGAATAATTATAATAATAATTCTTATGAAAGGCTATAGGCTATTTACCATTACGCTATGCCCCTTAGGAACTGAGCAAAAAGAAAAATAGAAAGAACGCTAAGTGAAAACGAAGTGACAGCGCGAGCAGGTGATGCGATACGACGGCGGGCGAAGGTCGGGGAAACAAGAAATTTCACGCGGACCTAGTCTCGGGCAAAAGCTAATGCTTATATAAATTAGAAGAGTTTGACTTATTGCACAAGATAGTATTAGGTACCTAATTAAATTACCTACTTTGAACTGGGTTATTAATTAAATAAATTATAATGCTTACAATTTCAGTAGTACACGCCATGAAAAAGGCAAAATTACGGTACCCAACTATGATACATAGGTACTACGTGGGAACCAGTAGCTCTTAGCACGGCTTAACTATATTTGTTTAGAAATAATTATAACCATTATCATATTATCGTCATTACAAGCTTAACAACATGTTGCGACAAGAATTTTAAGTGCGTACACATACGGCAATAATTACTAGCTACATTATATCATTAACGTTTCACACATCTTGTGAAACTCTTTAAAAAATAATACCAATTGTTAGTATTATTTCATTATACGGCGTCATCTGCGTGTTTCTTCGGATAATAATTGGAGGTAAAACCAAAACATTATAAGCCTTAGGCGTAATTAAACCTGTACTCTATAAAACTACGCGTGAAGAAGCTTTGAAATGTCAAGAGCTTGGGTAGAAAAAAGTTCACCTTACTCTTTTTTATACATGGGGTATTCGGCCTTCTAGGAGACTGGAATCCTAGGCCAGCATAAGTGGAAAATGATAGTATAAACGTATTTCAGGCCTGGATAAACTGTAGACTAAAAACCACTGAAAATGGCCAACATGGCTGAAAATAAATTGAGATAAGTTTGAGAGGCGCTCGTCCGGATCGGTACTACAACCAAGCAGCGTTGGTAGTAGAAATACGTGTTCTGGTTTAAAGAGTGTTGTTGTTTACTGACACATTATACATTTCAGCTCTGTCTCTGCAAAAACAACGCATCTGCGATGGTACTGGTATTCCAGACCACCACTGGCAGTGCCAACCACTCAGTAAGCCCTCGTGTTAGCTGGTTTGGTATCCAATAACATAAACAAAAGATGTATCTACAAACAAAATTTACAAAGCAATAAATACTTACTTACTTAGTCCTGGGTTCGTTTTACAGCTCAGACAAAGAGTTATTGGGTTTTTCTGTCAGAAATTTCTCAGTAGAACCCCAGAGGCTACATGTGCGCCTGGTTGATGGCGATAGACTCGCCCATATTACATGGACTTAAGGGGACTACTAACAGGACCTAAATGTAAGTTTTATAATGCCTAAAAGTATATGATCCACTGCACTAAACAAAATCAGAAAAATATATGTTATTCTTCAGGATATTTGCTAATTAGATAGGGTATTGAAAACATAATACAACTAATTTGATACGATAGAAAAAAATCACGAAGATACCTCTAAAAATTACTTATAACGATTAAAAACCATACTACTATGCATTAAATCATTCTGATTTTTTGTCAGATTTTTCTACAAGCAACATACTAACGTAATAGTGTTTTAATTTTTTAATCCAATCAATAGATTTTTTGTTAATAGATAATTGCTTCGTATTTTGCAATAAATTACCAGCGTTTTGTCATCGCGCTTCTCTTTCTTTTCTATGCAGTCCGACAGTGACCGCGCTTTAGCTGTTGTAAGCCTTTTAAACATAACTGGCGAAATGTGGTTTTACTATAGGTACCCACCTCTGTCTAACCCTTCTAAGAAAACAGGCGTAATGTTATAGCTGTAAAAGCTTCTAAATAATTAACTAATTAATTTTATTTATTAACAAACACTGCGCAGGCACACTACGTCATCGCACGATCACATCAGGGTGTTTTAGATCCTGATGCGTGATCGATGCTCCTATGATAACGGAAACGAACGTGTGTTGAAGAAGCAGGGCTTGATTGATTACTTTGCATGCAGCTTGAGAGATAAAGTTAGTACCTACAGAAAAAAAATGTTGTATTTATTTATTTAAACCTTTCGCGCACTATATCGTACAAAGGCGGACTTAATACCTTAGGCATTTTCTACCAGTCAACCAAAGGCGGTGTAGAGATAAGATGGCAGGTGCTCTGCTTAACAGGCGTTAATAATAGTAATAAAAAAAAGATAACATAATTATTAATTATAAATAAAATAGGTATAGAAGTACGTAAATCCTAACTAATATACTAACTTACTAACTAATACTATATTTGCGAAATTAAGTTTGTTTGGTTGATACCTTTTCACGCCTAAACCACTGAACCGATCATCCTGAAATTTTGCATATACGTTGTCAGGTGTACAGAAACGGACATGGTACCATTCATCCCGAAAAAAAGTACTGTTCCCGAGGAAAACAACAATAACATTCTTATGATAATAGATGGGGCCACGTGTCTTACGAATCATGATTAAATTATATTTTTATAGAAACTTTAGTAGGGTGTTAAGGTTTTAAAAAAAAAAATAAGTACCTAATATTTTTTGTGAGTTTATAGTGTCGATAGACTGGTTTTTCATCCTCCTAACTATAATTCCCCGAACATCGGAATTGATTGCCAAATTCTAAATTAACGCGCGCGAAGCCGCGGGCAAACCTAGTAAGTTATAAACTTATAATACACATACATACATATTTACTATAATATACCTATACCTACATCATATATACTATATATACATACAAATTAAAGAAAAAGCGGTCATTGAGATGACTCTACGCTATTTAACAGGGTTTTTTTATTTAATCAATTAGGTTAGATATTGGGAGGCAAACAAGCAAGACTGTCTACTTGCTAGAAAATAAGGCAATACCTGAGACACCATAGAAATCGCAGGCGCATTGTCATTTTAGAGTCTCCTGGGCCTGTTATTACTTCAGCACCCTGCATGTCCTTCAAACTTTAAAGCCGTGTCTACGCTAGGCGAGGCAAGCACAAGTGGATCACAAGCAGAGCACGAATTCACAATGCGATGCGTGCTCGTTCGAGACTCCTAAATTCGTCTATGCTACGCGAATTCGTGCTCCGTTCATACTCGGCTCATCTAGCGTAGACGCAGCTTAACATTCCAAAATTGCTTGGCGGTAGATATAGGAATAGCACTAGGTACTTGCCCGGACGTACTCCTACACAGAGAGTTATCTACTACTACCAAAATAATGTTGTCCAAGGCAGAAATATATTTTGTATTATAAACTTTAATAACATAATAATATAATCAGCCTATAATGTACCCACTGCTAGGACACAGGCCACCTCCTCTGTGAGAGGGAGTGGGCCGGAATCAACCACGCGGGCCCAGTGCAGGTTGTTGAGAGCAGTGGTGATGAAATAATTTACACAAAGTGCATGTCAGGGTTGCAACCTACCACCTACAATTTTTGAAATCATTGTCCGAGCGAGCGCTCGTGGTCTCCGTTTCGGCATGGGCAAAAATGCTTTCGTGTGTCTGGATGTCCGGCAGATGTCTGTTCCCATCTACAGTTCGCATTTCTCAACCGATTCTCGTGAAATTTTATGAGCAGGTTCGATAATTATATGGTTTTTTTTTGACGACGCTGATTTTCGTTTTTTTTTTTAAATGGAAGGAGTATGGCGGTAGAAAACGTAAAAAAATACATATTTGAGCCATTTCGCGCTCTTTGCGCGCGCTTTTTGCTTTAGGGTGCGGGGTGAACTTTTATTTAGTATTAGGCTATGCAAAGACAGGCTCACGAGGTCTGCAGCTCACAGAGCCACTAGAAATAATTACACGAAAGATCATCAACTAAAGAAACGTGAACAACGCAGGCAAAGGCAAATGAAGATTCAACCATCAACTATGTTAATAGAAATAATAAGATTGAGTCATTACCAGTTGAACTATCGGACACATTACAAGATACATCATTGTTTGTTTTGCAAAATCAGTGTGTAATGGAGCTCAAATCACTAAGTTAAGAAATAACGGTTATTATTGGACCGAAATACTATAACGAGGTGTCTGACCACACTGAAATATCATTCGGACATCACAGACTGATATTTAACACACGATTTAACCTATCATTGGCTAACGTTGAGATTGTAATCGTCTGACATTTTTCTCATAATGGCCAATCGCATTGGATTCGTCTTCATATGCTCATAAAACACAAGGCTTTTCTGTTAGTACATCCTAGAGGCCGGGTTGAGATTAACAACAATGTTTCTCACATGAACTACATTGTAAGAATAAAAATGTGCATCGAATTTATATCTGTTTTCGAGGACTTTCAACGTACATGGCGAATAAACGAAATATTCATTGAAAAATGTTATTACACAATTGACGACTTCCATAATGATGAATCACTGACAGATTGACATGATATTATTCCATTGTGTATTTATTTTTTACTAGCTAACCCAACAGACGTTGTCCTGTCTTAACTACGAATATTGAATTCGAACTGGTATAACTAATATAAAAAAGAAACACAAACATAGTGTTTATTATTGTAATGCTCTATGATACACAACATTCTTCGTTTTATTTTCTGGTGCGTATATGAATAGGTTTGTCGGTATGCCAACACGGGAACAGGCGACATACAACTGGCCATGTGAAAAACATGAATTTTCAAGATTGATGCCACAAACACTTAGCGACTGCCCTTGCGATTTATTTATCGACATTGCAAATGCTAATCGCACTGGAAATTGTAACCGTTTAAAGTCGAATGGCATATCGTTCGGAATCAAAGGAATCTGTGGAATTAAAACGTCTTCGTCTTTGTACTTCTCTTTCAAAGTTGTGGCTTCGATGACGTTGCTCATTAATTATTTCACTGCAAGGCGGGTGCTGTTACAAAGACGTGACTGGTTTATATTCCGCAATATAATTACTACCGATCCTATTTTTTATTGCAGATTATGAGGTGGTAATCCGGGCAATTCCAGCGATTTAAAGAATTCCGTTGGATGGTTGACAACATTATCTTGGTTAGTGACGGAATCAATCGATTTGTATGTCATCAATTCGCCAATTATCTTATTTTGAATTTGAAAATTGATTTCGTTGACATCAACGTTTTTTGCAGCCAATATGCTCGTTCGCTCAACCAAACATGATTACTGTAATTTTGAGCAATGTTTGGGAAAACCTTATCGATGAGTTCGGTCTTTGATTCAGTAAAGTGACAAAAATTAGTAGATAATGTAATGTATCCAGATGATAAGTCAACAGGTATTTTGCCATTACCAATATCGAGCAATTGTTTGGAAAAAAACTTCTCCAGATTGGTCGTACTGCAATTTGACTCTGATTTCATAATTAATTTGAGCGTTTTAACGTATTTCCATAAAATGGACGACTTTAAACATGCGTTAATTTCGTCGGCTGACGTTGACCGTGGTATTACTGGGAATGTTTTGCGAAAATCACCTACCAATGAAATCATTGCACCACCAAACCGGTTTTGGTTCTTTCGTAAATCTTGCAACGTCCTGTCTAATGCTTCTAAAGATTTTTTGTGTGCCATCGGGCACTCATCCCAAACTATTAATTTGCTTTGCTACAACACTTTGGTCATCGCAGAATTTCTCGAAAGGTTGCAAGTTGGAGTTTCATTTATTTGCATGTTCAACGGCAACTTGAGTGTGGAATGAGCTGTTCGACCGCCTTCTAACAACGTAGCTGCAATACCTGACGAAGCAAGTGCTAGTGCAATACCATTTTGCGATCTAATCGTTGCCAAAATCAATGATATCAAAAACGTTTTCCCAGTTCCACCAGGAGCATCTAAGAAAACAAATCCGCCTGTTCCATCGTTTATTACTTTCATAATCGTATGGTAGGCACATTTTTGGTGCTCATTTAAAATGGGAACGTTTCTTAGAACGGTTTCTTTCAATGCTTCGGAATCATATTGGGTTTCACGTCTCAACTCTTGATTAAATTCTTCGTGCATTAGTCGATTAGTCGTTGTCATTCCTAATTGTATTAATTCTCTATTGATAAGCATTAAGCACATATCTTCAATTAAAATTAAAGCTTCATTGTGAATTTCTTCGTTAATTTTCAAATCTGGATTCGATGTTCTAAGTCACTTCTGATGTAATATATCTTCGGCCATATGATCTTTATATTTGTTCCATAAATCTATCGGAAGCACGTAGACACAATTATTGAAAACCATTGTTTTTCGTATTTGATTAGCATTTGACGAAATTACAGCGTCTTCGAGAGTGTGATCCCAATGAGTGTCATTCTCTAGCAATCCCAATTGTCGTTAAGTTTTCTTAAATTTTCCAATGTTCCACTCAACTTCCTTAATTTTTTCTCTCATAAGAACCTTCTCCGGACAGTAATTAATACAACAAAAAAAGAATTAGTGAAACTGTTCCATCCGTTCACGTGTAATGCGATGACCAAGGGAAATAGAGATTCATTTTTGTATGTACATATATAGATTTTTATTACTGTAACCTTGTTGACATTTGACATATTTGTATTATTGTAACATTTTTACTGTAACTCAAACGATTTGACATTAATTTATATTTTGTATAATTTTGTTATACTAATTGTTATTTATAATTATAATATCTTTAAATATGTGTAAATTAAATAATAATATCAGTTGCGTGCACATGTGACGGTAGAAAATGGAGGACTCTTATAAATAAAACATCTTTGTACTAAATACCCATGTTTGCAAACCAATAAATGATTCGATTCGATTTGATACTACCTACAAGCAGTGCCCATGGCTCCTTCCTCGGATAATTATTACTTAACTATAAATCGTATCGTCGTAAATGCTACTTCTGAGCGTGAGGTCCTTGGTTCAACTCCCAGCGGGGTAATTACGTAACGCACTAACAGTAGGAATGGGTTTCATTTTGACAGTTCAACAACATTAATTGCGTCATTTACGTTGTTGAGCAGACAAATTTTTCGAACATATGAAGAAATGGATTAGCAATGGGCTTCAAAATGATTCAGATTGTGATAGTGTGTTACGTAATTAGGGTGCTGGTCAGGCAGTGTTATTGGGCTTTTTCAATCAGGAATTTCTCAGTAACAGCCCGGAATCTGGATTTGTGCCCGTTTGATGGCAATAGGCTCGCCCCCTATTAGATGGGACTTAAACATAACTGGCGAAATGTGGGTGTACTGTAGGTACACCCCTGCCTAACCCTTCGTGGATTACAGGCGTGATTTTATATTTATGTTATTTTATATATTCGTAGGTACATACGGCCTAGAAAAGGGGTGACTCCCAAGATGACGAATAATAGAGAAGTATTGAAGAAAAAAACCTTTTGGGTTGACCCTAAATAAATTAGTATGAGGGCAGGGGAATGATTATGACTAGATATCGGATATTCGTATGCATATTCACGTAAAGCTGAGATGTTGGCTAACACGGAATGCGCTTTAATATCGAAACAAATAATGTTCATTTTTGTTTTAACTAACACACACCACACCTCCTGTTAAACCCTACATACACATATTTACATGGGGGTTAAACATTAATTTTAAGTAAATATGCATCTGAATAGTTATGCAATCCAAGAATCCCGGCGTTTTCTTTTTAATAAATATTTTTTAATAAGTCGTTTTCATACTATACACCCGACTAGTTATACGTTCCCGGTGGTGCTGGCACCCCGGGATTTGTCATACAAAAAAAAAATTACCGCTTACATACTTTTAGATCTAAAAATTTACTTTAGCTAATATGCATCAGAATATCCGATCTTTGATTATGACATTATGAAGAGTATTATTACCTATTATCTGATTTTCAGAATGAAAATTATGTTATGTGGTAGGTACCTACTTACATTCAATGTAGGTATACTTAATCAGAATTCCAATCACTTAGTTCAAAATGGGGTACAAATAATTGCATTGTTAAAATAAGGTAAAAATCGATATCGTACACATACATCCATTCATGAAATCATACATCTTCCATTGCTAGACCATCAATTAAAGATAGATCAAAGCATGCCGCTAAGCTGAGTGAACTTTCAATACGTCAGTGCGTTAGGGTAGGGCGCAGCTGGGCGACCGCCCAGGGTGCCAAAAGTGAAGGGGCGCCGAAGGGACTGAGACTAGACGCCCCTTCACCTCGCGCCTGCAGAGTACTTTTGTTTTAGTTCGTTTGGAGTAGGAACACCAAAAAAAAATTGAGCTCTCTTCGCGTGCTCTTGCATCCGACATTCTCTGAATTCTCAAACATTTCTGCATAAGCCGACAAAGTAATTCCTATTTCTTTAAGAATGGACATAAGAAAACCTAGGCGAGTGCTGAAATTTTTCGCCCCTCTCTACTCTTCAAGGAGGAAAGCGGGGCGCCGCCGAAATTTCCCTCAGGGCGCCTGTAATATTAAAACCAGCACTGCAATACGTTGTATAATAATTTACATTAATAGATTTGTATAAACTTTTAAGCCTAGAGTAATTCCAGTTCTATAATCATTGTTATTGTAAAACAAACCTGTATCGAATGAATGAATAACTTACTATGACTCAAACACTGCTAGAGATATTTAATATACCTATCTGAATATATTGACTTTGGTCTTATTCAAAGCGCATCATTACATAGCTAAGCATAGTCAATTTTGTTGAAGCTAATTTAAATAAGGCAGCACCCTAATTGCGTAACACCCCATCAATCACAATCTAAATCATTTTGAAGCCTATTGCTAACCCATTGCTTAATATGTTCGAAAAATGTATCTGTTCGACAACTTAAATAACGCAATGAATGTTGTTGAACTGTCAAAATGAAAGCCATTCCTACTGTTAGCGTGTTACGCAATTACTCCGCTGGTCTGGCTAGAAATACGAGCTAAACTTTAGCACAGCATCCTTCATACATAATCTGTGTACAGCGTGGCAGAGTTATCGACGTGCAAACTGTAACCATGAGTTCAGCACATGATTCCAAACGCCCTAGCGCTAAAATATTTCGTTGGTTACTCGTATCAAATAAAAATCGGCTGTTTCATAGAAAAGTATAGTATACCTATGCGGTAAAAATGTATGGATTTTTTTAAATAACTGACTAAACATTTCAACGCAGTTTGGTTCAGAATCATGAACTAAATCCATGCCAGCCTGCATATATTTTATAAATTAAAGTCGCTGTTCAAGTCTGTCTGTGTGACCACGTTGTTCTTCTAAACTCTGCAACGGATTTTGATGCAGTTTTCACTATCATTTAGAGACTTTACTCCGGAAGGTTTATGTGTCTAATAAATTCATATTAAACTTACATATAATAAAGACACCTCGATGTTTTGACAACTCATAAAAACCTTGCGAAATAGGGACGGGTCGCTAGTTATGAATAAATGGTTGAAACTTTAGTGTCCGATGCGAGGTATGTTGCCAATAGTTTTGAGGATATATTATAGTATGTTTCATCATTGATGCGTGTGCCATAGTATCGTAAAACGTGTTAAGTCTCACCTCAAAACTCCACCCATATTATGTAGGTTGTAAATGTCACAGTCATTCATAAATCTCAGACATTAATAAATTGACTAAATGGACAATAGTGACCGTTTAAAAATGTAGCGTATTGTTTCTTTATAGGAATAGTTAATAATCCTTTTTTTTTCGAATCTTTGGTATTACCTAAGCTTTTATCGTCACAATCTGAAGCGCCTTCGCATTACTATGTAATCAGGTAAACCGAGCCTTTTCCGAACTATGTTGGGGTCAGCTCACAGTCTAATCAGATGAGGCTGAATTAAGGATTTTTCACGTACGGTCTTGATATGTAAAGAATAGTCCTTTACTCCAAGGCTTGATTTTGTGAGATCACATAGCTCATAACATGTACAAATATTCTACAATATTAAAAACCAACACCCATAATGCACGTCATCGCTTGATTTCAGTTAATAAAGTCGTTACGGGTAGTCAGAAGCCCGAAAGTCTGACAACCAGTCTTACCAATGGGTATCGTGTTACCCAGTAACTGGGTTGTGGAGGTCAGATAGGCAGTCGGTTTATGTAAATACTGGAATTTAGCTGTATCTGGTTAGACTGGAAGCCGACCCATAAATAGTTGCAAAAAAGGCTAACCAGATGATGAGTGAGTTTAGAATTTTTAGTTATTATTTTTATAATCGGGTAATAATAATTGCATTGTTCAAATAAGGTAAGAATCGTGATATATCTGCCGTTGATAGACTTTCAATTGAATAGAGATAGAGCAATGGTTTCCTTGTATCTTCCTTCTACCCTCTGGGGCCGTGCCTTTAAGGAGTAGTCCCAGGGCTCACGATCTACTTTACTTAAAACCTTATTAGGGTTATGTAAATACTTATTGCATTACATTCGCTCCCTCGAGCAAAATAACCCGGAGATGCCGAAAACCTGGAGTCCGTATCTACTTCGTGAAGTAGTAGTCGGGTTGGATCTGCCCTAAATCCATCCACTTTTCAAGACAACCTTGCTGGGGGGCTTGATACACGTCGACCTGGAGATTCTACCAAAGACCCTACATTTTGTAAGTGTTTACAACACAACACGTCGGGTCTCCCTCCATTTAGTGAAACATTTTTCGTTCGATTGTTAAACGGAACGAGATAAATTTCAATATCGATAAGATATAAAACTGATTCGTGCCGATTTAAACCAACACGAACATATCGGTTTGTTCAACATTAACATTTTGTGTTTATTGAACAAAGTCGTGTTACTAATGGCATGACTATTATTTAGTACAGAGAGATTACCAAAATAGTGAGATAAGTATTTTATGGGTGTTGCGTGTTATTAGTTACATTAACATTTTAAATTTATCTCGTTCTTTGTATATTTTTATCACTCAATAATTGATGATTGCTTTTTGAATTTGTACACATCGTAAGTGATTAAAATAATGAAAGAAACTATTGGTGAAACTGTGTGATTTAAATATTTCTACGAAAACAACGTCTTCTCCAGCTGTTGTAATTAATTTTAAGTTACCAATACCTACTGTGCAGAAACATTGAAGGTTAATTAAATTATTAATTGCTCTTGTAAATGTCAACACTTATCTTCTCCAAAATTAATTTCTTATTAACATATAAACTGTAGTACTGGCTATAAAATAGCACAAATATTTCTGGTAAAATTTTATGAACATCTTTTAATTCTCAGGGTCAATGTGTCGTGGTGCATTAGAGCATTTGGTCAAAACTGTGGCTGACCGCAGAAGGTCAAATGTTATCGCCATGTAAAATTAAAATCATCGTTTAGATTTAACAATTACCATTATTTCAGTCGTTTGAAAATATTATTATTTTGAATTATTTTCCGGTTTCGTAATAAATGAATCCGGAAGGCTCTGACAGACTTCATCTTTTCATTACAACTAATGTTATTGGAAAAACTACTATTTAATTATTTCATAATAATAATGCTTAGTTGCTTATTTATCAAGAAGTACATGGGACTGGGTTGCCGAAATAAATTGCAAAACTAAAGCTAAATGCATAGATAGCATCTTTATCATCTCTCTGACGGACCCGACCAATTATGACCTCACCGCATAACGCGTTCCACTTTTAAACTTCTAAGCGGTTCAAGAAATGCCCTTTACACGAAACTTTCAACAAACAGTAAACTACATACCTACCTTCTTTGAAGGGACTTCTTTATTATTTTAATTTTAATAATTTGATTTAATAAAAAGTTGACAAAAAGTGTAAACGCCAACAGTAATAAGATTCCCCATCCAATTATATTGCCTACTAGCTGCGCCCCGCGGTTTCACCCGCATAAGTCTGGATCCCGTAAGATTTGAATAACGAGAAAAAGTAGCCTATGCCCACCAGGTCATGGTCTACCCATGTGCCAAATGTCATCTCAATCCATTCAGCCGTTTTAGCGTGAAAGCGCAACAAACAAACATACATACAAATAATTGAATCTTTTCTCTTTTTAACCTCTGGTCTGTCGGACCTCCATTTACCTACCTTGCGCTAATTGTCGACGTAATCTCGAGGACAATTGGAACAATGGAATGGACAATGGAAGTTATGATCCTATGAGGTTCAGTTGACATTTCGAGCGCTTTCTCTTATGGCCCTATGCGGTATCATGCGACACGCAAGAGATTAATATTAGTTTAGAAAAATAAAGCAAAACTAATGTATATGTTTATTACAGGTGCAAGTAATTCAATCAATCTTCCTAGCTTTTTGAGAGACTGCCTATCTGACCTCCACAAACCAGTAACTGGGTAATACGATACCACTTGGTAAGACTGGTTGATAGACTTTCGGGCTTCTGACGACCCGTAGCGACTGTCAAAGATCTACAGCCGTGACCAACAACTTAACGTGCTTTTCCGAGGCACGGAGGGGTCTTGGTAAAGATGGTCACCCATCCACGGACCGACCGCGGCAAGCGTAGCTTAACCTGATCGATCGACCCGTGCGGCTGTTATTACTTAGCCACAAGCTCCTCAAATAAGTAATTATGGTTCGGAATTACACCCGATCTACGTTTATTCAAACCACTTTACAATTCAATTAAATTGGGACAGTAAAATTTTAACTTGCACATAGGTACCAACACGGAAAACTCCGTCATAAGTTCCATTTACTATGATATCAATTAAATTGGAACAGTAATATTTAAACTTGCACATAAGTACCTACATGGAGAATAAGTTCCATTTGCTATGATATCGTTCATTTGCGAGAAGGTTGACATAATTCAAAAAGAGCAATTTTTGGATATGATGATTTAAAAATTCAAAAGTAGTGGAAAGAGTGCGACGAATCATAAACTCACATCTTTCTAGCTTCCTCATTTTTAGGCTTTAGCGTAAGGTCGTTTGTGTAGCAAAAATAATACAATTTGCTAAAATAATACAAGTTACTAATAAGCAATTTTCACCTGTATACTTAACTCAAAATTGCAGATTTTTTAGTTATGTCACCCTTGTTGCCAATGAGCGATATGATCAAATCCCTCACACCTCAACTAGCAAACCACCTCACCTTATCAACCCGACAATTAGTATGGCCAATGATCAAACGCACTTCGCACTTTCAGCCATTGTCTATGTTATTACATCCACGAACTTATTATACAACTGTTTTGTATGTCAGTCGGTAGCACAATACAGCGATTAATCATTGGCATGTGTAATATGATCTTGTGAAATACGCACTTTGGAAGATATGAGATGTTATCAGCCTTCATCTTCATCTGAGCATTATAGGGTTGGATCAATGGGACCCTTTGTCTTAATGTATCAATCTGTTATTGCCTGTAAATTTTCCGGGTTAACGACCCCGACGAAAATCATTTATGATGCAGTATAATGCAAGTTTAATTCGATTAGAGCTGTGTCTGAGCAACTATTCAAGGTGCTGATTTGGCCAAACAAAGACGATCCTAGTCTATTTGTGAACAATTTATATGATTTTATTTGTATGTTTTTTTTTCTTCTATTTATATTATTTCCATTTTCACTAAACGTAAACTGATGTATATTTTTTAAAACGTTACCTCTCAAAACAGATCCACGTTCAATAGAGTTGATCCATTGATTGCTTTTTCACGGAAAATTTTAATTTTCTGTGGTTTTCACAAAGTGTCTTAATAATATTAACTTTTTTCCTTAACTATAATTAATTAGATAATTTGTTTCTTCTTCCTTTCCGTATTTGGATTCCACATGTCTTGTGGTCGTGATTACCGAGATTAAAGTTACAATCAAAACGCACACCACAAAACAAAAAAGATTTGAATTTGAATTTGAATTTGAACCAACTACTTGGTATGAGGACCCGCTTCTCTAAGGTGTACTAAGGTGAGTCAAAACTGGTAATGTGCCCAAGTGACTGATTCCTTATTAAATGTACTACTGACTCGGAGTGAAGACAAACACGGAAAAGAAACCTGGAATTTGAGGGTCTCAAATGATATGTACGAGTATACAGATCTAGTGCTTCTTCTATACTAATATTATAAAGAGGTAAAATCTGTGAGTTTGTATGTAGGGGGTAATCTTCGGAAATACTGATCCGATTCCGAAAATTCTTTCACTAATGGGTAGCTATAGAACTGCCCAGTGCCATAGGATATATTGTACGTTAAAACAATAAAATTCACGGGGACGAAGTCGCGGGCAAAAGCTAGTCGGTTATATGAGAAGATGTTTTAGATTTGCAGTGGGACTTTATCTAATATTTACACAGATTCATACTTAGTATTTTACGGACGCTTTTAACGTTCTGCCTCGTTCTTACATGCATAATTTCAACATGAATGATTTAACTAATATTTCGTAACCATATTTTGATTTAAAAGAATTCAAGTTTCTTGCCCGTTCTTCTCCATAGGTACCTACTGCGATTTGGAATGGGCAACTATCTTCATCTTTCTGACTGACCGACCCCTTGACAATTCAAAAGTGCCTGTAATTGGTTTATTTGAAATAAATGCTTTGAGTTTGAGAAAATATTGTATCCCGGCTGATGAGGTATTTATAAATAAACTGGCGTCGCAGAGCCATATCATAGTCGGTTTTTTTTAAAGGAATCTGCATGTTGCTATACTTTGGCCAGGTTTGAATCACGAGAAAAGCTAAGGTTTGGATTAGTTCGAAAACGTGCCTATGTGGCTATGTTTATATTCTTGGCCGTGCCAAAAGGGATTTCTAAAGACTCTGCCCTTTGAAAATCATATAGGATTTATTATAAATAATTATAAATTAAGTGGCTAGGTTTGATTACTTAGCAATATGTCAAAAACATAACACTGATGGAATAAATGAATTATGACTATGCTGAAGGACTTCAAACTTAAATAGCTCCATTGTAATTTTATGATATTTGAAATAAATAACATGAATTGAACAAAATATACCAACTAAGATTAGTCTTACTAGCTATAGTAAGTAAGTTGAAATTATTAAATTATGTAAAGTATCGAAACAGTCAATACCTATAGAGTAAAAATCATAAAATATGCAGGTACTGCAGCTAACAACTTATTCACATTTTTTAACAAAATAAGCATATTTAACGTATCATTCATACAAAACTATGTCATTGCCGTGCTGGAGCTTTTATAAGTAATTAAAAAAAAACAGCGAAGCTTCGCCCAAAGTTCATCTCATTGTTTCGGCTGCCCATAAATCCATTGCAGGCGATGTGTGACGTCACTACGTGCACGCTTGCAACTAAAAGGCTATATAAACACTTTCACTGTGCGAGCGCGTGAGTCGCGGGATGACACCGCGGATACACGCATGCGCACTCTGACCCCAGCTAGCGCGCCTAACGGACATTAATTCATATTTGAATTTTGATATATTTTTGTGTGTGTGACGTAGTGTCGTGTATTTTCTTGTGTGGAAGGTGAGTTCTTTTGATTTGATTTTTATACATTTTTGTGTAATATTAGTTTAGATAAATGTCAATGATTAATTTGCGAAAAATGGAGGTTAACTACAGTCTCCAAGTTAAATTCAGTTTTATTAAAAAAATCACAAAAAAAAATCCTTTGCTAAAATATTTTTCATCTGACGATTATTATTTTTTTAAATTAAAAACCTAGTTACAGCCATCATAATAATAAAACAATTAAATTATATATCAGCTTAGTTTCCTAAAAAATCGGAAATAAATGATCGCGCATCAAAAAGACATCAACGCGCAATCGACACATTGACATACGATTACGATGTAACGCTCCCGCGCGCCTACTTACGTCCACAATAGTGACCGGAACAACTATGGAAGGAAGAATAGTGCTTGCATCGTTAAAGTTATTATTGCAAGCATTTGTGCAATGTTGTAGTATGTATAAATGCTAAAGGACATACAAGATAAATAGAAAGGACATTTTAAGAATAAGTTGTTGGTACTTTTTCATAAGTAACCTAGTTTTAAAAACAAATTATATTATTTATTTAGCGGTTTATTAAGCATTTATTAAACATACCTACTCGCATGTATCTCGACATTTGAAGCCCTTTATCGCGTGTATGATTGCCGGTGACCCGTGAAACTGGGTTAATTCTACTTATTATATTTGCGTGAAGAAAATCGTTACGCATTTTCATTTTGATTACTCAATGTTTGATAGAAATTGTTGTTACGAAATGTTTCAAGATGTCCTATTTGTAAATTATTATTTATTATTTTATTAGATACTCATTAGTTTGGTTGTATATATTCCAGATAGAAGATATTTTAGGACTTAGTTTCAAAAGTTTAAGTCATAACATAAAACATGATATATTTTTGCGCTCATCCCAAAAGGTGAAATCTACACTTGACCCGAATAAAAAACTTAAGTGGACAGTCTAGTAAAAAACTAAGTCTATCTTTCAAATTACTTTAAAGTTCTCAGTAGCAGCCCGGAGTCTGTATTTGTGCCCGCTGAATGGCAATAGGGTCGCTCCCTATTACATGGGACATTACATAACTGGCGAAATGTGGGTGTAGTATAGGTCACCTCTGCCTAACCATACGGAGATTACAAACGCGGTATTTTGTGGTGTGTTTAATTATAAAAGATACCATCAAACGAAATATCTAGCAATATATAATAAAATTAACCCCATTAATAAACACCGAAAGCCGAGCTTTATCGACTTTTAACTCGTGTACGTGAATATATGCACCCACTATTGTCTCATGCGCCTGCGCATCCGACCTTTAGTTACGTATCGAAGATGAACCGTGATGAATATTAAAAGGAATTGGATACAGTCTAAAGAGACTATTGCGAAATCACTATAAAATATTTACTCGTAAAACGTCTACGCATCAAAATTGCATTAATGTTATTTGATTTTATACATTTGGTACTTCGGATGTCATTACTATGCAATTTATTATAACTACGACACATTGCGACTACGCCTACGAAGTATTTCAATCCGATAGAAAATGTAGGAGGTCACAGGGCGAGTTTACATGTTAAATACCAAACCTATTTAACAGTTTGTACTTAGTTGGAAAAACGACCTAAATGGTTTAGCTTTTGAGTGAGGAGCTGATCTATTCTGATACCAAACAGATAATGATATCCGTTTGTATCGTTCCACTTCAAAGCAAAGGTCTGTTTCAGAGAAGGATCGAAAGTCACGAACACCACGCTTACTCACTGCTTGGTGATTCTGGCAATCGAAACTTCACGTTTTCTTCATCAAATAAGCTGTGTCCTAGATAAGAACCAGTAAAAACAAAATGGAATCTAAGCTGAAGTAGCATAGTGCCTAAAATAATAATGTTGAACTAGTGATACTAAATTCAACAATAGTTCCATTATTTTCAGATTATTTTAAGATGTAACTAGTGATTAAAAAAAGAACATCAGTAGGTCCATCATGGAACTGTTAGTGGTACTAGTTGCAACGAAGGAATGGGCCGCCCTTATTAACCATAGAACCGATGACGGTTGGGGTAGACGTGTTCTAGAATGGAGACCGCGAATCGACAAACGTAAGGTAGGACGCCCTCAGGCTAGGTGGAGTGACGATCTCTGCAGGGTGGCTGCTAGCAGTTGTATGAGAGTTGCCGAGAATTGAGCTGAATGGCGTGCAATTGGAGAGGCCTATGTCCAGCACTGTGTTAGATTGATGATGATAATGAAAACAAACTAAATTGGCAATAATTTTAGTACTTGCCAGATTCGTAGCGGGTACATAAAACTCGGGGTCAATTATTTTAATTAATTTCATTCTATAAACACAACGATTTAATTACAGTTTTTCACGTGGGATTAAGACGTATCTTTTGACATCTCATTTATCAAAATCTATTGAGCCATCCAGATTCTACGTGAGAACTAGCTAACTGACACACTTTACTTATCTTTCCTCGTTAATGGTGTAAAAACTTACACTAACTTTGCATGTTAATTCCCGTAAAAACTGTTGTAATTAACACGCAAATAAGTAATTTCAATTATACATAACAACATTCTTATTATTACACACATAATTAATTTAACCGGAAAAAAAAGTAGAATTATCAGATTTAAATAAAGTATAGTTTCCTTCGTAAAACGGAAAACGTTTACAGAATCATTTACATATTCAGTATTCACCTTAAGGGTACAAAAACTGAATATTTTGCGTAATATTATCACATTATTAATTCATCTCGATTATGCGATGTCATTTATCTTACATAAGAACACATTCCAAGCAATATGTATGTTTTTACTTAGTTTTCATCCATAATAAAAGAAAGTACGAAGGCTAGACCCACTTGTTCGACCTTTGACAAGTCGGAGAGCCTGTTTGTGATGAGAGAACTTGCATAGTTTCCACTTTCAGTTACTAGCATTCTGTCTGGTTATCATAATTTGTCAATCACTTCTGTGGTCATCTTACCACGGTATAAATATTGCAACAACAGTTTCCTTCCAATGAATTAGATAGATTGTTGTCCCTCAACATGATATTGTATTAGGTCAATCTTTAAAGATGCGTTAATTTATGCTAGTTATAATCAAAGATGTTACTCAAGATCATTAACAGAAAATTACCTTGATTTAAATGGATAAAACAAGGAAAAGTTTCAACATATAATATTAAGTAGGATCGTTTATCAATAAAGACTACCTAAACACTAAAATACTTAAACTAACTTAGACAAGGACATAGCTTGAGTTAAAAATCTCAAAAACATTTCAACACCTAGATTTAAAAAGCCAGAATTCTTTTTTGGGCATATCTCTAAAGAGGCCAAGATCGCATTATAAACAGCCAGAATATCTAAACGAGATGGCACTAGTGACCTGAATCTAGCTTGTTAACTATTCGTACGGCGGAGTTCATTAAGTGGAGATGAGAGATATGCCTGGAGCTACGCAACAATAGGTTGCGTAGGGCGCGCGGGTACCGTCCGCCGCCGTCCGGTAGCGGTGACCATACTTCATGCGTTTTTATTATGTCGTTGTCGCTCGCATGACTAAAAGTCCTATCTCATTTTTTAGCTGTTTTGAGTTAGGACAACTACATTTTTCTATTCGTGATTCTTTAAATTTTTCACTAACCGTCGTTTCTTTAAGTTATTTGGATCTCAAAATATAACCATTTTGAAAAGCAACGTATCTCACATTAACTTAAAAAACAATATTGAAAAATGTAAAGAATCACGAATAGAAAAATGTAGTTGTCCTGACTCAAATCAGCTTAAACAATGAGATAGCACTTTTAGTCAAGCGAGCACAGATATGAGAGTTATTACTTACCTGTTAACGGGTTACAAGATTATTTAATTTTGTATCCGTCCGATCGGTCCATTACTTTAAACATACTTATAAGGAAGATTTTTAAAACCAGTTTAAATGCTAACATAGTTGTTATTTTCAATTTAGACCACCATATTTGTATCGACAGCTACGAGTATCGAGTAATATTTTAATGAGCTTTAGCAAAGGGTAGATTTTTCTATGACAATAATCCACAATAAAAAATATTTTTTTTTGTTATACCTAATCAAATCACCGCGCTATGAACACAGACACTCAGGATATGAAAGTATCTGTTTATTTATAGGGCAAGGATTTTGCATATTTTATTTTGAGAGTATGCCTAATTAATGAAAGAAATAGACAAAAATGCAAATATGTACTTCACGTTGAACTTCTAATTTGTCGACGTCTATCTTTCATCTAACATTGACGTATAATGTCGGTAGTTTGGCCGGTATATAACAATAGATGGATGTATTGTGCCTCACAATCGACGCGGTACAGCATGGTCGGCCCGCCGCCCGCAGCCGTTTGACATAATGATGACATTACAGTGGCTCATTTGTCGCTCAAAGGGTATTTCAACGTGATTTGTTACTTCTCTCTAATATTGGAACCGAATGGAATTATCTTTTTATTACCTATGTGGTCGCTTTTATCAATAAGCCATAAACTATTGACAATTTTTGACGTAAAATGAGGTTTATCCTAGATCTTTGTCAAACAAAGTTTTCGCTAAATCTAAAGAAAAAAGCTCGGAAAATCGTGATCCCGCATCGTCTCTCTGGACTTAGCACTACTTTTATATAAACTAAAGTAGCTATGTTATCTAAAAATATACCTACTGCAAGTTTTGTAACTGTTAGAAAGAAAGTCGGATGAGTATAAACACTTCTGTTTTTTTACCAAACACGAACACGTTAAGCCCGTATCACACAAAAAAGTAATGTGTTATGTGTACGACAAGATCGTCGGTCTTCATACAATCTCTGAACTTTAATCTGTACAGGAAATGTGCCTAAGTTTGCGTGAAACGATAAATACACCCGGCAAATAGGATACCGCACCAACAAAGAAATTTACTTAAGACAATTAGCAATTGTAAACAGTAATTTTTTATTCCACAGTAAAGCGGATGTAATTGAGCTATTTATAACGTATACTTTCGCTCTTTAGACCACTTACATTTTTCGCAGTATCCATTGACGCATTGTAAAATTCTTGATGTACGAATCTCTTAAACAATACCGTTTATGTATAATATTTAATGATGACTCCAACAGCTTTTCGTGATGTAATAAAATTATGAATAATGCAATCAACGGAAGCTCGTAAACTTATATTTACACAGTTATTTAATATTGACGTGTGTCAATAAAGAAGTAAAGTTTTTTAATCAAATAATTTTACATAAATTTGCAGCGAAAAATGCATATATTTTTATAAGGCAGTGTAAAACATCTCTTATAAAAAAAAAAAATGTAACTGAATGAATGATAGGTACTTAAATTTCGAAACGCGTACAAATAATTTAAAAACCCCTAAACTTCATACCTAATTATCAATTAACTACCTCATTGTTATTTTATAAATACGTACTACTTGGCTGGGTAATTTTGTTCATTTAGAGATAAAAATAAACAGTAGATACTCGCAATAACTCATAAAGTTATTGTCACACGGCCCAGACTGGTCTGAAACTTGTAATGACCAAGATAACCTCTAGACGCCATTGCATAGTTTGAGAGGACATACACAAAAAGATGGTGACTTTATGCTCTGCCCAATAGTCCTAGCGACCCGGTCAACGCCTACGCAGCTTTTTGTTTTTGACCACAGCTTTTTGTAGCCATTCATCTAAACATGTTCATAAATAATTACTAGTTTTAATATAAATCAATAATAATTGCCGAAGAGCAGGATGAATAAGGTAATGAGAGGAGCCGTTTTCACTTGGAAACTTATTTTCAGATGTTGCATTTGAGTTTTTTTTAAATTCTGGTATTCAGCTGTATCCAGTTAGACTGGAATCCAAACCCAATATATTTGAGAAAAGGCTAGGTAGATGATGGATCTGAGAGTTTTGTAAACATTTAAATAACCAGGGACAATACAAACTTCGACTAAGTCCTGGTACTACATCCGGGGTCAATCAAAACATCTGCTTTAGTTTAACTTTTCATGAGAGAATTCAAATAATATGAACTCAGAACACATAATGAGTCTCTCGACACGGTACGAGTCTATTAGAGATTATTCAGTATTCAGTTCACTTAATTAGGATAACAATACTGTGATTTTCGCGACATGCAAATCAAGTCGACATATCTTCTCTTGACATTCAAATTTAGATCGAAACCATCATGAAAGATGTCCATTTTTTTTAAATAATGATTTTGCACGAGCAAAGTCATAAAGTTGAACGATGGTATAACAGACACCTTGCCAATTACTATGGAACTAGTAATTAGCGAATGTTATATAAAAGGCAATTCAAATCGTCTCTAGCAATGTTAGTTTTAGCTAGCGTTAAAGTAAACCTTCATAATGGCAAAAATCTATTAATTATGTACATTTTGAATGCACAGAATTACATAGGTACGTATACATAATAGCTGTTGCCCACGACTTCGTCTGCGTGTACTTTTTCAATATAAATATCCAAGACGAAAAGTAACCTATGTCCTTTTCCAGGTCCCACGCTACCTATCTGTCTAATTTCATTGAGATTGATTCTTTGGTTTAGGCGTCAAAAGGTAACAGACAGACAGAGTTACTTTCGCACTTATAATATTATATATATATATATATATATATATATAATGTATAAGTATATAAAGAGAAAAGAGAAAGAGAACAAAAAGAAGAGAGAAGAAGAAAATTGAGAGAAAAGTGTGTAAAGAATATTCATTCTATATAAAAAATATAGTACGGATGTATGTGCAGCTTTGATATTTTAAATCCAGTAACGCTTTAAATATACAAATAATGAGCAAGACTGGATAATCTAAAAGCCTCTCCCAAGGTTCGTCTCTTCGTCATTCAGACGTATTTAAGTGGGTTGATGTTTAGTCCATATGTTAATTACAAAATACTAGCGACCCGCCCCTGCTTTGCACAGTTTTTACGACTTGAAACGTAAAGATTTATTTGTTTGATTCTTTGTTTGTTTGTTGTTTCTTTGTTTTTTGTTTGGCTGTCGCTGAAAACAGCGCTGGGGCTCTAACTCGCATAGAGTCGTAGCATTATGCTGAGCGATTGCCGTTTTGCGTGGATGTGACGCATATTTTCCCAACTCGTTCTTTTTTGTATTTGTTTGTTTTTCTCTGCGTCATGTTTACCGCAAATAAACGTATTTTCTTTCTTTTTTTTTCTTTTGTTTTTCGTAAGTTTCATATTAATTTATTATATACCTTCCGGAATCAATTTTCTAAATAATAGTGGTAACCGTATCAAAATCCGTTGCGTAATTTAGAAGAGCGACGCGGCCACACAGACAAACATGAAAAGCGACTTTAATTTATAATATATATATATAGATATAGGTAGACTATACAGCATGTTTCTTGATTATATTTCATACATACTTAGAGAACATAGTGTCTTTTACACTTGACCCAGCAGATGCATAATCTATTGGTCATTTGTATGCAAATGATGCCGGTTGATACCTACCTACTTTATTAATGTTTGTAGAACTAAGATGCATCTCCTACAGGAGAGCAGTAGGGCCACCAGCACAGTATACAGATACAAAAAACAACCATCGTTCCGACCTCGCTGCCGAGGTCCCTCGCGATGACCCCGACTTAGTTGTCCCGCCCGACCCTTGCTCGACTAAGTGCCAGCCCGTGCCGTAGCTGGGTCTGTAGTTTTAAATTCCCCTGATAATAATAATTTTCAAAATTCGGTCCAGCCTGTCCCACCTTGCTGTCCTCCCCCCAACGACGCCCTAAGCCGAGGTCCGTACCCCACAGGGGTGCCATTAGCGTGCAGTCGCTTAGTAATATAAGATATTCGCCCCTAGCTGGAGGCTTTGAGTTAGCTTAAGGCAGCCATGGGACAGTCCGGTTAAGTAGTGATGACCTCTCATGGTCAACTACGAGATGCCACAAATACAAATATAAAAATTAAAAAAAGTTGTTCAAATAAAGCAATTTAAACAGAATCCAGTTTTTTTGCCATTTGACTACATTCATTATAAAACAAAGTCCCTCCACCACGTCTGTCTGTCTGTCTGAACGCGATAAACTCAAAAACTACGGAACAGATTTTCATACGGTTTTCACCAATTAACGGAGTGATTCATGACGAAGGTATGGTGTAGGTTTTTTGTAAATTGGCTGAAATATTGTGATAATATTATGATTGTTGAAAATGTCGGCAAAAATTGTGCTGACTGGAAGCTTTACTGGCGTGTGTCGCGTAAACTACGAGTTATATGAAAACAATGTATCACGGAATTATTCCTCTAGGGTACTTTTAATCCCGGTAGTACGTTCCCATGGGATATTGTTCGACATCCACGAGCGCGAAGCCGTGGACAAAAGCCAGTAAATAATAAAGTAACTGTTATATCTTCGTCTTCATGACTTCTCAATGTTTTAAAAATAAAACCTGTAAAACAACTTGCATTTTCATTAAATTCTTATTACTTAATACTATATGATGTTGTAAGTAAATGTAATGCGAATTTAACCACATAAGAAATACATTTATATGGAGGTTAATTTCTGTATAGTATCAAGATCTTCAATTCGTATTCTTTATGTTTATTGATCTTGATTTCGGCACTTGTTTAATTCCAAATACGTTCGCATCGAGCAGTGACAATTCCTATGCCAAATAATTATGTCGAAGACGACAAGAGAGCGGTTTATTTTGCTACTGTACTTTACGGGAGGTACTCCTAACAACATTACTCTTCTGTGCATTTACATTACTTCGAAACAAAACGTATTCTCTTCGCCATTTGTCGACATAACTCTAAAATTAATTACTTCCTATGATATTGAATTCATACAAACCTCATCTCATTAAATGTTAATATTATGCGCGTTATTTTTGTATTGTACGTATTCATTATAACTTCCTATTTGCCGCTAATGGACATAGATCCCTAACGTTGCTTAAGAGATAAGATACCCCAAGGCGGTCTTGCAACGGATAGATTTAGCAGCACGAGCTCGGTACAGTATTTTCTATTGTTGAGAAGTAAAAATGTAGTGACACGCTGGGTTTGTCGTTTGAAATTTACACGAGCAATTTTTATAATGTCTGTTTTATATTTCAGTCTTTTTATAGATGTTTCATTATTAACAGTTGTTACGTAATTAAAAATGTATACTAAAACAAAACAGTTATAGACGTAATTAAATTTGTTACACAATCTTATTTATAAGCTTTGACTCCTTCAAACCAATGCCAACCACGGCTAAACGAAGGTCTCAATTTATTATGGAATCTATTAATTTCAACTTGTCACCCAAAATTATATTTACGAGTAAGAAATTGACAAATGAATCTCAGCATATAGCCGAGTTGAATCGAAATCTCGGCAATTTTAAGTTAAGAAATGATCGTTGCAATGGCTCTTTTAGGACACGTTCCCGAAAAATGAATTCATAAAAACAAAACCGTGTCTTTGCTATCGGTTACAAATTTCAATGACCCAATTCAGTCCATCTCACCATAAATCACATAGAAATAATGTTCTAAGCGGTCCAGTCATCGGATAATGTCAGAGGTCGAGTCATAGCGAAAGCGAAGATGTTACGTGTCGCTTATGCAACGTTATCGCACGCTGACATGCCGCTACATTGATTACAAAGCGATAGGCAGGTTACTGGGTAACGTGCTAACACCGTGCTAATGTACGTTTACCCTCGCCGTGCCAAAGTCAAACAATGACATCGTAATTGCATTTGTTTGGTGAATGGAATGCATGATTGGCGTTAATTACCTAATATGTCATGAGTATTTGTTTCCAAAATGGATGGCTGTGATTTAATCATGTTTTTAAGTATTAAGATGTCTTGCGGTTAATCGCGGCATAATTCTTAAGACTATCCTGCAGTTCGACTAACTATAATTAAACTTATGATTCTTTATTTTGCAAACAATTATATAGGTAATCATCTATAGGTTTGAATTTAAAACTAACAGAGCTGAAGGATATTGATATTTAAAGCCACTGTAACGCAAGTATCTAGTAAACATTTAAGAATCGAATCGACGCTTGTATGAAGAAACAGCTTGTTCCATTGTAAATTCTGCAAATAACATAATCCAAGTACACTCAAATTTTACTACATTTCCTACGTAACTACACAATGTAGGTAAGTGTGACAGGAGAAGAACGCACCTTCCGTGAGAACCGCCCGCGAACAACAATGACAGATAAAATTCGACCGACCCGACCAATTGTAAGTAATTCAGTTGATTGTGAACCTATTTATTAAGTTACTAAATACAAAACCCACAATTAGTCTTAATTAACATACAATTGTTTTAGTTGCACATTTAAGTAAAAATGTAGCACATTTAAGTAAAATGTTGCTCATTTAAATAAAAATGTAGCTAATTTAAGTCAAACATTTAAGATTATCTTGTTCAGCTGATTTTAACTGAGCAACGTTTGTATGCTCGCTCTGTAATTAGTATGAACCCATATTGGCATTATAAAGCATATTCATCGATGAATGTAAATAATTATCTTGATTGGTAAGTAATTATGTAGAAATATAAAGCTATTCAGACTTTTATGTCTATAAAAATAAAATAAAATAAAATATCTTTATTTCAGACCTAAGCAGTCCATACGTAGTTAGTCTATGAGGAAGATTTTAATGAATATGACCACATTGACCACAAGCAGTCAGTCAAGAAACCTGTGATATACGTAACATTACTACATCGTTTCATAGAAGGCTTCGTTGACCTGTATGGTATGCTGATTCTTAAAAAAACAAACCTGTCATATGAGGATGTTTTAGCAAGTTAGAAAAACTTTTGGTCAACATATTAGTGGTAATAAGTCTGTCTATACCATTTTAATCAAATATATTATAGGCACTTTATACGAATAGGTAAGTACCTATTCTTTGGCATGAGGAGTTGACTGTAATATTTGCACTCGATCATTTTATCATAGGAAGTAATTGACGACAAGATGTAGCGATGTAAAATAAAAAAGCTATCGATTTATAATTAGACAAGGTTATGCTCATTTGTATTTTTGATCTAAACACTAAGTTTTTGAAGAATAGACCCGGAAACTACATCGATATAAGCATAAATAAAAATTCTCCAAAATTAAAAAACGAATAAAGCTCAAAATAATAATGAACATGACTATAAGGATCCTAATTGAATATCTAACATTAAATACTTGCATCTTCAAGCAAATTAATGATTTGATTTGATTCGAAGCTTATTTTACTCGTAAACTGAAACATGATGGCTTTTTAATAATGTCAATTTTAACGATATGTTTTTATTACAAAATATTCAATAGATTTGTGTCTAACAGTTTACTTTTATGATTATTGTCTTACTAATAGGTAGGTCATTTCAAGATGAATAAACGTAATAGTTAATAATTCAATTTATACCCAGAAGTCATCACATAATTATGATTGATGCCTGCTCTATAAAAATATTAACGACTTGATCATACAATAATAATGTAGTATTCATAATGTGCGAATCAACATTATTCTTAGAGGTCAACATCCATTCTAAAATATGCAAAAAATATAAATCAAAATGATAAAACCATAAAGCACCTACTGAAGCGATCTAATTATATATCAAACAAAGTCGCCAGTTGTTAAGAAACGTTATTTTTCACTACAAATAACAATATGGATGAAGTAACGGCTATTATTAAATAATTAACACTGTGCTCCCACGCTTGGGGCTAAATTACCTTGGTTGGACTCGTTACAAATACTTACAGACAGACTATTGCAAACTATTTTATTGAAACATTTGTTGGATATAAACGTCTTTTATGCTAAATTGTCGGATGTTTTGTGTTTAGTAGACATTATGATAACAAATGATAAATGATTTTATTTCTGTAAGTAGGTTTGTACAAACACTTTTACACGTCAATCATATTTTTAGGGTTCCGTACCCAAAGGGTAAAACGGGACCCTATTACTAAGACTCCGCTGTCCGTCCGTCCGTCTGTCTGTCCGTCTGTCCGTCTGTCACCAGTGACCTCACCAAAACCGTGATAGTTAGACAGTTGAAATTTTCACAGATGATGTATTTCTGTTGTCGCTATAACAACAAATACAAAAAAACAGAATAAAATAAATACTTAAGGGGGCTCCCATACAACAGACATGATTTTTTGTTGTTTTTATAGATAATAGTACGGAACCCTTCGTGCGCGAGTCCGACTCGCACTTGGCCGGTTTTTTTAAACTAGTTGAGGTGGGCTGAATTAAAAATATAAGTATTTTCCTATATTTTTATTAGAATAATATTTCGTGATTTATTCTGTTGTCGACACGATAATATATTCGACACAATGTCACGAATGAAAGACATTTGGTTTTTTCGTTTTTATGGATTAAATGCAAATAATATTAATAAAAGTCTGAATTAATCTTATTTTAATCATCATCAATATTCAAATCTGTAGGAACCGAGAATTATTAACCATAATTAATAAAATTTGAAATAAAATCTGCGGCATCTTATCAAATTGATGTGAGATCACGGAATCCATAAATAATTTAAATTTTAATAAAAATTATTATCGTCCTTGACAAAAACATTGACGCCTTTAAAAGCTTATAACTTTTAATTGGAGGCATTTATCTAGTAACAAACTAATTTAAAAAAAATTGGTTTGATTTTTGCCTCGTGTTTTAAAATGATTGGATAGAAGCTCCAATCAAACAATTATTATTTAATTAGTAAATTATGGTACTTGGAATTAGCATGTGGTATAAAATTGTATTTAGGCATATAAAAATCCTCACGTTATAAGTTAATTACCTAGTTAACCATAAAAGCTACGACTATTTAGTAAAACCAAGCATGTTTAGAATGTTATTTAAATTATGCAAGACTCTTTATTAACAAAATATGCATGCGGAACAATAATTCACCGTAGCTAACACACGGTGGTCATAATCTAAATTCATTTTATTATGCTTTCAATTGTCTTACCCATTTCTAAACGAGAAAAATTCAAATTAAGATAAATTATTCACATAATCCGTCCATAAAGACTTAGAAAGCAATCAGTAATTTTAAAGAAAATAATATGGTTCTGTATATATGATTCGGAAATTGATGTGACTAAATTGTATGTCACGCTCAATTATTTGTAAAAAGCTTGAAGTCTACTCCACAGAAACAGAAGTTAATAATAATATTCTCTACTTTTGAGCTAATCGTAGAATTTCGGGAACGGACGGAGGGGGAGGTCAGGACTCAGATCCTACCCCCGCTCCTGAAATATACCCCCTTCTTTGGTATTTCGTTCCCTTTTCTTAGCCTGTTATGGAGGTATACTATTGTATATCGACGGTGAAGTATCAATATCTAATAAAAAACATTTTGGCTATTTTCACTTTATTGCATATTCGTAGTAAAATATGAAAGGCCTCGTATTTGCAAAGACATAAGGTTTGAAATTATTATCACCATCACAAGCACTTCCTACAATAAAAAAAATATAAGTAACTTTTTGATTCAAATGTTAAAAACTATAGAAATTAAACGTTTTTTTTTGCCTCCTGTAAATCATGGTTTATACTATAACCATCGATATGCTTAATTTGGGCATTGTTCTCCACAAGTCTTGTTTGTATTTTTACTGAATTTAACTACATATCTTCACGTAAATATGTATTACAACACAAAGTACATTAATTTGATAGATTCTCGAGGAATGTGGACACAAATTCAATCTAAGTTGGTAACAAAATATAATTACAACATGTGAAGGTAATACTCGTACATACATTGGTATAATGTCGATGTGAGATTACCATAAGTGATTACAGTTAATAACGAAGTTTGGACGAACTATCGAAACATAACTGAACACCATAATTTGTTAATCGTCCGTTTTCGAATCCTACTAATATTATAAATGTGAAAGTTTGTGAGGATGGATAGATGGATGGATGTTTGTTACTCTTTCACGCAAAAACTACTGAACGGATTTGGATGAAATTTGGCACACAGATAGACCATAACCTGGGTAAGAACATAGGCTACTTTCCATCCTGGATTGAAGACGAAGTCGCGGGCAACAGCTAGTATGTTATAAAATCGTGAAATTATCCGAAAGGGGCCGAGTTGATTCGTGAGAAAGATTTCGATTCATTTTGTATGCACTGATGGACCTTGACTTTTAAAATCTATTGTTATTTATGCTAGAGCTAGTAAACTAATTAATTTGATATTTTATAATGTACGTTTTTTACCTCTAATGGATCGGATCCTACACAAACACACAGGCAAACAAACAAACGATCCAAATTGTAATATCAACAAAATCCAATTTAATATATATTTAATTGGGTAGTTCGTTATGTACCTACCTACGGCAGCTAAGTTATTTGCAAATCCTACAAAATCTAATAAGACTCGTACAGACCTACTTGGCACTAAATATTATCAAAATTATTTAAATAAAAATAAAATGCTGTTTGTTGGCAAGCGCATCACTTGAGAAAGGCTGCACCGATTTCGCTATTTTTTGTTTTAAAAAGTTTGTAATAGTCCGAATTAGGGTTTGTGGAAAGAAAAAGAAAAAGTTTTCCGAAAAAAAAAACAAATTCGGTAAAAACTGAACGTGCTTTTTATGGGATTTTTGTATTGGATAAGACGACGTCTATCGGGTCAGCTAGTTATTAATATTTTTTTATACAGTTACAATAAAGTTACGTATTTAAACGTGAACGATTTGAAAACATATGTTTATTCTGCGAGTAACACATACATAACGGGTCGTTAACGCGGGCAGACAACTCAGCGAGTGTTTGTCCAATGTTATAACACTATCTTGTCCACATACTGTACTCTTCAAAACTTACGTTTCGTAATAGGAAAATACTTGTGCAATAACTACTCGCAGATCATTGAAAAAGACAGCTAAACTATGGTCTGTTCCAAAAGTATTTGATGAAAGTGTAAACAAATCCTGTTCAGGTTAAATTATTACGCAATCGCTCACTAAAGGGTATTAATAACACATTCAGTCTTTAGAAGGTTTCAACTTTATATCTCACCACTTTTTCCCATAATCATTGCTTGAAAATGAATAAATGAAGTATATTGAATTGAACAACATTATTCAAATGTAATTAAAATCCGTAGAAAAAAATTTAGGTTATAAAATACACCTCAATAATTTTCATATGAAAAACATCTTTAAGGTGATTTAAAATTATATTTTCGGGTTTAAGTATTTAAATAATCACATCAAAGCACTAAATTTGTAAGCTAGTTAGTTGCACTACAAATTGGCATCCACAGGTAGGTTTTCTGATCCACTTGTTTACATTTTTCCAACAGATATTTTTGGAACAGACTATACAACTGTTGGTGGCATGCAGCCAAAAACATTGGTAGTCATACTATTGTCATGGAAAAATAAACACTGGATGCTTAGCTTGACTGTATTCTAATGATTAATAGCCTTGTAATTCGTTAATTGGTTTGATTCTGATTTAACTGCATGTAATCGAGGTTATAATGCGGATCATTAAAGTTAAAATCAAATACTATTATATTAAAAGTACATTATTCGTTAGATGTCCTACACGTTAAGTTTGAATGCGAGACAGAAATTGTGTAAAAATGCAGGTGAAAATCCTAACTTAGTTTTCCTGCAGTAAATAAAGCTAGGTACGTATTATTGTAAGGGTGAGTTTTATTTATCATTCCCATTTTCTCGCCTTTGATCGCCTGAATCGATAATCTTGCAATTTTATTTGGCACAAGACTCTGTTTTATCTTCGCAATGCGAGCGAATCCGTGTGGAAGTTGCTGTGAATGTTAAATAACTAGAACTGACACAAACTACTAAATACCTAGACATGATTAATAATATAATTAAATAATATTATTTTTATAATTTAATAATATATTGGAGTGTATCTTATGTCTAAAGTAACAAATATGCGAGATGTCACTGCATTCGATCTACTATATTTATTTACGTCTACAGACACAAGCATTTATCGCTAAGCAATTTGTTCATCATACGGCCGTAGGCTATGTAGGTACATAATTATATGCTAGGCTTCACCGATTGATCACACACGTAACTTCAACTAATAAGATGCATACATTATCCTAGGAACAACATCCACTCATAAAATGTTTTGTGTTGCATCATAAACGTGTTCAATATCAATAAATTATTTAGCAATACGTCACTTGTCTATATTTAACTTGAAACAAATAAAAATGTTTATGTATTGCAAGAACTTTAGAAGCAAATCCTAAAATAGTCATGAACACTCTACCAATACTCGGAGGAGAATTTCAGTATAGAGGTATGAGGAACAGTGTGTAAAGCTCACTCATACTCTATTGAAAAGGGAGGTTCCTCCGACCAGACGGGTTTCGTGTCTGGTAGGCAACTGCCCAACGTTTAACGTTGGAAATCGCGACGCCCCCGCAAGGGGGCGTGGCGAGCGGTGCCAGGGCGTTCTGCCCTATGGCCGCGGTGGCAATGTTTAGGGAACCGTAAATACGGGCCCCTCATTGTGTGCGCAACAATGGCTGCCCAACGTTTGATGGCTGGACGTTGTATATATGCTATTTGCGCGGTAAACTCTGCTCGCGCGATGCAGGATTTGGCGTGACGTCAGTGTGACGTGTAGCTCGCATGTGGCGATTTAGATGCCGCTACATCAGTATCATCTTGATGAACACGAATATAAACACTACATCAGCCGATCTAATCTGTAAATATCTCACCGTGAAAACTTAAGTGAATTGAGTTTGAAGTAAGCTGTCAATAGTATCAATCCCTAGCAACAGGTGGAATGACAGGTTACTTCAAGCTCACTTGACCTTAATGTTTATGGTGAGATTCTATCAGAATAGATCGATATATTACACTAGTCAATGAACTCCGACATTAATAGAAACCTCTAAGGTTTTTATCGTAAATTTTTAACACAATACAAAAAGCTTCCTGAGATATTCTTTAAAGGGACAAACACGTTAAATTGGTTCATCGGCTGGGATATTCATAGCCTTACAGTCTGCTGTCTCCTGTTTGACCAGCTTCTTTGCATAGTAAACCCCAACCCGTACACATGGCCGCAAATAGCTGTTAGCTAACCTGCGGTGTAAGGTTCAACGTTACTTAAGAAAATTATTGATTAAAGCCTATTCAATTATGGAGTGAGCTCGAGAATAATTTCCAAACCTATAAGTATTTAATGATCTCTTCACTTTTCATATATATTTCGATACTACCGAGAAACTGTACTGCAGTTTGGCAGGAGATTTGTGTATTACTATTGTATACTAATTATTTTAATAAACCTAAAATACATACTTAGTACATAAAAAGTAATAAATAAATATAAGGTGACTTTAACTTTCAAGGTCATCAATCTTGAAAGTTGACATCAAATCGTTCCACGCATTAAAATCAATTTACGTAGCAATACAGTAATTATTCTCCGGTCTGGGTCAACGAAAGTACAATTAAGCTTGCGCTGCGCGCCGTGTGGTGCGCGCGCGCTGTCAAAACAAACGCCATCTGTCAATGGATTCGTCACACTTGGAAAGCGAAAGTGTTATATTATGTGTGTGGTATTTACTCGTGCTAGGATGTCGTGATTTGGCACAAGTTTGTTTTAAGTGTTCCGTGCAAAAATTGGCACGTACTGTTGTTTTTTTTATAAGCTGATTCTGGATTTGTTTTGTCGACGAGACAAATGATTTTATATAACAAAGAACACAGATATTGGGACGGTTACAACAATATGCAAAAATAAACAAAAAAGCATTTTTTTAACTAAAAGTTACGTCCAAAACGATTGTATCAAAAATACGTCTCCTTCATAAACTTTTGAAATGTGTCTATTTTTGTTTTAAGTTATGAAATAAAGTGTTACCTATGATGTAACGGCAAAGTTATCATTTAATTAGGAACGTCAGAATTGTATTCACTTAATTATAATAACAGTGGGTCTCACACAACTTAATCAAGATCTGTGTATAAAAGTATAGTTCCTATTTATGAAATATCCTAGTTTTTAGCTTCTTAGGCAAAACCACAGATTGTAAAACACAACGGAAAAACTTGCTAATATCGCTGACATATTACTGATCTCCTCAATCTAAATCGTCTTAATTTGGAATGCTCTTAAATCTCAATTCTAAAAACCACAATACCTTGATTATGGAGCACTTGCACTTGGCCTTATTTATTATGAATTCCGATGTGAAAAAAACTAAAATTTTCACACAAAAATAATGCCTTTATTAAGCATTTTTATCAGATTGGTACACATTATTTTGTAACGAGCTACAAAAGTTTTGCGATACTTGAGCGTATTATACATGCTTTGTTACAGACATGAGAATCTTGTTAACAGATTTAATTAAAATATCTCTGGACAAAACTCTCACCATTATTACCATCTATGAATCCCAAAAAATCCCGCCAGTTAAAGGAATAAAGCCAAGGACTCAAAAAGACATAAGTTATCAACCAACAAAATAACTGTGACAAAACAATTATTGATAAGCAACTTTTAATACTTCACTGACAACGTCAAGCAATAAAGTCCATACAATATATTATTAGGTGGATTGTCGGTCGTCAATGCACCGTGGTTTGTACTAAAAACAGTTATTTCATGCATTGCAAATTTCATAGCTGTGCGGCTGTGGTATGCAGCCACAATGCTCATTGTTTTTAACAATAACTTGACGAACATAGGAAGTTTACGCAACTGTACGTGCCTAGACTTCGGGATCATAAGGATCGAGTTTTGATAGCTGATTTTCAACGGTTTACTTACCTGGTTGTTTATCGGTTGAACGGTGATTATGAAATTTAGGAGGAACCTAGAAGGTCTTGAGCTTCGTAGATTAACATACAACTCACTTTGTTGCCTATCAAAATAATAGTAAAATGGCTTTATATTGTAAGCAAATAACCAACCTAACCTTGCATGCCAATTTCAACGAATTACGTTTATGTTACGTTTATGCGCAGACACAGTTGCACTCTCTTTCATAGTTCGATGGAACAGCATGTAATTCGACACGACCGGAAAGAGACCTGACCCTGCAGTCTCGACATGAATAGCGACAAAAATCTGTCACTAAGTCGTATCGATGTCAAATTTCTTTAATAGATTTTCAACCTTATACTTTGGAAATAAAGTTGAAAATCTATTAAAGGAATTTGACATCGTTACGACTTAGCGACAGATTTTTGTCGCTATCGAATGTCGAGACTGCAGGCCCAGGCGCAGGTCCAACGGCACCGGCTTAGCGTGCGTAATAAATAAGCCTTAATAAAGTATATACACAGATATACCTCTGCCTCATTGGTCTAGTGGTCGCAAGCGCTACTGCTGAGCATGAGGTCCTGGGTTCCATTCCTGGGTCGGGCAGTGTTATTGGATTTTTCCACCATCAATTTCTCAGTAGCAGCCCGGAGTCTGGATTTGTACTCAGTTGATAACCATAGGTCCCCCTTCTATTACAAGGGACTGAAAAAAAACTGTCGAAATGTGGGTGTACAATATTGTACACCTCTGTCTAACCAATCGGGGATTACAGGCGTGATGATACGATGTTATGTTATACACAAATAACTGTAATTCAAAATTAAAAGGTACGGTAGGCTGTACATCAATAAGAAAACCAGTATAAGCTAGCCTCTTATTCTATATAAAACTCCGTACTGCACTAGGCCAGCTCAAGGTCAACGTGTTATCATTGATATGCGGCCTACTGTACCAGAGATCGATTTCTAGTAAGAAAAAGATTCGATCGATTTCTAGTGAGTAGTTGTAGGTTTTTTTTTGAGTAGTGGCTTCTACGGCATAAAACAATTATACCTGACTTAGCAAGGACACAGGAACAGACTATGGTGAACATGAATACTAACTCAAATAAATTGATACCAGCCTGTAAGTATCGACAAATCGAAAATATTAGTCTGTCCGCCTAATGCTTATTAATTACTTGCCTTATGTAAAACTTAGCTCAAATCGGGGTGCGACAACTTATTAACCTTTAACCTGAGTTTTAGGATGACCAGTAATCATCAGTTTCCTGTATATTTTAAATCGATTATAATACCCTCTTATTTGCATACACAATGTTGTGCTAAGTAAGACATATTGTTAAGTTACTCATTGTCAACGTAAACCAGTGTTTAGCTGTTAAGAAAACGTAAACAGAAATAAAATTTATTTATAAATTGTAAAGACAAGAAGTGTAAATGAATTTACTTTAATGTTTAGTTAAACAAAGCATGCTCAATTAATTTTAATTATTTCTCCATGCACAGTGAAAATATCTAGGTTTCTATGTACACGGACACTCGCAGTCTTTGCAAGAAGATAATTCGGAACGAATCGATAAGTTTCTGTAAAACCTTCACCGAAATATTTGACTGCCATGCCTCAATAATAGATGGGTTGTGGAGGTCAGATAGTTAATCGCTTCATGGAAAATACTGGTATTCAGCTGTATCCAGTTAGACTGGAAGCCAACCCCAACATTGTTGGGAAAAGACTAGGCAGATTGAATTATTAACAAATTAATAAATTAATTTCAACAAAAAATTTAGTTATTCCGTAGCTGTAATCATAAATCTACTAAAAATAACATTTCGTAAATCATATTTGCCATTGGCGTTCCTTTATTTTGCTTTTATCTTTAACTGTGACTTGGCTATCGCATTAGGTTAAGACCTGTAATTATAGTTTTAAGGCATTTAAATAAATAAATAAATAAACATTTTTATAATGTTAAAAGCAAAATAGAGGAACGCTAAATGCAAATATGATTTACGAAATATCCATCTGTCGATGATTTTTTTTAGATGCAGTCTAAAAATTCTATAGCTCGTACAATAACACAGATTAATATGAAGCAGCCTTCTAGTAAAATCTTATTTTTTAAGGATTTATGTTGTTCTATTCAACATAATGAGCATCATCAATCGTAGAAGCAACACTATTGGACGTGTATAATCGTAAGCTCCAAAAGATGATGCAAATTGCCGACTCATTAAACTGGTTTTAAAAACAAAAATGGCTAACACAGACGATATTAACATTATAGAGCTTAAGCAGACGATTTAAAATAAAAAACACAAATTGGTATTCTGCCTTGAAACTTTGATCAGTCTAAAACCACAAGGCGCACCCAGGTACAGACAAATAATAGAGTAGGATGATGTTAAATTATATATTACAAGCGTTTACAATCAAAATAGAAACCTCAAAAGCAAGTCATAAAACACTTGAATGGTCTTATGAATGATACCTTAATTGTGAAAGAGCACTCAACTTGGCGGTAAATAGTGCAACATTGTTTTGCTTTAGTAATAACAGTAGCGCACCATCTGTGAAGGAAAACAACGTGAGGAAACCTACATGTGGTAGAACCAAAAATTCGAAGACATGTGACATCCACCAACCCGTACTGGGCCCGCGTGGTAGACTACGGCCTCTCAGAGAGAAAGCCCGTGTCCCAGTAGTAAGAACATTATAGACTGCTTATCATCTGTGACCCTTCTGACCAATTTATAGTAGGTACTAAGTGTGCCTATTGAACTTTTGTATTCCGTAATGTATGGGCGGATAAATCACGTATAGTTTAAACATAATAATGTTGACATGGATGCTAAACTATTTGTCGAAGTAGTGATAACTATCTCATCTTACTCTATCAACATTGTTAGAGAAATGCAATAGTCGCGTGTGCCAATGTCTGCCTGTAATAGCATAAGCGTTTACATTACCTGCGTTTACTTATATGTTAGAGTCAGGTCAGTTAGATCCTTCAAAAGCCTTAACATTCTTCGTATAAAAAAAGTAAAGGAGTGCCTTAAGTATTTTAAATTAAATCGTAAAAAAAAATGACAACTCAAAAATCTTACTTTAAAAATACTTATAAATACATATGACCTTTTGGGATCCGTACAGGCAGTTTTTGTAATATTTAATTGTGATGCCATAATTATAAAATTATAGCATTGGCTGTCAAGTATATCAAATAAGTACATAATGATACGTGTGTAGAATGATCTCTGTCTACTTTTGTCGATTTACGCAATATTTACATAAATTAATTTGTTTAACGCATCAGCAGTGGGTCATCTCGCAAGAACGTACTAGACACTCTTACAAAATTCATCTATATTGCTTCTGAGCTATAGCAAATAACACAAGTAAACACTTGATGTTCACAGCAATCAGCTACCGAGGACGATTGTCATAGGATTACGCAGAACGTTGACACAAGAACTTAATGAATATGTCATAGCATAGATATGCTTTTGTTTATGTGCTCACTTGAACTTTTTACGTAAGCTCTTTTGTCCGTTCTGTTATTTGATACGATCTGTAATCTGTAATTTAACAATAGGTATCCGCGTTTCCACATCATTGTACAATTTGGCAAATGGGCTTTATTTGATCAGTTGGGTTTGTTTGTTGTTTTATTTAATTAACATTCAGATGATACTAGTAAACTTATTACTAGAAAAACCTTAATGTGTTATCTAAGCAGCTTCAACTTTTAGGAAAATACGATGTTTCTGGGTTATTCTTAAGAAGAAACATCAGGGCCAGCACATATCTGGCAAGGCGCAGCGCATAGCATTCGTCACTGCCAAAGTAATATCGAACTTGGATCAGTTGGAATAAAGTTGAACATAAATAAATTTCCATTAGCTCGAGAACTCGTCTAGGCGGAAAGAGGCGCGTGTCTCAGGTTATTCATTATTAACTTTATTTTTAGTCTCACAACGTTGATATTTGATTGGCAGTGACAGCCGCGCCGCGCTGCACCTCGCCAAATGTGCGCCGGCCCTTAATATCCTGTCCTTATTGTAATTTATTTGGGCTCAGCGAAACATGTCTTATTCTGCCATACTTCTCTATTAGTCGTCATCTCGGGGGTAACCCCTTTTCTATCCATATCGTCTTTTACACAATCCATCCATCGTGTCTTAAGAAGAAACACCACTATTATTTATTAATTCGGTGTCCATACCTACCTACAGTCCAATAGGTATCTACAATTTAAAAATTTCACTCAATAATTAACATCGCAGTGCATATCAAAATAATGAAAGAAACAAAACTGATATTTGATCAAAACATCTCCAGTTTAGCCCAAATACATATATTTCAAATTATTTTTAAACTCAAGGTCATTTTGTGAACTTTATAAATCAGGTATTTGAACACTACATTAGTATTTCACATCTGTAGATATTATCCAATCATGCACCTACTAATATAACATCTTCCACGTTTTGAATAGTTGACTGCGTTTTAATGAATATTCATATCCATTTAGATCTACGACAGATACATAAATAATTTGTGTGTTTATGTTCATCACCACGGCCGGGACGCGTCAAAGTATGAATAATTACTAAAAATGTCATCTTAACCTTTAGTTATTTGACCTTTTAGCTGTCCATAAACAGGTCCACATCCGTAAGTTTTGTCGGTTGGATCATAAAAAAGAAACCCTGACTTAGAGATAAGTCGATTGGTGTCTTCAAAATATATATAAGTGTTAAGTACACTTAAATAATAATTGGCCAGGGTCGAGAAGTTCCGGAACCCAAGGTCACTTGATGTGAGAGTTCACAATATAACTAATATACTTAAATACTGTTTCGAAAAATTAATGTGCATCGCAACTGTAGACAGGTAGATTCATAAAAAATATTTTACATGACGCCATTTTTTTAAGAATACATTAAAGGACCTGTTTCCACGCCCAATTCCTATAAATAAGCTCGTGGATGTTGCTACATACGAATTTGCTGATTAATAGATATTTCATGAATTATTTAGATGGTTATCTTGCAACGTTTTCAATGAAAAAGCCATTGTAAAGAACTGACACACGCACAAAGTTAATGCAATTAATTTATATTCAATGTTGACAGCTAAAACTCAATTACGAACAATAAATAAAATACTCATTAGTTTGCTAACGCACGTCCAAATTGATTATGTCCAATCATGAACTCTCTTTCATGATTGATATAATATTTTGATGAAGTCACAATCATCAAAACCAAATATGATTTTAAAACACGTGTTGTAAACATTACTAAAAATAATCAAGTTAGGCAAAATCCTTGACATGTGTTTTTTTATATAAGTTGATTGTAATAAAAATATCAACCTGTGGATAATTTATTGTAGCTGCGAAATATCGTACGATGATAATGATTGGCATTAATGGAGACGAGTTCCGAAATTGGTTTTTCGTAGAATACAAGGTTACGTCTTTCCGACTATTTCAGTTTTGTTCATTCAACTTCGACCTATCAATTTATCTTCGATTTGTCCATCGGATGCGATAACTCTGAATATTGGAGTTGACAACACAGAATTTACATAATTATTATGTAAATTTGTATTTTAATGGTGTTTTAATACTACGCCACACCTACTGACATTGTATTGTTACGTTTTCGTAAAACTTACATTAAGAAATATTCATTCATCAACGTACGTTTCAACCGTAAATTGAACTTCCATATATGGAAGTTGACTTATAAGTCAAACTATATTTAATTGACAATAACCAAACATGATAAAGTTATGAGCAGGCTGACTAAATGCTTCAACTTTCTAGCTTTCTTGGTTTTAGTCCGCGGCTTCACACGCATGAAAAACGATATCATTTCAAAAAGTTATCCCACGGGAACGTACTTTCAGACTAAAAAGTATCCTATCGCCTTATTTAGTACCTTGCATTCAAGTCCATCCATCCGTTAAGGCGTGATTGATTAACAAACACCCCTCAAAGTCATAAAAATACAACAAGCATCAGGGATGAAAGGCAACATGTGAAATCACAACGGAAATGACACACGAAATGATCAAAGGCATCCATCGGTAAAAGCTGTCCGGAGATGAGCGCGCGCGCAGCTCTGAAACGATCGATCACGACAGAGAAAGTGTGCTGGGGAATAGGCACGATGTCCTATTGTCTGTCGGTTACATATAATTGCGAAATATTTATTGGTTTTGTATTGTTTAACTCTTTTGTACTGGTTGTTTATTTTTTATACATATACATGATGTAAATTAGAGAGAGAATCTATTTCGCAAGGTGTGTAATACATTAATATTAAACTTACATACTCGTATAATAAATAAATCTTGATGTTTTTTCAAGTCGTAAACCGGGTGAAGCAGGGGCGGGTCACTAGTAGGTATGGAAATAAAATGTTTTTATTCGTGTTGTCTAATATTGAATTGTTTAAATAAATGTGTGCTAAATACCCTGCCTTTTAAGTTGAAAACGGTTAATTTCGGTTCACATTCCTGAAGATAATCCATGCTGTATCCGGTTAGACTGGAATCCGACCCAACATAGTTGGGAAAAGGCAAGGCAGATTTTTTTCCTGAACATAATTATGAACGCAATAATTGGTAAAATTTTACTAATATAGAAGTATGGATGAAAAATACATGTTGTGCTGACCCCAAATGAATTTGAATATTTAAGGGCAGCAAAATTATGATTAATCAAGGGTCCCTCAAACAGGCACGACACGCAAAGCGAATCACATGCGACACAAAGGCACCACTCGTCGCGCGATAGTCGGTGCCTTTGTGTCGCGTGCGATTCGCGCCGCGTGTCGCGCCTATTTCAATGAGCCTTCATGAATACAATTTTGAATCAGCTTGTTCTATGAAAACTCTTAGAGAAGTACTTGCCTTAGTAACTTGCTGTTACTAAAGCAGTACCTATCTGTTATTCTCATGTTCCCATAAAGGCTCAGGAACATATAAATAATATATCTCATATTCTAGTTTGTATAATCGAGTTCACACATCGTCTAATTTACGTGTATTCCCACAAGTTGTCGGCTCATTTTCACTGCAATATTCATTTGCATGCATAAAATTTATGGGGAGTTACTTCTGTGAGAAATAATACTATGTGTGGAAATCGATTGATGTTTTGTGAAATATGTTTTGATTGCTTATTATTTATGGTTCTTCACAGAACATAAAACAAAGATAGAGGCGTGGTAGGTACTGTACAGACGGACTTAAAATATATATAATAATTAACTGATCTTCCAAAAACTTATTTACCTTCTAATAATGGTCGCTTTTTAAATTAATGAACTTCTAAAAACTTTTTGCGCTTCTAATGATGCACATTTTTTTAAATAATTAAGCCTCTATTTTATTTTCTGTATTTTCTCTCAGTTGGTCGCTGTAACTAAGCTAGAGTACCCCAACAAAATGGTTAGGTTAGGTTAGAAACTGTAACCAACCGCAGCGAGCGCAACATACTAGTTGGTCGCAGTTACTTGGCTATTTAAGTATTTTTAAGATCCCTAAATAGGAATTATTAGATGATCACAAAAAGAGGCGTGCGCAATCATTATATTAGAGTGTTCAATAACATTTAAGGAAAGCAAAGTGGGAATTATTAGAGATTAAATGCATGCCCTTAAAATAAAGCACTCGACATATTTCATCTATTAATTACTTAGGTACCTCAATGTAAATATAAGCACGTAGGTATGTATTGCCAAACAATATTTTGTGAAACACTAAAATCGTTATGATCATTTATGGTTTTCTATCTGCACACATAATTATTATCTATTATGGATTCATAAATTAACATATTTAATATCCCCTTGTCGAATTAAAACCGGAATATTTTATATCATCTGTAAATGTTTATTTCTATAATTGATATCTTTATATTGCAAAAATATTTCAACAAGAAACTGGTTAGAGTTTGGAATATATTTTTATATAGTTATTTTTAAATATGAAATAGTTCGATTGAAAGACGATAATGGGTATCCACGTGGTGCAGACTAAGATTATTATAGAGATGAAAAAAATTATATTGTATTTAGGTAATGATTGAAAGCAGTTTGCATAAGAAATTTTCACAAGAACAAAAACGAAAATATCAAAGATTTCACTTCTTTTTTTTTAACAAAACTCCAGTCTGGATTTTGGCCCAGCACACAAGTAGGTATTTCAGGCACTTTTATGACATAATGATATTTCTAACATAATATAAAGTTAAGGCCTTTTCAGTGTTCAGCGGTAAATATTTATTAGTGGCTTTAATTGTGATTTAGAAGTTACCTAGTACCTAAAGTACCTGTTACTTTTACTTACGCAAGTTCTTGTACTTAGCATTTTCTTTATTATCTACCGTTTCCGTGATCAGAAAACGTCAACAATAAATAACTTTTACTCAAAAAGGCGAGGCAAGGTAAAACCGAAAGGTTGATATAAAATTATTGTTTCCAATGAATTCCAAAAAACCGCCATAGGCTATATACTAGTGTAGGTATTATGTAAGTAAATATAAACTGGGTATACGAATATGACTATCGTTTTTATAGGTTACGCAATAGATATTGCAAAATAATCGGTGGATGGCATACTATTATATCCAACGCTTTAATAATACACCTGTTAATGTGATAAAAATTAAATTCTATCTACCTTAAGTTTGTAGGAAGCTTCTGATTTTATTATAAAACCATAAATGATTTAATATTGAAAGGAAAATACAAAACCTTTGTTAACAATAGATTTATCTCAATCCCTATCGCACTACCAACATGCTATCTATCTTTACTTCCTTACTAATATTATAAAAGCGAAAGTGAGTTTGTTTGTTTGTGACGCTTTCACGCAAAAACGGCTGAACGGATTAGGATAAAATTTGGCACATGGGTAGACCATGACCTGGAGAAGGACATAGGCTTATTTTCATCCTGGATCGTAAATGAAGTCGCGGTAATAAGCTAGTTTGTTTAAAAAGTAAAGTCACCTTTTGAATATAACATTTTCAAAACAATTTTACGCTTCAGTATACGTATATTAACTGAAACTTTGTAAGTCTTGATAGTTAAGTCAATTTTACTGGCATACGTAACATAGAGTTAATGACCTTATCGTGAAATAGAGATGTCCTATAGTGCGCGGAATCACTTGCAATTAAATGTTATACAGAGTTATCATAACTACAAATGATTATTATTGCATAACGGTGTATTGATTGAAGATGACAATGGGAAGTGATGTACTTTTTACTATAGACTCAATAGGACCATCTTACCATATAAAAGAAGTCAGCTTTCCATTCTGACATTTTGATCAAATACGCAACAAACCCACGTCAGATCGTCTTCTTGATAAATGATAGATGATCAAGTTAGGAGTGGCAATCATCCATTGTTTTTGTATGTCATACGCGTAACTGGAATGATAAACTTTTCTTCATTAAGAGTTAAGTCAGTGAAACCAAAAGAAGCTTAATCAATGGTTTTGTTGAAATTGTATACAAACGAACCTTCAAACATATTTGGTTTTACACTTGGTATTATCAAAGGAATACCTACTTAAATTATTCTACATAATTTTTGACATTTCAGTACACTTGCCATTAAAATTGTAAAGGCATTAGTGGAGCTGGCAACCCAGACATAAGTCAGCGGAGTTTTTGCGTAACACATTAACAGTAGCAATGGCTTTCATTTTGACAATTCCACAACATTCATTGCGTCATTCACGTTGTTGAGCAGATACATTTTTCGAATATATGAAGCAATGGATTAGCAATATCCTTCAAAAAGTGTTTTAGATTATTATTATTCCAAGTGTGTTAGTTTCCAAGTGTTTTAGTTTCCAAGTGTGTTAGATTCCAAGTCTTTTAGGGTGCAGTAGATAAGTACCTAATCGTTAGATTATTAGATACTTCACAACCGACAGGAGTAGGCATCGTTGTAAGATGAATGGTGAAACACTGGGGTTAAATAATAAACGCTTTTGCAGATATCAATGACCTCTTAATTACATTAATTTAACAAAATGACTTGATAAACTTGTTTTACCACATTGTTTAAACCATGTACCTACACCAAAAGAGATAAGTAACCAGGATCGTCGATATAGTTGAAGTATAGTAAGAAACCGATGGATGTTTTCAAATGAAGTTTAATTTGATAAATTAACTGTTTGTTTTCCAGTAATTAGGTTAAATTTTATTCTAAAATGGCCTTCGGTTTCTTATTAAACTTCAACTATATCTGACACACTGGATACTTATCACATTTGGTGAACCGTAAATAAACAGGCGGTTATTAATTTTTCACCAATCGAGTTGATTTCTTTGTAAAAAGATATGCAATTTTTTGCGTGTGACACATTAGTTTACAATAAAAATCAAGTGGCTATCAATTTAACTTAACAATAAAAATACTTAAGTAGGTATATTGATTAAATTAATCTTCAACCTTTGTTTTAATTGTAATGAACTGACAAATGGGAGGCTCGTGGCTAAATAATGACAGCCTTACGGGACGATCGAAGGTTAAGCTACGCTTGCAGAGGTCAGTCCGTGGATGGGTGACCATCCGTTATATATCGAGACCCCTCCGTGCCTCGGAGAGCACGTTAAGCCGTTGCTCCCGGCTGTCATTTGTAGTTCTTTGACAGTCGCTACGAGTAGTCAGAAGCCCAAAAGTCTGACAACCAGACTTACCAAAGGGTATCGAGGGTAGGGATTGTGGAGGCCAGATAATCAGTCGCTCCCTGTAAAATACTGGTATTTAGTTGCATCCGGTTAGATCTGAAGCCAACTCCAATGTAGCTTGGAAAAGGTTAGGCAGGTGGTTGTAATGACTAATTAATAATAAACACATCTGACAATAGCCTAATCGTGCATAACACAGCGACCTCAATGACTTAAACATAAGCATTATTGCCGGAAACATGTTAAAATTACACCAGAACAATAACATCAAGCGATTATGACATAGATTTAAATCCATGTTAATGAAATCGTGAACCAACTTTAATAACAGCAATGGCGGGTCATCTGCATTGCATCGTGATTCATCTCGACTTCTCGAGATTCGACCTCTGGTCTGACAGAGATGGCATTTAAGATTTTTTATTGTCGAACCGCGCAATCTGCTTGAATAACTAACCATTTGACTGGTAATGTTCCTTATGTGGTAATACTTTGTAGCTGTTAAAATGATGAGTGTGGGAATTACGTTTTAGACGATTATTGCTGCGATAATACAATTAATGAAACCAATGAATATTATTCCAATTCGTGAGCTCTGATAGATAGGTTTCTGGGTTAGTATTATTTTGTATCCAAATCTTATATAAGTTTACGACCATTTAGGTAGTCGTCATGATTATTTTCATCTTTTTAAAACAGGTAATATATTCTATGTGATTCGTTTTCTAGATAATTAATGTGCCCATTAATTTTAAGAATAGAACTTTACGATTATTATTTTTATAAGAGTAACCGTTGAGTTTCTTGCCGGCTCTTCTCCATAGGAAACGACAAATTGGAACCGTGCACCTAGCTTCTGACGATTCATAAGTACCCATGTAGGTTTATATGAAGTAAAATACTTTGATTTTGATTGCGTTTTACGACCTCCTCGAAAACATAACCAAAAAGCTGTCAAATATTTAATGAATCCAGATGATATTGACTTAGCAATTAGTATATATATTTAAGCTTTTTATAGAAATGATTCTTCAGAAAGGTATGATAAAGATAAGAAATCTGCGTGAATAAAAACACGAATCTAAAAATAACTGGCTCTAACAGAAATGGAAAATTTCGCCTTTTTTATTTCCTTTTATTAGGTGTATCATAATAAATCAGTGTCAAGGCTACATAAACTTTAGCCATGACTACAGATGAAAGCCAAAATATGAGTAAAAATAAAACCGGTAAGCCTAAAAAGTGGACAAACATGTTTATTTGAATTGCGAAAAAGCTAATAAAATAACTTTTTGCTGTTGACATTTGCCCCTGACATAGGTATCATCTTAATGATCTGGATTCAAATAAAATTAACAATTTAAAATGTTTATGTATTAATGAAATGTCAAGGCTAATCAAGTTGCTGTCGACTATAAAAATAATATCTCACATTATTATTTTTCAATTAACAAAGAGGTAATTCAAATTATCCAGTGTCATTAGGATGAATTGTTTGTGAACGTGAAGAACAAAACGCACACTGACGTTTCAAGGAAGTAAATCAAACATAGCAAGGACATTTTAATTATCTAAGCTTCTATGTGTAGTGATGGCGCAGCGGTAAGGGCCCCGACTTACGAGTTGGAGGTCGTAGGTTCGAACCCAGACAGGCACTTTACTTTGTGTCAATTATTTCATCACCACTGCTCTCAAAACGGTAAAGGAAAACATCATGAGGAAACCGGGATGTTCTAGAACTAAAAATTCGAAGACATGTGACATCTACCAAACCGCACTAGACCCGCGTGGTGGATTACGGCCCACTCCCTCTCACACAGTGGAGGCCTGTGTCCCAGCAATAGGAACATTACACGCTAATTATGATATGTATAAACATAGGTGATTCTATGGTACTTTCCGTATTTGTGGAGGGTTTGGTCCATATGCCGTCGCGCTAGTCCAGTGCGTGTTGGCGGATCGCCAGAGACTCGTTGGTCGAAACGAAGGTGGATCACGATCAGGTGAGGTTGGATTGAGTTCCTAGGCTGTTGTTGGGAACCACTTACACCTCTGCTACGGTCCACCATAGCAGACCTTTGCCCAGCAGTGGGACAATAAAGGCTAAAAATAATCATTCTATTGTACCTATCCATTGATATAAACAAATTTTCACGTACCTTCCATTCTAAACAAATAAAATACTCACCACCAGGGAATAGTTTTCGATCCCTGACTTATTATTTGCCTATATACATTAGTCTACAATATGTCTACAACTCTATAATATAACATTCCTCATTCCTCTAACATTTCACATCAAAGCGAGGCCCCGAGCACATTATCTCAATCTATCCATAAAGCGCATGAACTATGAACTTTAGTCCATGACAAAGTGCACAATACAGGAAGATAGATTATGAATACTAAATTAAGGAAATCGACATTTTTGGATTAATTTAATAAAATGTAAATGTCTATCTAAATGTTTTTAAATATATTCTCAGTTGCTTCTTATTTGTGTTTTCGATACAATAAAACCGCCGAGATAGTTAGAGAAAGAAAGAGAATTACGTTTATTGGCGTAAGAACACAATAAGGCGTAGAGAACAACAGAATATATCAAACATACAGACATACATCTAGTTCTCACCATTAGTTTGCCTCTAGCTAAAGGCAACCCCCCCCTTCCCCTAAAAGTGGAAGAAATAATCAAAGATATTAAACACGATATTAAATAGGTAGGGTACATCGTTACTTGAATAGACCTCCCGTACCGTGTTAAATATTAATGTATTTATCGAACGACTTTATTAGATTCCAAGTCACGTGACTACTTTGTCATTAGGAAACTTAACGTATAGAATACGAACATAATATAGTCAAAAGGTTTGCTATTTTTAATCATTCAATACAGTTAAAACCGTATAAATTAAAATAACTTTGTCTGCAAATATTGAAAATGTCCTCGAAATGCCAACCGCAGATAATTTAAGGCACTTAAATATTGTTTAATGGTCATCTTGTGACACGATTAGGCAATATTTTGACCTTTTTATTGCGGTTTTCTAATGACAATAAACCAGTTGTGTTCCTCATTAAAAAAAAAACAAGTTTCCTAGATTTCATACATTTCTTCTCCAAGGCAATATTCGGACAAATATCTTTTGATAGGAACTAAAAGCTGCCTAAGTTGACATAAACACCCTTTTCTAAGATACTCAATTGGAGAGGAGTATACATAATATATTTATATGCGATTGCTCGCCATCAATGACAGCCTCCCTAAACATGGCAAACTGTACTGTCCATCTATAGACAAATAATTACGATATGCTAACCGCATCCGTTTGACCATATTTCGTAATTTAGATTTGCGTTTTTACTTTTTAGCGAGTCTGTGAGAAACCAGTGGCACCTTCCATTGTCCAAGGCTTTATGAAATGACACCCACCAGATTACCCAACTGACTCCGCCATTGTTTTAACTTTACACGGCAATAAATAGACACGCCCTTGAATATATCTAAAAACATTGTAATTAAAATCGAGCAATATTTTGGAATGAACATCAATACTGTGGGAATTTTTGGTATCCATGTTGAATATGGAACCTTGCACGTTTATCTTCAACCTACTGTGGATGGTGCAAACCTTCCATATATGTAGGTACTTCAGTACATATACAAAATTTAACCTTTAGTTGATCGACGACCGAATTCGTAAAGCTTTATTGCTCAGCCAAGTTACGATGTACGAGTATCATCTTTATTTATAAAGGGTAACGATGTAGGTAATTAGATTGCTTCATGTTTTCACGGTACGGACATTAAGTTACACACCCATGATAATGTTATGCTAGATTTGAAGTATGGTGCTAAGTTTCCAATGCACATGTAATATGAAAATGATATGATCATGAAAGGAATAACATGAGCAACGACAAAGGATTAGAAAACCGAATTATAAAAAGCACGCATGCAAATAAAGTTAATAAAGACCGACTGACTACTAATAGTGAAATAAATTCTAAAGTACATGACTATAAAGGCCATGATTTCGTTAATAATATCAACCAATATGAGACGGCTAAAAATACATCAAAAGATAAAGCTAATGAACGTAATCGTGAGAACGGTACCCTACTTGAGCAAGCCACATCGTTTGTGAGTATCGCAGAGAATATCAGCGTAAACTTACGTGTTGCGACAAAAGGTCTTCAATATTTTAAAGCAGTACCGATCCTCTTAAAATGGAGTTGGAAACAGTTAAAGATAAATTTAGAACATACCCTCTTTGTCAAAATCTTTTAGTGCCTAGATCGTTATGAGCTTCTTAGCATAATGTGGTTATGGATCCTTAAAATTCAGTAGTCACAACTTGTAGATTCATTAAAATTTAAATCGCTATCTCTAAACAAAGTGTTAAGATTTTTTTTCTATTACAATTTCAGTAGTTGGTTGCGATCACGCTCCAATTGATAATAAAGGTAATCGTCTAAAGTTTCATGTAAGTACTCAACGAAGAACATGAGTACATTCACACAGGTGAACGGATGCGCGGATTTATTGGATGATCTTTACCAGCGACCGATCGGTTCTGCGCCCGCGCCGTCATGTCTGACCTGACACGCCGGCTGTAAAGGTTACACAGACCGTTCTAAACCACTGACGATGCATGGCTGTAACTTATATAAAACTTTGTGATAGCTTATCCAATATGTTAACTCCAATTTGTTCCATGTTACAAGTGTTACTTCTGTTTCCTTCTGTTCAGGGATTTTCTGGGGGTCCCAATTATACTCGTCCTTTAAAATGTATGCTTTAATATAACTATGTTTGAAATCATAAAGTTTATTGCAGAGATTCATTGCAGTTAAAAGGCGTGTGTAAATTATATATATTGAAATAGAAAACCGCAACTAATCAATTGACCCAATACCGGGTTCGATAAGTGGGCAAAGTTTCATGCGTTCTCATCGAGTTGGATCAATTTTATGCCGCGTTTAGATTCCAATATCCTGAACAGTAAAAATTATAAAGTGCATTATTATAATATGCTAATTTAAAGTGGGCGTAATGGTATGATCACATAGGCACGGTCTTCTGTTCTGTTACTCATAGAGTCGTAATATATTCCGCATTTAACATTGCAGCAAAGATTGAGTTTGTCTTTCAATGACATATTATTAGGAACATCGTGATGTACAATAACTACCGACGTGACTCTGATGTCCCTTCTATAACCTTTGAATGTGTTTCAATTACTGGATCTATTGATTTGATTGATATTATGATGCACCTCTTTGTTTATTAAAAACTCTTGTGATTCAATCTGCCTAGCCTTTTCGCAACTATGTTGGAGTCGGCTTCCAGTGTAACTGAATGCAGCTGAATACCAGTATTTTACATGGAGCGACTGCCTATCTGACCTCCACAACCCAGTTTCTGGGTAACACGACAACCCTTAGTAAGACTGGTTGTCAGACTTCTGACATCGTAATAACTATCAAGGATCTACGAATGACTGCGGGGACCAACGGCTAAACTTGCTTTCCGAGGCACGTAACTCTACTTCACTGTTAAAAACTCTTGTGATTTTATACTAATAATTATTTGTTTGTTGTTTCAGGTAATTCGCCAGTTTCGTCACAAGTACATCAGACAGGGTATTTTGTACATTATTGTAAGAAGTTGTAAAGGTTTTCCTTAATTGGAATACAATTAAGTCGTTTTATGTTCAGTGTTTAAATAGTCATTCCACTTATAATGTTTACTTAATAATCACCAACTTCACGTTTAAAGTAATTTGTGTAATATTCTGAACACGCAATATTATTGCTTAAATCGTATTATAAGTACTGGTCAGAAGTTCACGAACTGGGTACTATGTGTTCATTTATTTTACAAAGATGTTTAATTTATTTAAAAAAAGATGGCGTTTTTTATTCACGATGATGGGTGTAACTTAAATGATGGTGTATGTAAGCTGCATAAAGTATTTTCCAGCTTATAATTTCCAGATCATTATAAAGAAGAATTATCATCAGCATGAGGATCGCATATTGATAAACAAGGCGTTATAGCTAAAAATAACCATGAACATGCATCATGAAATAATTGATAATTCTCGATAACTGCTTCCCAATATAAATTACCCACAAGCTAAGTGATTTCCCCTGTTAAGCACAAAATTATAAGAATCCTCATCATGGCCCGCAAAGTGTTGTAATATTGGTACCTCCACAAATTGCCTACCACGAATTAAGATTCAGAGTCATGAGGTATAATTAAGGGGTAGGTACACTGAAGATTCATTGCCTGACCGCCTTGGAATATTGCATAACAGCATTATGAAATTATATTATTAAGGAAAACTGTACCAGGATTCTCATAAATGTTTTAAATGGTCAAAGTTCATGAGATTTGCCTTGAAAACGATTGATATAAGACTATATGATGTAAATCGTGGTTATTTACACCAAAACCGGGTACGCAAGTAAAAATATGTTATATAACTAGCATTTATTTGACCGCGGCCTCGTCCACGTGGAGGTCTGAAATTATCCCATGGGAACGTTCCCATGGGATAATAATATATAGGATATTTATCCCGGTAGTTCGTACTACCGGGATAAAAACATTCTATAGTACCTATCCTATGCCTAGGTCATGGTCCACCTGAGTACCAAATTTCGTCGAAATCCGCTCAGCCGTTAAGGTGTGAAAATATAACAGACATACAGACTACCAGAGTTATTTTCGCAATTATCATATTGAGTAAGTACGAAGTACGGATGGACACTTAAGGAATATACCAAGGGCTTCTTTTTAACATGAAAACTCCTCCAGTGGAAACTCATTTACCCTATTTGCCGGCAGCGTAAGATACAAGCATTTACGTAACATCCAATACCTATGCAGATGTACTTATGTAATTGTTACTTGCTTCTTGTACTTAGGTACAGACATTTGCATTCTTTCAAATAGTTTTTAACAGTCACAGTGCGGTAACATTTAATGATTAATTATGGAGCAGTGGTGGCCCAGTGGTATCGGCCCCGACTTATGAGTGTGTAAGTCATTAGTTCGAACCCTGGCAAGCGCTTTACTTTGTGTAAATAATTTCATCACCACTGCTCTCAGAAACGGTGAAGGAAAACATAGTTAGGAAACCGGCATGTTCTAGAACCAAAAATTCGAAGACATCTACCAACTATTACTGGGCCCGCGTGATCGATTACAGGCCACTCCCTCTCACAGAGAGGAGGCCTGTGCCCCAGCAGTGGGAACATTATAGACTGACTATACTTATGCTATAAGTGATTTCAACTTAAGGGAGACTAGGTTTTGCCTGCTTTTTAGGATAAAAAGGAACCTATGTCGTTACCCAAGTCATGGTCTACCTGGTTGCTAAATTTCATGGAAATCCATTCAGACGTTAAGGCATGAAAAGGTACCTAACAGACAGACAGATAGACAGATTTAATTTCGCATTTATAATATTTGTATAGATTAAGAAAGGGCTGGCCATCTTGGTACGAAGATGAGAAGTAGGTTATGTAGAAAAAAAAGACCTAATCGCTAAATCAGGGAAATACTGGTTAAAAATAAATAAGTAGGTATACAAGCAGTATTTATTTCCTACTGATATCATCGCATCCCGTATAAAGACATTTACGTTAACCGACGTCACAGATTCCCATCTTCATGAGTTAAGAGGAACCTATTAGATCACGATGGGGTCATGTCAAAGCCCTGCTTCCTGGTCTTATGCAGCCCATTGATATTAATGAAGGCAAACCTATTCTGACTCACAATATTCCCACGTTTGATTAAGAATAAAATTTAATTACTATTGTAGAACTTTGTCAGTAATTAATAATGTAATTGTTAAACCGTGAACATGATAATTTATTCAACTGTACGTCTGAGCAACAAAAGCTACTCGTAAACAATAACAAATTGTTGGAAACATTGTGACTGACCATTCGTTACGGATTCTCCCCATGTACGGAATACGGGTTTCAAAATCTTTGAAAAGTTTTGTTGCCTTGTGAGTTATGCGCGTGCGCTTTACCTTCATTCATTTCAAAGTTTTGGCCATTTAGAACAATTTTAATGAGCAATTGTTATGCTAATTATTACTTCAGAGAGCTAAATAATTTACTGTTATTATTTTCTAATCGTTGACTTTTTTACTGATTTTTATTTAAATTCTGAAGCTATCAATCATCGCTTTCGCTTTTATGTTTCCTTACAATTATTTCAACAAATTTTAAATTCCATATCTGATTGAATTTTGAATAAGCATGAAATAAAACGACACCATTAGGTACAGGAATGCCAAATATCAGGCCCTTCACAGATAGCTGACATTCAACTACGTAATGTGTGCCTACCTACCTCGTGATGATAGGAATATATTCATCTGCATGATACATCTTTGTATCCTTTACAGAATACTTTAATAAATAATGCTTAGCCTAAACATTTGTATGCGAGGACCTATCTATTTGTATATAATCAGAGTCTAACTCAAACTCAAGGCATTTATTTCAATTAAACCAATTACGTTCAAGCACTTTTGAATTGACAAGGAGCCGGTCGACCCGAAAGAAACTAGTTGCCCAGTCCAAAACGTAGTTGATTCCTATGGAGAAGAACTGGCAAGAAATTCCATAAGAACTCTATTAAATAAAATAAAATAGTTTAAACCGGTAAGGATTACGGGTCACAAAATCACATTGTAATCACGTAACAGCAACATTAAATCACGTTTCGAACTTCACTCGTATGGTATGTGTCGATAACAATCAAAGGAGCCCACGGCCCTTATTGCACAGATATACGAATGCTGTGTCGCGATTCTGGGCGGATCACCGATATATTGCGATGCACTTCAACCAGTAAAACCGGTCTAGGGCAGAGGGTTTACGGTACGATAAAGTCACGGCGGCCGTGACACACTAAACATTGAAATAATTCGATGACGCCGACACTGAATACCAATAAAAATCTAATTTTATTGATCTGCGCCATACGTAAATAGAATATATCGTTTTTGAGCACAGTACAAATAATAAACTTATCAAGTGCTCTCCGTATACGATAAACACAGGTTGACTGCATCAGTTCACATAATCTAAGCAAACGTTGAATTATATAGCAATCGTTTGCCTTATAAAGTTTAAAATCAAGAACACAAATAGCCCAGGCGACTAGGAGTATTCAAATAATTACTGCAAAAACATGGATTAGTTAAATACGTTGACCTGATGAACTTTACCGAAATTATGTGTGAATTAGATATAATTTATGTAAAGGCTTATTAAACAAACTTTGACCTTGGTACATTTGTGGGTCATTAGAGTGATTACGTAATTATCTTAATTCGTCTTCATTAAATCAGTGTCTGTATTTATACTCCTGTCGGCCACTAATTACTTCAACAAATAGTTTGAGTTCGTAATACATAACAAGCTGACCTAGGTATAAAAAGCTTTCGAACTCTTTATAACTCCCGTAAAAGCTTTCATCGTAAACGTCGAAGGGCAGGCAATCAAATTATGTCATTTATTCAAAATATTTCATTTCTAACAAATTATCTCTAAGCATCTGCTTGACCTTTTAGGCCTAATACAAGTTATAATGTGTTTTGACATCATCTTATATAAATACATGCAGGCACAATGCGATAGTAAAAAATCTAAAGTTTAATACGTTCTCATACATTAAATTTTATACAAAACTAATTTACGATAAGTTAATGAAAACGGATAATTAATTCACACCACAAACGATTTATCGTAAATCACAAGATAGGTTACTAAATAATTGATTGTCATGTAATCGATCACCAATGTGCAGGGAACAATACAAATTAGTGTTTCTTCAAAGCGAACAAACAAAAAACTTGGGAAACTCTAGGAGCCACTATTGTTAAGGCAGATTAGTATTAATTACTGAGATAAAACCTATATGCATTTCGTACGCAACCAAGTTACAGTGAGCCACTAAATGTGAATAAAAATCTTATTGGTTGTAATATTCAGAAAACAACTCCTGCCTACTTATATTATATTGACAAATCGTAGTGCCAATGAATTTTGAATTGCATTACTGTCGCATAGAAACCAAATCGATATTGTCCAACATCTTCGAATGCCTTGAAAAGAAATTAACGAGCTTGTAATATATACCTCTTGCAACTTCCATTCTCACGTTAGTGTGAACCATCCTAACAGAAAATATTTGACTAGCGTTGAAAATTTTGAAACGTAATTACATCTAATATACACGACGGTCATAGTAGATAATATAATCAATGAATAGTGCTTGAGTAACCTAAAGAAACTTCGAGAGACGTGTCGAAACCGTCCAGGAACGTTTAATTGAGGAGCCAATGACGAAATAACACGCGGAAACACTTCAGGCGTAGCCCCGGTTCACGAGAGTGACCTCACGAATCCAAGATGCAACCTTACAATTAAATTCTCTTCGTGAGCTGCCACTTAAGCCATTAACAATATTATTATAATAGACTTTATGAATGTTTAAAATACAGATTCAATAAGAGGAAGCCTTCGATCGATTGAGGCGATAAAATTATTGTCACAGAATATTAATCGGTTTATAATATGATGGTGATTAAATATGCGTGACAGCCTTGTTGGTCCCGTGGTCGCAAGCGCAACAGCTAAGCATGAGGTTCTGGGTTATTCCGTCACGAAATTCTCCGGAGCAACCCGGAGTCTAGACTCCGGGTTGATTTGTGTTTGGGTTTGATTTGTGCCCACTTGATGGCAATAGGTTCGCCCCCTATTAATAATATGAGCCTATTTCTGCCCCACTGCAGAGCACAGGTCTCTTCTCATACAAAGAAGCCACGAGCATTGATCACCACGCTTGCTCCAGACGAGTATCGATTTCAGACTTATGTCAGCTATAAGTCCAGGTTTCCTCACGATGTTTTCCTTCACCAATGTCAGTAAGGTCGAAGGTAAACTCAGAAAGTACGTACGGATTGAAAAAGTCACATTGGTGTTTGCCCAGATTTGAACCCACAACCTCGTGTATGAGAGGCGAGGCCTTAACCATTGAGCCATCACGACAAAATTACATGAGACTTAAACATAATTGGAAAATATGGTTGTACTATAGTTACACCTCTGCCGAACCCTTTAGGCATGTTTTGTTATATTAGATTTAATAAACGTTTAGAATTCAGATTTAATAATAGGAAATCCTTGATTAATTAAGGCGTTAAAAATATTGTCACTCGTGTATATTAATCATTTTATAATTTGATGCTAGTTTAAATTTGCGTTGAGGTTTCATTATGAATTTGTTATGGTAGTTCTATTAAATTTTTTGCCTGTTATTCATGGTTTTTATGAAGTTCTACAAATTATGTTATTATTTTATGAATACCAAATACGTACTACACTAATTTGATGAATGCACATTTTAATGAGTTCCTTTATGTAATCGTGAATTAAACTCCTGCGCTTCTTCATAGAATTTGATTAACTTTCTTGAACTGTAATTGTTTATTAAGATGCTTGGCAATTTAAGTGATTGTGAATCCCGCTGAAAGTCTATTACTTAGATAGCTATTCTCTTAATTAAGAACATAATGTATTTTCTGACATTTACCAAATGTGAAATAAGTACATTCATGTCCCATAATTGTAGTAGTTTTTGCTAAATGTCTCTATTTGTGTCGGTCTCGCGATTCTTAATATTTGTAAGGATGTATTTTTACACGCATAGATAAACTCGCGCCTTCTTTCCCTGGGGGTAGGCAGAAACTACAGAACGCCATCTGCTACGATCCTTACGTACTCCTTTTGCCTCGGTTACGTTCATACATCTGATCATACACGCATGCCGGTTGCGAGTACTACTCACCTGATGCATTATAACAGCTTAATCGATGTTATTATTAATAATTGACCTATGAAGAATAACCTAATGACATATTCATTCCCGAAGTCCGTTTCAATTTAACACCCAAAAATTTTGAAACATTTGAGTCTTAAAAGTTATTTGCAAGCAAACGTTACTTACTAAGTTTATTATTTCGTAAATGCTAGTATATCTGAGCAAAAGTACATGCTGATTGGACAAAACATTTCACGAAATATCTTTCAAAACTCTTTAAAAGCCCATTAACTCCGTCTATATGATAGAGGCTGTCTAATTGAGAAACTCTTCACATTTTGTATAAATTGTAATTGATTATAGTTTTCGAAACATTTATTTCGTATCTACATCATAATTTGAAAAGCTTATTTTTGTGTGTAACATTATTTTACGGCTGCGCCGTTGGTATTGTGTTCAATGTTGCATTTTCTTAATTTCAGGGCCCCATGAAGCGGCTGTCATGCGCATAGCGGCACTGATTGCACTCGTGCAGGTATGTCCCAGTCTCCATAATATCATAAGTTTTTTGATTTTTTCACATGTGCTAATTTATTAGTCTCATAAACAATTAATTAATATTATATTAGTTCAGTCACACCATGTTTTATGAGGATATGATATCCCTGTTAGGGAATTGTGAATAAACGTAACAATACAACTGAAGCGCTGACGCAGACCTGGCGAAGCACAGCGCAGCGCATCGCAGCGCAGTTTTCACTGCAAACAAATATCTACCTTGTAGCTCTCAAAATAAAGTCGACAAAAATAATCTGTTTGTTTCTCCACTTCATGCTCTTGCAAACTTAAGGAAGAGTATTTAATTTCAACTTTATTTTAATGATTGCAATGTTCGTATTTGTCCAGCAGTGAAAATTGCGCTGCGCTGCGCTTCGTCAGATATGCTCCGGTCCTAAATAAAAACAATAGAATTAAAAAGCTGCCAGCATAGAAAACCTACTTTAAGCTCCTGATGATATTGTCCCACCGCTGGCAATTGACGAGAAGCGAGTAGAGCTTGCAACTTAAAACGAGTTGGCGAGCGACGAGCAGCGAGTTCGCGACGGCGACGAGCATTTACTCGCTGGTATGCTTATGTACCAAGCGTGGGTCTTTCAGCGAGTATTCTGCCCGCCAAGCGAGCGTCGCTGAGCGAGTACTCTCTTTGATAGCTCTTGTCACTGCGACAAACGAGTACCCGCCGGCGTTGTGAACAGTTCGCGATCAACTACTAATATAATAATATGTATCTTTTTACGTACACGGGACCTACAATCTTTTGTACGTTTCTTGAGCGAGAAAATCGTTGTTAGGTAGTCGCTTTCTCGTCGGCAGTGGGACATGCGTGCCTAATACATAAGGAACAATAAATTCAATCATATAAGATCAAGATTTAAGTAAGAACCAAAGCATGCTAGCTCGGAACCTGCCGCTAAACTACTTGGTACCTACTGGCTACCCATTTTTACATCACGAGACAAACCTACACAATCGAGTAACCAGGTTAATGAGTAGTTTATTAACACTTATTGCTTCGCTGACCCAGCAATAACCCAACCTTCAGGTCAATGGTCCACACATTCTCTCATCTAAATAATTACGTAACAATTTCCCTTTAGCTACCAATACAACGCAACAGTCACATTAAGTAATATACAAATACAATTTATTATGTTTTGATAGATATCCCAAACTTTCAATATATTTAGTATGCGGCTTCGTAAGCATTGTTTCTTAACTTTCGATTTGGAACCATGGGTTGATGAAATACTTAAGATTATTTCGACAACTTTCAACTTATTTGGTGACGAAAATAATCCACTACATAAGCCATGGATTTATGAGAATGGTAATTATTTTACGCATTCGCTCAATCGACAATTTTCATAAGCATGATTGAGAATTAGGACCACAAAGAGGCAGACCGCAGCTGTGAATTTGTAGCGAAAGTAAAAGAATTAAGCGGTAAATGGTCGGATTCTTTGGAACTTTTTACTAATGGCTTTCAAAAAGTGCATAACATTATATTTCCCAATTAATCGATTTACTTGACTCGAACACTACTGAGTCATAATATTGTTTTAAACCACAATAATTAGGTATATTTTATAATATGGAGCGTGTTTTAGTTTTCATATTGTGCAGCGGTTTGTGACACCAAATTAAGTACGTGAGAGTTAGTGCTCATTGTGCCGCCGCAAACAATAAATTACAGATTTAACGATAATAATAATAAGTGCCGTCATCTCATACACAGATCCTTGAATGTTTGACGAAGGGTTATAAATTGTATTACCTATTCATCATTTTACAATTTGAACATAATCTATAGATACTTAAATATCTGCTTAAATGTTTAGAGATACACCTATCTAATTTAAACTACCGCCTGCGCCTAATTTAATAAAGCGGACAGGCGACAGGTGGCAGGCGACTATTCGATATTTTTTAAAACCAAAGCTTTCAAAAAAACTAACTAATTAAAACTTAAAAAAAAAAAGTTTGTTTCATAGATTTAGTCGTAAAAAAACAGCACCTGTCGTGAAAATTTGCACTGTCAGATATATTTAATAGGGCTCTGGCCACCCACATCTAACAACAACCCACTAAAATGTTCAGCTGCAAATGCAATATTGAATTTATTAATATTTTAATTTTAATAATGAAATGTTGCTGTAGCTGTCGCTCGCTACAGCTGTTTCAGATGACTCACAAACGCTCACCGCGGTTGAGCTAAACCGCGAGCTGTCCGGCGACAATGTACTCTCACCTTTCTACGAAAGCAATGAAGATGCTGGGGTCGTCTTCTTCAGAGGCTCGAGAGCCGCCGACTCGCCCTTATCCCCCGACATCGACGTGCAATGCTCCGGCGACTTTATCGACGTCAGCGTCGAGTTCGCAGACATATTCGATGGTATCATTTACAGTAAGGGATTTCTAAATGATCCGAAGTGCAAGTAAGTACAATACTTTATTGGTGAGATTATATAAAATAATCGCAATATGGGGGTGTTACTTAGATAAACTTAATTACTTAGATACTTAAGTTTATAATAATATTCGTCTATAATGTCTATTCAGCAGTGTAAGCGTGGATCTTTGACGAGTCATAAAGAGGCGAAAACAATCGAAAGTCCACGAGAGTCGGTCAAAGATTTACATCTTTGGGACCGGCCGTTATATCGACATCTTGCCGATTATAATCGCTTAATCTGTCAATATAAGTGGATAAAAAGATCCGTGCTTTGTCTTAAGTTGTCGTTACTCATTAAATTAAGTTTGTAAAAAGACAACAACGATTTTTCTCTAATTGAAAATAAAGCTCATATTGAAAGCCTTGTCTGTTGATCGATCCAGAACATGCATTAATTCAATAACTGCTATAATTTCAGATACGTGTCATTGGGCGGTAGTCAGTCGCGGTACTCATTCCGAGTGCCCCTGAATGGCTGCGGGTCCCGGCCCCTCTGTAATGCGTGCGGAACCATCGACAACGTGCTCGTGTTCCAAGCTGATGACTTGCTGCAAGGACCGCAGGACTTCGCTCGCAAGGTACGAAACAAAAATTATAGATAAGTATTACTTTATATCCGAAAAAGCTTCAGTTTCAAACTTGGCTGTCGTTTGTAGAAATGTCCTCATAAACATCCCTTTTCAGGCCATTATTTTGTAACTTTGTAATTGTTTTCTGTATATACTTAATACGACTCAAAATTGTTTATCAAGTAATTTTAAAGTTCGGAAGGGCTAAATATCCTAAAAAAAGGAATATTTTTCTTTAAAGGGCACTTCAATTACTAAATGTAGTAAAAAAACTTGTGAAAGAAAATAAAACATAATTTGGAGCAGTAACCTGATACGAGGTGAATTGGTGAATTGCAAAATGATGCTACTTTTTAAAATACTTTTCCGAGCGATTTAGTTTTCGAGCGTTTCAAGTATTTTTTTTAAGGGTTTATAAAACACTCGATAACCTTAGATACTCTAAAGTTGCCAGGCCCTGCAGTCTCGACATTAGATAGCGACAAAAATCTGTCGCTGTCGTATCGATGTCAAATTCCTTTAATGGATTTTCAACTTTATTTCCAAAGCATAAGGTTGAAAATCTATTAAAGAAATTTGACATCGATTAGACTTAGCGACCGATTTTTGTCGCTATCTATGTCGAGACTGCCGGCCCAGAGTTCCTATCTTTGGCCTTAAGGGGGAAGCGACAGGATTGAAAAAACTAAAATAGTTCAATTTCAAACATATACTTAACTTGTCAATAATACCAACAGCAATTACACATAATAATGCAATTCTGCAACCAGGGCCATCAGCTTTATTTTTAGGGTAGAGTAATTGACAACAAACTTAACTAGAAGGAACATGTAGAAAGAGTATGCAGTAAGCTTGATAAGTTTGTATATGCTCTTCGCAAGTTAAGACTAGTGTCCAGTAAAAAACAGTCCTAAATGCTTATCATGGGTATGTTTCATCAGTATTGCGTTACGGCGTAGTGATATGGGGTAATTCAGTGGATGTGGAAAGGGCATTCATAGTGCAAAAAAAAATTATCAGAGCCATGAGTGGAGCGGAATATTTAGACCATTGCAGGCCATTATTTAAGGAATTAAAAATTCTCCCATTCCCATGTCTGTATATTTTTGAAGTTTGTTTATTGTTTGTATTAAATAAACAAGTCTCCGAAAGACTGAAAAAAAAATGCCGGGAAATTACTAGTACCTGCTCAGAGATTGCAATTATACAGCAGTAGAAATGCCAGTTGTATGACAATTATAATTTGTAATAAATTACCACCTGCCCTGGGAATGTTACCAATTAATTAGTTTAAAGGTTAAGTGTTTGCTTGGCTCTTAGACATGTGTTTTTATTCCTTCAATTAATTTTTAGATCATACTTTTTGATATTGTAATTAAGGTCTTAATAAAGACATTAGTACTTTGACATTATTATGAATTCTTGGACATTGTAATTTTTATTTTGACATTATAATTTACATAGTCTTTGACGTTATGATTTATATTTTCGACAATAGGATTTATATATATATATATTTTATTTTGGATTTAACTATTAATATTTTGACATTATAAATTCATAAACTTAATACAAAATTTCATAACTTTATATAATACTCTAATAATGTACCTAGTTCTGATTTGCATATACCTAGCTTATTATTTAATATTTCTACACCAGCAATCGTAGTATGTGTGAAACAATGTTTAATGTAATATCTTAATGCACCTTATACTGAGAAATAAATAAATACATACATAATCCTATTGAATGACTATTTCATGTAAAAGTCATTCAATGGGATTATATGAACTTAAAGGGTTGCATTGATGATTTTGATGATTATAATTCTGTAAATACATACTTCATATGGGCGTGAATCATATTTTGTTAAACATAGAACCTGACCTACAAATTGAATTTGAATTTCGCGGGCTACCCTGGCGCTTCACCCTTAATAAGCAACACCGACTGAATGACTTTCTATTCGACTTCGTATCGAGGACTCATAGTATCCAACCATATGTTCCAGGTATCATGTGCTCGCACTTCATTTGAAGTGTCAACCGGAGTGGTCACCTCGAGGGAAGAACACACGCTGAAACTGAAACCTTTCATGGTTGACATGCTCGATGTGGTCGCTGTTGAAGGACCCGCCGGAGGAGTTGAATGCTGGATGGACATACAAAAGGGAGTTTTTCCTAACGTAAGTACCTGAATCAAAGATATTTTCGATTTAAGAATCGATGTTGAAACGATGACTTAAAGTTACTGATACAAAGTTACATCTCATAAAATAAAAAATACATTCATTTAGCACAGACTAAAAGGCACACAAAACAATATCCATACTTTAATAAAAGCAGGTAGGTACATGTGCGTCACGGCTGCGCGGGCATAACAGCTTCATTAACTTCGTAAATGTTTCCAGACAACTCCATTGAAAGACTCCATCAAAATTGGCGAATATCTAACCATCCTCGTGTACCTCAAAGATGTCAGAAACCAGTTCAGCCTTAAAATCCATGATTGTTGGGCTTATGACAGCGACAGTTACGATAATCCTAGGACCAGCAAGATTCAACTTACAGACAAGGAGGGTTGTCCCAAGTAAGAAAACTGATTATTTTAATTGACTTAACGACGTCATCATTTGCCTAGCATTTTCTTGACTATGTTAGGATCGGGCTACATTCTGACCGGATGCAGCTGAATGCCGGATTCAAGAAGAATGGTACAAGGAGCGACTACTTCACCACAATCCAATGTAATTAAAGTAAATGTATCATGTTAATTCAATATAAAATCAGTTTATACACTGGTGTACAGGGTGGCAGGGACATCGACGTACAACCTGTTACCATGGATTCAGTACATGATGGGGGGAGGGGGTCTAGAGTCATGTTCTGAATTCATGGTTTCAGTTTGCGCGTCGGTGTCCCTGCCACCCTGTATATAAAAATATATTCAAAATAACTTACAAAAACAGGTTTGTGCTAGGAATAAATATTACAGACCTCTAATATCTGAGCAGTTTCTTAGTAATGAATCGGCTTTAAAATGTTAACTTTATCAACAGGAAGAAGAAACTTATTGACTTGTGGCAGAAAACAACAAACACGGGCAAAAGCGGTGCGACTTTGATAGCTTACAGCAAAGTGAGCGCTTTCCGTTTCCCAGAAACCGACCAAGTCTATCTAACTTGTAATGTTGAGGTATATATTAACAACAAATTGTTTCTAGATCATCCTTTGCTACTTATCGGTTGTGAGTGATTATTTATATTCGTTTGTATTCTTTATTACAGTTATGCACAAACAACTGCGATGCAAGCTGTGATGGACTTATCAAAGAGGTTTCCACTACGATTAGACCATCACAATGCTACCCAGGATCGCGCGATCCTGTATGTCAACAGATAACTTTTGAACCACAAACTAAGTGTTATCCAGGTTCTTCCGATCCCCGTTGTCCTCAACCTACACCTACTACACCAAACTGCTATCCAGGAAGTACAGACCCACGATGCCCATCACCTACAACTGTAAAACCCGCCTGCTACCCCGGGTCACCCGATCGAAGATGTCCGCAACCAACACAACCGACGACACTTAACCCGCCAACATACTTACCGCCAACATCACCAGCACCTACGTGCTACCCTGGTTCCAATGATCCTAGATGCCCCAGGCCGACCACACCTGAGCCACCGAGATGCTACCCTGGATCAAGTGATCCAAGATGCCCTAAACCTACGACTCCTGAGCTACCGCGATGCTTCCCAGGATCAAGCGATCCTAGATGCCCTAAACCTACGACTCCGGAGCCACCGCGATGCTTCCCAGGATCAAGCGATCCTAGATGCCCTAAACCAACAACTTCGGAGCCACCGCGATGCTTCCCAGGATCAAGCGATCCTAGATGCCCTAAACCTACGACCCCGGAACCACCGCAATGCTTCCCAGGATCAAACGATCCTAGATGTCCTAAGCCCACTACTCTTGGACCAGCGCAATGCTACCCTGGATCAAGCGATCCTAGATGCCCCAAGCCCACAACACCCGAGCCACTGCGATGCTACCCAGGTAGCACTGATCTTAGATGCTCAAAGCCAACGCCTCCTAAGCCTGTTTGTTATCCAGGTTCCCCAGATCCAAACTGTCCTCAACCTCCGCGACCAACAACTTTAAATCCTCCAACATATTTGCCGCCACAGCCAACTACTCCCACGCCTCCCAAATGCTTCCCAGGAAGCTCAGATCCGAGATGTCCCAGACCAACAACACCTGCCCCACCAACCTGTTACCCCGGCAGCCAAGACCCTCGCTGCCCTAAGCCGACCACTCCTGCTCCTCCTAACTGCTACCCCGGTAGCCAAGACCCTAAGTGCCCTAAACCCACCACTCCTGAAGCTCCAAGGTGCTTCCCCGGCAGCACAGATTCTCGTTGTCCTAAACCAACGACACCCGCCCCACCAAATTGTTATCCGGGTAGCCAAGATCCGAGGTGTCCTAAACCAACAACGTCTGAACCGCCAAGGTGCTTCCCCGGCAGCACAGATCCTAGATGTCCCAAACCAACAACACCAGCCGCACCCGATTGTTATCCCGGAAGCACAGACCCCAGATGTCCCAAGCCTACGACTCCCGCACCACCAAGATGCTTCCCAGGCAGTACAGACCCTAGGTGTCCCAAACCAACAACGCCAACACCTTCAAAGACTGTCTGTTACCCAGGGTCCCCAGATCTCAACTGCCCGCAACCTCCGAGACCTACAACATTGAACCCTCCCACATACTTGCCACCTACAACGCCTACAGCTAAGTGTTATCCTGGATCAAATGATCCAAGATGCCCCAAACCAACTACACCTGCCCCACCAAATTGTTATCCCGGTAGCACAGACTCGCGTTGTCCCAAACCAACAACGCCTGAACCGCCAAGGTGCTTCCCAGGTAGCCCAGATCCTAGATGTCCCAGACCAACCACGCCTGAACCGCCAAGGTGCTTCCCAGGTAGCACAGATCCTAGATGTCCCAGACCAAGCACGCCTGCTCCACCTAACTGTTACCCCGGTAGTCAAGATCCTCGCTGCCCTCAGCCTACAACGCCTGCCCCTCCTAACTGCTACCCTGGCAGCCAAGACCCTCGCTGCCCCAAGCCTACCACTCCTGAACCTCCAAGATGCTTCCCAGGCAGCACAGATCCAAGATGCCCCAAACCAACCACGCCTGCTCCACCTAGTTGCTACCCCGGTAGCATAGATCCTCGCTGTCCGAAGCCTACCACACCAGCACCGCCGAAGTGCTACCCCGGCAGCACAGATCCTAGATGTCCCAAACCAACACCTCCAAAGCCAGTTTGTTACCCTGGATCTCCTGATCCAAAATGTCCGCAACCCCCACGTCCAACGACATTGAATCCTCCCACATATTTGCCACCAGTAACACCCGGACCCAAGTGTTATCCTGGTTCAACAGATTCGAGATGTCCCCAGCCCACCACGCCCCCACCACCTCGTTGCTTCCCTGGCAGCACAGATCCCAGATGTCCAAAACCAACGACTTCCGCACCTCCGAACTGTTTCCCAGGCAGCCAAGACCCTCGCTGTCCAAAGCCTACTACACCTGAACCGCCAAGGTGCTTCCCTGGTAGCACAGATCCTAGGTGTCCTAAACCAACAACGCCTGCTCCACCTAACTGCTACCCTGGCAGCCAAGACCCTCGCTGTCCTAAACCTACTACACCTGAACCGCCAAGGTGTTTCCCCGGTAGCACTGACCCCCGTTGTCCAAAACCAACAACGCCTGCCCCACCTAACTGCTACCCTGGCAGCCAAGACCCTCGCTGTCCTAAGCCCACAACACCAACTCCTCCTAATTGCTACCCCGGTAGCCAAGACCCTAGATGTCCAAAACCAACAACACCAGCCCCACCTAATTGCTACACTGGTAGCCAAGACCCTAGATGTCCTAAACCAACAACACCAGCCCCACCTAACTGTTATCCCGGTAGCACCGACCCCCGTTGTCCAAAACCTACAACACCTGCCCCACCTAACTGTTATCCCGGTAGCACCGATCCCCGTTGTCCAAAACCAACAACACCTGCCCCACCTAACTGCTACCCTGGCAGCCAAGACCCTCGCTGTCCCAAGCCTACCACTCCTGCACCACCAAGATGCTTCCCAGGCAGCACAGATCCTAGGTGTCCAAAACCAACAACGCCAACACCTCCAAAGCCTGTCTGTTACCCAGGATCGCCAGACCCCAATTGCCCGCAACCTCCGAGACCTACAACATTGAACCCTCCCACATACTTGCCACCTACAACACCGACAGCTAAGTGTTATCCTGGATCAACAGATCCAAGATGCCCCAAACCCACCACTCCTGAGTCTCCAAGGTGCTTCCCCGGCAGCACGGATTCTCGTTGTCCTAAACCAACGACGCCTGCACCTCCAATCTGTTTCCCAGGAAGCCAAGACCCTCGTTGTCCACAGCCGACAACTCCTGCTGCTCCTAATTGCTATCCCGGTAGCCGTGACTCTCGTTGTCCAAAGCCTACAACACCTGCACCACCAAGGTGCTTCCCAGGTAGCACAGATCCCAGATGTCCAAAACCAACGACCCCTGCCCCTCCAAACTGTAATCCCGGTAGCCAAGACCCTCGCTGTCCTAAGCCTAATACACCAGCACCCCCAAGGTGCTTCCCAGGTAGCCCAGATCCACGTTGTCCTAAGCCCACAACACCTGCTCCACCAAACTGCTATCCCGGAAGCCAAGACCCTCGTTGTCCTAAACCAACAACGCCTGCTCCTCCTAGATGCTTCCCTGGAAGCACAGACCCCAGATGCCCAAAACCTACGACGTCAGCACCTCCTAAGCCGATTTGTTACCCTGGTTCTCCTGATCCCAAATGTCCCCAACCTCCGCGTCCAACGACATTGAATCCTCCCACATATTTGCCACCAGTAACACCCGGACCCAAGTGTTATCCTGGTTCAACCGATTCAAGATGTCCTCAGCCAACCACTCCCGCACCACCTCGTTGCTTCTTTGGCAGCACAGATCCCAGATGTCCCAAACCAACAACCCCTGCACCTCCGAACTGTTTCCCAGGCAGCCAAGACCCTCGTTGTCCTAAGCCGACCACTCCTGCTCCTCCTAACTGCTATTCCGGCAGCCAGGACCCTCGTTGTCCAAAGCCTACTACACCTGCACCACCGAGGTGCTTCCAAGGTAGCACAGATCCAAGATGTCCAAAACCGACGACAACTGCACCTCCGAACTGTTTCCCAGGCAGTCAAGACCCTCGTTGTCCAAAGCCGACAACGCCTGCTCCTCCTAACTGTTATCCCGGTAGCCAAGACCCTCGTTGTCCAAAGCCCACTACACCGGCGCCACCAAGGTGCTTCCCAGGTAGCACAGATCCCAGATGTCCAAAACCGACGACCCCTGCTCCGCCAAACTGTTTCCCAGGCAGCCAAGACCCTCGTTGTCCTAAGCCGACCACTCCTGCTCCTCCTAACTGCTATCCCGGCAGCCAGGACCCTCGTTGTCCAAAGCCTACTACATCTGCACCACCGAGGTGCTTCCAAGGTAGCACAGATCCAAGATGTCCAAAACCGACGACAACTGCACCTCCGAATTGTTTCCCAGGCAGCCAAGACCCTCGTTGTCCAAAGCCGACAACGCCTGCTCCTCCTAACTGTTATCCCGGTAGCCAGGACCCTCGTTGTCCAAAGCCTACCACACCTGCACCACCAAGGTGCTTCCCAGGTAGTACCGATGCTAGATGCCCTAAACCAACGACTCTTAAGCCAGTTTGTTATCCAGGCTCACCTGATCCCCAGTGTCCGCAACCTCCACGACCTACGACATTAAATCCGCCAACGTATTTGCCACCAGTTACACCCGGACCCAAATGTTATCCTGGCTCTACTGATTCCAGATGCCCTAGGCCCACGACACCTGCTCCACCTAACTGTTATCCCGGTAGCCAAGACCCTCGTTGTCCAAAGCCCACTACACCGGCACCACCAAGGTGCTTCCCAGGTAGCACAGATCCCAGATGTCCAAAACCGACGACCCCTGCTCCGCCAAACTGTTTCCCAGGCAGTCAAGACCCTCGTTGTCCAAAGCCGACAACGCCTGCTCCTCCTAATTGTTATCCCGGTAACCAGGACCCTCGTTGTCCAAAGCCTACCACACCTGCACCGCCAAGGTGCTTCCTAGGTAGTACAGATCCCAGATGTCCAAAGCCTACAACTCCAGCACCGCCTAATTGCTACCCCGATAGTCAAGACCCACGTTGCCCTAAGCCGACAACGCCTACCCCACCTAATTGCTACCCCGGCAGCCAAGACCCTCGCTGCCCGAAGCCTACCACACCTGCACCACCAAGGTGCTTCCCAGGTAGTACCGATGCTAGATGCCCTAAACCAACGACTCTTAAGCCAGTTTGTTATCCAGGCTCACCTGATCCCCAGTGTCCGCAACCTCCACGACCTACGACATTAAATCCGCCAACGTATTTGCCACCAGTTACACCCGGACCCAAATGTTATCCTGGCTCTACTGATTCCAGATGCCCTAGGCCCACGACACCTACTCCACCTAACTGTTATCCCGGTAGCCAAGACCCTCGTTGTCCAAAGCCCACTACACCGGCACCACCAAGGTGCTTCCCAGGTAGCACAGATCCCAGATGTCCAAAACCGACGACCCCTGCTCCGCCAAACTGTTTCCCAGGCAGCCAAGACCCTCGTTGTCCAAAGCCGACAACGCCTGCTCCTCCTAATTGTTATCCCGGTAACCAGGACCCTCGTTGTCCAAAGCCTACCACACCTGCACCGCCAAGGTGCTTCCTAGGTAGTACAGATCCCAGATGTCCAAAGCCTACAACTCCAGCACCGCCTAATTGCTACCCCGGTAGTCAAGACCCACGTTGCCCTAAACCGACAACGCCTACCCCACCTAATTGCTACCCCGGCAGCCAAGACCCTCGCTGCCCGAAGCCTACCACACCCGCACCACCTCGATGCTACCCAGGCAGCACCGATGCTAGATGCCCTAAACCAACTACTCTTAAGCCAATTTGCTATCCAGGCTCACCTGATCCCCAGTGTCCGCAACCTCCACGACCTACGACATTAAATCCTCCAACGTATTTGCCACCAGTTACACCCGGACCCAAATGTTATCCTGGCTCTACTGATTCCAGATGCCCTAAGCCCACGACACCTGCTCCACCTAACTGTTATCCCGGTAGCCAAGACCCTCGTTGTCCAAAGCCCACTACACCGGCACCACCAAGGTGCTTCCCAGGTAGCACAGATCCCAGATGTCCAAAACCGACGACCCCTGCTCCGCCAAACTGTTTCCCAGGCAGCCAAGACCCTCGTTGTCCTAAGCCGACCACTCCTGCTCCTCCTAACTGCTATCCCGGCAGCCAGGACTCTCGTTGTCCAAAGCCTACTACACCTGCACCACCGAGGTGCTTCCAAGGTAGCACAGATCCCAGATGTCCAAAACCGACGACCCCTGCTCCGCCAAACTGTTTCCCAGGCAGTCAAGATCCTCGTTGTCCAAAGCCGACAACGCCTGCTCCTCCTAACTGTTATCCCGGTAACCAGGACCCTCGTTGTCCAAAGCCCACTACACCGGCACCACCAAGGTGCTTCCCAGGTAGCACAGATCCCAGATGTCCAAAGCCTACAACGCCAGCACCGCCTAATTGCTACCCCGGTAGTCAAGACCCACGTTGCCCTAAGCCGACAACGCCTACCCCACCTAATTGCTACCCCGGCAGCCAAGACCCTCGCTGCCCGAAGCCTACCACACCCGCACCACCTCGATGCTACCCAGGCAGCACCGATGCTAGATGCCCTAAACCAACTACTCTTAAGCCAATTTGCTATCCAGGCTCACCTGATCCCCAGTGTCCGCAACCTCCACGACCTACGACATTAAATCCTCCAACGTATTTGCCACCAGTTACACCCGGACCCAAATGTTATCCTGGCTCTACTGATTCCAGATGCCCTAAGCCCACGACACCTGCTCCACCTAACTGTTATCCCGGTAGCCAAGACCCTCGTTGTCCAAAGCCCACTACACCGGCACCACCAAGGTGCTTCCCAGGTAGCACAGATCCCAGATGTCCAAAACCGACGACCCCTGCTCCGCCAAACTGTTTCCCAGGCAGTCAAGACCCTCGTTGTCCAAAGCCGACAACGCCTGCTCCTCCTAACTGTTATCCCGGTAGCCAAGACCCTCGTTGTCCAAAGCCCACTACACCGGCACCACCAAGGTGCTTCCCAGGTAGCACAGATCCTAGATGTCCAAAATTGACGACCCCTGTACCGCCAAACTGTTTCCCAGGCAATCAAGATCCTCGTTGTCCAAAGCCGACAACGCCTGCTCCTCCTAACTGTTATCCCGGTAGCCAGGACCCTCGTTGTCCAAAGCCTACCACACCTGCACCACCAAACTGCTTTCCTGGCAGCCAAGATCCTCGATGCCCCAAGCCTACAACTCCGGCACCACCTCGATGCTACCCAGGCAGCACCGATCCTAGATGCCCCAAGACAACTACTCCTAAGCCAGTTTGTTACCCCGGTTCCCCTGATCCAAAATGTCCGCAACCCCCGCGACCTACTACATTAAATCCTCCAACATATTTACCGCCTACGACACAAACACCTGAGGCACCACGATGCTACCCTGGCTCCAATGATCCTAGATGCCCCAAGCCAACAACGCCAGAACCACCTCGTTGTTACCCAGGTTCAAATGATCCTAGATGCCCGAAACCTACAACACCTGCTCCTCCCAACTGCTACCCCGGTAGCCAAGACCCTCGATGCCCTAAACCAACCACACCTGCACCACCTCGGTGCTTCCCAGGAAGCACAGATCCAAGGTGTCCAAAGCCAACCACACCCCCACCACCTCAATGCTATCCAGGCGGCACTGATCCTAGATGCCCCAAGCCAACAACTACCAAACCAGTTTGTTACCCTGGTTCACCTGATCCAAAATGCCCGCAACCCCCAAAACCTACGACATTAAATCCTCCAACATATTTACCGCCAACAACTCAAACACCTGAACCGCCACGTTGCTATCCTGGTTCAAACGATCCTAGATGTCCCAAGCCTACCACTCCTGAGGCACCACGTTGCTACCCAGGTTCAAACGATCCCAGATGTCCCAAGCCTACCACTCCTGAGGCACCACGTTGCTACCCAGGTTCAAACGATCCTAGATGTCCGAAACCTACCACTCCTGAGGCACCACGTTGCTACCCAGGTTCAAACGATCCTAGATGTCCCAAGCCTACCACTCCTGAGGCACCACGTTGCTACCCAGGTTCAAACGATCCTAGATGTCCGAAGCCTACCACTCCTGAGGCACCTCGTTGCTACCCAGGTTCAAACGATCCTAGATGTCCGAAGCCTACCACTCCTGAGGCACCACGTTGCTACCCAGGTTCAAACGATCCTAGATGTCCCAAGCCTACCACTCCTGAGGCACCACGTTGCTACCCAGGTTCAAACGATCCTAGATGTCCGAAGCCTACCACTCCTGAGGCACCTCGTTGCTACCCAGGTTCAAACGATCCTAGATGTCCGAAGCCTACCACTCCTGAGGCACCACGTTGCTACCCAGGTTCAAACGATCCTAGATGTCCCAAGCCTACCACTCCTGAGGCACCACGTTGCTACCCAGGTTCAAACGATCCTAGATGTCCCAAGCCTACCACTCCTGAGGCACCACGTTGCTACCCAGGTTCAAACGATCCTAGATGTCCGAAGCCTACCACTCCTGAGGCACCACGTTGCTACCCAGGTTCAAACGATCCTAGATGTCCGAAGCCTACCACTCCTGAGGCACCACGTTGCTACCCAGGTTCAAACGATCCTAGATGTCCGAAGCCTACCACTCCTGAGGCACCACGTTGCTACCCAGGTTCAAACGATCCTAGATGTCCCAAGCCTACCACTCCTGAGGCACCACGTTGCTACCCAGGTTCAAACGATCCTAGATGTCCCAAGCCTCAACCCCCAACTCCAAGCTCATGTTATCCAGGTTCCAGGGATCCCAAATGCCCACAACCGTTTGCTCCCAGCAGTACAAATCCGCCTTCAACATATTTGCCGCCATTCCCTGAAGAAAATGAAATTAAATCATCGAGGGTCAGCAGATTAGCTCCTAAGGAGTATGATGATGAGGAGTCTTACGCAGATACGCAATCAGAAATAGGTAAGCGTTTCCGCGGTTTACACACCGCACCGTTACAATAAATAATTAATATGATGATCAGCTTGCTACATTGCATAAAATGGTGTAGAAATGAATGTGACGTTCAGTACCCAACTTTAATTAAGTAATTGGATACGGATACACGCTTGCAAGTCGAGTCCAACTGATTTTTTTTTTTCTAAACGCATCTTCTGTTATTTTATTTCGTGTCTTATTGTTTACAGATTCCTTTGAATTTACGCGAACACTACCGAGGTCAAGAAAAGTGCGTGATACCAGCGGCCAGAGTGAAACTGCCGCCTTCGCTACTAGCGGAACTGCCATCATTTACATTGCCATGGGCTCTGCTATATTAATGATTTTGTCAATTACCCTTGCCATTTATTTGTACAAAAATAGCAGAAAGCTTAAATTAAGAACTGTTTACGCAGAAGCGACAGTTAAAACGCAGAACCCTTGTTGAAATTGTGAATAACTATGAATGTGTTAAAATTAAATATTGTGATATTTAAATTTTTAATGATACTACTTGATGCATTCCAATTTGCAATTTTTTATAAAATATTAATTAATGGCTGCGTTATATGGATTGATTAACTTTTAAAATAACTTTCACTGCCTTTTAAGCTTTATCTAATAATTATTTCGGGCGCTTTTGCATGCCTATTTTATCACTACATAAAATAGTGCCATAATATTATCTAATATTATATCGTGTCTTCTTTGATGCATCCTCACAATTTATAATGTATATTTTTATCCCTAGTCAATATTTTCTATGTATTACCTAATTACCTATGTATATTATGTTCTGAATTCATGATGTATAAAATCAAAATTACTCATTGTTTAAAATATACTCATTTGTGATATTTTTGTGTAAATACATAATATATTTACCAGTACGCTGATGTGGCCATTGAATGTATAGTGTACGTATGATATTAATATAAGATGACTTCGGTACACTCTGTTTGACACGAGTTCACTATTCATAGGTATTGAAAGTTTTGAAAATGTATATTTTTTATTGCAGAGTGTACCTAACGTCATGGAATCTTATTTTCAATGATTTTGTAATGTTAGTACCTAAGATTGCTTGTCGAGTCAATCTAAGTAAAACATTCTATGAATGTCAAAACACTCGTTTTATTTTTTTCATACATTTCCTATCCGCATGAGTCTAAGAAAAATCTTTGAAATGTGCGTGACTACTCGTAAGTGCGTTTCCAATTACTCTACAGAACAATAACTACATCAAAGAGCCATTTAAAAAACTCATTTATGCATAACTAGCTTTCCCTGACCCGGATTCGCACAGGTAGCACTAAGTATCTAACTTCTACCCTACCTACCTTCCTTACCTACCTACTCTACCTATCTACCTACCTACTCTACCTACCTACCTACCCTACCTACCTACACTACCTACCTTACATATCTACCCTACCTACCTACCCTACATACCTACCCTACATACCTACACTACCTACCTACCCTGCCTACCCTACCTACCTACTCTACGTAGCGAGACTAACGAACAACAATTAATTTTAATATTTATATAGATAGATAGATAGATAATACTATTGGCTCTGTGAGCTGAAGTCCTCGCGAGCCGGTCTTTGCATAGCTTAAAACTGAATATATGTTCACCACGAACCTTAAAACAAAAGCCTTAATTAAAAAGCGCGCGCAAAGAACGTGAAATGGCTGGAAAATTATTTTTTTACGTTTTCAATCCCCGTATCTCAGCCATTTTGAAAAATTTTAAATCCTGAATAGACTAAAAAGTTCATATAATTATCGAACCTGCACAAAAAAGTTCACGAGAATCAGTTGAGAAATGCGAGCTGTACAGGAGAACAGCCGTCTGCTGGACATCCGCACATACGAAAGCATTTTTGCCCAAGCTGAAACGGAGAAGATATAGATAGTACGATAGTACTGCGATTGTTGTGTCTGAAGACCGTACGACACATGAAAATGAAATGAACTGTACGCTATCATCTATAGTTGACTAGCTAAATTTAAATGAACTTAAAATAAACCTAACTACAATATTTATAATGACTTTCTAAAATAAAAATTCTAAATTAAGTACATTCAATATAAATTATGAACAAATAAACTTAGAAAAAATAAACATAACAAAATTTCTTGGACTACACATAGACTCAGACATGACATGGAGGACACATATTGAACAAGTATGTACAAAACTAAGTCGGTATTCTTTTACAATCTATATGCTTCGTAAAGTGGTAAATTAAAGTGCACTTCTATCTGCTTACCACGCTTACGTTGGGTCGACACTGAGATATGGCATAATGTTTTGGGGGAATGCCACTGAGAGAGAAACTGTCTTCAAAGCCCAAAAGAAGTGTATCCGGGCAATATGTGCATTAAAACCTACAGATACTTGTAAACCACATTTTATAAATTTGAAAATATTGACATTCCCATCACTGTATATCTATGAACTATCATTAGACATTAGAAATAATTTAAATAAATATGAAACGCTAAAAAGTACCAGGCTGGTCAGTACACTTCGAGCAATACGCCATAGAACGGCTATGTTTGACAAGAGTGCATTTTGTATAGGTCCTAAAATATATAATAAATTACCTAATAATATAAAGGAAGCAACGAATTTTATATCATTTAAAAATAGTTAAAGTTTTATTTGATCAATAAAGCCTATTATAAAGTTAATGATTATTCAAATGATAAATGTAATTAATTTATAAATTAAGTAATGATAATAAAATTATATAATTAATAAATAGTGTAATATTAATATTTGTTAAAGGCTAATGTTTGTTGTTGTTGTTGTTGTTATGGATTAATGTTATAAATATTTTTCACAACCGGCGTGCGTGTACGTCCCTGATGTATGAGCGTAATCAGGGCAAAGGTAGTATCCAAGGATCTGAGCAAGTGGCGATCTGTAGTTTTTGCCTACCCCCAGGGGAGGTAGGCGTGAGTTTATGTATGTGTATATTTTTATTAGATAATATAGATATTCGTACACCTATAAAGTTAGGATATGGTTTAAAGGACTTTTGTTAATTTATGTATCACCTCATGTACCTACCCATATTCAAGCAAATAAATGATTTGATTTGATTTGATTTTGAGAAGCATCGCTCGCGCTTCGCGCTAGCTCGGTCAAAAATCGTAGCGAAGTCGTAAACTGGACATTGAATTTATCTCTTTTTTAAAGTTTTTTTTGCGACGTCTGGGAACGATTGTAATGCGAGAATATAATATTTTAAATTTTTGTCTATTTTTCTGAATGTATGTTCTAGCATCACGCAAAAACTACTGGAGAGATTTTGTTCAAATTTCGCATAGATGTTTCCTATAAGTCTGGTCAGTCTGTAGGCTATAAATTATCACCATATTTGCTATGAGGGATGAGCAATATTGAAATTTGTTCGTATTCTTCAATAGTTTACCGCAAATTGTAAAAAGACGAGCCAAAATGTTACAATATTGCAGGTAGTTACTAATTTAACCTTTTAAAATGATTATCATCGTACTTTTATGGAGCTAAGCAGTCTATCGTGACTTATACAGGATGGATTTTTGAGATGGGCAATAAGACCAGATACCTTAATTGTTGTCGCTACAAGAAAACGGTTTTAGGACTCTGTTCCTAACTTTTTGAAAGATTTTGATCTGCATTAACAGATTTTGAAAATATTTACAGTCAGCAAGAAAATGGGCAATTTTCACACAAAAATCTATTGATGTCAATTTATCCTGTTTTTTATAGGGATTTAAAACTCCATTGGACCAACTGAGGTTTGAGTACTAAATAAGTCAGAAATTGCAAAAAAGCTTCCCATACACAACGTAGGAAATGAGACTGAGATAAGAGAAAACACAATAATATACTATACCAGTGTTTGACAACAGCGAACTATTCCGTTACTTCATTGGGGTGAATAGGGAACGGATATAGACAGATTTAACCTTTTAAAGGATTATATTATCATCCCGCTATACTTTTAAGGAGCTATGAAGTCAATCTTGATCAAGACGTAATATTTTTCTGTTCTTTTCTTTTTGTCTGTTTATTATCCTAACTTCCTAACTTCCTAACTATTATTATATATGGATTATATTATATATTATATATATATTATATTATATTTATATTTTATATTTTTATATAATATTATAAATGGGAAAGTAAGTTTGTTTGTTTGTTTGTTACCTTTTCACGCCAATTATGTCGAACGCTGTCGGAGGACTCGAGAAAAACCGAAGTTTCTTAAAATGATTTAATTAAAATAAGTATTACAAACTTTAACTTAGAATTAGAATAAAAATCTAGTGTCCAGATTCGAAGTAGGAATCAGAATGGACGAGCTTCATGGTCACGTAGGCCACCGCGCCGCGTGTCGCTTACACGTGCCGCACCGTCAGCGTTTCCGTCAGTTCGTTGTATGTGTGTCATGATGGTACATTTCCGCCGTTGTTGCACCGTCAGCGATATAGGTATAAGGTCGGCGCGCGACCGTCAGCGACATAGGTATAAGGCCGGCGCACGACTGTCAGCGGTACAGGTGTAAGGCTGGCGCGTAACACCTCCCCCCATAGTTCAGCAACTATTTTAAGACGTTTAGTAAAAATGTTGCTGGCATCTGAGTTTTTCCCTGGCGTTGTGTTGGTTCTGGATCCTCATAAGGATGATCTTGATTTGCAGCAGCAGCGTTGGGTAGTGATTGCTCTGCAGGTGGCTTCAGCCTCCAGGCGTTGCAGCGGTGACGCAGTACTATGGTGGCGATTAGTACAAGTGCACCAAATAAGATCACGTAGAATGGTATGGTTGTATGGTAGAGTGATGGTGTCTCCAGGCTTTCCAATTAATCTCATCTTGTAAGTTATGTAGATTTCTTAGGTTGATAGAGTTTATCTTGAGCGGGCGTTGAGGTACGTGGTCATCATACATTTTTGTAGTAATTTCGGTTATCTTCACTGGCTGACCATTCACTCGATCATTGATGTTAACTATTGTGAATTCATGTGTTCGGAACAGACAGTTACGCGGGAGGGTTACCAGGAAGCTGCCGATTAATGTGTTAAATTCATCTCGTTCACAGGTGAGTTGCAGTTTCGTAGGTTTTGGGAAGACGACTACGTAGTGGCGGTCGTCCAGCTTATCCATGGCTTGTCTTGAGAGTGAAATGGTTGTCTTCACGCAGGAGTCATCGGTCGTTTTGTTATCTATTAAACGTTGTATACAATCTGGTTGCGATCTTAGCTGATGATTGAGTTTTCTTCACATAGGTACTGCTCGGTTAACTTCGGGCATTCAGCCTCTATGTACACGTGAAAATTTCTAGTGATAGCTATAAAGGGGTAAGGGGGGACTATGATCTGCTTTCTTTCATTCGGTACTATAGCTAGTCTATATAGAGTATATTTGAGAGGAGATAGGATGGGGAATTGAAATGCTATGACAATGTGTTGACCGTTATAAAATGATCCTGGTTTTATGACGTTATAATATTCCCTAGTTTCTAGATCTAACAGCTGGTCCTTATCGTAAATACTACTAAGTTTTCCTAACATGCTATTCATTGTATCTAACTTTATCATAGAATGGTGCGTGCTTCCGTCACGACTGAAGGCTATTGCATCTTCAATTCTATGTAACTCATCTAGTAACTTATCTACATTATCGCTAACTATACCTAGGATTTGCGCGAACTACGCAAATTTTAATAGACTGTATTGAGTATACTTTTGTTTGTTCAGTAAATCAAGCAGAGTGTTATTAATTAGGGACTGATTTTCAACTATTTTGGTTATAATTTCAGTATGGTGGGCCATCCAGTCTTTGCTGAGACTGATATAATGGTTTTGTTCAGCAATTACTTTATCCTGATTATCCTTGAGAATTTTAATGGCATCATTGTACCTCATGGCGTCTGTATAGTCCAGATTTCCAGTTATGCTTTTTACTACGGAGCCTACACCGTCTATGAGACCTCTTTTGGGCCGGTTAGGCCCTAAGCTACTTAGTTGAAGCGAAGCTTTATTTAATTTACTTGTTAAATGATCAATCTGTAACTCGTACAGGGCATACTTGTATAGTTATCTAGAGTGGTTTTGATTTCAATTAGTTGTGTTCGTACGGAGCTAATTTTATTATTTATATCTTCAAGTTCAATGTATTGTAGAAATGTATGATAATGAGTTGTAAGTCTCATAAGTCCTAATTTAAAAGGTAGGATCCCTGGTCCATCGTTGAGTCCCTCAAGTTTTATTTCTTGCGCCTGTATCAGGTGGAGGACCAACATCAGTAGTGGAATCCTGTAACAATTTAGCACTGTTAGGGACTCGTTTGAGTCTCGATTTTGCTACTGGACCAAGTTTCTTAGAGGTATATATGTGAATTGGGAGATCTGTAAGAACCGTATCCTGAGTGTACCTCGGTGCGAGCTTTTGACGGCTAGCACTTGGGTTTGTGACGAATATCTGCTGTTGTGGCTGGTATTCTACGTCTGATTCACGACCTTTGTTCCTATTATCTATTATTGCAGTTCTATTAGAGAGAGATGTTTCATTAATTAGCTCATAGACTTTCTTCATTTGTTCCCTATGTGAATGCGTGTATTGCTGTAGCAGATGTTCTGTTAGGTCAATATCTAATGGGTCTCTTGGATCTGTATGTCCTAAAATAATATCATATGGCCTACATTTCGTGAAACTGTGGACTGAGCTGTTATACCCTATCAAAGCATATGGCATTAGGTTAATGACAGATTCGTCCCGATGCTGTAGTTTTACGATGCGCAAATGTTCTAGCAAGGTTAGGTGAAATCTCTCGATGTTGCCGTTATCATTCGGCGCATGAGCCAATGTTTTATGATGAGTTATTTTGTGTGTTTTACAGAACTCCGAAAACATTTGGTTCGTGAATTCTGTACCCTGATCGGTTATAATGGTGAGTGGCAAGCCGTGATGAGTGCTGAATGTTAGTAGTGCTTGTATAACGCTTAGTGCAGTACCATCTTTAAGGTTATATGCCTGTCCGTACTTAGAAAATACATCTATATGAGTCATATACTTTTCATTTTGTGCTGTAAATAAGTCCATATGGACAATTTCAAATGGTTTTGTGGCTGGTGGAACTATATTGAACATGAGTCTGACTGGGTTCCTATCGTATTTTGCCTGGCCACATATGGTACAGTCGTTGATATATTTAGAGATGTGTTCCCTCATTTTTGGCCAGTAATACCTACATGATAAAGCCAAGTAACACTCGTTAATACCACGATGGTTGGTTTTTCCCTGGTGGTAATGATGAATGATTTCCTGTTGTCTAAGGTACTCCTTGACATTTTCGATTTCTGTTTTGGCTATTACTAGATTCATGGCTGAATTCCTAAAGAACAATGGCGAGGAAATTGTTGATAGAATTAGTAAGCGTCTACTTATGTGACCGTGATAGATACCGACGAAATAATTTACTAAGTTTTATCAAATCAAGCTTTTGGCCTATCGAAGTCTGGCAAAAAGTCGTCATTAATGAATACTTAGTTGACTAGTTTCTTAATGATAAAAATAATCATGGCTTAGTTTTCTTTTTCTGGCTTGACTTCATGACTTTTGACTAAGCTGAACTTTTAATGTTGCCATGTAATAAAAATCTTGGCAAGTTACATAAAATGCTTTGCTTTACGTATTGCATTAATATCTTGGATATCTTGGATTTTGTTGTGTGTGCATCTATTTGTTTACCACGATGGGAAGCCGTGTAAGGCCTACAAGCTTACACGCATCATGTATGTCTACTGCAACATCATGTGTAAATAAATTGCGCCGATACCCGACATTGGCACTTACACGATAGTCGCTGCTTTAATCTGCAGCTGGGTATACCCTCAAATTGTAAGTATTTCTGGCGACTAGTCGTTACAAGATAGTGATTATCTACATTGCATAAAACTGTGTAACAAGTATAGTACAAGATTATTTACCCTAGCTGAAAACATTGTTTGATTTCTGTTAGTGGCCAACTATTAAAAATCATGATTTAAAATGAAATATGTAGCCGTTTAAAGCTTTGTAATAAATAAAGGTCAAAGGAGTGTTTTTTTTTTAATACGAGTAACGTATTTTGCTTTACAATAAATATCTTGAACTACAATTGACAAGTTTTTAATTACTAAGTACGTCTGTACGCACCAGGACTTAACTTAGTACGGCCTTATCCCAAATGCGTACAGTGTGGCTATGTTTAAGGCAATCGAGCCTGGTACCGAATAGCTACCTACGACCCTAATGACTAAAAACCTAGCCGTATAAATTGACCTAGCACCCTAGTTATCCTAACACCCTTACCCTTACCATACAAACCATACCAAACGTGAGTTACGTTGGTTATACGTGCGGGAAGTCTGTTACGAGGAGACCTACGGTAACAGACGGAATTTGGGAAGGAATAGGGGTTTGTGTACGTCGTGCAATGTAGTACACAGGAAATGGTTTTCTTACTGCCGATCCCACAGACTCATAGGATCGATGACGGCTAAGGGTGTCTTGGCCACAGTAAGAGGAAGTACAGGAGATAAATCACACTCGACTCCAGCTTGATGACTAGTTTATTACAGTAATTAACTTAATTATATACTAATTTTATGGTCCATACACATCGATACTTATTTAGATGTGTGTTTATATGTATCGAGCCGATGAGGCGAAGATCTCAGTAGGTCACTTCTTAGCGCTGACGGTGCGATGCTGTTGTTGCATGTTCACGGTTGAACATTCTGGCGCCTCTCAGGACCTGGACTCCAGTTGGTATAGCTCGATAGTTTCGTGTTGGTGTGGTAAACTGTATATCGGTTCCGTTGTGATAGGTGGTTGGCCTGTTGTTCGTTGGGTAGATGTTCCGTTGATAGCGAGCAGGTTTGGTTCTCTTGCTGGTTGCTTAGCTGGCTCGGTACCTGTTCTTGTGGTCTTGTGCTGCATTGTGGCTCCAATCCATCTCAGTATTGCTGGACCGTAGCACACTAAAAATATAAAGATTAAAAACATGATTACACAAGATAATGTAGTTGTTAAGTATGTGTGAGACGTAATTTGACTCCAAACAGTACTATCTAATTCGGTTTGTAAGGCACTTTCTTTATTAATTAAATGTTGAAAAATCTCTTTTGAGTTATCTATAACTTCTTCTTTCGTAATGTTTAGCATGGATTTGGTCATCACATGCGTGTTAATGGGAAAATCTATTTGTTTTGAGTATGATGTTACAATCGGTACTGAAACAACTCTTTTGGCAGTTAGTATGTTATTTGTTGTTTTAATGACGCAGTTATCTGCGATTCGTATTACACCAACATTTTGAAGTTCAAGCTCTTCTCTTTGTCCATCACAAAGTATTGAAGTGGTAACCCGATCTCTTACAATGAATAACCAAGTGTTTGGCATGTGAAGTTGTTTCCATATTATTTCATTTGATAAATAGAACGTTTTGGTAGGACATTTCGTATGTGTTTGGTTTTTAAACAATTGATCAACAATGCAATTTTCATTTAATTGCATGTTTTTCACGGCCCCAGGAAAGCAAATAAAATGGTTGGTCCATTCTAAACAGCGTTTGAACTCCTCATAGTTTAAGTCAAAATATAGTTCGTTGTTGTAATCTAACCCTATGTAAGATTTAGGTACTTCTAGACTTTGAGCAGATTTATCAGAGTGTATCTTTGGAACTGGTGTAATATACATTAATGTATATTTGGTTATCTCTTGTATAGGAAAATAGGAGTAGACTTTTATATGAGTATGGTTTTCAGATATCTTGGTGTCCAGTAACTGTTGTTGAACGATTTTTAAATTAGGAGGTAGCTTTTTGTTTGCTGATGATATTAGGTCACTGACGTTCTTTGGTGTTAAAACACTATATACTGTTGCCTTGGTTAAGTATATTTCTAACAATCCGTTATAGTAATCCATGATTTCTTCCATGTAATTACATGCTAATTGGTAAGTCTGCATAATGCGTATGTTTACACTGTTGTGATCGACTGTACTGAACCAATGGTTGTAACTTTCCATGTAACCTATAACTTGGTTTAGTTTATTCTGACATCCTATGAGTTTCTGTTTTATTCTTTCTTCAGTTTTGTTGACTTGTGAGATTGTTGATATCATAAATTTGGTTTGATGATTGGCAGCTTCAATTAATTGTTTTTGGTTTGAATTTAAAGACTCTATATCTCGGTATGCCTCATCATTCACTCCGAAGATCGACGTGAGTAACTGTCCCAATATACCCCTTTTCTTTCTAGTTTGGTTCACTTCTGTCAAATATTCTTTTGTTCGTTCAAATTTGGATTCTTCTTCTAACAAATGGTGATGTAATTGCTTGCAAAATGCGGAATTTGTTATTTTTTCTACATTTGTACATAGTTGACTAAATTGTGACGTCATTGTCTTTATTTTGACAAAGTCTTGCTCTAGATGTTGTTTTTCATAATTTATTTCTATCCTGAATATTCCTCTGTCAACGCTTGCCGTTCCTATTTGTTCAACATAAAATCCTGGTTGTACTGTTTTTAACGAGTATGTCGTTGTGGTTGATTTTGCTGAACCCAACATTTGTAAAATGATGAAAAGCAACGTGCACCATTTGGATATTTTATTACATCGTTTGGGTTGATTAGTTTTATTATTTCTTCGGATTGTAGCGGTATTAGTTAGTATTGCATGCACAGGTTCATTACTATTACTATCACTACACATATTCGTACCGATTGGCAATGGTATTAATGTGTGGATTGACCGTTTTTGAACTGTTCCTGTCGATTTTTGTAGTGTCACCACTCGGGTTAAATCGTCGTTACCCGTATGTATTTCCTTTATTTTTGCAAGCGGCCATTTGCTAGGAGAAACTTTTTCGTCTTTTATAATTACTAGAGTTCCAATTGACAAGTTTCCTTGATTAGTTTTCCATTTGTACCTCTGTTGTAGTTGGTGTAAATAATCTGTAGTCCAGCTTTTCCAGAAATCCTTTTTCATTTTTTGGATCTGTTTCCATCTGTTTATGTGGTCTGTATTAGTTTCCGATAGCGGGTCTGGTACCCCTACTGCTTCTCTTCCTATTAAGAAATGACTAGGTGTTAACACGATGTTGTCGTTTATATCTTCACTTAGTGCACATAATGGTCTTGAGTTTAAACATGCTTCAGTTTGTTGTAAAAATGTGCTCATTTCTTCATAAGTGAGTGTTTGCTCTCCTATCACTCTACGCAAATGGTGTTTCATAGATTTTACTCCTGCTTCCCAAATCCCTCCGAAGTGGGGAGATAATGGAGGAATAAAGTGCCATTGTGTTCCAATGTTCGTCAACGTATTTTGAAAGTCGTCAGACTGGGTTATGTCTAACATTTCTTTATACAAGTAATTGGCAGTGCCTACGAAATTCGTCGCGTTGTCACTGTACATGTGTGATACTGGACCTCTGCGTGCCATAAACCTTCGTAGTGCTGCTATAAACGTTTCTGTTGATAAGTCGCCTACCAGCTCCAAATGTACCGCTTTCGTGGATAGGCAAACAAATATCGCAATGTAGCCTTTGTATGATTTCTGGCCCCTACCTTTCATGGTTCTCACTGATATTGGTCCAGCATAATCCACGCCTGTGTGACTGAATGGGTACGATTCCGTCACTCTTGGTTTTGGTAATGAGCCCATTTTTTGTGAGGCGGTAGATGATTTGTATCTAGTACACTTTACACATTTTCTAATGCTACTCTTCACTGTTCGCTTTCCTCCAAGTATCCAATATTTCTGTCGTATGTACGCTAAGGTCAAACTATTACTTCCATGTAATGTGGTTAAATGGGCATCACGAACTATAATTAGTGTTACATGATGGTCATGAGATAACAGAATTGGGTGTTTTTGATCATATGGTAGACTGGAGTTTTGAAGTCTTCCTCCCACTCGCAGTAAACCCTCATCATCAATGAACGGATCAAGGCATGATAACCTGTTTCCTTTCTTCAATGATTGTCCAACTTTAATGGTTTTGTACTCCTCAGAAAATACCTCTTGTTGTACTAGAAAAAGGACTTTTTTAGTTGTTAAATTAATTTCCAAACAACTTAATGGTTTTGTGTGTTCTTGTTTATTTACGAATCTGTAGCAATAAGATAATACTCGTATCATCCTTTGGAAGCTTGAAAACCTTATCCAGATTTCGTTCTTTGGTATAATAGTTATATGATAACATCGTTTAATCTCCTCACATATCTCTGGTACAGTTTTTGTACTAGGAATGTTATCACTTTTTAACCATTCTGGTCCATTCCACCACAGAGATAAATCTTGTAATTTATTTGGCGAAACTCCTCTTGTAATTAGGTCTGCTGGATTTTGTAATGTATTCACATAATTCCATTTAGCTTGTGGTAATATTCTTTGTATTTCGGATACCCTGTTAGCTACGAACGTCTTCCATCGCTCAGCTTCACCTTTGATCCAGCCGAGAGTAATCATTGAATCCGTCCAACAATAGATATTCGCGATTGGCATTTCCATTCCCGTGACAACTTTTTCCATCAGTTGGGCTAATAATACTGCAGCACATAACTCTAATTTTGGTAATGTAGTTTTTTGCTTTTTTGGCGCTACCTTTGATTTAGCTTGTAGAAGAGTTACGTTAAATATATTATTATTTTGTATCCGACAGTAAATCACTGCACCGTAGGCTTTTTCAGAAGCATCACTGTACCCATACAGCTCGACTTTCGAATTATTTGAAACATGACACCATCTTGGGATGGAAATCTTCTCAATTGTTTTTAGTTGTTTTTGTAGTTCAATCCATCTTGTTTTAATAGTTTCCTCTACGGGCTGATCCCACTCTAAGCCATTTGTCCAAAGTTCCTGAATCATGAGTTTCATATTTATGATGACAGGTGCTAACCGTCCCAGAGGATCAAATATCTTAGCGATTTCCGATAAAATAAAACGTTTTGTTGGTTTTTCATTGTGATTAATAGTAATCTGAAAACCGAACCTATCCTCTAATGGTGACCATAATACCCCTAATGATTTTCTAGCTTCATCTAGCGGTATCTTCATCACTTGGTCGTCCTTGCTTTCATTAGGTATATTTTCTAACAATTCAGTACTGTTTGACGACCATTTTCGTAAATTAAATCCGCCTTTCCGTAGCATTTTTATTAAGCTTTCTTGTAACATTTTTGCTGACTCAACACTAGCATCTCCTGACAATACATCGTCCACGTAGAAATCCTGGAGAGTTTTTTGGCTGGCTATTGGGTAGTTCGCCTTCTCATCAATAGCGAGTTGTTGCAGTGTCTTAATCGCTAAGTATGGGGCAGCTGCAGTTCCATACGTTACAGTAGTTAATTCGTATTCGTCGATAGCATGTTTCGGAGACTTCCTCCATACTATTCGTTGGTATGTGCAGTCTTGTTCGTTAACATTTATGTATCGGTACATTTTTTCGATGTCCGCCATAAATGCTATTTTGTGTTTACGCCAACGTAATAGTATAACTGCCAAATCTTGCTGTAGTCTTGGTCCCGTAAACATATTATCGTTTAGACTCATATTAGTACTTGACTTGCTTGACGCATCAAATACTACTCGTAGCTTAGTAGTTAGTGAATCTTCCCTGATTACTGGTTGATGTGGTATGTAGTATTTACCTTGGTAATAGTCAGTTCTAGTAACTTTCCTCATATGGCCCATTTCTAAGTACTCATTGAGGATGTCTTGGTATTTTTTTCGTAAATTATCGTTTTTATCAAACTTGCGTTCTAATTGTAATAGTCTTGCAATAGCTTTTTTGCGTGAATTCCCGTAATCTAAGTCGGAATTCTTGAATGGGAGTTTCACTGTGTATGTTCCATCTGGATTTCTTATAGTAGTTTCTCGGTAGTAATTTTCACAAATCTGATCCTCGTTGGATAATTGGTACTTTTCAGGAATTTCTTCTAATTCCCAAAATCTGTTTAGTTGTTGAACTTCTGCAGTACGTGTCATCATACTAATAACTGTGTTAGTATTGGTAGTAGCGCCGCAAATACCGGATAGAATCCACCCAAATTCGGTATTTTGAGCGATTATTCAGTCTTGCACCTTGTGTAACCCATTTAGTAGTAAGTTACTATATTCTTGTGCCCCCAATATCATATCTATTGGTCCTCTTTTGTAGTACGTAGGATCGGCAAATAGTTTGTGTTGTAAACAATCTGATTCTAGTTCTGGTAAATTTTTCTCTGGTAAACAACCAGTTAGTTTTGGTAGTATTATAAGTGAGACAGGTAACCTATATTCACTCGGAAATCTAGGCTGTAGCATGACATTGATGGAGTTTTTCGATGTCTTAGGTTTCTCGTCAGCAATCCCGACCACTTCGGTATGTATCTTCACACGTGGGTATGACAATAGTTGGGCAACCTCTTCTGTGCAGAATGATGCCTCTGAACCTTGATCACATAGCACCCTTAGTAAATGTGATGTCCCATCCGACGAGTGAGTTTTTATTAGGGCCGTTGCTAGTAGTGTAGTTTTTGGTATATTAGTTTTGTTAATAGTAGACACGTTAGATACAGTTCTCGTCATGGATTTACTTGTCGATGGGGTCGACAAGCCGAACTTTTTTGGTTCATTATTTGCGTGTTTTATGGTAATATTATTGTTGTTTTGGTGTAAATAGGAATGATGACCTCTTTTCCCACAGTATCCGCAACTTTTATTGCTGTAACATGGTATTGACGTTTCATGAGTCAAACAATTTTTACACATCTGTTTTTCGTGTACGATTTTATTGCGATCTTGCACTGACAGCATTTTAAAACTAGTACATTGGTAAATGCTGTGTTCGTGATTTTGGCAAAACCAGCATACGCGTTTATCCAATTGTTTGGTTATCGAACTTGGTGACTCATGGCGCCATTTGTGAGCTACAGATTCTTCCCTCAACGAGCTTGAAGTTTCCAGACACTTAAATCTTTTTTCTAAGAATTGCATCATTGCTGACAATTCTTGTAATTTATTAGGCTCTTTTAACTGATGTTCGTATTTTTCATCAGTTTCGGAGTCCCATATTCTACTAAGTATTCTTGTCAAAATAGGGTCCCAAGATGAAATGTTGATGTTCTGATTTTTCAATGCTTCCAGGTTTTCGTTGAATGTATCATGCAGATTTCTTAAGTTCGAGGCATTACTTTTCTTTATTTTCGACATACTTAGAATGATGTCGATATGCTTAGTAATGATTATTCTTTCATTTTTGTATCGTCTTGTTAACAGATTCCATGCAGTTATGTAATTAGCATCACAAACTGTTAAATGCTTGATCAGCTTAGCGGCGTCACCTTGAACATGCGTTTTTAAATACTGCATTTTTTCTGTGTCACTTAAATATTTTTCTTCGTGTACTATTTTCAAGAATAAATCATAAAAAGAATTCCATGACTCATAACTTCCACTAAATGTTGGTATTATTATTTTTGGTAACTTAACCGAGGTATTATGGTTGTTGTGTGTCGATTTTCGACCTACTATTGCAACTAACTTTTCCATCACAAGATCGAATTCCGTTTGTGTTTGTTCAAACATCTTTTCTTGAAAATAGCTATGTTCCAACGTACTATCTTCCATTAGAATGAGTACATGTGTTTCTTCAATTTCTTGCCACTGTTTCTGTAAATTCGTCATTACAGATTCTAAATACCAACTCGCTTTCTCTCCAGTCATCGATTGAGTAGCCGAGTGTAACTTTTTCTGCATCTGGTTAATCCGAAATAATTGAATAAATAGTTTCGGTGAGCTGACGCCTTCTTCCTCTTCTGGTTCTATATCTTCTGGTTCATACAGTTGGTTTACCACCTGTAGTCTTTTCTCACACTTCAACAGATATTCAATAGCCTGCGTATAATGTGTAGTGATAGAACCAAAATAATTGGTCGTGATGTATTTGTGATCACACAACACATCTTGGTTTTCTAGTCGTGAGTGGTTTTTTGACGTTCTAGTATATATTTCTGTGAGTCGAGTTCTTCTCTCCGTGATATATTTTAGAGTTTTCCTTGATGCTGAGTCTTTCTTGATGTTGGTGAATATTTGTCTTAGTTCATTGTAATCTGCTTCTTGGCTTTTTATGACTTCGTTTATTTCTTGTATGTCCATTTTCCCTAACTGTCCCTAATAGTATTGTTTGTTAAAACCGTGACCTAATTGCCCTTTGATACAATAAGTGCGATTTCTCTGAATATTGGTGAACCCAATTGTCGGTGCCGATTTCCGATCCACTATCGTACAAATGGCGTGCGAGTATGTCAGTCTTTTTACATACAACAACCAAGCGCTTGTTGTGTACGCTAGTTTGAAGTACGTCTAAACGTCAGTCAGTCAGTATTAGCGCAAGTCAAAAAGAAGAACTTTTTTAATATTATTATTTTATAAATGTTACAATGTTAAAATACCGATTAGTAACCTACCCTGGTTTCCCTAAAAAATTGCTCGAAGGACCAAATGTACGCACCAGGACTTAACTTAGTACGGCCTTATCCCAAATGCGTACAGTGTGGCTATGTTTAAGGCAATCGAGCCTGGTACCGAATAGCTACCTACGACCCTAATGACTAAAAACCTAGCCGTATAAATTGACCTAGCACCCTAGTTATCCTAACACCCTTACCCTTACCATACAAACCATACCAAACGTGAGTTACGTTGGTTATACGTGCGGGAAGTCTGTTACGAGGAGACCTACGGTAACAAACGGAATTTGGGAAGGAATAGGGGTTTGTGTACGTCGTGCAATGTACACAGGAAATGGTTTTCTTACTGCCGATCCCACAGACTCATAGGATCGATGACGGCTAAGGGTGTCTTGGCCACAGTAAGAGGAAGTACAGGAGATAAATCACACTCGACTCCAGCTTGATGACTAGTTTATTACAGTAATTAACTTAATTATATACTAATTTTATGGTCCATACACATCGATACTTATTTAGATGTGTGTTTATATGTATCGAGCCGATGAGGCGAAGATCTCAGTAGGTCACTTCTTAGCGCTGACGGTGCGATGCTGTTGTTGCATGTTCACGGTTGAACAACGTCTATGACATTGGTCTAGAAATATTAATAAATCATTCTAACTTATTAAGAGTATTATCGTTTATGTTTTTTAGATTTTGGAAGATGACTATGTCTACGAGGCATGCAGAGATCTTGCAATGGCTGCAGTTAATAATAACTTACAAAGAGAAGTTTCTGGCAGAGAAGAAGCTGAACCAAGTACAAGGGGGTCGAGCAGGAATAATAGAGTACTGTGGTAGTTGTTTAGTTGCAAGACGAACTGTTGGATGTTGCACTTATACAATCACTGTAATTATGGTATCTAGGATGAGCCAGACATTACCCAAATAAATTAGCACCTGCAGGTTGTCTTGATGATGTTGTGAATGATGAGCAATATTTATAAAAAAATTACATAGTTTGTTTTTTTAATCTATCCCTATACCCGTACCATATAATGAATCATATATATATGACGGAGAAGGTACGTCTCTCTCGTTGTCATTGGCCATATTTTAACTACTATGGGCGTACTATGGGAAGTGTAGGTTATTGCGCAATAGAAAGACCGTTTGCTGTTCAAACCAAATTATAATTTACGAACAAATTAATCACACTACCGAATCACACACTGTAGGTACACGACACAACTATAAGTACACAGCGCCAAGGAGTAATAGTGTTCTGTGCAGAACACGCGACGGTTTCTAAACGTATTCACTGCTTGACCGCCACCGACCAACTCTGCTTTTACTCTTTTTATTTTGTGATTGGCTTCTCGCAGGTCAACCTAGGAGGTTGTCGACTGCTTAACTGGACATGTCTGTGGTTGCCATAGAAGACTTACAAACTAGGCGACAACACGCTAAGGGCACACGCTGCGGGGTACGAGCTTCGGTTTAGGGCTACGCTGGGAGAGGGCAGCAAGGGACAGGCTGGATCGGAATTATTATTAGGGGACGAATTTAAAGCTACAGGCTCAGCGGCGCGGGCTGGCTCTAGCAAGGGTCGGAGCGGACGTGGATTGGAACGTCGCGGCGGGCCTCGGCGGCGAGGACGGAAGGACGACGGTCTGTGTTTGTGTATCTTTAAAGTACTGGTGGCCTTACTACTCTCCTGGAGGAGGGTAGTGGCGTCGTCGGGGTCGACTAAGGTATGCCTCGGGCGGCGAATTTTACTAATGCGAGAGGGGGCGTAACAGGCGGCTGCTTTAATTAGGGGGTTGGGGTGTTTTATGCCGCAGTCGAAGAAACGCTTTGAAAGGCGTTTCATGAACTGTTGGATGGTGGGAATTCGGAGGTCTAAGTGAAGATTCACACTTCGGACATAGACGGGGCTCCCGTAACCTTTCTGAGGAAACGGTTCTGTAGGGTCTGCATCCTATGAAGATGGTGGGGCTTTGCGTGTGCAAATACATCGCAGGCATAGATCATGTTGGGACGGATGACTGCGGTGTAGATGCGCAATTTGGATTTGAGAGACAATTTACTGCGGGCGGTTAATAGGGATTGAAGTCTACCGAGACCGAAGGCGGCGCGCGAGCGAGCCATCCTTATGTGCTCACTGAAAGTAAGGTAGTGGTCGAGGACCACATCTAGGTATTTAGCTCGCTTCTCCTAAGGGATCGGCTAGCCATGCATAGTAATCGGACTGGTCTGCTTTTACCCTCTTTACTCGAGCATTATATTGTAGACTCTGTCGAGCACTGCCTGGTGGCGTTGGCGTCCCGATTAGTCAAAGTAAAGTACCTACGTCGCATGTGGGCTATGTGGCAGACCTTCGCACGTCGCGATCGGCTAGACTTATAATTCTGAAGCCGTAGTCCGTAGTTTATTTTGCAAAAAAAATGCATTTCTATGAATTATATTTTAAGTGGTAAGTAGTATTTCTATATTTCTTTTTCGATTAGGGTCTGTTGTTGACTAGACATAACCTCTATAACTTCAAACTGGAATATCTTTAATTCCTGACTTCCTATAAAAGTATGTCTGAAGACAAACCTGTTTAGGGATTCGAACTCTGTATTTTTACATATTTTTCATAGGCAGACGCAAAAAAAAATGTCAACAAAATTTTGTTTGGGCGGTTGCCATTGTCCTTTTTCCTGTAGAATGGGCACAATTTTGTACATGCCTAAAGGTGGATTTATTAAGAGGGCTGTTTTAATTTTAGGGTTAACATATTCTTTTATTGAATTAACTAGGTCTTCCTCTAAGTTCGACTCGGATAGCTGCACAGGTGTTCGGTTGTGAGTGTCGAAAGGTTTAGTCACTGTCGGTCGTTTTTTAATGTCCCCTACAATGGTCAAACATAACTGACGGTGGAATTTGTTGAGTGGATCGTCTACAATAGGTATATCTAGTATAGGGTTTTCAGTGTCGGTGTGTGCGGTGAGAGTATTTGAGTTATCTAAGGTTGGGGGTTTGTCAGTTGGATTGGCTATCATTGAGTTAGTCTCCTCATTGTTTAACTCGATGCGAGATAGGGCATCGGCGTTAGTATTGTTTTTGCCCTTTTTATAAACGACTGTGAAATCGTACTCGCTTAATTTTAGTCGCCATCGAGTTAACCGTGAGTTTGGTTCTTTAATATTCATAACCCACTGGAGGGGTTTATGATCCGTTACGATTTTGAACTTGCGTCCAAAAAGATATGGCCGAAAGTATTTAGTGGCCCAGACAATCGCCAACAATTCTTTCTCTATCGTGCTGTAGTTAATTTCGCTCTCATTGAGAGTACGTGAAGCGTACGATACGGGTCTATCTGATCCTATGGGTCCTTGTGATAGCACCGCGCCTATTGCATAGTTAGAGGCATCAGTCGTCAGTACGAATTCTTTTGTGAAGTCAGGGTATCTCAAGATGGGGTCATTAGTCAGTAACGTCTTGCATTTCTCGGAGCTGTTAATGTAGTCGGGGTCAAATGTGATTTTCTTTCCTTTCTTTAGACACTGCGTTAGGGGTTTTGTAATCCGGGCGAAGTCGGGAATAAACTTCCTATAATATCCTAGAAGTCCTAAAAATTGCTTTATCTGTTTAGGGGTTTCCGGTAGGGGATATTTCTCTACAGCTGCTAGGGATCTGGATTAGGTTTGACGCCTTCACTGCTTATTACGTGACCAAGGTAGGCGGTTTCTAACTTAAAAAATTCCGATTTGTCTAGCTGAATTTTGAAGTTGGATTCGCTCAGCCTTTGGTAGACTTTCTCTAGGTTATCCATATGCTCCTGTAATGACGTGCTGAATACTATGATGTCATCTAAATAAACAAGACAGATAACATTCTGGAGTCCTCTGAGGACATTGTCCATTACACGCTGGAATGTCGAGGGTGCATTCTTAAGTCCCATGGGCATTCGTAAAAATTCGAAGTGCCCATGTTCTACATTGAAAGCGGTCTTGGGGATGTCGCTGGGGTGCATTTCAACTTGATAAAATCCTGAGGCTAAATCAAGGGTTGTAAAATATTGGCACTTTCCCAATTTGTCGAGTACGTCGTTGATATTCGGTATTGGGTACTTGTCGTCGATCGTCTTTTCGTTTAGTTTACGAAAGTCGATGACGAGACGCCACTTTTTCTTTCCTGAAGCGTCAACTTTTTTTGGTACTACCCAAATGGGTGAGCTCCATGCTGACTCCGATGGCCTAATTATCCCTTGTTCTAATATTTTTGATATTTGGCTAGAAACTTCTTCCCTATGAATGAATGGATATCTGTAGCTTTTGGTATATACGGGGTTTTCATCGGTAGTTCTAATGCAATGCTTTACTTTATTGGTGAAAGTTAATGGTTCCCCTTCGATATAAAAAATGTCAGCGTATTTAGCACACAGTGATTCCAGATTTGCCTTCTCTTCTAAATTTAAATGGCTAGTGCGCAACTTTGATATAATTTCTTTTACACGGGGTGTCGATTGTGTCGAATGAGTGCACTCAATATTAAACACCGATGCCTGTGCTGGATGGTCTAATGAGAATATTAAATATGTCGTTAGGAGTAGGGTTCTCAACTTCTACTATGCCACGGTTACTTATAACGGTTGTTAGACATTCGTGAATAATACAGTTACAAATTATCTGTTCGTTAACTAAGACTTGTCCGTCTTGTGTGTTAATTGGTAATCTAAGTAGTTTTTTGCTTTGTGCCGGAATGATGTTTTCATACGAATTTAAGTTGCTGGAGTTATATATACTAATTTGATTTACCGCGGACTTCGTGGACAACGTCAAATCTTTAAGGTCCAATTTAGCATGCCATTTTGCAAGTAGGTCGAATCCTGTAAGACCATCAAAATGATTATGAAATTTATACACAAATAGTTTTATGGGTTCTGGATCGTTGAATTCGGAGAAGCATGGTATATTAATGGAGTGACTATGCCTACTCGTTGCATGTACGTTAGTGACCTCGAATGGATCATGGTTCAATGGTAAATGTGCAAAATATCTATCCACAGCATCCGGGCTTATGAAGGACTGATTAGCGCCAGTGTCTATTAATAAATTTAGGTTAGGGTTAGCAATATGAACGTACGGCAATTGTCGTTGTGTTTGAAGGTTTAGCTCTATTTTGATCTTTTTGATTTCGTGAGCCCCTGAAAATCCTCCTTGCTGGTGGAAGGCTGGGGCTGTTCACTTTCCTGAGTGCTACCGTCGTCTGCCAAGTCAGTCGTCACCTCAGTCTCCAGAATGCCATCGTATACGCATGGATAATTGCCGTAATGATTCATAGGATAATAATAGTTTTCGTGGTAGTTAGGCTCCTGCTCATACCCGTAATACTCGGGATAGTAAAAGTCTTCGAAATTTGAACATTTGTTGACATTTACATCGCGCGTTCTGAAGTAATTAATAGGTGGCGGATTGTCCTGCCTAGACCAATCCCAATTACTACGAGTAGGAGGCAGTGGCTTAGCAACAAAGTTGCTCACACCACTCATGGGCTTGGGCCCTTGATTTTGGGGTCTTGGAGCCATACCGAACGTGTTACCTCGTGGATTGTAGTTTGGAGGTGGGGCGCCAAACATTCGTTGCGTATACGAAGGCATACGGGATTGATTATAAGGTGCATTAAAAGTATTAAAACCTGCATTAAATCTATAGTTATTTGGTGGCTGTGGTTGCATCATGCGTGGTTGCATATAAGCGGGCATAGCGTTATTATTGCGTGGATTGGGGAAGCCTGCATGCATGAGTGACGGGTTAGGCTGGGTCGCAAACTTGGGATGAGTGTTAGTGAATTTAGATAAACCGTCGTTTCTCTGTTGCAGATGCATTACATTTAGTTCCCCTTGTACGTACTCTAATGCTGTCTCAATAGAGTCTGGTCGCATGCATCGTATGCGTAAACCTAAAGGTTCCTTGAGCCCGCGCACAAAAGCCTGCATTGTAATTTTTTTATACAAATCGCGCTTAGCGTTGATAATCGTAGTCACCGTTTCATGAAGTGTAATATATGTCATGATAGTGCTGAATAAGGTTTGGCACCTATCATAAAGTTCCTGCGGCGTATCATTACCCTGTGTCTGCAATGACAGGTCATTATAGAGGGTGGTTTCATCCCTAAGATCAGCGAAATTATTTATTAACACAGTTCTGATGCCATTCCAGTTCTCGGGGATATGGTTAGAGTTAACAGTTCGAGCAGCATTGCCTGTTACTTTATTTAATATGCCACTAATCAAGGATAAATTATTTAATTCATGCTCAGGACCCTCACGTACATAAGCATTCACTAACTTATCACAAATTCTAATGAATCGAGTCAAGATATGGGGGTTCCCATCAAATTCCGGGACCAGGCGGATGGCCTTCAAAATGCCTTCGGGGTCGTGTGCCATTATATTATCTATATCTATGTCTATGTTCCTATTACTATCCACTAAATCTTCCCGTCTCAACTGCCTATAAGGAACAGTCTCGCGGGTCCCTAAATTCCTAGGGTAAAAAATCTTGAAATAAAGTATCAAGGGTTAAGGGTAAGGGACAGCGACACTAGAAAGATTCTCGTGCACTTACTTGTATATCTCGGCTTTTCCTGAGCAGTATCAATGTCTGGATCTCCGCAGCTCTTCGACGATTCGGGATACTCGCTAGAGGTGCTTAAGACCACCCGGGCGGCCCGCCTAATTTCGATATTCGGGAATTTATATCGCGAACCGGCCCGCGAGTATCCTACCGACTGCGCCAATTATGTCGAACGCTGTCGGAGGACTCAAGAAAAACTGAAGTTTCTTAAAATGATTTAATTAAAATAAGTATTACAAACTTTAACTTAGAATTAGAATAAAAATCTAGTGTCCAGATTCGAAGTAGGAATCAGAATGGACGAGCTTCATGGTCACGTAGGCCACCGCACCGCGTGTCGCTTACACGTGCCGCACCGTCAGCGTTTCCGTCAGTTCGTTGTATGTGTGTCATGATGGTACATTTCCGCCGTTGATGCACCGTCAGCGATATAGGTATAAGGTTGGCGCGCGACCGTCAGCGACATAGGTATAAGGCCGGCGCACGACTGTCAGCGGTACAGGTGTAAGGCTGGCCCGTAACACGTCTAAACTACTGAATTGATCATCATGAAATTTTGCATATACTTTGTCAAGGGTACAGAAACGGACATAGGGTACCTTTCATCCCGAAAAAAAGTACTGTTCCCGAGGAAAACAACAATAACGTTCTTATAATAATAGATGGCGCCACGTGTCTTTCGAATCATGATTAAATTATATTATTATAGACACTTTAGTAGTGTGGTAAGGGTTTATTTATTTATTTAAGTATTTCTTACATTTTGTGAGTCTATAGTGTCGATAGACCGGTTCTTTTTCCTCCTAACTATAATTCCCTGTATAACCCGAATTGATTGTAAAATTCTAAATTAACGCGAGCGAAGCCGCGGGCCAAAGCTAGTTTATAAATAAATCTATAAGAACGGCTATTTCAATCAACTTTCAAGAAATCAAATAGGTTAGCGGTTCGACGACTGATTGGCAAACCTATGTTCGATTCCCAACAATTGTTATTTTTTGTGCTTCCTTTTTTTATATTTTTTTATAAGTACTATTTATATTATAATAGTTCGTAAGACGTACACATAAAACCATAAAGTTTAGGCCTCTTCTGTCATCTTTAGTTTAAAAAAAAAACTATGTTTAGGTGACTTTTAATGAGAAATCCCGTGTATTTACAATCTACTATTATATTATTTTAGTGATAACTATTCGTCAGGAATAATTTGTAAGAAAGCATCACTCAGTGTACCTATCAGTGTTGTGCCATTAGATACAGGAACGCAGGCGTTCATTAATGCACTAAAAAAGAAAAACTTCGCAAGCAATGGGAAATTACTACTGAAGGCAGCGGGTGTCGACCTCAAGACGAGCTGCTTCTCACACGGGCAACTCTACGTCGCTTGCTCTCACGTCACCAGTCCTGACTCTCTTCATATTTTGGCTGCTGAGACCAAAACTACAAACGCCTACTACGTTTATGTATATATATACAGAAAAGTTTTATAAAAATGTGGCTGCTATTTTTTAGGTTTAGGTTTAAAGAAACTTAATTCTCAATAAAAACATAACATGTCGCTTACTTGAGAACAATACTGTTACTTAAATACTAATTTAGGTTCGACTACATCCGTCACAGACTTATTAAAAAGTACTCAAAACTCAACCTACCCAACGCATTCATTTTTCGAGTAATGTCCGGTTTGCGATTAGATATAGGCTAAGTTGGGTTTTGAATGCATTGAGTGAGTGCAGATTTCTTATGCGTGAGGGTATTTTATTGTATAGCTGTGCTCCTTCAAATGTAAGCATTTTTTTGCCATAATTGGTTCTGGTTTTTGGTAAGACTAATAAACTTGCTCGTCGTGTGCTTCGTTGACTAACTTGTTTGTATTGGGTAAGTGTGATATTTGTGTGAATGTTTTTGTTAAGAACTTTTTTGATAAAGATAGATGTGTTATAGATGTAAAGTTGCTTTATGTTCATTATTTTTCTGTCTCTGTATATTTTAGTCGTCGATGTTAAGTACGGATAGTTGAAGAGCAATTTTATTAGTTTGTTTTGGGAAATTTGTAGTTGCGATAGTTTAGTTTTTGCAGCACTACCCCATATTTCGACCAAGTATAGTAGATGTGGCTTCACTAGGGAATTATAGATGGTGTATCGCAAACCCCGTGGAATGCACCTAACTACGTTGTGCAGAGCTCCGACTAGTGTCGAGAGCTTGTTCTTTACGTAGTCGATGTGAGCGTTCCAGGTAAGGGAACTGTCTATTCTAAGCCCGAGATATTTTTCGCAAGTTTTTAGCTGTAGCTGCTCATTGTTAATTGTAAGTGGGGTAAATGGGGGAATGTGTTTATTTTTTGCCTTGTATATTACATAACACGTTTTGGAGGTATTTATTGTTAGAAGGTTCAGCTGAAACCACGTGAATAGGGAATTTAAGTCCTCTTGGGCTTGTAAAATAATGTCATGAATCGAAGGCCCGAAGTAAAATAAGCATGTATCATCGGCATACAAGGTAAGATGACCGTGTAACTTGATTTCATTTATATATATTAAAAAGAACAAGGGACCCAAAATTGATCCTTGTGGAACGCCGTATGTTCTTCTTCGGGTCCGGCGAATACCGGGGCAGTAGACAAGATCGTAGAGGAATTAAGGCGCGAGCTCAATGACAGGGATCAGGATCTCTTGGCAAATGACATCGAAATATCAAATATACCCTAGGCCAAGGCTAATAACCAAGTTTGGTCTACTGAATGCGGGCTCTCTCGGGACTAATCAGGATGAATTTTTGATAGCCATGGTCAACCACGCTGTGGATATCATGGCTATCAACGAAACTTGGTTACGTGAGCGCGAGGAGGACTGAGCGCCTAGTGTGCCTGGGTACAAGCTTAAGCACATACCGCGACCTATGTCTGTACGTGGTGGCCGCGGCGGAGGAGTTGCATTCTACATAAAAAATGGTGTTACTGCGCGGGTAAGAGCTCATCCTGATCATCCCAATGTTGAACAGCTCTGGTTAACCCTTAATGTAAATAAGAAAAAGTTACTCATTGGCACTGCATATCGTCCACCATGGTTAGACTTGGAGCTCTTTCTTGAGGGCTTGACTGCCAGTATTGGTGGTTTGGCCCCCTACGATAACGTAATATTATTAGGTGACTTTAACGTTAATATGCTAGATTTCAATAGCCCAAAAACTAAACAACTTTTGGATTTCTGTAGCTACTTAAATCTAAGTCAATTAGTCCAAACAGCCACACACTTTGTAGGTGATAGTAGTTCGCTTATTGACATAATCTGCACTGATGCTTCAATCCGTAATGTCGTGGTAAACCGTATTAGTGAACTTGGCCATCACTCATTTATCACATGCGAGACGATTTTTAAGAAGTATAAGGCTAAACCTAGATCGGTCGTCTTTCGTTCGCTCACAGACATATTAGAGGATTATTTTAATATTGATTTAAAACTTATATCATGGGCGATTATTGGTGACATGGATGATGTCAATTCAATGGTGCAAACACTTAACTCATTTATGATCCAATTATTCGATCTCCATGCTCCTCTTAAAAGGAAGACATTTAAAACCCGCCCTACACCATGGATAACTGAGAACATCAAACTGATGTCGACATTGAGAGATGAAGCTAGGGACAGATTTCGTAAATCTAAACTACCGGGGCATAAAGAATATTATCTGGATCTGAAGCACCAAGCAGTCGCGGCATTAGTTAGAGAGAAGACGGCATATTTCTCCAAGAGTATCAATGACCAAATTAAGGACCCGAAGCTGTTGTGGCGCAATTTAAAATCGGATGTGCTTCCAGACAATAAGCAAAGATTGCTGCCAAGTCACTTCAACAACCCTGATGATATCAATGCGGCGTTTTTGGACGTCCCAGGTAATTGTCGTCATAGCAGCTCTCAATTGTCCTACTTTGAGTCTCACAGGTATGGCCCGGCCTCAGTTGCACTCACAACAGCTAATCCTGAATCAATCCTAAAGATAATTAAGAGCCTAAGGTCAAATGCACAGGGTGTCGACGGTATAAGTCTTGATATGATATCTCTCACGTTGCCCACTACCCTGCAAGCCATTACAGATATCATTAACCGGTCTATAGTCACGCGGACATTCCCCAAACTCTGGCAATGCGCTATTGTACGCCCTATCCCTAAAAACAATAACCCAGTTAGCATGAAGGACTTGAGACCAATTAGTATACTACCTTGCCTGTCTAAGATCCTGGAACGTGTAGTATACTCGCAAGTTATCCAATACCTCGAAACAAACAACATTCTTCCTGACATTCAATCGGGTTTCAGAAAGGGTAGAGGTACTGCAACGACTCTGGCTGATGTTGTGGGTAGTATCCTTGAAGCACGTGACCGGGAGGGAACAATTCTGGCTCTGCTGGACTTTTTCCGGGCTTTTGACGCAATTAATACCACTCTATTGCTGTCTAAGTTAGCTTTCTATGGCTTTGACAGCGATGCGGTGGAATGGTTTAAAAGCTACCTTACTGACAGGTCTCAATATGTAGAGATGCATAGTGAGGCCGGGTCAACGGTGTCATCCCCCCCCCCCTCCAAGTGCCGAGGGGTGTCCCTCAGGGATCCATTCTGGGGCCTTTGTTGTACATTCTGTATAGTGCGGATATCATAAAATTCTTTGTTAACTGCAAATATCATATGTATGCTGACGATCTTCAGTTGTACATATCCTTCAAAGGGGATGAAACATCTTTGGCAGTGAAGAGGATAAATGAGGACTTGCATAGAGTGATTGTTTGGTCGGAGGAGAACTCTCTGGTGCTGAACCCTCTTAAGTCAAAATTTATGGTTCTGGGTTCTAAGAAACAAGTTAGTGCAATACTGTCTGTCAACCCTGATATAGTTATTAAGGGAGAGAAAATTGAGAGAGTGGAGCAGGTATGCAATTTAGGGCTAATTAAGGATCCAGAGCTGCGTTTTGAGGCTCATGTGATCAATGTTCTCCGTAATTGTTTTTATAGACTAAAGGTCTTATATGGAATACGCAAATACCTAAGCTTACCAATACGGAAACAACTTGTTGATAGCCTCGTTCTATCCAAGTTAAATTACTGTGACACAGTCTATAGACCATGCCTGCTTTCAAGAACGGAGCGTGTAATCCAACGTATCCAAAATGCCGGTGTTCGTTTTTGTGTTAATGTCCCGCATAGAAGTCATGTTACTCCATACATTAATAAACTAAAATTATTAAAGATGGCTGCCAAGAGGAAGTTTCATTTAGCCACCTTGTTGTTTGGTATCATTACTACTCAAAAACCACACTATCTCTATGAAAAGCTAACTTGGAAACAAAATCATCTAAAGTATAGTCTTCGCTCCATGGTAAGCCCACTGTCTGTGCCAATGCACAGAACTGCAGCATTCAGGGGGTGTTTTAAGTTCGCAGCCACACGCTGCTGGAATGATCTCCCACCACCAATGCGATGCCTGAAAACAATACAATCTTTTAAATTCCAACACAAAAGGTTACTCATACATGAACAAATTTCTATTCAACCTTAACCATGTACTTTATTATAGTTCACTGTACCTTAGGGGTCATGGCTTGCAGGCTTTGGTGTTGGATCTCCTTGGGCGTGGGCTGCTTGAAATTGGTTCTTCTGTCAGTGGGGCTGTATTTATGTTTGCGTTTCGCTACAGCACTCATCCCTTACACTTGGGAACGTCACCTTGTTTCTGTAATGTACGGTTAAATCTAATTAACCAACTGGCACACTTCGGCTTGTTTGGTATCTGTAGTTCCTTGTTGGAAAATTACCTTAATTTATTTATCTAACCATTTTAATTACATTTAATTTAATACTTATAAAATACATTACAATCACGATAATAAATATAATTATTTTGCACCTACCATTGTCCCTGGACTGTGGTTCTCCTTTAAGTCACCGAGTTTGTCATCTGCACCTTCTAACACAAGTTTTACAAACACTGCTTTACAAATACCATACGTACACAATCACCCAATACAAATACATCCTTGGTGTTTAATAAAATTCTATCATAACATTCATTACATAATGCGCCATGTTTTATAATATTTATTGCTTAATCAATAAGCCAAAATGTCAAACCTACAGTTTTATAACAGCTGCGCGCACAGATCATTAAAGCCCAGCGGCGTATGAGTCGTTTCCCCGGAATGTTACCACGTTATAAATATCATGTTTTTATTCTTTTTGAACTAGGTTATAGTGTATTTATTTTATTTCTTATTTTAATGTTTATTTTTAATTTTCGTATGCTGCACTGGTTGACGTCATCACGTCAGCGCCGGCTATCGCTGAAAACCAGCGCTGGGGCTCTGTCTCGCATAGGGTCGTAGCATTATGCTGAGCGATTGCCGTTTTGCGTGAATGTGACGCATATTTTTCCCCAACTCGTTATTTTTTGTATTTGTGTGTTTTTTCTTTGCGTCATGTTTACCGCAAATAAATGTATTTTCTTTCTTTCTTTCTTTCTTATAGGTCTTGCGCCACTATAATGGTCACCAAGTTTAACCACTTGCGAGCGGTTAGTTAGGTATGATTCGAATATTTTTAGAGCATTGCCGGTAATATTAATGGATTCGAGTTTCTTTAAAAGCAGCTTGTGGGAAACCGTGTCAAACGCCTTTTTCAGGTCTATAAAGATACCTAAGCTTATATTTTTACAGTCTATATTGCATTTAATTTTGTTTACGAGATCAATTGTAGCTGTAGTGGTATTTCTTTTTGGCCTGAAACCATATTGGCGATTGGTGATAAAGTTAATAGAGTTTAGTATGTTTCTAGTCGGTTGCGGAGGATTTTCTCTAATAATTTTGACATTACAGGTAATACTGAAATCGGACGATAATTGCCCGGATCAGTGGCATTTCCCGATTTGTAAACCGGAGTTACTTTTGCTATTTTTAACGATTCAGGAAAATGTCCATCGGCTAGTAATTTATTAAAGCATTTGCTTAGAGTATTTGCAATTAGGTTTTTGGTGCATTTTATTACTTTGGTATTAATGCCATCTATGCCCGTGCTACAGTTTGAATCAAGGTTTGTAATTATTTTAAGTATCTCTTTAGCAGAACAAGGATTAAAACTGGACAGCCCTTCGTGATCTTTAGGAGAAGAAGTCGGCAATGCGCGGTCACAATCATTATGAAATATGGCAGGTATTGCATTCGCTAGCAAAGGTCCTATCGTGGAAAAGTAATCATTAAAGATTTGACAAATGACGTTGGGTTCTGTAGTGCTTTTCGAATTAATTACTAGTTTTGAAGGAACACAGCTTTGGTTTGTTTTATTATTTGTTAAGGAGTTAATTAGACCCCACATTTTTTTGGGTTTTTTGATACATTTAGTAAATGCTTCATAGTAGAAGTTATTTTTTGTTCCTGTTATTAGTTCAGCTACACAGTCTCTTTTTTTAACAAATGCTTCTTTGATTACTTCATTGTCAGGATTGCTTTTAAGTTCCGTCCCCATAATATTCCTTTGATTGATTTGGGCTATAATCTCTTTGTTAATCCAGTCTTTTTGTGGTATGTTGAGTATTTTAGTATTCGTAACTCTGCACATGACTTTATCACATCCTCTAACTAATGCCAGGTAATCATTATGAGGGTTCTCATATTTAGTTCTTTCCATGAGGTTGTATAAGTTTGTGTAATTTATTGCTTCGTACTGAGCTCGCAATTGTCGGGGGGATTTTACTTTCTTGAGTTCTAAGTACATTTGATAGTGGTCGGACATACAAGATTTAAATATTACCATGTGGAATTTGTCGTCTTTTAAATTTGTGCTGATGTGGTCAATAATACTTTTTTTATTTTTAACCGACTTCAAAATGGAGGAGGTTATCAATTCGGATGTTTATATTTTTTTTTTTATGTATGTTCGGGCATAACTCCGTCATATATAGACGGATTTGCAAAATTCTTTTTTTGTTTGAAAGGGTATACTTTCGAGGTGGTCCCATTGTTACCAAGTCTGAATCCGATGAAGGGATCCCAAGGAAATCGAGGGAAATCCTCAAATTTTATAGGCACACCAATAGCGATTTGGGTATTTTTTATAGTTACTCGTGCATTTGCTCTCAGAAAGCACCATTCCGCGAAATGGAACTGATGATGAAGACCAGAGGTGGCCACCGGAACTACTCAATAATAAGTATTTCACGGGTTGCGATTCGATTACTTTAATATGGTTGCTAAGCCATTTTTGCTCGTGACAATGCATATGGTGAACTAGAGTTGATGGTGGCTTCACCATCAGCTCAGTTCTTTTTTAGGAGAACTCCTCAATAATTAACACATCGGAAAAAGGAATATTTTGTAAAGGCAACAATTTAAATGCTCACCAAAATATTTTGTAGACCCTAAGACTAAGTACCAAGTAAAATATGTTACCTTCAAATAAAATAAACCCACTCTATACCGAGGTGCCTAAAGAACAACGTTTTAAGTTCCAAAATAATTATACAAACATCAGAATAATTGTAGGTGTTGTATTTATATTCCTTTTGCCTACTAAAATGGATGAATGCTCACCAAATCTTGTTTAAGTTGCTCACCAAAAATAAGTTTGCTTCAAAATGTAAGGGTGGGATAGGATGCAAGAGCGAGCGAAGCGAGCTCGGGACTTTGAGCACCCCGATTCGGACAGGTTAGGTTAGAAGGGGATGGCGGGGTCTGAAATACCCCGCCATCCCCTTCGTGGTAATTTTTTTTAAACTACCCAGAAGTAGGAGCCCTGCCGAGTGGGGCTCCGTTGACTACGCCTTATATACGTTTCTTGAGCGAGAAAATAGTCGATAGATATACATATATAGCCACTTCGCTTCCTCGTCGACGGTGGCACAGTTGCCTAAGTTGAGGAAGTAAAGGGGATCGGATCACAGGGCTAAAGGAATACAAAAGCGATAGCATAAACAAACGCCATAAAAATTACTGGTAATTTAATTTTCTAAACAAATACAATTTACTCTATCACTAGGTATACAAAATAGAATGACTACAATAAAATATTTACATTTTACAAAATCTAGATCAAACCTATCTAGATAAATGGTAACTAATAAAATAACAGGGCAGAGGTGCACAAAAAACTAAACTCTGCTAAAAACTAAACCCTAACACTCAACATGTAGGTAATAATTATTCACATTTTCCATACAAAAATGGAAAAATCCATTTTTCCATTCCATTTTTATACTTTGTGACCATCGAGTAACAAGTTTTCTACCGTCTTTAGCATGGCGATTACAAAATCAAATTGTCTTCACTACCTTAGATAACTGTCAGTTGTCAGTGTGATTTTGACAGTTTGGTATAGAAAACTTTCTTCTGAAATAGTATAATAAGGATCTATACAACGATCGATAAAGACGAAAGACAAAATGACAGATTGTAGAAGGATTTTTACGTTGCTATGTCAAAAATTGAGAAACGAAATCTCACTTTGTATAGAAATAGCTATGTCTATTCTTCCAAGAAATAGAAAGCGTCATGCTAAGCCTGCTGTAAAGTGTCCTTCAAGTGAGTTAGCAGATTTACACTCTAAGGCGACGATATGGCATTTTACTGTGAGGTTGGGCTACTGACATTGAATCCATTTTTATTTTGCAAAAGAAAGCTGTCAGGGCCATTTACAATCTACGTTGTCGCCGCGAATCTCTCAGGGAACTATTTAAAAAGATTAATACGTACGAGTATGACGGTACGTTTTTTTTGTTTTGGGTGGTAAATCATCAAATGGCCTCTCCCGGTCTGGGCGAAGCGGAAGGGCGTGTCAGACTCTTATTGACTAAAACCCACCCGTGTTCCTTCACTTCAGTTGCCTGTGCGCCAGAGCCACGGTAACTCTTTCGACAATCCGCGACCCCGGCAGGCATCGGCCCTAACGGACCCCGTCAATGGTGCTGACATCTCTTTGAGGCGCGCGTGGGATACGACGCGCCGTCTACCCGGGCCTGGTCCTTACCGGACGGCGAGTTGCCCATTGCTCGCCGTCCGCAAGCCCGCGCCTACGGTGGCCGGGAGTCGGCAATCGACTCCCGACGACCAGAGTGTCTCCTCCTGTGGCGACTAGGGGCGTGAGGGCGAAGCGATTGCCTCGCCCTCACGCGCTCCGCCTCCTCCTTCGCGAGCATTACTGCTTCGCAGAAGGAGGTGACGGCTTCCCATTCCCTCTCGCTCCGTATCATGGCCTTAACCAGAGCCGGACGCGAGAGGTCGCCGCCGCCGATCGGCGCCACGAGGACACGGCGGTCCTCCGCCCAAGCCGGGCGGATTTCCACCGTATGCTCCACCGTGTCCTCCGGTCGATCCACACAATTAACACCCGGGCGTTTCCTCCCGCCTTATTCGAAACAGGAACCTCCCGAAACAACCATGGCCGGTGAGGACGCCGTGGCGCCTCTCAAGCCACTCCTCAAAGAGGGGACTTACCGCCGCAATTGTGGCGTGCCCTGCGCTGGGTTGCGACGGTACCTCGCCAATTTATTTATGAAAATATTATGTATGTAAGAAAAAATCTATATCATTTTAATAAAATAAGGGATAGACATCGTTTTAATATTAGAAATAAAGATGAAATAGATCAACCATTTTTCAGATTATCTTAAGTACATACATCTTTTATGTGGTAGGTACTGTGTTAAATGGTACAACAAAATACCTTGTGATATATTACAATTAAATGAAAGAAAATTTTAAACTCATATTAAAAGTACGCTTTGTAAATAAGCATATTACAAATTAGAGGATTATATCCTAGATAGGAATGCTTAGAAACATGCTGGTCCTGCTCCATAGGACAATATAGAGTCTAAACAAAATCAAACTGGTTGCTAATTTAATTGTATAATTTATAATTTTTATGACATTGTTTTTACATTCTGTAACTACTGTAACTCACACACTACATTATTACTTACTTGTTAATTTTTTTTAAAAATCATCTACTTTTCAATATTTGTAAATATGCGAGCATCATGTATCTATCACATAATTAAGAGAATTTTGTCAATTGACAGTCGGAAAAATAAATTGAATGGCACACGAGTTAAGAATGGAGGACTCTACAAATTAAATGTGAAGACTAGTATAAATTTATCTCCTGAATTGAACTCACTGTAAAAAAAAATATTTTATAACTCTATCACGAAAGATTTACTCACCAGAATAAAAGACACGTGAAAGAATTGATTGAAAAGGACCTTGGTATAAAAGTAAAACTCAATTCTGAATTACGAGTATGTATAGGATGTGTATTTGGTAAAACACATAGACATAAAGTTGGAACAAGAGAGCAAGGTAAAGCACCAGGAGAGATCATTCACACTGATATATGTGGTCCATTACCCAATTCATAATAAAAAAAAAATTGTATTCATTAAAAATGATTTCAGTAAGTATCGTCATATTTACTTCATCAACCACAACTCTGAAGTGATGGATAAACTTGTTGAAATGATAAGCTAGACAAAGATAACTGGTCATATTATAAAGACAATTCTCAATGATAATGGAAGAGAATTCCAAAATAATGCTGTGAAGAAGATTCTGATTGATCATGGCATCCAACACCGTTTAACAATGCCTTATACGCCAGAACAAAACGGGTATAGTTAGAGGGAAAACAGAACTTTGGTAGAAGGTGCTAGTACTTTGATGCACGCTCACGAAGAATTTCTACTCTCCTTTTGGTCTGACCTTGTCAACACAAATGCTTATGTTCTGAACAGAACTGGACCGACTTCTATAGAAGGAATATCACAATTTGAGTTATGGTTTACAAAAAAGCCCTCAATCACACATTTGAGAATTATTGGCACTGAATATTATGCTCATGTTCCAAAAGAAAAGACAACGAAAATGTCCATAAAAGCTCAAAAATGTATTCTCATTGGTTATGATGGTGGTGATGGTTATCGGTTACTGAGCTTAGACAGTAAATCGAATCCAACCTTCATACGGTCAAGAAACGTCATATTTAACGAGTTAGTCATTAGATCTATTGAATTAGAGTCAGATGTCTCTGAAACAAAAGAAAAAAGTCCAATGGTTGAGATGGAGGTTAATTTTCCTAAAACTAGAGAAAATCATCCAATGTTAGGTGCAATGGAGGATATTGAACAAGACGCAACTATTTCAGGTGTGCCTCAAACATTGAATGATGCTGCGAGATTTGAAAAAACAATTCCCAATTTGCCTACAATATCGGATGAACCTAGTAGAAATGAAGAAGAATCTAATGGGTCCTATATTACGCCTGAATTATCAGATACTTAACGAGATGAAGTACGGATGGACACTTAAGGAATATACCAAGGGCTTCTTTTTAACATGAAAACTCCTCCAGTGAAAACTCATTTACCCTATTTGCCGGCAACGTAAGATACAAGCATTTACGTAACATCCAATACCTATGCAAATGTACTTATGTAATTGTTACTTGCTTCTCGTACTTAGGTACAGGCATTTGCATTCTTTCAAATGGATTTTAACTGTCACAGTGTGGTAACATTAATGAAGTTTATGACTGATTATAGAGCAGTGGTGGCCCAGTGGTATAGGCCACGACTTACGAGTGTGTAAGTCGTTGATTCGAACCCAGGCAAGCGCTCATTTTGTGTAAATAATTTCATCACCACTGTTCTCAAAAACGGTGAAGGAAAACATCGTGAGGAAACCGGCATGTCCTAGAAGCAAATTTGAAGACATGCGACATCTACCAACCCGCACTGGGCTCACGTGGTAGATTACAGCCCACTCTCTCCCACAGAGAGGAGGCCTGTGTCCCAGCAGTGGGAACATTATAGACTGACTATGCTGATGCTATAAGTGATTTCAACTTAAGGGAGACTAGGTTTTGCCTACTTTTTAGGATAAAAATGAGCCCATGTCGTTACCCAAGTCATGGTCTACCTGGTTGCTAAATTTCATGGAAATCCGTTCAGACGTTAAGGCGTTAAAAGGTACCTAACAGACAGACAGATAGACAGATTTAATTTCGCGTTTATAAGTAATATTAGTACAGATTAAGAAAGGGATGGCCATCTTGGTACGAAGATGAGGTAGGTTATGTAGGAAAAAAGGACCTTATCGCTAAATTAAATACTCGTCCTGGTTGAAAATAAATAAGTAGGTATACAACAAGTATTTATTTCCAATTGATATCATCGTATCCCGTATAAAGACGTTTACGTTAACTGACGTCACAGATTCCCACCTTCAAGAGTTAAGAGGAACCTATTAGACCACGATGGGGTCATGTCAAAGCCCTACTTCCCGGTCTTATGCAGCCCATTGACGACAATGAACGCAAACCTATTCTGACTCACAATATTCCCACGTTTGATTAAGAATAAAATTTAATTACTATTGAAGTTTACTAGTTAGTTAGTTTAGTTTTTATTACTAGTTTTTAAGACCTCTGTTACTAACACTATATGGACAATTTTGTAATTATGTCTGAAATAAATGAATTTATTATTATTATTATTATTATTATTATTGCATTGAATCAATGAACAGTATTGTATTACAGAACAAATATATTTTTATAACAGCTTAATCGATGTTACTGTTAATAATTTACCTAGGAAGAAAAACGTTAAAAAATAATCATTTTCGAAGTCCATTTCAATTTAACACCCAAAAGTTGAAACATTTCAGTCTAAAAGTTATTTGCAAGCAAACGTTAATTACTAAGTTTACTATTTCGTAAATGCTAGTATATCTGAGCAAAAGTAGATGCTGATTGGACAAAACATTTCACGAAATATCTTTCAAAGCCCATTTACTCTGTCTATTGTGTGTGTTGTCTAATTGAGAAACTCTTCACATTTAGTATACATTGTAATTGATTATAGTTTTCGAAACATTTATTTCGTATCTACATCATATTTTGAAGAGCTTATTTTTGTGTGTAACACAATTTTACGGCTGCCTCGTCGGACCAGTGGTAGCACGTGCTACTGCCGCGCATGAGGTCTCAAGTTCGATGTCGGGTCGTGCTACGGAGTCCGGATTTGTGCCCGGTTGATGGCAATAGGCTCGCCTCCTACTACATGGGCCTTAAACATAACTGGCGAAATGTGGAAGTACTATTAGGCACAACATTGTCTAAACTTTCGGGGAAACAAGGCATGATGTTATGTTAAAATTTTACGGTACAAATAATGTAGGTTTAAGAAGATGCATTTCAGAGACAGGTACTCAGGGTAAAACTGACTCTAGATTCTATGGAAAATTGTAAAGGGAATCTTAAAAATACTGATTTAGTCGGGAATCGAATTCTATGTTTTGTCATTGGAAAAAGTTTCATCCGGTCTTAACGATCGATCACGCTCACTTGCTACAAAGCTATAATGTGGCTAATAAAAAAAAACTGTTTTTATTTTTCCCAACCGTTATTTCCAACAAAAAGAATAAAATTATGAAATGAGTCCATCCGTTACAAAAAGCGAAATGATACGAAGGATGGTTCGCTGTCTTTAAAAATCACTTTTACAAATAAACTGTTTCTTCTCATATTTTCTTTTGTTCTTTTGTTTCAGGGCGCCATTTAGCGGCTGTCATGCGCATAGTGGCACTGATTGCACTCGTGCAGGTATGTCCCAGTCTCCATAATATCTGAATATTATAAAAGAAACACTTGTTCACATTTATTAGTCTCCTAAACAATTATTTAATATTATATTACTTCAGTCACACCATGTTTTAGGAGGATATGATATCCCTCTGAGGGAATTGTGAATACACGTAACGATACAACTTAAGGGCTGACGCAGACCTGGCGAAGCGCAGCGCAGCGCAGCGCAGCGCAGTTTTCACTGCAAACAAATATCTACCTTATAGCTCTCAAAATAAAGTCGACAAAAATAATGTTTGTCTCTCCGCTTCATGCTCTTGCGGGCTTGACGAAGATTATTTAATTTCAACTTTATTTTAATAATTGCAATGTTCATATTTATTCGGCAGTAAAAACCGCGCTGCACTGCGCTTCGTCAGATCTGCTTCGGCCGTAACTAAAAACAATAGAATTAAAAAGCAACCAGCACAGAAAACCACTTTAAGCTCCTGATGGTCCTGTCCCACCGCCGGAGATTACCGAGAAGCGAGTAGAGCTAGCAACTTAAAACGAGTGGGCGAGCAACGAGTTCGCAACTGCGACGAGCGATTACTCGCTGGTATGCTTATGTACCAAGCGTGAGTCTCTATGCCAGTGTTCTGCCCACCAAGCGAGCGTGGCTGAGCGAATATTCTCTTTGATAGCTCTTATCGCTGGAACAAACGTGTTCTCGCCGGCGATGTGAACAGTACGCGATCAACTACTAATATCTCTTTTACGTACACGGGACCTACAATCTTTTGTACGTTTCTTGAACGAGAAAATCGTTGTTAGGTAGTCGCTTTCTTGTCGGCAGTGGAACAGGCGTGTCTAATACATAAATAACAATAAATTAAATCATATAAGATCAAGATTTAAGTAAGGACCAAAGCATGCTAGCTCAGAACCTGCTGCAAAACTACTTAGTACCTACTGATCACGAGACAAACCTACACAATCAAGTAATCAGGTTAATGAGTAGTTTATTAACACCGATTGCTTCGCTGACCCAGCAATAACCCAACCAACAACAACAACCAACAAAATGGTTCACACATTCTCTCATCTAAATAATTTCGTAACAATTTCCTTTTCAACAAGAATCTCAGGAAATCAACAATGACATAACTAACAACTTATCAGTGAACTCGCCAAATAAACAACGACATGGAAACTTAAAGTATAAAACAAAAAGCAATATTTACATAATTGGAGACGAAAAAATAAGAGGTCTATCAGCACGACTTTTACACACCAAGACTGGTAAATGGAATGACAATTACAACATCCAGGGTAAAGTTCAACAATATGCGTCTTCATGCGAGATCCTACTGAATCCAGCTAATCTATTACGCAACCAATGACATAATACAATGACATAGTTATACTCTCAGCTGGTAAACATGACAAAAATCCATACTCGTTGTTAACTAATCTGTGTAGTACTTTGAGTAGTTTAAGCAATTGTACAATACTGATATTAAATGTTACAGAAAACAGGTACCTTAATGTTAAAAAACTTAAATATGAACTAAAATTGTTCAGAAAAAAATTAAGAATTGTAAGTTTATTGTAGTCAATCGGTTAGATATAAATTACTATAAAAGGCTCTCAGAATTAGAATAAATTACTTGCAATGTTAATATAGAGTTTGACTTTATGCAACATGAAAAGACCACAAAACAAGCTTTATCTGCACGAAATTTACTTCATGGCAACAGCAAAACAATATTTAATTTTTTCGTTCCTAAATCCCCCATTAATAAAATTTCCGTTTCCGTTTATGAAAATTCAAAACAGGATTGCCAACATAGTAATCTACGAATACTTCATCAAAATATAGCTGACCTCTGCAACAAATTAGACATGATAGAAGTAACTTTGTCTGTATTAGTAGACAAGAACAAGGAATTATATATTCTATGGTTTAATGAAACTTTTGTTCAGCAAGGTACGGAAGCTAACATCCAGCTCGATAATTTTAAATTGGCTGCAGTATTTAGTCAAAGTCAAAGTCAAATCGTTTATTTCAAATAGGCACATAAAAGGCACTTTTGAACGTCAAAATTTACAAAAAAATAGAATTGATTCTAGTTGCCCCTTCCAAAAGGTAGTTTCGTATGGAGAAGAATGGGCAAGAAACTCCACCGTTACTCTTTTAAAATATTTTACAATATTATGTAAGTTCACATTAATTATGTAATCATATGTGAAGACGATGCACCTAGAATAAAATTACTATACCACAATAGGTAAAAAGAATTAAATATAATGCAAAGGCGGGTAAATTAATTATGTGATAGATACATGGTTCTCACATATTTACAAATATTGAAAAGTAGATGATGTTTCCAAAATTTTAACAAGTAATAATTTAGTGTGTGAGTTAAGTACATAATGTAACAATCAATGTCATAAAAATTATAAATTATACAATTAAATTAGCAACCAGTTTGATTTTGTCTAGACTCTCGATTGTCCTATGGAGCAGGACCAGCATGTTTCCAAGCATTCTTATCTAGGATATAATCCTCTAATTTGTAATATGCTTGTTTACAAAGTGTACTTTTTATATGAGTTTTAAATTTTCTTTCATTTAATTGCAATATGTCACAAGGTATTTTGTTGTAACATTTAACACAGTACCCCATAAAAGATGTATGTACTTTAGATAATCTAAAAAATGGTTGATCTATTTTATCTTTATTTCTAGTATTAAAATTATGTCTGTAACTTATTTTATTAAAAAGATGTAGATTTTTTCTTACATACATAATATTTTCATAAATGAATTGACAAGGTACCGTCATAATATTAATCTTTTTAAATAGTTCCCTAAGAGATTCGCGACGACATAGATTGTAAATGGCCCTGACAGCTCTCTTTTGCAAAATGAAAATGGATTCAATGTCAGCAGCCCGACCCCACAGTAAAATGCCATATGACATAATGCTGTGGAAGTAGCTAAAATAGACCAAACGCGCGGTTTCTACATCTGTTAACTGTCTTATCTTTCTAACAGCATAAGCGGCCGAGCTTAACCGCCCCGCAAGAGATATTATATGGGGTCCCCATTGCAATTTCTCGTCTAGCGTGATTCCCAGGAAAACCGTCTGATTAATAAATTCTAGTTTTTCTCCATTCAATATGATGTCACATTCGCAACTTCTAACATTAGGTAATTTAAATGTAATGCATTTGGTTTTTTTTTCATTAAGTACCAAATTATTTACCATAAACCAATCTTGGACCTGAAGAATAGAGTTATTTACATCGTCAAGATTTTGTGACCGTAGGTCTACTTTAAAGATCAATGATGTGTCATCTGCAAATAACACCATCTTCGGTTGATTCTGCAGTAATTGGGGTAAATCATTAATGTAAACTAAAAAGAGGAATGGACCCAATATCGAACCTTGAGGAACGCCCATTGTCATTTCAGACCCTAATGAGTTCATGCCGTTTACTTGAACTTTAACCTTTCTATCTTTCAGGTATGACCTAGTAGAGTCCTAGTAGAGATCAATGTAGAGGAGGTAATTGTATTGTGACTAATAAGGCATTTGATGCAAAAACATTAAGTATCTCTTCAGGTATAGTTACAGAATTTTATTTTGAATGCTGTGGCGTAGAGGTCATTGCGTAGAGGTAATTTTTGAGCCTGATACTTGTAAACGTTTCCAGAATACCCGATCAGAGAAAGGCACAAACCAGTGTATTTCTTCATGAACTTCACCATTTGTTAAATTACTTGACGGACCAATACAAGAGAAAAAATATATAATTTGGGGTGATTGGAACATCGATATTTTAAAACGTATTATTTTTTTTTATTTTTTTTTAGTTTTATAAAAACGTTGCCCCACACTAGGAATTTCTCCTGTATTGTGGGTGCGTTTACAAACATTTAAAACTCACATACACAAACAGCCAGACCCGGAACAACTACTTGTAGGTCATACAAATATTTGTTCCGTGCGGGAATCGAACCCGCGACACGCAGCGCAGCAGTCAATCGCTTAACCACTGCGCCAACAGTGCCGTCAACAAATTCCTCAACAAAGGAACTTTTAAGTATACTAAGTAACTACAATTTTGAAGCACACATAAAATCACCAACTCGGTCGAACTCGTGCATTGACCAAATCGCCAGTAACATACGGAGTGTTCAGTCAGAAATTCTGTCCCTAAGCTTGTCAGATCACGAAAAAGCACAAACCGTTACTATAAAAACGAATAAACCCAAAACAATAACTTCTTGGTCCGAATTAAAACGTGAATACTCTGCGAAAAACATGGAGAAATTTCGAGAATGTATGTCTTCTCTCTCTTTCGCGGAAATACTTAACTCGGACACTCTAACAGAAGCCTTCAATTTATTTTATTAAAAATTCGCATTATATTACGATCTGTGCTTTCCGGTGATTAAGGTTAAAGTTAATAATAAACCAGTTACACAAAATTGGATAACAAAAGGCTTTAAAAAATCCAGCAAAACGAAAAGACAACTTCATTTAAAATTTAAAACTTGTAAAATGAATAAAATGAATAAAAAACATAACATTAACCCAAACCGAACTTACAAATACGCACATGACCGATTACGAAAAATGCCTGACGCTGACAATCCTGACGACAAAGACTCTGGCACTGACAAAATCGATGAGATGAACTTTGATGATAAAGGGGATGGACCTTCGAGGAATCTAATTGAAGAAGGGGATGGACCTTCGAGTCACGAGTTGTAAAATAGTATGCAACTCGCTCAGATCGCATATATGTCCATGCCGTTCGTAGGCGTAGGCGTAAAATCGGGCCTCATTTCCCGTCGCAGTGCGGCCACGCAGGTGTGTGGCGTGCGTTTGGCTGGGACATGTAGGTGATCGCTGATGATACCGCTGGATGGAGGCGATGTGTTGAAATGGGTACAGATTGGAGGCATTCCAAGTGGCCGGATGGAGGCTTAAGTGTAGAATTGTAGAGTATTGCATACTGGATTTCATTTGAATGCTTTTAAGAGGACTTGCTAGAATTTTGACTTTTGCTAGACTGCTTAGTAATTTTTTGCTTTTCTTGGAGAGATTATTGACGATTTGAGATAGCATTGGCTAAGCTTTGCATTCTGTAGTGTCAAAACGAATAGTATTATACCCTCATGATATTTGAAATACGAGTAGGTAACTTATTTTGTTTGAGTACCTAAGTGTTTAAATTATCCTGACTCATTGGTCGGGAAGGCCGAGCTAGAAAAATTGTACTGTGCGAAGGTATTTTCTTTTATTTCAGAATCTACACACGAGGACGTGTGAGTTGTCATGATGGCCGTGTCGCAGCGATGGACTCACCGTGGCTCCATCTTATATTTTGATTAAGAAACTAAGAAGCTACGTCAATGTAAATCAATCAAACGGAAACGTCAAGTGTTACACTTGGGTAAGGTTGATACGGCTGTGGTGACATTTAATTGACAGCCGTCACATGACTGACGGTAGACATCTGTCAGTCACCGACATTTGTCATCCTGCAGAATATGACGGTGACGGTGAGAGCGGGCATTCATTATTCTGTGAGACGCAAAGGCGAATGGTCGTGTTTTCTATTGGCACCACGTGCTGTATCGAATTTACCGCGTTCCAATTCTAATCTGTTCTGATCGGCTGAATCGTTAAACATTTTTGTAGTCAGTGTGCGTGAGATTATAAATACACAGTTCCTTCAAGTTTTCGTAGTATTATTTTTAATCTACAGCCATGTGTGATCACACTGATATGGAGGCGCCCATCTAACCTCGTTATAATTATATAATTAATGTATACGACGGAAATACGTTAAATCAATCGTTTGACATGTGATTAATCGGGACGCCAGCGCCACCAGGTGGCGCTCGACAGAGTAAATAACATAACACTTGACCAGATTTAAAAAAAGAGTTTCAATAAACTCTTTTTTTAAATCTGGTCAAGTGTTATGTTATTTACTCTGTCGTTTCAGTTACAGTTTCTAAACGTGTTCACTGCTTAACCGCTAACAATTTAGCGGTTAAGCAGTGAACACGTTTAGAAACTGTCGCGCGTTCCGTATAGTTGTGTTGTGTTTGGCCGTTGCAATCATGGGCTCAGAACGGAACATTATTCTAGGACGCCCCTATACACAATGTTGTACGTCCTATTTGGCGCTATTACGAATAAATTCTGAGCATTGGACACATGCGAACATAATACATATAGTTGGCCTTGGGAAAAGCATAGCTTTTCCAAATGCACCGCTGCTAATCTAGACTCACAAAATGAATTAAGTTCTTTTTTTTTTTTTTACTCTTATCACACAACTAAAGTTTCTATAATAACTTAATTCAATCATGATTCAATAGACACGTGGCGCCATCTATTATCATAAGTACATTATTGTTGTTTTCCTCGGGAACAGTACTTCTTTGCGGGACGAAAGGTACCCTATGTCCGTTTCTGTACACCTGACAAGGTAAACGAAAAATTTCAGGATGATCGGTTCAGTGGTTTAGGCGTGAAAAGGTAACAAACAAACTTACTTTCGCATTTATAAGATACAAGACGGTTTTATTAATTGGGTTGTGCGCCTATGTAAATGGAAAATAAAAATTATTGTTTAACTTTTGATATATTTCGGAATTCTCGGGCGACCTTGCCATTATACTGTAATGCAATATTTACAAACATTCCTCCTCATTTAGTAGCCAAACACTGTGTCACCCACCTTGTTCACTTTTCGGCACATGAAAACAATAGATTTTCATTACCTGCTAGCATGGTCTAAAAAAACAAGGTCTGGCACTCCGGGAGTGACACATGCTTACGTCACTATCCAGTTGCCACTTTAGTGCAACAAAACATGAATTATGGAAACATTTTCAGTCCCCATTCTGTTGAAAAATATATATAAAGCATTTAAATTGTCGTTTCGTTTTTCTAATCAAACGAAACAATTCAATTTAAACATATACCAACGTAATTGTTAATTAAATCCTCATCGTTTTATCGGATTCGCATAGGTAATAAAGGCGGTTGGGGAGTTATTATTACACACTACTGGTAACACAGCGGTGGTGACGTAGGCTTGTGTCACCCACGTGACTACTGAATGCTATACCTGGCGAAGTATATTATTATACTATGCCTGCTAGGTGTCGCCTATTCTAACCATTTTTGACTTGTGAGACCCACTTAGTTAAAGAGGAAGCTTTATAATATACATAAGCCCAATTTTTGCGTTGCGGTATTTTCAGTAGTGGTTTACAGAATGTTTTTGAATTTTTTTCATTCCCATTAATTCAAATCTTTATCTGTGAGCGAATGTGCAAGTAAGTAATTTAGAATTTGACCTAGTTCTATGTATGACTTAAGTGGCTTGACCTACACCCTAATTACGTAACACAGTATCTATCACAATCTGAATCATTTTGAAGCCAAATGCTAATCCATTGCTTAATATGTTGGAAAAATTTGTCTGCTCAACAACGTAAATAATGCAATGAATGTTGTTGAACTGTCAAAATGAAACCCATTCCTACTGTTAGTGTGTTACGTACATACCCCGCTGTTGTGGTACAGGTTGCGTTTAAGAACATTAAGTGGATATTTACTAAGATCCACGCGGTATCGAACTTGACTTAAGTTTAACATCAAGTAAGACTACTTGTTAATAAGTAATGTTATTGATTCACTGGTTATAATAGTTTTGTTACTCAAATTACGCTTTACCTTAATTATTGTTTTATAAACGTTGTCTTACATAAATAATGAATTTAAGCACTTGCCATATTTTAAATAGTTATTACATTGTTTATATAATTATTCAGATGAATATATTTGATTTACTAAGGTAACATGCATAATCAGCCTATAATGTTTCCACTGTTGGGACACAGGCCTCCTCTCAGTAAACCGGTGCATAATTATAACTTCCGTTAACAGATGGCGCTGGATACTCCGTGCTGGTTTACCTTAGTACATAGTTTTGTGTCGTAACGGAAATTTTAGTTAGTTATTGTTTAACCTTATTCATATTCATATTCATTTATTGCATTTCATGTTGTTTACAGGTTGTTACATTATGATAGTTCCAAACAATGAACCCCGCTAGGGCACAGCAATGTGTAGGCGACAGGTTTTAATTAATTTAACATGCTATCATTATTCATTATTAATACAATTTGTTGATACAGATTAATTTAAAAATTATTAATTATTATTATACATTATGTCATTCTTATAAACTAAATAAATAAATTATCATTTTCTGACTGATGTCTTATAGAGTAGGTACCTAGTTATGTATGTGTAATGTGTTCGAGTCGATAGTAATTTATTTATTTCTCAGTTAAAAATTCTTTTAGGCTATAATATGATTTTAAGTTTAAGTAGTTTTGTAGGTCATTTTTGAATTTGTTATCATACTCTGTATCCTTAACTGAATTCGGGAGTTTATTATAGATTTTAACGCACATGGCCAGAGGCCCAGAACGAAACATAGCTAGTCTTGAAGTTGGTACCGCTAATTCGTTTAGATATCGGTTTCTAAGACTGCGTTGCTGTAGGCGTTGCTGTTTTGCTAGCGGAAAAAGCGATGGGTATTTTCTCACAAATTTACTAGCTTCTAGGATATAAATACCTGTTAGCGTAAGAATTTTATGTTCTATAAAGTATTGTTTGCAACTTTCCGTACGTTCTATATTTACTAGGATTCGAACGCATTTTTTTTGTAAAATAAATAGTCGCTCTATATCTACACTATTTCCCCACAATATAATTCCATAGTTTAGCCACGAATATGTGTATGCGTAGTAGGCTCAAAGAGCTGTTTTGAAGTCGGTTGCTTTTTTTAGTTCTCTTAAGGCGTATGTAAAGCTAGCCAATTTATTTGATAGGGTTTGTATATGACCTTTCCAGTTTATATTTGTATCGACAGTCAGGCCTAGCAGTGAAAAGTCGTTTACACATTGTAATTTTGTATTATTATATGAGAAGTCGATATCTACCTTTTCTTTCTGATATGGTCTATATTGCATCAGCTTCGTCTTCGAGAAATTTATTTCTAAATTATGGTCCTTCAACCATGCCACTATATTAGTAAGAATGTCATATAAGATTTCATTTAGGGTCCCGTTATTATCATAAGGAAAAATTATTAAAATGTCGTCAGCAAATAGGACGCTGTATGAATTTATTTCTTTAGGGAGGTTATTTATATATATTAGGAACAGTAGGCACTTAGACACAATAAAACACTACCTTGAGGAATTGACATGGTTACTTTTGCTCTATCAGATTTAACACGCGTTATCTGGCCAGTCTGTGCATCTTTATAATCTACTTCTACATATTGTTCCCGATTTTCTAAGTAAGAGCAAAACCATTTGTAGGCTGTGCCCCTGACACCTATTTCATGTAATTTATTTAGAAGGATCTTGTAAGACACTCTATCGTAGGCTTTGCTCATGTCTAGTAAAATCCCTACTGCGTGTTTGTTATTATTTATTATATTTAATGCTTCTTGTATGTATTTGAATATTGCCAGTGTAGTAGATTTATTTTTCCTAAAACCATTTTGGCTATCGTTGAAGATTTTGTACTTTTCACAAAATGAGTAAAGTCGTTTTGACATTGCTGTCTCAAAAATTTTCGCGAATGTAGGTAATGCGGCTATAGGCCGAAAATTATTTGTATCGGTCTGATCTCCCTTTTTATGGATCGGTTTTATTACTGCTACTTTAAGCAGGTCGGGAACACATCCTTCGTCAAGGGACTGATTTATAAGTAGAGTCAGTGGCATTAATAATTCCTCAGCGCATAATTTTATTAGTGTTGGCGGTAGCTCGTCGTGTCCATAGCTTCGTTTATTTTTAAGTTTATTAATTATAAGTTTTATTTCGTTTGGGTCCGCTGGGCTAATGTAAATAGAGTTTTCGCTTTGTGAGGGCCCTGGGCGGCCAGTTGCAGCATTATCTCCGATTGTACTGTCCGATTTGCCAACTGATATGAAATAGTCATTGAAAGCGTTTGCTATGAATTTCGCATTATCTGTAAAGTTATTATTCACGCGCAGTTGCATATTACCTGTTGTTTTTTTGTTTTGTCTATTTGTACGCTTTTTAATTATTTGCCACATTGTTTTGGTTTTATTTTCAGATTTGTTTATTTTTTTAATATAATTTAGTCTTTTGGAGTAGGTTACCGTTTTCTTGAGTATTTTTTCGTATTGTTTGTAATGTTTATGTAGTATATCATTATTGGTTGTAGTTATTAGTGCTTTTAGTAACCTTTTATGTTTGCATGCCACTTTTAAACCATTAATTAGCCACGTTTTAGGGGGCGTACTTTTAATTCTTATGTTTTTCTTCGGGATGCACTGGTCTAACATTTTTTGTAGATGGTTATGGAAGGATATGTAATTTGTGTTAGTGTTTTGATCTGTGTCAATTTTATTACTCCAATCTACTTTCCGTAGTTCAGCTTTGAACGCTTCCATATTTTGTTTCTTGTAAAGTCTCTTTTGAGTTGTCATTTGTGTCATATTTTTTATTATAGGGTCGTTGGTAGGTATTGAAAGCGTTATTCCTTTATGGTCTGAGAGTCCCAGGTTTAAAACTTCCAAGTCAAATTCATGAATGTGGTTGTTTGTGAATATTAGGTCGATACATGTTGAGCTCGTGGCTGTTACTCGCGTAGGTTCCGTCACTAGCTGTCGGAGGTTGTAGTTAGTCATAAAGTTCAGGAGATCAAAAGAATTTCTATTTTTTTCTAGAATATTTATGTTAAAATCTCCTCCGATGATTATATCTCTTTGTTTATTCTTTACGTTAAGTTTATGTAAGAGTTTTTCTAGGGAAGTATAAAATATTTCAGTTTCCCTGTTCTTCTGCGGCCAATAAATAACTATAAGTAAAAGATTAAGTTTAGGTATCTCCACTCCACAGGTTTCAAAAATGCATTCAACTGACATGTCTGCTATGTCATGTCGGACCTTAAATTCAATATTTTCTTTTAAAAATATACAAACACCACCTCCCGTGTGGGTCGCACGACAGTATTTAGCGGCTAAGTTATATCCCTGTAATTGTAACAGGTCTTTTTTTATTATTGTAATCCAAGTTTCTGTAAGACAAAGTGCTTCTATTATGTATTCGTTTGTAATTGATTCTAAAATGTATCGTTTGTTTTTTAAGCTTTGTATGTTTTGATAAATAATATTTAATTTATGTGGATGTAGGTGTATAGTGTTGGGAATGGAGTTTTTAGTGGCGAAAAAACTTTGTATTTGCTCGTGTTGGTGAGTGTACATCTGCCGTTTCCTGATACGAAATTGGATTATTTAAATTCCTTATTGATAGTACTATATCTTCCAAATTAGATATTATAATTTTTTTGCCAACATGATTTATTGCTCCGGAACGCTGATTATACATATCGAAATCGTACGAAAGGTTAAGGTTGGAGTCCAATATGTGTGCGTACTCGTATGTTTGCGCATCCATAAAAAGAAGATTGTTGAACGTTTCTAAACGGCTATTGTACAAAGAGGTGCCATAGTTTAACTGGTGTCTAGCATAAGAATAATTAAATTTAAATTTATAAGTAGGCAGACAAATAACAATGTTGGTATGGGTTAACATTAATAGTTTTTCTCTAATAAACATAACTAAATCTACATAGTTTTGAGTAGTACGGAAATCCTCTTCGCCGATGTAGATTGTGCAGTAGTCCTCAATCGTAAAGTTTTGAAGTTTTGTCTCAATTGTTTCTAAGATTTGTTTTATTCCACATTTAGGTTTGCGATAGTGGCAAATTTCGTATTCTCGAAGGCTAGTTTCTTCTATAAGAGCGTATAATTCATTGGAAGTTTCGCTACTTAGTATACTAATTTTAGGTTTGTTATTCGAAGAATTGCGCGGCGGTTTTGTGTTGGTAGTTTGTATGGCAGCATGTTTCGGTACATCTGAGTCCTAGTTCTTTGGTGACATAACTTGAATAGCCTCGTTGTTGACCGTAGATTGAGTTTTTGATTCCGGTACAGAGGGTGATTTCTGCATTGTGAGCGGAGAAGCTTTGAAGGAGTCAGTGAGCCTTCGTTTGGCAGTATATTTATTTGCGGAGGAATGACCTTTACGTAATGTCGATAAAGGGCTTCTACAGATCTGTTTAAGTATTTCAACCTCTTGTGTCAATTGAAAGATTTGTTTCTTCAAGTCAGAATTTTCGAGTATCACATTTTCTAGTTCATGTTGAGTGCTTTCTAAGTTAACATTTAGTCTATTTATTTCACTTTTCATTTCCTCTCTACACAGCGCTATAATATTGGAGGATACATCTAGACTTTTGCCCAACAGTTCCTCCGAACAAGAAGAATTTATAGACACGCTCATGTCTATTTGATCCAATGATTCGCATTTTTGCATTGGTCGTCTTTGGGTTACGTTGTTGAGTTCCGCCATATTTTTGCCGTTTATGTTATAATAATATAAGTTTGGTCAATTTTTTGTTCCGGTTTACTCAATTTAATTTACTTTTCTACCACAAGGAAGATTATTTTGTGAACTGGTATCCCCAATCACTATCTAGCGCCCCTGATGGGCAGTAGCGTTATTATTTTAGTTCACTTTTTCGCCACGTGATCCGTTTTGTACGATGTTATGGCGCTAGTGGTTGTTTCAACTGCGCTTAGGTTGGTAGAACTGATATGCTGTCTTGCTGTCACTTTAGTACGTCCATTCGCCACTTAGGCGGTTACATATGTCGTTTTGGCGCTAGTTGTATGTTTTTAAATAAAATAAACGAACTCATAAAAGTTAAAGTCCTACTTCAGGTTGATAAAGTGGTTTCGTTCACTGTTTATAGTTTTCTATTTCTTCTTTTGATGCACTAAGAACGTAGTAATTGATAAGAGTTTGCGAAAGTCACTTTTCACTGTTTATTACTGAGTTTTGGTATTCACTATTGTTCTTTTCAGTAACTGTCCTGGAACTCGATAGTTTCACTTGAAAACGTTGTCACTGGTTTATTATGTTGTTAAGACTTTAATGATATTATTTTTCGAGTATAAACGCATATTAAAGATTTTAATTCTTTTTTAACTAAGGAGCCTATGTTTACAATTGCCAGGGTTGTCAAATATTTTACTATATATATATACATTATATACATTATATAATACCTTTGAAGTGTAAAGTGCTCCAAGTGGAAGGATTGAAATATATTGGATTTATTATACCTTGAGTGTTTTTATTTGAAATATCCAATCTACAATCATAAACCCATTTTTGTACGTTAATCACGCTCAATTAGAATTTGATGGACCACAACTTTATGAACTTCTAGATTACTTAGTCAAAGCTGCATTTGTATTAGTTAGAAACTAATCTAAATGAAAAAAAATTAAAAATTGTGTTAAGTAGTAAAAAATATAAATTGTATTAGTAAACAATTTAAAAAAAAAAAAAAATAATTGTTATTATTTAATTAATTATTTTTATTATTCTTAAAAATGTAAAATGTAAATTATTATTATAATTTAAATTAAACTAGTTAAATAAAAACTGTATTTGCGAGAAACTGTTCTAAGTCTTTAAGAAAATGTAAAGTCTAGTTTCTAATGCGTGCATACTTTCGGTTGGTTTTAAACTTTACAAAAGCCTTTGAAATTAGTTAGCTCGTACCCTGGGGAAATATTTACTTAAGGACTACTTTCTTTTGACATTACTCAAAACCAAACTACGTAACAAAAGTAATTCTTTAATAATACATTTTTTACCTAAAATTATATGAAGCTATCGTTTCTTTTATAGAGGTACTAGCTTTTGCCCGTGGCTTCGCTCGCGTTAATTTAGAATTTGACAATCAATTCGGGTTGTTCGGGAAATTATAGTTAGGAGGATGAAAAACCGGTCTATCGACACTATAGACTCACAAAATGAATTAGGTACTTAAATAAAAAATTAAAAAGCTCTTAACACACCACTAAAGTTTCTATAATAATATAATTCAAATATCATTCGAAAGACACGTGGCGCCATCTATTATCATAAGAACGTTATTGTTGTTTTCCTCGGGAACGGTACTTTTTTTCGGGATAAAAGGTACCCTATGTCCGTTTCTGTAGACCTGACAACGTATATGCAAAATTTCAGGATGATCGGTTCTGTGCTTTAGGCGTGAAACGGTAACAAACAAACAAACAAACTTACTTTCGCATTTATAATATTAGTTAGGATTAGGATAGTTAGGATAATATAATAATATAATATAATAATATAGTATATATTATAATATAATATAAAGTTAGGAAAGTTAGGATTAGGATTATAATTTGATTTGAACTGCAAACGGTTTTTCTATTGCGCAATAACCAACATTTCCCATAGTACGCCCACAGTAGTTAAAATATGGCTGATAATAACGAGAGAGACACCTTCTTCGTCATAAACATAATATTGTAAAACATTCCTAAAGAGTAACGGTAGAGTTTCTTGCCCATTCTTCTCCATACGAAACTACCTTTTCGAAGGGGCAACTAGAATCAATTATATTTTCTTGTAAATTTTGACGTTCAAAAGTGTCTTCTAAGTGTCTACATATTTGAAATAAATCATTTGACTTTGGCTTTGACTTTGATACTTTTGATCTCGTTCGGTACATCGCGTACCGTAGTCGCTCAGTCGTGCGTTGTCGCTACGTGCCCGGCGTGTGTCCATTGCTACACTACTTTTTTGGAGTTTTAAACAAGTACATACCCATAACGATAAATATCAATTAATTAATTCCTAAATAATCATTACGAATATTAATTCCTAAATGATGAATATAAATTGGGGTAAGGGTAAGAGAATGATGATATTTGCATTGCATGAAACTGATGTGTGAGTGTTTTTCAGTGTTTCAGAAATTAAAATAAAGGTGGTAAAGCGTCGAAATTCCGTTAGTTCATATTGCACTTGAACCAATTTCATTTAAAGTAGATTATTTAGCTTAGCTTTTCAGCTTTTGTAATAGGGTTTTTTTACACATATCACACCCACACTCACACACGCATACATTTATGAATGAAGATGTATTAATTACAACTCTCTTTCTGATTAAGGCGTTAGTAGGTATACCTACTTCTTTAAGCCCTAAACGGAAAGAAAATTCGTTACATCTTCAAGACATTTTGCACATGCTATCAAAATGCAATAATTTACAAGACACCAGGAATACCAGTTGCTGTTCGCAATGATACAATGGAAACTCACGCAGAAAGCAAGCACCTAACCCATGTTCAAGGAAGCTCAGTCGACGTTCGGCTTGCTAGTGGCACACAGGGGGTCGGTAGAGATAGTGCTAGGGGTATACGATACGTTTCGTAGTGCTGAGTGATAAATGTGGAAGTGATAAGGAATACAGGATATTTTTGGAAAGGTTAGTTTTATTTTAATTTTCGTTTGTGTGTGGGAATATTTGCAGATTTAATTGAATGTATTTTAATGAATAAATATGATAGATACAAACGTATATATAAAAACGAATGCCCCCTTGAGAAGATAGGTATGAGTATACGTATGTTCACAGTATGTAAATAAGATATATTGACCTTGGAACATCAAATTAGAGCGGGTTTTTCATGGATGTGTTACATTAGGATTTGTGTTTTTTTTTCATTGGAACCAATTTTTTATTCCAATTCCAATAGAGAACAACAAATTGACACTTAATTAATAGTTAGTTAGATAAAATGGTTTACCTCCATATAATGTCAATTGTAAAGAAAAGTATAGGTACCTACGACTTAGTGTTATTTCATAACGAGCGTTTCAGAATATTAGGCTGTCAATGCGATAGGAATTTCAGAAACAAGGAAACTTGAGCTTAGAAGGTATGATGTGTCCTCGTCCTTCACTGCGCTTATCGTTTGCTGTGTATTCAAAAGTTTGGAATTTCTCAGCAGCAGCCCGCAGCTGGTGGATATGTGCCCGGTTGATGGCGGGAGGCTCGCCCCTAGTACATGAATGTGGGTGTTCTACAGGTACACCTCTGTCCTACCCTTCGGGGAAACAAGGCGTGATGTTATGTTATAATGTAAAAACTGAATTAATACATGTAAATCTATAACTGTCATATTTTGACGGGAGAAAACTGAATGTTTCGTATATCCCCCCGATTTGGATCGGCGGGGTAATGCGTAACATACTAAGTAGGAACGGCTTTCATTTTGACAGTTCAACAACATTCATTGCGTTATTTATGTTGTCGGGCAGACAAATTTTTAGCACATATGAAGCAATGAATTAGCAATATGCTTCAAATCGATTCAGATTGTGATTGATAGTGTGTTACGCAATTAGGGTGCAGATATTTACTCTTTTAAAACATAGTTGTAGACCGAAAAAAAACTTCACGTAGCAATAATAGTTTATTGCAACCCAATTAACTTTGGTTGCTTGACAAAAATAAAGCCAAACTAAATGCTTGGCCTTGCTTGTGAAAGGTCAAAATTCACATGTTATCTAGCTTCTAAATGTTAAAGGAGATTTTCTCATAATCTTTACATTTTATAACATTCTTTTTGTTTTGTCATTCCTACCTTGACATTACAAATATATCTTTTAATATGAAATACGTGTTATATTTTCGATCCATAAAATACCTCTCAACATGGTAGCAGAGCGTTCAATTACATTGGAAATGAGTGAATAACGAAGAAAGTAAGTTTTAAAAAAATAATTTGCAAGAAAATACAAAACTATTTTTTCAAATAAATTCTAACGAAGTCCTGTCAAAATGTCGACTTCGACTACGAGTTACAAAATGGATATCGGTCATTTAGAAGGAAAAGAAAATTGGTCAACATAGCGCTTCAAAGTACTGTTGCTTTTAAGGGTTACTCCTGGCGGGTTGAACGCTATAAATAGAAAACTTATAGAACCTAAACAACCAGCTACTACAGAAACTGCAGACGTTAAAGCGAATTATGAAAATACTTTAGAAGCATATCATAAGATAGATAGTACGACGATGCTTATTTTGATGACTAGCATGTCGGATGCCACTTTACAAAAGGTCATGAGATTCTTAACAGCCAAACAGGTTTTTACCTAATACCTCTAGTTGTACAAAATAAGTATAAGAATGAAAACAAGTGTGGATATTGCGGACTATATGGACACAAAGTTAAAATGTCGCGACTGGATGTCGGACGGGAAACCCCCTAAAACACGTGTACCATCGACAGGTCAAGCTAACAATAACAATCTGACCATGTCATTGATGGAAGTTGATACAAATGAGGTTCCTAGTATTATTCAAGAAGATTTTGACAGTTGGTTTGTTTATAATGGTGCTACAAGTCTTGTCACCTGTCGAAAGCACATATTTTCCAGCTTTGAACATTTCAACAAAAATCAAACAGTAACAAAAGCAAATGGCTCAATAATTCAAGCTATTGGTAAAGATACAGTTGATTCGATAGCTGACGTTCGAGATCAGACACTAAACATTAGACTGTGTGATTTATGGTATGTTCCAGCAATAAAGAAAAACTTATTTTCTGTACTTGCCGCTCAAGATAAACTTGAGAAAAGTGTCTTCACATCTGAGAAATCAGAATCACGTCAAAGAGAATTTTGTCAATTGACAGTCGGAAAAATAAATTGAATGGCACACGAGTTAAGAATGGAGGACTCTACAAATTAAATGTGAAGACTAGTATAAATTTATCTCCTGAATTGAACTCACTGTAAAAAAAAAATATTTTATAACTCTATCACGAAAGATTTACTCACCAGAATAAAAGACACGTGAAAGAATTGATTGAAAAGGACCTTGGTATAAAAGTAAAACTCAATTCTGAATTATGTATAGGATGTGTATTTGGTAAAACACATAGACATAAATTTGGAACAAGAGAGCAAGGTAAAGCACCAGGAGAGATCATTCACACTGATATATGTGGTCCATTACCCAATTCATAATAAAAAAAAAATTGTATTCATTAAAAATGATTTCAGTAAGTATCGTCATATTTACTTCATCAACCACAAGTCTGAAGTGATGGATAAACTTGTTGAAATGATAAGCTAGACAAAGATAACTGGTCATATTATAAAGACAATTCTCAATGATAATGGAAGAGAATTCCAAAATAATGCTGTGAAGAAGATTCTGATTGATCATGGCATCCAACACCGTTTAACAATGCCTTATACGCCAGAACAAAACGGGTGTAGTTAGAGGGAAAACAGAACTTTAGTAGAAGGTGCTCGTACTTTGATGCACGCTCACGAAGAATTTCTACTCTCCTTTTGGTCTGACCTTGTCAACACAAATGCTTATGTTCTGAACAGAACTGGACCGACTTCTATAGAAGGAATATCACAATTTGAGTTATGGTTTACAAAAAAGCCCTCAATCACACATTTGAGAATTATTGGCACTGAATATTATGCTCATGTTCCAAAAGAAAAGACAACGAAAATGTCCATAAAAGCTCAAAAATGTATTCTCATTGGTTATGATGGTTATCGGTTACTGAGCTTAGACAGTAAATCGAATCCAACCTTCATACGGTCAAGAGACGTCATATTTAACAAGTTAGTCATTAGATCTATTGAATTAGAGTCAGATGTCTCTGAAACAAAAGAAAAAAGTCCAATGCTTGAGATGGAGGTTAATTTTCCTAAAACTAGAGAAAATCATCCAATGTTAGATGCAATGGAGGATATTGAACAAGACGCAACTATTTCAGGTGTGCCTCAAACATTGAATGATGCTGCGAGATTTGAAAAAACAATTCCCAATTTGCCTACAATATCGGATGAACCTAGTAGAAATGAAGAAGAATCTAATGGGTCCTATATTACGCCTGAATTATCAGATACTTAACGAGATGAAGTACGGATGGACACTTAAGGAATATACCAAGGTCTTCTTTTTAACATGAAAACTCCTCCAGTGAAAACTCATTTACCCTATTTGCCGGCAACGTAAGATACAAGCATTTACGTAACATCCAATACCTATGCAAATGTACTTATGTAATTGTTACTTGCTTCTCGTACTTAGGTACAGGCATTTGCATTCTTTCAAATGGATTTTAACTGTCACAGTGTGGTAACATTAATGAAGTTTATGACTGATTATAGAGCAGTGGTGGCCCAGTGGTATAGGCCACGACTTACGAGTGTGTAAGTCGTTGATTCGAACCCAGGCAAGCGCTCATTTTGTGTAAATAATTTCATCACCACTGCTCTCAAAAACGGTGAAGGAAAACATCGTGAGGAAACCGGCATGTCCTAGAAGCAAATTTGAAGACATGCGACATCTACCAACCCGCACTGGGCCCACGTGGTAGATTACAGCCCACTCCCTCCCACAGAGAGGAGGCCTGTGTCCCAGCAGTGGGAACATTATAGACTGACTATACTGATGCTATAAGTGATTTCAGCTTAAGGGAGACTAGGTTTTGCCTACTTTTTAGGATAAAAATGAGCCCATGTCGTTACCCAAGTCATGGTCTACCTGGTTGCTAAATTTCATGGAAATCCGTTCAGACGTTAAGGCGTTAAAAGGTACCTAACAGACAGACAGATAGACAGATTTAATTTCGCGTTTATAAGTAATATTAGTACAGATTAAGAAAGGGATGGCCATCTTGGTACGAAGATGAGGTAGGTTATGTAGGAAAAAAGGACCTTATCGCTAAATGAAATACTCGTCCTGGTTGAAAATAAATAAGTAGGTATACAACAAGTATTTATTTCCAATTGATATCATCGTATCCCGTATAAAGACGTTTACGTTAACTGACGTCACAGATTCCCACCTTCAAGAGTTAAGAGGAACCTATTAGACCACAATGGGGTCATGACAAAACCCTACTTCCCGGTCTTATGCAGCCCATTGACGACAATGAACGCAAACCTATTCTGACTCACAATATTCCCACGTTTGATTAAGAATAAAATTTAATTACTATTGCATTGAATCAATGAACAGTATTGTATTACAGAACAAATATATTTTTATAACAGCTTAATCGATGTTACTGTTAATAATTTACCTAGGAAGAAAAACGTTAAAAAATAATCATTTTCGAAGTCCATTTCAATTTAACACCCAAAAGTTGAAACATTTCAGTCTAAAAGTTATTTGCAAGCAAACGTTAATTACTAAGTTTACTATTTCGTAAATGCTAGTATATCTGAGCAAAAGTAGATGCTGATTAGACAAAACATTTCACGAAATATCTTTCAAAGCCCATTTACTCTGTCTATTGTGTGTGTTGTCTAATTGAGAAACTCTTCACATTTACATTGTAATTGATTATAGTTTTCGAAACATTTATTTCGTATCTACATCATATTTTGAAGAGCTTATTTTTGTGTGTAACATAATTTTACGGCTGCCTCGTCGGACCAGTGGTAGCACGTGCTACTGCCGCGCATGAGGTCTCAAGTTCGATGTCGGGTCGTGCTACGGAGTCCGGATTTGTGCCCGGTTGATGGCAATAGGCTCGCCTCCTACTACATAGGCCTTAAACATAACTGGCGAAATGTGGAAGTACTATTAGGCACAACACTGTCTAAACTTTCAGGGAAACAAGGCATGATGTTATGTTAAAATTTTACGGTACAAATAATGTAGGTTTAAGAAGATGCATTTCAGAGACGGGTACTCAGGGTAAAACTGACTCTAGATTCTATGGAAAATTTTAAAGGGAATCTTAAAAATACTGATTTAGTCGGGAATCGAATTCTATGTTTTGCCATTGGAAAAAGTTTCATCCGGTCTTAACGATCGATCACGCTCACTTGCTACAAAGCTATAATGTGGCTAATAAAAAAAAACTGTTTTTATTTTTCCCAACCGTTATTTCCAACAAAAAGAATAAAATTATGAAATGAGTCCATCCGTTACAAAAAGCGAAATGATACGAAGGATGGTTCGCTGTCTTTAAAAATCACTTTTACAAATAAACTGTTTCTTCTCATATTTTCTTTTGTTCTTTTGTTTCAGGGCGCCATTTAGCGGCTGTCATGCGCATAGTGGCACTGATTGCACTCGTGCAGGTATGTCCCAGACTCCATAATATCTGAATATTATAAAAGAAACACTTGTTCACATTTATTAGTCTCCTAAACAATTATTTAATATTATATTACTTCAGTCACACCATGTTTTAGGAGGATATGATATCCCTCTGAGGGAATTGTGAATACACGTAACGATACAACTTAAGGGCTGACGCAGACCTGGCGAAGCGCAGTTTTCACTGCAAACAAATATCTACCTTATAGCTCTCAAAATAAAGTCGACAAAAATAATGTTTGTCTCTCCGCTTCATGCTCTTGCGGGCTTGAGGAAGATTATTTAATTTCAACTTTATTTTAATAATTGCAATGTTCATATTTATTCGGCAGTAAAAACCGCGCTGCACTGAGCTTCGTCAGATCTGCTTCGGCCGTAACTAAAAACAATAGAATTAAAAAGCAACCAGCACAGAAAACCACTTTAAGCTCCTGATGGTCCTGTCCCACCGCCGGAGATTACCGAGAAGCGAGTAGAGCTAGCAACTTAAAACGAGTGGGCGAGCAACGAGTTCGCAACTGCGACGAGCGATTACTCGCTGGTATGCTTATGTACCAAGCGTGAATCTCTATGCCAGTGTTCTGCCCACCAAGCGAGCGTGGCTGAGCGAATATTCTCTTTGATAGCTCTTATCGCTGGAACAAACGTGTTCTCGCCGGCGATGTGAACAGTACGCGATCAACTACTAATATCTCTTTTACGTACACGGGACCTACAATCTTTTGTACGTTTCTTGAACGAGAAAATCGTTGTTAGGTAGTCGCTTTCTTGTCGGCAGTGGAACAGGCGTGTCTAATACATAAATAACAATAAATTAAATCATACAAGATCAAGATTTAAGTAAGGACCAAAGCATGCTAGCTCAGAACCTGCTGCAAAACTACTTAGTACCTACTGATCACGAGACAAACCTACACAATCAAGTAATCAGGTTAATGAGTAGTTTATTAACACCGATTGCTTCGCTGACCCAGCAATAACCCAACCAACAACAACAACCAACAAAATGGTTCACACATTCTCTCATCTAAATAATTTCGTAACAATTTCCCTTTCAACAAGAATCTCAGGAAATCAACAATGACATAACTAACAACTTATCAGTGAACTCCCCAAATAAACAACGACATGGAAACTTAAAGTATAAAACAAAATGCAATATTTACATAATTGGAGACGAAAAAATAAGAGGTCTATCAGCACCGCGCGTTTGGTCTATTTTAGCTACTTCCACAGCATTATGTCATATGACATTTTACTGTGGGGTCGGGCTGCTGACATTGAATCCATTTTCATTTTGCAAAAGAGAGCTGTCAGGGTCATTCACAATCTACGTCGTCGCGAATTTCTTAGGGAACTATTTAAAAAGATTAATATTATGACGGTACCTTGCCAATTCATTTATGAAAATATTATGTATGTAAGAAAAAATCTACATCTTTTTAATAAAATAAGTGATAGACATAATTTTAATACTAGAAATAAAGATAAAATAGATCAACCATTTTTTAGATTATCTAAAGTACATACATCTTTTATGGGGTACTGTGTTAAATGTTACAACAAAATACCTTGTGATATATTGTAGTTAAATGAAAGAAAATTTAAAACTCATATAAAAAGTACACTTTGTAAACAAGCATATTTCAAATTAGAGGATTATATCCTAGATAAGAATGCTTGGAAACATGCTGGTCCTGCTCCATAGGACAATCTAGAGTGTAGACAAAATCAAACTGGTTGCTAATTTAATAGTATAATTTATAATTTTTATGACATTGACTGTAACATTATTATTATTTTTATTGTCATTTATTTATTTATATACTTATTAAATACATTTTTAAATATTTTTAGAAAAACATTAAAAAAACATTTAAAAAAAAAAAATAGTGGTCCGCCGGTATCGGGAGCAGGGTCCAAGCTACCGGTGGTTAGGACTCCAGAGATAGGAACCTCCTCACAATGCGAGCCGTATCAAGGAGTACTGCCTTCTGGATCAGGCTCTTGATCCAACCGTCTAACGAGAGTCTCGAGAGATGCTGGTCGAGGCTTTCGGCCATCAGGCCATTAGCTGATACGACAATCGGCACAATGATAGCCGAGCTAACATTCCACATGTCAACAACCTCGTGTGCTAAGTCGAGATATTTAATTTGTTTCTCTTTCTCAGCTTTTACGAGGTTCTCGTCATGCGGAATGGTAACATCGACAATCACTGTGCGACGCGCTAAACGATCTATCACCACTATATCAGGCTTATTGGCGACAATAGTCCTGTCAGTAATGATAGATCGATCCCAGTACAACGTGATATGGTCATTTTCGAGAACTGGGTCGGGCACATACTTGTAATACGGTACCTCAGAATCCACTAGTTTATATTTCAAAGCAAGTTGCTGGTGAATAATCCTGGCTACTTGGTTATGCCTGTGCAAATACTCGCCGTTAGCTAGACGAGAACAACCAGAGATAATATGTCTGATGGACTCACCCGGACGATGGCATGCCCGACACACGTCAACCGTCCCGTCCTTCATAATATGTCTCCGGTAGTTATTCGTCAAGATAACTTCGTCCATAATTGCACAGACGAAACCTTCAGTTTCCCCGAAAAGGTCACCAAAATGTAGCCAGGATACGGACGCTAAGAAATCTACACCGGGCTCATGAAGAGTTCGATAGAAGCGCCCGTGAAGCTCCTTGTTTTGCCATAACTCCTTGCGGTCATCGGTAGTAAGTACTACAGGTACGGACGCTAGTTGATCTACATCAGGTCCATGTAGGGCCCGGAAAAAGCATCCGTGAAGCTCCTTACTCTGCCATACTTCCATGCGATCATTAGTGTCAAGTACAACTGGCTTGCGCCAGTTCTCTTTAGCCAAGGAGAGCGGGGTGAGGCCCTTGTCCACTGCTACCACATCACGGTGCATACCCACCTCGGTTTTTAAAAAATATTCCCTGAGACTGCACATTTCGCGGTTGTGGAGGGTCTTTGCATTTAAAAAGCCTCGACCCCCGCACTTCCGCGGTATGTACAGTCTCATTACTGATGATCGTGGGTGATGCATCCGGTTTGCGGTCAGCAATGTACGGACTCTCCTATCCAAGGCGTCGAGTTCGGTCTGAGTCCATTTGAGTATGCCGAAGGAGTACATCAAAACCGGCATGACCCAACCGTTCAAGGCGCGCACCTTGTTTCCGCCTGAAAGAAGACTAAATAATACCTTCCTCAGGCGACAAAAGAAGCGCTCCTTCAACGATTGCTTCATGTCAGCAACGTTGATGCCTAACGCTTCTGACATACCCAAATACTTATATCTTTCGAATGAGGAGAGAGATCTAAGGTGTATAGAATCCGAAAGTTGAATTCCCTCGGATTCCATAATCTCACCTCGCTTTACATGCATGACTGCACATTTGTCCACACCAAATTCCATACAGATGGTGCTACTAAAAGTTTCAGTTACCTTCAGTAGCTTCATCAGTTGCAATTTGTTGGGGGCAAAGAGTTTCAAGTCATCCATGTAGAGGAGGTGAGATACGACCTGACCACCTCTCCTCAACCGATAGCCTAGTCCTGAATCCTCAAGTAGTGAGCTTAAAGGATTCAGGGCTAAGCAGAACCAAAGTGGACTCAAACTGTCGCCCTGAAATATTCCCCGTTTAATCCATACAGGCTCATCGCTCCCCTGGATCTGTCGACACCCTGGATAGCGAAGAACCGTTCTCCATTGTCCCATACATGACCTAAGGAGGGTGCGTAGAGTTGCATCTATCTTGTACAACTCCAGCACCCTCATGAGCCATGTATGTGGCACCGAGTCATAGGCCTTCTTATAATCTATCCAGCATGTCGACAGATCCTTGCGGGATCGACAAACCTGTTGGCTTATGGCCATATCGATGAGGAGTAGCTCCTTAGTACCGCGGGACCCGTTCCGACATCCATTTTGAGAGGTTGACATAATCGAGTTACTTTCAATGTGCGTATAAATTTTCGCTCTCAAAATGGATGTAAGAAGTTTATAGACCGTCGACAAACACGTGATCGGTCTATAATTCTTGGGATCCGTGGGACTACCTGACTTGTGGAGCAGGTGGGTAACGCCTGTTGTTAGAAACTGCGGAAGCGACCCAGACTCTAAAGATGACTGGAACTGAGATGCCAGGCGGGCGTGTGAACTAATTAGCCATTTCAACCAAAAGTTGTGCAATCCGTCCGGTCCCGGTGATTTCCAATTCGGTAACGGACGGACTGCTCTGGCGACGTCTAATGGCGTAATTAAAACCGCTTCCATTTCTGGTACAGTTTCACACGCTCGCCCGATATCCAGTATCCAGCTAGCCTCAGTGTGACAGACGGGCACTGACCAGATGCTGCGCCAGAATGTACTCGTGGCGGCATCATCCGGGCGGCACTCGTCTGTCACATTTTGTTCAGATCGCTCCCAAGTTCTATACACCCATCTCTCATCGCTCTGGAACATGCGATTCTGTGTGTATCGATCAACCCGCCGCTTATACCGCCGAATACGACTCGCCCATGCACAAACTTTCTGCTTCAGGAAGTCGATGCGCTCTGTGACACGGGACATGTATTCTCGAGGGCTGATTCCAGTCCCCGAGAATGCCCGCCTTACAAAGCGCATCACTCGTGATCGTGTATTGCCCTCCCTGAAGCAGTATAGTTTGCCGATGAGTACCCTGGCCCCATCGATACGACGCTGGATCCTGCACTGCCAGGCTGGTACGGCTGGTTTTGGTTGCGTAGCCACGTCACAGTTTGGAAATTTGACGTTATCTAAACGACATGCCGCAACAGCCGCGCAATACAGGATCGAATGTGTATCAACGAGATCCTCGCTGCTCTCGAACACATTCTTAAGCTGCGAGTCCAGGGAACACACCAGCGCCCTATTTTTTTTGTGCATAGGTAGGCGTGGTAATCGGGGTCTAAGTTCGGTCGGAGTGGATCTGTACTCACGAAATGCATCCTCCAGTGCGCTCCTCAATCGAGCATTGCACTGGCTACTTACTGAAGCAACCCTATCATCTTCCACTTCTACACTATGATTAGACCGCGGTGGTATTTCATAAATGGTTGATGTTTGTACCGCGGTTTGTGCCGGATTCGAGACGATATGGTTGCTCAGCTCTGAGCGCAGCCTATCAAGTGCGGCATCGTCCAATCTATGACTGCGTTGGATGACCCGCACCTGATCCGACAGTCGTTGGGCCGAGACGTTGACAGTTGGCTCTAGTTCCTGAAATAGAGACAGCATCTGCGGGCCCCGTCCGGTCGAGGGGGGGGAGTGAGGTGTTTGACTCCCCCCGCGACGTCTAAGATGGGCGTGCGTGGAACACTACGCGCCGCCACCTCGGGTCCTGATGTATGGGGGGCGACGGACATATTATTATGTGAACCCCTCCTACCGTTACTTGGGAACCCGACAGTCCCGCGTTCCGAGGACCATGAAAATATATGGCCTCGGACTTGTGCAAGGCCACCTCGAGTCCCAATTGCCGGATCCTCTCAATGACTGTCGCAACCCCGCGTGTCATTAATTCGGCCGTGGCCTGGTGCGACCTCCCCTGGGCCAGGACCAGCGTGTCGTCAGCGTAGCACACCACGCTGACGCCGCTAGGGAGGTCGGCGCGCAGCACCCAGTTTTACCCAATGTCCCACAGATGCGGCCCCAGGACCGATCCCTGTGGGACACTGCACGACATCTCTCGCCGGTTCTATTCTCCCTGGTGACTGGGGTAGATGACGGCCTTGTCCGTCAAATAAGCCTCGACCACAGGACAAGAGGTAGGTCGGCATCCGGTGATACTGGAGTCCTTCCCTGATGCAACTCCAGGGCAGGGTATTGAAGGCATTGGCGATGTCTAGAGACACCACCAAGACGACCCCACCCCAATATTTTTTTAATTTTGACAGTTTTTGTTTGGACAATCTGTCAAAACGTCACATTTATTCTTCAGGTAAAAGTTATCTAATTATTGAAAAATCGGTCCTTAGATAGGTAATCTCTAAGAGGGTATTCCCCTGTTAACAATATAACCCTTCATTGTGCGTGGTCCGATACGCACATGGCCGGTTTTTTTTATACTCTTCCATGTCAACTTAACCAACATCAAATTCCTCTCTTAAAGCCTAGTAGGGTAAAGAGGGGGCGGCATGGTCAGTTTTACACGCGGGTGGTGAAGCGCCCAGCGGCGGGCCTGTGTACAGCCAAAGATACGAAATGGCAACGTCGCGGCTGCTTTCAGCCAACCCGATCGTTTGCTGTGCTCTGATTGGCTCATTTAAATCGGATCAACATTAGCAAGCTGGTTTGGTATATTGGATCAACTTCGGTGAACGTTAGTAAGCAGTCCCGTGAGTCTAGATGTTGATCCGGTCGGAGCCACGTTAGTTACTAGAAATGCATATTAGATCAACAAAGTGCTCGCGTGAAGTCGCGTCTGATCAACATTTACCGTAAAGGGATATCTATATATATATATATATAAATATAAATATATATACCCACCTACTTTAAATATACCACCTGAGCCCAATTGAATAAAGCTGCAGGCGACAGGTGGCAAACGACAATTAGATATTTATTTTTAAAGTTTACTTCATTGTTTTAGTCGTATAAAAACAGCTCCTTACGTGAAAATTTGTAAATTTTTAAGACATATGTCTCTCTGTCGGATCTACTTAATAGAGCCCTGGTCGACTTCTAACAACAACCCACAAAAATGTTCAACGGCAAATACAATATTGAATTTATTAATATTTTAATTTTAATAATAAAATGTTCCTGTAGCTGTCGCTCGCTACAGCTATTTCAGATGACTCACAAACGATCACCGCGGTTGAGCTAAACCGCGAGCTGTCCGGCGACAGTGTACTCTCACCTTTCTACGAAAGCAGTGAAGATGCTGGAGTCGTCTTCTTCAGAAGCTCGAGAGCCGCCGACTCGCCCTTATCCCCTGACATCTACGTGCAATGCTCCGACGACTTTATCGACGTCAGCGTCGAGTTCGCAGACATATTCGATGGTATCATTTACAGTAAGGGATTTCTAAATGATCTGAAGTGCAAGTAAGTACAATACTTTATTGGTGAGATTATATAAAATAACCGCAATATAGGGGTGTTACTTAGATAAACATAAATATCTAAGGGGCGTTATAATAATATTCCTCGATAATGTCTATTCAGCGGTGTAAGCATGGATCTTGGACGAGTCGTAAAGAGGCGAAAACAATTGAAAATCCACGAGAGTCGGTCAAAGATTTACATCTTTGGGGCCGGCTGTTATATCTACATCTTGTCGATTAAAATCACTTAATCTGTCAATATAAGCGTGTAAAAAGATCCGTGCTTTGTCTTAAGTTGTCGTTACTCATTAAAATAAGTTTGTAAAAAGATAACTAACGATTTTTCTCTAATAGAAAATAAAGCTCATATTGAAGGCCTAGGAAACATTCAAAAATCCATCTCCAAATCATGTTTGTTGATCGGTCCAGAACATGCATTAATTCAATAACTGCTACAATTTCAGATACGTGTCATTGGGCGGTAGTCAGTCGCGGTACTCATTCCGAGTGCCCCTGAATGGCTGCGGGTCCCAGCCCCTCTGTAATGCGTGCGGAACCATCGACAACGTGCTCGTGTTCCAAGCTGATTACTTGCTGCAAGGACCGCAGGACTTCGCTCGCAAGGTACGAAACAAAAATTATAGACTGTATAAATATGTCGTGGATAGATGGCGCCACAGTAGAACGGACAGCGCCATCTAACAATTCGATTCGTAAACGAATAATCATGTGATCGGAAACGCAAGCGAGCCCTACCGCTTGGACACGATCGTCGGTGGAGGGGATGCAGCAAGGACTGGCGGAGAGACCGAGTGTGGCGACAGTCTACGGTGGACAGTCGAGCTCGGACAGTCTTGGCAAACGCTCCGTACCAACGCACGTGTTTGTTTCCGACGCACGTGTTTATTTCGTTCGCTAGTTTATTAAAGTTATTTTTTATTGGAATTATCTTTTCGTTCGAGTACCCACTACAGTGCCCGCACCTACCTACACTATCTCGGATCGTGAAGAAGACCCGATGTTTCGCATCTCGGCCACCCATGATGCGACAAATATATTATCCCTAGATTTCCGAAACAGCTTCAGTTTCAAATTTGGCTGTCGTTTGTAGAAATGTCCTCATAAACATATCTTTCCAGGCCATTATTTTGTAATTTTGTAATTTTTTTCTGTACTTTTTACTTAATACGATTCAAAATTGTTTATCAAGTAATTTTAAGCTTCGGAAGGGCGAAGTATCCTAAAAAAAGGAACTTTTTCTTTAAAGGGCACTTCAATTACTAAATGTAGTAAAAAAACTTGTGAAAGAAAATAAAGTATAATTTAGAGCAGTACCATGATGAAGGACAGTGACTTTCAAAACGATGCTACGTTTCAAAATACTTTGCCGAGCGATTTCGGTTTCGGGCGTTTCATGTATTTTTATAAGGGTTTATAAAACACTCGATAACCTCAGATATTCCAAAGATGCCAGAGTTCCTTTCTATGGCCTTAAGGGGGAAGAGCCAGGCTAATCCTATCGAATAACTATTTCGTGTAAAACTCATTCAATGGGATTATATGAACTTAGAGGGTTGCATTGATGATTTTAATGTTTATAATTCTGTAAATACATACTTGCTACGGTCGCGAATCATATTTTGTTCAACATACAACCTCACCTACAAATTGAATTTGAATTTCGCGGGCTGGCGCTTCAGCCTTGATAAGCAACACCGACTGAATGACTTTCTATTCGACTTCGTATCGAGGACTCATAGTTTCCAACCATATGTTCCAGGTATCATGTGCTCGCACTTCATTTGAAGTGTCAACCGGAGTGGTCACCTCGAGGGAAGAACACACGCTGAAACTGAAACCTTTCATGGTTGACATGCTCGATGTGGTCGCTGTTGAAGGACTCGCCGGAGGAGTTGAATGCTGGATGGACATACAAAAGGGAGTTTTTCCTAACGTAAGTACCTGAATCAGAGATATTTTTGATTTAAGAATCGATGTTGAAATGAACGACGACTTAAAGTTACTGATGCTAAGTTACATCGTAAATTATTGTGATGTGTTTTACGTCTTCAAAATAAGTAAAGTATTTTATAGGATACCCTTATAAAACAAAAAATAAAAAATACATTCATTTAGCATAGACTAAAAGGCACACAAAACAAAATCCATTCTTTAATAAAAGCAGGTAGGTACGTGTGCTTCACGGCTGCGCGAGCATAGCAGCTTCATTAACTTCGTAAATGTTTCCAGACGACTCCGTTGAAAGACTCCATCAAAATTGGCGAATATCTAACAATCCTCGTGTACCTCAAAGATGTCAGAAACCAGTTCAGCCTTAAAATCCACGATTGTTGGGCTTATGACAGCGACAGTTACGATAATCCTAGGACCAGCAAGATTCAACTAACAGACAAGGAGGGTTGTCCCAAGTAAGAAAACTGATTATTTTAATTGACTTAACGACGTCATTATTTGCCTAGCATTTTATTGACTATGTTAGGGTCGGGCTATAGTCTGACCGGATGCAGCAAGATTCAAGAAGAATGGTCCAAGGAGCGACCATTTCACCACAATCAAATGTAATTAAAGTTAATGTGTCATGTAAATTCAATATAAAATCAGTTTATACACTGGTGTACAGGGTGGCAGGGACATCGACGTACAACCTGTTACCATGGATTCAGTATATGATGGGGGAGGGGGTCTAGAATCATGTGCTGAATTCGCGGTTTCAGTTCGCGCGTCGGTGTCCCTGCCACCCTGTATATAAATAATTATTCAAAATAACTTAAAAACACAGCTCTGTGCTAGGAATAAACATTACAAAACTCTGATATGCAATGAGTTTCCTAGTAATGAATCGCCTTTAGAATGTTAATTTTGTCAACAGGAAGAAGAAACTTATTGACTTGTGGCAGAAAACAACAAACACGGGCAAAACCGGTGCGACTTTGATAGCTTACAGCAAAGTGAGCGCTTTCCGTTTTCCAGAAACTGATCAAGTCTACCTAACTTGTAATGTTGAGGTATATATTTACAACAAATTGATTGTAGATCTTCCTCAACCAATTATCTGTTGTGATTGATTATTTATATTCGTTTGTATTCTTTATTACAGTTATGCACAAACAACTGCGATGCAAGCTGTGATGGATTTATCAAAAAGGTTTCCATTACAATTAGATCATCACAATGCTACCCAGGATCGCGCGATCCTGCATGTCAACAGACAACTTTTGAACCACAATCTAAGTGTTATCCTGATTCTTCCGATCCCCGGTGTCCTCAACCTACACCTACTACACCAAACTGCTATCCAGGAAGTAGAGACCCACTATGCCCGGCACCTACAAATGTAAAACCCGTCTGCTACCCACGATCACCCGATCTAAGATGTCCGCAACCACCACAACCGACGACACTTAACCCGCCAACATACTTACCGCCAACATCACCAGCATCTACGTGCTACCCCGGTTCCAGTGATCCAAGATGCATTAAACTCACGACTCCTGAGCCACCGCGATGCTTCCCAGGATCAAATGATCCAAGATGCCCCAAACCAACCTCGTTTAATCCATCCGATGCCAGCCATCTAATAAAAACCCAAGCAAACAAGTACCGCAATGCCCAAAGCTGACGACATCAGCACCGCCAAGGTGCTTCCCCGGCAGCACAGATCCCAGATGTCCCAAACCCACACCTCCAAAGACCCACCTTACTGTTATCCCGGTAGCAGCGACCCACGTTGTCCAAAACCAAAAATGCCTGCTCCACCTTATTGCTACCCCGATAGCCAAGATCCTAGATGTCCCAAACCAACAACGCCTGCTCAACCTAACTGCTACCGTGGCAGCCAAGACCCTAGATATCCTAAACCAACAACACCTGAACCGCCAACGTGCTTCCCTGGCAGCACAGATCCTAGATGTCCCAATCCAACCACGCCTACTCCACCTAACTGTTACCCCGGTAACCAAGACCCTCGTTGTCGTAAGCCCACAACACCTGCTCCTCCTAATTGCTAACCCAGTAGCCAAGACCCTAGATGTCCCAAACCAACAACGCCTGCTCCACCTAACTGCTACCCTGGCAGCCAAGACCCTATATGTCCTAAACCAACAATACCAGAACCGCCAAGGTGCTTCCCTGGTAGCACAGATCCTAGATGTTCCAAACCAACCACGCCTGCTCCACCTAACTGTTATCCCGGTAACCAAGACCCTCGTTGTCCTAAGCCCACAACACCTGCTCCTCCTAATTGCTATCCCATAGCCAAAACCCTAGATGTCCTAAACCAACAACGCCTGCCCCACCTAATTGCTACCCTGGCAGCCAAGACCCTCGCTGTCCTAAGCCTACCACTCCTGCACCTCCAAACTGTGTCCCAGGTAGCCAAGACCCTCGTTGTCCAAAGCCGACAACCTCTGCTCTTCCTAACTGCTCTCACGGCAGCCAAGACCTCGTTGTTTCACTTCAGATACAGAGGGAAAAAAGGAAAGTGATAGAATTAACAAAACCGTCATCAAAATTACTGGCAATTTAATTTTCGAAAAAAATACAATATACTCCATCACTATACAAAATATTATGACTACACTAAACAGTTTACATATTTTTAAATGTAGATCAAACCTATCAATAATTGGTAACTAATAAAATAACATTGCGCCTTGTTTCCCCGAAGGCTTGGGCAGAGGTGTACCTATAGTACACCCACATTTCGCCAGTTATGTTTAAGTCCCATGTAATAGGGGGCGAGAACCAATCCAGAATCCGGATTGATACTGAGAAATTCAAGATAGAAAAACCCAATAACACTTTGCCCGATCTGGGAATCGAACCCAAGACCTCACGCTCAGCAGTAGCGCTTGCAACCATTAAACCAACACCGCAGTTTAAAATGTTACCTTACATGAATACACAATAATAATGTTAGTACAGTCTCTTTTCATAAATTCTTCTTCTTCTCTTTTCAAAATCTATAAATAAGTTGATCTAAGTATGTACACAATGTTAATTTTTATAATATGTAGGTACAAATTTCACGTATATATTGTATTACGGTGGAACTCCTGCACTAAGATACTCCATGATGTGGTACTCTATTTTGAAAGCTTGCACCATCTGAAACATAATTGTTTTAGTTTAACTGCAATTGTTAAAAAAGTGTTCGTTAAACACCAACATTTTATCACCTAACTAGGGCAGTAGGTTATTTACAAATAAATGCATTTTTTATTCAAAGTTATTAACAAAAAAGTAAAACAAAATGAAATCGGGACACATTCTTAATTCAAAGATATATCCATATATTTTTTTTATTAGGCGCCAAGATAAATGTGTAGCAGTTTTTTTTTTTAATTTTTATTGGATAACTGCACAAAACCGCAGAAGGATTATTTTTCTTTTATTTAAATTAATTTATGACCAAGAAGTATGTATACATATTGAATTGTTTTTTTAAACTTTTTTTTGAGATAATATCGTATTTGAGGATGTGCAGATAATCCAAAAATGCTTTTTCATACCTTGCAAATGACCGTATGTATTTCAAGTTCAGCAAATCTTCTGCCAAGGCACATTCTCTTTCCATAGCCAAACGGTAGTGATGCGAAAGCATGGTGTTTTTGTGAAGGAGATCTGTTCATCCATCTCTCTGGCCGAAACTCTGATGCGTTGGTGAAATAATCGTCGCAGTTCCCCATTACATAGTGTTGAAAGGTAACTTGGGTCTGGAAAAAAACATTTTAATAACAATTTTATTTTTGTTTCTTCCATAACTCCAGTCTTTCGGAGGTTACGTTAAAGACTATTAAAGTTTGGGGTTTAGGATAGACATAATTTTATTTTACTTATTGTACTGAATAAATCTAGGTAAAAAAATTACCTTATTTATATGACATTTTTTCGGCAAAGATTTTAATAATAATGATCCCGTACGATTGCTCTCCTGCGGTCTATCGCGAAGTTAAAGTAGGTAGGTACTTAATAAAAAAAATGAAATATAAATGATCGCGTTATCACGTATTAGCGCGGCAGTCGCTTTCGGTTAGGATGCATGGCTATTAGGCATTAAACAAGAATTGTTTTTCTACCTCTAGCACTGAAATATTTCTGAGGAAGGAATATTATGATTTTCTGGTTCATATTTTTTGGGCATAACAAATACGTGTAATACAAGTTTCATACTGCTAATCTATCATATATATGATCTTCATAATAATTAATGCCTTAAAGTGGAACTTAATGCATCTTAAACAATATTTTGAACGTTATAATCTGCAATAACGTGATGAGATTTTAGAATGTCTGATTAAAAAATAGATCTATTCCCATCCAATACCAAGAGCTAATACCATTTGGTATTAGTTTATTTACGAATTTATTTTCTATTCCCAACGAGTACCACATTTTTTTAAATAAAAAATCTGTTACCAAAGCGTGACTTTTTGTACACTCAGCTACACAAAGTTTTATTTAAATTGAGTTTTACTGAAATCTAGGGTAATCTAAATATAGGGTTAGGGTTAATAAGCTGGTCGACGGAGCCCCGCTGCGCGGGGCTCCTATTTCTGTCTAAAGGGTTTAAAGGAACCTAACCAACCGAACCTCGGGATGCCACTGACGTCGACCGTCTAGGGTTAGGATTTTCGGGAACATTTATTATGTTTTCGGAAACTTAGCTGGTCACTCAAAGCATTTTAATTTTACTGAACCTGACTGTATCTGATTTCTTCAAACTTGTTTTGGTATTGTTTTTAAAATGTGGTACTCGTTGGGAATAGAAAATAAATTCGGAAATAAACTAATACCAAATGGTATTAGCTCTTGGTATTGGATGGGAATAGAGCAAAAAATATGAAATGATCAAGGTTTATTAATATTAAATGATAATTAAGCTTTAAAGATAATAACAATTTAGCGTTAAATATTTACTTCAAGAGGTCATTTCATTGACTTGGCCAACGGATGACGAATTACTATTTTAGACCATAAATATAAATTGCCAGGTACATCCCCGAGCTTAGCGTAATCAGCTTATAACGTTACCACTGCTGGGAGACAGGCCTCCACTCTGTGAGAGGGAGTGGGCCGTAATCCACCACGCGGGCCCAGTGCGGGTTGGAATGACCCTAAATTTGAAATTTATGTCTCTCTAAACATTCACCTTACATAAATTTGTTAGTAATGATCGGGAATATCCCTGAAAAATGGACTCTTAGTGTACGGCCTTAGTGCCCGCTTAAATCGAGCGTCCAGCGGAGCGGGGCGTGCGGCGTTCGTGTCAAACAGATGCATTAACACGTAGGTGTCCTGAGTGGCGGCCGAGCGGAGCGGGGGCAGCAGCGTTCTTGTTTGCGTCGAGCGGGGCGTCGCGTGCGAGTTCAAACCAGCGGGGTAATTACGTAACACACTAACAGTAGGAATGGGTTTCATTTTGACAGTTCCACAACATTCATTGCATTATTTACGTTGTTGAGCCGTCAAATTTTTCGAACACATGAAGCAATGGATTAGCAATAGGCTTCAAAATGATACAGATTGTAATAGATTGTGTGTTACGCAGTTTGTGTTTGCAGCAGTGACGAGAGCGTGCGCGCCATGTCGTTCGAAGATATTATTACAGAAATTGAACTTAAACCAGAATTATGGTCAAAAACTCATGCCCTATATAAAATAGAATAATTAAACAGAAAGTGTGGCAGGAATTAGCAGTAAAACTAACACAACACACAACACAGCCTTCTTTGTTTAATTATCTCACTTGGACCTTGTCTCGAGTTATACAAATATTTTAACCACACATTTTCTTCTAAATACATAAATCAATAATATAGTACGACCCCGACGCCATGTTGAAAAATGTGATCAGCTCACTCGAACGCTAAGCGTGCACTAAGGCCACTGGGCGAAGGCTCCTTCGCCGCTTGCACGCAACGCTGAACGCTCCGCTGGACGCTCTTTCACTCAGTCCGTACACTTTCACTAATGATTGCACAGAAATAATCGATTTAGGAATGTGTGTAACACTTTCGAATCGAAACATTATAAAATTCGAGTTCTAGTCTAGTCAAACTAGTGCCAAGATATTTATACAAAATCGGCCAAGTGCGTGTTGGACCAACCAAAGTGAAGATTGCCGCAGTTGGGATGAATATCCGAGATGACTACTAATAGAGAAGTAGAAGAAAAAACACGTTTCTTGTATGGAGTGGGAGACCTCTAAAATTTTTAACTTTATTTTTATTATTTGTTATTATAGCGGCCATGGCAGTGCACACTCTTTGAACATTTCAAGCATCATCTATTACGGTTCAAAAGATACAGCCCTGTGACAGACGGACGGACGTTATAGGGCACTGGCACCATTTAGGTACGGAACTAGAAATTTTGGTACAAACGAGCAACTAATACTGTTCCTAATCAGTGTTATGATTATTATACTATTTATGCTGTGTTTTAATCATTTCACCATGCCGCACACCGTTACGCCTGCAATTGCTCTTTAATATTTGGTCAGGTTAAATTGTCTTTCCTGCAGGCTTAGCACGAGCATGGTTTTGTCGACGGAAGAATACACCAAAATTACGTTCCCTGAAGACAGTACGAAGGCAGCAAAGTAGAAAAAGTCAACTGCACTTTTACGAAATTCAGTAGTTTATTCACGTTTTTCTTTTATTTTGCTTATATCTCGAAAATTGTTTGTCCTATCGCAAAAATAATGAAGATTTCGACCCGCTTTATGAAATCCTTGAACCCCTCAACAACTCACATTTTCCATACAAAAAATAAAATATTCCATTTTTATACTTTGTGACCGTCGAGTTTTCTACTGTATTTAGCATGGCGATTACAAAATCAAATTGTCTTCACTACCTTAAACAACTGTCAGTTGTCAGTGTGATTTTGACAGTTTGGGATAGAAAACTTTCTTCTGAAAATAGTCTACATAAAAAAACTCTTTTACAAAAAAACAACCGACTTCCAAAAAAAACACAAAAAAAAACGTGAAAAATAACTTTAATTTCGGAAGTCGGTGTCTTTGGTTGTGTATTTTTGTTTTTGGCCACCGAATACCGAAATTAAAGTTATTTTTCACGTTCTTTTTTGTGTTTTTTTTGGAAGTATGTTGTATTTTTGTAAAAAAGTTTTTATTTTTCACTTTTTGGTTGTGATACCTACCCCACACACATTCGTATACCACTACTTGATAAGTAAATAACCGTGATAGGAAATTATTAACCCATCATCAATATAAACTAAGTGGAAAAAATACGCATTATTAAGGATAACTCAAAAACTACTGGTCAGAACTTGATCAAATTTAAATGGAACCACGTGTAAAGCTCCAGCTTTCAAATAAAAAAGAGTCATCCGAATCGAGGCACCCAGAAAAAAGTTCTGAGCTAACAAATATTTATATTATAAATAAAAACTGTCGAATTGAGAACCTCCTCCTTTTTTTGAAGTCTGTTAAAAAAGGACCTATGCAATGATCGGTAGAAACGAAAGATAAAATGACAGATTGTTGAAGGATTTTTACGTTGCGATGTCAAAAATGGAGAAACGAAATGTCACTTTGTATAGAAAAAGCTATGTCTATTCTTCCAAGAAATAGAAAGCGTCATGCCGAGCCTGCTGTAAAGTGCCCTTCAAGTGAGCTAGCAGGTTTACAGACTAAGGCGACAATATGGCATTTTACTGTGGGGTCGGGCTACTGACATTGAATCTATTCTTATTTAGCAAAAGAGAGCTGTCAGGGCCATTAACAATCTACGTCGCCGCGAATCACTTAGGGAACTATTCAAAAAAATTAATATTGTGACGGTACCTTGCCAATTCATTTATGAAAATATTATGTAAGTATGTAAGAAAGAATCTATATATTTTTAATAAAATAAGGGATAGACATCGATTTATTATTAGAAATAAAGATAAAATAGATCAACCAGTTTTCAGATTATCTAAAGTACATACATCTTTTATGGGGTAGGTACTGTGTTAAATGTTACAACAAAATACCTTGTGATATATTGCAATTAAATGAAAGAAAATGTAAAACTCATATTACAAGTACGCTTTGTAAACAAGCATTGTACGGTTCACGTACAGGCAAAATGCTAACACCGCGACCTACTTTTCGCTACTCGATTTATTTACTTTCATAATTATAATAAGTTAGTTGACCAATAGCTGCCGTAGAGCTATTACCGCGGATTAGCATCCAACGGAACTTACGTGTAACGTTTACGAATAAACTGAATAATCGTGAAGTCTGTGGTTTTCGTCAACTCACATCCAACAACTCAACTAACTACCTCTGAGACATACATAAAAGTGGTCCTTCGAGCCGGATATAACAGGTGCCTATTGTCTCTGTTAACGTTAGCGAATCGGTCTAGCTGGTGTCCCAGAAGAGCGGATCGCGTTAGTGGGGGCCGACGCGCTTAATATCCTAAACTTGCGGAAACTTCGCAACTTTGGTGAACTAGTACCTGTGGTGATACAACTCTTCTCCACCAACGGTCAAACCAATAACTAATAACAATGGTTCAGAGCGTCACGGAACTGATAAGCCGTCAAGAAGCTATCTTCAGAGACTTGAAGCTTATCTGCATCAACTACAAGAAGGACACCCACCAGGAAGAACTTGGCGTACCTGGAGGAGCGTCTTTCTCGGCTGAACAATAACTGGGAGAAGTTTGTTCACAATCATCAATTACTGGAAGAGTCTGGAGCAACAGACCTTCAATACTTCAACAACGACATTTTCAACAGTACGAAGAAGATGTATGAAGAAGTGCTGCAAAACATGTTGAAACTTAAATCAGAGTTGCCGTCTGCATAAGACGGAACAATCACCTGCGACGCCTAAGCAAGGGAAAGGACAATCGAAATTTACTTTCGACGATAACGAATTCCACATACCTCCTCGGGGAACAAGCTACTCGACGGAAAAGCAACAAGATCTTTTGCGTAAACAATACTGCAACTTTAGAGCGTTTGAACGCACTGTAGAGAAGATAAACATAGCATCGACGGTACCGATGGAAAAATGGGAATTAGAAGAAAACTTAAGCACCCTGAAAACTAAATGGGAGCATATCGAAAAGGCAAATTGGGAACTAGAATACATACTACAAGACGAGGACTCAATTTATCAACAAAAATACAATACAGCAGAAAACCTTTATGATGACCTGAAAAGGAAACTACAACGCAACATCTGGAACAATGCACACTATGAAAAATCTACGCCAAAAATTCAAATACCGGATTTTCATGGAAACTATAACCAGTGGTTGACTTTTAGAGATCTCTACCTCGAAAGTGTACACAATAATCCGACACTTTCGAAGGCTCAAAAAATGCAACACTTGAAAACAAAACTGAAGGGTGAGGCGGAGACATTGGTTCAGCATCTCGGCATCAGTGCTGAGAACTACGCATCTTGCTGGGAGATGCTGACCCACCGCTACAATAACAAACGGCTGTTATTCACATCATACATGAACACGCTCCTGAATCAACCTAGTATTCAGCAAGCAATCGCTACAAGCATACGGAAGCTTCACGACGTCATGATGGAGTGCTTGAACGGGCTCAAAAACATCGGGCTAGACACCACCAATTGGGATCCGATCGTGGTTCACCTATTGATTCAAAAACTAGATAGCGTTACGTATAACGAATATATAAAGGAGATCAAACATCCCAGCGAATTTCCCGACCTGGAAGAGTTCACCTTGTTTTTAGAATCAAAATTTATGTCACTGGAAGCTCTGCAGGGAAATAACCAAAAATTATCGCCATCAAACAAACCATGGAAACCGGAAAAGCAGCCTCATAAGGGATTAGAAAACCGAAATAACAACTACAAGAATAAATCGCAGGGGTCATCGTACTTTAACAAGTCACAAAACTCACCAAACGCCTTCTTCACGACAGCAAAAACATGCCCAATATGCAAAACTAATCACGTTTTGATGAATTGCGAACAATTCTTGGCTATGAACACAAACAAACGGAATGACGCAGTTAGCAACTTGCATATTTGTAAAAACTGCCTATTCAGCACGGTGAAAAACAATGCAAATCACGAAAGACGTGTAAGTTGTGTCATAAGGCACACCACACACTTATGCATGAAGCTGAAACTGAACTATCTAACAACGAACAAGCAACAAGGGATAAAAACCCATCGTCGACTCCTTCGATTTCCTATGGGGTCAACAACATAACGAACGAAGAAAAGGAAGTGTTGTTGACAACTCTACTTCTGAGTCTAGGACAAAACAATTGATGGAAACTTCATCAACTTGAGAGGTCTACTTGACCAAGGCTCCCAATTGAGCCTAATAACGGAAAACGCGGCACATCTCCTCCGATTACAGCGACGTAAAGTGAGCGCTGTTGTATCGGGTGTTGGAAACCTTAGCGGCAACTGCAAAGGGGCAATGAACTTAGAATGCCAGTCAATACATTCAGAGTACAAATTCAACTATTAAGCATTAATTATAAAAAAACTCATGAGCAACTTACCTACCGCATCGTTTTCAGTCAGCAACTGGGATTATTTGGAAAACTTAAAACTAGCGGACCCACAGTTCAACCTGTCAGATCCGATCGATCTGCTCTTGGGCGCGGACATCTACTCAGAACTTATCCTAAACGGCGTCATCAGGAGTGATAACAAATACCCAGTAGCTCAACGAACCACAGTGGGCTGGATTCTATGCGGGAATGTAAAGACATTCAACTGCTTGGTGACACTTAATGATTTCGAAAACATGGCAAGATTTTGGGAAACTGAGGTAATTCCAGACATGTCATCATTAACTAGTGAGGAACAACACTGTGAGGAATATTACAACGCAACTACCACAAGATTGGCGAACGGACAATATGTGGTACAAATGCCAATGAAGCCTAACTTCGAAACAAACTTAAAAAATGCAAGGTCACAAGCTTTAGCACAGTTTCTTCAACTGGAAAGGAAATTGCTAAGAAACGAAGAACTCAGTTACGAGTACAAGCGTTTTATGAACGAATACATCGCTATGGGTCACATGAAACCTGTCACAGGAGAAAGTAGGGGCCAAGTCTACCTACCTCACCATGGCGTGTTGAGAGCTGAGTCCACGACAACAACACTAAGAGTAGTGTTCAACGCGTCATACAAAACAAAAGGAGACAGCAGTGTCAACGATCACATGTACTGCGGTCCGAACTTACAAAAGGATATACTGACACTACTAATTAATTGGAGAACATACAAATACGTCTTTACGGCAGATGTAGAAAAACTTTATCGGTTCATCTGGCTGAACGAAAAGCAACAACATCTGCAAACTATAATCTGGAGATCCTCCCCTAACGAACCTCTACAAGATTGGCAGTTGGGCACAGTAACTTACGGAGCGAAAAGTGCACCTTGTCTGGCAATGCGCACTCTACATAAACTCGCAGAAGATGAAAAAGATACCTATCTGGAAGCTGGAAACGTCCTGAAAAACTATTTCTACATGGATGATTTGGTTTACGGGCAGGATACTATCGACGCATCGAAAACACTAGTCACACAGCTCATTGAGTTGCTGAAAAAAAGGAGGATTTAACTTAAGAAAATGGAAAACGAACGAAACTATTATCTTGGAAGACTTGCGAGATGACCAAAAGAGCCGCAATACGAATATCGACTTTAGCCCTGAACAAACAACAAACTCAAAAATGTTGGGCATGAGGTGGAATCAAGACAACGATAGCTTCACATACCAATGGGATCTACTAATCAAGAAAAACCTGACAAAACACGTACTGCTGAGCGAAATAAGCAAGCTATACGACCCACTTGGATTACTATCGCCACTCACAATAAAAACCAAACTTCTATTCCAAAAAATCTGGATCAGCAAAATCAACTGGGATGAACGCTTACCTGACGATCTCGCTACGGAATGGGAAACTATAAGAAAAGATATCCCGTTGCTAAACAAACTTTCCATACCGCGATGGTTACAATGTCAAGAAAACAACCTAGAGATACACGGGTTTTGCGCCGCAAGCGAAAAAGCTTACGCGTGCGTCATTTATAGCCGAGTGAAAAATCAAGCCAGTGAATACAAGAATACACTAATTACGGCAAAAACAAAGGTTGCACCAATCAGCAATAGGATAACTGTACCTAGAATGGAACTTTGCGGGGCTGTTTTACTAGCCAAACTGCTAGAAAAAGTTCAGAACACTCTCTGCAATAAAAACCTATATTTAAGGTGCTGAAGCGACTCCAAGGTCGTTTTAGCCTGGTTGCAGGGCGATATAAACCGATGGGAGAAATATGTAGCTAACAGAGTGAAACAAATAAACAGAATTATCTCAGCAAACTGCTGGAACTATGTAAAGTCAGAAGAAAATCCAGCTGACTGTGCAACTCGAGGGCTCACACCTTTTTAACTCCTAGAGTTTAAACTTTGGTGGGATGGACCGGATTGGTTAAAAACAAACATGTCAAAAATCCATCAAGACAATCACCTGACCTACTCAACAAACACTGAGCTGCAAAAAATAAACAGCTGCGCAGTCACATACAAGAATTGTGAAATAATTGATACATTACTAAATAAAAACAGTAATGATAAACGCGTAATACGAGTGCTTGGATGGATTTTACGACTGAGCAACTTTCGTAAGCAAAAACGCACACTAAACTCAACCAATAACTTAGCCGACCGCGGCAACAAAAAGGAGGTTATGTGTTTGTCAACACAAGACATTATGGGAGCAACAGAATTGATCATCAAGAACGTTCAAAATGAAAACTATGGCGATGAAATTGAATGCTTAAAGAAAAAACTACCAATATCAACAAAAAGCAACATGTTGAAGTTAACCCCATTTCTTGACGACAGTGGAATACTGCGCGTGAAAGGGCGACTAGCCTACTCAACTTTATCTCCCGAAGCTAAACATCCTATTATTCTTCCGGCTACAGGAAGATTAACGGAGCTTATTATTCAAGAAGCTCATCGCGACACTCCCCACGGAGACGCCCGGCTAACTTTGGCCCATTTACGTCAAAAGTTTTGGGTCTTTGGAGGTAGCAGAACAGTCAAGAAGGAACTTCGACAATGCGTCCGATGTCATCGTTTCAAACCAAACCGAAACGTCCAACTGATGGCAGACTTGCCAAAGGAGCATGTAACTCCATCACGACCGTTCACAAACACGGGCGTCGACTATACCGGACATGTTGATGTGAAAATCAACAAAGGAAGAGGAGTTAAAACTTGCAAGGCTTACATAGCAATTTTCATATGCATGGTGACCAAAGCTGTGCATTTGGAATTGGTGTCGGACCTGACTACGCAAACGTTCCTTGCTGCATTCAAAAGGATGTGTGCCCGCAGGGGTACACCCCGACACGTATTCTCCAACAACGGAACGAATTTTGTGGGCGCAGCAAAACTACTTCAACAGGAATTTGAACAACACAAAACCTTTAATACTTCTGAATTCTTCGATGAGATGAGCCACTTACAAATTGAGTGGCATTTCAATGCACCACTTTGGCCAACAGCTGGAGGCCTGTGGGAGGCTGCCGTCAAAGCCATGAAGTACCACCTACATCGAGTAGTGGGAGAACAGAAGCTTACTTTTGAACAATTTACTACTTTACTAAATCAAATTGAAGCCTGTCTTAACTCTCGTCTACTGTGCCCACTAACAGAGGATGTCGAAGACCTGGAATATCTAACTCCCGGTCACTTCCTCATTGGCGGCCTCCTACTGTTACTACCACAAGAAGAGCAAGATTTTGCTGAGCACGATCTAAGAAACAGATGGAGACTTGTAGAACAAATGAACGTGCACATCTGGAAGCGCTGGTTGAACGAATATCTACATCAACTGCAAATCCGAAGCAAATGGCAGTACTTAAAAGAAAACCTGAAACAAGGAAGCCTAGTATTAGTAAAAGATGAACACTTACCACCTGGCCGCTGGGCTATAGGAAGAGTCCAGGAACCACATCCAGGCACCGATGGTCGAGTACGGGTTGTTACCTTGAAAACTAAGAAAGGGTCACTTAAAAGACCAATAACGAAGCTTTCACCATTCCCAGTAACTCGAAAAACCGGATTGACACCTAGAGGAAGGGATAACTTTGGAGGGGACATCGAGCTACAGGAAATACATTCGACAGCAGAGGAGCCCGTTTACAGCGAAGCAAGACAGCCGACGAAAGTATTTCACTTTGAGGAATTAAATTGAGTGAAATACATATACTTTTACATTCATACTTTTACATTTTTACTATTGTTTACTATTTAACTTGAATTATCTACTTTACACTTTTCTTTCTTATTAGCTTTGTAATGGATGCTCATCTCACTTTTCCCTCGGAAGCATGTACGGTTCACGTACAGGCAAAATGCTAACACCGCGACCTACTTTTCGCTACTCGATTTATTTACTTTCATAATTATAATAAGTTAGTTGACCAATAGCCGCCGTAGCGCAATAACCGCGGATTAGCATCCAACGGAACTTACGTGTAACTTTTACGAATAAACTGAATAATCGTGAAGTCTGTGGTTTTCGTCAACTCACATCCAACAACTCAACTATAAGTAACTGACTACCTCTGAGCCATACAAGCTTATTACAAAGAAATTAGATGATTAAATCCTGGATAAGAATGCTTGGAAACATGATGGTCAAGGAGAGTCTAGACAAAATCAAACTGGTTGCTAATTGAATTGTATAATTTATAATTTTTATTACATTGATTTTACATTCTGTAACTACTTTAACTCACACACTAAATTATTACTTGTTAAAATTTTAGAAAAATCATCTACTTTTCAATATTTGTAAATATGCGAGCATCATGTATGTGTCACATAATTAATTTATCAATCATTGCTTTATATTTAATTAGTTTTACCTATTGTGGTATAGTATTTTTTTTCTTGGTGCCATTGTCTTCATATATAATTGTCGCAGCGATGGACTCACCGTGGCTCCATCTTTTATTTTGATTAAGAAACTAAGAAGCTACGTCAATGTAAATGAATCAAACGGAAACGTCAAGTGTTAGTAAGGTCGATACGGCTGTGGTGACATTTAATTGACAGCCGTCACATGACTGACGGTAGACATCTGTCAGTCACCGACATTTGTCATCCTGCAGAATATGACGGTGACGGTGAGAGCGGGCATTTAATTCATTATTCTGTGAGACGCAAAGGCGAATGGTCGTGTTTTCTATTTTCACCTCGTGCTGTATCGAATTTACCGCGTTTCCAATTCTAATCTGTTCTGATCGGCTGAATCGTTAAACATTTTTGTAGTCAGTGTGCGTGAGATAATAAATACACAGTTCCTTCAAGTTTTCGGAGTATTATTTTGAATCTACAGCTATGTGTGGTCACACTGATATGGAGGCGCCCCATCTAACCTCGTAATAATTATATAATTAATGTATACGTCGGAAATACGTTAAATCAATCGTTTGACTTGTGATTAATCGGGACGCCAGCGCCACCAGGTGGCGCTCGACAGAGTATATAACATAACACTTGACCAGATTTAAAAAAAGAGTTTGTTGTTAGCGGTTAAGCAGTGAACACGTTTAAAAACTATCGCGCGTGCCGTATAGTTGTGTCGTGTTTGGCCGTTGCAATCATGGGCTCAGAACGGAACATTATTCTAGGACGCCCGCCCCTATACACAATGTTGTATGTCCTATTTGGCGCTATTACGAATAAATTCTGAGCATTGGACACATGCGAACATAATACATATAGTTGGCCTTGGGAAAAGGATAGCTTTTCCAAATGCATCGCTGCTAATCTAGACTCACAAAATGAATTAAGTTCTTAAATTAAAAAAAAAACTCTTATCACACAACTAAAGTTTCTATAATAACATAATTCAATCGTGATTCAATAGACACGTGGCGCCATCTATTATCATAAGTACATTATTGTTGTTTTCCTCGGGAACAGTCTTTTTTTTTCGGGATGAATGGTACCCTATGTCCGTGTCTGTACACCTGACAACGTATATGCAAAATTACAGGAGGATCGGTTCAGCGGGCGGTTCAGGCGTGAAAAGGTAACAAACTTACTTTCGCATTTATAATATTATATAATACTAGTGTGGGGACACATACACACACAGAGACAAATGTATAAATATAAGTTTATTGACAAATATAAACAGTTGGCATTTGACTCTCGAGCCTTTCATTACTATTCCGGAAGGCAACCGTACATACAAACCAACAGTTATGACCCCGATCTCGACATAAGCGCACGCGCGAATCCGATCTGCACACATCGCGTATAAAAATGAATCCGCAGTACCCGCCAACTCAACCTAGTGCTGTAAGATATGAAGAACAACCTACAATGACAGTTCCACAGTGTCAGTATCACACAAAATACCGAACTTTTGGCCGGATAACCCACGTCTTTGGTTTATGCAAGTAGAAGCAATTTTAGCACCACCAAAAATGTCCGACTTGAACAAATATTATATGGTGGTAGGAAAACTCAGCGACAGATGCTTAAAGAAAAAAATTGGTGGCCAAGTATGAACCGAGATATTGGCCTATGGGCAAAAACATGTATTAACTGCCAAAAATCAAAAGTAAATAGACATACTAATTCAGAATATGGTAAATATCCACCTGTTGATAGATTTAATCATATACAAGTAGTATATTATTGGGCATTCTATACCACTATCGGCAAGTTGCTCGGCGAGTGCGCCTCGCTGCCGATAGTGGTATAGAATGCCCAATAATTGATAATCGACTCGCCTCTCCACTCGACCGAGACAGTACATTTTGCCGCGTACTTGATGAGCAACGATAATCATCCATCAACTCTCCGTTTACTTACTCTCTAGTGTATAACTGTATACAACCAATGATCATGCGAGTTTGCTATCGCTCTGAAGGGTGGTACAGAATGCTTAATAATGAACAATCCACTCGATCAATGAGCCAGTAACGCAAAAGAGGTTGTGGTAAGTTTATAAATGTTAACGTACTATATACATTCACTCATTTTTAATCGGTTCATTTCCAACAGTAATCATGAAATTTGTAAAACAACCGCAATCGCTGCATGTTGATACAGTCTGTGATGATATTTGTAAGACTAGTTTTCGCCATGGAGAATTATTACCTAACTCAGTACGATGTATCATTTGTGGTCCATCCAATTGTGGAAAAACCAATTTATTAATTGGTCTTCTTATACACGAAAATGGATTAAGATTTGAAAATGTTTATGTTTATTCAAAAACTCTGCACCAACCCAAGTACATTTTCTTAGAAAGAGTTTTGCAGCGGGTTCCCGGTATTTCCCTCCAGAAATATCAGGGAAATGAGGAAGTACTAAGCGTTCAGGACGCAAAACCCAACTCCGTGATTATTTTTGATGATAGAATAGAATAGAATAGAATACTCTTTATTATGTACACCATAAAAAATAACAGATATAAATGTAGACATTTTACACAGGGTGACACAATGGGCGGTCTTATCGCTAAAAGCGATCTTTTACAGACAACCTTTGGATGGATTCAAGGGAGAAGGAGAGACAATAATGCAGGTAGTCAGTGGTGTACCATTTACATATACAACAAATACATACATACATAAAACATATACTTATCTACATATAATATATACAATAATAAACATGAAACAAGAGCAAGGAAACTAAATGAAATGATGATGTTTAAGGAGAGAGGAAGTGTTTTTTAACCATAATTTTAAAAGTGGACAAAGATTGAGCACGCCTTATCGACTCGGGCAAGGCATTCCATAACCGTACTGCTTGAACTGTAAAAGACTTGTCATAAAAGCTGGTGGAATGCATCGGCATCTCTAGTCTTAAGTTTTCCGATGACCTAAGATATCTATTATGTGTGTCATGAAGGAACTTGAAACGTTCTTTAAGATAAGAGGGGGTTTTAGGGTTGAATAGAATACTGTAGAGCTGAAACAAGATATGTGAATTCCGGCGAAGACGTATGGGAAGCCAATTGAGCTTTGTACGAAATTCAGAAATGTGATCATATTTGCGCAGGCCAAATATAAATCTTATGCAAAAGTTTTGAAGTCGCTCAAGTTTATCTAGTTGTGCCTCAGTGAGATCGAGATAACTGACATCAGCGTAGTCAAGGATGGGAAGTAAAAGGGATTGTGCAAGCGCAGTTTTAGTGGCAGTCGGAAGAAAGTTCCGCAATCGTCTCAGGGACTTACCAGATGCAAAAATTTTGCGACTTACGTCCTGCAACTGAGGACCCCAAGAAAGATGTTTGTCGATCCAAACCCCAAGGTTCTTAACCTTTTCGCTGACTGGAATAGCAGCTCCGTTAAATTGTACCTGGGGAAGCTGTGACCAGTTTACCTTGAGTGTCATCCTAGAGCTGCCAACAACAATGACCTGAGTCTTCGATGGATTAACCTGCAACCCATGTGCCTCACTCCACTCGCAAATTGAACCCAAATCTTTATTTACTATATTAATTGCATCAGCCAAATCCGAAAGGGCAGCTTGTCTATATATTTGTAAATCATCTGCATAAAGGTGGTAGGAAGAAAGAAGTTTTTTGGAAATAGAGTTTATAAATATTGCGAAGAGTAAAGGAGATAAAACGCCACCCTGAGGTACACCGGCAGAAGTATAACACCAAGAAGAGCAAGACTTTTCCATGCATATACGCTGCCGGCGGCCATACAGGTAACTATGAAACCAGTCAATCGCCGTTGGAGATATGTTAAGCGAACGAAGCATGCCAAGCAGGATATCGAAATCGACAGTATTAAACGCGTTACTAAAATCCAGCAAGCAAAGTACCGTCAGATTTCCCGATTCCATGCCTAACCGTATGTCATCAGTGACGTTAACTAAGGCTGTAGCGGTGCTATGACCAGGACGAAAACCGGATTGGAAAGGATTCAGCAGACTATTTTTACAAAGAAAAGCACTGAGCTGATTGTGGACAAGGCGTTCAAGGACTTTTGAGAGGAAAGGCAAGATGGAGATAGGACGGTATTCTGAAAAGGAAGTAGGATTCGATTTTTTAGGTAAAGGAGTGATTTTTGCCTCTTTCCACATCGATGGAAAAACGCCGTAGGTTATAGAGTAGTTTAGGATGTAGCATAGGATAGGAAGGATCTCGTCGAGGACAGGGAGTATCATTTTCCGACTTACACAATCACTACCAACTGCGTTAGATGTGATTGAAACTACGCTCTTCTTAACATCACAATCAGAGAATTGACTAAAAATAAATGGGGGATGGTCCGGAGTTGGAAGGTTTGAAAGATAGTTTATTGTAGCTGCCTTCATGGTCCTATTACAGTGGGACGCAGACGAGAAGTGTTGATTCAGTAGATCAATATCTAAGTTTTTAGGAATCGATTCTTGGCGCGATTTTCCAACTCCCAAAGATTTAAGAAATTTCCAGACTTTAGCTGGATCTCCGTTTTCAACAGAGGTGTGGATATGGCGGCGTTGGGCATCTCTACACACCTTATTGCAGCGATTACGAGCATTCACAAGGATCTCCCGGTTCGACGGCGAAGGCCGACACTTAAATTTAGTTTTGGTTACAGCCTTCCTGTGCATGAAACTTCTAATATCGTCTGTAAGCCATGGTGCCGGAAGATGTTTAATTTTTACAGCACGAATGGGAGCGTGGACATCGTACAGCTGCACAATATTGTCTGTCAACAGGTTGACTTTATCGTCAATCGACTCGACACTGGCTAAAGGAGACCAGTCAATGCTGTTAGCATCTCTTCGGAGATTATCAGTATTCATGCCACTAAAATTGCGCTGCAGGAGAATACTAGGTTTTGCCTTAGGTGGGCGAATTTTGTAGGAGAGGAATAATAGGTCATGGTAAGAAAACATGTCAGCCGGGCATTGACCATGCTTGCTGGCATGTTGAGGAGAGGAAACAATGAGAAGGTCCAAAAGTGAGGGATTACAGTTTGGAAAGTGGTGCGTGGAATTTAAAGGAAGAATTGATAAATTAGACGATGAATTAGATGATGTTGCTTGTGAAAATCAAAATAACATGCGTGATTATTTTGCAATGGGAAGACACAAATGCATAGATTGTTTTTATCTGAACCAAACATATAGTAAAATCCCCAAGCAGTTAGTAAGAGATAATGCGAACTTAATCATACTTTTTAAACAAGATGAAATTAATTTACGACATATTTATGAAGAACATGTCAACACTGATATGACATGGATTGAATTTCGTAAAATGTGTTCGAAAATATGGAGTGAACCTTTCAATTATGTAGTGATTAATAAGGATTGCTCCAAAAATAAAGGATGTTATAGAAATAAATTTGACACTTTTGTTGTCTTTGATTAAAAAAACTTATATTTAAGACTGTTACCCTCGCGATATTATTATTCTTCAGACAACGCTTAATCAATCACGAACTTTTTGTTATTATGGAAAAAACCCCGAAAAGACAAATTGTTGAGGCTGCAGATGCTGTTAAGAAGAAGGTGCGAAAGATGAGAGATGTTGAGCTTAACAATCAGCAAGTACTGGAATCAGTTTTCAAGCCGGTAACAGAACCACTCAACCAAATTGCTAATGTCAGTAAGCAAGCTTCTCTTCTGCATAATATAGAAAATCAAGAAACCGAAGTTCCGTGTATAGATAAAACTTTGCAAAAAGAACCCACAATTAGTAAAGGAACCAATGATAATAACGACAATGAAGACGAATATGAATCTGATATCGAAAGTGACTCTTCGTACAAATCATTAGTTGAAAACAACCAAGGTATTGATTCGTCATCCTGGTCAGTGTCCTCAGAAGCTCTGACCGATATTCCGTTTGGTGTCAGAGTAGAGGGCGGAAAATTGATGTTAGGTTCTGCTCGTATAACGATCAGTGATGAGTATATCATCGTAGCTGGACGCAGATACCGAAATACGTCTGGTTTAAAACAGTTGCTGTTGAAAAAGAACGTCGATTTAAGCTTGGTTACAGAGAGTGATATGAAACATTATAAGTCGATGCTACTTGACACAAACGCACATCGACGAGACTATGAGTCGGGTAAACCAATCAAAAGTAATAAAGGACAAAAATATTTGCAAATTATTAAGCCTCTATTCCAACTACGAAGTACAATTCAGGACCACCAATCGAAAGGAAAAGGACTACCCTTTACAAAAATGTGGAGGAAAAACGTTGATTTTGTTTATTGGGACGATCCAAATGAACTGGTAGATAGGTTAA